>BSBN01000254.1:19515000-20765000 GCA_027924645.1 Cunninghamia lanceolata
GAAGTGTGAGTTTGGGATGATCGAGTTGTTATACGTAGGTCACATTATCAGTGTTGGTAGTGTTAAGGTGGACTCAAAAAAGATTCAGGCAATTATCAACTAGCCGCCACCAAAGAATCTCTCTCAGCTCAAGGGATTCCTTGGTCTATGTGGGTATTACCACCCCTTCGTGAAGGATTTTTCATAGTCAGCTGCCCCCCTTACAGATGAGTCAGAAGGATGCATTTCGTTGGTCTAGTGATGCTCAATAATGTTTTGATAGGTTTAAGGAGTTGATGAGTACTTGTCTAGTGTTGGCCATTCTAGATTTTAGCAAGCCTTTTTAGTTACAGTGTGATGCCTCAAGGGAAGGCATTGGTGTGATATTGATGCAGGATAAACACCCTATAGCATTTGAGAGTAGGAAGTTGAGGGATGTGGAGAAGAGCTATAGTATATATGACAAGGAGATGTTAGCCATCATGCACGCTTTGGCTAAGTTCAGGCAGTACCTGGTAGGGAGTAAGTTTGTGGTAAAAATAGATCATAACAACCTAAAACATTTCCTTGGACAGAAGGATCTTAATGATAGGAAGCAAAAGTGGGTCAGTAAACTACAAGCCTATGACATTGTCTATGTAAAAGGAAAGAAAAACATAGTTGCTGACGCATTGTCCAGGAGGCCTCATTTATGTGCACTAGGTGAGATTGTAGAAGATTAGAGAGAGTTGATATCTGCAGAGTATGCAAAAGACAAATGGGTGTTTGGGATCACTGATGGCATTATCAAAGATGACAGATACACTTTGGTAAACGACTTGATCATTTACAAAGACATAATTCTTCTAGTGCCAGGTTTAGAAATGAAACATAGGGTTTTGAGAGCTTTCCATGATTTGCCTATGGCTGGTCATCCTGGTTATTTCAAAACATACATGCATGTGTGAGAGCGTTTCACTTGGAAGGGCCTCAAAATTGAAGTGTTGAAATATGTGAGAGAGTGTCCGACATGTCAAAAAAATAAATAGGAGCACTCTTTTCCAGGTGGGTTACTGCAACCCCTACCCATTCCTGAGAGGAAATGGGATAGTATCTCTATGGACTTTATCATAGGTTTGCCCAAAGTCCAAGGTCAGGACTGCATCTTTGTGGTGGTGGACAGGTTGACGAAGTTTGAACACTTCTTTGCTATTCCGACCACCTTCACTGCAGCTCAGGTTGTAGAATTATTTTTTAGAGAGGTATTCTATCTTCATGGGTTGTCGCGGAGCATTATGAGTGATAGGGACAACAGGTTCCTAAGTAATTTTTGGCAAGAGCTCTTTAGGTTGACAGGGACAGATCTCACCCCCAGCACCAACTACCACCCACAGACTGATGGCCAGAATGAAATAGTTAATAAATAGGTGGAAGGATACCTCTAAAATTATATAGCAGGGTAGCAAAAGGCATGGGTAAAGTGGCTTCACATGGGTGAATAATGTTATAATACCACTTATCACATGTCCATTCAGATGTCACTGTTTATGGCACTCTATGGGTATGAGGCATCGAGCTTTGTGGATTTGTTATTTGGTGATAGCAGAGTACCTAAGGCCAAAGACCTTTTGCAAGAGAGTTAGGATATCATGGGGTCTTTGAAGGAAAAAATTCAAAAGGCGTAGAATCAACAGAAGTAGTATGCAGACCAACATAGGACTGAGTGCTCTTTTGAGGTGGGTGACATGGTGTATTTGATGTTGTAGCCCTATAGACAGTCCACTCTCAAGAAGAGTGGAGCAGAGAAGCTTAAGCCACATTACTATGGACCCTTCAGGATCTCCAAGAAGGTTGGAGAGGTTGTTTATGAGTTGGAGTTGTTGATAGGTAGTAGGTTACATAATGTATTTCATGTGTCTCGTCTCAAGAAGGTGCTAGGGCACAATGTGGTTTATGAGTTGGAGTTGCCTCCTCTTGATGAAGAGGGGAAGTTGATCTTAGTACCCAAGGCCATTATTGATACCAAAGAACGTACCTTGCAAAGGAGGATCATCAAGGAGTATTTGGTCAAATGGAAAAACCTGTTGGTTGAGGATGCTACTTGGGAGAGCGAGCAGATTTTATCGCATCCTAATTTGAGATTGCTTGAGGCAAGCAATCTTAGGGAGGGTGGACTGTAATGTCCCCTTTCTCTATACAGAGTTAGTCTATCATTCGATTCTCGTAGATTGACTATCTTGGTTAGGGAACCATGGTTGCATGACCTTGGATGAGTTATCAGTGGTGTAGATGTGGTCTGGGTTTAGTGGGATCCAATTGGCACTTTCCAGAGGTGGCTTTGCTTGCTTAATGCCCATGCTTGCTATTTTTAGTAAATTAGGAAATGGTGCCATTTCGAGATTTTCAGACTTGGAGTGGATGCGTCTCATTGTGACCTTTCTGGCGAGTTATAGAACACTGGATTCTGAGTTTATCTTAGCCTTCTTTTTAAAGTCTGAAGATTAATTAAGTTATTTAAATGGGACTTTAGTAATATTCTATAAAGTGACATGGATGAAGAAAAAATCAAAAGTGTCACTTAAGTGACTTTGGACACCCATCTCTTGGGAAAATAAGGTGTTTCCCTTTCAAAAGGCAACATCTTTCTTGGAGAATAAAAGATGGAGAAAGTGATTCATTTAGGATGCTTGAATATTGTGAAAATTGCTTGTTTGGCTCTGCTAGGGTTTTGAGAGGGTTTGAAGGGATTTGAACCCAGGTGGCTTTTGGAGATGAAAACTTCCATTAGTAACAGTATTCTACAGGCGTGAAAGACCATTCAAAGGTGCTAGACTGGAAAACACATACAATGTGTTGGTTTTTTCTTCTGAATCAGCATTAGGGTTTGCCACTTCTAATGCACAGGCAGATTCAGCCAACTAATACAGGAGGTTGCGTGAGCTCCTCCCCTTCACTTCTGGTTCTACCGCACCAAGGGGGGTATCCCTATAACTCAAGATGTAACCTTGACTAGCTCAAAGATAGAAAGATCTAACTTGACAACAACAGGCAGAATACTCTCATGTATGGACCAAGATCTGTAAGATAGATCACAAGGTGGGCAACGTTCTTGGACATATATGTCTGGTTAGGTATGAGAGCATGCAGGGGTTCCTACTTCTAATCCTACAACTAACAGGTGGAAGTGATGAAATGGGCGGACATAATGTCCGGGATGCAAGACAAGGGGTTTTGGTTCATAACTGTTGATCCAGGAGCAGACTGGTGCCTATCCATTGGGCAAGGAGTCAACTAGACGTATACAACAGATGGTTTGCAACTTTCACTCAAGTTTTAGGGGGTTGGACTGATGCTTGCCTTACAAACATCACCCAAGAATGGGTATCTAACTGCTTATACTTACAGATATCCCTGCTGACATGCAACCAGATTCAAAAGAAGGAGAATAACATGCAACAAATGGAGACAAGTAGACAGACACATGCAATAAGCATTTTTCATATAACATTAACGCTGAAACTGAAAATATGTGCAAAATACACTCATGTTGCAACTCATAAACTCCAAAATGGGATAAAACAGCCAAGATCATGCCATGTTCTTCATTATTTACACAAAAATGCCTTAGGCCTTCAACAACCCAAACAATGGTAACACAGTCTGCTTATAACAGCCAGAAAGTGTACCACAGCAATTAATTACATGGCTTTCAAAAATCTGCCAGATACACGGTATCAGAAAAATGGCGCTCCACGCATTACCAGATTGGCGCCCAAACATGAATGCAGTAGGTAGGGGAGGAGACAGGAAGAAACCTCGAGCCCTGCGCCACTGTCCGTTGATGTACACCTTCAATCAGGTACCAGATCCGTCCATACCTCTGCAACCTTCGCCATTAATGCTCATCTACCTCGCAGCCATCGGGAAAACATCAAATAGTGCATCGCAACCGTTTCCCGCCAAAATACCTCATCGTGATATTTCAAAATATGCAGGATATCAATTATCCCACATGCACCCCGCGGCGACCTTTTCAACACTTTATATACTAGGCCACGAGCATATATGATGTCGGTGCTTTTGCTCCCGATGACACTAGTATAAGCCTTCATCATTATCATCTTCCAGCAGCATGATATCCTGTTTCTTGAAATATCACCCTGACGTCAGCATCATCATCGCAATATCACCTACATGATAATCGCCTTCATCGGCACAACCTGATGCATCGGAGGAAGATCCTCCTGCTTAGCCGATACCAAATGTCTCGCCGATGAACATCCTGATGACGTCACCGTCATATCCTGCTGACGTCATCAGCATATCTGCCTATCGCGCACCTCCTCATATCCGGATGACGTCATCGTCATGTTTGCAAATATCGGGGGATCTCCACAAGATGATCAGTGTTAGAAATATGACCCCCCCGGACCTTGATGACGTCACCATACATCGGCATTAGGATGATATTTGGAAGATAACCGGATATTTGGAAATATCATCCTGATGCACACATATCATGCTGCACTGTAGCTCCACTATAAGATCGGGGTGATATATGAATATGTGACTGATATTTGAAATGATCACCCCCATTGGACAATGCATGAAGCCGACAGGCGAATATCTCCCTTCGGAAATATCATGATGCAGACAGGTAGAAAAACGGATATCACCCTGACATAAGAATGACGTTAGCATCATCAGGGTGATAAAACAACGAACATGAAGTGATAAAACAACATCAGGATGATCTTGACTAAGATCACCCGATGTTCAAACATGATGACCCCAATGAAGATCGGATCATACTTAGGACTTTGCAACAACATCATCAGGATGATCTTAAGTAAGATCACCCGATGTTAGAATATCACCCCAGCGAAAGATCATGCTGACAGAAAATATGATGACCCTCGTAAGCAACATCAGGGTGATGTCTGGAAACATGATGATGATGACCTCCTCCAAAGAAAATATGATGCTGATGTTAAAACATGCTGAGGAGGCCCAAAGACTTAGAACTTTTTTGGATTTTTTGGGAAGGTGCCTGCATGAAAATTGCTAAATTAACTGACAGTGAATTCAGGCACCAACACAATGTTTGCAATGGAGCTTCAATGGGATTCATTTTGATAAGGGTTTTGAGGAGTCATTGATCACATCTTGCAGATTGCTTGGTTATAGACTGGAAGGGTATTAACAACAGTTTATGTTCAGTTTGGAGTGAGAGTTTGGCGCTGCAAATACCTCCTTGGCTAGCTGTACTTCTTAGCTTCCTAGCCATACCACTCCATAGGGATTCTATTGCATTTTTGGGACTGTTTTGTCCTTCAATCCAGGCATTCAAAGGTAGAATCAATGTGCAGAAATATTAGACAGATTGCAGACTAGTTTATGCTTACATTTTGTTGTGTGTACTTCAACCCAGGTCGTACTAGCTATCCTGGAGGTGATGTGGGTCCGCTATGAAGCATTCTACCTAGTTTGGCAGCCATTAGTCTTCTCATTTTAGGCATTTAGGGCCTTCTAGTCTGATAATATCATTTGTACACCAAAGACTTATATTTCTCATTGATTCGAAGGAGTTCTACACTACTCAGTTGCTGGTCCAGCTACATCATATATATGAAGTTGCTTTTCTTGATATGGGTATGTGATAGTGATTCATATTTGGTGATTCTATGATCTGGGTATCTATTATTTTGTTCATATCTATTGTATCTTTTCTGGGTTTTCATTACATGCTCAATATTGTATTGATTTTGACAAACACCTCACAAGAAACCTGAAACCCCTTATGCATCTTTGGTCTAGTCTATAAGAACACATAAAAATAATAAAATAACACTATTAAGATTTAAAAAAAAGAACCAACAGATACGACACATTACAAGATTCCACTCTTCCAAGAAGCAAGACAACTCCATAGTAACTCTTCAATATGTATGATCAAACCCTCCAGGCTAGCAAGATTACAGCTATGATATCACTGTAATATCCCAAAATGGGATATTTTGGACAAGTTTGGTGTTATGGAATTTCCAAAATATCTAAATTAGTTTTCTACTCAAACCCTAATTTCTAAAGTAAAAATCAGACTTGAACAATCAATTAGGGTAGCCCGCAAGGCATCTCAAATCCACATATTATCATTGCAAACATAATAATCCATAATGTACTTGTATTCCACAATCATATGAGCAACAAATCCACTTAGATGATCCACACAATTGATTGAAAATTAATGAAGAAGTCTACTACTATAAAACTGAATATATCATGTCTTCAAATACAATCACAAATGGGAGCAAACATGATAAACATACCCAACAAAGTTCTGCCCTAAATATGAATGTTGTACATACCATAAACAATGCAATTTGACCTTACAAAATGATAGGAAAAGGCCTCTAATGCTGCTGCTCCAATTAAGGCATCAAACCCTAGATCTTCAAGGCTCAAATGCAATAGAAAAACCTCCTCAAAGTGGTGCACTCAGGTATGCTCTGCTGCTATAATTATTTCTGCCCTGCTCAAACCCTAAATCACTAAAACTCCACAAAATGAACCTCCAATGGTGGCGCACCAAGGTAGGGTTGGAACCCTAAGAAAAATGACAATAATCCACCAAGGAATCTTCTTCAACAAGGGCAAATTTTGGTCTGCACTTCTGTTGCTCCAATTTTTGCTCTTCTCTAACCCTATTCAGGAAAGATAATCTTCCAAAATGCAAATAAATTTCCTCCCATGGGTAGTGCTCCAAGTCTAGGGTAAACCCTAGTCAATCATGCATCAATCCACGCCAAGAGAGGTATCCAAAATGATCTTCCAATCTGATTTAGCAATCTTCTCTTCTTCAATAGATAACCATGAAGCACAAGTGAACTCCCATCACAGAATCCTCCAAAGGAAAAGCTAGGTTTTTTTTCCAACTTCTCCCAAGAACTCAAGGTTTTCGTTTCAAATCCTTCTCTAAGAGATAAACTCCAAATGATGTGTGAATGAATGATGATGAAATGCCACCAAAATAACTTATATTTATACATGTTTTCATCCCTCCTTTATCTGGGCCGACGTAGGTCAGTAATTTCACTTTTATTTATTATTTTTCCCTCAAGAGAGGGCCGACCAACAACTAGACCTTGTGGCACCAAGAAAATTTATATTAAATATATGAATTTTGCCTTCGTTATTTTCTCCAATCTCCTTCCCACCAAGCGCCAAAGGATAGGTATTATTTTGTTCTTCATTCCTTCTTCAAAAGTTGTCCAAGCCCAAAATGCATCAATTAAGTCTTCCTCCAAGTTGGCATACACATGACCAAACAATCCAAGGTGGCATCAACATCGAATTATGCAAACAATTTCATCACATAGAAAATTCATCTCTTGGCACAACATGGTAAGTTTACACTCACAAATCCTCCATAAAGGTCTCTCCTATGGAAAGAAAAAGGTATTAAATGAAAGGAACATATCAATCTTCCCAGAAAATTACGATGAGTCATCTCCAAACCCTAATTCTCCGCCCAAAAATCTTGGAGTGTGAAAACAAGAACCTTAGCTCTCCAATGGTGATCACTCTGAAAATGTGGACATTACACCCACCTAGTGGATCATACATGGAATTTTATGCTACACTGCCGCCACTTCATTACAGATCATCTTTCATGGAATATTAGTAGTGGGAGGAAAGCTCACTTCTAGCAGGAGTCTTGAAATGGATACCCTGCTATGAACAATGATGATCGGCTTCACACTTGCATGGAAACTCTTGCAAAGGAGTGGGGGCCATTGGTAAGAAATTACATGAGCTGTAATATAGTGAGCGGGAGATCACAATGGAAATGGAAATCATTGGAAAACATGCCAATTACCAATGAACAAAAAAAGAATCTTAAAACAGGAGCTTGATAGAAGGAATATTTTCATAAACGAAGGAGAGGACAAAATAATGTGGACTGGAGCCAAGTTGTGTAAATATACAGTAAAATTGGGATACAAACTCCTAAATAGATTGGAACAAAGATGGGAATGGCCGGTCGAGCTCTGTTGGAGTCATGCTGCCTTCCCAAAGCATATGCTTTTACTTGGATGACCATCCACAAAAGAATACTAACAAGTGATAGGCTCAAAGTAATTGGCATTAATGGACCTACACGATGCGTTTTGTGCAAATCAGTGAAAGGACACGAACCACTTGCTACTCAATTGTTTGTATACATATAAAGTATGGACCTGGTTTACAAATTATTGTCGATGAAATGGGGCTTTCTCCAGTGGCCTCTTATCGCATTTCAAAGCCTAGCCATGACTGAGAAATTATGGGAAGGTGTGTGGGTAACTAGACCTTCGATGATTTTGTGGCACCTACGGAGAGAAAGAAACACTAATCTTTTAGGATAAGGAATCGTCGATTGAGTAAGTGATCAAGAGATTAGAAATAGGCATTTGTGAAATCCTCATGGCAAAGCATAAGTCCACTAGTGTAATCCCAAACCGTTTACCAGGTGGGATGACAAAATAATGAAAAAATGGTCTCTCCTAAAAGCATCCCTAGAATACAACGCGATAGAGCCACATCCTTCCAATAAAAGAAAAAGAGCAAATGCAAAGTGGAATCCTTCGGCTGTTTAAAACTAAATTTTGATGGCACAACAAAGGGCAACCCCGAGATTTAGGGTGCGGGGTGCTTAATTAGAAATGAAAAAGGAGAGATTTTATGGGCTATTTCGAAGGAACTACCATGTGGAATCAATAATGAGGCCGAATTTTAGGCACTTCTACCTCGATTGAATCTCTGCAAGGACAAGAAACTAAATAACATTGACATGGAGGGAGACTCGTAGATTTGCATCAATGCAATCAAGACCTGCAAGATCACCATTTGGAAACTCAGTAACATAGCCTCATCCATATGGTCAGTTGTGGATAGCCTACACGGCCAAGACTATTTTCACCTTCAACCTCTTGCAATAAAAGTTCTATCTCAAGTATGCATCCTTTTTATAAAATTTAACTTCCTCACTCCTCATTTTTCTTTCCCTTATATATATTATAATTTTATTAATTTATAATTTAAATTTAATAATTTATGTTTTATAATTTATAGATGTAAATGTTGTAAGTTGTAACTTATATGGTATGCAAATTTAATAGGTTGCAAGTTCTTCTTCAGCTGAGCAAAATTGGAGTACATACTCCTTTATCCACTCAGTTAAATGAAACCGATTGGGTGCAAAAAGAGCTAAGGATTTGATCTATGTGCACTCCAACTCGTGTCTCTTGTTACATAAGAAACCTGATTACAAGGAGGGGGTGACAAGGAATTGATATCTAACTCCTAAGTGTGACATGTCCCTTTTTCCGGAGTGTTCACCAAGAAGATAAAAGGCTTTTAATTCAAATATTTAATTTGCATTTGGACATCGATTTGTGCTTAAGGAGGTTGGTTCCTGTGAAATTAATTGTTTTGGCACCTATGTTGGAGGTAATCGACCAAGTTTTGGGTTTAGGTTGGCCCAAGTGATAGGTTGGCCTAGAAACAGAAGGAATCAAGTTTTGGGTTTAGGTCGGCCAATTGATTGAAATAGATAAAATTGCTTGTGGCGCCAAAATACTTGAAGAAAAGTCGGCCAAGATAACATTGTTGAGGTCGGCCCAGTGTTGATGAAAGGCAGGTCAACCTAGGACAGTTTTAGGTCAGCTCTAAATTAAAGTAAGGATTTCAAACGAATTTTAAGCACCAAATGCAAGGAAGGTCGGCCCTAAAAGGATTCAAGTCATTTTGAGCGCCAAAATTCATTAAAGTCGGCCATAAAAATTAATAAACAATAGTTCTTTTAGGCTGGTCGGCTAGCATTGGAAAAGGAGGAGTTTCATGTATAAAAAGGAGGTTGTGGTATCATTTGGAATCATCTTTATGTATGTCAATTTTTGTGTTGTTCTGCAATTTATTTGTACTCTATTCCAAGGACGAAAACCCTTGTGAATAAAGGCGTGTTGGACAAAAACCCAACTACATCTAGGAGGTGAATTTGTATGGAGTTCACAATTGCACTTCATTGGAGAATTCAAAGATTTGTTGAGCATCATTGATATATCTCTCAAAGATTTGGTCAGAGACCACTGTTGAAGGCTTCATTGAAGATCCTTTGAGTACTATTGAAGACTTTGAAGACATTTCAGATCTGAGTTTGTTGAGGACTGGCGTGAAGGCCTTGAAGATCAATTGTTTCATTTCTTGGCACCGAGTTGCATAAGCTACATATCTTTGGCTTGAGCACATCATTTTGAAAATTGTATTATAGTTGATCCGTTGGCATTTTGAAGCATATTCAGTAAGGACAGTTGCAGATTTCTCATAATAGCAGCATAGCTGCCACCCTCTTGAGGGTTAGACTCATGGTTGGGAGATAACGAATACTAGCTAAGGATTCGGCTAGGATTTGGGACTGCAGCATAGGCAATGATTTCATCTTGGAAGAGTTCATTGTACATTTCATATCCATTGCCCATCATTTAGAGCTGAATTGGTAGTGGAGATATCATACACAGGCCGATCTGCATGTTCAGTGGCAGCAGTCCAGAACTACAGCCCAGCGACCATCATTAGAGGACCCTTATTGGGCATTCCATCTTTTCAAGAGGCTGATCTGATTCAGCAGGCTTGTCATCTCCTCTCATTGCATTTGAACATCAATTTGGTATGTTGAACTTCTGAATTTTGTAACAGCAGTAGATGATAGTTGAACAGCCATGTTTGGCTCATGTACTTTATGTAATTGGAGGGATAAAGTAGTCCAAGTTCCTAACAGCAAGATCTGATTTAATTCCATAATCACTGCTATCTATTTGTATGAGTGTTTCATGTTGCCGTAATGTTGCAAATCTATATCTTGTTCAATGATCATTGGTAAATGTTAGTTCATGTTCTATATTGGCAAAGAATCATAATAGAAGAGTGCAGAAGTGAAATCAATTTTCAGTCACAGGGTTCATTGTGAAATTGGCAAAATTCAAATTTTTGGTGCAAACCCTACTTCGGCACATGTCAGAGTGTGCCAATTTAGATGCTACTGTTACACAACTTGCAGATGTCTCTATCTATGAGGACCATGAGACTACTACACATGACACAAATATGGCTAGTGGGAGTGGTGTTCCAGCGGATTGTGGTTCAAATGAAGCTAAACCAAATGTTGACTATGATACTCTTGATGATGACCCATATGATTATTGAACAATGAATATTAATTGTAACTTTCATTTTGTATTGACATTTGAGATATCACTAAATTATGAATTTCAATTCATGAATATTTTCCTTATTGCAAGTTATGGGGTATTTATATATTTTATTATTTTGTTTATTGACAATTATGAGTATTACTATTTGTCTTAGAGTTTTAAAGTTTTTAAATTATGTGTGTGTGTGTGTTGTCATACCTTATCTGGACAAAAAATAAAAATTGCCAATCCGTGTACCAGGTCCTCATACCCATACCCAAACCCGTACCAGGATAGGCAACATAGAATATCACCTAAATCTCATTGAGAAGTTTCTTGGCATACACAAACAAATCTGCCCTAAATGACATGACAACATTGATGGAATAGTTGTTTTAACTTTTTAGGAATTTTTGATGGTGAACAAGCATTTAAATACCATGGAAAACTTTGCTAAGGCCACTAGATATTTTGGCTAAAGCCGTAGGATCTCCATACCATAAACTAGTCAAATAAATGCCAATATAATGACTACAAGAAAAATGAAATTTCATCTAAAAAGCAAATGAAATGATTGAGTGAAGATGATAACAAGTGGAATACCAATTGCAAAGCCTTTAAAACCAACTTTCAACCCTGTGTCATGGCATAGGTACTTTGGTCAACTGACAATGCACAATAATTCAATCAATTACTAAGGTTTTTAGCTTGGCCTCAATTTTTCTCACTATGGCTAAATATATATAGTTAGTCCTAACTAGTATGCCTCTGTAATAACCACCCTAGTTTTTTTTATTTTTTATTTTTATTTTTTATAATATTTCGAATGAAATGAAGATGCAATCATGTAAACTCCTCAATAGCTTTTGATCACCCAGTATTCGATGTGGGCAAGGTGAGAGCATATAGTGTGTTGGATCTACACAACTATCTAAATCAACAACTAGAGAGTATGCAATTAAAACATTCGTTGCGACACACTAGGCGGCCACGCTGTCCACAATTTGCACTTATTCAACGAAGTGGCCGATGCAACACAAAATGATCACACTAGATGGCAGAGCCGACCACATCTGCACTTATTCAGTGGAGTGTGGTATGCAAACATAATAAACACACGAGGCAGCTGAGCCGACTTTATCAATAGTTGTTCGACGGATGTGTGTATGCAAGCCACTGGCAAAATGTTTAAGCTTGATCAAACCAAAATGGTTGACGTATAGGAAGCTCATTCAATGCCAAGGTGGGCTAAAAGGAATGCTATAGAAAATTGGTTGTAAACTATTCAATTATTACAATCATGAAAATGCATAAAAATAATGTCCACTAGCCGTACTACCATCCAAGGATTACAAACAAAGATATTGCAACTTAAAATATAATTCTACAATGAAATAGAAGGCTGCATTATAACTTTATTTTATGATTTTCAATCTGATCACACTACTACAACATATATCATTAAGGAATAGCATTGGAATTCATTCAAAACAATAATAGTGTTTACCCATTGAAGCACAACTGTAAATGTTGAGGGAGGCTCGAAAATACACTATGTTTGCCCATTGAACCCACTGAAACCCTATTGAAATAGATGATGAAGAAGGCTCGAAAACAAACCATGTTTACATGCTGAACCCACTGAAACTCTGTTACTATAGTTGATGAAGAAAGCCCCAAACAAACTGTAGCATGCTAATAAACACTAAACCTCAGGAAGATACAAGTCTGAAATAGATTACAATAGTATAATGAATCCGAAAATGCCTTCAAAACCTAACACCCAATGCTCAATCTCATCCCAAAACACATTAGTTCATTCTAGAAACAACTCTAGGTACATTTTCCACACAAGGCGCCACAAAACCAACAGAAAGAACACAAGGAAGAGGGGCAAACTAATTTCGAAACCCCATGCCCATACCCTACAGGTATGGCTCAGGACTATAGCAGTACGACCAACATTGGAAGTTTTAAACATATTCAAAATCAACACAAACAGCTCTCAAAGTCTGCATTAAGTGGGTGGCCTGCAACTTAGGATAGTTTCAATCCATCATGCTCAAACCCTAGCACCAAAACCTCACCCTGCAAGCAATATGGTATGACTGTCTTGGAAGAAAAAATGTGTGGCTAGCAAGGTAGAAACTCTTTAGAAACCCCAAACTTTGTTAGCAACTACAAAAGTTCATCACATCGATCAAAATACATCAAAATCTCCATTGAAAGCATTCAACCCATAACTTGATCACATCAATCAAAATATGTCAAAATCTCCATTGAAAGCATTCAACTCTAAGAAAAAACTCCATTGAAGCACACTTGTGATCTCTGAAGTGAAACCACCAAGACTAGTTAAGGGGGTTTTCGTCCCCGAAACTAGAAATCTCAAGAGGGTTTTCGTCGTCAAGAAATTGTGAGTAGAACACAGGGTCTCTCCATATGCGGAAGCAAATTCATAACATGACTAACCTCACAAATGAGCTCCAACACTCCTTTTATAGCTTTTTGGAGTGAATATAATATTACTTTTTCTGATTTCCTTCCAAAAATTCCTTTTTAAAAATAATAATTCTTTTTCATGAGCAAATTCCCCCATGTGCCTAGCGCCCTTGTATGCACAACTTAAACACCTTTCAAATGAATAGTTACACATAAGTTGTCTTTTTTCGAATAATACTTTTAAGACAACTTAAGTAATAACCATTTAGTTATTTAATTATCCACCCAAGTTGCAGAAAGCATCAAAATGCGATAATTATGAAATTCTAATCATACCATGATATTACTGAAGTCAAATGACAATTAACTAAAACAACTTGGTGTAATGTCCCTATTTTCGAGTGGTCACCATTGGAGAGTAGAGGGACTTGTTTTCACACTCCAAGATTTTTGGAAGAAGGATTGAGGTTTGGAGATGACTCAGCATATTTTTTTGATGGTTTGGATGTGATCATTTCATTTAGTGTATTTTCTTTTCCATGGGAGTGAACCATTTTGAGGAATTGAGTGGGGAAACTTGTCATGTCAAGGGAATTTGCCAAGAGATGAATTTGTAACACATTCTATGTTTGATGCCACCTTGATGATGGGACAAGTAATATTGTTTTGATCATGATATCTACACACCATCTTTATGAAAATCCTTTTGATACACTACGAAGTTGGTTGACCTACTAAGGAGCAATAAGAAAATAAAATAATAGCTTTCCCTTGAGCGCTTGGAGGAAAACAAATGGGAGAAGGAAGCAAAAGACAAGTTTCATATCTTTTAATTAAAATTCTAGGTGCAAGTTGGGTCGGCCCTCTCGGAGGGAAAGGTGAATTTTAAATAAATAAAAATGCCTCTCTCTAGGTCAGCCAGGTGAGAGGAGATAAGTTATGTATTTATAGAAGGTCAATTGTTGACATTTCAATCATCATCAAGCATTAATTCATTCATCACTTGGAGTTTATCTCTTGGAGTAGGAGCTTGAGATGAAAACCTTAAGTTTCTAGGAGGAGTTGGACGAAATCGGAGCTCTTTCTTTGGAGGATTCCGTGATGGGAGTTCACTTGTGCATCATTGGCAATTTGTGGAGAAGAAGAGCAGAATTATAAATCAGATTGGAGATCATCATTGGTGGCACTTCCTTAGAGTGGATAGATTATTTGCGGAGGATATTGCCCTAGTTTGAGCGCCCTTCATTGGAGGAGCGATTTGGTTTTGGAGGCATTTGGGTGTTTCTTATGCATGATTTTGATTTCTAATTTGGAGCAGAAGAGGAGTAGCCCTGATTTGCCCTAGTTTTGAGTGGATGCATTGGTGGATTGATGCTACCTTGCCTAGGGTTTGACCCTACTTGAGCACCACCTTTGGAAAAGTGATTATTGGAGTTGTTGGCTTTTTGTGACATCATTTGCATCATTGTTTGGAGCAAAGAACATCTCAGGCCTGAGCGCACCCTTTTGGAGTAGACTTCCCTTGCAATGGAGAGTGAAGACCTAGGGTTTGATGCCCTAATTGGAGCAGCATTTGTTGATCTTTTCCTATCATTTTGAAGATCATTTTGCTATATTTTTGGTATGTACAACCCTTAAGGTTAGGGCAGAACATTGCTGGGCATGTTTGTCATGTTTGCCCTATTTTGTTGATGTATTTGAAGATTTGTAAAACTCAGATTTTGTAGTAGCAGACTTCTGATTTCATTTTCAGTCATTTGTGTTGGATAAGTAAAGTGGATTTGTTGCTCATTCGATGGTGAAATGCAAGTATATTATGGTTGAGCATGTTTGTGGTGAAATTATGATGTTTTGAGATGTTTTATGGGCTGCCCTAGATATTTTTTCAAGTCTGATTTTTACTTCAGAAATTAGGGTTTGAGCAGAAAATTAATTTAGATATTTTGGAAAGTCCGTAAATCCAAATTATCCAAAATATCCCATTTTGGGATATTACACTTGGTGCCAAACTAATAATAGTCTGCCTCTCCAAGAAGTTTGGAGAGCTCCCAAAAGGTTGGAAATGCATTCTAAAAACATCACGGGGCTCAACAAGATCTCCTGAACTCACTGCCATTGTCAGAAATCCAATTTGACCAATCGTGCGTTCTTCGAGAAGTGTGGAGTACTCTCAAAAAGATAGAATCACACTCGGAGAGTGTCATTGGGCTCATGATGGCTACCTGAACTCTCTGCCATGAATAAAACTGCTATTAGAAAAATCATGTGCTCTCAAAGAAAGCTGAAGTCCTCCCTTACATCACCAATTAGCCTATGGAAAAACTTGGAAATAGGCTAATTATTCACAAATAGGTTATGCACAAAAAGAGGACATTACAGCCTCAGATATTTTAGAGTCTACCTTTGGCCAAGGTTAATGCTTTATGAATGATGCAAATGTTGTGTTACACATAGACTATTCTAGGATTTAAAAATTTAACCTAAGGGATGTTTTACTTCAT
Organism: Cunninghamia lanceolata; assembly: GCA_027924645.1. Lineage (NCBI taxonomy): Eukaryota > Viridiplantae > Streptophyta > Pinopsida > Cupressales > Cupressaceae > Cunninghamia > Cunninghamia lanceolata. The sequence continues at coordinate 19,531,133 of BSBN01000254.1, forward strand.
GGTCATCTCATGCCTGAGAATGCTGCAAATCTTTCCAAATCCTCGTGCAGTTTTGTCCTTTAATAAAATTTCTGAGCAAAAACAAACAGAAGCTACTAATATATTCTTTGAAGTAAGAGAATAGTGTTAAAAAACAAACAGATGCAACTTAAAAATTCTTTGAAGTAACATAATAGCAGACCCATACTCTTCTGAATAAGGAAGCATTTAATGAAATGTAAATAGATGGAATTGTACTCGTCTTTGAATCATTACAGTGCATTAGTAACTGCACCTCTTCTTTCAAGAGGGCCACAAATTGTTTTTTTGCCCAAGAACTTATACCACAGAAATAGAAAGCTTCCGATGATTAGGGGTTTTTTATTTCCTTGATACAAAACAATCACATTAGTTGTGAAAGTATGTAGTCCAATGCTTGTCAGTTTCTTCCCACAGGTTTTCTTGTATGGTATGACATGTTCTCCTGATAGGCTAATTCTGACTTCCTAATGCAATATTGCTGCTTGTTTCTGAGCATAAGAAGATTTCCTGTAAATGAGACAGTACATAAATGAGTGACATTTGTAACAATAGTATAGGATAGATCTAGATGCTATACAAGATAATACAGTAAAGACCTATTATGGTAATATCAATTTCATGAAAATCATACTCTTCTGATTCAAACTCAGCCAACCGGCAAACCTTAAAATATGAAGAGCAGCAAAATATGTCATTGCTCTTCAAAAATATTTTGATATACAACTGAAAATATGAAACTAAGAACTGGCTCAAATTACAGCTGAGAACAAACTCTAAACATTTCAGCTAACTTTTTAGACAAATGCAGCAATATAATCAATTAGTTCAAACTTCAAACTGAGTCATAAAATAACACAAGCTACCTGAAAACATGCTAGTACATATCGGACATCATCCTCCGAGATCTGGTGATGTATGACAATTCTGAATCTGCAAGAACGAATCAATGGTAAATCCTTATGACATTATTTACAGCATCTAGCCTAAGGGTAAACTGATTTGAATGTTTGTGGGTTATTCCAAACTTCTCTATATGTTGGCATTCTGTGTCAAAGAAACCTGTTCAAACTTCAAATGGTCGTATTTATATATTGAATACCCAGTTGAGTTCCATATATATGGATTATATAATAAATGTCAACATTTCAAAGAAATAATACAAAACACATTATTTAATTGTCAGAGATATCAGTCCTTAAGCAGGAGATCTTCAATAAATGATGTTTGTAATGACCCTATTTCTTGATATGTTGAGTTGCAAACCTAAAAGTTCAAAAAATCACATCGGTTGAAAGCATATGTTTCCTTGAGAAAGCATAGTTTCGAACTAATAAAATAATGAATTCCATCACGTGCAGTGCATAAAACATTAACAGATAATGCATTTGCTGATACTTCTCTAAAAACTGTCCATGCCAAACCAGTGCAGATAAACATATCAGAAAGCAAAAGAGATATCAGAAGCATAAAGGTTTGGTCAAAATTGATGCTATTGACACACAAGAATTCAGCCTGAGAGGTCACTATCTACCTAGAATAAAAGCCACATGTGTATACATTTCCTTACCACCCATGCCCAACGCTCTAAATGCAGAGTTATTTAAGTAGGCAAATGGCCACTTTTACTGGGGGTAACCCCACCTTCACTAGTATAAAGCTGCCTTCGCTAAAGTGTATTAACACAGCTGGCAAGCCAGTTGCGCTTTGTGGTTTGATCATAATACCTGCAAGTAATAATTTTACTACTAGACCACAACCAATAAAATTAATGTTTTTAAAAAACATAGGATCCAGTAAATGTATGTGATTAAATAGTCCTGACTCCTAACCAACATGTTTGACATCTCGCAATATCGCAAAGTTTGAGAGTTGAAGATAAATGTTCTGCCACTAACTATTACATAAAGTAGTTAATTCAAAGACAATCTACAACAACTCATCCCAAAAGCTGTTCCATGGTTTTCTTTTCATAGTTAAAGTCTTTATTGCCATTATGAACTTTTTAAGTTGGAATCCCCAATGCCATTGCAGTTTTCTTTTAATAGTTAAAGGCCCCAATGCCATTGTATTGTAGAGCAGGTTTGTGATATGATACAGAAGACATTGCAAAGTTCATAATTTGAAGAAACATAAAACACGTGCAATCAGGACCCGCAAGATCACCATTTGGAAACTCAGTAACGTAGCCTCATCCATATGGTCAATTGTGGATAGCCTACATGGCCAAGACTATTTTCACCTTCAACCTCTTGCAATAAAAGTTCTATCTCAAGTATGCATCCTTTTTATAAAATTTAACTTCCTCACTTCCTCATTTTTCTTTCCCTTATATATATTATAATTTTATTAATTTATAATTTAAATTTAATAATTTATGTTTTATAATTTTTAGATGTAAATGTTGTAAGTTGTAACTTATATGGTATGCAAATTTAATAGGTTGCAAGTTCTTCTTCAGCTGAGCAAAATTGGAGTACATACTCCTTTATCCACTCAGTTAAATGAAACCGATTGGGTGCAAAAAGAGCTGAGGATTTGATCTATGTGCACTCCAACTTGTGTCTCTTGTTACATAAGAAACCTGATTACAAGGAGGGGGTGACAAGGAATTGATATCTAACTCCTAAGTGTGACATGTCCCTTTTTCCGGAGTGTTCACCAAGAAGATAAAAGGCTTTTAATTCGAATATTTAATTTGCATTTGGACATCGATTTGTGCTTAAGGTGGTTGGTTCCTGTGAAATTAAATTGTTTTGGCACCTATGTTGGAGGTAATCGACCAAGTTTTGGGTTTAGGTCGGCCCAAGTGATAGGTTGGCCTAGAAACAGAAGGAATCAAATTGTAATATTGGTGTTAAGGCTTTGTGAGGTCGGCCAATTGATTGAAATAGATAAAATTGCTTGTGGCGCCAAAATACTTGAAGAAAAGTCGGCCAAGATAACATTGTTGAGGTCGGCCCAGTGTTGATGAAAGGCAGGTCAACCTAGGACAGTTTTAGGTCAGCTCTAAATTAAAGTAAGGATTTCAAACAAATTTTAAGCACCAAATGCAAGGAAGGTCGGCCCTAAAAGGATTCAAGTCATTTTGAGCGCCAAAATTCATTAAAGTCGGCCATAATATTCGGCAAAAAAACTCAGAGAGTAAACCTTGTGAGTACTCGCGGAGCAAAAAATATCGAGTAAACCTTGTGAGTACTCACGGAGCAAAAAAATATCGAGAATACTCGGCAACTCGGAGAGTTTGCAAACTATTGCTAATTTATTGATCTTTAATATTACTAATGTCCCTTTCAAGAGTTATTTTTCGTGTGCAGGTGAAGAAATCAGTATATCCTACAAGGGACATTAGGGAAGTATAGAAATAATTTCATTAATCATAAGACCCATGAACCAAATTCATTTCTTCCAAGAATCTCTTTTGAATTCTTCTCTTGATTTAAGTAACATAAAACCGATACTAAGTTGTATTATGGGCCCATAACCCACAAATTCCAAGGATCATTCTTCATAATCATCTATAACACTCATATTTCATCAAGCACATCGCTATTCAAATAAAAGCTTACCAAATCTTCTTTGATCATAAAATTTCTCTCCATGATATCATATAATCAATTACTCCTCAAGAATACGACTCTTCTCAATTTTGAGGTCAATAACATATTACAAGTATAAGATCGAATCTCGTAATCAAAGATCAAGATATCTTCATCATTCATTGGAATTTTGGAATCTCAATACTCTCAAAAATTTCTTCAGCACTGAAAATATTTTTATTATCTAAAAGCCACATCTTCATCTATGATATTGCATCACGTCATTGCTATTCAAAACATCAAACATATACTTATACTTTTCAAGAATTTTCTTCTCTTTCATGGAATCACAATCATTTTCTCTTCACTAAAGCAATATTCATTTTCAATCAAAATCATGACATCATCTCAACCTTTTAGAAGGTAGACTTCAAGATGAAAAGTACAAGGTAATGAAAGAAATTGTTGTGATTGCTTGAGGACAAGCAATCTTGAGTGGGGAGGGCTGTTATGTCCCGATATTAAGGCTCAATTTAAATTAAAGATTTAAACATCATGATATATGATTGCTTTCTTGAAATTTGGTCAATTCAAATAATAATTATGTAAATAATATTATACAAATATTTTGTGTTTATAAATAATAAATATAAATATTATTAATGTTGTAGCAAAGCACCCAAGACATCTACAAACCCAAAGAAACCTTCACAAAAGAGAGAAGCAATACAGAAGAGGCTATTTCACCAGAGATGAAAGTATATCAAAATAAGATGATAAAATACATAGTGTACAAGCCTTTTAAAGGCATGAAATATTTGATGGGTTGGAAAACTACCCGATACGGGAAAAACCACCCTACGGGAAAATAAGATATCCCTATGTTAAAAACTTAACACACTAACACCCCCCCTTAAGTGCAAACTTAGGGAGAATTATTATGCAAAATCAAAATGCAAATATGGGTCCCGGCTACACAACCATGTTAGGAACCCATTTACAATGCAAAAAAAGAAATCTCTCATAAACGGAGAAAAGGAGAAAAACTCTGTGGGAGAAAACTCCTCTCCAAAAGAGAGAAAAGTAGAAAATGCTGGAAAGCAAAAAGTGAAAGGAAGGACGACTCCTCAAGACCCCCCAAGGACTTCCTTCACCCCTAACATCGATCCCAATAAGAGATAGCGAGGAGATGCCAAAGGTTTAGTGAAGATGTCTGTTGCTCTATAGGCAAATACTCCAAACTGAGAACACCCTCCTGAATGAGCTGCCTAGTGAAGTGCATGTGGATCTCAATATGCTTAGTACGCTGATGCTCCACTGGGTTGCGAGAAATATGAATGGCACATTGATTGTCACACCAAAGAGTAGTGGGATGATCAGCAGGAAATCCAAACTCAGCCATCAACTGTCGAAGCCAAAGAATCTCCTGACTAGCCAAGACCACTCCTCGATACTCAGTCTCAGTTGATGATAATGCAATAGCAGTTTGCTTTTTGCAATACCAAGCAACCAGACCAGAACCAAGACAAAAGACAAAGCCAGAAGTGGACTTTTGATCATTAACATCATCAGCCCAATCTGAGTCAGTGAAGCCCACAATCTCAGTAGCTCCTGATGTATAGTGAATGCCAAACCATGTAGTGCCCTGAATGTATCTCAAGATACGTTTGGCTGCCTTCCAATGACTCTCATGAGGATCTTGAGAGAAACGAGAGACAAGACCAACTGCAAAGGAAATATCAGGACGACTATGTGTCAAGTACAGAAGGCTGCCAACCAACTGCCGATACAAGGTAGCATCAATTGATGGAGTAGGGCAAGTGGTAGACAACACAACACCTGACTGAAAAGGTGTAGGGGCTGGCTTGTAGTCAGCCATCCCAAATCTTTGAAGCAAATCAAGAGCATACTTCTGCTGAAAGATAGAAATACCGGCAAAAGACTGATGAATCTGAAGACCAAGGAAGTAATGCAAAAGACCAAGGTCAGTCATATCGAAACGCTCCATCAAAGCTCCTTGAATATCCTTAATCATGGCAGAAGAACTCCCTGTGAGAATCAAGTCATCCACATAAAGAACAAGTATGATAAGATCCCCCCCATGTCTCTGAATATAAACTGTAGGATTGTATTGACATCTAGTGAATCCAGAAGCAAGCAAAAAACTATCCATCTCATACCAAGCCCGAGGAGCTTGTTTGAGACCATACAATGAACGCCTTAGCCTGCAAACAAGTGAAGGGTCTTGCACAAAGCCTGGTGGCTGTTCCATATAGATCTCCTCTTGAAGATCACCGTGCAGGAAGGCACTCTTCACATCCATTTGATACATTGGCCAACCCTGAGATGCAGCAATTGAAAGTACAGACGAACATAATCCATCTTAGCTAAAGGAGCAAAAGTCTTAGAATAGTCAATACCTTCAACTTGAAAGAAGCCCTTAGCCACTAGGCGAGCCTTATAGTTATCAATAGAACCATCAGCTGCATACTTGGTACGATACACCCACTTGCATCGAACCAACTTTCTTCCCTTAGGAAGAGGAACCAAATCCCAAGTACAATTCTTCATTAAAGAAGAATACTCCTCAATCATAGCACTTTCCCATTCTGGAACACCTGAAGCATCTGAAAACTTCTGAGGATCAGTAGAAATTGCATGACTCAAAAGACTGATACCTGAAGTTCGGGAACGAGTGCAGCGTGTAGCTGTGGCATCACCTGCGAGAGAACCAGCATCCTCAAGAAGTGTACAGGCCCATAACGGTCTTGTGGGAGCAGGTGGAGGAGGAGATGGAGAAATGTCAACAACAAGATCAATACCATCATCATGAACATCATCAGGAACATTGTGAGGAACATCATCATCATCATTTATAGGAAACAAAACATCATCTGAAGAAGTGGGAAGGAGAGGAAGATGCCTATGATGGTGAATCCTTCGGAGTGAAATACTCATCAAAATGAACATCAAGACAAAAATATACCTCTTGAGTGACAGGATCAAACAATCGATAACCCTTCACATCCTCACAATAGCCAACAAAAATGAACCGCTGACTTTTCTTCTCCATTGCTTTGCGCTTCCCATTTGGAATAAATGTCCATGCATCACTGCCAAATACTCTGAAAAAGGACACCTTGGGCTTGACATGAGACCAAGCCTCCTCGGGAGTCATATTCCGCACTGCCTTGTGAGGCATACGGTTCTGAATGTAGTTGGCACAATTGATAGCCTCTGTCCAAAATGCTAGAGCCATGGATCGAGACTGAAGCATACAATTGGCCATCTCCCATAAGGTTCTATTCTTTCACTCAACCACACCATTCTGCTGAGGAGTGTATGTCACTGTGTGCTGATGAAGAATACCTTGAGCACGGCAAAAATCTTGAAATGCCTGATTGACATATTCTCTCCCATTATCTGTTCGAATCTTCTGAAGGGAGTGCCCTGACTGCTTCTCCACAAATGCAAGGAAGGTCATGAAATATCGAAGAACCTCATCCTTGTACTTCAAAAAGTACACCCATGTGCACCGAGAGAAGTCATCAATAAAGGTGAGCACATACTTAGCCCCTGAAAATGAAGGAGTTGGGAATGACATAAGATCACTATGCACCAACTCAAGGAGTGCCGAAGCACGTGTGGCCATACCTTTCGGAAAGGAATCCCTATGATGTTTGCCAAGCACACAACCTTGACAAACTCCATCAGAACAAGAGATCTTAGGTAGGCCAATCACCAAATTTTGTATGCTCATTTGTTGAAGATATCTATAATTCAGGTGCCCAAACCGTTCGTGCCAAAGCTTGCTCACAAAATCTGCATGAGCAATAAGGGATGATCCCGATGAAGACTCAAATCCATCAAACCTATACAAATGGGCCACATCATCAACTGTCCCTATAGCAACAAGCTTCTCTGGATCCTGCAACTCTCGAATAGTCACATCAGTGGGAGAAAACTCAACTACCTTTCCATCACCATGATGACAAATCTGATAGACAGAAAGTAGATTCTGTGAAATATCGAGACAAAAAGAACATCAATGCAACCATCTTGCATCTTAATTGAGCTTGTTCCTACAACCGGAATCTGTGAAGAGTTCCCAACTGCAATATGAGAAGTACTAGAAGAGGAAATAGAATAAAAAAGATCCTTAGCATGAGTCATATGATGTGAAGCACTAGAATCAAGAATCCAACTGTTACTAGTAGAGGACGAAGCCCTTGCTATGAGAGCTTGCCCTTTTCCCAAGGAAGAAGACTTAGGCATGGCAATATTGTGCTTCCTCATAGCTTCCTCCAAAGTTGCTAACCTCTCAAAACAATGTGCATCATTATGCCCTGACTTTCCACAAAAGGAACAATTTTCCTTCTTCTTCTTAGACTTAGAGGATGACTCCTCGGAGTTAGAAGGAGGAGGATTAGTCTTCTGATCAAGACGAATCTGTCTTGGGCTTCTTCTTATTCTTACCCTTGCCCTTGGAAGATTGAGCCATCAAAGCATGACTTTTAGGAAGAGCATCCATCTAAATCAACTTGGCCTGCTCCCTGGTTAATCGATCACAAAATACCTCAAATGAAGGCATCTTATGGTCTTCTCCCATAGCATCCATAGTAGAATAGAAGGTAGAGGCAAACACTTGAAAAGGGCTTCTCAGCTTAGACAAGATCAAGAAAATACACTCCTTTTCATCTTTGGCATGACCACATCCTTTCAATTGTGACAAAATCAACTTGAATTTGGCAAGGAAATCCTGAATAGTGGGGAAGGCATCTGGAGAGAGAGAGAGAGGTGAGATCAGCTTCAAGTTGCAAGATTTTGAACTGACTGACTTTACCATACAACTCGGCAAGCTTATCCCACACTTCTCTAGGTGTCTTACACTCCGCAATGTGAAACAACAAATTATCAGACACATGGAGACCTATGAGTCCTCTAGCCTCATCCATTTTGTTTCTATGAACAAATTGCTCAAATGCTTTTGTGAACTCAGGTTGTTCGGCATCTAACATTTGCCAAAGCCCCCTAGACTACAACAACTATGACATTTTGAGCTTCCAGGTATGATAATTGTGCGGGGTGAGCAACTCAATCCTTGGGTCCGACATGGTTTACAAGGACACAGACAAAGGTCTAAAGTGCTCTATACACCCCCCTAGAATGTATGAAAAAATTGAATTTGCAATTCCCAACACAAATTTGCCAAATAATACTAATATAAGTAACTGAAACAAGCTTGTAATTTAAAGTTACTTAAACTGTCAAAAAATGGCAAAATTTTTAGAAAATACCTTGATCAGAACGTAGTTTGTCGAAGCAGCTTTCCGACGATATTTTGTTTGTTGAAAACGGACTCTGTTTGCCAAAGTTGTGCAAGTTTAAAAAAAAGGCCTATTTTAGGCTCTTCGGAAGCACTAGCACCCGGTCACTCCATATAACCACAACCAACACAGGGGCTAAAAAATTGAGCCTTTTGGGTCACAGCACAAGCCATCATGTAATATCCTCCAAGAGTTAATCTCCAATCACTACACAGCCAAATCATAAGTCGAGCACGAGGCACCACAAACTCACGCGAAAGAGTCTCTTCATGCCCACGTGAGCCTTGCTCACACTTCCATTTGAGCCGCCGGGCTATATAAATGGAAAGAAAATGCAGTGCTCTAGCAATGTGGGACTGAAGTCCCATACAAAATGCTCAAAAAAAACTAACGGGTCCACCTCCATCCACGGTTGTCCTATGTGAACCCTAAAATTAAATATTTTAATTGTAGAACTTTATAGATATTGAAGTCTGAAAAAAAATATTTCTGCCAACGAACCGTATTGCTGCGAATGATATTGTGAAATGCCTCCTGCATAGGCCACGCCAAAAAACTTCACTCGGTCTGGCAAAAAAGGACGCTGAGCATGAGGCTGTGGAAATAGTGATGATGGCAATCGGCCAAGCAAAAAAAATGGCTGCCTTTGGTTTGAATCTGCACCTTTCACTTGGATCGGACTTTGTAGTCTTCTGGGACAGCGAATGGCGCTGGTATGTTTTGGGGCTACGCCCTCACACAAATTTGCCCAGCAAAAACTCTTCTCCCAAGCGATCAGCCTGTCAATAAGGAAATGATGCCAACTCAATGCCAAACAAGAATGGATGATCTCAAAGTCTGATGAAAACTCTCAACGGAAGGAGGCTGCAGAAGAAAGCTCTGATACCAAGTTGCAGCAAAGCACCCAAGACATCTGCAAACCAAAAGAAACCTTCACAAAAGAGAGAAGCAACACAGAAGAGGCTATTTCACTAGAGATGAAAGTATATCAAAATGAGATGATAAAATACATAGTGTACAAGACTTTTAAAGGCATGAAATATTTGACGGGTGGGAAAACTACCCGATATGGGAAAAACCACCCTACGGGAAAATAAATTATCCCTATGTTAAAAACTTAACACACTAACAATTAATTTAGATAATTATAATAAAATAATATAAATATAAACATAAAATAATATATAATATATATTATTTAGATATTTGACAGGATATAAATATAAATATTATTATATTACATAAATTATGATTATTAATTGTTATTACATAATAATATAAATATAATAAAAGCAGCCATCAATATTTAAAGAAGGCAGTGATTACAAATATAATATGATACATATTATAGGAGCCTTCAAAAAGACAAAATTGTAGGTATTGGGAACTATTAATAAATAAGTAAAGGCAGCGAATATATTCCAAAGGCTACATCAAACATATCATTTAGTCAACGATTAATAATAAGAAACAATGAGAGGCTGCGGATTAATACAAGGAACAACGACCTTATTCAACGTAATCATTGTTAACTAAAACAAAGTCATAAAAGAAGTGTGAAACGATTGGCAAGTCTAATTCTAATAAAGACTTATGAATATCCAATGCAGCGATAATAGTAAGGGGGAATCGCTGACCTAAGATAGGTTAGATAAACGATTATAACTGGGCATCAATTCTTAAGAGATGATAGTTATAGGAAACAAATAATAAACATAAGCTAATTTAGAACATTACTAAAGGCTACAATCATGTAAAGAGAGGCGACCATTGTGAGAAGCAACCGGCCAAGGTATAAAGAAGGTTCGGTGGACAGCAGCATCAGGGATCACACTTCTTTCAGCACCATTAAGCATCATTCAGCCAGCAAGACAGAACATCACAACATCACATATCATCAGCATAGACTTATCATTACAATCAGCCAATATGTGTTTGAACTATTGCATCATTATGGTTGTGGGCCAGTGTTCCAAAATAGTAGTGTTATCATTTATGCAATGCACCAACATAGTTAGTGTTCCATATGCTGTCGACTTATTCTTCAGACATGTCTGAAACATAGTCACTAGCAGATATTGGATACGTCAATCTTTACAATGAAGGGAATATAAGAAAGAAAGGAAGATATAGGTATTCAGAGCTCATATAGATAACTACAAATATCGATCAAGCATATCATTCATAAAACAATTCCATCGCAGCAAGCTCCATTATATATACAGATCCACTAAAATAAATCAGCAAACAACAGATTGGTCTCCCATCAAATACAAGTATTAGATCAGCACAGGGTATTATATCAGCAAGTATTACTAAAAGCAAGCGATCATACAAGGAGTTAAAATTGTGTGCAAGGTTAAGAAATTTTGAGCTTCCTAAAGGGGACATTACATGCCTCCCGTGGATTCATTAACTCTGGCGGTTGTATCGAGCATTAACAGGTCGATCTTTTGGTGCAACAGCAACCGTCTTGCTAACAATTGGTATCAGAGCCTGGGTCATGGGTTCGAACCCCTCGCTTGCGTTGGGGGGGGGGGGGGATTGTTGCAAGTTGTGTGTCCTTGGTCTCCTTGTGCTGTGCAGCGCAACGCTTGGGTTTGTGACAAGGATTAACCGCCTCCTGTGGATTCATTAACTCTGGTGGTTGTATCGGACATTAACAAGTTGATCTTTTGGTACAACGGCAACCATCTTGCTAACACATTCTTCAAGCCTTTGAACAACATTATCTTTTCTAAGCCTTAGCTCAACCAAAATATTCCCTTGTTTTGATGAATTAGCCTACAAGAATGATGATAGGCTAAATCCATTATCTGTTTGGTGATCATGTCAAAAATGGGGACATGACAGCTGATCGAGCCTTGAAATATAATGTGTTTTTGAAGACTTTATCTAACTATTACCCCCAAGGTAATGGTTTAGCTAAATCTACTAATAAGAACTTGATCAAGATCCTAAAAAGACCATGGAAACAAATCAGAGGCAATGGCACAATAAGATTAGAATAGCTCTCTCGGTTGATAGGATCACCTATAAAAGAGCCATTGGTAACTCTCCTTTTGTTCTTGTGTATGGAAGAGAGGCTAGATTGCCCTTATCTCTAGAACTCCCTACATTAGAATTGGCCCAACAACTGGAATTAGAAGGTGAAGATGCTAGGTTTGTGAGGATGGCTGAATTAATTGAGTTAGAAGAACTAAGACAGTCAGCCATGATCACATTGGAAGAACACCAGAAGTAGACCAAGAAATACTTTGACAAGAAGGCCAAGGATCAGATTTTCAAGGAAGGTGATCTTGTTCTAAAATGGGATGCTGAGAGACCCAAACCTGGAGGCCATACTAAATTTGATGCAATCTGGACTGGCTCATATATCATCATCAGTTGCAAGCAAGCCAATGCTTTGAGATAGGTTCCTTTTGTAATACACTAGGCATGGGGTTATCCACCAATTGTCTCTTTTTTGATCTAATGTTGTTTGCAACACTGCTTACATGCATTATCACACTGTCCATACTCCATAGGCTAGTTAACAACACATAAATCCTCAGGAGTCCACATCATTAGATTGGAATCAGAAGCAGCCTCATTTTGTACCTCAAGGTTATTATTGGTTGCTTCAATGATGTGCTTGCTGAGTGTGAAAATTTTGCTTCAACTAGTTGCAAGCAAGCCAATAAGAAGTGCAATTGTTAGTTTCATTCTTAGAAGTGATATTTGGTAGCTTTATTTATGGAGTTTCTCTCTTTTGGGGAGTAAGAACTGTTGTCCTATTTTTCCCCCAAGCCAAAATAGTCCAAGAACCCTTGAAATTGTAAAAGATATTGTCAAGACTCATTCACCCCTTCAGATGTTGCGGGCCTATTGTATGTTTTGGCCCTACAAGAAATCCCCCCAAAATCCTAAAAATCCTAAGTGTTTTGCCTTAGAGAAATTGCCTTATCATTGGGTTTGGCATTTCGCAAAACCGTTGGGTTGTCGATCGGTAGGTTCGCCGATAGGTAAACCTGCCGATCAAAAGCAAAGGATTTTCTAACGGAAGAGTTGAAAGTGTTAGATTCAGAATAGACAACTGAGGGGGGGGGGGTGAATCAGTTGTCCAAAACTTTCTTGAAATTAATCACTTAAATCCTCTTTGTAATTCAGTAGCATAATAAATCAATCATGGAAACATAATGCATTAAATCAAGAGCAGAAACACATTAACACATAAGACACCAAGATTTTAACTTGGAAAACCCAATTAAGGGAAAAATCACGGGGTGACTAACCTAAGATTGTATTCTTTGTTAAAAGAATAAGAACCAAATGGCACATGCCAATTAGGGCTCATTGCCCAAGCACATTGCTCACAAGAGGGCCACGACCTACAGGAGACACACTGTCTACAGAATAATAGATATTACATACTTGAACTGATGAATAGCATCTTCATCATGCTTGAGTCAGTTCTATTTAAGCCCAATACTTCTGCTCTGCTTTTTGCTCTGCTTCTCTCTACCACATGCTCATCTCCGCCAAATGCATTTTAAAATGACTTCACAACCTCTTATTTATACAAGACATTTGACTTTGGAATAATCATCCAAGTCGGCATACATTATAGAGCAAATACATAAATACAACATGACTAATTACAAAAAGACTTCACGCGAATCAACACGCTGTCGGCCACATAGATCTGAGACTTCAATCTTCCTTTAGGAACGCGCCATTCTTCACAGAACGTCTTCAAGATCATCTGCAGGATGTGTAACTCATCCGGTCGGCCAAACTTAGGAAGAACATCATCATCCGGAGGTAATTCTTCAATTACGAGCTCAGACTTCAATGCAGATCACTAACACGAACTGGACACAATCCAAAGACCTCCACAAGCTTTCTTGAATCACCAAGAACATCCACACTACTTCTGCTTACTGAAATCTTTCTCTCCTTCATTTGGAAGCTCAAGAACACAGTCTGTCATCACTGTCGTATTGGAATAGATGCTTGCGGATCTCTAGACCACGAACCAATTGAGTTGTTAATTCAAATTGACATCCTAAACACTCCACCAAATCCACAGAACAAGTTATTTCATTTCTGGATCTCACTGGACTTATCTGTGTCACTCTATCGCCTCTGAACATCTGTCAGAACCTATTTTTCTCAAGAGGCTATAACTTCTTCAGATCTTCATGCGGACCTTTCAGTTCTTTATTGGATCATCTTAAGACACATCAACAAACCCTTTGATGCGCATCCTCTGATTTGCATCTTCGCTGGGATCTTCACCTCACTGTCTTCACTGTTATTCTCTATTCTTGATAGGACTAATTTTCTCAATATCCTCAGCATACAACTCATCCAGTCCTTATCATCAATGCAACAGGAGTATGTTGACATCAATGACAACACCGGTTAGGCCCATACTTGCAACAATCTACCCCTTTGTCATTGATGGCAACATATGATGTGAAAAACTGTTTTAACCATCAAGACAAGAACTTCTCTTTACCGACATAACTCCCCCTATCAACAACAACCATTTACATGTCTTCTCTTTCTTTACTACTCCTCTCTTTGATCAACAACCACTTGTTTTTCACATGTCCTCTCCCCCTTTGACATCAATGGCAAAGGGCACATACTTGCATCATACCAGCTGCTCCCCCTGAGTAGCAGCTTCCCATCATCAATCCGGACCACAAGATATGCTTGTGAGATCCACCGGACTGATGCATATCAGTGCACCTTAATTCAGAACCGGAGGGGTAATAACCCCTAACTTCTCCCTGAGATACTCAAAAGAGTCCTTAGGCAGAGGTTTAGTAAAAATATCTGCAAACTGATCCTTGGAAGGCACAAACTCCAATCTGACTTCATTCTTGTTCACTTGCTCTCTCAAAAAGTGAAACTTGATGGATATATGTTTAGTCTTTGAATGCAACACCGGATTTTTTGATATGTTTATTGCACTTGAATTATCACAGAAGATTGTGATAGGTTCCTCATACTCCACTCTGATATCTCTTATCATTTGCTTCATCCACAATACTTGAGTACAACTACCTGCTGCTGCAATATATTCTGCTTCTGCAGTGGACAGAGATATTGCCTTTTGTTTCTTGCTTAGCCAAGAAACCAATCTCTTCCCCAAAAAGAATGTTCCACCACTGGTACTCTTCCGGTCATCCACATCTCCTGCCCAATCCGCATCTGTATATGTATGAAGAGAGAAATCATTATCTCTAGGATACCACAAACCATACTCAATTGTCCCTTTTAGATATCTAAAAATCCTCTTGATGCCATGACATGAGATTCTCTAGGATCAGCTTGGAATCTAGCAATAAGACCAACAACATTCATAATGTCAGGTCTAGTTTGAGTGAGATACAATAATCCTCCAATCATTGACTTGTACTTTTTCTGATCAGTTTTAGGAGAGTCATCATCTTTGTTCAATTTACATCCGGTTGCCATGGGAGTACTCATTGGTTTTGAGTCCTCCATCCCAAATTTCTTCAACAATTCTTTCACATATTTGGTCTGTGAAATGAAGATTCCTTTCTTTGTTTGAATGATTTGCAGACCCAAAAAAAAATTCATTTCCCCAAACATGGACATCTCAAATTCACTTTTCATTTGATTTGCAAAAGTTTTGCACATATTATCTCTTCTTCCAAAAATGATGTCATCAACAAACACTTCAACAATCAAGATATTTTCATGATCAATTTTGAAGTACAAGTTACTGTCAGCAGTACCTTTGTTGAAACCAATCTTCAAAAGATGCTTATCTAGTCTTTCATACCAGGCTCTTGGGGCTTGTTTAAGTCTATATAGTGCTTTCTTCAACTTGCAGACCATATCACCATGATCAGACAATTGAAATCCATCCAGTTGCTCAATGTAAACTTCTTCTTCCAAGTCACCATTCAGGAAGGCAGACTTGACATCCATCTGATATACTTTCAAATCCTTGAAGGCAGCAAAGGCAAGAAATAATCTGACTGCTTCAATTCTTGCCACCGGAGCAAAAGTTTCTTCAAAATCAACTCCTTCTACTTGGGAGTAACCCTTGCAGACCAATCTGGCTTTGTTTCTGACTACTTTACCATCTTCATTTATTTATTTTGGAAGACCCATTTGGTTCCAATCACATTCTTGTTTTTAGATCTGGGAACAAGATCCCAAGTGTGATTTTTCTCAATTTGCATCAGCTCTTCCTTCATTGCTTTAGTCTAGTTTTCATCATTGCATGCTTCATTTACTGTCTTCGGTTCAATCTTTGAAATCAGACAATACTCTTCTGAATCTTGAGAAATCTTTCTTCTTGTTTGAACACCTTTTCTTTTATCACCTATGATCTGGTCTTCAGAGTGATTCAGTTTTAAATACCTGGAAATTTTGGGATTTTCTTGCACTTCTATTTCTTGCATAGGTTCATTCAAACTTATCTCTTCTTCCTGATTCACAAGATTAGTTTGAATCTGAATTTCAGAAGGGGCTTGGACTCCTTGCATCAAAACATCATTCTGATCATCTTTATCATATTCATAAAACCTTGAGGGTTTTTCAATACCTTCATCAACCTTCACATTTGTACTTTCTATAATCTTTCTCAATCTCTTGTTATAACACTGGTATGCTTTGCTTTGAGTAGAATAACCCAAGAATATTCCTTCATCACTTCTAGCATCAAATTTGCCTAGATCTTCATCTCTTTTGATGTAACATTTGCTACCAAAGACTCTGAAATACTTCATAGTGGGAGTGATGCCAAACCAGAGTTCGTAAGGAGTCTTACCAGTATTGCTTCTGATTTGTACTCGATTAAGAGTGTAGACTGTAGTGCTTACAACTTCTCTCCAGTAGATCTGAGGAACATTTGCTTCCATCATCATGGTTCTAGACGCCTCCTGGATGGTCTGGTTCTTTGTCTCCACTACTCCATTCTACTGTGGTGTCCTTGGAGCAGACAACTGTTTTTTTATCCCATGTTTCTCACAGAATTCTATGAACTCACCGGATGTGAATTCTCCACCTCTGTCAGACCTTAGACATTTTATGTTCAATCCGGTTTCATTTTCTACCATAGCCTTGAATATTTTAAATTTCTCAAGGGCCTCAGATTTCTCTTTTAGAAAAGTTACCCACATCATCTGGGAGTGATCATCAATTAATAACATGAAGTATCTATCACCTTGCACACTCCTGATTCTTGTCGGACCACATAGATCAGTATGAACTAAGTCCAATAATCCGGTAGAAGACTGTTCCTTACTTTTGAATGAGACTCTGCTTTGCTTACCCAATTGACATTCTTTGCACAAACTATTGGTAGGTTTCACAGTCTTGGAAGATCTCTTACAGCCTGAGTGTTGCTTATCTTGATGATATTATCAAAATTCACATGACACAGTCTCCTATGCCATAACCAACTCTGATCAATTTGAACAAATAAACAACTTTTGCTAGTACCAACCAAGTGGAAGATACTACATTTTGTTTGAGTACCGGATGCAATCTCTGTTCCGGAGCTTTCAAAGATCTTGCATTTTCCATTTTTGAATCGGAGATCATAGCCTTTGTTCATCAATTGTCCAACACTGAGAAGATTGTGCTTTAGACCTTCAACATACAATACATTACTGGTTTTGTTCTTTCCATCAAAAGAAATAGTTCCTCTACCTCTGATTTTACCAACAAAATTGTCACCAAATTTTACCACTCCTCCTTCATATCTTTCCAAATCTATGAACTTATTTTTGTCACCTGTCATATGGTGTGAGTATCCACTGTTAATGACCCAATCATCCTTTTCGTCAACTTGGGCAGCCAGAGCTCTTTCTATAATTTTATGATTGACAGATTAAGAGGGCATAGGATCTTCTTCCTTGATGGCAATAAACACCTAGTCACTTCCGGATTTGTTTCCTGTCTCTGATTCATCATCTGTTACTCCATCATCATCTTCATGAACATAGTAACATTTCTTTTGGAACCTTGATCTGTTAGGATTTGGCCTTGAAAATCTTTCCGGACACCTTGAGGCAAAATAACCAATCTTATTGTAGTTAAAACATTTAAAAGGCAATTTCCCTTCATACTTACCGGATCCTCTTGGCAGTCTTTTTGCAATAAGGGCTTCAAGTTGAGTAGTTTCTGCTTCATCTTCTTCCAGATCTTTTCTTGCTTTTTCATACCATGATAGTTTCTTTGAAGAGTTCTCTCCCGAATCAAACTTTTGTTTACCGTTTACAGAGGCACTGGCTTTGAATGCAGATTCAGTTTTGGGGGGTGCATCTCCAAACTCGGACAATTCAAATGCAGCTAATTTACCAACCAATTGATCTCTTGTGATATTTGAAAAGGATTTGAATTCTTCAATGGCAACAACCTTGTATTTGTAAGAAGCAGGTAGAGATCTGAGAACTTTGGCTACAATCTCATCTTCATCCAAGATTCCACCAGCACATCTAATGCCACAAACAAGCTCATTTACTCTGGGCATAAATGTAGTGATAGTTTCATCTTCTCTCATCTTCAGGTTTTCGAATTTTCCTTTCAGACTTTGTAGTTTGGCACATTTGACATACTTGTCTCCATGCAGAATTTCCAGTTTTTCCCAAATCTCAAATGCAGTTGTTAGATCTACAACATTTGTCAGCTCTGAGTCGGATAAGGCACTTAGTAGAGCTTCTTTAGCCTGAAGATTGTTTTCAGCATCTCTGATTTCATCTATAATTCTTGGACCATTTTGTGGAGGAACATACTTCTTTGAGATTATAATCCAATATTGCATTCCCATACATTGCAAGTGACATTCCATGCGGCTTTTCCAAAGAGTGTAATTGGTTCCATCAAACCTCGGACTATCCTTCTTGTAGGACGACATCCTGGATCTCTTCAAGCAGTTAAGCTCTTTTAGAGGAACCTAGCTCCGATACCAATTGTTAGATTTAGGATAGACAACTGAGGGGGGGGGAGGTGAATGTAATGTCCCCTTTCTAGAGGAAACGCTTAAACCTGAATCTGCATTCAAAATGATTCTCAAGGAGACATTAGTAACGTTAGAGAATAATAAATTTTAATGATAAGATCAATGATAATGTATTCACATCATTCCTTGTTAAAGGATTATTTATTTCCTAATTGCTACTTGCTATTGATAACCATTCCATAATTCAATCATTCATATTTCCTTATTACTCTTCCTCAAGAAACTAGGCTTTACATGTATAGGGGCACTGAAACCATCTCTTGACCCAGCCTACGGGCTTTAATACGGATGGGATTACTCTGCCTCTCCCTCACAACACCTATCATTCCTTTAAGGATGAAGTAATAGAGAAATATATATAGAAGTAACAACTACGTTTATCTCTCCATGTCATCTTCCTTCTATTCCTTAACCATGGATGGGGCCATGGATGGGGAATTATATGTCTAGGGCGCGTTGAATCCTCTCCAGTGCATTATGAATGGAATTACTTCGCCTTTCCCTAGTATTCTTGTCTAGGGTGCGTTAAACCCTTTCTAATGCATTGTGATGGAATTACCTTGCCTCTCCCTAACAAGAACGCCTCTCCTATAGTTATAGGAAATGGAAGTGATGGGATGGTTATGTTTTTCTCCTCAAGTTTCATACTGTATATATATGTTCATATATGTCTATCATGTTTCTTTATTTAAGAATGTACTTTCAATCAACTATTTGTTCACATAGTATAGTTCTATTTTGATATAGGGATCGCATACATATATCTATTTATTCTTTTATATATAATAATCTTACCATTTATTTTTACCAATTATAGATTGAACAAATTAAATATAAATACTTACTTATCTGCTGTAGCTTTACCTGAAATTCTACCTATGCTGCCATAATATAATTTTTATTGTTTTGCTGTTGCCGTTTATATATTTTATAATATATATTTCACTCCCTTTTACTGCTGATGTACATATCTCTATATATTAATTTATGACATCTTTCCTACTTATGACTCAGAAATATATATATATATATATATATATATATATATATATATATAATGCATATCTAAATATATGTATTTATCCGATACTTTTTTTATATTTTCTTCCGATGATCCTTTCCTTCTATCTCACAACCTTTATTTATTTCCCTTTCGAGGGATATGTTCGAAAAGGCACATCTCTTATTATGCTTGGTAGTAAAAGACATACTTACCCTCTTATAATTTTTATTACTTTATATTAATTCCCTTTTGTGGCAAAACTAGTTCTAACCATACGTAACTCCCTTATCATAAGAGGATAGGTTAAAAGATGTTTATTTATATTATTTGTATTTATGTTATATCATTATAATAAATGATATATTATTTATTCTATATTATTTATATTATATCATTTATATCATAATAAATGATATATGGTTTATATTGTATTATTTATATTTATATTACAATATAAGATAATAATAATAATATTTGTATTTATATTATTAGATATATTTATAATATATTATTTATTTATGTGATCACTGGTGTCAACCACCTTAATTGCTGCACTTATAAATATCCTCCTTCGGCTTCCCCTTAATCTTTTTAAAGTACATTATTTATATAATATATATAGTGTAAAATTTAAATAAATACATTTGTTATTAAGTATGGGAGCTCTTTTATCTTATTTTATCCACAAGCATATAATATGGTGGGGTAATGTTTTTGTCTTATTAAACTTTTATCTTTATATGATTTTATTTTGAATTGGACCTTTTGTTTAACCGTATTACTTTGCCTTATTCTAAATTACTCTACTTTCTAGCTTTAATGGGTAAGACTCTTCGTAATATTTATTTTTATATATAATAATATATCTTATTAATTATTCACATAAATATTATATTAAAATATTTATATTTATAATATATCTAGTTAATTAAATATATATATTTCATATATTTTATAATATTTATGTTATATTAAATTAATAATATTATTTATTAAATAATACATATTAATAATATATTTTAAATAAATATATTATATATTTAGTTTATATAAGGCTAACTTATTATTTAAATAAACGATTCAATTATAAATCATTATAGGGACATGACAGTGAATCAGTTGTCCAAAACTTTCTTGAAATTAATCACTTAAATCCTCTTTGTAATTCAACCGCATAATAAATCAATCATGGAAACATAATGCATTAAATCAAGAGTAGAAACACATTAACACATAAGACACCAAGATTTTAACGTGGAAAACCCGGTTAAGGAAAAAACCACGAGGTGACTAACTCAAGATTGTATTCTCTGTTAAAAGAATAAGAAGAACCAAATGGCACATGCCAATTAAGGCTCACTGCCCGAGCACACTGCTCACAAGAGGCCCACTGCCTACAGGAGATGTACTGTCTACAGAATAATAGATATTACATATTTGAACTGAAGAATATCATCTTCACCATGCCTGAGTCAGTTCTATTTAAGCCCAATACTTCTGCTCTGCTTTTCGCTCTGCTTCTCTCTACCACATGCTCATCTCCGCCAGATGCATTTTAAAATGACTTCACAACCTCTTATTTATACAAGACATTTGACTTTGGAATAATCATCCAAGTCGGCATACATTACAGAGCAAATACATAAATACAACATGACTAATTACAAAAAGACTTCACGCGGATCAACACGTTGTCGGCCACATAGATCTAAGACTTCAATCTTCCTTTAGGAACGCGCCAATCTTCATAGAACATCTTCAAGATCATCCGCAGGATGTGTAACTCATCCGGTCGGCCAAACTTAGGAAGAACATCATCATCCGGAGGTAATTCTTCAATTACGAGCTCAGACTTCAATGCGGATAACTAACACGAACTAAACACAATCCAAAGACCTCCACAAGCTTTCCTGAATCACCAAGAACCTCCACACTACTTCTGCTTACTGAAATCTTTCTCTCCTTCACCTGGAAGCTCAAGAACACAGTCTGTCATCACTATCGTATTGGAATAGATGCTTGCAGACCTTCAGACCACGAACCAATTGAGTTGTTAATTCAAATTGACATCCTAAACACTCCACCAAATCCGCAGAACAAGATATTTCATTTTCGGATCTCACCGGACCTATCTGTCACTCTGTCACCTCTGAACATCTGTCAGAACCTGTTTTTCTTAAGAGGCTATAACTTCTTCAGATCTTCATGCGGACCTCTCAGTTCTTTACTGGATCATCTTAGGACACATATCAACAAACCCTTTGATGCGCATCCTTTGATTTGCATCTTAGTTGGGATCTTCACCTCATTGTCTTCACTGTTCTTCTTTGTTCCTGATAGGACTAATTTTCTCAATATCCTCAGCATACAACTCATCCAATCCTTATCATCAACGCAACAGGAGTATGTTGACATCAATGACAACATCGGTTAGGCCCATACTTGCAACAGAAAGAAGGTGAAAGAAGGGAAGAATCAGCATTTCAACCAATTCGTGAACCATCGAACTCGCCGATCGGCCAACACAGAGATAGGGCAAAAAGAAGAAAAGAGATAAGTTTGTCAGCGAGGAAGATGGTTTGTGAACTGAAAGGTTCGCCAATCACCATCTTCGCTGACGACGAACAAAGAAGAAAGAACTCAAAAAAAAATCGGCGGTTCACTAAGTTTGTGAACTGGCGAATCCGCCGACAATGAAGAAGATCAGAGAAGCCTTATTGGCGAATTTAGAGGTTTGTGAACCTCTTAGTTCGCCGAATGATGAGTTCGTCAGTGGGCGAAGTTGCTAATGGATGAAGTAGAGGAAAGAGAAGAGGCAACATTGATAGTTCGCAAATTGAGAAGTTTGTCATTCCTCAGGTTCACCAATGGGCGAATGGGCCAATAAAGAAAACCAATGCAAGGAGGGGCCGACAAGGAGAAAGTGGGGATCTTGACAGTGAAGGACTAAACACAGGGCATGAAAGTCAAAATATTAAAGAGTGCCAAATGTTTAAGTATAAAATTCAAAATCAACACTTTAAAGTGTTGTAAAAGCTCTACCTATCCCTATCCTAAACCGCATTTCTTTCGCGTGGAGATTTATGTTCAACGCCAATCACCATTACTGCAGGATAGAGATGGACATCAAGGTAGCTCAAATAGTGACTGTTTTAAATGCATGGTACCTAAAGGACAACCTTGTAGGCTAAGATCAAATGCAGTTGCTAGAATAGTGAAAATCTTCAACGCGCATGTACCAAGAATGAATGGAGTTGATGAAGTACCCTTGCGACCCATACTTCTGTAGGTCCTTCCAAAGTCGAAAATCAACACACAAGATATAGGCGCCCCTCCAAATCATGTAGATCTCTGACATGGGCCATGAGCCGAATTTATTATAGCATCGTGCCTTGAAAAAACATGTTGACTGTTTCTCATGCTTAGGGTTGTAATATTGAAATAAAATGATATATATATTCTAAGGGGTTGTTGTTTTGCAGCCATGACTCTGCATCAATTGTAACATTTTGCCTCTTCAATCAATACAATAGCTAATTTATGCCTCCTCATGTTCTTAACTCTATGTGATCTTTATGTCTAGATTGCTATTTGTGAATGAGTTGTTCCTCTCAGCATTCCCTTCATTTCTTTACCTCTGTTAAGATTTCATGTTTTGTGCATGATTTATCAATTGTTTGAGATTATCCTATGCACCTAGAGTTGATGTTGTAGTTAAAACATACTAAATCTGATGTATCACCTCTTTTATTTTAGTTCCCTTTCTCCCTTTTTCCATGGTGGTTCTTAGTCTAGGTTTAGTTATTTTCCTCTGAATCTTCAATTAAGAAAGAGGAACCAACCTTCTCTGGAGGTTTGGTCTCACTTATAGGTCCCACACTTTGACATCAATCCAATGTTTCACTGAATTTGTTGTAGCAGCAAGCTTCAACAACAGGGTGCAAATTCAGGTGACAATGAGAACCAACAATGAAGCAAAATGGGAAACTGTAGTAATCGCTATAGTTGCAGATTTGTTTATTGGAGTGAAAAATTTGATTGTCAAGGGTGACTCTATAGTGGTTACCAATGCTCTTAGAAAGAGCTATAGTCAGAATTGGCAACTTAGGAGATATACAAATGAAGTGATTGCTCTTGGTACTAAGTTTTCAGAAGTGAGGTATCAACATTGTTGGTAGGTGGTGAATGTCGCTGCCAATTTCCTTGCAAATTGTAGTGTCGATCAGGACCCCTTAACTGCACATTTGCACTCCATAGTCATTTTCCATCTTGGAAAGGGATGAATTCTTTTCTTTTATATAAGCCCCTGTAATTTTTAATTATCTCTTATGTATATTGACCTAAGGGTCATCTTTCTTATGGCGGAGCATATTAATTCTTTATACTCTGGATTTATTATTTGTTTTGAGTGGTTTAGTTTCTCCTATGTGCAAAGATGGTTTGTTTGTTTTTGAAATTTTTTGAACTTGCAAAGATGGAGTGACTTATGTTTCATGGGCGGGGACCCCCATAGATACCCCAATTGATTAATTTAAAAAAAACACTTGCACCTCTTGATCACAATAAGGCCTTTGATGTAATGTCCCCATTTTCGAGTTCTCTTGCAGTTCAGTCAGAGTTGACTTTCTGGGTTGGTGACAACATAATTAGAGGAGTATTTCGATGTCACCAGGGTGTTCAGGTGACCCAGTGGAGCTAGTTGACACTTTTGGAAAGATTTCAGATATCTTGTCTGTACTTACTATTTATAGTAAGTGCTTGCATGCCGGCAATCTTTTTGGGTTTGTTCTCTTTGGTTCTCGGAGAACACTGCTATTTTTAGTGTCAGTTTGGCGCTGTTTTGGTGACTTGGCAGTCAGCTATTGGCTCTCCCAAATGTTGCATTGAGCTTAGAATTATCAAATGGTTTGTGGATCCAGTTGGCATCCTCTATGTTAGCTCAGTGTGCTTATGGCCGTTACTTACTATTTTTAGTAAGTTCGGGTTTGATGGCATTTCGGGATTTTTGGAGTTGGAATATATTCGTCTCGTCGAGACCTTTCCGACGAGCTATAGATCATAGCATTTCGACTTCATCTCCATATTTATTTTAAAGTCCAAAAGTTATATTATTTATTTAATGGGACTTTAGAATTATTGAGCAGTGACTTAGAAAAAGGAAAATATTTAAAAGTCACTTAAGTCATTTTATGGAGCACTCACATTGGGAAATATTAA
Organism: Cunninghamia lanceolata; assembly: GCA_027924645.1. Lineage (NCBI taxonomy): Eukaryota > Viridiplantae > Streptophyta > Pinopsida > Cupressales > Cupressaceae > Cunninghamia > Cunninghamia lanceolata. The sequence goes on from BSBN01000254.1 coordinate 19,556,231, forward strand.
AAAGTGAAATTAAAAGAAATATTTCCCTCCAAAGTAAAACACCCCTCTTAGAGAGTTATAAAAGAAGGAAAAGTGCCTCATTTGAGATAGGCTTGGATTATTATTTTCTTCTCTCTTTGAGATTTTCCTGTGAGGGTTTTTGGAGCTTGGCTCCTTGGTTTGGTATTGTCTTGCTAAGACGAAAACCTCTGCAAGATAGGATTTTATCTTTGGCTTTGTGGACGAAAACCCACTTGGTCAATTCTTGGAGGCTTCATCCAGAGGCTTCATATGTGCATTCACTGGATGTAGTTTGATGAGGGTTTGAGAAGAATATATTCATTTTTGATGAAGAATTCATGAGCAGCTGAGAAGGACCAAGATATTAGCGATTTTATGATATTTATGCATTGTTTTGGAGCTGCCATTCATTGTTATAGCAGGTCGTACCATCATTTCTGCAGGCCATACTATGTATGAGGTTGTACCATTTCCCAAGTGAAGATTTGATGCTTGTTTGGGTTCGAATGGAGTTAGAAGGTGGTCGCCATTAGTGGGAATACCTTGCTAATATATCACAGATGTATTTGAAGGAGATTTCAGTTGGATGTTTGTTGATTTATGCTGCTACATAAGCCGTACTGGCTGAGACAGTTCGTGGGTTTTCTGCTAATTGAAAGAGCTGCTTCTTGGGACATTTCTACTCACCAAAGGAGGCGACTTGGGCAAGGCTTTGAGTTTCCCTTCATTGCAAAAGCTAACTGCTGCATTCCCGAAAGTTGTGAGTGAATTCCTATGTCTTGTATGGCTGGGCCTCCGTCAGCAGTTGTATGAAGTTGTGAAACTCCATATGGGCATGTTACGATAATTCATATTTTGGATTCCTTCAATCTGGGTCTTTGTTAGTTTGTTGATATCTATTATAGATTTTCTAGGTTTATGCTATATGCTCTTAATTTCATGTATTCAATGCAAATATCAAACATGCAATATATTCAATGAAACCCTAAACTTAGAACAATTAGAAAAACAGAAAAATTGGCATTAGAATATATACACAACAGGGGTGTATATTATAGTGGTATCAGAGCCAGGTTGTATCTTGCGAGCCTATTGGGTTACTTCTCATTCATTGCAGATTTTCAAAGTGTGGAACAAATTTCAGCCTGCGTGTGGGTGATTAGCACTTACATGTGTGTTCAGTAATTTGGCAGTTGAGAGATTTTTATCAGTGAATGTGAATTCATGGCATTCCTCGTGAAGGGTGATCTATGGAAAAAACTTTTTGATGCAGGATGGAAACTGAAAATTTTGCCATGGACAGATGATATTCTCAACACTTTGGAAGAAATTGAGAAACATTTATCTAAGATCCCTCAGGGACCTTCTGAGTCAATGTAGAGGGCTTTGGTTCCTTCAAAGATTTTGCTGTGTAGGCCCGAGTTGTTGAGACATCTAGACAAGAATGTAAGATTAGTGGTTATCACATGCATTAGTGAAATCATGAGAATTTCAACTCCCGAAGCACCCTATAAAGATGACTTAATCAAGGGGATTGCACAACTGATTATTGAAAGTTTTCATGGCTTAAGTGATACCAGAAGCTTATCTTTTAAAAATATTGTAAAAATGTTAGAGATTATGGCTCAGGTCGGTCATATGTCATGTTGATTGATCTTAAGTGTGATGATGTAATTCTCGATATGTTCCATTGTTTCTTTGACAAAATCAGAACATATCATGTGGATGATGTTAAAGCAGCAATGCAAACTATCTTGTCTATGATTTTAGATGAAGATGCTGATATCTTCAAGTTGTTATTATCTAATTTGCTAAGTATTTGGAGAAAAGAATATGTTTCACCTGCAGCACATTGGTTGTTAAAGACATTGGTTGAGCAAAAAATAGAGAAAATTAGACATCTCTTGACAGAAGAAGAATGTATTGCTTGTGGTTTACATGATACAAGAATGAACAAGAACCAAATGAGAAGACAAGGCCTATGCTTTTCTTGTAAAGAAATTCGGGAGCCTAACCACCAATGCACAGATAAAAGGGACTCACAAATTGATGTTGGTTTGGCAAATGAAGTTACTTTTAGCACTCAAGAGGTTGTTATCAGCCCTGATAACAATTCTGATTTTTATGACAACAGTCATTCTCCTAAGTGTAGTAGTGATTTAAATGTTATGGCACAAGAGGGAAAAGTTGTAGAAGATACTTCAAATGTTGGCACGCAAAATATGAGTGTCAATCATGAGGAAACCAGGAGGATACAAGCCATAACAGTTCTGATTTTTGTGACAGCAGTTTGATCTGTTTGCATCAGTGTGAGGATATTGCTATTACACATGATGATGATGGGTGTGTGGACTCACCCAATGCAGACACTCCAGTTTCGGGTGATAGTGATGCAATAGGTGTTGTGGATTCATGCCACAACGAGTTTGATTTGGTATATCAGACCTTGGAAGATGGGAGTAAAACTGAAGAGCTACCTAATGGAGATGATTCCGAGGATTGTTTGACGGATGTGCATGCGTCTATTTTGATAGGGGAGGTGTGCATTGATATTGGCAATTCAGCAGCCTCTAGGATGTCAGTTGAGCCATCCCAGGAAATTCATAATAGCAGTAGAATTGATAAGGATGTGTGCGAAGTTGATAGCACACATGAGGATGCTTACCAATCAGTGAGTGATGATGATTCAACCTTTTACCACAGTGCAGATTTCAAATCAGAAAATTTGTGTGGAGACAATTTGTCAGTGGGGTCTAATCATTTAACAGGACAATTGAAAGTGAACGAAGGCATGATTGCTGCAGCCATAGAACACTTTGATGTTGCTCAGTAGTTGTTGGAAGACTCCAGAAACACAGGAGCACTTTGATAATGAACTTTCCCTTGCTGAGTTTCAAGCACCTAGAGAAGCAGTTGGGGTAATGAAGAATAATTACCTACAACTATTATCAGATAGAGATCATCTTCTCGTGCTCGATGGTATTTATCATGATGCTTTAAAGGGAAAGGAAGAGGAGGTTGATGAGCTCACATATGAGCTCGAGGTCACCACAGACTCTTTGAGGAGTACTCAATCAGCCCTTCAAGAGTCAAAGCTACGGATAGGTAAGCTTACCGTGGAGTTGAGCTTGGCACAGTCTTCACCATCTACAGATACAGTTCAGACTTCTATGACAGTTACTAGTGGTGAGGAGTACTTTGAGGATGTGGTTACATCCATTGCAGACATAGGTGCAGTTGATACAGATGGGATGGATGCTTTAGTTGAGAGTATCAGGGAACCAGATGTTGCATCAAGGGTCTCTAAGGTTAGTCCCATTTCAGGTGATGTAGAGCAGATAATTGATAGCTCTTGCAAAGAGTTGATGGATTTCCCTGAGAGTTGTGTAACAGATCACCACACTACATCTTTTTCACAGGAGACATGCAGGACATCTTTCAGTGGGGAGATCGATTCTCATGTGGATTTGTTTCCCTCTCTTGGAAGCAAATCAGATATTGCATCCTATGCAACTGATAGTGATCAACGACTTAGTAGACCACAGGGTTGGAGAGATCAGTTGAAGGTTACAGGAGAGAAGGTTGATTCAACCTTGTCTCGTCTAGATTGCACTCATAGGAATGTTGAGAACCTTCTTTGGACAACAGAGTTGGAGGAGAGACAGTATGGGGTCTCGGTTGGTACTCACATTCATGATTTGCAGTTCATTAAGATTGCTTTGGAGGAGGTAAAATCAGAATATCTCCAATTATTTCATGATAAGGAGTATGCTATTGGGTACGCAGAGAGGATTGCCAGAGTATCCACCCAATTAGCTATTCAGGATCAGCGACATGAGCCATCTTCTGATTCATGTGATGATGGTGATGAGGAGTGTGTTCCCCATGACTATGATAGTCAACCATTGACACACGCAGGTGCTTTTTATTTTGATTGCATAGTAAGGAGTGCTCATCATTTTCCTTTAGTCCACACATAGATGACTTGATGATGCGTAAGTGTGGATTGGCTCAGGATTTATACCATCCTTTGTGGGATGAAGGGTTGTCGTCTATAGAAGATGGAACTAGGGATTGTAGGTGACTGACTCAGATACATACAGAGGATTATTTGCAGGGTCAGAGATCAGATTACCATCATGGTGATATGCATCAGACAGAGTTTGCAACTTCTTTGTCTCGAAAATTTCCATTGGAAACATGGCTTCAAAGAGGTTGCAGTGTCAGTAGGCATGATGGTAGATTTAGTTTTTATAGCGGTAATGGAGGAAAGCTTTTTCATTCCCTTGATTTGAGAGGAGTAGTTTCATATCTTCCGGCACCTATGTTGGATAGTCAGTACATCCATAGGAGTTTTGCAGAGGATGGAGGGGGATGTTGTGGTTCAGACACTTCGAGATTTAATTACCTCTTCATGATAGTTGGATGTGAGGTTCTGATGTGTTGGGATTTAGGTGGCAACAGGTTTGGCATGATAGTTCAGTTGGATTCTGATGTGCTGCTTCACCACTTTCTGCATGGTGAAGGACTTTTCAGAGTAGCGTAGCGTCGGCATGGTGGTTCTATGCTGAGAATAACTTGGGACCCTGGGATCATTTTTGGTTTTAGTTTGGTTCAGCCTGTTGATTGGAGATGGTATTGGCATTGCTTGAGGACAAGCAATCTTTGGGAAGGGTAGACTGTAATGTCCCCATTTTCGAGTTCTCTTGCAGTTCAGTCAGAGTTGACTTTCTAGGTTGGTGACAGCATAATTAGAGTATTTCGATGTCACCAGGGTGTTCGGGTGACCCAGTGGAGCTAGTTGACACTTTCCAGAGAGATTTCGGACATCTTGTCCGTACTTACTATTTATAGTAAGTGCTTGCATGTCGGCAATCTTTCTGGGTTTTTCTAGGTTTGTTCTCTTTGGTCCTCGGAGAACACTGCTATTTTTAGTAAGTGTCAGTTTGGTGCTGTTTTGGTGACTTGACAGTCAGCTATTGGCTCTCCCAAATGTTGCATTGAGCTCAGAATTCTCAAATGGTTTGTGGATCCAGTTGGCATCCTCTATGTTGGCTCAGTGTGCTTATGGCCATTATTATTTTTAGTAAGTTTGGGTTTGATGATGTTTTGGGATTTTCAGAGTTGGAATATATTCATCTCGTCGAGACCTTTCTAGCGAGCTATAGATCATGGCATTCCGACTTCATCTCCATATTTATTTTAAAGTCCGAAAGTTATATTATTTATTTAATGAGACTTTAGAATTATTGAGCAGTGACTTAGAAAAAAGAAAATATTTAAAAGTCACTTGAGTCATTTTATGGAGCACTCACATTGGGAAATATTAAAAAGTGAAATTAAAAGAACTATTTACCTCCAAAGTAAAGCACCCCTCTTGGAGAGTTATAAAAGAAGGAAAAGTGCCTCATTTGAGATAGGCTTGGATTATTATTTTCTTCTCTCTTTGAGATTTTCCCGTGGGGGTTTTTGGAGCTTGGCTCCCTAGTTTGGTATTGTCTTGCTGAGACGAAAACCTCTGCAAGATAGGATTTTATCTTTGGCTTTGTGGACGAAAACCCACTTGGTCAATTTTTGGAGGCTTCATCCGAAGGCTTCATGTGTGCATTCACTGGATGTAGTTTGATGAGGGTTTGAGAAGAATACATTCATTTTTGATGAAGAATTCATGAGCAGCTGAGAAGGATCAAGTTACCAGCGATTCTATGATATTTATGCATTGTTTTGGAGCTGCCATTCATTGTTACAGCAGGCTGTACCATCATTTCTGCAGGCTATACTGTGTATGAGGCCGTACTATAATATCCTGCTTAGGATATTCTCTAAAATTCTGAATGCTCTGATGCCACTGTAGTATCCTGCTTAGGATATTCTCTAAAATTCTGAATGCTCTAATACCAATGTAATGTCCCACACCTGATAAGATATTAATTTTTTGATTGTGCTCAGTTTAACATCTTAACATTTTATCAAACACTTGTAATGACATTGCGGGTTTTGATGAGGTATTCAAAGAGAGTGTAATTAACAAAGTATATAATCAGATTTTGTGACTGTCATACAAGTTGCAATAACAGAAGTACAGTTGATGCAAAATATATTTAGAAAAGAGCTACAATATATTACTTTTTCTATAAATCAGGAGCAAACATTAGATCGCTGATTCTCAACTAGTGTTTACAAACTGTGCATCCATAACATTCAGAAATACATTATAATATCACGAAATATGCCCAGAACTTGCTATAGTAGATTATATTCTGCACTTTCAGTAAATTTCTGATTGCATAAGACATTAAAAACACATAACTCCAACCTGATTTGGCTCGCTGGAAAAATGAGAGGTTGTAGTCAGGTTAATAGCAGTTTTCTCCCTTGCATAATGGCAGCCACAAGCTACAGCAATCTCCTGAGAATACACGTCCAGCTCTTTTTTTTTAATATTTTTTATTTATTTATCAATGTCCTTTACACAACAACAATGTTTTAGATTTCTCAATGAAACCCTTGAATAAACTTCTTCAATTTGCACAAATTGGACCTCTAATTGAACCCCACAACTTGGCAATGATTCAGCTGATCTTTCACAGCCTCAAGATTGCAAAAACATTGAAGAGTTCTCGTTCTTCAATGGCTGATATGCAGAAACCCTTGTCTTCTTCAGAAAACCACAAAAGCAAATTCAAATGATCATTCAATAATGAGTTTGATTTGCTTTTTGAAACCTTTTATAACTTCTCCAAATGAAGTGTATTTAATTTGCCTTTGAAGTCCACTTTAGGTTTTTAATAAAAACTTTATTATAAGTCTCATAAATGAGTGCTCCAATCCATGAAATATTAAATGTACTTTAAGTGATTTTAATGATGGGTCATGGCCCCATTGAATATAGTGACTTCAAAAACTTTATTATATAATTTCACTTGAGCGCTTTAATCCATGACTTTATTATTTGACTTTAATATCATTATATGGCCCCCCTTTTAATAAAGTCAAATAAGTCATTATTATATGCACTTTAAAAAATACCATTATAACCCCCTTATAATATAAGGTCTATTAACCCCATGATGTCCTTTTAATAATAATTAATTATTATTAAAGATTACCTTTAATAATAATTAAAAATCACTTATCTCCATAATTAGACATCATTTCTCAATTCTGTCTGAATTTGGGGGTTCACCATGACATGCTCTATGCATCCAACCATCTTACCAAAAATAGCAGGGGTCCATCTCTATCAACCTCTGTCGGCTAAAAATAGCAAGAGCCTCCAATACGGGACCGGAGACCTCTAAACAACCTTATCACCAGTTGACACTAGGGAACAACACTGAAATCACCACATAACCAGATACCCTGTTATAAATAGAAACTCAGGAAAGATGACTTTGAAGTCCACTTTAGGTTTTTAATAAAAACTTTATTATAAGTCTCATAAATGAGTGCTCCAATCCATGAAATATTAAATGTACTTTAAGTGATTTTAATGATGGGTCATGGCCCCATTGAATATAGTGACTTCAAAAACTTTATTATATAACTTCACTTGAGCGCTTTAATCCATGACTTTATTATTTGACTTTAATATCATTATATGGCCCCCCTTTTAATAAAGTCAAATAAGTCATTATTATATGCACTTTAAAACATACCATTATAACCCCCTTATAATATAAGGTCTATTAACCCCATGATGTCCTTTTAATAATAATTAATTATTATTAAAGATTACCTTTAATAATAATTAAAAATCACTTATCTCCATAATTAGACATCATTTCTCAATTCTGTCTGAACTTGGGGGTTCACCATGACATGCTCTATGCATCCAACCATCTTACCAAAAATAGCAGGGGTCCATCTCTATCAACCTCTGTTGGCTAAAAATAGCAAGAGCCTCCAATACGGGACCGGAGACCTCTAAACAACCTTATCACCAGCTGACACTGGGGAACAACACTGAAATCACCACATAACCAGATACCCAACTATAAATAGAAACTCAGGAAAGATGACTTACTATAAATAGTAAGTGTGTAGAACTGAGTCCAACGAAGGCCAAACCTGAACCCATACTGAGCTCTAGTGGAGAAAACACACTGATCTCTGCCAAAAGGGACCCTCTAACCATCTGAGTTAGCCTACGAGGCCCAGTGATAGGCTAAACCATCATAAAATAGGATCACGCTAAAAAGGGGACATTACAGTCCGCCCTCCTTGAAATTGCTTGTCCCCAAGCAATCTCAACAGCAAAGTTAACACCACTCCACCCGAATCCCAAGGAAAGTGTTGTGTAATGTCCCTCATGTCACCAATCAACTCCTGTAACACCACCACAAGTACAACTGATAGATCCTATCGAATCAAATCAACCCCAACACCAGGTGTCGCAGGAGCATAAGCATTAAGTGGAAGCAACTCTGAATACTGACAATGATTGCTTCCCATAACTGCGCAAGCTAAGCTGTCATACACTATCTAGCATATGCGCAACTAAGCTATGCATCTGAAATAGATCATGTACATAAAGATCAAAAGTGCAACTGCACATAATCACCGTCATATACACGCTGCAAAACTCAACAGTGAACCCTGATTGGAACCCCGATGCACACAAAGGATTCCTCAACATACTGGAGAGTATCACACAACTAATGCCCGAATCCCAAATGAATATGTAAGAAACTGCATCAGAATCTCGCTAAAAATAGCTGCAGCCATAGAACCTGCCAAAACTCAGCAAACTGTGCAATTCTGCAACTGAAATAAACATATCACTTCTGATGTCAATCCCTGGGTCCCAGTGCCAAACTGAAAGTTTGTCATAAAGCGCACCTGTTGACTTCCACTGTACCATCCTACATAAACCACCGACATCGCACCAAGAGTGGTGGAACACCTCATCAAGACCAAAATAGAGTGACAAATCAAACACGTCACCACTAGGATCCCAAAACAGAATCAGCAATCCATTACCAATGACAACTGGTGGCCCCTGCTGCACCATCCCTGGGTCCCAGTGCCAAACTGGAAGTTCGTCACAAAGTGCACCTGTTGACTTCCACTGTACCATCCTACATAAACCACCGACATCGCACCAAGAGTGGTGGAACACCTCATCAGGACCAAAATAGAGTGACGAATCAAACACGTCACCACCAGGATCCCAAAACAGAATCAGCAATCCACTACCAATGACAACTGGTGGCACCTGCTGCACCATACTGTCTGCAACTGGGTCACTAATCTGCCAAGTGGCTACTCCCTGATACTGAGACTTGTGGGTTATGGACCCAAATTGATAATCATTCTGGGGCAAACTGACAACCCTGCACGACATGGCTTCCTCTTCCGTGAAGGGAAGTGTAACATACCAGTCATCCATCCCACACCTAAACGTCATCTGGAATAGGAAGTCCACTGTATGTGGGCTGAATGAAAAACCAAATGCATCCCACACAATGTAATCATAATGTGATGCACTAACCAACTCCTCTGGGAATCTTGAATCAGCACTAGGATTCCACAATGCACTGCCTGCATCAGAATTGAACAATGCATATCAATGTGTGAAGAGTTCACACCAACATGCACAATCGGCATACCAAGCTCAACACCCCTATACTGAATATACTTTACGCAAGTGTCATCATCATGCTCAACTACTATGATGGTAGTGCATCTAAAACCACTGGAGTAATTGTCTCCGCAAAGTGACTGAGTACCAGCAATATGAAGAGGAGAACGAGACAAGGAAAACCCATCAGCACTGTCTTCTCTCCCTATGAACTCCCTGGCAATACCGATAGCCAAATCTCTATCCAAGGCTGATTTGGAATCAGCATCATGTCCACCTATCAACTGTGACAAAGCAACCACCTCCTGGTTGCAATCAGCACTAAACTGCGAAGAACTCTCCTCATAAATATGCCTCTGAATGTTCCTCTTGCTCAATCAATACAAGAGGCTCTACACTCTCATATGGAGTGCCCCAGACTAAAGAACTCATGCCACTATCATCCACCTGAACTAAGACTACCAAAGATGATTGTACTTCAATTGTGGATGAAGACGCTCATGCAATGCTCAACTCCAAACAAAGCTCTTCAATCTGATTTTCTGTTGCTTGAAGAGCTAACTGAGTGCTCACTAACGTACCCTAAGCAACCTCAAGCTCACGAATTAACTTTTCCACTTCTTCTTTCCCACTCAATGCACTTGAATAGATTTCAGCGAGATCAAGGAGGTGATCTCGATCGGAGAGGAGATGCATATAGTTTGATTTCATTGTAATCAAAGCCTCTTTGATTACCAGTAAGTGTGGTTGGGAAGATTCTTCTTCGTTACCTGTTTGACTCCTCACAAGCTGATCATGCCATAGCTGATTTTCAATCAGCTTGTGGATACTATCAAAGTGAGTCAATGCAGCCTCAATCTGGTCTTCATTGACTTTCAATTGTTTTTCCAAACTGTGAGAGGAATTGGCCTTCTGAAACAAAGCTGATTCACGCACTAAATCCTCACACTGAGCCTCAAAATCTTGTCTTGTACTGCTGTCCACATTCATGCTGTCAACTAAACTAACAGATTCAACACTCTCAATGTCATCTTCATGGTACACTTGCTGATCTAGAACTTGGGCAGCAGTAATTCCAATCAAAGGATCATCAATGTTGGTGCCAAAACACAATCCAGCTCACTAGTCACTGTGTGAGCATCACCAAACACACCTAACTCAACTGTAGATGACAAAGATACTTCATGGATTGAAGTAGGATCAGTAGTAGTATCACTCACCGAATCAACCAAAGAATCCATCTCATCACTTGATTTGTCAAGGAAAATCTCTAAGTTGCCCACAAAGAAACTCGTGAAGCTATTACCTATAACATTATTGGATTCTTTGTCAACACCACTAGTTGTATCTTCTTGCAGAAATGACACAACACACAATCCATCCTCAGTGTTGTTAGCCAAAACACTTGAAGAGTCCTCACAGGTAGGCTAAAACACATCTTTGTTCTCTTCTTCCACCATAGGGCTGTCATAGGTTGACTGATTTTTGTTTTCCTTAGGAGGCAAAGCAAATGATAACACATCTTCTTGTGTTTCTTCTGCATACCCTGCAAGTGGCTGATCCATTATGGTGTCTTCTTCAACTTCATGGTCCTTATGAATGTCAATACCTTCATCCATCTTAGGGCTTCCACTTGATTGAATTGTCTTTATCATGAACATGGATAGGCTGAAACAAATCTCCTTCTTTTCTTGTTTTTGCACATTTAACTCTTCACACAATGCATCATTCTACTGCAACAAACCTGTGTTGCTTTCCTCATTGTTTGACTCTATTTCTTGATCAAAACCACACTGCTGTTCAAGTCTTTTTGGTACATCTATAAGCTGCAAATCAACAATGTTCAACAACATAGATGAGAAACCCACAACATAACCCATAAAATAAACTGAATTAGCATAAATACAACCTTACAAGGTTTGATAATAACTTTTATCAATACGCTAAAAATTCTACCATTACCTTCAATGAGTACTCTAGAACGTCACAATTCCTTTGTCAAACTCAACTAATGCAAAGCCAAGTTGCAATTTACATTTATCCCTATTCCAGTTGAGTATTTTGATTTTCCTTATTGCAAGTTATGAAATATGAGGTATTTTGATATTTTATTATGTTGTTTATTGGCAATTATCATATTATGAGTATTACTGCTTTTAAGTTTTTTAGTCTTAGAGTTTATATATATATATATATTGCCGTACCATACCCGGGCAAAAAACATTTTGCCGTATCCGCGTATCCGAACCTCGTATCCGTATTTGAACCCGTACCAGGACTGGCAACTTAGCATAAGACATTAAAAACACATAACTCCAACCTGATTTGGCTTGCTGGAAATGTGAGAGGTTGTAGTCAGGTTAATAGTAGTTTTCTCCCTTGCATAATGGCAGCCACAAGCTACAGCAATCTCCTAAGAATACACGTCCAGCTCTTTTTTTTTCAATATTTTTTATTTATTTATCAATGGCCTTTACACAGCAACAATGTCTTAGACTTCTCAATGAAACCCTTGAATAAACTTCTTCAATTTGCACAAATTGGACCTCTGATTGAAGCCCACAACCTGGCAACGATTCAGCTGATCTTTCACAGCCTCAAGATTGCAAAAACATTGAAGAGTTCTCGTTCTTCAATGGCTGATATGCAGAAACCCTTGTCTTCTCCAGAAACCACGAAAGCAAATTCAAATGATCTTTCAATAATGAGTTTGATTTGCTTTTTGAAACCTTTTATAACTTCTCCAAATGAAGTGTATTTAATTTGCCTTTGAAGTCCACTTTAGGTTTTTACAGTGTTCCACGGGGACCTGTCCCCCCCCTAAAACTACCCGTCCCCCCGTCCTGGACGTTTTCGAGACTTGGGGACGCTTGCGAGACATCCCCCCGCCGCCCCCCCACCGCTGCCAATACACCGGAAACTTCACAGAAACTTTGGGTACTTCTGGCCGTCCCCAAGACGTCCCGGGGACTTTTGGACGTCCCCCGCGCTGGGGGCAGCGAAAAGTGTTTTTTTTTAATTTTTTTTGGTTTTGCCTTGGACTTAGAGCCTAGGTCCGAACCCTAAGGAGGTGTTTGACCATTTTAAAAGCTAAAAACTCTCATTAAACTCTCATTCTTCATTTTATTTGCTCAATATGCCATTTCATGTTTTGCAACAGCTAGGTGAAGAAGAGGAAAACCAGTGAGAAGAGTGGGTGAAAGAGTGAGTTTTGATTTTTGCATTTTGTAGTTTGTACTTATTTTGATATCATCATATGCTACTCATTGTAACCATCTTTAAGACTTTATGATACATTGATATGATATTATGATGTGACATGTTATATTTTCTGTTTTTGATATAATAGAAACTAAGAAATCTCAAATTCGACAATTTCATTTGTCTTTTAGTAATAGACTAATAGTATTCAAGTATTTAAAATGTTAGTATTTGCAATTTTGCTAGTTTACTAATTTGCCATTTGAAATGTTACTCTTAAACATCTTTTTATAACTAGTTATTCAAGTACCATATGTATATCAGCGCCGCCCCCCCGCTGCCGTCCCCAAACTTAGACCCTTTGTCCCCCCGTCCCCGAGACCCGTCCTCGACAGGGGACCCTTCCCCGTCAGGAAACTCCGTGGAACTATGGGTTTTTAATAAAAAACTTTATTATAAGTCTCATAAATGGGTGCTCCAATCCATGAAATATTAAATGTACTTTAAGTGATTTTAATGATGGGTCATGGCCCCATTGAATATAAAGTGACTTCAAAAACTTTATAATATAACTTCACTTGAGCGCTTTAATCCATGACTTCATTATTTGACTTTAATATCATTATATGGCCCCCCTTTTAATAAAGTCAAATAAGTCATTATTATATGCACCTTTAAAAAATATCATTATAACCCTCTTATAATATAAGGTCTATTAACCCCATGATGTCCTTTTAATAATAATTAATTATTATTAAAGATTACCTTTAATAATAATTAAAAATCACTTATAACCATTATTAGACATCATTTCTCAATTTTGTCTGAACTTGGGGGTTCACCATGACACGCTCTATGCATCCAACCATCTTACCAAAAATAGCAGGGGTCCATCTCTATCAACCTCTATTGGCTAAAAATAGCAAGAGCCTCCAATACAGGACCAAAGACCTCTAAACAACCTTATCACCAGCTGAAATTGGGGAACAAACTAACTGCTACATTCCCTAAAGTTGTGAGTGAATTCCTACGTCTTGTATGGCTGGCCCTCCGTCAGCAATCGTATGAAGTTGTGAAACTCCATATGGGTATGTTATGATAATTCATATTTTGGCGTCCTTCAATCTGGGTCTTTGTTAGTTCGTTGATATCTATTATAGATTTTCTGGGTTTATGCTATATGCTCTTAATTTCATGTATTCAATGCAAATATCAAACATGCAATATATTCAATGAAACCCTAAACTCAGAACAATCAAAAAATCAAAAAAATTGGCATCAGAATATATACACAACAGGGGTGTATATTACATCTGAGGTCTATGTTTTGCTGTCATAAGGTTAATGATTAATCTGTTTTCGAAATTATAATTCCTTAAAATGATTAAGCCTTTAAGGAATTAAAATTTAAAAAATAGAGTATATGAAATGACCTACAATCTCTCCAGCATAGAAGCATTCACCTGGTATTATTCTCTGGAAAAAAAATAACACCTTTGTCCTTCATAGCTTCACAAAGCTCTTCTGCACCAAGAGCTGAATCTGCAGTAACATCAATAAAGACCTGTTTGTTGAAACCAAATACAAGATTTGCATCAGTAACATTTATATAAAATTCGCCTATGCCGTGAGTTAACAGTAACATCAAAAAATTGATTAACATGCAAGATAAAGAAGCAAATACAATTAAACAAACTTTGAAAAGTTGAGTACATTAGTTACATCAGAATTAAGGATTCTTACAATATTTGTTTCGACAGCATCCAGTTCCACATGCAGCCCTTTAATTTTTTTAATACCCTCTGCATGGAGGAAAAACAAACAGATTTATAAAGTTTTTCTTGAATAGTATTTAACTACAAATTAAGAGAGAATGATTAATGTTAATTCTTTACTTCAAATGATCCACATAGAACTGCCATCATCTTCATCAGGGATCTGTTTCCCCTAGAAGGGAGAGGACAAATAGAGTACAACTCAAAAAGCTATAGCCAACAAAGAGAACAAGATAAATGAAATTCATCAAAATAAGAGATTTGAGGCTTTCAAATTCCATAACTTATAAAAAGATGCTTCTAGAAAAGACTTGTTTAAACATCAATGTTTGGGATCACCCTACATGATCAATTATCAAGATGAAAAGTGTATTAGATTGCAGATAAGAGCTCCTTGTATAGATAACTCTTTATATTTAATTAGATGTTCAGTAGGTCTAACTAGATAAAAGCAATAATTAAGTTCATCTAATTTTGGTATTGCAATAAAAACAACATAACCAAAACTATTATTTAATTAATTAGAAGTTCCTCTAGATGACCCACCACAATGTTTTTGTATGATGAGTCTCCAAAAAGGGGCTTAACATAGGCCTTCATCCCTATTCATGTTGTTGGGACGACTACTAATTTCAATGGCCTCCCTTGCAATGACTTCAGCCTTTTTAGTGCAAATGTCATACTTAGTTGCATTTGAGTGTTTTGCCTGTTTTAATTTGTCTCTTCTGAGACAACACAAAACGAAACAATACTCTTAAACCCTAAGCTTTGAACAAGATTTACAGTTATGCACACTTTACAACATCATCAATAGGGTTTTGCGTAAAGGAAATAACTGAAAATAACTTTTACCAATCTTTTTGATTCTCAGAGGTTGAGCATAACTTCTCTCAAAAAAAATTTTATAGATAAAATATTGCAACTAAAACAAAATAAACTAAATTGCAGATGCTTTCTAGCTGGCGGAAAACAAAAACTAGTAGAACCATGTTGTACCCAATCTGAAACTTCTTTGTCATCATCAAGTTGTATGTGTTGTTCGGGTGGTCACATCCTTATGTTCGAGTCCAGATGTCCATATCTCATGTCGAAATCGTCATACCCAAAAACCACTCGCCTTGTCCATATCCAATGTCGAATCGTCATTAGTTGTTTTCATGAAGTATTTGCTCATGTCCATTAATTTTGATATGTTGATTTATAATTAATAATCTATCATTATTTATTTATTTATTTTGATATCTCAAAGGTATCCGGATCTCAACACACTACGGCAATATGAGCTTGAAGCACACCGATCAAGGCGAGACTAGCTATTCCTCTGGGCCAAGGCGATATCCCGGCAGCGGACCCACACTGTGCCTGGTTGGGTAATTTAGGGGCTCAAACTTGCGTCATTTGTCCGTGTCTTTCAACAGCTCAACCAACCAGTCTACACCCCGGGGTCTATTATTAATTATTTATTAATATTATTAAAATAAAGGATTATTTTTTATGTTCCCTAAACCCTTGAAATTGTAAACCAATTTTTTTATTTTTTAATGTTATTAATTCTTTATTATTAATAATTATTAAAATAATGTTTAAAAATCAAGTCAATATAAAAAAAAAAGAGATCATGCCTTTACAAAGGCATGTTCCTTATAAAGGAAACACGCCATTTTGAAGAGTCGGTAATAGGGTGATCAAGTGCGCCTATTTTCCTTGGAAAGCGCCTATCAAGCAAAAATTAAAATCTAAATAAAAAAAGATCGCGCCTCATGACGAAGGAACACGCTCATGAGGAGTATGGCGCCTTCTGCAAGCACAAAGCATGCTTATGCAAGAGAGATTGAAATCACCACAATAGGTTAAAGGCATGCTCCCATTGAGAATACAGTGCCTTACTCACAAATTCCAATGCAAACAAAGGAAAATGATGATGAAGTGCCTGAAGATAGAAGGCGCCATACAAGGAAGCCAAAATGCTTCAAATGGGAAGCTCCTGTAGGGGCAAAATGCATCTCAGGCGCCTCAAACCAGCATAGGAAATGAATGAAGAAGTGGCCAATATGGTGACCGAGCGCGCCTATTTCAAAGGCATCAACATTAAGAAAAAATAGGACCCCTTCTACACATCTAAATTAGTTAAAAATGCCTCTAGAAAAGACTCTCGAACACTCAAAGGAAAATGACGAAGTGACTCAGCAACAGAGAATGCAGATGAAGGTTTATTATGTTGATTGATGCCCTATTTTTCAAACACATCCCCGAGGAAGCGCGCGTGCCAAAGATGAGGCACGCCCACTTCAACTCAAGCACATCCTTCAAGCATGCCTTTTAGCGTCTCAATTCATTTGTTTTTAAAACATATAAAAAATGCTTTTTAAAAAAAAAACAAGGCCGACTCCAGTTCAAACAGCCGCACCTCTTCATATGCTAATCACATGTCTTTTGAAGGATATTTAAACCCTTTGTAAACTTCAGTTCATATCCAAATAAAAATTGCATGTTCAAATTATAGAAAAAGCATGCTCTAAATATAAGACAAAGCAGATTTGAGGAGAGGAAAAGGCAGCACTGCCTTTTAAGGAGATTTCCCTTCTGATTTTACTCACATTTGAGTCAAACGAACAAGCAAATAACTCATTCTTCAGCAGGGTAAAAGCAGAATAAGTCATTTTCAAGCATATAGAAGGCGAGTTTTGAAGGATATTGTACAAAGGAGCCATTATTTTGTGCAGGTTCAGCGATCCAGAAGCCAAAATCAGACAGAGGGCAGATTTTCTTCGTTTTTGTGCAGGTCCAACAAAGGTTGAGGTCAAATTCTTGAGGAAAGTGCATCAATTTTTATGATTTTGTGCTTATCCAACACTTAAGAATCCATAAAATTGATTTTTGCATTGATTTTCGATGGCAAAAATAGAAGAAAAACTTCGAAATTTGATTTTTCAAGGCAAAAATATCCATTTTTATTGAATTTTCTGAGTGTGACAGCGAAAATTCAAGTCTGATTTTTTTGGTATAGCAGGCAAAAAAAGGTTTGATTTTCATTCAAAAAGTGCGGGACAGCGACAAAGAAGCCTTCTACAAACTCAAATTTCAAAGATACAATACTCATCTATCACTATGAAGGCCAAATCGACACTCATCCATGAGTATCCCAAGGTTAGAGAGACAGATTTATGCCAAGTTGCCCCCGAGGGTTTTGACTTGGACTCCATGATGAGAGCTAGAAGCACTACGGCCAAAAATTTGATTTATTCCGGGCTTGTTCAAGCCGACTCATTTCTCATCTCGGTTCAATGCCTAGGGTTCATACTTGCTTGCATTAAGCATTACAACCCTGCGACATGGGAAATTCGAGTGGTTGATGGGCGAGTTTTGGGTAGCTTCAAGTCCGATGACATCGAGTTTGCTTTCTCTATCCCACCATTCGAAGAATCCCTTGATGTCAATCCTGAAGAGTGCGAGAATGTATGGAATAATCATGTTGATAATTGTTAGAAATAGATTGTGAAGAAGTGGCTTAAGGAAAAGAGGACCATGCTTCCAAAGAATGTAGGTTGTGGCGAGTTCAAGGATGAGTACGCTATCATGATCACATTGCTAAACCGCATCACAGGACAAGCCGAGGCACGAAGTTTCAAGCCATGGATGTTCTATATCATTAACAACATTAGCAATGACAGTGAGAATTACAATTGGGCCTCTCATTAGTAATTGTATCCACAAGCAAATCATGGAGTTTCGTCAAACTCATGAATTCAGGATGACTTCTTTCTTGGTCTACATGATGAAGCGACATGGCAATTTCATTGGCTCTATGTAAAATACAAGGATATACAGGCATTTTTCGTAGTTAGAGTTTTCAGAGTCGCAGAGGCACTTTCGTAGGGTCAACGATGCGTTCCTTATGCATTCAGTGCATGACTTGGACAATCAGATGCATGTGCACATTTCTAAGGAGGCAAGGGCCGTTATATCGGATTGGGTTGATTGGTTCATCTAGTTTCCCACTTTTTCATACATCCAAGTGTATGGTTTTGCATCATACCCATACATGCTTCCCAAATAACCTTCCCATGAGGTTGTTTTTATGGAGCACCTTCGTCAAAGCTTCGAGGTTCATACTTTGTTGTGCAGTCGGCATAAGCATGGAGTAGGGTTTCCCATCCAACTAGGCATCTACAAATGCAAATCCACCATTGATGCCAAGCTTATCAGAGAGGAAATGTCAAAATTTAAGACATTCAAGGAGAGGCACACCTATGATCCAAAAGAGGTGATGAGATCCAGAGTTGGTGGCAAGTTTGCTCATCTGCCTGCGACATAAGACTATTGGGCCAATTCCGAGGATGAATTTGAGGTGCACCAGAGGGACTACAGTCGATTCACTTTGAATCAAATTGTAGATTTCCTTAAAGAGGACGTGAAGGGATTGTTAGATGATGAGGAGGATGTTCTTTCTCCAAAGTTTGCAAGGCAAAGATTGACCAAATTGATTGGTCTGTAAAAGAGGGAGTCTCGATTCAGGAGAGAACATGCATGGTTGTGAAACGTAGCATAGCCTTCTTAAATGCAAAGAGGGAAAAAAGGTCAAAATTCGAAAGGAAAAGGCCCCAGCTTGTTAGTGTTTTATTTCGCACCTTTCGGTGTGAAAGAAAAATAGACTGATGTGTAGTAGAACCGCTCTTTGAATTTGTCGGGGAAGCTCCTTGTAAAATAAAACTTAACTAAAAACTATACACGCTTTTCAAGGGTTTTTCATACTTGTGCTGAATGAAAGAAAAAGTTGCAATATTTTTGGGTATGTAGCCTGTGAAAGGAAGAAAGGCTCATTCGATAGCAAAGCAAAGATTTTTTTACTTTTTGACTGAAAACAAAACCTAGGCTACTGTAATGTCCCCTTCTAGCAAGCCAAAATTTCCGCAACCTTGCAAACAATTTCAACTTGTAAAAGAGTACATTAGTATTCAATTCCTCTTTTCTATGTCAATAAAACATAAACTATATGCTCTCTTATTATCATAGATCTATTATGTAAGTCTCATGTTACCATGGAAGAGATATACTTGGGCCTATTGTTAATCAAATCCTCCAAATTATGAGAGTGAATCCATTAGGGTGCAATGCCAATGGTATAGGTCGTTCTTCCTTCGAGGGGTGCTCTAGACCCAGGCCACTCTAGGACCTTCCTTTGACTTGGGGTTCTCTAGACCACTCAAGTCAAAAGACTACCTCTTGCTCCCTAAGGTACCATCTTGAGACAAGGGCTCGAAGGGGTGCTCTAGACCAATGAACCCGTACCTATCCTTGGTTGATTGCTCGCCCCTAATCTTCTCTACTCCTCATAGTGGTGAGTTGATTAACATTATTGCCTTCCTCTATTTTAGGAATGCATGCCTTTTATGTACTTATACTCTTTGTATTCTTTCCTTAGTTCATTAATAATGAAAATGCACATAAATATTTCATACTCATTACATAATCTAACTAAACTGATTGCAATGTAAACAATTCATAATTTATAATGATTTCATGCTATCACAGTCAGCTATTGTTACTGTTACACAATGCAATTCATATGTTCATTGTTCACCATTTATCATGACATTTCACATGCTATCTTCATGATCTTATCAACATACACTTCTTCTCTATAACTTATATACTATTCCTTAACACCATATGGGGTTGACAGGGTGTAGCATGTTGTTGTTCATCATAGGCTATGTTTGTCTCCCATCCTTATTCAAGAACTACTTGGTGTATTCTTGAGGCTAAGGCATCCGTGAGGATTCTTGGTACTCTAGGTAGCCAAGACCAATACATCGACTATGAATGATAAACTAGACATGTCACCCTTCATTGATCCCATATGTGGTTAATGAATGGGATATAGAATACACAATTAGTGAATATTACATATGACTGTCCATGAATTATATTGCTCAGAACTAGCTGTAAATAAATGTAGTGTTATACTGAACATTAATACAAGCAAGGGAAACAATGTACTATCATACCTGTGGTATTATGTCAGTTTGATTACTGGAGCCTGCAAGAATGGCAGTTTGCTGTTGGAAAGTCTTCTTATAATGCTTGCTGTAATATCTTTGATAACAAATCTGAATTATGCAGAGTATCTACTTTATGCCAATTGTTTTGGTTATGGACTTATCTGCTGATTGAAGTTAAGTATTTACACAGAAATATATATCTTGCTTTGCTTCTGTTTGACCTTTGATCTGCAGATGTTTTTCATGTCTTTTGGAGAATATGATTTGATGTTTATATAGCTTTCATTTACTGCCCTTTTGGAGAAGACATGACTCTTCTAAAATGCCTCCTTATGCATCGTATCCTTTAGCAAGTATAATAACTTTCATTTGTTAATTTCTTTGTCTTGATTCTTATTTTGTATTTCTATATTATAATTATTAAATTTAATAATATATTATATTATAATTATTACAATTATAATAATATTTAAATTGATAATATTTATATTATATTCATATTTATTATTTATAAATACAATAAATATATTGTATTTTAATTATATAAAAATATCTATAAAATAATGTTATTTAATATTATTATATATTAATTATATTATATATGTTTATTAAATATTATTATATACTTGATGACCATCAAAGGCGACTTCTTCAACTTGATCATGATGCTTAGATTTTTAATTTAAACAATGCCTTAATATTGGGACACGACAGCCCTCCTTACTCAAAATTGCTTGTCCTCAAGCAATCACGAGTTCTTCCTTGCATCCTTTCAACATTTACCTTTGATGTGTTGCGACAAAGTCAAGGTCTTGATTTAGAAGCACGCTTGAGTGAAGAGAAAGATGATTGTGATTCCAAAAGAGAATATTTGAAAAGTATAGGTAAGTATCTTTGGATAACATAGATGAAGATATGATTTTAGACAATGAAAAATATTCCAATGCTTGAGATTCCCATGGTTGATGAGGACATTTTAATTGCAAAATTCGATCTTGTACTTGTCACCTTGTAGTTTTACCTCTTGATATGTCATTGAACTCAAGATTGATGAGTCGTGTTCTTGAGGAGTAATTGATTATGTGATCGAAGTAATACAGGTGTTACAGAAGAATATGTAGTTTCAAGATGAAGTGATATCGATGAAAGACATGAATGATGACATCATCTTGAAAATTCAGAGAGATAAATTTGTAGAGAAGGTGAGTTTAATTGTAGAAGTGATTAATAGATGATGATATGCTAGCTTGGAGATTAAATAATGATGGAGAGAAGATCCATGTTAAAGGATATGCACATAATGATATATGAAACACAAATCATAAATACACATAGTACATGAAGCATACACAAAGCTTATACACTTAATACATGATACACAAAGTATATGAAGCATGAAGCATGAACATAGTATGTAGCACACAGCATGAAGCATACATTTAACACGCAATTATACGCACGAATATGAAGTATACACATGAATACAAGTAAGTCGTGAAGTGTGCATTTGAACATATACAAGTCATGGAGTTTACACATAAATCTTGTAGTATACATTTGAACACAAGGTCATGGAGTATACACTTGAATACACGCAGTTATAAAGTATACAATTGAATACACAAAGTCACAGAGAATACAAGTCATAGAGTATATAATCACAAATCATACAAATACAAGTCATAGAGTACACAATCAATTACACTCAAATACAATCATAGAGTATTCAATTGCAAAGGCATAGAGCATACACTTGAATACAATTCATAGAGCATGCACTCATTCAATTTTGAATACAAGTCATACAATTGCAAAGTCATAGAAATAACACATACACTCAATTTTCAAATATGATTACAAATTCATAGAGCATGCACTTGAATACAATTGCAAAGTCATACATTTGAATACAAATGCAAGTCATGGAGCATACATTCAAATGCAAATACAAGTTCATACACTTGAATAAAATTATAAATTCATAGAGCATACGCTCAAATACAAATCATAGAGTATGCAAAGTCAAAGTATACAAAATATGAAGTCATAGAGTATACATTTGCATACAACTACACTCAATGAAGTTTACACATAAAACATACACATGAATGTCAGTAGCATGCATATGAACATATATGGAGCTTGAAATATACATGTCGAGAATATATATCAGATATGAGAAACACACATTCACCAACATGAGCAAGCATACCAATAGGAAGCATACAAGTACGAAGCAATACACGAAAATACACAAAATTACACACTTAAGAGGCATAAATGCACACAAGAATACGCATAAACACACACAGATAGGAAGCATGCAGTAAAATACGTGAACACACATAAGACTTTACGTAAATACACACACAAGAATATACACAAAGAGCATACAGTAAGGCAATGAAGTTAAAACAAGAATACAAGTAATACACAGGGTATGAGTCATATAGATCTTATAATGTTTTCTTTAGGATATCCTTGATTTCTCAATCTGCAAACAAGAATAATCTTTAGAAAGAGATGTTAGTACCCTTAAGGATCAATTCCCTAATGAAATCATTACATAAGAATCATCATCAATAGTAATTAATACAAATGTAATGTTACCTTTGCTTGCATATTTAACTCCTGCAATCACCGATGTTAACAACATATATAATCAAATAATAATAATTGCTTATTATTCATAGGATGGCAGGATGACTGCTTTGTCAAGCAAGCAACTAGCTCAAGTAAGTAGGCAAGTAGTTCAAGTAGCTCAAGCAAGTAGGCAAGTAGCTCAAGTAGACAAGCAAGTAGCTCAAGCAAGTAGGCAAGTAGCTCAAGCAGACAAGCAAGTAGCTCAAGCAAGTAAGCAAGTAGCTCAAGTAGACAAGCAAGTAGCTCAAGCAAGTAGGCAAGTAGCTCAAGCAGACAAGCAAGTAGCTTAAGCAAGTAAAACATACATGTAAGTCATAAAGTATACTCTTAAATACATACATGTAAGTCATAAAGTATACTCTTAAATACATAAGTCACACGAATACACATATACACATAAGCCACAAGGTAAACCTTTGAATACAAATAAATCACAAAGTATACACAGGATGGCAGGATGACGGCTCTGATACCACTGTAATGTCCCCTTCTAGCAAGCCAAAATTTCCGCAACCTTGCAAACAATTTCAACTTGTAAAAGAGTACATTAGTATTCAATTCCTCTTTTCTATGTCAATAAAACATAAACTATATGCTCTCTTATTATCATAGATCTATTATGTAAGTCTCATGTTACCATGGAAGAGATATACTTGGGCCTATTGTTAATCAAATCCTCCATCTTATGAGAGTGAATCCATTAGGGTGCAATGCCAATGGTATAGGTTGTTCTTCCTTCGAGGGGTGCTCTAGACCCAGGCCACTCTAGGACCTTCCTTTGACTTGGGGTTCTCAAGACCACTCAAGTCAAAAGACTACCTCTTGCTCCCTAAGGTACCATCTTGAGACAAGGGCTCGAAGGGGTGCTCTAGACCAATGAACCCGTACCTATCCTTGGTTGATTGCTCGCCCCTAATCTTCTCTACTCCTCATAGTGGTGAGTTGATTAACATGATTGCCTTCCTCTATTTTAGGAATGCATGCCTTTTATGTACTTATACTCTTTGTATTCTTTCCTTAGTTCATTAATAATGAAAATGCACATAAATATTTCATACTCATTACATAATCTAACTAAACTGATTGCAATGTAAACAATTCATAATTTATAATGATTTCATGCTATCACAGTCAGCTATTGTTACTGTTACACAATGCAATTCATATGTTCATTGTTCACCATTTATCATGACATTTCACATGCTATCTTCATGATCTTATCAACATACACTTCTTCTCTATAACTTATATACTATTCCTTAACACCATATGGGGTTGATAGGGTGTAGCATGTTGTTGTTCATCATAGGCTATGTTTGTCTCCCATCCTTATTCAAGAACTACTTGGTGTATTCTTGAGGCTAAGGCATCCGTGAGGATTCTTGGTACTCTAGGTAGCCAAGACCAATACATCGACTATGAATGATAAACTAGACATGTCACCCTTCATTGATCCCATATGTGGTTAATGAATGGGATATAGAATACACAGTTAGTGAATATTACATATGACTGTCCATGAATTATATTGCTCAGAACTAGCTGTAAATAAATGTAGTGTTATACTGAACATTAATACAAGCAAGGGAAACAATGTACTGTCATACCTGTGGTATTATGTCAGTTTGATTACTGGAGCTTGCAAGAATGGCAATTTGCTGTTGGAAAGTCTTCTTATAATGCTTGCTGTAATATCTTTGATAACAGATCTGAATTATGCAGAGTATCTACTTTATGCCAATTGTTTTGGTTATGGACTTATCTGCTGATTGAAGTTAAGTATTTACACAGAAATATATATCTTGCTTTGCTTCTGTTTGACCTTTGATCTGCAGATGTTTTTCATGTCTTTTGGAGAATATGATTTGATGTTTATATAGCTTTCATTTACTGCCCTTTTGGAGAAGACATGACTCTTCTAAAATGCCTCCTTATGCATCGTATCCTTTAGCAAGTATAATAACTTTCATTTGTTAATTTCTTTGTCTTGATTCTTATTTTGTCTTTTTCCTTATTTTGTCTTTTTCTTATTTTATATTTCTATATTATAATTATTAAATTTAATAATATATTATATTATAATTATTACAATTATAATAATATTTAAATTGATAATATTTATATTATATTCATATTTATTATTTATAAATACAATAAATATATTGTATTTTAATTATATAAAAATATTTATAAAATAATGTTATTTAATATTATTATATATTAATTATATTATATATATTTATTAAATATTATTATATACTTGATGACCATCAAAGGCGACTTCTTCAACTTGATCATGATGCTTAGATTTTTAATTTAAACAATGCCTTAATATTGGGACACGACAGCTACACGCTTGCATTACTCAGCTAAATTCAGAGGTTGAGAAGGGCAAGTACACGACTAGATCGAAAAGATTTACGAATGCCTTGACAAAATCAACTATAAGATGATGCAATGATACGACTTATTCTTCCAATTTCAACTGCGACACAAAGTTTGCAGATTTTGTTGAATCAACTTAATCTTCAGCACAAATGACAAATTTTAATGGATACTCGGAAGCAAATCAAGCATAATGACATCCATTAAATGAAAAACAAGAACACAATCAGCTGAATGTATGAGAATAACAATTTAAGCAAATAGAGGCATATGAATTGTTATTGCTTTTTTATCTACTGATTGGATACAACACTAAGTATCTGGATACTTGAATACTGAATATTGAAAAAGCTAATTCCTAAAAGCTTCGAAAAAAGCTAAATAACAATGAAGTTGAATTCTAAAATCTCTCTCTTGTGCTTGTGCAAAAGCACCTATTTATACCACTACAAAGCAAATGCATGAAAGGGAAAGAAGAGTTTAACTAATACTCTTCACTTGTAATGTCCCCTTCTAGTAAGCTCAAATTGTTCACAACCTTGCACAATTTCAACTTACAAAAGGAAACATTAGTATGCTAGATTTTTCTCTTTTCACATCATAGTTAACATAGAACTATATTCTTTCCATATTTATCCTAGAACTTATAATTCCATAATCACATAATTCATATTCATAGTCATATTCATATTCATGTTCATATTCATATTCATGTTCATATTCATGTTCATGTTCATGTTCATATTCATATTCATATTCATAGGCCTCAAGTGCTATCCTCAGAAAGATCATATGTTGCCCTATCATTAATCCATCTCTAACTCCATAGGCATGGTTCGTTAAGGAGACAACCATCACATACGGAGGCCCGGTGGCTTCCCACCTCACCAATCGGCTCTAAAGACTTCCCACCTCATCTATTGGAGAGTCACCTACCGTAGGGCACAAATCACATTGATAAGCTCATCATAGCATAGGCCCAAGGCTTCACCTCACACCCAGAGGTACTTCATCTTCTTGGGGTTACCTAGGTCCAATAACATTCTCCTAACTTACCTATACACCTAGGATGGCGAGATGATTAATGATAAGGCTAATCCTTCTTTCGAATATGGCACAATCCTATGATTTTTAAGTCCTTATTAACATTTTGCACATGATGCCTTATAAATAGTACATCTTGGCCTTATATCATAATTGGCCCATTATATATCCACATGATCATATTCCATTATCATCATCATGCTTTACATGTTTCTAAACATAACACATTTACATTATTATATTTTAATTCCATTATTGCACACTGTGATCATCTTTCTTATCCATTTCATGTTTCAATAATATTTGACTATAACAAGTTATTTAACCTTTACGAATGCATATTCTAACATATCATGCATATGTTTACTCTATATTCGGATTTGATCTTAGTATGAACATAACCAAACTATGTAAGCAAAAATATAAGTTTCATACCTTTAGTTGATTGCTGAGATTAGACCTCCTTTTTATAGCAGACTTGTGTATAATGGATGACTCTGATCTTATATATATTTTCGCTGCTGACCAACTTTTGACGCAGAATCTTTATATGCTACTGTAATTCGATGTGAAGATGATATAAAATGATATTCTATATGAAGTTGACGCCTCACTTTTGTTGTTTAATATTAATCTCTTGCTTGAAGAGGTATGTGTTCGAGGCTGATGTATGCTGATGTTATTGGTGATGATTCGATGCTTTTCTATTTATTTGATGATAATATTGAATTGTATTGTTGCTGGCCTGGTCGCTTGATAAAATGTGAGATGGTATGAGATTGCTGACCGTCCATGGTGCCTTGAGTGGAGTCCCCTGATTTTTATACCTTAGATTGGTGTATTTTTATGCAAGAGTCGTCACTCTTTCAGGAGATGCCACCCTTATATTTCTTAATACATCAGCGCACTAATCCATGGCTCTTGGATTGTTCTATTACCAATTTCCTTAAGTTTCATGTATCATCGATTTCCTTTTATTAAGGATAGGTCATTAGTTAGTCTTGGTCTTTTGTATTACATGGTGTGCATTATATCATCCGTTTGCATGTAATCTGCATCTCTTTAGAGGTCGGTCACCATAGGAAAATAGACCGCTTTCCTTATATTCGCTGAGTTTACTTTTTGTAATGATATTTATATTTATATTATTTATAATATATAATAATTACATATTATTTATATTTGTTATTTATATTGAATGATATATATATTATACATTATATTTGTATTTATAATATATTTATTATTATATTTATGTTTATATTATAATAATATTTAAATTATTAATTATAATATATAAATTGATCAATCTTTATATTTATATTTGTATTTGTTATTTACCAAATATAATAATATATTTAGTTAAATCAAAATAAATATATTATATTCTAATTAAATATAATAATATTATTTAATAATATACATAATTATCTTTATCATTCGAATTGATTTACAAGAGTAACTTCCCTGTCTTCTAGTATGATGTTTAAATCTTTAATTTAAACAATGTCTTAACATGGGGACATGACATCATTCCAGGACTAGACTTGAATGCATGCAAGTATTATTTGTAACTAAAACAAATAATAAAATAATCTTAAAGCCATGCAAAAATCAATTAACTGATTATTACATGTTTATTACAAAAATAGTTCCATTAATTGCATGATAAAAGCATCCTAATTATAGCCTTTTGAAAAGGCATAAGCTTGCATGAAAGAAGAGATCGGCCCTTTCAACTGAAGTTTCATTGTTTTTTTTTACTTTTATATTGGCGAAAATGGCACTCCAAAACGGAAAGCGTGCCTCCTCAAAGGAGGACGCCCTTCCTCACAGGCAGACGCGCCTTCTGCTAGGTGCGCGCATCTCTCCATGAGTGCGCTTCTCAGACCCATCCCTCTACCAGTATGCATGCCATGTGATTCCTTCTAAAACGCAAACACTTTCTTCTTGAACAAGGTCTTTCAATTTGATATGAGTGCATCTATCTTGATGAAAGTGCATCTATCACGGCCCAGGCACACCTCTTCTTTGAAGGTGAGCGCTTGTAAATGCCCAAAACATTTTCTTACTCCTTGGAAAGCACTTCAAATCCTCAAAACACACTTCTCATGTTTTGTGCGCGCCATGACTTGACTTCATTTCTTGATTGAAACTGAAGGATGGATCTCGCGCACCTTTGTTGGTCAACATGTGTTTTGGATAGCTCAGGCGTGTTTTCTTTAAAGCGAACACTCCTTCCTGAGGGCGCACCTCCAAATTGGCGCGTGTGCCTCCAACTCAATGCATCTACTCTTTGAATTTAGGTGTGCTTCAGCCATAATGGACGCGCTTCCCTTTTGATGTCCTCCATGGCGTGCTCTTCTCTTTTCTTTGACGCTCTTCTTGTAGATGACATGCGCTTGTTCATTTAGGCACTCTAGCTTTATCCTTGACGCGCTTCTTCATGATCCATTTGAGCATGTCTCTTTGCAACATGATGTGCCTTTACCTTGTATGCTTAATGCATTTGGAACGCTCCTTCCTTTGATCCAATGTGCCTTCAACTCCTGGGATGCTCTTTTCCTTATGCAATCGCCCTTCACTTGTTTTAATGGCGACTTGTTTACACAGAATGCATTTCTTTTACTCCATTTGAAGGCGTCTAAATTTGGCTGAGGCACCTTAATGTCAAGGTGCGCTCCTTCATTACTTGGTGCGCCTGCAATCCCTAGAGCGTGTCTCAAGTCTTCAAGGCGCGCCTCCAATCCTCTTGGCGTGCTTTCGCCCAAGATGGCATGCCTCTCCAATTTCTGGTGCGCTTTTACCTTACTAAATTTTGTTATCTTTGGCATTCATTGTAATGTTCTTTTTTTCAGTCTACTCTTCATGGGGACACTTATCCTCATTCCTAGTTGTGTGGAGCACATATTTAATTATCAACTTTGACGCTTTGAGAGAGAGTTGATAATTAATCAGGTTATTTATATTTTGGGTGCACTTAAGTTATAATGTTGCATTTTATGAAAGTGACTAAGTGTGGGATGAGGGCATAAGTTTATTTTCTCCTAGACTTATTATTAAAGTGAGCACCATTTTGGAATATGAGCCTTTTATTAAGTTGAGGAGAAAAAAGAAAATTTCAAGAAATGTGAGTTTATGACTCCTAGGTGTCTTTATAAGCAGATGGAGAGCTCATTTGGAGGGCATGCTTGGAATTTGTATTGTTACTCTGTTGGATTGAACCTGCGTGTTCTTCCATTTTTCTACTTTCTTGTGGATAGAAACCCACTCGAAGAAGATTAGTTTCGGTAGTGTGATATCTACCCTAACTGGTAATGTTGGTTTCTACTTCATGGAATCGCATGGAGCTGAAAAGGATGATCAATAGTTTTTATTTGTAAATCATGTGTAGATGTTATTGCTAGTAGTTGATTATGTTTGTTGAGATTTTGATGCTCATCCATGCTGGTCCGTACATTCTCATGTCCGTACTAGCAGATTGAAGATTTGAAAAAATAAAATATTGAGGTTGAGTTTTGGGTTCCTATCGTATTGCAAAGATCATTGTCTATCCTATGCATAACTTTCCATGGTGATTTTTAAGGAATTAAAGAATTGTCTAATTCTCTTGTGCATCTGTACCTATGAATGGTCGTACATACTGTGTCATGTCCCTATTTCTGGCTTGAACACCAAATGGAACTTGGATTAGCCTACTTCTCATTCTCGGAGGCTAATTCTAAATGATGAGGGAATGAATTGGTTTTTGACTAATTCAATCTTATTGTTTTGCAGGAACAAAGTCAACAACTCAAAATTTGGCTAAGTCTGGAAGCCAAAGGCATGACTCTTGGAGTCTAGGCGCCAATTTCACATCAAATTTCCCAAGTGAGCGCCTAGGGACAAAATAGGCTTCAATGACCCTCAATATGGAAGGCGCTCTAGTTAAAGAAGTTGATTTCTCCGTCAGAAGTCTCATACCAAGCATACTCCTTGAGGAAAGGGGTCAAGTAAACTCTAGGCGCAAATACCATGACAAATTCACTTGATGTGCCCCTAAGTGGGAAGGTAGCTTCCAATCACTTCAAGTAGTCAGGGCGCTTGGTGAGATAGATGTTTTACTTCACCATAAAGACTACAAGTGTGAGCGCCACATGTATGAAGGTGAATCCAATGCAAGGCGCTAGTTTCCTCCTACACAGACTCAGAAGTGCGCCTTGGTACTTAGGGCTCTAGATTGTGATTGATCAACCTAAAAAGTGCGCGTAAGGTTAGATAGTGGATTGGAAGGATAAAATGCATCATCAAAGGAGTTTATAGTTATTGAAGGCATCAAATGATGACTTGGGCGCACATCTACCTCTCTACACCATCAAATGTGCGCCTAGACTAGTGAGGCGCTACTTTATATCTCTATGACTTTGGGTATGTGCCTTGATAATGAATTGATTCTTGCAAGTTGAGGTTGTCTTCACAAGTTGAAAGAATGTCCAAAGAATACAAGGCACCATTTGTTGAACAAACAACCTAGAATGAGTGTCTTACTAATTAAGGCGCTATTTCATGCTTCTAGAACACCAAAAGTGTGCTTCGATGATGAGGCACTAGCTCTTGCTCAAGCAACCTTGAAAGTGCGCTTTGACAAGGAGGTTAAAATGTATCATCTAAGGATTAAGTTGAATCAAGGAGTCATCATTGAAGACAAGTAGAACATGTTTGTGAATGAGGCGCACTTTTCATCATCTCCAACCTCACAATTGCGCCTTCCCTTGGAAGCTCATATTGCACCTAAAGGAATGGTATTGAGATATCATCCATGTTAATACCTAAGTTGCATTTGGAGAAGGCTTAGAAACTCTTTGAAAGACTTGAATGAAGTTAAAACTCACTTCAAGGAGGTTAGGCGCTATTCCATGACTTTAGGACCTTGAAAATGCGCCTAAGCTAGATAAGGCGGTTGGAATCACAATTTGACCTTTCATTTTGTTGAAGGAGATCAAACTTGCTTAAGGGATCCTTCATCAAGCCAAGATATTGATCAAATGACAAAGAGAACATCAAATTGCTTAAGGCGCACTTTACCTCCTGTGCCACCTCGGATATGCGCCTCACATGGATTCTTCATTTGCTTGCAAGTAAACATCATAGGAAGAGCATTATAGTTTGTACTAGTGTTTGGAAAAGTGGTTAAGTGTCAGAAGACAAGTTTTATTGATGAGGCGCACCCTCTAGCCTCTGCCACCTCAAAAGTGTGCCTAGCTTGGGTAAGGCACCTATTCTAGTCTCTACAACCCTTAATTGGCACCTAGCAATAGTAAGGCGCAATTTCATGTAACTGTGACATCATTTTGGCGCCTTGAGTCTCTAATCTCCTATTGGTCCAAATGGTGGCGTTGGGATCCATTCCGGCTCATTGGGCAAGGTTGCCAACTCAGAGGGAGTTGTAACGTGTCGTACCTGTTTGTATTTTTTAATGATCTTTTATGTGTGATTTTATTATTATTTTTTTGTGTTCTTTCAGATAGATAGAAGATGCAGAAGGGGGTTTTATGTTTTCCTGCAGATGTAGTGCCGGAGCACACTATATATTGCATATAACAGAAACCCAGAAAATATACAATGAATCTGAAGAAAGTAATGACAACCCAGATAGCAAAATAGCCGGTAAACAATTACTATTACATACCCATATGAAAATATGCAACTTGGTATGACCGCCAGAAATGGACCAGCAAGTGGGTATGGCTGGAATGCCTCCAAACTCCTCAAGGTATCAGATATAGCTCAAGAAAGTAATAACATTAAAAAATAAGGCCTCAAATTCCTCATACATGACCCACAAGATACTGCAATGAGGGAAGAAGACTCCCTAAAAGACCCATGTCCAAGCTAACACATGTACGGCCATGGCTAGGAATGTGAACAGCAAACAAGACACCATAAACCCTCAATAAATCTGCTGCAAACTGACTGCAAACCAAGTGCCAAGCTGAGTGACCAAGATAGGTTCCTTATTGTGCAATGAAACTCAGAAATATGCCTCACTCAAGTGGTACGGCTTGGCTGTAGGGTACGGCCAGCAACAAGGAAAATACAGAAGCAAACAATCTCTTCAATAATCTGATCTCCAACTCCTCCACACTGAAATCTGGTCTCTAATCCTCAGAAAATCAGAAATACTCTAACCCCGGTAAATAGATATAGCAAATCAGCTCCAAACTTCATTATACAACTCCATGGAAGCACGATTGCGAATGCTGAATGCATCCACTCACAAAGGCACCGTTGGGTGGTCTTTCACACCTGTGGGATATCGTCACTAAGGGAGGTTCCGTCTCCAATAGCCTGATACAAATTCTCAATCTCTGAAACCCTAGCAGAGCTCTCACAACAAATATCATAAAACATAGCATAAACTAAAAATGAGCCCCAAAAACCCTTATATTCTCCCTCCAAGATGGCGTTGGAATTCAAGAGGGGTTTTTTATCATTTGAAAACACTTTTAAGTTGCCTAGGGAGGAGCGCCCAAGGTCACAACTTGAAATGAGACTCTAATTTCCCATAAAGTCACTTTCTAGCAAAAGTAATAAAGTCCATATGAATATAAATTAAATAACCTTCGGACTTTAAATTAATTATGAAGACGGCATCGAAAATCCATGATCTTGAGCTCGTCGGAAAGGTCTCGATGAAACGCATATGATCCAACTCTGAAAATCTCGAACCGACACCGTACCCGAACTTACTAAAAATAGTAACGGCCAAGAGCCCCTGATCCAATCATGAGGGTGCCAACTGGATCCACTGAAAGCGAACCAAAACTCTGTCACTGCCAAGGACCTCTTGAGCCAACTAACCACAGTTCCCTAACCAAACTGTTAGCCCACGGGAACTCCATGATGGACTAGCCATGTGTCAAAGAGGGGACATTACAGAAGTCATCAAATGGAATATGCTCTTGGGAAATGTGGCTTGGTTCCTTCTTTACATTGAAAGGCGTGCCTTCATTGCCTTTGAGGAGCACTATAAAAGGAGAGGAGCACCTTCATTTTGATATCTTATCTTTTGGTAAATTTTCTCTTTGCAAAGCTTTATGCTTGTGATCTTGAGGCCTGCGAGTTTCAAGAGTTGGGGTGATGCTCCCTCAACAGACAAGGTGATGCTCCCTTGTTGCATTGTGAGGTGTTGACATCCAGTTGACATCATTGGGTTCAATTGAAGTGATCTACATCAACTAGTGAGATAGAGATAGTTGTGAAGAAGTTGAAAGCATTGTATAAATCTAGGCTTCAAGGCCTTTCCTTGTAATCATTTGAATAAGATTGTATAATCATGCCATTGTGGGCAATCATCATTGTAATAAGACATTTGCATTGAGTTGAATCAAGTGATAATACAAGTGCCCAACTTCAAGTTGATTTATGCAAGTTGTCTTTGTAATCTTTTCATATATGATGTTAAGTAGACTAGTAGTTGAAGAGTTAAGTGCAAGTAAATTTAGCTATGTATAGTGAAGTTTTCAGTTAGTACTAGTTGGGTATCTTACATACTAAAAGTTCATGGTGATCGATTTGAAATGTTGAGACTTTCTTGGCATCCTTCTGTGATTGCAATTTGATTAGTATGCTCAAATAATCATCCTGGATCATTTTGATATACCTTTGTCTTGATTTGAAAATGTTTCAAACTCATCCGTACATTTCAGTACCGTACAGCTGAAAACTCATTTTTTGAAGATAGTAATTGTTATTGAAGTCTATATGCTCTATGCAATTGTTGGTGTCTTTGTATGATTAAAACGATTCATTCAAGACCAATTTGAGGAGTTTTAATGCAGTATATGATTGTTGGTGATCATCCGTACCATGAGATGGCCGTACTCTGTTGTAGCCAATCGATGATCATGAAAATTTGATATTGGTGTTAATGACATTTGTGTTGATTGCATTTTGATTGTCTCATCAAGGCGCTTCACTTAAGACAGTTTGTATAGTGTTTAATGTTGATTTTGAATTTCCTGGGTGATCCGTACCTGCACAGGCCGTACGGTCCAGTTGAGGAGAAGTGATTTGTGAATGGTCATTTATCATTGTTTTCAATGTCTAATCTGCTCAGAATCAATTGTTTAATAAGCATGATCAGTTTTGTATTGGTTTAAAGTGAATCAGTTGTGAGTGAGTTTCTTGTGTTTGCTATCCCTTCCATGGCTGCCATAGTCTTCACAGTCAGCAAACAATGAAAATATAGTAATCAGCCAGTTTGACTCAGATTTTCAGTCTTGATCAGTCAACAGCAATAAGACATTCTTCCAGCCAAGGACAACTCTTAGTTTCTGAAGTACAGTGACAGCCAACATTTTTCAGACTTTAAGACTTAATCAGCTGTTGAAAGGTTTATATTATCATTGGAAACACAGGGGATAATGTGGTATAGGTTTGAAGTATGACATAGGAGGGTCTGAGATGAGTTGATGATCTTTTTCAGTGCAAATGAATAATGTGTAGCCTTGTTATCAGCTACAGCAGTGCCTTCTTGTGTCTTATATCTGGTCAGCTTAGTAGTTTGAGATAGTGATGGTAAAGGTTTGTGCAGGGCATTCCTATGGATCTATTCAATGCTGGTATGATGATCTAATGATGACATTTCTAAGTAGTTTCAGTTTGATACATCATATGTAATCTTTCTTTATTGTTGCAAAACATTATAATCCCCTGGAAGGTTCAACCGCCAGTGTGGGCAAATTGGATCTTTATTTTCCATGTTATCTCTACCCACTGAACAAGTGGAGAATACCCACTGAATAAGTGGATGATTTGTATCTTTCATCTTTGCTCTCATACCCATTGAAAAGTGGTGAATTCCCACATCATGTGGATGCCCGCCGCAACAGATGAATTGTATTTCATT
The DNA here is from genome assembly GCA_027924645.1 of Cunninghamia lanceolata. NCBI lineage: Eukaryota > Viridiplantae > Streptophyta > Pinopsida > Cupressales > Cupressaceae > Cunninghamia > Cunninghamia lanceolata. The sequence goes on from BSBN01000254.1 coordinate 19,591,754, forward strand.
CTTGCATAATTGTTTATTGTAAGCCAACATCATTGTATGCTCTCACCTTGCCCATCCTGGGATCTGGGTGATCAGAAAGTGAGGCAATTAGTTGGTTATGCATTGGTGCTAACACTGTCACATCATTGTTCATTATTTTGAAAAAAAATTGGGGTAGCATCTTACATTCATCATCCTCTTCCAGCGCACCTAACTTGGACTAGGCATTCCAAATTGACCCTTGGTGCACCTGAGGCATTCCTGGAACGCCACACTCTCACATGGCACGCTTCTGGGTGTTTCTTCTACTGTGGAGTGCCTTGAGCCTTTGGATATGTGCTTGATCCTCTCATTTGAATGTACTTCCTGATCCCTTGATACAATTTAATTCTTGGTGTGTTTGATGAGTGCTTCCTCCAATCGAGTTTAGTCTTCATATTTGAGAAATTTTCCTTCTTGATGTGTTTTGATTGGCCCATATAATGATCTGCCCTATTTGTAATTTTTTTTATTTTCTTAATAGTGTTATTTTTATTAGATTGTGGTCTTTCAGACTAGACAGAAGATGTAGAAAGGGTTTTTTGGTTTTGTATATGTTTGTTTTTTGCCAATAACAATGAATAATAGACATGCAACAAATACCCAAAAAATCTATGATATACAATGATGAAATAACAATGACCCAGGTGTTAGAATTGCATAACATGAATTATAAAAACATACCCAGATAACAGATTTCAACTTCATCAGTTGGCTGTAGCTGCACCAGCATAAAATGAATCATAAAAATACTTCAAAACCCTAGCAAATAATTTGCTGCATTGTTATTCCAAACCCTAGGTGCCATAGATGAGAGCATTAGGAAGCCTAAACCCTAGGTGTTTTAGCATGGAGGAGTCCCACGCCCATGATGAGGGTTGTACGGCCAGGTACAAATGTAAACAGCCTCAAAACTTCCTCTAAATAGTCCTTAATCTCTACCCAAATGCCACTATCAATTTTGCAACTGAAATAAGGCCTTCAATGCCCAAAAACCAAGCCTAAACTCAGTCAAAAACCTCTTATATCTGCTACAGGTTGTACGACCCAGTGAGGAAGTGTACGGCCATCCATAATCTGCAATTTCTCCTACCAAAAAATCACTTCTAAACCACTGAAACTGATCTGCAATACCATCTATTTGCTGCTCAAACAAACTGATTACTATTCATAAGAAATCTCCTCAAAATATTGTCATTGAAGCTCAAGCGAAGCCTCCGTCATGAAGCTCCCAACAACCCTTCCTGATGCTATCTCTCAAGCATGAAGAAGGCAGTCTCACAGAGAGCTACGTCCCTGCAAAACTCCATTTCAAACCCTAAGCCAATGCTCAGTTTTTTGCTCAGACAAATCTATTTTCAAAAGAGTGAGAGCAAATGAAGTTTAGAAAATGTCTTTTATTTCCTCCAACCTCCAACGCCCAAAAGAGAGCGAATTTTATTTTGTTTTAAATTTAAAATAACCCCTCCAACAAACTGATTACTATTCATAAGAAATCTCCTCAGAATATTGTCATTGAAGCTCAAGCGAAGCCTCTGTCATGAAGCTCCCAGCAACCCTTCCTGATGCTATCTCTCAAGCACGAAGAAGGCAAAGTGAGCAAATGAAGTTTAGAAAATGTCTTTTATTTCCTCCAACCTCTAATGCCCAAAAGAGAAGGAATTTTATTTTGTTTTAAATTTAAAATAACCCCTTATCCCTCCATGGAGCGCTCCCCCTTCCTAGCACCACAACTTTAAATTATAACTTAAAGTTCAATTAAAAAAGTTTATTAATATAAAGTAACCATAGCTCATAAAATATTATAAGTTAAATATTAAATTTAATTTATAATTCGAAATATAATCCCCTAGTTGCTCTTTGAAGTCCAATTGCAAGTGCCAGGTGCTCCAACTGACAAGCTAAAAAATAGTAAGTTGGCCAATGCCACCTGATACCCCCTGTTCGACTTACTATAAATAGTAAGTCCTGGAATAACGACCAAGATAGGTTCCTTGACCATATCTACTAGCCTATGGGAACCCCTGGAGTAGGCTAATCATACCAACTCTCTGAAGAGTTGAGGGGACATTACAGTCCTCCCTCCCCAGAATTGCTTGCCCTCAAGCAATTGCAATGTTGGATGTTGGAGAATCTGTTCACTTTCCCTTGTAGCATCCTCCTCTGGTAAGTCACGTCACTTCACCAAGTACTCTGTGATCACTCTCCGCTTGATGGTCCTCTCTCTGAAATCAATCACTGCATCTAGAACAAGTACCAACTTACCCTCATCATCCAATGGGGGCAACACTACTGAAGGAGTCACATTATGACCAAGCGCCTTCTTGAGGTGAGATACATGAAACACATTATGCACTCTACTCCCCTCAGGCAACTCCAACTTATAGGCTACCTCACCAACCCACCTGGTGACTCTGAACGAGCCATAAAAACATGGTTTCATCTTCTCTGCTCCACTCTTCTTGAGAGTGGACTGCTTGTATGGCTGCAATCTCACATAAACCATTTCACCCACCTCAAATTCTCGCTCGATACGGTGCTGGTCAGCATATAACTTTTGCTGATTTTGGGCATGTTGAATGTTTTCCCTCGAGGATCTCATTATGTCTTGGCTCTCCTGCAAGAAGTCCTTAGCCCTAGGCACTCTACAATCATTGAACAACAAATCAATTAAGCTAGGTGCTTCACATCCATACAATGCCATGAAAGGTGACATTTTGATTGACATGTGGAAAGTGGAGTTGTAGCAAAACTCACCCAAATGCAACCATTTTATCCATCCCTTTTGCTGCCCTAAAACATAATTCCAAAGTTAGCCCTCCACCCATTTGTTAACTATTTCCGTTTGGCCATCTGTTTGGGGGTGGTAAGTAGTGTTAAGAGTCAACTCAGTACCACATAGTTGAACAATTCTTGCCAAAACAAACTCATGAATTTGCTGTCCCTGTCACTTATGATATTCTTTGGTACCCCATGTAGTCTAAACACCTCCTTGATGAACAAATCTGCCACCTATAGTGTCATGTCCCCGTTTCCGGCTTGATCATCAGTGAAGCATGGAATTAGCCTATCTATCATTCCCGTGGGCTAATACCAATGATGAGGGAATGAATTTGGTTTTTGACTAACTCAGTGTTGTAGTTTTGCAGGTACAAAGTCAAAAACTATTCCAGCAATCTGTGGCAAGTCTGGCCAAAATGGTTAAGTCTGGAGGCCAAATCTGACAAAAACTTGACTCTTAGAGTCAAGGTGCATTTCCCTATTTGTCTGGTGCCAAATGTGCACCCAAGGATGTGGAGTCTTCAATCAGGGTTTGGAAGTGAAAGATGTTAAAGCAACACCATTTGAGCAAGCTCCACACCTAACAAGGGGATTTGAAGTTCAGAAGACGCCCAAGATGGTTAGGCGCACTTCCTCACTCCTCCAGACTGTAATTTGCGCCTAGCAAAGAAGCATCATAATATGAGCGCCTTGCTAAGGAATGATGATTGATCCTCAAAGTGAATTTGTCTAAGTGATTAAATCATCAAGATGTGCCAAGGAGGACTTAAGGTGCAAGATTGATGTTATACAACTTCTAATAGGTGCCTAAGGATCAAGGCGCCACTACTTGATCTTACAACCTAAAATGTGCGCCTAGGCGCTAGAACATCCCTCTGCAACATTGAGATGGCGCCTTGGCAAGGAAATGATTTGAAATGTTGAATCGATCATTAAAGGATTCAAGATTGTTGAAATGACCTTCCATTCAGTTGAAATCATCATCCATAGCTAGAGAAGTGTTATGAGAGTGAGGCGCACTTTGCATCTTGTTCCACCTTGAATATGCACCTACCTTAGAAAACCCAATTTGGCGTTTTGAGGAGGATCTATCAATTTGCATCATGAAGAAGGGGATCATTCTCAGTTGTTGCTCAATGATCTAAGTCATTAAGTTGTCAAGAAATAAGCCAAGATGATAAAGGCACACTTCTTGGTCTCCATCACCTCAAATGTGCGCCTAAGTAAGATAGGCGCAAATCTTCTTCTCTCCTACCTCCAAATGGCGCCTAGACTCCAAATACCTCATTTGGGGGCTTAAACTTGTTAAGTCTTTAATCAAAGTCTAGGAGTCTTCACTGAATGGTGTTAAGTGTTTGAAAGCATCAAACTTCACTAGGAGCATATCTATGCTTCTGCAATTTCAGATAGGCGCCTAGGGTTTAGACACCTTCCTAAGGCGCATTTCCACTCCTCCATGACCCTGTTTTGGCGCCTAAACTTGGAAGCACCTTGTAGACTTGAATTAAGATTGAACTTACCTCTAGAATGTTAGGCGCAATCTCATGACTCCAGAGCCCTGAATATGTGCCTAGAGCTAGACATGGATATTGAAGCTTCAATTGATCATTCATCCTGTTTAGGAGATAAAATGTTGTCTAAGGGTTCACTTATCTAATATAGATCTTGATCAAGTGTCAGAAAAATCTTGATGTCGAGGCACACTTTCTATCCTCTGCCACCTCAAAAGTGCGCCTAGTTTGGGAGAGGCACCAGTTTTGGTATCTATTCACTCCAATGCACGCCTAGCTTTCATTGAGCACTGTGCAAGCAGTGGGTCCCAAAGTGATCTTGAGTAGTGTAATGATAAGGCTTCCAACTCAGAAATAGGTCATCCCAATGGAATATTCTCTTTGGATATGCTCCTTGGGAAATGTGCCTTGGTTCCTCTTTGTGCATTGAAAAACGTGCCTTCATTGCCTTTGAAGAGCACTATAAAAGGAGAGGCTCTCATTTGGACATCTTATCTTTTGGCGAAATTTCTCTCTGCAAAGCTATATGCTTGTAATCTTGAGGCCTGCGAGTTTCAAGTGTTGGGGTGATGCTTCCTCAACTGACAAGGTGATGCTCCCTTGTTGCATTGTGAGGTGTTGACATCCAGTTGACATCATTGGGTTCAATTGAAGTGATCTACATCAACCAGTGAGATTGAGCTAGTTGTGTAGAAGTTGAAAGCATTGTATTCATCTAGGCTTCAAGGCCTTTCCTTGTAATCCCTTTGAATAAGATTGTATATTCATGCCATTGAGGGCATCATCGTTGTAATAAGACATTTGCATTGAGTTGAATCAAGTAATAATACAAGTACCCAACTTCAAAGTTGATTCATGCAAGTTATCTTGGTTATCTTTTCATGTGTGATGTTAAGTGGATTAAGTAGTTAAAGAGTTAAGTGCAAGTAAATTTGTCTAAGTAAAAAAAAATTTAGTTAGTACTAGTTGGGTATCTTACATATAGGGCTGTATATCCTGCTGATATGGCAAAGAAATGGGCAAATTTGGTCAAATGGTCCACCACAACAAAGATACAATCCTTCCCTTGCAGATCTGTCATAGGAGTACTCCAACCAAAAGTAGCCAACATCGGACGAGCAACATCAAAATGCTCATTGGCTGTGGCAATCATACTGTCATTCACCTTTAGTTGCCCAACAAAATGACGATGACTTTGTGATTTATCACTCCCATACAAGTCCTCAGATTTAAAATCTACACTGTGATATGACGCTGAATCGTCATCACTCACCTCATGATAAGCAGCATCATGTGTGCTATCAACTGTGCAGACATCAACAACTATGGTACTGCTGCTAAGTACCTCATAGGATGGCTCAACTGGCAAGGTAGAAGTTGTTGTTTTGACAATATCTTCACCCACTTCCACTTCCAAAGTAATAGTATGTCCATCCAAATCACGATCTTGGGATTCATTGCCATTAAATAAATTTTTTGATTTGTTTTCTAAGGTCTGATATGAAAAATCAAACTCTATGGCATGAATCTACATCATAAATTGCATCATTAGTACCGAAATCTTGAGTACCAACATGTGACAACTCTGTAGAAGCTTTTTCCTCATGTGTAGTAGTTATCTCACGCTGATGCAAAGATTCTTTACCATTGTCATGAAAATTAGAATTGTTATCATGACTGATAACAACTTCTTGAGCGCTAATAATGTCAACATTCTCTTCAAATCTCACTTTCTTTTCCTGCACCTGCTCCTCAACCAAATAGGGCCTCAGCTTGTCTTCACACTGATCAAAGACACTGCACACCAAAATGTAAGTAGTTGGAGATGTCAATTTTTCTCACTCATGAACAACTAGAAGTAGTGTCATGATAGGCTGAGATACATTATCACTGTTGTCAATAATGGAAGCCAAAATAACTCCCATGTAGTCCTGAACAAATTTGTCATGCTTCTCATTGATGGACTCCAAGAAGAGTCGGAACAACTGCAAAACAAGATCATGATAATCAAAGTCAATCATGGCAACGCATGATCTCACCTGTGTCATCAGCTCTAAAATCTTTACCTTCTTTCCAAAGGTAGGACTACTAATGTCATCAATCCCAACCAAACTGTCAATAATTAGCTCAAAAGCCTCACCCATGGTGATCGCGTCATAAGGCACCCAAGGAAATGTGATCCTCATGAACTGACTGATGCATAGGGTAACAGTGAGCCTAATCTCACTGTCACTGTGTCTCAAGTACCTATGCTCACCCAATGCTTTCACTGCAGGAACCATAGCTATAGAAGCAATGCTGAAGGTGACTATTCTACAAGACTTAAAAAAGTTTCTTCCAGCCTACTCAAAATGCACAAAGTATCATATTCGGATTGTGATGATCCACCAAGTTTACTACCTTGTTCATATAGCATTCTGGCTAACCAATCCCAATGACTTGATACTATTACTTCGCCACTGCTTGAACTCATTTTTAAAACTGGATTGCAAACTATAGAACTGAAGATGAAAGAGTGTTGGTCACTCAAATGTTGACTATGTGAGCTCAATGAATATTTAATTTAAACCCCACTGTTAAACTAACATGCAATAGCTGATCACTAACATGCAACTGAAAATCTCTGATTAACCCAACAGGATGGCAGGAAACTGCTCTGATACCACTATAATGTCCCCTTGTTTTGGTAGGGTTTTATGCCAATTTTTTTGTTTTCTGCTGCCTTTGGTTTAGGGTTTATAATGTTTTTGCATGATTGATTTTTGCAATGAAAACACAGAATATGGGGTATATAACCAAAACCCAGAAAAAAAAAGATACATACAAGTAAAATAACAAAGACCTAGTTTATATTACGGCAAAATATGAATTATGAGTACATATCCATTTGCCAGTTTACAACTTCATTCTTTCGTTGTAATGGACCAGCACTATAAGCTCTCGAAAATCAGCTCCAAACATCTACAAAGAGTTGATTTCTCTTTATACAAAGATTTGCAATGATATTCCAAACCTTGGGCGACCTCAATGCAAGGAAATGGAACCACAAATGAAATCTATAGACTCCACTAAAAACCCACGTCCAAACCTGCAACTGTACGGCCCTGTTGGTGACTCATATGAGCAATAAATAACATCAAAATCTTCACAAACCCTTCTGTAATAGTCTGATTTAAATTGCAGATTGTTGGGCGACCAAAATGAGGGAAGATACACAATGAAATCCACCACCAAACACCACAATATATCCCAACTGTTGTACGGCACGTTGTAGCAGAAGTATGGCCTATCAAGGAATCACTATGGAAGCATAAAACTCATCTAGTAATGCATAAATCTGTCCATTTCTCTGCTCATGGCTGCATACCAAAAACTCATGAAAATATATTTATTTCCAGCTCAAATCTTCTCCAATTTGGCTCAATATTGACTCTTGGATGAAGCCAATCACATAGGCAAATCTTCAGCTGGTATTTCACAACCTCAGAACGCTGAAACAATGAAGAAAACACGTTCTCCAATGCCCAAGAATTGCAAAAACCCTAGTTTCTTCTCCCAATGCCAAAGAGCTCATAAACGACAAAGTTAATAATGATTGAATGAATCAAATTTGTTTTTTGTTGAAGCCTTATATACTTTTCCAAGAAGAGGTGGATCCCTTTCATGAGCATTTAATATCATTTTAAAACATATTTAATATTTGCCTTTTGACTTTATCAAATACATCAATAAATGGGCTCCCCTTTTTAATAATTCACTAATTGCACTTTAAGTCACTTAATTGAGGGTCATGGCCCCATTGGTCATAAAGTGACGTTATAAACTTTATAATATGCAGTTAATAATTAAAATAACATAACTCCACAAATAATCATTATTTCACAATTCCGTCTGAACCTGGGAGTTAACCATTGTATCCACTGTGCATCCAACTGCCTTACTAAAAATAGTAAGGGTCCCTCTCTAACAACCATTGACTTACTATAAATGGTAAGTGTGTATAACTGAGTCCTGGAACACCAAACAAAGGCCCAACCTAAACCAAACTGAGCTCCAGAGAAGGAAACACCCTAATAACTGGCAAACAAGACCCTCTAAATAACTCCATTAGCCTACGAAGGTCAGATAATAGGCTAATCCCTCGAATTCTGATGCTCATGAAAATGGGGACATTACAGCTGTAATGTCCCCTTTTAGCCAATGTCAAAGTTTGGTGGGTTAGCCTATTATCATTGGTTCCCCGTAGGCTAATGTGGTGATTAGGGGGCCCTTTGAGGGTGATTCAGGGTTATTCAGCTAACCCTTTGAGTGTATATTTCAGTACTCTCTTTCTCAGTGCATCAGTTTATTTGTGGTTTGCCTTCTAGAGGTCTTTCAGGCTCATTTTATACACACTTACTATTTTTAGTAAGTCACTTGGACGTCTGGGTCCATACTATTTATGGAAAGTCATCTGGATGGTCAGAAGGCACCACGGTTATATCCGGGAAGTTGGCAGGATCAGTTGTTGGTTTAATATTTGGCACTTAATGGAGTTTAATGATTTAATTTAATTAATTAAGTCTAATCTAATCTAGCATTGACTTTGATATAATTAATTAAATTAAATATCTTTATGATTAAAGGGGATATAAGGGGTCAAGTGTACATTTAATATATTAATGCCATAAAGTATTTAATTATTATGCCAAATGAGGTATAAGGATATTAAGTGACTTTATAATGATGTCAATGACAAATTATAAAGTAAGGTCACTTTTGAGGGGAAAAGTAAATTAAAAGAGGAATAAAATAAAGTATTACTTTTGAAAGGGAAAAGAAATATAAAAGGAGGAAAAAGTACAATGAGGATTCATTCTTGATATGTTATTTTGAAAGAAACTTTTCCTTGAGAGCTTGAGAGCTTTGGCTTGCAGGTTCAGTAAACCCTAGGACGAAAACCCTAGAGGTTTTGGCTATTTGGATGAAAACCCTGATCAACCCACTTGGTGAATTAGTCTTAAGATTCACAGTTGCATTAAATTGTTTAATATTTGTGTTGATATTGCTGGTTCATCATTGTGGCAGCCATTAGAAGGGTTTGATATTGCTGATTTCTACATATGATGGTGGCTAGGGTTAATGGGTATTGAAGATTATTGCCTATTCTTTCATGGCAGGCCATTAGCAACATTTTGGTATCATGTTTGTGACATTTTGATAGAATTTGTGGAGATTCAGAGCCATATCTTTGCAGATTTCAGAATATTGGTTGCATGTTGGTATTTTGGTCTGCATGTTTGAGGAGTGATGGATTTTGATGTGTTGCAAATAATCTATCTGGGTAGTTGAGTTTTGTAGATTTGAGCTATTGGGTGTGGCTGCAGTTTTCAGTTCCAGCTAGGGTTTGACATGGGTGCTCACAAAAATTAGTTTTGGCATATGGGTATTGATGCAAAGTGGCTGCCATGAGGTTGGAATAACATATGCACTTCTGAGTATTCTTCATTTCGTAGTATGATTCTAGAAATGATCAATCTTCCTCTCTTGTCAACTCAAAATTTGTAGCAGCGAACTCAGAAATGGAAAAAGATGCAAAATATGCATTTGGGTATTTGTTTCCAAGTTTGCAATGTGTTCATTTTTATCCCTAGTTGATTGTTTATCAATTATTTCATGTTTTTATGGTAAAATCTTTCTCAAAAACACACATGCAATTCCAAAATTGAAACTCTTGCATATTTTGTCTAGTCTGAAAGACCACATTAATAAAAAATACAAAAAACACACTAAAAAGACAAAAAATTACAGCAGAACAGTTCAGCATACTACAGTGGTATCAGAGCGGATTACTGCCATCCTGTGATTGCAAAAAAATTACATGAGCAAAGGTGAAAGGGTTTTTGTATATACCAGAGGAACAGGTCACTGGCAGCCATCGGAATTAGCCGAAGGTGATATTGCTTCTAGAGTGACTGGTGTTCATAAAAGTTCATCCAGTGAGAGTGACAGAGTTCCTGATCATCATCAGAGTTCATCTAGTGATAGTGGTGAGAGAGTGACAGGTGCTATGGCAGACAGAGAAAAGGGATGTTTAGGATCAGTCAGTCCCAATACCAGAGCAGAACGGAAGTTTGTCAATATGATGGACATGATGTCTGTACTATCCCCTTCTAGCAAGTCAATTTTCACAACCTTGCACACAATTTCAACTTGTAAAAGAGAACATTAGTATTCAATTCTTCTTATAATATCAACATATTACAATATCCACACGTAAATATCAAATTCATATACTTTTCACTTTTCCTTTTTATGGGTTAGTAACCTTATAATCAATATGCATTTCACATTTCCTTATATCTATTATGTATGTTCCATGGTTTACCTCGAGAGAGACATTCATGAGCCTAAATGTTAATCAGACCACTCATCCAATATGAGAGGGTCTGTTAGGGCACAATATACTAGGCCTACTACCATGGGTCCAATGTTTCTCTCCTTTGACTCGGAGGGGTGAAGGGTTTCACCAGCTTGAGTCAAAGGCCTATCCACTTGTCTCGGAGGGGTGATGTTTCACCAGCTTGAGACAAGGGCCTTTCCACTTGTCTCAGAGGGGTGATGTTTCACCAGCATGAGATAAGGGCCTCTCCACTTGTCTCGGAGGGGTGATGTTTCACCAGCTTGAGACAAGGGCCTCTTTACTTAGCTCGGAGGGGTGATATCTCACCAACTCGAGCGTTACTCACAGTTAGGCCAATTGCCTACTGTAACCATCAGTCTCAATTTATATGGTGTGTAGGTGGATTAATGATGAGGCTTCTATTCTCATCCCGGGTAGTCCATTATTATGAATTACACTTATTAGAATTTCCTTTACTATCTCATGATTGCCTTTCACATTACTTGACAATATCCAATATGCTTCCTTATAGGAATATTATTCATCATATAAACATTCTTATGCCTTATTCATTCTTAGGCTATTCCTATTTTATCATAGTTAGGAGCAATTTTCATGTCCATAAACATTTTTATCCTAAATCTTAATTTGTTCCATATACTTATTCATTCTAATAAGTATTCTTATATCACATGTTATAGATGTTCTTGATGATAGGCATTCTTATCATATGATAGACATTTCATTCTATGATGACATTTCATTTTTATTCTAGACATTCCTCATTCTATCATGATAAATATGCTTATGCTATTCGACTTCAATTATTCATATCTTGTCATGTATAATATTCCCATTCTATGATAGTATTTTCATTCTATTCTATATACATATTCATTTTATCCTATATAAGTAATCTTACTTTATCATGCTATTTTGATTATAAACCATTTTCATCTACCTCTCATTTCAGTTATGAGCATTGTATGTCATTATGATCAGCTAGATGGATTATGAGACATTATTACTTGAGGTAAGGGACATACCTTGTTTGATTGAATCTTAGATCTGCTATCTCTTTTGGATGCTGATGATATTCGAATACATTCTCCTTTTTTCTTTGGCTGTTTGATCTGCCTTATATACTGGAATGAATGTTGATTGTTTATTGTTTGTTCATAAATCCCTCATATTCCCTTTCCAAATCTGCATACTTATCCTTCATATATCTTGTTGGTGTAAGATTCTATATTTACTCCTCACCCTCATGGATTCCATGCTTGGATCGCGGAACTCCTTAGAATTTAATCGGTATTCAACGCTTGATCCTTCTTTCCATAATCGATCCTTCTCTATGGACTTTTATATTGTCCACTTACCAATGGACGTGACTCTTCCTTAATGAGTTCGCTGTCTTTTAAAAGCAATTACCTTTTTATTATAATCGCTGCCAACTAATCTTTTGCCTTAGTAATATATGAATCTTGTAATGTTTAGGGACCGCTTCATTTGCAATAGATCGCAGCCTTAGTTATTATTGCTGCAGCTTTTCTATAATGCAATGCTTTATTATATATGCTTATTGTGATGTCCCCAATGGGAGCTACCCTAACTTTCTGCAATTAAAATTTTCAAATTTCTGCCCTAATTTCTGCACTTTAAGTTCTGCCCTGGATTTCTGCACTTTAAGATTCTGACCTAACCCTAATCTCTGCTGCAATAAATCAGTCTTGAACAAAATCTATATTTCACCATAATTTATGCTGATGGAAAAATGCAAATTACCACAAGTTTGCCCAAATAGGAGGATCAATTATACCATGAAATGACTAGTAAGGAACATGATATCATAACACCAATATGAAATGAAACACCCTGCTGCAATATTCAGATCTGCAACTACACAGTCTGCTGGAAGTATGAAATGACTTGCAGATATCAATATCATAGAGCGGCAAATTAGCCCAGCATTGAAGCGCTCTTCCAAGGGAATGATTACATACCAAAGATGGAAGGAATATAATGCAAGATATGAATGGCTGTAGCAAACAATGATCAAACCCTAGCAGCAGATATGGGGATGAATCTGCCCTAATATGGTTCGCTGGTCCTGGAGGAAGTTCGCCCAAGGGATGGGAAACTCTCCCACCAAATTCGCCTTCAAAGATGCTCTTCCAAGTTGATATGTATCTCTGCTCTAGCTGAGTGAAAGCTCCAATGGATCCCCGTCACAGAACCCCCACAAATGCTGATTTGATTTGCTTCTCCTCAAGCAGATATTCAGTGATAAACTTGATTAGGAGAATGGGGCCATCTCCATTCCAAATAGAGGGGTCATCTCCTCCAAATAAGCTAAGACACCTTGTGCCCAAACTGTAAAAAGCAGACAAGATAATTCGCTGATTGATGCCTTTGGAATGCCAATCAATTGGGTATATATACACATTTTATCTCCTCTTTTTCTTATGGCCGACCTGGGTATTAGTGCATGTTTAAATTACAATTTTCCCTCTTAAGAGGGCCAACCTGGTTATTTCCCTTATTACTTTATGGCCTTTCCTTAAAGGGAGCCGACCTAGGCAATAAAATACATAATTAAATATGCCCTTTTTCCTCTCTAGGAAGCCGACCTGCCTTCTAACATATAGGCGCCCAAACAAAGTGAATAAAGATTATTATTTAATTGATCCTTGTCTTCTCCTTCAAGCGCCCATAATTAATGATTGTTTTATTGTTTCCCCAAGGGGATAATGCACATTCCTTAGCCTTATGATAGAATCCATTCGCCCAGGTAGAATAGTGATATCCAAGGTGATCTTCATAACAATGATAAGTCTCCAAGGCACCAAAGGTGAGGTAATGCAAGACATCCATGTGATGATGTTCTGGAGAAGGTGGACCATCCCAAGCCAAGTACTGTGAGAAGTCATCCGAAGATGAAGTGATGACATCCATATGTGTGTGAAGCTCAAGCCTTGGTCTTGAACCCTCATGACAAGCTCTCCAAGTGAATGAGTCCAGAGAAGATAATATGCTGAAGGCAATATATCCAGATGATAATCTATCTCCATAGCTCGTGAGATCCTCAAACTGTGCCTAAGTGAGATGGAAAGCTGGTCGGAGACCATAGGTGACCATTCCCAGAATGGGGACATGACACTTATAGTATTCGTATTATTATATAATAATAGTATTATTTAGTATTAATTTTTTCTGTTTATAATATATTTATTATTATATTTACGTAATATATATTATATATTATAATAATGTTTATATATTTACATTTATATTTATGTTTATATAATATATATTGATACTTATATTATATTAAAATATTTATAATATAATATTTAATATTGAATTAGAATAATATTTATGAGGATATAATAATAATATATCTTGTTAATTGATTTACATAAATATATTAAAAATATTCGATTTATAATAAGGATAATTGATTTACTTAATATGGGGACATGACAATGTCATAGGTGCTAGGGACTATGAGAAAGTTTACAGTTTCGCAGCAGGGTGGTTATGCAGGAGAGACCAATGGTACTTAGGGTCGTGGACAGCCGACCATACCGGCTGATCGTGCTACCATTTCATCGGGTTCAGTCTTCAGGCCTTTACAGCTTGTTTTCGCTTCCAGGGAGGTGCCACAAGCACCAGAGATTCCAGTTGTTCAAGAACCACAGGTTGTTTCAGCTGCCGATATTGTTTAGCACCATGCTGAGTATATGACAATGCCACCAGATGTCAGGCAGATGTTGACCTTTAATCAGTTTTTGGATCAGAAGAGGCCTCGAGGGGGTGGTACAGGTAGGACAGAGCACAGTGCATCCTAGGCTACATAGGGTCACCATGACTATCAACAGGTTGTAAGGTATCTATGCCACAATTCGATGGTAGTGGTATATGTACTGCAAGGTCATGGGTCCAGAAGTTGGACAACTATTTGGCTTTGAAGCCAATGCCTGAGGATGAGGCTATCAATGGGTATTGTAGAAATACCCACATGAAAATATGCATCTGCATAACAATGTTGTAGGTGGACCAACAATGGGTATTGTAGAAATACCTCCGAACTCTGAGGAATAACAGAAGATTTATAATGCTAATGATTTCAGTGGATATAAAATCCTAGACGCCACAAAAGAGGTATTGGCACTGCCAAATCAGCAAGAAACACTTCCTAACAGTCCCACGTCCAATGCATTCAGCTATATGGCCAGATTGGGGAAGTTATCTTAGCCATGGTGATGAAATTTGCTGCAACACAGTCTGAATATTACTGCAAAACCCTTGTCAAACCTCCACGCCCATGTATGAATGATATTATGGTGCACAAACCACAACAATGAGCTGTTCCAAGTGGTACGGCTGTCCTTAGAGGGTACGGCTAGCTAGCAAATAACCTCAACTCCTCACAAAATCCAATGACTGAATTAAATCTGCAATCTGTCCTTCATAATGAAATTCAGTCTCAAACCCTTAAATAAATCTTCATAATTCTGCACAATGTTGGCCTCTGTATGAAGCCAATTTGATTAGCAAACTTCAGCTAGTGTTGCACAACCTCAGATTGCAAAAACAATGAAGCACGTTCTCCAATGCCCAAGAATTGCAGAAACCCTAGTTTCTTCTCTCAATGCCACAAAGCTCATAAATGACAAAGTTAATAATGATCCAAGAATGAATGAAATTCCTTTTCAAAAAGCCTTTATATAATATTCAATTTGTATTTGGCTTCATCTCATTAAATTTCACTTTAATTTCATTTACTTTTCCCTCCATTTGGTGCACAACAAAATAATATAAAGTGTATTTTAATAATCACTTATTCCACAAGTAGGTGCCCATAATATGCAATTTATAATTTGACTTAAATACACTTTATATAACTTGACTTTATAATCATCAAATACCCCTTTTAATAATAAAGTCAAATAACATTTAATGATGTGCACTTTTTAATTAATTATTAATAAAGTATTACTTTATTAATAATTAAAATGTCATACTCCAAAAATACTCATTATTTCTTGATTCCGTTAGAACCAGGTGGTCAACCACAGAAACCACTACTCATCCAGATGTCTTTCCCAAAATAGAAAGGTTGGCCACTGACACTCAACTAACTTACTATAAATAGTAAGTGCCTCAAAACGGAACCAGAAACCTTTGAATAGCTTAGCCACAAAATATACCAACAATCTGGAGAGGTAAACAATGTCAACTGCCACCTGAAGAGCTCATTAACGCCCACTGGACCCTCTAATCACTGAACACTAGCCTATGAGGGTCAATTGATAGGCTAATCCTCCGAACTCTGATGCTCACAAAAATGGGTACATTATAGTATATGGCTGATTTTGATGATTTCAGTTATGGACAACAATAGATTGGTGCATTTGGAGGAAGCTTCCTTACATAATGATGTTAGCAGAAGGTCTCCACTACTAGTGGGAATTACTCCATCCATCCTTACACTAATCTAGAGGAGATCTAGGGAGGTTTGTGATTGCTATGATGTGTTTCCAGCCTAAATTCAAGTTAATTTATGCCATGATGCATTCTCATGGTTGCTGTTATAGTTCAGTCCATAAAGTTGAAAGTAACATCTCTCAAGTTGAGGCAAAGTATGAGCTTTTTGTTGCGCATTCCTGCAATGTATATTTCGGTACTATGGAGGTAAAACAAGTAATTGTTTCCAGGTTATGTATTTGTTGTGAGGGATGCATTGATTATTATAACAGTCCTATAAGCTGCAAAATTCAGAATTATATCATTGGGAGAGGTTGCAGGGGTTTCAGGTTTGATTTCACACTTGCTAGTGCACATACACAACTGAAGAGGCAAGTTGTGAAAGGAAGGCTATTGATGGAAAATGAATGGAGATATACTACATACACATTGATAGCATGGAACTTTGGGCTATGCCTTGGTGATTTCTACATCAGTGTCACTCATCTCAAGTTCACTACATTAAGAATTCCTAGAATGTTAGGAGGGAAGATGGCCAAAACTGCATTTGGACAAATCAGTTTGAGTATTGGGAAGAATGCACCAAATATTTGCACATCCAAGAGCCCAGTTTATATGGACACTTCTATTTGGCACAGGGCATGGTCACTAAGGAATCGAAATCTCCAGGGTTGCACTGTATTCTTGGCAAGAGTTGTCTCACTTGATAGGTACAGGATTGAGGCTTTTTGAGCAGTATAGAATGACTTATCACATTGGCACAATGGTTCTTGAACAATCTAAGCCTGCATTGCTTGAGGACAAGCAATCTTGGGAAGGGAGGACTTGTTATGTCCCCTTTTTTATTTAATTCATGTTGGAGGAGATATTTTCCAATTCAAAATATTTTCCTTGGGCTAAGGTATGGAAATTGGAAAATAATTATATCTAAAATTGGTTATTTGGGCCCGAATCATTTATTAATTCTTATTTATGATAAAAAAGGTTAAATAATTAATTTAATATTATTATTTTGGATTATTTACCCAAGGAAGGGCGTGGGATTTGGTGTAGGAGCACCAAGGGCTCAATGCAGCCTGTACATAGCATTTTTGATTTGTTGTGTCAATTTTGGGTTTGCAGCATGTGGTTTTGTTTTAGGAGCTTTTTAGATTTTCTTAAAATGCATTGGCGGGAGAAGCCTTTACTTTTTGATCGGCCTATTGGCCCAAGTGGAAAACAAGTCAGCGCGACGCACCGATAGCAAAGGAGATATGTTTGTTGGGCTATCGCCCCAACTCCAAACAGAGACACGGCGATACGCCGATGGGGAGATAGACCCGGTAGCGGTGAAGACATTTGATCGGGCCATCGCCCCACCTGTATTCGGGGTCAGCCTGATACTCCGATGGAAGGCAAACGGTTAGCAGGGACTGTTACGGTCACGAGGCAACAGTAAAGACATATCGGGCTATCGCCCTACGGAAGTTTTCACTCAGCCCGATACTCCGATGGGAGATGACTCTAAAGTGCAACAAAGGAAAATGCATTGCCGATAAGGCAATATTTTCCGTTTCGAGGGTTTTCAACCTGGGGAGAACAAAGGTGAAAAAAGAGACCGCAATGGTGACCATTTCCGGTCACGGAGAAGGAAAGCTAGTATCGGGCTATCGCCCAGACTGAAGATAGAGTTCCCACGATGGAACGATAGCATAAAGTTGAACCGGGGCAGTTAGAATACGAACCGGTCTGAGAACTAAAACGTCTTGTAACAGACATGAGATAACTATAAGATGTAGAATTCTCTCTATAAGGGGTTCGAGAAGATTTTGATTTGAGAAGCATTTTGATGTAAGAACAATTTTGAATAAAAATCCAATTTAGCAGTTCGACCAATATTGTATTTTTGTACAGTTTTCAGTTTGTTATTCTGAGGTAGATTAGTCGTTTCCTTTTCTGCAATTTTGTTCTTTTTTGCAAACCATAACTGTCTTGATGTCCCTCAAGTTCCTCTGTACAATATGGAGACCATCAAGCAGAGCCATGCCTTTTGTTTGTTTTTCTTTTGTGGGATGGTTGGATTGTCGACTAGAGGCAATGCATGCTTGTTCTAGGAGAGCTCAGTAAGGAGTCCAGCTAGATAGACAAGTAGGAGAATAGACTTGCAGGGGTGGAAAACAGAGAGGGAGAAAGTGAGAACCAAGCAGTCAAGACCCTTGAACAGAGAGAGAAGGGTGGACAACGGCTCAGAAAAGTTATGTGCCCTTGAGGCAGTATCTTGGAAGCAGTGAGGACAAGGAATGTGTCCCACACCAAGTAGAGTGATAGAATTTTCCATCTCTGCAAAGAGTTGAAGAATTTAGCAGACATTTTTGGGTAGAAAGATGTCATGAGCACTTGAATTGGTAGAGACGCTAGAGTTGTCCAGAGTCTTGAATTGATTCAAGATAGGTAGAATTGACATTCTAGAGTCCCTCCCTATCAAATTGGTATCCGAGCAGTAAGATTTGGGTTATTCCTAGATTGGAATAGAAGAGTTGTATGTCATCAACCAGTGAATCTGTGAATTCAGCAAAAAAAGATGGTGACCAATGCAGAATTGGCCAAGAAGGTTGACGAACAGGAAGAAGAAAATAGACTTTTGAAAGAAAGACTAGCAGAAATGGAGAGTAAGCTAGGTGCAATGTTGCAAAAGACTGAAGAAGTCAGCCAGAGAGTTAAAGACTCTGAGGATAAGGAGAAAGGTGTGTCTGTTGAAGATGAACAACCCACACCAGATCCTGTAATGCAGGAAGAACCATTCTTGAAAGCTTTAAAAGCAATGAGTGGTAAAACATTGGAAGGAGTACCACTTTTCAATGGGAAAATGGACCCAGATTTGGTCATGGAGTGGATAGAAGGACTTGAAAATCACTTTGAATGTGATGGTGTAAGCGAGACACAGAAGGTAAAGGTGGCCAAATCTAGACTCAAGGGAGCTGCCTTAACCTGGTGGAAATTTGTGTAGACTGAAAGAGTAAAAGAAGATAAGAAGCCAATAGCTACATGGAAGGGAATGGTAGCTAAGATAAAAGAAGCATATATGCCAGAAGATTATGAAATCCAGTTGCATAGGAAGAGGCAGAACCTGAGACAGAAAGAACTAGATGTCAGTTCATACACTGAAGAATTCCAAAAGCTATGCTTAAGGTCCAAAATGATGGAGGATGAAAGCATAAAGGTAGCAAGGTACCTTAACGGTTTGAAGTGGAATATACAAGAAGAGATCAGTTTGTTGTGTCCTACAACAGTGCACAAATGCTATCAGCTAGCACTGAAAGTGGAGGAAAAGAGCAAAAGGAAACAAGACTCAAATAGCAGAGGAAGAGGAAGAGGCAGAGATAATAGAGGACATAGAGGAAGTTTTGGTGGAAGGAATGCTGACAATAGATCCCAAGCAGAATCCAAACTCACAGAGCAGAGTGGGGAGTCGAGTGGTAGAGGAAACCACAGAGGAAGAGGATCTAACAGAGGAAGGTCAGGAGGATCAGGCAAAGGATCCTATTTCACCACCATGAAGTGTTACAACTGTGGTAATCTAGGTCATCCAGCATATAGGTGTCTAGAAAAGGCCACATCCTCTTCTCAAGGAGGTGATAAGAGAAATCACTATGTCCAAGATAATGCATCCAGCAGCCAATCACCTGAGGTCAGTTTGAACTCAGAAGAGGGAGAGAACCTGATGATAAAAAGAACCTTGATGAAGGAACCAGTAAAGTCTGAACCAAGCCAGAGGAGAGCACTATTTAGAATCAAGTGCAAGATTTTGAATAAGGTATGTAAAATTATCATAGACTCAGGATCTACTGATAATATTATTTCTGATGAGGCAGTTAAGAAACTGAATTTGAAAAGAATAACTCATGCAAACCCATATAGAGTCACATGGTTGAATAAGGGTCAACATGTGGTAGTAAATGAACAAAGTTGGGTAGAGTTTAGTATAGGTGGCTATAAGGATAAGGTATTATGTGATATACTACCCATGGACGCATGCCATCTCTTATTAGGCAGACCATGGCAGTATGATCGAAAGGCAATACATGATGGTGAGAAGAATGCCTATTCTTTTCAGAAGGATGGTGTCACCTATAAGATTCAGTCATTGGAGGATGAGGATGCAGTTCAGACAAAGAGTACTAATGTCTTGGTTGTGAGTGGGAAAGAGTTTTTGAATACTCTTAAGGAGGATGGTATTGGTTATGCCATCATAGTAAAACCAAAAGAAGAGCAGCAGGATAAGAAGACAGTGATTCCCAAGGAGATGCAGCCCATACTGGAGAAGTATAAGGGCATAATCAGTGATGGTACACCAGCTACATTGCCTCCACAGAGAGCAATAAGCCATCAGATAGACCTGATTCCAGAAGCATCTTTGCCAAACAAGGCTCCTTACAAGATGACTCCAGACCAGCACAAAGAAATTGCCAGACAAGTGCAAGAGTTGCTTGATCAGGGATTGATCAGAAAAAGCATAAGTCCTTGTGCAGTGCCCACAGTGTTGGCACCGAAGAAAGTAGGATCATGGAGATTATGCACAGATGCCAGAGCCATAAACAAGATAACTATAAGGTATAGATTTCCAATTCCTAGAATTGAAGATCTCATGGACTGTATTGGAAAAGCAAAGTACTTTACTAAGATAGACCTGAAGAGTGGTTACCACCAAATAAGAATCAAAGAAGGTGATGAGTGGAAGACAGCCTTCAAGACCACAGAAGGACTGTATGAATGGCTTGTTATGCCATTTGGTCTATCAAATGCACCCAGCACCTTTATGAGACTCATGAATGAAGTCCTAAAGGATTATATTGGTAAATTCGTAGTTATTTTTCTAGATGATATTCTAATTTTTAGTCAAACTAAGGAAGAAAATCTATAACATGTAAATACTGTTTTGCAAAATTACATGATGAACAACTAACCATCAATCTGGAGAAGTGTAAATTCATGAAGTAGGAATTGGTATACCTTGGTTTTGTGGTGTCCCAGGGAGAATTGAAGATGGACAAGTCAAAGGTAGAGGCAATCTTGAGCTGGCCTACTCCCAGAGCAGCCACAGAGGTGAGAAGTTTCCATGGCTTAGCCCAGTTTTATAGAAAGTTTATCAGAAATTTTAGTGGGATATGTGCACCCATGTTGGATACAATTAAGGGTGGAATGAAGCAAAATTCAGATGGATACCAGCTGCAAATAGAAGTTTTGAACGGTTGAAGAGAGAGGTAGCAACACAACTTGTACTATTGCTGCCTAGTTTTGATAAGCTATTTACTATTGAATGTGATGCAAGTAACATAGCTGTAGGAGTAGTGTTAAATCAGGAGAACAGACCTGTAGCCTTTTTCAGTGAGAGGCTGAATGAAGCAAAGAGTAAATACTCTTCATATGACTTAGAGTTGTATGCTCTAGTCCAAACACTTAGGAAGTGGAGACATTATCTCCTACCTAAGGAATTTGTTGTCTACACAGATAACCAAGCCCTGACTTTTCTAAACTCACAGGATAAGTTGAGCAGCAGACATATCAAGTGGATGGAGTGCCTGCAATCCTACACTTTTATAATTAAGCATAAGAAGGGGCAGCTCAACAAAGTTGCAGATGCTTTGAGCAGGAGGTTGCTCACAGTGCAGGAAGTGCAGTTGAAAAGCATTGGAGTTGAAGACTTCAAGGATCTCTATAGAGATGATGAAGACTTTGTTGAGGCATACAAGGTATGTCAAGATTTTGAGAATCACTTTCACAGTGAGTTTGCAGATTTCACCTTGCAGCAGGGATTGCTATTCAAAGGTGGACAATTATGTGTGCCAAGGGGATCTATGAGAGAAAATCTCATACAGGAGAAGCACAATGGCAGTCTGAGTGGCCATTATGGTCTGAACAAAACATTGGAGCTAGTCCAAAGGTTCTATTATTGGCTGAGGATGCACAGAGACATCAAAAGGTATGTAGAGCAGTGTATCGTATGTCAGAAGGCCAAGGGAACCACTTCAAATGCAGGATTGTACCAGCCTTTGCCCATTCCTTCCAGGCCATGGGAATGTGTAAGTATGGACTTTTTGTGGTTGGTTGCCTAAGACTAAGACTGGTTATGATGGCATATATGTAGTTGTGGACAGGTTTAGCAAGATGAGTCATTTCATTCCCTGTAAAGTGACTCATGATGCCAGTCATATAGCACACTTGTTTTTCAGAGAAGTGATATAGATTCATGGACTTCCAGCAAGCATTGTGTTTGACAGAGATGCTAAGTTCATGGGGCATTTCTGGAAAACTTTGTGACAGAGATTAGGGACAAATTTATCTTTCAGCTCAACATACCATCCACAAACAGATGGTCAGACAAAGGTGGTAAACAGGACACTGGGTAACCTGTTAAGATGTATAACCAAGGAATATGGGCAAAGCTGGGATCAAGTCATTCATTAGGTAGAATTTGCCTCTAATGATAGTGTGAACAGGACTATTGGCAAGAGTCCTTTTGAAATCGTCTATGGAATACACCCTAGAGGTGTATGTGAACTCATAAATCTTGGAGATCTGGAGAACAGAAGTGGTCATGCAGAGGATTTTGCACAATCCATGAAAGAAGTACCTGAACAAGTGAAGAAAACCTTAACAGAAAACACACAGAAGATCAAGGACAGAGTAGAGGCCCACAGGAAGGACATCCAGTTTGAAGTTGGTGATCTGGTTATGGTGCACCTGAACAAAGCCAGACTGCAAAAAGGAATGCCAACCAAATTGCAAATGCGAAGAATTGGTCCTTGCAGAATCCTGAACAAGTATGGTAACAATGCATACAGGATTGAATTGCCAGAAGACCTGGCAATCTCACCAGTGTTTAATGTTCAAGACCTGGTGCAATACAAGGGTCCTCAGTCAGCAGCAAATGGATCCATTTCAGAGAAGGAACAGACAGTCAAAAATGTGACTTTGCCACCAAAACCCAAACTGCAGGCATAGAGAATATTGGATTCTAGGGTATAGAAGCAGACCAGACATGGCGTCTACATGGAGCATTTGGTCAAATGGAAGCAGTTGCTTGAGGCAGAAGCTACCTGGGTTGCAGAGTCAGAATTCAAAAAGAGGGGCATTGATTTTGCCTCATTGTCACCGGAGGTGACCTAGCTTCTTTCCGCACAGGGGGAGTATGGTGCAGGAGCACCAAGGGCTCAATGCAGCCTGTACATAGCATTTTTGATTTGTTGTGTCAATTTTGGGTTTGCAGCCTGTGGTTTTGTTTTAGGAGCTTTTTAGATTTTCTTAAAATGCATTGGCGGGAGAAGCCTTTACTTTTTGATCGGCCTATCGGCCCAAGTGGAATACAAGTCAGCGCGACGCACCGATAGCAAAGGAGATATGTTTGTCGGGCTATCGCCCCAACTCCAAACAGAGACACGGCGATACGCTGACGGGGAGATAGACTCGGTAGCGGTGAAGACATTTGATCGGGCCATAACCCCAGCTGTATTCGGGGTCAGCCCGATACTCCGATGGAAGGCAAACGGTTAGCAGGGACCGTTATGGTCACGAGGCAACAGTAAAGACATATCGGGCTATTGCCCTAAGGAAGTTTTCACTCAGCCCGATACTCCGATGGGAGATATGACTCTAAAGTGCAACAAAGGAAAATGCATTGCCGATAAGGCAATGTTTTCCGTTTCGAGGGTTTTCAACCCGGGGAGAACAAAGGTGGAAAAAGAGACCGCAACGGTGACCATTTCTAGTCACGGAGAAGGAAAGCTAATATTGAGCTATCGCCCAGACTGAAGACAGAGTTCCCACGATGGAACGATAGCATAGAGTTGAACCAGGGCAGTTAGAATACGAACTGGTCTGAGAACTAAAACGTCCTGTAACGGACATGAGATAACTATAAGATGTAGAATTCTCTTTGTAAGGGGTTCGGGGAAGATTTTGATTTGAGAAGCATTTTGATGTAAGAACAATTTTGAATAAAAATCCAATTCAGCAGTTCGACCAATATTGTATTTTTGTACAATTTTCAGTTTGTTATTCTGAGGTAGATTAGTCGTTTCCTTTTCTGCAATTTTGTTCTTTTTTGCAAACCATGACTCTGTCTTGATGTCCCTCAAGTTCCTCTGTACAGTATGGAGGCCATCAAGCAGAGCCATGCCTTTTGTTTGTTTTTCTTTTGTGGGATGGTTGGATTGTCGACTAGAGGCAATGCATGCTTGTTCTAGGCGAGCTCAGTAAGGAGTCCGGCCGGATAGACAAGGAGGAGAATAGACTTGCAGGGGTGGAAAACAGAGAGGGAGAAAGTGAGCACCAAGTAGTCAAGACCCTTGAACAGAGAGAGAAGGGTGGACAATGGCTCAGAAAAGTTATGTGCCCTTGAGGCAGTGTCTTGGAAGCAGTGAGGACAAGGAATGTGTCCCACACCAAGTAGAGTGAGAATTTTCTATCTCTGCAAAGAGTTGAGGAATTTAGCAGACATTTTTGTGTAGAAAGATGTCATGAGCACTTGAATTGGTAGAGAGGCTAGAGTTGTCCAGAGTCTTAAATTGATTCAAGATAGGTAGAATTGACATTCTAGAGTCCCTCCCTATCAGGATTTCATGTGAGAAAGTTTGTAACCTCCAAGTTTAGGTGGCAGGCTATTATTAGCAGATTCCTTGGCAATTTTTATGACAGCTTGCATGCATGGATTATTATTTAATTTTGGTGGGGAATTTTGCAGTGGTCATTATAGTGGGCCTATTTTGGAAGGAAATTGATTTAATAATACCATTTAATTTAATTTTCCAAGAGGGGGTCGTTTGGGTTTGCTCCTCTTTATTTGTAGGCCAAAAACACATTTGAGCCTATTGCAAAATTGATATTTTTCACAGAGTTGTTTAGCTTGTGTTTTTCTTCAATGGACAGGGAAACCATTGAAGTTGGAGCTTGTGTCTAGTGGACATGAGTTCCAGGTTATCTGAAGGTAGTGTTCTTGGATTGCAGATAGCAATCTCATCTAGAGGTTGCATCAGAGATGCAGGAATTTGGAGATTTTGACAGTTTTAGTGTTTTGTGTGCAGGAGTAGATTTTGGTCATTTCAAATCCCTAGAATGTCAGATTCACACGTAGAAAGTACAATTGTGCTTGTCTTGGCTCCAAGAACTTGTTGCCGCCATCAAAATTTCTTTTTGGAAAAATAGGTACTCTCCAAGAAAGCTGGAGTTTCCAAGAATGT
The DNA here is from genome assembly GCA_027924645.1 of Cunninghamia lanceolata. Lineage (NCBI taxonomy): Eukaryota > Viridiplantae > Streptophyta > Pinopsida > Cupressales > Cupressaceae > Cunninghamia > Cunninghamia lanceolata. The sequence continues at coordinate 19,617,151 of BSBN01000254.1, forward strand.
TTTAATAGACCAGCAAAGGGAATGTTACAAACTACAACATATTTTGCTTTAGAAGATTATTGTCCTAACATGAAAGCTACAACATATTTTGATTTAGAAGATTATTTTCCTAACATGAAAGGAGGCTTTTAAAGTGAAAAGAAACTGTTGAAATTGTTGATGACAAAAGAGCAGAGATAAGCAACCTAGCCAGCATTGCAAGCATACATTTTTCAAAACAGAAAGGTTAGAATGGGCATCAGTTGACCAATGAGTTTGTCATGTACAATGGGTATAATGAATAAATAGGATTTTTTTCATCAATGTAAAAAAAAGGCAATGGTAGATAAATCTTTCTACATGAAAACACTAACACTAACAAGAACAAACAGTATTAGCAAATACATTTAACAACATATTATAACTAGCCACTAGGATATTCAGCAAGTCTAAAGAATTAGTAATAACATTAGTTCTTGTAAATGGCTTAACATTGGCTACATACAAAGGGGAGGGAAGAGAGGGGATGGAAAGAAGGAAAGAGAAACAAAGGGCTTCTTTTGACCATAAGAAGGTGAAGATATGAAGGAGTTGTGGCTAGTCACCATGTTGGAATACAAACAACGAGAAGACAATATTAAGTGGTCTCACCATAAAATTATTGTAAACTATACCTCATAACAGTTGTAAGGGGCTGATTAAAAAAAAAATGAAGGTTTACTTGTGTAATCACATAAGACATGAACTGAGGAACAATGTGGAGATAATTGGCATCCCCACAAAATCTTTTGAGGACAATGGATAGGGAGAGGCGTGCTTATTCCAAATCCCTCTTCCCCAACCTAAACAAGTTCTAAACAATTATGTAATTTCTTCTCAAAAAATTCAAAGAAAGTAAACTGCTCTGTTCTATATGACAACTAATACCTTTTCAAATGCATGCCAAATTAAATATCCACATCATTACCAATGCAAAACTTAAATATATGAAGAGTACATTACCAGCTAAAATTCGACTATTTCTATGGTCATCTTGAAGCCGACCAACCACATCATCCAGTGCAACAAGACCTGCAGCACATAATACTCCAACCTGTCTCATCCCCCCACCTAAAGTCTTCCTAAGCTTCTTTGCCTGCATGGGAATGTACGAAAGTTGTGAAAATTGCAAGTTGAAGTGGGAGACTTTCCAATGACTCTTACCTCTCTCTAATATATTTAAAATTAATGGTTCAGTTCTTCAGAAAGAAAGAGCAACATAAAATTGAGAGGCTTTCAAAGAAATCATTTAAAACTACGCAATACAACAAAATTTGTGGCCATAATATACACAAATATGTTAAAAAGCTTAATTGTAAACCTTTGTAATAAATTCTTGTGAACCAACAATGACAGTTCCAACTGGAGCTCCCAAACCCTTTGACAAGCAGACCTGCATTTACATATCCAGCAGAAACATGTTCAAGAATTGAGCAATCTTCTCTCTAGAGCAAGATTACTGTACTATTTAATTATTGAAGCATTAGGAATTTAGGATATTCTGGCAGAAAAAGATGGGTATGGAGAACATAACATTATAGCAATCAAATAATATTTTTTTGCTAGAATTTTTCACAGATTCACACCAATTTATTTGAACAGGAACAACAAACCTATTTATTGAAAGGGACGCAAAAACCTGGTAAAAAACAAAGAGAGAATATTATTTAATCGAAGTATTACCGAAACAGAATCAGCAGCTTGAACAAGTCTATCCACAGGAACCCCCAATGCCTGAAAAAAAATTATAATGTATTAAACCCAAGATATGGAAAAGACCCAAGAAGTTCGACATGCTTGAATAGCTATTGCCTTACTGCAGCTGACCAATATAGCAAGCAAGATTATACAAAGGTTCTACTTGTGGTTGCATATTTGAATTCCTAACAAGAAAAAAACACCTGCGGGAATTGAATATATGAACGTCGAATTTGCAATTCGACTTTGTCAAACATCCAATGCCAGTGACGAAAAAACTACATTAAGCTTATAAGCTTACACTTGCTTGTTAGAATGTGTTATCAACCGTTGTAAAAATTGAAAGGGCTAAATGGTCACATTTATTGGACAAGTACTATTTAAAATTTAAATAATTGATTAGTATGTGATACATATCAAATATATGCAAAATCATGAGAAATGTAAGAGGACAAGTGGGAAAACTGCAAAATCATACGTAAATTAGTCATTACCTATCCATGTAAACTTTTAACTCTGATGGCAAGAAGATAGTATATGTATGTGGTGTACTATTAGCATCATTTCATGTGGTTCCATTTCATGTTTATTTTGTTTTCGTTTTTATTTCTACAAATCTAATTGCTTTTCCTGAGAATAACTCACATGGGATAAAAATTGATACTGTTCCTCCGAGTCTGCCAAAAAAAAATAAAAAATAAAAAATTATATCATGGTCCAAGAATGACCAAACTAGGTCAATGGGGTCAATGGGCTTCAAAATTGTATCCAAGTGACTTTTTCTATAAGGACCCAAGAAAAAGATCCAATGTTTACATTAGCATAGATATCTTAAATACCTAAGTTATCAGTTCTTTGGATTCCGCCAAAAAAAATTTGGGGATTGGGTTTAGGTTCAGGGTCATTCATATATATTATGACATTATTATATTATATTATATTATAACATTTCTATTTTTTATATTATAATATTTATATTAATATAACTATAATTAAATATAAATAATAATGTTATATTATAATATTTATATTAATATAAATATTATAATATAACATTAATATTAATAATATAAATACTAGCTATGGATGCGCGATGGCATTAATTAGCCGATAGGCTTTTATATGTGAGCATTATAGTGCTCGAAAAATTGTCTCACCCCGGAAAATTTTCTAAACTCGTCGGTTGTTCCTATCCGCGTATGGGTGCAAGTGCTAGTAACTTATATAAGTTTTGTATCTGTTGCAGCTTGAATCTGCGTTGAAAAATCCCATCAAATGAAATTCATTGATCTCATGAAGAAAATTCCCTCAAATTCGTTACAGGTTTGCCTGGGTTCGTCCCCGACGAACCCATAGAGATTATCCCGCAGCAGCGAATCCAAAGGAGAATCGACTCGAATCTCGAACCCCGTTCGAACTGGACCCATATCCAGGGCTCCAGGGACGAATTTGGTAACTTAGTTAAATACATCAAAATTTTTGATTTAAGTAGAAATAAAATAAAAAGTACAATTAAAACATAGCCAACATATATTTAAAAAATAAAATAATAAAGTAAAATAAAATAACTTTGAAGCAAATTAAAATTTATATGTCCATATGTATGTAGTAAATAAATAGTTCTAAAGTAAAATAAAATAACTCTTTCACTAGATAAAAATATAAACAATGCAAATAAGATAAAATAATTCTTAAATAGCTCTAAATAAAATAAATGTCTGCTATGTTCCCCCAAGTACCGGGGACGGGGACGGGCGGGGACGGGTGGACGAGTTTCGGGGACGGCATTTTTTTTTGGCCATTTTTTAGTGGACGGCAGGGGATGGCTACTAAAATAATGTTTTTTTAAAAAATATAAGGAAATTTCAAATATTTAAATGATAACATTGATAAGGCATTCATTATAGACATTATAGAACATTAAAACATGCATACATAACCATAACATTACACTTTTTCAACTTGTCACATGAGAATTGGCTTGGACCAGTTCAAAGTATATGAGCTTCAAGCTTCAGCAAAATAGAATTGCAAGTTAATCAATCACATACGAACAACATATGGATGAACTGTGTGTATCCAAGCTAAAGAACTTAGACAAGAAATTGCTGCATAGGAAGGAAATGTAGATGCAATGGTTCCCATGTAGATTACATCACTAACAGTGAAGGAGATGGAATGATCAGTACATCAAGTATTTGACAAATTTGTAGTAGGAAAAAATAAAATATGGCAATAATCAATGAATACAAAAACAATTCAGGGCAGCCTTGCTAACTATTTCTTTGTTTCCTGCCAAAAGTATGTTTTTTTTTTAATTTTTTGAGTTGGGAGTTTCCTGGGAAAAAGGGAACGGCTAGCTGTCCCCGGTACGGTTAGGGGACGGCTAGCTGTCCCCGGTACGGTTAGGGGACGGTTAGCCGTCCCCTAAGTCCCCTAAAAAAAGGGGACATCCCCGGAAAAAAGGGGACTGCCAGGGGACGTTTCCTGGCCGTCCCCGCGTCCCCGGGACGTCCCCGGTACGGGTACGGCCAGAAAAAGGCAGGGGACGCGTCCCCGGGGAACATAGCTGTCAAGTTTAAGGTAAAAGGTAAGAGTTTTTGTTAACACACTCACGCCATTACACTCCACCCCTTGCTACGCTTGTGGAATGCCTCTCGGCATAAAAATAAGAAACTAGAAGCTAAGGGCTAGACACCATATAATACAAAATACTAACTAGGGGGGTGAACCCAAAACAGGTGAAATGTAAATACATCAGAGAACACAAGTCCATGTAATACAAACATTACAAATAACCATGTGAGAGAAAGCCCCTTTGCCAAAAATAAAGTTGGAGACAATGTTTAGAGGTAAATGATGGCCTTCATCCATATCCAATGTAGAAGACAAAGGATCGACATCGTCATCAACCACCATGTAATAGTCAATATAAGATCTAATAAAGTTCCCACAAGAATGGTCTGAGCTAAGTAGACCTGGCTGGGCAGCACTAGGTGGGCGCAAAAAACATCTCTAGGAAGTTTTCCTAACATCCATCATCAATGATCCTCGACAAGTAGAGAGGAAACCAACAATCTATGCTTTTTGAACTTCTAATAAATTGTTAGCATTTTAATTTGTCTATTTTGAACTGTAAGAAAAGACAACTCCATGTAATACAAACATTACAAATAACCATGTGAGAGGAAGCCCCTTTGACAAAAATAAAGTTGATGGAGACCATGTTTAGAGGTAAATGATGGCTTTAATCCCTATTAAATGTAGAAGACAAAGGATTGACATTATTATCAACCACCTTGTAAGAGTCAATATAAGATCTAATAAAGTCCATACAAGAATGGCGTGGACTATGTAGACTTGGCTGGGCAACATTAGGTGGATGCTAAAAACATCTCTGGGAAGCTTTCCTAACATCCATCACCAATGATCCTCAACAAGTAGAGAGGAAACCAGCAATATATGCTTTTGGAACTTCTAATAAATTGTTAGCATTTCAGTTTGTCTATTTTGAGACAACAAACAAAACAACACACGAGAATAAACCTCTATTCAAATTCTTAGAGGAAGCTCCTTGAAAACTAAACACTATCGTAAACCCTAAGCTATAAACAAAATTAACAGTTATGAACACCTTACAATATTATCAAAGGGTGTTTGCATAAACAAAACAACAGAAATAAACTTTGCCCTATCTTTCTAGTTCTTGGAGAGTGAGCACAAGACTAGAAAGGTTCTTCTCTCATGAAAAAGGTTTTTATGATTAAGACTTGCAATTGAAACAAAAAATTGACTAGATCAAAAATTACAACTGGCTGAAAACCAAGACCAGCAGATCCACATACCCAAGAAAGGGTAATCAAAACTACTTCTATCAAACGTACACCCATAAAACACAAGATTTTAGAAAAGTGAGCACTAAGAAGCACACAAGGTTACTTGCTAAAATATATCGCAGCATTGATACAAAGCTCAACATTGTTCTTGTAATGTCCCCTTCTAGCAAGCCAAAATTTTCGCAACCTTGCAAACAATTTCCACTTGTAAAAGAGCACATTAGTTTTCCATTTCCCATTTCCACTTTATCTTCATGTTAATCTTTAATTTAAACAATGCCTTAATATAGGGACATGACAGTTCTTTACTATAATTCACTTGACAAAAACCTTGTAAAACACTGTAATGTCCCCGTCCTAACCAGACCAACAAGTTGTCACAATTAGCCTATTCTAGGGTTCCCATAGGCTAATAGTTGATGGTTAGGGAACTTCGGTGGGGATTTCCAGCAGCTGTGGCACTATTGGATGATTGTTTGAGTTCCGAACTTTGGGTTTTGAGCACATCTTCCCTTTCCGGGGGTGTCTTGGACACATTTTCTAGAACATTTTTAGTAAGTCAGGCAGGGTCACCGGTGGAGTTGGTTTCAACATTTCTATTTTTAGTAGCATCGGTGGGATCAATTTGCACTAGTTATACGCCAATTGAAGAGATATTAATTTTAATTGTTGATATATTTAAGTCACATTGAATATTTAACTTGTAATGTTTTTTTAATATAAGTTACTTTATATTATAAAGTGACTTATAAAGGGAGTTATAAGTTGTTTTAAAAAAGTGGATGTGCTAGGTGATGAAGGCGCCCAACCCATGGAGTTATAAGGGGTTTTAAAAAGATATTAAAATATTAAAAATTAAAAGACTCAACTTGGGCGTTGAAATGAGGAGAGGAATAAAAGAGAAGAAATGAACTCATTTTGATTATCTATTGTCATGCATTTGATTTCATGGAGCTTTGGCTTTGAGAAGAAGCTGAAAAACTTCAAGGGTTTGTAGGGACGAAAACCTCTGCAAATACCACTTCCTATGTGGTTGAAAGACACCATCTAGGAGGTCTGCTGGTGATCTCACACAGGGATTACGCTTGGATTTCAGTTGATAGATCTATGAGGATTTTACACAGGATAATATGCAGATTTTGTTGAAAGTTTTTTAAGTATTTTACAGCAGATTGTATGAGGAGTTTTGATTTGGGTTTCAGCTGCAAGATATTCCATCTAGGGCCGTACCAGTGCTGGCGGTTCCTCTTGGGCGCCAAGTATCTTCAATCATACAGGCAGGTTTCATGTGTATTCCAGCAGCAGATTAGAGTGAGTTTGCTGTAGTTCTTTGCTATAGCAGCCAATACCCAGGCCGTACAACACCTTCTCTTGGACGTGGGCTCTTAGGGTTTAGTCGCCTCCATCCAAAGGCATATTCATCTTGTATAAGGGGCATCTAAGGCTATTGTATTGATTGTTATCAACTAAATGAGGAAGCACTTGAAGATTGATGCATTTGGAGATGTTCTGTAGCAAACCCTTGCTGGTCCTTGTATATCAGAGTTGCAATAATGAAGAACTAATAATGGGCATGTGTCTGAATTGATATTTATGCCATTTCATCATCTGGGTGTTCATAGTTTAAATTGTTCATGTTGTCTACTCTTCTGGGTATTCTTGCATGTATGTTTTTCTTTAGCATTTTGCAACATTGTTTATGAAAATGCAATGAGCAAACAAAACAAACAGCAGTGAGCATAAACAAAATAAACAAAAAAAAAAATCAGCATCAGAAAACATTCAAACAGTGGTGGATATTACAAACACATATGAAACTCATATCAATACTCAAATGATAATATATTTGTAGCATAAGATCAACTTCAACTATCATTAACTAACACTTGTGCCCAAGGCATTTATTTATAGGTTTACAAAGTATATTTTTTTGGGATTTGAGAATAATAATTAACTATCCCCAATCACATTTTTTGAATTATGCCATTCCTTGCATGGCCAACTTAAATAACAAGCTAATAATATTCACTAACTTTGCATAATCAGTTTGACAACAATTTTGCCTATTTTCTGAGTTTTCCGTAGGCTAATTGGTGGTGCTAGGGAGAACTCTAGCATTCTTGGAGAGTGTTGGGATGAACAAACGATGTTTTTGTTAGTGGTAGTGAATTTAGGAGACCATCATGAGCCCAATGACACTTTTCGAGTGCAATTCTGTCTTTCTAGGAGTACTCCACATTTCTTGGAGAATCCTGCTATTTTTGGAAAGTGTCAATCTGCATACAATTCATCATCTTGTGAGCTATGGGTCTTTATGGTATGGTCAGAATCCATATTTAAAGTCATTTTAATAGTTTCCACAACTTTACTAATTGTGTGAAAATAATTAAAGTTATTAAATAGTTAATTATTAAATTGTCATAAGTGAATAAAGCAAAAGACAACTTATGATTAATTATTTAATAAAAAGATCTTTAAGTTGTGCAGAAAAGTGATGTTAGATAAATTATTTTATATTTTGAGGAGAATATGCAGGAAAAAGAGAAAATAATATTTTATTTCCCTCAAAAAGTTTTAAAAGGAGGGTGAGAGCACAGTATTGAAGTAAGACTGAATATTGTATTTGTTATTTGCATTGAGTGAGAACCTGTGTTCTCAAGATTTCTGTTTGTCATATTTTGCCCAGGTCAAAATAACCCAAAAATCCCTCCTTCCATCAGAGAAATCTGATCTGAGAAAGCCTAAATGGAAGGAGGTTCCCCTTAGCGAAAAAAAAAATTCTAAGTATTTTGCCCTTACTTTTGCCTTGTCAGCAAATTCTAAGGTTCACCGGTTCGCCGATTCACTGGTTGGCCGACCAAGGAGTGCAAGCAGGAAGCAACTAAGGCAAAAAGAAAGTGATAGAGGAGCGCTTTATCAGCAAAGTTGAAGGTTTGCAAACCTCATGGTTCGACGATCGACAACTTTGCCGACAAAAGGAAGATGGGCAAAGAAGAAGAAAGAGATGCGGCTAAGTCAAAGACAAAGTCTGCCTTTGTCGGCAAACTTAAGGTTTGGCGAACCTTAAGTTCGCTGATTGGTGGTTTTGCCGACAAACGATTTGCTGACAAAAAAAAATAAAAGGATAGCTCCAAGGCAAAAGAAAGAAGTCAGCTGCAAAGAGAAGTCAAGAAATCAACAGGTTGGCAAACCCATCAACTAGTTCGAGGTTTCCTAAGTTCGCCAATAAGGCGAACCACCGCCAAAAAGCAAAGGAGAAGGCGACATAAAAGTCAAGTTCGCCAAATGGTAACTTTGCCGATAAGGATGTCATGTCCCCATTTCTGGCTTGAACACCAAACGGAACTTGGATTAGCCTACTCCTCATTCCTAGAGGCTAATTCTAAATGATGAGGGAATGAATTGGGTTTTTGACTAACTCAATCTTATTGTTTTGCAGGAACAAAGTCAGAAACTCAAAATTTGGCTAAGTCTGGAAGCCAAGTAAGCAGGAAGTTGACTCTTGGAGTCTAGGCGCCAATTTCACATCAAATTTCCCAAATGAGCGCCTAAGAATTTGAAGTCCTCAAATAGCAGTTGACAACACCATTTGAGCAAGCTCCATACCTAAAAAGGGGATTTGAAGTCCAGAAGACCCCCAAGATGGGTTAGGCACACTTCCTCACTCCTCCAGACTGCAATTTGCGCCTAGCAAAGAAGCATCATAATGTGAGTCTCCAGAAAGGCGCTTCAAGCACATCAATCATATCAATCATGGCGCCTTGCTAAGGGACGATGATTGATCCTCAAAGTGAAGTTGTCTAAGTGATTAAATCATCAAGATGTGTCAAGGAGGACTTAAGGTGCAAGGTTGATGTTATACAAACTTCAAATAGGCATCTAAGGATCAAGGCGCCACTGCTTGATCTTACAACCTAAAATGTGCGCCTAGGCACTAGGACATCCCTCTGCAACATTGAGATGGTGCCTTGGCAAGGAAATGTTTTGGAAAGTTGAATTGATCATTAAAGGATTCAAGATTGTTGAAATGACCTATTCAGTTGAAATCATCATCCATAGCTAGAGAAGTGAAGGCGCACTTCTAGGTCTCCATCACCTCAAATGGGCGCCTAGGCAAGTTAGGCGCAAATCTTCTTCTCTCCTGCTTCTAGTTGGTGCCTAGACTCCAGAAGACCTCTTTTGGGCGCTTAAACTTGTTGAATCTTTAATCAAAGCCTAGGAGTCTTCACTGAATGGTCTTAAGAGTTTGAAAGCATCAAACTTCACTAGGCGCATATCTATGCTTTTGCAACCTCAGATTGGCGCCTAGGATTCAGACACCTTCCTAAGGCGCAATTCTACTCCTCCATGACCCTGTTGTGGCGCCTAAACTTGGAAGCACCTTGTAGACTTGAATTACGATGGGACTCACCTCCAGGATGTTAGGCGCAATCTCATGACTCCAGAGCCTTGAATATGCGCCTAGAGCTAGACTTGGATATTGAAGCTCCAATTGATTATTCATCCTGTTTAGGAGATAAAATGTTGTCTAAGGGTTCACTTATCTAATGTAGATCTTGATCAAGTGTCAGAAAAGAGTCTTGATGTTGAGGCGCACTTCTAGCCTCAGCCACCTCAAAAGTGCGCCTAGTTTGGGAGAGGCACTAGTTTTGGTATCTATTCACTCCAAAGTGCGCCTAGCTTTCATTTAACACTGTGCAAGTAAGTGGGTCCCAGAGTGACCTTGAGTAGCGTGATGATAAGGCTTCCAACTCAGAAATGGGTCATCCCAATGGAATATTCTCTTTGGATATGCTCCTTGGGAAATGTTCCTTGGTTCCTCTTTGTGCATTGAAAAATGTGCCTTCATTGCCTTTGAAGAGCACTATAAAAGGAGGAGAGGCCCTCTCATTTGGAGATCTAATCTTTTGGCAAATTTTCTCTTTGCAAAGCTTTATGCTTGTGATCTTGAGGCCTGTGAGTTTTAAGTGTTGGGGTGATGCTCCCTCAACTGACAAGGTGATGCTCCCTTGTTGTATTGTGAGGTGTTGACATCCACTTGACATCATTGGGTTCAATTGAAGTGATCTACATCAGTTAGAGTGATAGAGCTAGTTGTGAAGAAGGTGAAAGTATTGCATACATCTAGGCATCAAGGCCTTTCTTTCTAATCATTTGAATAAGATAGTATGTTCATGCCATTGTGGGCAATTATCATTGTAATAAGACATTTGCATTGAATTGAATCATATAATAATACAAGTGCCCAACTTCAAGTTGATTCATGCAAGTTGCCTTTATTATCTTTTCATGAATGATGTTAAGTAGATTGAGTAATTGAAGAGTTAAGTGCAAATAAATTTGTCCAAGGGAAAAAATTAGTTAGTACTAGTTGGGTATCTTACAAAGGAAAAATGAAAGATAAATGAGGCTTGGTTGGTTCGCATAAATGAAAGTTTGCCAGCTAACGAAGATAAAAAGAAAAGAGAAGATAGACCAAGTTTGTGAAAGTCAATTTTGGCCAACTAAAGAGCTAAAGGCAGAGGCAAGCCTAGTTCGTGAAAAAGAGATTTTGCGGATAAGGCAAAACAAAAGGCCAGAATAAGAGTAAAGGGGAAATCAATGAAATAAAGCATGGAATATGATGTAATGCTTTAGAATATTTTAAAGAAATTTAAAATATTTTAAAGTGTTGTAAAAGCTTGAAGGACACAATTCTCTGTTGTTGCAGAAGGGATTTAATACCTGAAGTACAAATGTTGTAGAAGGGTCAGAATCAGGTAGTTGAAGTAGTTAAATCCTTCAATGTGATTGTACAAGAAGAAACAAAATGGACTTTGTTGGTACATCGAAAGATTTCAGCCCTTCCCTTTTTAATGTGCCTGACACCCTTGCGTGTGGGCAATCTTCCTCTGCAGAGTTGCAGGCCTATCAGAAGCATGGCTGCTGTCCCATTCTGCAGATCTTTTGATAGTTCTTCTGGGCTAAATTCAATGCAACGTGGGCATTTGCAGGGTCAATTTGACCAGATTTCAGCGCCTATTGTTGCACATAGATCCAAAATGCTATATATGCATGAAAGAAAGATGAAACTAATGTTAGTTGTTTTTCTGGGTCATCACGTGGGTGGAGTTTATTGCAGATCACAGGCCTTGTAATGCAATTGCAAGAACCAATAGAATTTGATGTATTGTGCCTGCATCTAGGCCTTTAATGTCTTCTAATATGGTTCACCAATGAGTGCAATTGATTATTTTGTGTCATTTCCTTCTGCAACAAGTTGTTCTACTTCTGTAATGGCTTTCTAGCCTTCATGATTAATACAAGCTTATCTTGCCTCTCTTAAGTTTTACACTCTGTTCATTTGTGAATTATACACTATTATTGTGGGTAAAACGGTCCCTTTCTTAGCTCTAGTTCTCTACCCGAACCTCTGTATAACTTATATGAGTCTGTGTGAGCTTTCTTCAGTCTTGAGGTCATTGTTGTGTTAATTCAGGTAAATTTAAACATATTATATGTTTGGTGCATCACCCTCTTTTAAATTCTAGTATTTTCTTCCCCTTTTCCTTGTGAGAAGCACTAGATTTAGCTTGAATCCTCTAGACCTTAAGTCCAGAAAGAGGAACCAACCTTCTTTGGAGGTTTGGTCTCAACTGCAAGGTCCCAAACCTTGAGACGAATCCCATGTTACTTTGAAATTGTTGAAACTGTCAAAGCTTCAACGAAAGGGTGCAATTTCAAGTGATGACAATTTCTAGCACGCCCGGTGGGACTCTCTACTCTGAGTAAGAGCTGAATTGAGAATTTCGGTGTTGTTCTTAGTTTATTTGCTGCTATGGAAGCATTCAACAAGCACCTGGCGACTCTGTTGGTCCAGTATTTAGATCAATTCAACATTTCATGCCTGGAGTGCAAACCACAACTTCTTCTTTAGGTAACTTTCAATTCATTGAGCTGTCTTTTATTGATTTAAGAAGAAGTAGACTATCTATGTCCCCTGTGAAGGAAAATAGGAGTGTTGCTCCATCTCCTTCCCCTCTAGTTAGGTTCCAATATTCAAGAAGGAGCTTGCATATACCCTGAATTAATTTAAATATCCACAACATGGCAAGGAACCTTCCCTTTGTTGCCTTCTATAATGTCCCCATTTCTAGAGTGATCACCTAGTGAGGAGGATGTTAGCCTATTCACCATTCCCGTAGGCTAATTCATTTGGTAAGGGAATGTTTTTGCTTGAGCTTGGTCATATGGAGGCTTGGAATTTGGAAAGTCGGTTTTCTAGTGGCTCAATTATTTTTATTTGATGAGATGAAGTTGTTGGTTTTTTCCCTGACTGGATGTTCATTCCCAGATTTCCCTACAAGGTAGCCATTAGTGATCAACAGGATCTCTGGGCCAGGGGCCAACAGTGTAGGAGATAGACTCTATTTTTATCTCCTCTTCTTCTTTAGGCTCTGCAAAACCTAGGGGGGTATTCCCTATTCAACACCTATAAGAATATGCTTGTGGGTTGGCTTGGGATGTTGACACAAAGCAGATAAATCCTCCTCTATGAAGACCAAAACTGTGAGATAAGTGCAAAGGGGCTAGCTTTGGGCTTATGTTCAGTTGTGAATCAGAGGGTCTTGGTCCTAAACTATTTCTACAGTCCTAATGGTTGTTTTGGAAGCTTGAGTTTGATTTATGTTTGGATGCAGAACTAGGACCTGGTATGTAATCTCAATGCATAACTAGATTGGTGCCTATCCAGGGCTCGGAGTCAGTAGACATACACTTGTGAATGATCAGCATGAACACTAGAACTGGATTTCAAGGGGGTGTTGTGGTATCTGCCTTACAAATACCTCCAAGAACAGAGTGTTAAGTCATCTCTACTTATGGCATCCCTATTGCAGTATATCTTTCCCAACACTTAATCAGAAAACAATTTAATCTACCCCTTGAGCAGAAGTTGAAAGATCAAGCATTCAATACAGGAATTCTATATTCTAGAATACCAGACATCCCTTAGATATCTAAATTCAGAAGAAGGATACATGCAATACTAGAGACAGAATAACAAAACACATGCAAATACAGCATTATTCATATAAAACCAATCATGAAATCAGTAAATTCATGCATGAGACATACAACAAGAGATACATAAACTCACAAGGTCACCTGCACAGAGCAACCAGAAACAATTATATCTTATTACAGAGCCAGATATGTCTAGTTTTCAACAACCATGAATGAGTAACACAATCTGCCTTTTATAGCAGGAGGGTGCACTCAACCTTTTAGTACTATGGCACCTCAAATTATTCGCCAGATGCAGTATATCAAGTAAATGGTGCTCAACATTCTATGCAGTAGGTGGAAGAGGGGATAGGGGAGGTTCCCGAGCCGTGCGCCGCTTGGGGATCCACATCTTCAATTTGGCAGTTTGACTATTCAAGCCATCGCCTATACCTCTGCAACAACCGCCATTAATGGCACACCACTCATGGCCTCGGGATATAGCAGTCGCGTGCCTTGCAAACCTTCTCCCGCCTTGGGATGCTACCATGGAAGCATGGAAAACCCTCCATTCGAATATTTAAATGATAACCGTCGATTTCCTCCCTTTATCGCCAAGATCTACGGTGTGAATCATACTGACATGTCGGCCACCATTGATATCATGACACGCGGCTGCATCCTATTGACTTTTCCATTTAAATATCATGAGGATGTATTATCCCATATTCACCCTGCAGTACCTTCTTTAACACTTTATATGCTAGGCCGGTTACATATATAATGTTGGCGATTTTGCTCCCGACGACGCTAGCATAAACCTCATCATCATCCTCCAACATGATATCCGGATACTCAATATCACCCTGACGTCAGCATCATCACCTGTATGTGTCCACCCTGATAATTTACATCACCCCGATGTGAAAAATCACCTGATATAAAATATCATCCTAATGATTGAAAATCATCCTGATGACCATCCTCACCTTCATGTGAAACATCAACCTGATATTCACCCTCATTGGCACTACCTGATGTATCGGAAGAAGATCCTCCTGCTAAGTGAAAAGTCTGGCCGATGAACGTCTTGATATTCGAAAATGTCCTAGCAATCAGATATCCTCCTGATGACCAACCCTGTCTTCACATAAAATATCATCCCGATATATCTTGATGACGTCACCATCACATTAGCGCAGGGGTGATATTCGTAAGGTCACCTGATATTTGAGAATATCACCCCCGTGCAAAATATCAGGGTGCACTGTAGCTCTAATGAAACATCGGGGTGATGTTTGAATATCACCCGATATTGAAACATGATGACCCTGATGAAATATCCGGTCGATAGAATATCATGATGATGCTGACCACCTCCTTATCGGCAAAACTGCAAATGTCCTGATGACATCATCATCACATTACGACGTCAGGTCAGGTAGAAAACTTGTAGTATGACCCCGTTGAATCTAGATGACGTCAGCAACATATCACCTGAAGGATATCACCCTGATAACTGACCATCCTGATGACGTCACCATCATATTTAGAGCAAGGGTGATATCATGAAGATGACCCAATATTTGGAGTATCACCCGATATTGAAAATATCATCTTGTAGAGAAAATATCATCTTGTAGAGAAAAACATGAAAGCAAAGGTCAAGCGGATATCACCCCCGCAGGAACATGACATCAGCAACATCCTGATGTCGAACAAATATAAGCTGATAAAATAACATCGGGGTGATCTTAACAAAGATCACCCGATATTCAAATATGATGACCCCGATGAAAAGTGGGTTATACATAGAAATCTCATAGCGTCAACATCAGGATGATCTTGACTAAGATCACCCGATGTTAAAATATCACCCCGAGGCAAAGGATCATGCTGCACTGTAACTCCATTACAAGATCGGGGTGATATATGAATATCACCCGATAATAAGAATATGATCCTCTGACAAAGGCCGGGATACAAAACATGATGACCCCATGGGATATCCGGTCATGATGAAAAGACCCTCGCAAGAAAGATCAGGGGGATGCCTGGGAACATGATGATGATGATGATGATCCCTACTTTCAAAATATCATGATGATGCTGAAAAACACTGATAGGGTTCAAGACTTAGAAACTTCATGAAATCCTGGGAAGGTGCCTGCAATCCAATAACCTAGAACCTGATAAATGATGTAGGCACCAACAGTTGTATTTTGGCTTTTGGTATTTTTGTGATAATTATTGAAAAGCCAAAAATAATAAAATAATTAGCCGAGAGGTGAAACGATCCATGTGGGAAATTAGAAAGTTAGAAAAAATGTGGAAAAAGGGGAATTGAAGGTAAAATGAATTTTATAATATTTTATTATAAAATAAAATATCTCACAAGTCACCGCCCAAGAGGGAGAAATGAAAATAAAAATAAAATAATAATATTTTCTCTCTCCTAGCCGCCGCCCAACTTGGGAAAATTAAAATAAAATAAAATAAATTATTTGAGGTCGGCTATGGATTTGAAAATTCATTATATTTTGTTCTATTTGGGCACCCAAGGAGAAAAAGATAAAAGGAGAAGTTTGGAGGTTTTTTTCATCATTTGTTCATTTTGAGATTTTCACTCATTGGAGATTTTCTCTTGGCTGTAACTTCGTTTCAGCGATATCTAAGGATGAAAACCCTTGGATTTTAGTGGTTTGGACGAAAACCTATCCCACCTTGAGAGATGGATTCACCTAGAATCCATTATTGAGCTTATTTGCATGTTTTTATGGAGTTGAAGGCTTAAAACAGCTAGGGTTTTAATGGAGATAGCATGATCAGCTAGGGTTTGAAGATATATTGCATGATTGAAGGCATATGTATTCAGATTTGAAGGATTTTGGAGTGTGATTTCACTATTTGCATTCATGGCTAGGTTGTGTTAATGATTCTACATCATTTGGAGGCTTCATTGTTGGTGGAATTCACTATTTTGTACTCAGAAATTTATATCAGACTGCTGCAACTTTATATCACACCTCTGAAATCATCATACGGGTTCAGATCAGAGAGTTTCCAGCCACGACATTGGTGTTAGATTGTCATATTTTCATCATAGACCCTTAGCGCTGCATTTTGGGCATCTATCACTAAGGTTTGGAGGTGTTTTTGGCTTGGATCGGCTAGGGTTTCATGTTCTGATTTCATAACAGAAACTACAAGTTCATTTTCAGTCATCTAGGGTTGGCATTTGCCTTGGTTCTTCATTGGCATTCATCATCCACAAGGTGGCTAACATTGATACAACATTGGAGGAGGATTTGTTTAGCATTTGGATCACATTTGGATATCATTTGCATGCATTTGTAAGTCTGATTTTTATATCAGACTTAGACTATTGTAATCAGCCACCTATATTTGAATGGAATAAGCCAATCTTGATTTCCGAGTATGTTGCTTTATGTTGTTTAATTCCATATTTTTAATTTGGAATTGTTGGTGAGCTGGTTCAATCTATTTGCAATCATATTTTGGTGCCATATGAATGTCATATTGTTATCTTTCCATCTTCATGTCACTACAAATGCATATGTGAAAATGAAACATCAAAAACCCAAACAAATCTTTCAAAAACCAAATCAGAAATTTTAGGGCAGCAAGCAAAAATTCAGTTCAAATCTAGACAAGGTCATTACAGTGGTATCAAAGCTTGGATCTTGCCAGCCTATTGGGTTAGAATCTTCATATGATTCCTCGCGAAATTGGTCCACACAAGTAATATTATAGTAGAAGAACAAGTCAGTGTAATAATCAAGAGGAAGAGGTTCCTATTGCAGGTACAAATCAAGAAACTATGGATAGAGGTAGAAGTGGAAGTCCAAGAAGGGATAACCAGCCAAACATTGATGACTTCTTGACTACTTTTGCCCAACAATAGCAGTAGATGTTACAAGCATTTCAATAGCAGTTGATCACCGCTATTGGATAGTTAAGGGTAAATCAGCCACATCCTAGAGATGACAGCAGTGAAGATATTCATAGTGTAGGTAGATTGGCTACAAATACAGGTAGAGCAACCACAACGGTTTCGGATAGGCCACTTCATCCTACTTTTGTGCAAAGAAGAGAAGAACAATCATCCGAAGAAGAGGAAGAAGACACTGATCTAATAGATGATATCATGGCTGCCTATGATGAGTACCATATACTTCCAGCTGAAGTTAGGACAGCCCTTAACTTGAATCAATTTATGAGCCAGCAAAGAGAGTAGAAGAAAACTAAGCAAGAAAGAAGACCTAAGAAGCAACACAAGGAATTCAAAGATGCTTTGGATAAGGTCCCACTTTCTAACTTTGATGGCAGCGGTAAAACAAATGCTAGTGCATGGGTACACAAGCTTGATACATTCCTCACACTCAAGCCAACGTGTGAGGCTAAGGCCATTCAGTTTGCTACTATGCATCTAGAGGGATTGGCATATGATTGGTGGCATCATGGACTTGTTTCACAAAATCATGGGATGATCACTTCATATAATGAGTTCACACAAAAACTTATCAACAGGTTTGATAGGAAAGATGTGGAGGTCTTGTTGTGACCTAATCACATATCGCCCCATTGCAAATGGGGACCCCCTTTTTTTGAGCTCTTGTGCTTTGCATTGAGTTTTGGATGATGTCTTTGGTTTGTTTCATGATAAAGTTTGTGGTTGTTCCTTAATCTAAGAGGAGTTCTCTATCAAGTTTCTATTCAAGAGTCATTTGCTTTCGTTCTGAGATCAATCCTAATGCATGTTTGAGACTCTGAAAATGACTAAGTTTGATAACCTGAATATCCTGAAAATCCTAAAAATTGACTAAGTCTAAAATCTGGTGGATCCTCCAAATTCTAGATTCTACATGTTAAATCCGGTGGATCTGAGACCTATCTCAAACATCCTAAAAGGTATATTGAAAAATATTTAAAGTATAAGAAATTCAAATATATTTTTCAATATACCTTACTCTGAGGAACACTGGAAAATGGCTAAGTACTTAAGAGGATTCAAAATGGTCATCTAATGTGCCCTTCTGAGAGCATTCAATCGGAGCACAAAATGCTGATCCAATGCGCCCTATCCAATGCGACACAACTAATGCGCCTTATCAAGAAGGAATGATGATTTTTGGAACACATTTCAAGGAAAGATCAAAACAATGATCCGATGCGCCTTATCTGCTACGCCAAACCTTGTCATTCAAGACACATTTTAGGGAGAGATCAAGATGCTGATCTGATGCGCCTGATCCAATGCGCCACTCCCAACAAAGATTGAAATAGCCATCTAATGCGCCAAGATCAAGAAGCAATCAAAATACTGATACCATTGCACCTAGATCAAGGAGTGGTAAATAGTGATTTAAAAGTGGAATTTCAACCAGAAGATGCAATCTTGATTTAGTGGGCCACTTTGGATTGAGGTTAAATTCAAGTTTTATGAAGGTTTCTAGGCAAGGATTGAAATTGGCATCTGATGCCTCATCCATATATGATAATTTAAAATTCATGATTGCATCAACTAATTTGGCATCCAATGCGCCTAGGCTTTAGAAGGGTTAGAAATTGATTTAGTAATGATTATTTTGTGTTATAAAGCCAAGGATTGATATTGCTTCTTTGTTTGTGTCGCAGGAACATGGATGGAGCTAAGGAATCATCTAAGGAGCAAGTGCTTGGAACCATCGATAAGCAAGGAACGAGGTTAGGTCATTTCTAAAGAGAAGGCATCATGTAGCTGCTCCAAAGGAACCTTTCATCATCATCATGCCGGAACACTCCATTATCAGTGACATCACCTTCAGCATCTATCCATTAAGCTCCAAGTTCTATCAACTTCAAGTATCAATTAGCTTCTTCATCAATCATCACTTCAGGGTCAACATGGCAAGTATACTACTTCATCTTCATCATCATCAAACATTCCAAGGTCATTCATCCATATACTTCAAGTTCTTTCACAGTCTTCAAGTCTTTGAGGAGTCTCCTACTCCATGTTATCAAGGAAGCATCATCTTCATCTCCTACTACTCTCCGTGAGGAATCATTCAAAAAAAGATCAACATCAACCTACCTACAAGAAGAATCATAGAGTTAGACAAATAAGCAACATACATCATACACATCCAATTTACAAGAAGATGAACAAGGCAAGATCAACAAAGATACATTCCCAAGTGTTCAAGATCAAAGCAATCACATCGAAGACATCACAAGATGATGCAATTTGGGAATATGCTAAGGTGGCACCTACGTGGCATATACTCATCATCAAGCCAATCATAGTTCGCCACATCATTCAACAAATAAGAAGATAAAGAGGATGCCTATGTGGATGATTCTCCAAGATTCCTTATTCATCCTTATCTTCTTGGAAAGCGTGCCTTCATTGCCTCTCATATGTACTAAAAATAGCAAGTTGTTGTAACTACCTACTAAGGTGGCATGATCTGAGCCCTTGGCTACTTGAATTGATCTGGGCCATTCATTGTAATTCTGGACTTCTATATAAAGGCCTTGTTGCCTCATTTGTAAAGGAGTAGTCAATAGACAAGTACTTAGAAAGTTTGTAGGAGTAAAGTAGAAGAGACTCCTGAAATTTTCTGAGAGGACTTGAAGTTGTACATATTTTTCAAGATTAATACAAAAACATTGGAGCTCATTTGGTGTTAAGTATCATCTTGTGAAATGACATGGTTTCTTGTATCTTGACGAAGTGGAGAGATGTTTCAAGTAGATTAGAAGTTCATTGATGTTATGTATGTATGTATTGGATATTTGATCAACTCCTAGCTTATGCTTTTAACATTCATCGTTGGTGAAGTGTTGTGTAAAGCTAATCTGAGCCTCATCATTTGCTTGAATTCGATTGTGGATGCTTGTTTGAGCTACGCCATTTAATAGGAGCTTATATAAGCCTTCATGATTTGAAAACCATTCGTTTACCTTAGGAGATTGCACCAACTCCATGTAGTTGTAGGCATCCTTGACGAAGTGGAGTTAGGTTTATTAAGGAGTTTGTCTATTCATACATCATCATTGCTTTATTGACCTTAGATTAGTTTCTCTGAACCTTTGTCCTTTTTCCTTTTCTTTCTTATTGAGATATTGTACATACATCATCTACACTGAAAGGAGGAATAAGCTGAATGAAGTGAGAAGTCTGCGTAAGTCCCTTTGTGATTATCAGCAAGATCACATGTAATCACTGAGTTTGCCCACCATAAGTTATAAAAAAGGAACCTTGGAGTTGCTTCATTGGATCACACAGTTTAGCCTTTGAAGAGCTTTATTCAAGAGAGAGTTGGATACTTAGTATTTTACTCTATTGTTGACTTGTTCAAAAACAATCATCAACAGGTCTACTACAAAGATTTGGCATAGTTGAAACAGGTTGATAGAGTGGACTCCTATGTCAATGAGTTCCAAAAGATAGCAGTTATGGTTCCTGACATGTCGGAAAGGAGAGTGACTATGCTTTGTGTTGAAGGTTTGAATGATAGATTGAGGGGCTTGGTGAAGGTTCACAAGCCCAAGACACTTGATGATGCTATTGAGCTTGCACTTCACTTAGACACTACTCCTACGTCATTCCAATCACAGAAGAAAAGTTTTAGAGGCTCAAGTTCAAATCAGAAAAAATCTAATCAGCCTAAGCATAGTTGAAAAACTCAACAAGCCCAAAAAACACGACTCGGCAAAAACTCGGTAACTTAAAAAATTGCTTAAATTTCATTAAAAACTCTTTTTTTTTTAATGCAAAATTCAATGATAAGATGCATCCAATGAGTCAATAAATGAGTACATAGAAGAAATAAGCTGAGTCTAGTTGTATTTGATTGATTTGAAAGCAAATTGGGTACAAAAATGAAATCCTCATGTGGAATGCACTGATACTGATAGTCTGAAACAAAATGAAAATAGCAAATTGTTTTTGTAAAATTGAAAGTAAATACTACATTAATATATTTTACAAATTTACATCTTCCTCTTCCTCTTCCTCTACCTTTCTTGTGCACAGCCGAAGATTATATTGCCAAAACTCGCCAAAACTCGACGAGTTTTTCCCCCTTGACTTAGCGAGTAATTCCGACGAGTTCTTGCTAGAAAAATTCGCCAAGCAAAAAAACTCGCCAAATACTCGGCAAGTTTTGCAACTATGAGCCTAAGTACACACCTCCTAGGATGGACAGCGAGGCAAAGAATGAGTTAAGGAGGAAAAAACTATGCTTTTCTTGCAAGGAACCATGGGAACCAGAACATCTATATATTGGAAAGGCAAGACACATCTTATTGAGGTCACTTCAGATGTGGATAGTGAGACTATTAAAGATACTAGCTCAGATAGTGATGCAGATCATACGGAGCAGCAGCCTCAATTGGAGCTTGAGTCTAATGATACAGGTGCTACAGGTCCAGTTACTATTGCATCTATTTCAGGGGTACCTAGATATCATCCCTTTCATTTGAAAGGAATCCTTAAGGGACAACGTGTCACCTATTTGATTGATAGTGGAGTTACTCACAACTTCATTGATGAGGGATTAGTTGTGAAGAAAGGATTACAACCTAAGGACTTTGCAGGATTCTTAGAGACAGTTGCTGATGCCTTTACCATGAGTTGCACTAAGAGAGTACCTCAGCTTAGTATTCAGATGGGTGATTATACTTTGACTAATGATTTATACATGGTTGGACTTGGTGAGATTGAAATAGTTTTGGGAGTCCAATGGCTACAGTCACTTGGCCATTCCATTCAGGATTTCCAAAAGATGGAGTTAGAGTTTATGCATGAGGGGAAGAAGATTGTTCTGAGAGCACTTTTAGATGGAGGACCGAGGGTTGTTTCAGCTAGGAGGATGGAGACCTTGTTTCGACATGGTGATGTTGCATGGGCAGCCCAATGCTTTGTATCTTCCAAATCTTATTTCAGTGACCAGTAGTATCATGTGGATGTTCAGTTAGTGCTAGATAAGCACAATTTGGTGTTTGGTGATATTCCTCCAGGTAGACCACCAGATCGTGGTTTTGAGCATGTGATAGAGTTAAAGGAGGGCACCAAGCCCGTGATTACTACACCTTATCGTCATCCATGGCATTTTCAGGAAGAGATAGAGAAAACGATAAATGAGTTGTTAGACATGGGACACATTTGGCCTAGCTCTAGTCCATTTGTTTCTTCTGTAGTTTTGGTGAAGAAGGATGGCAGTATGCGGATTTGTATTAACTATAGAGCCTTGAACAAGAAGACAATCAAAAACAGTGTAATGTCCCCTTTTTAGCCCAGATAGACAGTTGAGGAGTTAGTCTATTATTGAGTTCCCGTAGACTAACCAACCTGGTTAGGGAATCATTATCGGTAGTGTCTTGGATGAGTTAATCTGTTTGAGTGGATGTTGGCTTGGGTTCAGTTTGGTTTTCAGTTGGCACTTTCTTAAGGTGGTTTGTGTGCTTTGGGTCCGGACTTGCTATTTTTAGCAAATTAGGGTTTTTGCTCGTTTTGGGATTTTTAGTGTTGGAGATGAAGCGTCTTCGCGAGACCTTTCCAACGGTCTATAGATCACTAAATTCCGAGTTCATTTGGGCCTCTATTTTAAAGTCCGTAAACTATTAATATTATTTAGTATTGGACTTAAGAAAATATTAGTTAAGTGACAAAAATGAAATATTAATTAGAAGTCACTTAAGTTGGAGTTGGACGCCCACCTTAGGGGTTTAAAAAAGTGATTTAAAATAAAATATTTCCCTCCAAAGTGCATCGACCCCTCTTGGAGAATTATAAACGAGGAAAAGTGCCTCATTTGTGTTTATGCTTGATTATTGATATTTGCTTGGTTTGGCTCTGCAAGAGTTTTCGAGGGTTTGAATAGATTTGATCCCAAGGCCTGTTAGAAACGAAAACTTCCTATAGTGACAACATTCCGCAGGTGTGCAATACCATCCAAGTGTGCTAGATTGGCAAATACATACAGTGTTTGCAACAGAGCTTCAATGGAATTCATTTTGATGAGGGTTTGAGAGTTTATTGATCACATCTTTCACAGATTTGAGGTGAAACAGCTGATAACATTGATAGAGAAGCTGATTTGATATAGAGACTTGCATTTGTGTGGAGATTTGAATTGCTCCAAGCTGGCCGTACTTCCTTAGGACAGTTGTACCACTTAGAGAGGCAGATTATTGGTGTTTGGCTCAGATTACCCACTCATACTTGGACGTGGAAGAGAGACTAAGGTGCTGCAATAAATATTAGACATTGTGGGAGCAGATTTGGTCACAGTTTGTTGAGATTTCTCCATCAACCTGGCCGTATAGTCCTCCCTTGCTGGCTGTACTATCACAGCCTAGGCCATACCATTTGAAGGCTCACATTGGGGTTCGATTTGGAGTCCTACTTCATGGCTTGGGGTCGATTTGGATCTTAGAGTATCTGGGTATTGTTGCTGGTTGATACTCTTTGCTTGTTGATGAGTTTGATGTAATCTCTCATGTGCATGTTGTTGGTCTGTATACAGCGAATGTACCAAGTTGCAGAAATCAAAGTGGGTATGTTACAGTAATTCATTTCGAGCCATATTAGCATCTGGGTGATTGTTATTTTGTTCATATCTATTGTACTTTTTTGGGTTTCATTTGCATGCTTCATTTTCTATGTACTCTGGCAAAACAAATACTTGCAAACAAAAACCCTTTTTGCATCTTCCGTCTAGTCTAAAAGATCCCACAAAAATTTAATAAAATAACACTATTAAGATTAAACAAAGAACCAACAGGTGCGGCACATTATAGTGGTATCAGAGCACAACTCTTCCTGCCATCCTGTGAGGTTAGACATAGACATGCAGAAGATGAACTGAGACATGCAGCCTGGTGCACATCAATATTATCTCAAACAAAACAGGTCATAGTGAGATATTGAGGTTCCCCATATAGATCCCTTTGCAGATACAGATACAATTGTGATAGCAGCGAAGGAACAACCGGTAGAGATTTACAAGGAAGAAGAACCCATTACAAAAAACATGGGTGATCGAGAGGGTAGGTCTAGTAGAGACCAGTATGACGAAGGGAGAGTAGATATGACCAACATGTTGCATGCATTAAATGACTTAGTTAGAGGGCATCTTGATATGTTAGAGGGGATGGACAGGTCACAAACAGGACTGACACAGACCCTTGCCCGTTTGATACCTAGTAATGCTGGGAATAATGTCAACAACAACAACAACAATAACAGAAACATGAACAATAATGGTGACAAAATCCATGGAGACATGAACAATGGTGATGGGTATAGGTATAGGGACGAAGAATGGAACCGTACGTCTGCATCTTTTTGGCAAATACATGAAAGAATACAGAGAAACTTGGATCGATGGAAGTAAAAAGAAGAAGCTGAAAAATTCAAAGAAGGTTACAAATCCGAAATTCATGTGGGAGAAAAGGTAGAAAAGGAAGAAGATTTGCAGCTTACAATTAATCATGAGTAGAACATAAATCAGTCTATGTATAAGGAAGACAAAGTCAACGAGCCACTTCAGCCCTATGAAGTTAAGATTAAAGAAGATGTTGCAATGAAGGAGGAAGGTATACTTGTTGATAATTTGCATCCTACAAGGCATTGTAAGGGTTTGGGTAAAGAAACATCATACATTGCAAAAAACGAATACCTAAGGTTTCATAATGATCACATGAAAGAAGGACATGCTATCATGGAGATTTCCAAACCTACAAGGTCGAGTCAAGGTATAGGTCCTTTGGATGTTACTAGCATTGTCTCATTACCTATGCATTATATTGGTAGGGAATCAAATGGTGGTCATAAGGACACTTCAGAAATTTCAGCGGGAAGTGATCCAAGTGGATTGGATAAGCTTGATTTGTCATTGCAAAATAAAGAGGTCATAGTGGTGCATACATGTCCTCCATAGAGAAAGATCATGAGGTAGAAGACTCTACCTACTACTTGGATGGAGGAGGTGACCAAGAGGTAGTTTACTTGTGGAGGCATGATCAGGGTATGTTGCATAAAGACATTGGGTCCTATAAGCCTCATCATTTGGAGGACACCTTAAATTTTCAGTTGGAAGCCTCAGCCATATCAGCGTTGGGTATAAAGCATGTGGCAATGAAGGAAGAAGAGTTTAAGGATCTTGAATACAAGCCTACTTTTCTGATTTATAACAGCAGTCCATTAGAAGCTCAAGCCATAGAGTTGGGTGGAGTAGTTGAATACACACTTGGTGGGTCAGCCACTAGTGTTATACCTACATATCTAGAGGAAGAGAAAACAATCACAGATGTGATGCGTGGGAAAGAGATACAGGTGACAGAAGTTGTTAATGATGACTATGATGCATTTAAGAATGAGGAGCAGGTGGAAGAAAAGGGGCTCAAATCTGTTGTGATTGATGACGAGAATGCTTTACGTCATGATAATTGTTTGACAAAACCCTAGGATGGCATTTTCAACACTCATGGAGTTGTTATCAGCCTTGAAAACAAATCAGATTTTATGTTGCATGACGCTGATCTTAAATCAGAAAATTTATATGAGATTGATGGGTCTCAGGAGTCCAATCAATTGGCAGGACAACTGAAGGTAAATGAAGACCAGATTAGTGCAGCCATTAGACATTTCAAGGGCACCCTCATGATGGTGGCCAAATGTTGTTGGGGGTCTTTCGGAGAACATATGGACCCATATGGAGAATTTCCCCTTTCAGATTCACAGGTGCTTAGAGAAGCGATATTAGAGATGAAGACCAATTACATGCAGCTACTCTCAGATAGAGATCACCTACTCCATCTTGGTGAGATCTCCTACGTGGCACTTAAGGGGAAAGAAAGGGAAGTGGAGAAGCTTACTGATGAGCTTATTGTCATGGAGGATTCCTTGAAGAGCACTCAGAAAGCCCTTCAAGAATCAGAGATTCAGATTGACGAGCTCTGTGAGGAGTTGAGCTTGGTTCAATCTTCACCATCCACAGCTGATATCCAGTCTTCTATGGTTGTTATGACACCTACGGATGGTAGTGACACTCATGGTTTTAGGGCTCAGGACACAGATACGTCAGTGGTGGTGATGCATACACTTTGTGGGCCAGTGCCAACAATGAGGTGCATGTATCCACACGCGACAGGTGCTCCAGTCTCTACATTGGCAAGGTAGAGATTGACATTGATGAATTTTGCGCTGAGGAGGCAGGGTCTTGTGTGACTAGCATGTTGACTCGTCACGCTATTCCATCTTATTTGCATGAGAATTGCGGGGCATTTCCTAGTGGGAGCATGACTCCTACATTGGCTAGCAGTTCGGGTAATGCGTTGGTGGGTAGTCATGAGTCTAGTGAGTCTCATGGTCTCAAGGGACAGCTGAAGGTTACCGAGGATAAGGTTGTCCAAACCTTAACTCGTATCGACAACACACACAAGTTTGTGGAGCACCTCCTATGGACGGCACAATTGGAGGAAAGGCAGACAGGGGTAGTAGTGGGCACTTCTATATCTAGTTTGCGATCTATCCGGCATGCCATAGAGTGGATTAAATCATAATACCTCCAATTGCTTTCAGATTGGGACATTACTATTGGTTTCGCAGAGAGGACTTGCAGAGCAACTACCCAATCAGCCCTTCGGGATCGGAGAGGTGAGCCACCTCCTGATTCCAGTGATGAGAGTGATGAGGCCTGCATTCCCAATGACTATGCAGGACTACCATTGGCGCAAACAAGCGCATTCCACCTTGATTGCATAATAATGAGTGCTCATCACTTCTCTTTCAGTCCACACACGAATGGTTTCAAATCACCCATTGTGTGATAGAGTGCTTCCACTTTGGGAAGATGGAACCAATTATTGCAGGTATCTGGCTCTGTTACTTTCATATGGTTCTTTACAGGGTTAGGGATCAGATTTTCATCATCCAGATGTGTCCTTGGCAGAGTTTGCAACTTCCTTGCTTCAAGAAATTCCATCGGAGGTGTGGCTACAGGGAAGTTGTGGTTTCAGTAAGCATGATGGTATTATTAATCCAGCCTGCAGTGATGGAGTTCTACTCCATAAGATGGTAGGGGATGATTGTTCTATTTATGGGAACAAGGTTTCCTTTCATGATCCTTGGAGGACAGCAGTTGTTTGGGAGTTTGGAAGAGAGTTGCATCATCTCCTCAGAATTGGAGAGTGGCATAGGGTTGGTACTCTGGCACCCTATGACCCCGACAGTTCTATGTGCATTCCCATAGGATGGATTTCTCGTCTCGAGGCTGCTGATCTGTGTTATATTAGCAACCTAGGAGGAATAGTTACTTTTTTTTGGCACCTATGAGGGGTACTCATCACATCCTTGGGAGATTTACATAGGTTGGGAAGAGGTGTTGTGATGCTAGCACTTCGAGTTACTTCCATCTCCTCATGTTCGATGGATGTGAGGTTCTGGTGTGTTGGGATCCAGGTGGTGATAGGTTTGGCAAGACAGATCGATTGGATCCCGATGAGTTGCTTCACCACTCTCTGCATGGTGAAGAATATATCAGAGTAGCGCAATGGAAGTCAACGGGTGATGTGTATGGCAGACTTTAATTTTGGCTTTGGGATCCAAGGATTCCTATGTTTGGTGGATTGCTCTACATTGGGGTAGTTGTTAGGCGTACTTTACATAGTTTATTACCTTTTGGCAAAATATGCTTTGATTAGTTGTTCCCGGAAGTATGTTTATGTTTGTTAGTTTTAGTGAGTAGTTACTCCCGACCAATACGTTGGTTGGTGATGGTTGGCAACCGTCCGACAAACCTATATATGTACTTGTCAGGCCATTGTATGGACATGGAGTTTTTGGATTGTGATTGTACTTGCTGGTTTAAGTTAATATATGCTGTTGATATTTTGAGTACCAATTCTGTTTGTTATTCTCGTACAATGTAATGCATTTCAGTACACTGTGATAGTGCAAGTATCTTTCTTGTTTACTCTATATGGAAACAATTAGACTCCTTAGGCAGTAAACATTTTGGCGTCGTTGCCTAAGCGAATCCGGTGAACATCCAGATGGGAAGATGGCAGCATAATGGGGCAACCGGTCGACACCGACGAGGAAGTACAAAATAGAAGGCACGTAGAGGAAATAGTACAAGAAATTCAAGAGGAACATGAGGGAAGTGACAGAGAAGAGAATGAACCAAGAAGCCGGGAAGATGAAGTAACTCAGGAATTGGTCAAACTGTGGTTATTATCAGTCGGACAATCTATGCGAGACGAATCCATCCGTAGAGAGGTTCTAGAGGAGGTTATTTCAGAAAACCTGCGTGTCAATAGCGAGGTGGACAACCTTTTGAACTGCATTCCTCGACTTCTGGCAAGGAACCTGATAACCTTCCAAGACCTTCGAGAAGAAAGAGAGAGGGAATTGTAACGGCAACAAATACCCAGGAGGTATGAAGAACGTATGAAACAAGAGGAGGAGGAACGTGACGCCAATCGCCATCGCACGCCGTACAACTGATAAGGGTAAGCATGATTAGTGCCCATACAGCTTAATAAGGACAAGAATAAAATACCAGTTGGGCAAGAAACACCCGAGGAAATATTGAGAAAATCATTAAGACTAAGGGAACAAGAAGAACGCAGAAAAAGATTAAAATAGATTATTGGAAAAGAAAATGAATGACATGAAGAAGTAAACCAAGGGGTTGATGAACAGAATTTTAGAACACCAATAACAAATAGAGAAAAAGAAAATGAGAAGAAACTGACAGAAGAACTAGAGGACAGTATACGTCGTATTGTGGCATTGTCCATTTCAGACGAAAGGCTGAGGAACAGAAGACCTGAGCCCAAGACCCCGGCGCAGAGGGAGAACCAGAGGTGACTCGAAGTGTAGAGGACGCCGAGAACGGAAGTGGGAAGGAACCGTACATGGCTGGCAGTGTCAGGAAGACACCAGAACAACACGGTAGAACCAGTCCAATCGGGTCAAAGACAGAGAGGGCACCCCGGGAAAAAGATGGTGACCCCACCGGCAAGTGAAAAGTAGAAGTTGCTAAAATTCATGGGGAATGGGTCAGAGGATCCTGTTCGGCACTGCAAAACTTGTGAAACCATATTGGTTGCAAATGGACAAGAAGACGAAGACTACTAGGTAAAAGCGTTCCCACGACGCTAAGAGGTATCGCCATTGACTGGTATACAGACCTAGGGGCAGCACAAAAAACCTCATGGGATGAATTGAGGAAAGCCTTCGAGAATGAGTTTAAACTTCTAAGAGATGACAATGAGATTGTAGCGGAAATCTACAATACCAAACAAGGAAAGAATGAAAATGTAAGGGCATATAATAGAAGGCTCAAAGAATTACTCGGGAAACTGGAAACTCAGCCAGCCGATGGACTGAAAAAGAGATGGTTCATCGAAGGGTTAGTCTCGTCTTTGAGGAAAAAGATGAAAGTCGTACCCCCATCATCGTACGCTGAAGCATACAACCGGGCGATGGATATAGAAAGTGAGAACAAAACATCCTTCTGAAGCAAGAGAAGAACTGAAGACAATGACAGTACGGGGCATGACAGCAATGAATGCGAGTCAAAAACCATTCAGGCACTGAGAAGAGACATGATCCGCATGATGAAAGAACTAAAAATTGATAAAGAGACAACTAAAGAAGGCCGAGAATTATGGTGCACCAAGTGCAACGGGGAAGGTCACGTAAGAGCAAACTGCCCAGGGAAGTTATTTTGTGATATCTGTCGGGTAATGGGACATTCAATTAAGGAATGCCCATTTAACCTGAAAGCAAGAAGTACCCAAGTGTTGTTCACACAGGGAGAATCATCAACTCCGCCGACGACACCCCCGAAACCTCAGAATAGTCCGAATGCATCCCCTGGAGGATACCGGAATAATAGAAGGATTAATAACAGCCCCAGAAACAGACTGCAATACGACAGCAAGGGGCGACCGATGATCCAGTGTCGACAATGCAACGAATGGGGACACTTCGCAAGAGAATGCCCAAACAATAATCAGAACATAATAAATGCATTATGCAAGTGGTGTGGGCCTGGAGATCATGAAGAAAAAGATTGCCCGAAGCAAAAAGTGGTGAACATGATCAGTTTCAAGGAGGATGATGAAGAGATCCTGGTGGTCACCCGAGCACAAGGGAAAAAAGCGATGTATCTAGATCCCCTAACTGAGAAGGAGAGACTTCGGGAGGCTAGGAAGGAAGTATAGATGGCAATGGAAACAAAAGGGAAGAACAGAAAAACAACTACCGCACGACCAGAGTTGGACAAGAGCATCGTGAATCAGGTGCTACAAACCATGGTATCGTTCAAGATAGCGGATCTTCTACAGAGCATGCCGCAATTGAGAATGGCAATCTCGAAGGTGATGGAAGGGAAACCAAACAGGCAAACAAAGGACGAAGACATCATAATGGAGCCACCGCTCGAGGGAGAACAAGTCATCGACCCAAGACTGTTGGCAGTTAACAATGGCAAGAATCCAGCCGTCGTACGCATGGAAATCGATGGATGTCACCTAACAAATACAATAATTGATGGTGGATCAAGAGTGAATGTGCTGACAGAAGATACATGGAAGTGCTTGGGGAAACCTACATTGTGGCTACAAAATTTCCAGTTATTGGGAGCAGACCAGCACGGAATTAAAGCGCTGGGAGTGCTAATGGCTCAGAAAGTAAGGATTGGCATCCAACTTTTTCGATTAAACTTTGTAGTCATAACAGCACAAAATGCGTCGTACGATGCATTACTTGGCCAAGGGTGGCTGATAGCCGCCAAAGCCAACCATAATTGGAAAAATAACACATTGTCGATAGAGAATAAAGGCAAGCAGATTGTCATAGACCTGAGAACACAAGCTGTGAGTGAGGAACTAGCATTAGATTTCGACTCAAACGGAGGGGAGTCAGTTGGCAGAGGGCCAATGGACCCTGACGAGGAGGGAATATTAAAACTACAAGAATGTTCTGAGGACGAAACTAATTCAATGAGTGGGCTTTTCCATTGGCAGATGGAGGACTATGAGTTCTTCAAGCCGGAATGTAACATGATCTCCATCAAGGAAATCGGCGAGACCTCTCAAGGGAATGGAGACACAGAACATGACAAATCGGAAGGAAACGACGACCAACACACTTTCCTGACTACCTTCGGGGAATACACAGAAGGGATCGCCGAGATAGACAGTGCACCTGCTCATGACTTTGGAGCCGAGGGAAAGATCAAATACGAGGAACCATCCATGGAGAAGCTAAACCTGGGTGAAGAAAGTAACCCTCGAGTAATACTGGTAGGGGATGATTGGAATCCCGTCCTCAAAACCACGGCATTCAGGATCTTTATGGAGTATAAGGTGTTTGCTTGGACGTACAAGGACTTGAAAGGAATCCCTCCAGAACTATGTGTTCATAGGATTCCCCTGGTACTTGGAGCACGTCCTGTGAGGAAACGACCATACAGAATGAATAAGAATTATGCGGCCAAAGTCGAGGAGGAGATAGAGAAGATGTTGGAGGCTGGAATCATATTCAAAGTAAAAATGAGCAAATGGGTCTCTCCTATCATCATATCACTCAAAAATGAGGGGGGGGTAGATCAGAATATGTGTGGATTTCAGATGCCTGAATGTAGTTACTATCAAGGATCCATTTCCTATCCCGTTTACAGACTCAATTCTGGAAGTAGCCGGCCATGAGATATATTCATTCATGGATGGATTCTCGGGGTACAACCAAATTAGTATTGCGGAAGAGGATAAACTGAAGACAACATTTGTGGTTGAGGGTGGCATCTATGCATACAATCGGATGCCGTTCGGTCTCTGTAATGCACCGGCAACCTTTCAAAGGATTATCTTGCACATTTTTGACAAAATATCAATAGGGAATTTCAAGGCATTTTTGGATGATTGGTCAATCTATAGAGATCAGCAAACACATTTAAAGGCACTTGCTGAATGCATGGAGCGTTGCAGAGCGCATAGTTGGCACTGAATCTGAAAAAGTGTCCATTCATGGTGCCTCAAGGGAAATTATTGGGTCACATTGTATGCAAAGTGGGACTAAAAGCAGACCCTGATAAGATACAGGTGATCGTGGAGATGGAAGCCCTGAGTGATATCACAGGAGTAAAATCATTCCTTGGTCACGTCGGATATTACAGACGGTTCATCAAGAATTTTGCCAAGATCTCTTGCCCACTCGACATGCTGACAAGGAAGGGAGTCCAATTCGTATGGTCTGATGAACACCAGAAGGCATTCGAGGAACTAAAGAACAGGTTGATCAATGCACCCATACTGGCATACTTGAACTGGGATAAAGAGTTAGATGTGCACATCGATGCCTCAAATTTTGCAATTGGCGCCACATTGGCACAGGTGGGAACCCATGGTCTGGACCACTTGGTGTATTTCGCCAGCAGGTTACTTTCGAAGGCAGAAAAAAATTATAGCACAACCGAGAGGGAGGCTCTCGGAATGGTGTACTCAGTGCAAAAATTTCGGCACTACCTGCTGGCAACACCATTCACAATCTACGTCGACCATCAAGCACTCATATACTTGGTGAATAAACCGATCATCCAAGGGAGAATCAATCGATGGCTACTCCTCTTGCAGGAATTCACTTTCACCATCATAGTGCGACCGGGGAAGAGTCATGTAATAGCAGATCAGTTGTCACGCATCAGGTCAGGGGAACCGGCCGAAGGGCTAAATGAAGACTTCCCCGACGCTCATCTCTTCCAGATCGCAGCACTGCCATCATGGTACGAGAAGATTGGTGAATACTTGTCGACGTCCACATTCCCTCAGGGAATGTCTTCAAATGAGAGAAGGATTACACTGAAAAGCAAGACATTTTAGCTTATTAATGGGTTGCTCTATAAGATGGGACCAGACCATATCCTGAGGAGATGTGTCATGGAAGAAGTAAGGGGTGTACTAGGAGAAGCACATGAAGGACTCGCAGGCGGGTACATGGGTCCGGATGCCACAACCAGAAAAATTTTGCTAGCCAGACTATGGTGGGCAACATTGTATGCAGATGCCAAAGAATGGGTATTGGAGTGCGACACATGCCAGAGAATAGGGAAACCACTGAGCGACTATATGCCCTTGTGGCGAACCCAACCTCAAGAACTTTTTGAGAGTTGGGGACTAGATTTTGTGGGACCATTGAAGGTCAGCCAACTGCATCGGTGTCGACACATAGTGGTAGCCACCAAGTATTTGATGAAATGGGTAGAGGCAAGAGCACTGGAGGACAATATTGCCTTGAGCACTGCGAGGTGCATCTATGAACAGATAGTAACAAGGTATGACATACCCATACAATTGACGAGTGATCGCAGAGGACACTTCGTCAACCACGTAATCAAATTGATGACAACGGAGTTCAAGATCTTTCATACACTGTCGAGTCCGTACTATCCAAGGGCGAATGGGTAGGCAGAATCAACAAACAAGGTGCTCATTTCGGTAATCCACAAGTTGTGCGGTATCAAAGGATCCGACTGGGAAGAGTGGTTACCGGCAGTGTTATGGGCTTACCAAACCACTTATAAGGTAACGACTGGACACTCCTTTCCAGTTGATGTATGGGCAAGAAGCTGTAGTACCAACAGAATACCTGGTTCCAAGCCTGAGGATTGCCGTGGAAAACCGACTAGGAGATACGAAGACCCTCGAAGAAAGGCTATTCCAGTTAAATAAGTTGGACGAGAAAACAATTTTGGCCCAGTGGTTGACAGAAATTATGCAGAAATGCCAAAAGTATTGGCACAATAAACACCTACGGAGAATGGAATTCTGACCAGGGTAGTTAGTCCTCAAATATAACGGCCGTAACGAAATCAAACCTGGGAAGTTCAAAGTTTTGTGGTTAGGACCGTTCAGACTACAGGAATTGATGGGCAATAGGGCTATAAAATTAGACAATCTAGATGGAAGCCCAATCAAAGAAGCAGTGAACGGGTCGAAACTGAAGATTTATAAAGAGAGAAGAGGAGAAACAATACAAATCAATATGCTCGGATTCGCAATAACAAACCAGGGCGTGAAGGAGGAAAGAGACAAACAACACGAGGAGGCAGAAAACAAAGTTGACGGGATGGTATTTTCAAGTACTCAGTTTGAACCAATAACTGGGTTCTTTGCACCAAGGCCAGTGCGGAAGGAAGTCTGCGAAGGCCTAATCGACGAAGACTATGGTGGTAAATGGATTAATAAGAATCACCCAGAAGAAGAGGAAGAAGACTGGAACAACTGGATAAGAGAATGCAACCAGGTACAGGATAGATTTGAGTTCCTACTACCAAAGGAAGTCCAGGACCTGCCAAAAATGAAGTACTTGGCAGAAGCAATGTTCATTGTGGAAAGATCACCCTATTGTGACGAAGTTTGGGAGTTAAGGAGGAAAAATTGGCCAGTCGGAGTATCTCACATACAGCTTCCAAGGAGTCAGATTTGGAAGGCGAAGTACAGAAGCAGGAATGTGAGGATGAACAACGACAGGAAAACATTTCAATGGGTACAGGAGCCCATGGGGTGGAACTTGACATGGGTGAAAGATCAATCAACGACATTCGATCGGATATAGGAATTGGAAGAAATTGACAAATGTTGTTCCAACGACTGCTTGCGACAGAAGGGTTATATAAACTGCATCTTCCGCCAGCTGACGGAAATCGAGATCTTGGATGAGAAAGGACAATGACAAGGAGAAAGAAAATTGGGAGAATGAATGGAGGACGACAGAAATTGGGGCCAACTAGCCAGAGAAGGCAAAAAGCAAAATAGATTGGAAAAAAAAATAAAATGAAAAGTATGACCTAACACTATAAAAGGCAGACCATACCATCCGTACCAATTAGTGAATTGAATAAGTGCAAAGAGGCCGTACGGAAATCTGTAGAGGGGCCGTACAGAAATTAAAGAAGAGGTCGTACGAGTATGTTTCCAGAGCTGTACGAAGGAAGAGGGAAATCTGCCATACAGAAATATCAAACTTGAAGATGTCCGGACAAATCCGTGCGAGTGGAGGAAGGGTCAACCATACGGATCTTTGCCATATGTTTTCACCAAGCCGTACAAAAAAAAGTCATACGAAGCACTCAGTCTAGGCCATACGGGTTGCAAGTACTCTTCAGGCTGTATGAAGTTTGCAACCGTACGAGGGGATTTTTGTCAAGCCGTACGTTTTTTTGCTCGCCGTACGAAATCCCAGGTATAAGTTCTCTTTGCCGTACGAAATCCCTGCTCTGCTTCTGTCGTACGGAATCCTCTGAGACCATACAGACTCCTCTACTGCCGTACGGATTTCCCTACCAGACTCAAAGACCGTACAATTTTAAGGCCGTACAATTCAGGTGTCAGATCAATAGGAAGAGAAAAATAACGGTCATAACGGAAACAGTTCGGAGTATAAAAGAGGTCAGAATGTCAATTTCACTGGTGAACAGGGTCACCGGAGCACAAGGCAGAGGAAAGCAAATTCAGATATTAGGACAGGCTGAAGAGAGAAAAATGGCAGCAAAATTAATTATTGAAGAGAAGCTAGCACAGACACCACAAGTTGACGTGGGTTCATCAACACAGAAGAAGCAGCCGAAAGGGAAAGGAAAAGAAAATGAAAAAATCACAATAGATTCCTTGCAGTGGGAAAGCCTCACGGCGAACGAGTGTAAATAGTGGTGGAATAGTCATGCTGATGACCATCCTCTGAAGAGAGCATTAGAGAAGGCACAGGTAGATAAGGTAATACAAATGCCCTATTTTAATTTCAAAGAGTTTGAGGCAATTTTGAAAAGCATGGTGGCGAATTACAACCCTCAAGCAAAACATACCATCATTAGATTCATGAATGTATCGGTCAAAATCACATTCTTGCCACAAGATTTTGAGAGTGATGGGTGTACCGCATCTAGGATTTATAGTCGGCAAACAGAAAATGACTGCAAGGCACAAGGACAGCATAATGGCAAAAGTTTGTAGACCGGACTTGAGCGAGAAAGAAAAGAACCAATTGAAGGCTACAAGAAATAGAGGACTTCGATGAGATCACTTGGCGAATGAAGAATGGCGGTGCATAATGGATGTGATCAGGGGGCGGCTGGGAGCCTCACGCTCATCAGATATTCCGTTTTGGATCTCGGATTATATGATTGGTCTCAGCCAGGGTGCAATGTACAACTGGGCAGCAGTTCTCTTCGACAGGATTCACGAGTTCTTGAAGATGACTCACAAGTCATTCTACATGACTTAGCAGGCCATTGCATTGTTCCTGGACGCCATCTGCACTCACGTCCCCTCATTGGTACGTGCTCCATTTCAGCCAGACGAGCGTTATGACCCCACATGGCCAACTGTCTTCAGATGGACAAATTTGAAGGCCCCTGCTTAAGGTGGGAAGGGAGATGAGTCAAAGAGCAGCAAAAAAAGAAAACAACAAGAGTTACCTGCGTCTTCGTCAGAAGCATCATATAGTGCACAAGGTGTCGAGGAGGATTGCATTGAGGCCTCGTCAGCCTCAGCCACTCCTGGCAACTCCGCCAGCCCTAGTCCTATAGTACCAGCAGGAGAGAACAAATGGGATTTTGTACTAGGGAAGAAGCATGCACACTTGCACTTGGACACATGCACTCAGGCGGAGATCCCTGTTCAGCCTAGTACCGCTCACGTTTCATGGGGTCAGATCAACAGGATGAAGGGAGATGACACTATACCAGTTCCTCTTCCATTAGGGCAGATTACTCCATTTGAGACTAGGTCCCCGGAGAGCATGGCACACGTGGACAACTCAATATAAGTAGATACTTGGCTTTAGCTACTTAGCATGCCTTCAGAGTTGGCAGACATTCCTCCACTAAGCCCCACTAGATCTCCCTTACCGTCACCTGCACTTGAAGGTGAGATGGTACAGCCAGAGGAGGAGAAAGCAGTTGATGTACCAAAAGATGCTATAATGATTAGTGACTCTGAAGCCAAGGAGGAAGGAACAACCACAGATAGCTCAGAAGAGTAAGGCACCAATACCAGTATGACAGGCAGTGCTGATGATACAGAGGATACTTCTCGCACAGAGGATACTTCTCGCTCAGCTGAACCAGCCGGGTTAACAGTACACACGGGTGAGCCAGATGAGAGTGACCCACTGGGCACCATTTTCAGGTATGCACAGGATTTAGGGTCTATAGGAGCCATTCTATAGAGGGTG
Organism: Cunninghamia lanceolata; assembly: GCA_027924645.1. Taxonomy (NCBI): domain Eukaryota; kingdom Viridiplantae; phylum Streptophyta; class Pinopsida; order Cupressales; family Cupressaceae; genus Cunninghamia; species Cunninghamia lanceolata. The sequence continues at coordinate 19,654,945 of BSBN01000254.1, forward strand.
TCTGATATTGCTGCCAGGGTCAGTCCCCAATACTCTTCGCCAGTAGTACGTGCAGAGGTACAAAGAATTGAACATTTCGCCAAGAATGCTGAGACAGTTTGTCAGTGTATTTTGGAATAAGGGTTGGCCAGAAGTGACTACTGAGGATATGCAAAGGGCATGGAAACCAGAGAGACCAGACTTTGGAGTTGGAGATGCCAACAGCAAGATACTGGTAGCCCTTCATAGCATTGAGGATCAGTTCTGAGCATTATATTATGCTAGATAGGAGGATTTTTAGAAGAAAGCACAGTGCAAAAAAAACTGGAGGAGGCTGTAGTTATGAGTAAGCAGTTGAGGGAGAAAATTGATGAGCAACAGGTGCACTTCCAACGGCAGCTGGCACAGGAAGCCGAGCTCACACAGTTAGAAAGGAACAAGGCCGATGCACTCAGAGCAGAACTAGAAGCCACAAAGGAGTTGGCCGAATCTCAAGCAACACTGGAAAAAATAAAACAGCAGTTGGTCGAGGCTGTCCAGATGGTACGTCTCACCAGAGACAAACATATCATTGCCACGACACATCTGAAGCAAAGGACTGAGGAGGTTTACAGGCTTCGGCGATTAGTTCAACCTCAACAGGAGCTCCTGGTTCAGCACGGACGGCATCCACACCTCCAAGGATGTCCAGTGACCTTCGTTCTTCCTAGTTATTTTTGGATCTTGTTTTGTAGTCGTCTGGAAGATGACAAGTTTTTTTGGGGGGATGATGTTAGGCGTACTTTACATAGTTTAGTACCTTTTGGAAAAATATGTTTTGATTAGTTGTTCCGGGAAGTATGTTTATGTTTGTTAATTTCAGTGAATAGTTACTCCTGACCGGTACCTTGGTTGGTGACGGTTCGCAACCGTCCGACAAACCTATATATGTACTTGTCAGGCCATTGTATGGACATGGAGATTTTGGATTGTGATTGTACTTGCTGGTTTAACTTAATATATGCTGTTGATATTTTGAGTACCAATTCTGTTTGTTATTCTCGTACAATGTAATGCATTTTAGTACACTGTGATAGTGCAAATATCTTTCTTGTTTACTCTATATGGAAACAATTAGACTCCTTAGGCAGTAAACAGTAGTTGCTTACAGAGATGCTAAGAGTGGATTTATTTCTACCCAGTGGATGCAGAGGATATGTTGTTGGACATTCTACAGAATGATTTGGGATCTTGGTGTTCAACGTTGGCATGTAGGTGCAGATTGTTTACTGCCTAAGTGGTCTAATTGGTTTTAGACAGAGTAACCGAGAAGGATATTTGCATTATCATAGTGCACTGAAATAAATTACATTGTACGAGAATAATAACCAGAAAGAATAACAACCAGAATTGGTACTCAAAAGATCAACTGTATATATTACCCAGAACAGTACGTCCAAATACAATCCAAAAACTCCATGCCCATACAATGGCGTCACAAGAACATATATAGTTTGGCCGACGGTTGCCAACCGTCGCCAACCATTGTACCGATCAGGAGTAACTACTCGCCGAAACTAAAACATAAACATACTTCCCGAAACCACTAACAAAACATATTTTGCCAAAAGTACTAAACTATGTAAAGTACGCCTAACATCATCCCCCCCAAAAAACTTGTCGTCTTCCAGACGACTACAAACAAGAGCCCCAATGAACTAGGAAGTAGGAGGGTCAGTGGACGTCCCTGGAGGTGTGGATGCTGTCCGTGCCGATCCAGGAGTCCCCTGCTGAGGTTGAATTAACCGCCGAAGTCTGTAAACCTCCTCAGTCCTTTGTTTCAGATGTGTTGAGGCCACGATGTGCTTGTCTCTGGTGAGACGTACCATCTGGACAGCCTCGGCCAACTGCTGTTTTGTTTTCTCCTGTGTCGCCTGAGATTCGGCCAACTCCTTCCTTGTGGTTTCTAGTTCGACTCTGAGTGCCTCAGCCTTGTTCCTTTCCGACTGTGTGAGCTCGGCTTCCTGTGCCAACTGCCGCTGGAAGTGCACCTGTTGCTCATCAATTTTTTCCCTCAGCTGTTTACTCATAGTTGCAGCCTCCTCCAGCCGTTTGTTGCACCGTTCTGTCTTTTGAAAATCCTCCTGTCGAGCATAGTACAAAGCTCTGAACTGGTCCTCAATGCTATGAAGGGCTGCCAGTAGCTCACTGTCTGCATCTCCCACTCCCAAGTCTGGTCTCTCTGGTTTCCATGCCCTCTGCATCTCCTCGGTAATTACTTCTGGCCAACCCTTATTCCAAAATACTCGTACAAACTCCGTCTCAGCACTCTTGACAAAATGTTCAATTCGTTGTACCTCTGCACGTATTACTGGCGAAGAGTATTGGGGGTTGACCCTAGCAGCAATATCAGATACCCTCTGAAGGATGGTTCCCATAGACCCCAAATCCTGTGCATACCGAAGAATGGTACCGAGTGGGTCACTCTCATCTGGCGCACCCATATGTACTGTCAACCCAGCTGGCTCAACCGAGCGAGAAGTATCCTCTGTATCATCAGCACTCTCTGTCCTGCTCGTGCCTTCCTCCTCTGAGCTGCCTGTGGCTGTGCTTTCCTCCTTGGCTTCCGAGTCACTAATCGTGATGGCAACATCAACTGCTTTCTCCTCCTCGGACTGTACCATCTCACCTTCAAGTGCAGGTGGCGGTAGGAGAGATCGAGTGGGGCTTAGAGGAGGAATGTCTGCCAACTCTGAAGGCATGCCTAGTAGCTGAAGCCAAGCATCTACCTGTAGTGAGCTGTCTGCATGTGCTATGCTCTCTGGAGATCTAGTCTCGAATGGAGTAATCTGCCCTGATGGGAGAGGAACTGGTACGGTGTTATCTCCCTTCATCCTCATGACCTGCCCCCAAGAGACGTGTGTGGTACTAGGCCGAACTGGAATTTCTGCTTGAGTGCGTGTGTCCAAGTGTAAGTGTGCATGCTTCTTTGCCAGTGAAAAATCCCATCTGTTTTCCCCTACTGGTACTATAGGACTGGGGCTGGCAGGGTTGCCAGGAGTGGCTGAGGTTGACGAGGCCTCAATGCAATCCCCTTCGGCACCTTGTGCACTATACAAAGCTTCTGACGAAGTCTCCGGTAACTCCCGCCGCTTTCTCTTTTTGCTGCTCCGAGACTCTTCTCCCTTCCCACCCTATGCAGGAGCCTTCAGGTTTGTCCATCGGAAGACGGTCGGCCATGTAGGGTCATATTGTGCATTTGGCTGAAACGGAGCTCGCGCCAATGAGGGGACGTGAGTGCAGATGGCGTCCAGGAACAGTGCAATGGCCTGCTGAGTCATGTAGAATGACTTGTGAGTCATTTTCATGAACTCGCGAATCCTGTCGGAGAGAATTGCTGCCCAATTGTACATTGCACCCTGACTAAGACCAATCATATAATCTGCCATCCAAAATGGAATGTCTGACGAGCGTGACGCTCCCGTTAGCCGCCCCCGGATGACATCCATTATGCACCGCCATTCCTCATTCGCCAAGTGATCTCGGCGAAGTCCTCTATTTCCTGCAGCCTTTATTTGGTTCTTTTCTTTCTCACTCAGGTCTGGTCTGCAAACCTTTGCCATAATGCTGTCCTTGTGTCTTCCGGTCATTTTCTGTTTGCCGACTGTAAATCCTTGGCGCGGTATACCCATCACTCTCTCGAAGTCCTGTGGCGAGAATGTAATTTTGACCGATACATTCATGAACCTGATGATCGTGTGTTTTGCTCGGGGATTGTAATTCGCCACCATGTTCTTCAATATTGCCTCAAACTCTCGGAAATTGAAATAGGACATTTGTATTACCTTGTCTACTTGTGCCTTCTGCAGTGCCTTCTTGAGAGGATGATCGTCAGCATGGTTGTTCCACCACTGTTTGCACTCGCTTGCCGTAAGACTTTCCCACTGCAAGGAATCCACTGTGATTTTCTCCTTGTCTCTCCCTTTCCCTTTTGACTGTTTCTTCTGTGCTGATGAACCCACGTCAATTTGCGGTGTCTGTGCTGGTTTTTCTTCCACAATTATCTTTGCTGCCATCTTTTTGTCTTCTGTCCGACCTGATATCTGGAGTTGCTTTCCCCTGTCCTGAGCTCTAGTAACCCTGTTGCTTGGCAAGAATGACATTTTGATCTTCTTTATACTCCCGCAGGTCAGTTAGTACCGGTATTTTTTTTCTCTGCTTACACCTGAATCGTACGGCCAGCAACTTCACCAGATGAATCCGTACGTGCAAAGGCAGGGTACGGTGAATATGTTACTAGTACGGCCAACAAGGAACCGTACGGTCAAGAATACAGTCTAATCGTATGGTGAAATCTTCATACGGCCCAATTCTCTTCCTCCCGTACGGTCTCCACTGGTTATTTCGTACGGCAATTTGCTACCTCCGTACGACAGATCTCTCCTTGAATTCGTACGGCACTCTTTTGTACGACAGTTTTAACCTTTGAATCGTACGGCAATTTTCCGTACGGCAGCTTTAGCCCTTGGTTCGTACAGCAATTTTTCGTACGGCAGCTTCAACCTTTGGTTCGTACGGCAATTTTCCGTACGGTGGCTTTATTCTTTGGTTCGTACGGCAGCTTTATTCTTTGGTCCGTACGGCAGTTTATCCCTGGCAAATTTTTCTTCGTACGGTAGTTTTCTTCTCAGCTCGTACGGCTCTGCAATTTTCTACTCAAGTTCTGACCAAGTACAGTATGGTACAAAACTTTATAGCTTTCTTTTTTTTTTTTTTTTTTTTTAATTTTTTTCTATTCTATTTTGCTTTTTCCCTTACCTGACTTATCAATTTCAGATTTCTCGAACTTTTCGTCCTCCTAGTTCTTTTCGTCCTCCCAGTTCTCCAGGATCTCGATTTCTGTGAGCTGACGGAAGATGCAGTTTATGTAGCCTTTCTGTCTCAGGCAATCGTTCGAGCAACATCTATCAATTTCCTCTAACTCCCATAGCTGGTCGAAGATCGTTGATTGATCTCTTACCCATGTCATATTCCACCCCATTGGCTCCTGGACCCACTGAAATATTTTTCCGTCTTCGTTCATCTTCACATTCCCGTTCCTGCATCTATATTTTGCTTTCCAGAGCCGACTCCTTGGAAGCTGTATGTGGGGTAGTCCAACTGGCCAATTCTTCCTTCTTAATTCCCAGACTTCATCACAGTAGGGTGATCTCTCTGTAATGAACATTGCTTCCACCAAGTATTTCCTTCTTGGCGGTTCCCTGACCTCCTTTGGTAGTAGGAACTCAAATTTGTCCCGCACTTGATTGCATTCTTTTATCCAGTTGTTCCAATTCTCTTCTTCTTCTTCCTCTTCTTCGGGGTAGTTCTTGTTAATCCATTTACCACCATAGTCTTCATCGATTTGGCCCTCTCGGGCTACCATCCGCACTGGCTTTGGTGCAAAGAATCCCGTGACTGGTTCAAACTGAGTACTTGCAAATACCATTCCGTCAACTTTGTTTTCTGTCTCCTCACGTTGTTTGCCTCTTTCCTCCTTTACGCCGTGGTTTGTTAATGCGAATCCCAGCATATTGATTTGTATTGTTTCTGTTTTTCTCTCTTTGTAAATCTTCAGTTTCGATCCGTTCACTGCTTCGCTGATTGGACTTCCATCGAGATTATCTAGCTTTATAGCTCCATTGTCCATCAATTCCCGTATTCTGAACGGTCCTAACCACCGAATTTTGAACTTCCCAGGTTTGATTTCGTTACGGCCGTTATATTTCAAGACTAACTGCCCGGGCCGGAACTCCATTTTCCGTAGGTGTTTGTCGTGCCAATACTTCCGGCGTTTCTGCATGATTTCCGTCGACCATTGAGCCAAAATTCTTTTCTCGTCCAATTTAGTCAACTGGAATAGTCTTTCCTCCAGGCTCTCAGTATCTCCTAGTCTGTTTTCCACTGCAATTCTCAGACTTGGGACAAGGTACTCTGCTGGTACTACCGCTTCTTGCCCATACATCAACTGGAAAGGTGTGTGTCCAGTCGTTACCTTATAAGTGGTTCGGTAAGCCCATAACACCGCCGGTAACCTTTCTTCCCAGTCCGATCCTTCGATTCCGCATGACTTGTGGATTACCGAAACGAGCACCTTATTTGTTGACTCTGCCTGTCCATTCGCCCTTGGATAGTACGGACTTGACAGGGTGTGCAGGATTTTGAATTCCGTAGTCATGAGTCGGATGACGTGGTTGACGAAATGTCCCCCACGGTCACTCGTCAATTGGATCGGAATTCCATATCTCGTCACAATCTGTTCATATAGGAACTTTGCCGTGCTTAATGCAGTTTTATCCTCCAGTGCCTTTACTTCAGCCCACTTCGTTAAGTACTCTGTAGCCACTATTATGTACCGACATCGGTGTAGTTGGCTGACCTTCAGAGGTCCTACAAAATCCAGTCCCCATCTTTCGAAAAGTTCTTGAGGTTGTGATGGCCAGAGTGGCATATAATCCCTCTTCAATGGTTTTCCTACCCTCTGACAAGTGTCACATTGAATTACGCATTCCCGGGCATCTGTGTGTAACGTCGGCCACCATAGGCCGGCGAGTAGGACTTTCCGTGCCGTGGCGTCGGGACCCATATGTCCTCCTGCCAGTCCCTCGTGGGCTTCTGCCAATACACCCCTTATCTCTTCTTCCATCACACATCTCCGGAGGATTTGATCGGGGCCCATTTTGTAGAGCAGCCCGTTTATCAGTTGAAATGTCTTACTCTTCAGTGCAATCTTCCGTCGTTCCCTTGTAGACTTTTCTGGCGGGAACGTTGAAGTGGACAAGTACTCACCAATTTTCTCGTACCATTGGCGGCAAGGCAGCAATGTGGAATAGGTGGGCATCCGGAAAGTCCTCATTGATTCCATCTCCTGGTTCTCCGGATTTGATTCTTGAGAGCTGGTCGGCAATTACATGGCTTTTTCCCGGTCGTACAATAATGGTGAAAGTAAATTCTTGTAGTAGCAACAACCACCTACTGATTCTGCCTTGAATAATCGGTTTGTTGACTAGATACATTAGAGCTTGATGATCCACATAAAAAGTGAATGGTGTTCCAAGAGGTAATGCCTGAATTTCTGTACGGAGTACACCATTCCCAGAGCCTCCCTTTCTGTAGTACTGTAATTCTGTTCCGCCTTGGAGAGTAACCGACTGGCAAAGTATACTGGATGATCCAACCCATGGGATCCGACCTGTGCAAGAGTGGCACCAATTGCAAAGTTTGATGCATCTACGTGCACGTGGAATTCCTTGTCCCAGTTTGGATAGGCTAGGATAGGTGCACTGATGAGTCTTGTCTTTAGTTCTTTAAAAGCTTTCTGTTGTTCCTCCAACCAGACAAACTGCACCCCTTTCCTTGTCAACATGTCGAGTGGTTGTGATACCTGGGCAAAATTTTTGATAAATCTTCGGTAATAACCGACATGGCCGAGAAAGGACTTCACCCCGGTGACATCTTCTAGAGCCTCCATTTCTACAATTACCCGAATCTTGTCCGGGTCTGCTTTTAATCCTGCTTGGCATATGATATGGCCCAGAAGTTTTCCTTGGGACACCATGAACCGGCACTTCTTCGGGTTTAAGGCCAACCGTGCGGCTCTGCAACGCTCCATGCATTCGGTGAGGGCTTTAAGGTGTGTCTGCTGGTCGCTGTAAATTGACCAGTCATCGAGGAATGCCTTGAAGTTTCCCACCGACATTTTGTCAAATATGTGTAGGATAATCCTCTGAAATGTGGCTGGTGCATTGCACAGACCGAACGGCATCCGGTTGTATGCATATACTCCATTTTCAATCACAAATGTTGTTTTCAGTTTGTCTTCCTCGGCGATGCTAATCTGGTTATATCCCGAAAATCCATCCATAAAGGAATATATTTCGTGACCGGCCACCTCTTCCAAAATGGAGTCTGTGAATGGGATGGGGAAGGGGTCTTTGATTGTTACCGCATTGAGGCATCGGAAATCTACGCAAATCCTGATTTGTCCCCCTTCCTTTTTAAGTGATATCACAATCGGTGACACCCACTCACTCGTTTCCACCTCGAATATTATTCCTACCTCAAGCATTTTTTCAATTTCCTCTTGTACTTTTGCCGCATAGTTCTTATTCATGCAGTATGGCCTTTTCCGTACTGGACGTGCTCCTGGTATGAGTGGAATTCTGTGGACGCACAGTTCTGGTGGTATCCCCTTCAGGTCCTTGTATGTCCAGGCAAATACATCTTTGTACTCTAGGAAGATTCTGAATGCTGCTGCCTTAAGTACGGGAGTCCAGTCGTCGCCGGCCAGAATTAATTTCGGGTCACTTTCCTCGCCGAGATTAACTTTCTTCGTTATCGGCTCCTCGTACATAATCTTCTTTTCCGGTTCAAACTGATGTGCCGGCGTACTGTCTACTTCTGCATTCCCTTCCTTATATTCCCCGTACGCCGCTGGGAACATGTGGGCTACTTCCTTCCCCTTTTCACCTGCTCGTTCCCATGTTTCACCATCATTTTTTTGCTCACTCGTCGTTCCCGAGTTTTCACCGATTTCTTTTATTGAAATCATGTTGCACTGTGGCGGAAAAAACTCGTAGTCTTCCATCTGCCAATGGAATAGCCCGCTGAACGAATTTGTTTCATCTTCTGAGCATTCTTGTAATTTCAGCACCCCTTCATCATCGGGCTCCATCGGCCCATTCCTACTTACTGTCGAGTCCCCTCCATCCGAGTCAGAATCTGATGCCAACTCTTCACTGACGGTTTGTGTCTTCAAGTCAATGACAAACTTCCTACGTCCATTTTCTATGGACAGAGTGTTTTTCTTCCAGTTGTGGTTGGCCTTGGCGGCTATTAGCCATCCTCGGCCGAGTAATGCATCATATGATGCATTTTGTGCTGTTATGACTACAAAATTTAACAAGAATTGCTGGGTACCGATTCTTACCTTTTGAGCCATTAGCACTCCCAGCGCCTTGATCCCGTGCTGGTCGGCTCCCACTAACTAGAAGTTTTGTGGCCATAGAGTAGGCTTCCCAAGGCTCTTCCAGGTCGCTTCTGGTAGTACGTTTACTCTGGATCCCCCGTCGACTATAGTATTTGTCAAATTTCGTCCAAGGATTTCCATGCGTACTACAGCCGGTTTCTTCCCAGTATCAATCGCCAGCAACCTCGGGTCGAGTACTTGTTCTCCCGTTGGCGGTGGTTCTACTATAACATCTTCCGTTGTGAGGTTTTGGTCTTCGTGCGGGTTGTCCTCCATTACCTTGGATATTGCTACTTTTAACTGAGGCAAGCTTTGGAGAAGGTCTGCCAGTTTGATTGGTACGGTAGTTTGCAATACTTGACTTGCTATGTTCTTATCTGATTCCGATCGTATCGCCTTTTTGTCTGAATTCTTCCGTTCGGTTCTCATGGCAACTTCCACTTCTTTCCGTGCCTCTCGGAGTCTTTCTTTTTCCGTACGGGGATCTGGATAAGTGGCCTTTTTCCACTGTGCTCGGGTGATAGCCCGGATTTCTTCCTCATCTTCCCTGAGATTGATAAGGTTCACTCCTTTCTGCTTCGGACAGTCTTTTTCCTCGTGATCCCCAGGTCCACACCATTTGCACAATGCATTCACTGTGTTCTGATTGTTGCTGGGGCATTCTCTGGCGAAGTGTCCCCACTCGTTGCACTGCCGGCACTGTATCATTGGTCGCCCCTTGCTGTCGTACTACAATCTATTTCTGGGGCTGTTATTGTTAAACCTTCTGTTATTCCTGTATCCTCCCGGGGATGCGTTCGGACTATTTTGAGGTTTCGGTGGTGTGGTCGGCGGAGTTGATGATTCTCCTTGGGTGAACAGCACTTGGGTACTTCTTGCTTTCAAGTTGAATGGACATTCCTTGATTGAATGTCCCATTACTTGGCAGATGTCACAAAATAATTTTCTTGGGCAATTTGCCTTTATGTGACCCTCGCCATTGCACTCTGTGCACCATAACTCTCGACCTTCTCTTGTTGTCTCTTTGTCTGTTTTTATTTCCTTCATCATGCGAATCATGTCCCTTCTCAGTGCCTGAATGGTTTTCGATTCGTTCTCACTGCTGTCATCCCCCGTACTGTCATCATCTTCAGTTCTTCTTTTACTTCGGGATGATGTTTTGCTTTCGCTTTCTATGTCCATTGCCCGATTGTATGCTTCCGCGTACGACGATGGGGGCACCACTTTCATCTTTTTTCTTAATGACGAAACTAGCCCTTCAATGAGCCATCTTTTCTTCAGTCCATCGGCTGGCTGTGTTTCCAGTTTCCCGAGTAACTCTTTGAGTCTTCTATTATATACCCTTACGTTTTCATTCTTCCCTTGTTTGGTACTGTAGATTTCAGCGACAATCTCGTTGTCGTCTCTGAGAAGTTTAAATTCGTTCGCGAAGGCTTTCCTGAGTTCGTCCCATGAGGTCTTTTGTGCTGCCTCTAGTTCTGTGTACCAGTCAATGGCAATACCTCTTAGCGTCGCTGGAAACGCTTTTACCCAGTAATCTTCGTCCTCTTGTCCGTTTGCCACCCAAATGGTTTCACACGTCTTACAGTGTCGGACAGGATCCTCTAACCCGTTCCCCATGAACTTCGGCAACTTCTGCCTTTCACTTGCCGGTGGGGTCACCATCTTTTTCCCGAGGTACCCTCTTTGTGTTTTTGACCCGACTGGACTGGTTCTACCGTGTCGTTCCGGTGTCTCCCCGACACTGCCGGCCACGTATAGTTCCTTCCCACTTCCGGCTCCGGCGTCCTCTACACTTCGAGTTACCTCTGGCTCTTCTTGGTTTTCCCTCTGGGCAGGGGTTTCGGGCTCAGGTCCTCTGTTTCGCGGCCTTTCGTCTAAAATGGACAATGCCACAATCTGACGTATACTATTCTCTAGTTCTTCTGTCAGATTATTTTCTTTTCCTTTACTGGTTATTGGCGTTCTAAAACTATGTTCATCACCTCCTTGATCTACCCCTTCATGTTGTTCATTTTCTTTTTCAACAATCTGCTTCAATCTTTTTCTACGTTCTTCTTGTTCCTTTAGTCTTAATGATTTTCTTACTATTTCTTCTGGTGTTGCGTGCCCTACTGGTAATTTATTCTTGTCCTTATTCAGTTGTATGGGCATTAATTATGCTTACCCTTTCTCAATTGTACGGTGTGCGACGGCGATCGCCGTCTCGTTCCTCCTCTTCTTGTTTCAGACGTTCTTCATATCTTCTGAGAATTTGTTGTTGTCGCACTTCCCTCTCTCTTTCTTCTCGAATATCTTGAAAGGCTATCAAGTTCCTTGCCAGAAGTCGAGGAATGCGGTCCAAAAGATTATCCACTTCGCTATTAACACAGGTTCTCTGAAATAACCTCCTGTGGAACTTCTCGGCGGATAGACTCGTCACGCACGTATTGTCCGACTGATAGTAACCACAGTTTGACTAATTCCTGAGTTACTTCATCTTCCCGACTTCTGGGTTCATTCTCTTCTCTATCGCTTTCCTCGCGTTCTTCTTGAATTTCTTGTATTATTTCTTCTACGTGCTTTCTGTCTCGTACCTCTTCGTCGATATCGACCGGTTGTCCCATTATGCTGCCATTCTCTCGTCTGGATGTTTCACCGGATTCGCTTAGGCAACGGCGCCAAAATGTTTACTGCCTAAGTGGTCTAATTGGTTTCAGACAGAGTAATCGAGAAGGATATTTGCATTATCATAGTGCACTGAAATAAATTACATTGTACGAGAATAATAACCAGAAAGAATAACAACCAGAATTGGTACTCAAAAGATCAATTGTATATATTACCCAGAACAGTAAGTCCAAATACAATCCAAAAACTCCATGCCCATACAATGGCGTCACAAGAACATATATAGTTTGGCCGACGGTTGCCAACCGTCGCCAACCATTGTATCGATTGGGAGTAACTACTCGCCGAAACTAAAACATAAACATACTTCCCGAAACCACTAACAAAACATATTTTGCCAAAAGTACTAAACTATGTAAAGTATGCCTAACACAGATTGCTTGAGGGCAAGCAATCTCTAGGAAGGGAGGACTATAATGTCCCCTTTTTAGCCCAGACAGACAGTTGAGTTAGTCTATTATTGAGTTCTCATAGCTTAGTCTATTATTGAGTTCCCATAGACTAACCAGCCTGGTTAGGGAACCATTGTTGGCAGTGTCTTGAATGAGTTAATCAGTTTGAGTGGATGTTGGCTTGGGTTCAGTTTGGTTTTTAGTTGGCACTTTCTTAAGGCGGTTTGTGTACTTTGGGCCCAGACTTGCTATTTTTAGCAAATAAGGGTTTTTGTCCGTTTCGAGATTTTCAGTGTTGGAGATGAAGCGTCTTAGCGAGACCTTTCTAACGGTCTATAGATCACTGAATCCTTAGTTCATTTGGGCCTTCATTTTAAAGTCCGTAAACTATTAATATTATTTAATATTGAACTTTGGAAAATATTAGTTAAGTGACCAAAATGAAATATTAATTAAAAGTCACTTAAGTTGGAGTTGGGCGCCCACCTTAGGGGTTTAATAGAGTGATTTAAAATAAAATATTTCCCTCCAAAGTGCATCGACCCCTCCTGGAGAATTATAAAAGAGGAAAAGTGCCTCATTTGTGTTTATGCTTGATTATTGATATTTGCTTGGTTTGGCTCTGCAAGAGTTTTCGAGGGTTTGAACCCAAGGGCTATTGGAAATGAAAATTTCCTACAGTGATAGCATTCTGCAGGTGTGCAATACCCTCCAAGGGTGCTAGATTGGCAAATACATACAGTGTTTGCAATGGAGCTTCAATGGAATTCATTTTGATGAGGGTTTGAGAGTTTATTGATCACATCTTTCGCAGATTTGAGGTGAAACAGTTGATAACATTGATAGAGGAGCTGATTTGATACAAAGACTTGCATTTGTGTGAGATTTGAATTGCTCCAAACTAGTCGTACTTCCTTAGGACAGCCGTGCTACTTAGAGAGGCAGATTATTGGTGTTTGGCTCAAATTACCCACTCATACTTGGACGTGGAAGAGAGACTAAGGTGCTGCAATAAATATTAGACATTGTGGGAGCAGATTTGGTCACAATTTGTTGAGATTTCTCCATCAACCTGGCCGTATGGTCCTCCCTTGCTAGTTGTACTATCACAACCTAGGCCGTACCATTTGAAGGCTCACATTGGGGTTCGATTTGGAGTTCTACTTCATGGCTTGTGGTTGATTTAGATCTTAGAGTATATGGGTATTGTTGTTGGTTGATACTCTTTGCTTGTTGATGAGTTTGATGTAATCTCTCATGTGCATGTTGCTAGTCTATATATAGCAAATGTACCAAGTTGCAAAAATCAAAGTGGGTATGTTACAGTAATTCATTTCGAGCCATATTAGCATTTGGGTTGTTATTTTGTTCATATCTATTGTACTTTCTCTGGGTTTCATTTGCATGCATCATTTTCTATGTACTCTAGCAAAACAAATACATGCAAACAAAAACCCCTTCTACATCTTCCATCTAGTCTGAAAGATCGCACAAAAATTTAATAAAATAACACTATTAAGATTAAACAAAGAAGCAACAGGTGCGGCACATTACAAACAGGTATCCTATCCCTAGGATCGATGAGCTACTTGATGAGTTACACGGGGCCATGTATTTTTCTAAGATTGATCTTCATTCAGGGTACCATTCGATTCGTGTTCGTGAGGAGGATATACATAAGACAACATTTAGATGACACTATGGACACTACGAGTTTCTGATCATGCCATTTGGTCTTACTAATGCACCTGCTACATTTCGGTCTTGTATGAATCATGTGTTCAACAAGCAGTTGCATAAGTTGGTATTGTTATTCTTTGATGACATCCTGATTTATAGTAAGACATAGGAGGAACATCTTTGACATCTTGATGAGGTACTTGATGTTATGGAGGTACAATCATTATATGCTAAGGTTTCCAAATGTGAGTTTGGGATGACGAAGATTCTCTACTTGGCACATGTGATCAACGCCAATGGAGTTAGAGTTCATCAGGAGAAGATCCAGGCTATACAAGATTGGCCCACTCCTAGGAACATTTCAGATTTGAGAGGTTTCTTGGGGTTATGAAGCTATTACAGGAGGTTTGTGAGAGGCTTTTCACAGTTAGCACCACCACTCACAGATCTCACTAAGGGGCTTTCAAATAGTCAGATTAGGCTCAAATGACTTTTGACAAGCTCAAGGAGGTGATGAGTACTTGTCCAGTCTTGGCATTACCAAATTATACACAGTCCTTTGTACTAGTGATGCATCAGGACAGGGCATTGGGGCTATGTTGATGCAAAATAGGCATCTTAATGCATATGAGAGCAGAAAATTGAGGGATGATGAGCGACTATGTTCCACCTATGACAAGGAGATGCTTGCCATCATGCATACTTGGTAGGTGCAAAGTTGGTGGTTAGGACCGACCATAACAGCTTGAAATATTTCTTAGAGCAAAAGGATTTGAATGAAAGGCAACAAAAATGGGTCAAAAAAATACAGACATATGCTTTCATGAAGGGTAAGAAGAACATTGTTGCCAATGCACTTTCCAGGAGGCCTACTATTTGCTCTATGAGTGAGATTTCAGCTGATTGGAAATCTCAACTTTCAGTTGAGTATTTCAAGAATACATTTGCATGCGAGCTCATGGATGGTATGATTCAGGATGATAGATATAAGGTGGTAGATGATGTGATTTATTATAAGGACAGAATATACTTGGTTCTTGAGTCCAAATTGAAGCAGAAAATCTTGAGATCTATCCATGACACACCTCTAGCAGGGTATCCACGTTTTTTCAAAACATATAAACAAATTAGAGAGAGATTCTCATGGCGAGGTCTCAAGGATGATGTGTTGCAGCATGTTAGAGATTGTTTGACTTGTCAGCAGAACAAGTCAGAGCATACTTTCCTAGCATGTTTATTTCAGCTATTGCCTATTCTTGAGCAGAAGTGGTAGAGTATATCGATGGATTTTATTATAGGTCTACCGAGAGTCCAAGGTTGAAATTGCATATATGTGGTTGTTGACAGGTTGACCAAATATGCACACTTCTATGCTATTCCATCAGATTATTC
This sequence comes from Cunninghamia lanceolata, assembly GCA_027924645.1. Lineage (NCBI taxonomy): Eukaryota > Viridiplantae > Streptophyta > Pinopsida > Cupressales > Cupressaceae > Cunninghamia > Cunninghamia lanceolata. The sequence goes on from BSBN01000254.1 coordinate 19,670,044, forward strand.
AACACTACAGGTTGAAGAGTTGTTCTTTAGAGAGGTGTTTCGTTTGCATGGACTTCCGAAGACCATTATCAGTGATTGGGACAATAGGTTTCTCAATGTATTTTGGTAGGAGTTGTTCCGATTAACTGGTATAGAATTGACACCAAGCACTAGTTATCACCCTCAAACGGATGGACAAAAAGAGATAGTAAATAAGTGGGTTGAGGGTTATCTTCGCAATTATGTTGGGGACATCAATGTGCTTGGATTAGGTGGTTGCATTTGGGAGAGTATTGTTATAATACCACCTATCACATGTCATTTGGCATGTCACAATTTAGGGCCTTGTATGGATATGATGTTGTCTTTCATTGACTTGGCCTTTCATGATAATAGAACTCCTTGAGCCAAAGACTTAATGCAGGATACTTAGGACATCCTTAAGGCACTTAAAGATAATATTCAACAGGCACATAATCAACAGAAGATGTATGCTGATAGACATCGAGTTGAGAGGACATTTGATGTAGGTGACTTGATATTTTTGCGCCTTCAGCCATATAGACAGTGTACTTTGAACAACAGTGTAGAAAAACTTAAACCCAGATTTTATGGTCCCTATAGGATTGTGAGAAGAGTTGGAGAAGTAGTGTTTGAGCTTGAGTTGCCAGCAGGTAGCCGGATCCATAATGTTTTTCATGTGTCATGCCTCAAAAAGGCACTTGGACAGCATGTGGTTTCTCCGGATCTTCCACCTCTTGATGAAGAGGGAAGCTTGATATTGGTGCCTTATACTATCTTGGATATGAGGGAGCGGAGATTGAGAAACAGGGTGATTAGAGAAATCTTCGTATGAAAGTTTTCCTCTTTTACCTAGTATGCATGATGCTGTTGCAGAAATTTGGAAGCATATATGAAATCTCAGTATGGCGCTTTACCTCCTTTGATTTGTGTGAAATCCTTTGTTGGAGGCCCATTTTGAGTCTTCAAAAAAAAGTTTCCTACCTGTGATGAGCACCTGAAGACTGTTGAAATGAAGATATTGACTGTTTTGAATGCTAGCTTCCTCCTTTTTATACTCGACTTCTCTTTGAATGGCGCCTTCTATGGCTGCTTTGAAACATGAAGGAGGCGCCTCATTGTGGCGCAAGCTTCCTGCAAGGCGTGAGAATTCTTCTATGAGGGCGTTTGAATGCTTGATGCCTCCAATCTCTTCATTCTAAATTCCTTCTGAGGCGTGCCCTCCATTGTTCTTGGCGCGGGTCTTTTGACTTGGGCGCGTGAGAGAATGTTGTGGCGTTGGAGCTTTTGCAGAGACGCCTCTAAAAAAATCTCTTTGTTTTATGAATTCAATCTTTATTGACTTTATAAAGATTAAATTTTGATTTTGATTTCTTGCCTTATGCGGGGAAACCTTTGCAATTTTTTTTTTTAATCTGTATGCTTCATGCGCTTTTATGCCTTTCATCTCTTATTTTAGCCTTGTTTAAAGACGTTTCTCTTAGAGGCGTTCTTTTTAACATTCCATTTTTAGTTTCATATCTTAATACTTTTAATTTACCTTATAAAGGGTCGAGCCTGAAGACTTAGGCGAGAGGTGAAATTTTTTTTTTAGGTAAGTGTTTCAAGAGCTTTTTTACTTTTTAAATCTCTTTTTTAATATATATTATAATTTAATAACAAATCACTATTAATAAATTAATAATAATTATTCATTAAAATAATAAGATTTTTTATTTTTTTTACTATTAGTATTTTAATAATATTATTAATAATGAAGAATCATTAATAACAATATTAAAAATAATGATAATGATTTTTTAATTTTTATAGATTTTTAAGTTTTAACACAAACAACACTTAATACAATTAAGACTAAATTTTAATTTTAATTTAGTAAATAATGAATAATTTACATTATTAATTATAAATAAAATAAAATAAAATTTTTGGGAGAAACTACTAACACAGAAATTTAGCATTTTGAGGACACAATATGGATTTAACAATTTGATTTTTCGACAAGACATAACGATTTAATATTGACAAGACATATTAGATGTTTTATATGTTGATAACTGAGAGGGGGGGGTGAATCAGTTATCCTAATTATTTCCCTTATTGAACTTTCCTTTTAATTGAAGCAGCATAAAATCAAACACAAAACATTAACCATGAAATAAGAAACACATGACACAGTATTTTTGACGTGGAAACCCTGTTAAGGGAGAAAACCACGGGGTGATTAACCCAAGAATTATTCTCTGTTAGAAGAATAGGAAATTACAAAAATGGCACTTGCCAATTAGGGCTCACTGCCCGAGCACACTGCTCACAAGAGGCCCACTGCCTACAAAAAGACACACTGTCTACAAAGTGATGAGAATCACAGTCTTGAACTGATTGGAAGCATCTGCATATGCTGGAGTTCAGTTCCGGTTAGGCTCAGTACACTGATCTGCTGCACTTCATCTTTCCTCTGTTCTTTATTCTGCTATCTTTCACATACCGGATCCTTTTGCTACCTCTGCTCTTTCTCTGGACTTATTCGCATATCTCTCTACACACACTACACACTTCACAACTAAATCCATCCTCTATATATATCCGCACAAGTAATTTCATCACCTTTCTAGTCGGCATCCGGAACAGTCTAGTTTCTTATAAACTTTCATTCTGTCGGCTGAATCCTTCCTCACCAAGCAATGCGGATCAAGCATATACTTGTAGATATCATTAATCATGTCGGCCAAACATGATTCATGCCTTCACAACCTCTGTCATCAATAGTAACTCATCCGGAAAGCAGTCTGATACTCTGCCAGTCAGTTCTTCCTCTGTTTTCACTGTCTCTCAGGAATCCGGTACTCAACCATTCATATCTTTTTCCTTGTCCATCACCGGAGGCTAAATCCTTGGAATATACCACTCAAGGTAGTCCTCTTGACTTCCCCAAATCCGCACTGCACCAAGACACTTCCACTGAGAGGTCCGGACCAATCTGTCGGACCTTGCCACATGCTCTGTTCTTCTTCACCGGACCACAACATTCTTTATTCTGACTTCCGGTAGAGACACATCATGACTTGCGGATATGTGGGATGACCTTTGTTGCCATCAATGACAACAACCATGAATCCATATAGTGTCTCTTGCCAACAATCTCCCCCTTTGGCATTGATGGCAACACTTAGTGAAAAATGACTAAGTGTTTTCACTATGCTCCCCCTTTGCTGATGCTCTGTCTTTATATACAATTTCCGGAACTCCCCCTTAGTTGGATCCCTCATTTTTCACTGCTCCTCACTCCCCCTTTGACATCAATGGCAAAGGGTAGGGTCCGCATATCAAAATTTTCAAAAATTTCTTATACTTAGCCGCATATTTACATACTCACATATATTGAAGAATGTCTGCAAAGGATGTCTGTAATTGAATCATTTCGGTAGCCCAACTTTGCTTCATTCTGTCCAAAATTGAAATGTGACCACTTAACAAAAATGCAAACGCTTCTGCCCGCTTGAGATCTGTCGGATCTTTTGTTTGGGCGGTGGTCCTAGCATCACTGATGGCCTCATGCATGGTTTCCAACTTAGGGATTATAATCCTTCTAAGTTCTCCCATCCGGTTGGTGATGTTCTTCCTTTCCTTCTCAAGATTCTTTATTTCGTTCAAGACTGCAATAGTCTGACATTCTTGATTTATTATAGAGGAAGAGAGAGGATCAAAACTTTGAGATAAGCTTTGTAGCTTATCCTGTTCCTCTTTTATTTTCTTGTCAAATGCTGCTGTTGCCTTTGACCAGGATATACAAAATTTATAGATATCACCGCCATCCTTAAGAGCATTCTCTAAGCTCTTTATTCCAATGCTTACAATCTTCCTATCTTTAGAAATTAATTCTAATATCTCTGAAAATCTCTTATCCAAAAATTCCTTCCAGACCTTTTCTTCAGCTGATTTTTCTAGAGAATCAAAATGTGTATCAACACTGCTGACTAAGGTTTTTAGATTACCGGAAGTGGAGGCTGTCGGATCTATTTGGATTGATGGCATGATCTTCACAAGTACTCCGGAGGCAGCCTCTATCAACTCACAGTCTTCCATATGAGACTTCAGGAGCTTTTCATTTGCCTTGGCATTTGCAAATGAAGCTATCTTCATTGTTTGTACCGGAGAGAGAGAGTCAAAATCAAATGGGCCTTTTAGAAGCTCCGGTTCATCAATCTCTAAAGTTTCTTTACTCAAAAATTGTTGAACAGTTTGTGCAGTGTCTCTTGCCGGAGACAGATGTTTCTTTTCTTCTGCAGTCTTAGAACTGTCAACCTCTTTGTCTTTCACCACTGCTTCCTTCTCCTGTAATTGCTCTTCTTCTTTGGATCCGGAGATTGTAGGGGAAACCGGAGGAGAGATGCTAACTTGTTCATGGGCCCCTTCTTCTGGAGCAGAGGGTCCCAAGTCCTCACTTGTCTGTTCAGGGCTCACTTCTTCCGGAACAGAAGATTCCAAATCAGCAGCTGTTTCTGCACCTAAGTCCTCTACAACAGGAAGATTGAACCTTTTGAAGGCCTTCCGGAGGATCTCTTCTGTTTCTTGGGCCACTTTGTCAGTTTCACCAAGCATGAGTTGATTCATCCTGGCTTTGCTTCTGAACTCATCTTTGCAGTCCTTGAAGATAATGTTCATTGTCTTGGGATCAATTTGAGGATATAGCTGAATAGCTATCTGCTCCCGGATCTCAAGATCTTTGGCATGAGCATTATTCTTTCTTACTTCCATTTCCTTCTCTAGGCTTTTAGGAATGAGAGATATGATCTCAATGAAAGCCTTATTGTATATGTTCAGATATTTAACTGTGGCTTCCTGCAGAGTCTTTTGGTCTGCCTCACTGAAGTCATCATAGGATTCAGTCATTGGTTGAAGGTTTCCATCCACCGTGACCGACTTGATTATGCTCTCTAGTGACAGAGTGGGCTTTTCAACAGTTACCTCTGCCATTTCATCCTTGTCTTGGCCTGTGGAGGGCTTACCGGATCCTTTCTTCTTCTGTTTCTTTACTTCTCTTACTCCCTCATCTGATTCTGTTTCCTCTTCATCCTTTTGGCTTCCATAAGCCCTTGTGGCTTTTGTCTTGGATCTCTTACCGGATGCCTGGACTTCCGGTTTTGAACTTTTGGTTGAGGGAGGTGCAGATCTCTTTGTTGATCTGGTCCGGGTGGGAGCTCCAACCGGAGCACTTTCTTTGCTTTTCTCTTCTTCCTCGGCCTTCCTCCTCTTTTCCCGGCTGGCATCAAGTGCCTCCTTTGAGATACCTAGGCCTTGAGCAATGTGCTCTACTTCTTTTCTTACCTTTCTTTTAATCTCAGGTTCCCTGAGTTCTACATGTATTTTTACACTCAGCTCCTCAAAGGTTCCAAACCTTTCTGCCTTAGGATCTTTGGGCTGACTTAGCATGTGTTGAACATGCAGCTCCACTATCTGTTCATCAACTTCATACCCCATGGGCATGATCCAGACAGTCCTTGGCTCCACTGCCTCCATTAGGCACTGATCAGTGTCAACCATAAAGCACACTGAGTCCTTGTATTTCTCAATGAGAGACTGAGGAATTCTCTCTCTTGCTTGCATCATGCTCTGAAAGTTTTTGAAGTATCCCCATAGAGCTGAATTTCTCGCTTTTGCATCCCCAAGTCCATGCAAGTAGTCTCTTATCTGGACTGCAACAGGTTTGTCATTCTGCCATACCCATCCACTTGTTCCGGGTAGCTCATTCATGAAATAGAAGAATAGACATACAATAAGAGTACCATACTTAAAGGAATTCTTCTTATCCTTCTTGATTTTCTGTATGTTTTCCATTAATTGGCTTAGTAGTAGTTCGCAGAGATCATATTCTGCATTCTTTCTTAACATTTCATAAGCAGTGTATATTGCAGTTCCGGATACAGAATTCTCCCTGCTGGAGTGATAGATCTTGTATCCTATTATCATTGATGCATATTTGATATCCGGATCCGAAATATCTTCAATGGTCATTGCCCTCTTGTCAAATTTTGATCCGGTGGCCTCTGTTACAATGTTGTTCTTGACAGATTTGAGGATAGGTACCCCTCCGGAAGAGTATAGGCCAGTTACTGCTCTAATTGCCTCTTTTGTGATCTTACAGGGTCTATCTAGCCATAGAAAGTTGTCATGCATCCTGCTCAGTACATACCGGACCCATTCATCTTCTTCAAAGCAGGGGAAATGAATAAATTGCTCAAATTGTTTCTTCTGAATATCCTTATACTCTGGTTTAAGCTCAAAAGCATTGTCAATCAGCTGCTTGTGATAGAGGTCTCTTAATTTGAATTCCCCAAATTCCTCAATGTTTGCATGTATGTAAACCCTAATGTCTTCGGTGTGTAAAACTCCGTGAGGAACACTAGAGAAGGCTCCTAGTGGGTCTACCTCCAATGATTTGTAGGGATGTTTCTTGAATGAGGGGCGAGGTCTATCAGAGATCTTAACTATGTTTGGAGTAGCCATTCTTCAAAGATTTGCAGTGAGGTAATGAAAAACGGAGAATACCTTATGCGCCTTCGGTTTGCACGGAGTGGTTGGATTGATTTCTTTATCCAATAGCTTCGACAGGAGATCCTTGGTGTGCTTGAAGAACCTTGTTGCAGAGCTCCACTTTTCGCTTCTTCTCGAGTGCAGAATGAGCAAATGACCTTTGAGAAATCCCTTAAATTGCTCCGCGAACCCTAATACCTGTCTGCAATAAATGCTTCACCTACATCATTCCGGTTTGCCTTGTCTGGATAGCTTGGAGTATCCCGGATTAGTCCTGATCTGTGGATATCATCCGGATCTTTCAATCATGAATAAATCGAGGTAGCATATTACAAGATTATCTCAAACACTCTGTCCAATCCGCAGAACAAGATAGTGCATTTCCGGATCTTTCCGGACCTTTTTGTAATCCTTTATCATACCGGAGCATCTCCCTGAACAGGTCTTATTTGATCGACCACAGCTTCTTCATGACTTCATGCGGACCTCTGAAAACTTGACTGAAGTATCTCAAGATTCATATCTACAAACCCTTTGATCCGCATCTTGTGCCACATCCGGCACCACTTGTTTGGCTGGGGGAACAAGATTTTCTTTGAGTCTCCCCCTGAGCCTGAGCTCACTTTTAATTTCCGGAAGAAATATCAGCACCAGAGTCTGGTGTGGATCCAACCTCTACATTCTCTGAACTTTTCTTCACCCAAATCTTGCTCATCTGATTCCTAACCTCATCCGCATTCATCTTTTGTTTACCCTTGTCTTGATTCTGATTATACACCGGACCTCTTTTGTCCTGATTTTTGTTTCTGCAGACTTTAGCATTATGACCGGACCTATTGCAGATTTGGCAAATAACATTTCTTTGCATATTTGACTGATATCCTCTTGATCTGCATTGATTTGCCATATGACCTATTCTATTGCATGTGAAGCATCTACCTTTGAATGATTTGTTTACTTGCATAATTCTGCATTCATGGGATTTGTGTCCATACCTTTTGCAGTTGAAGCACTGTCCGGAGAAGGATGAATTAATCTGATTCATTCTCATTCTGCACTGATTAGCTTTGTGACCAAAGTGGTTGCAGCTGTGGCAGTATCCATTGAAGGATGGATATCTTTGAGCATTTGGCTGTCTTACCGGAGGTCTTCTAGGCCTGCTCCTTGGATTTTCTGATCCAAGATTCTTCTGACCGGATCCGGAGCTTTCTCCTTTCTCATATCCCAAGCCATACTTGTCATCTGTCCTCTTTTGACTTCCAAGAAGAACTTCAAGTTGAGCAGAACTTATCTTGAATTTCTCTTTATATTCATTTGCTGTTTGAAGGTCTCTTTTGAGAGAGGCAATTTGATCCTCAAGTTTTCCTTCATTATCTTTGGCATCTTCAAGATCAGATTCAAGGTGTCTGATAATCCTGTCCATCTGGTGGCATTCTTCTGATTTTTCTTTAAGAGATTGTCTTAGATTGTCTTCAGCCTTTCTTTTTTCTTCAATCTCTTGAGTAAACTTTATAGTTCCTGATTCCATTTCATGTCTTAACATAATGACTTCTTTTGATAACTTTTCACATAACTTGGTTTGCTCAGTCAATTCCTCATTTGTATTGCTTTCTTCACTTTGTCTTGCCAACTGTTGAAGCAGCTCCTTTCTCTTTTTCATAGAGAGACTTAATTTGTCTTTTAATTCTCTCATGAATTCATCAGCCTGTTTGAGTCTTTCCTTTAATTCACTGACTTCAGAATTTGACTGTTCAAGATCCTCAAGGGCAGTCTTGAGTTGCTCCCTTAAACCATATGCATCCATTTGAAATCCCAGATCTTCCTCAAGCTGTTAGGCTCTATTAGGAGGAACTTAGCTCTGATACCAATTGTTGATAACTGAGAGGGGGGGGTGAATCAGTTATCCTAATTATTTCCCTTATTGAACTTTCCTTTTAATTGAAGCAGCATAAAATCAAACACAAAACATTAACCATGAAATAAGAAACACATGACACAGTATTTTTGACGTGGAAACCCTGTTAAGGGAGAAAACCACGGGGTGATTAACCCAAGAATTATTCTCTGTTGGAAGAATAGGAAATTACAAAAATGGCACTTGCCAATTAGGGCTCACTGCCCGAGCACACTGCTCACAAGAGGCCCACTGCCTACAAAAAGACACACTGTCTACAAAGTGATGAGAATCACAGTCTTGAACTGATTGGAAGCATCTGCATATGCTGGAGTTCAGTTCCGGTTAGGCTCAGTACACTGATCTGCTGCACTTCATCTTTCCTCTGTTCTTTATTCTGCTATCTTTCACATACCGGATCCTTTTGCTACCTCTGCTCTTTCTCTGGACTTATTCGCATATCTCTCTACACACACTACACACTTCACAACTAAATCCATCCTCTATATATATCCGCACAAGTAATTTCATCACCTTTCTAGTCGGCATCCGGAACAGTCTAGTTTCTTATAAACTTTCATTCTGTCGGCTGAATCCTTCCTCACCAAGCAATGCGGATCAAGCATATACTTGTAGATATCATTAATCATGTCGGCCAAACATGATTCATGCCTTCACAACCTCTGTCATCAATAGTAACTCATCCGGAAAGCAGTCTGATACTCTGCCAGTCAGTTCTTCCTCTGTTTTCACTGTCTCTCAGGAATCCGGTACTCAACCATTCATATCTTTTTCCTTGTCCATCACCGGAGGCTAAATCCTTGGAATATACCACTCAAGGTAGTCCTCTTGACTTCCCCAAATCCGCACTGCACCAAGACACTTCCACTGAGAGGTCCGGACCAATCTGTCGGACCTTGCCACATGCTCTGTTCTTCACCGGACCACAACATTCTTTATTCTGACTTCCGGTAGAGACACATCATGACTTGCGGATATGTGGGATGACCTTTGTTGCCATCAATGACAACAACCATGAATCCATATAGTGTCTCTTGCCAACATTATAGTTTTCAATTTCAGAGCCTTGACAACATGAACCGAACACTAGATTTCAACAAGGACGAGAACAATTGACACAATGACGTCTTAACGAGACAACATTTTGGATAGCTCACAACAAGACTTTTACGACAACTTGGAGGACATGACATTTCGACATAGGTGACTACGATAAGACATGACGACGTCCACCTGATGACACGACTCGATTTTATAATGATTTTGAACAAGTGACACACACGAACTTGCATCATAGTTTGAAATTTTTGGATGGGTACAACAGCTCATATGAGCATACTCTATCTTGTGCATTGCATCCTTTATATAGATTATTGTTATTCTATCATGTTGATCTTCTCTTTTTATAATTAGCTCTTAGGCATCTTAATCTTGGGGTAGCTACCTCCATAGCTAATCCTAACATGTAGAGCATCCAAAGAGAAACTTTAAAGAGAGACAATGTTCTCTACTATTGAAAGAGAAAGGCTTCATTTTCAGTTATGAAGTTCGCGATTTTGAAGATACATGGACCATATCTCTCTTTATTTTGAGATGGAAATATCTCAATGTGAGTATAGAAAAGGGCCAAGATGTTAAGACAGAGGGTATGCAGTCCAGCATGAATAGAATATCAACATAGATTGTCAGGTCTTTGGGAGGAGTTTGTGGAAAATAGTGTCTGTCAAGTTCAACCAACCAGTAATCAATATACAGCTGAAGAATGTAAAATACCCAACTAGTTCTACTAAAATTTTTTCTTAACTTAGATTATCAACTACTCAACAACTTAATCATATACATCAAAGATAATAACTTGAATGAATCAATCTTGAAGTTGGGTACTTGTCTTATTACTTGACTCAATGCAAATGTCTTATTATAGAGATAATGCTTTTCAATAGCATGGAGTTACAAACTTATTCAAAATGGAAATACAAAAGAAGGCTTTGAAGCCTTGATGTCTACAATGACTTCCTCACTTGATCAACTCAATTGAACTCAATAATGTCTGTTAGTGCCTGAATTGACTAGCAGTTTTTTGAGCAATTTTCATGCAGGCACTTTCCCTAAGTATCCAAAAAGTATTCTAAGTGTTGGACCTCCTCAGCATTTTTCAGCTGCATCATCATTTTTTCTTTGAAGAGGAGGTCATCATCATCATATTTTCTTCGATGGTGGTCAGCATCATCATGTTTTCTGTCGACCGGTTTCTCATCATCATCATCATGTTTCAATATCAGGTGATGTTTGGATATCATCCTGATCCTGCTGATGAGCTACAGTGTGCCCTGATTTGCTTGCGGGGGTGATTTTTCAAGTATCCGGTGATTTTCCAATTATCACCTTGCCCTTTTATGATGATGATGTCACCCCGATCTTCTGAAGGGGTTATTCTCTGAGTTGTTCGACCTGACTTGTTTTTTCTTAAGGGTCGTCGTCATCATCATCATATTTCCAGTTATCGCCGTGTTGCTTGCGAAGGTCATCATATTTTCTCCCTGCATGATATTTCGCCGGGGTGATATTTTTATCATCGGGTGATCTTGGTTATGATCATCCTGATGATGCTGTTGAAGAGTTCTAAGTATGACCCGATATTCACTGGGGTCATCATATTTTGAACGTCAGGATGATCTTAGTCAATATCATCCTGATGTTGTATCACTTCATGTTCGTTGTTTTATCATCCTGATGATGCTGACGTCATTCTTATGTCAGGGTGATATCTATTTCTCTGCCTATCTGCATCATGATATTTCCGAAGGGGGGGGTGATATTTTCATTTTTGAATATCACCCGGATGTATGTTTGTTCCAGCGTCATGATGATGCTGATATCAGGGAGATATCCGCCTGTCGGCTTCGTGCATTATCTAGTGGGGGTGATCTTTTCAAATATCTGGCATATTCATTTATCACCCCGATCTTATAGTGAAGCTACAGTGCAACATGATATTTGTGCATCAGGATGATATTTCCAAATATCCGGTTATCTTCCGAATATCATCCTGATGTCGATATGATGATGACGTCATCAAGGTCCGGGGGGGTCATATTTCTAACACTGATCGTCTTGTGAAGATCCCCCGATATTTGCAAACATGATGATGACGTCATCCGGATATGAGGAGGTGCGCAGTAGGCAGATATGCAGATGACGTCAGCAGGATATGATGATGACGTCATCAGGATGTTCATCGGCCAGACTTTTGGTATAGGCTAAGCAGGAGGATGTTCCTCCGATGGATCAGGTTGTGCCGATGAAGGCGATTATCATGCAGGTTATATTGCGATATGATGCTGACGTCAGGGTGATATTTCAAGCGACAGGATATCATGCTGCTGGAGGATGATGATGATGAAGTCTTATACTAGTGTCGTCAGGAGCAAAAGCACCGACATCATATATGCTCATGACCTAGTATATAAAGTGTTAAAGAGGTTGCTGCGGGGTGCATGTGGGATAATTGATATCCTGCATATTTTCAAATATCATGATGATGAATCTTGGCGGGAAATGGTTGCGATGCAGAATTGACGTTTTCCCAAGGCCGCGGGTTGGTGCGCCATTAATGGTGAAGGTTGCAGAGGTATGGGCGGATCTGGTACCCGATTGAAGGTGTACATCGACGGACAGTGGCGCAAGGCTCGAGATTTCTTCCTGTCTCCTCCCCTACCTGCTGCATTCATGTTTGGGCGCCAATCTGGTAATGCGTTGAGCGCCATTTTTCTGATACTGTGTATCTGGCGGGATTTTTTTGGTCAACCATGTAATTAATTGCTGTGGTACACTACCTGGCTGTTATAAGCAGGAAGTGTTACTCATTTTTGGTTGTTGAAAGTTGAAGATTTTTGGCTCTGTAATTCAAAACAAGCTGATCTGGTTGCTCTGTACAGCTTAACCTGTGAGTTTATGTATCTCTTGTTGTATGTTTTTGGCATGAACCCACTGATTTCATGACTAATCTTATATGAGAAATGCTATCTTAGCATGTGTTTTGTTAATTCTGTCTCCAGTATTGCATGTATTCTTCTTCTGAATCTGGATATTTGGGTAATGTTTAGATTCTAGAGCATAGAATTCCTATGTTGAATGTCTGATCTTTTAACTTCTGCTCAAGGGGTAGATTAAACTGTTTTCAGGTTGAACATTGGGAAGGGTATACTGCAGTAGGGATGCCATAAGTAGAGATAACTTAACACTCTGTATTGGGAGATATTTGCAAGGCAGGTATCACATATATCCCCCTGAAATCCAGTTTTAGCTGTTCATGTTAATCATTCACAGGTGTATGTCTACTGACTCCAGGCCCTGGATAGGCACCAATCTTGCTTTGTTTTTGTGTTACAACCATGTCCAGCTTTGCATCCAAACTTAAAATCCAAATCAAAATCTAAAACAACCATTAGGACATTAGAATTAGTTTTAGGATCCTCAGTCCTCTGTCTACAACTGCAAATAGGCCCAAAGCTAGCCCCTTTGCTCTTATCTTTCAGTTTTGGTCTACTTACAGGAGGACTTATCTGCTTTCTGTCAGCATCCCAGCCTTGTATGCATATCCTCATGGATGTTGAGTAGGGAATACCCCCCTAGGTCTTGCAGAGCCTGAAGAAGAAGAGGAGATAAAATATAGAGTCTATCTCCTACACTGTTGGCCCCTGGCCCAGAGATCCTGTTGATCATTGATGGCTACCTTGTAGGGAAATCTGGGAATAAGCATCCAGTCTGGGAAAAAACCAACAGAAATTGGCGACTCTGCTGGGGACAAAATTGATAAAAAAGTGTTATATCTTGTGGCCTATCTGAGTCACCAACAAAATGATGCTCTGCTGGTGGAATGAACCTGGAAAAGTAGCTTTCAGCTATTGAAAATTTTGTCCTCTCTGGAGAGGTGGCGACTCTGCAAAAAAGATCCAAATGCACATGAAAGATGGATGTATGTGATGTGACAAAAATGTGTTGTTCATTTTTCTGCATCTGTATGAGAAAAGGTACCTTGTTCCTTCCCCTTTATTTGTTGTTTTACTGCATAGGTTAGATGCCAGGGGAAGCCTTAGGTCTTAGACAGACAAACGATGTCTAAGAGTAAGATTTTTATGAATCCAAGTATGAATTATCCCATACTCAGTGGTGAAATGTTGAATAAAGGAATAGAAGAGATAAGAAATAGGTTGATATTCTTAGAGGCTGAGCAGGCCCAGTTAAAAAGCAGTAACCTTGTTGTGTCTGTCAGTCAGAAAGCTAAACCTCCTGTCAACCCTTTTGATCCTTTGTATGACCAACTGGATTTGTCATGGGTGGATTATAAAGTAGAAACTATGCCTGCTAGGATATACTGTCAGATGCCTAGATTTAGTGGTCACAATGTATGTGATGGGAATGCACATATCCAAAATTTTCACAGTTTTATGGGAAAATATTCATTCAGAGATGAGGATATGTGGATGAGGTTTTTTGTTAGGTCCTTTGATGCAAAAGCAAAAGACTGGTATTTGAGCTTTTCAAAAGGATCCTTTGCCTGTTGGGATGAGCTTGCTGACTGTTTCAAGGAAGAATTTGCAAAAGAACCGGCTGATCTTGTTGCAGAATTGATGAGAATCAGAAAACAAGATGAAGAGCCATGTGTTGATTTCAGTCATAGGTTTGCAATAGCCCTTTCACAGATCCCAGAAGTCTTCAGACCTGATATTTCAGCCTGTGTTGGCATATTCTTTGAAGCTTTTGAGGAGGGCTTTAGTGCAATACTGAGGGATTTCAAGGTGACAAGTATGCAGATGGCATACAGGTTCATAGAAAAGATAGAAAAAATCAGAAATGTGTACCTGCTGAAACCCCTGTCCCCAGGCCTTGGTGTGAGAAATGGTTATGAAGCTGCAAATGACCAAATAATTATGGCATCATGTGCAGATAAAAATGAAAATAAAAGCATAGAGGTTGAGACTGCTGTGTTTGAACATAATGCTAACAATACTGCTCAACTGGATTGTTCACCAGTTGAAGATGCCAGTGAAAGGACTAATGAGGTTTCCCATTGCAATGATGAGGCAGCTGACCATGAAAACAATAACGAGGTTGTGGACAGCAATGAGCAATTTTTGGAATGGACCTGTGGAGACAATTGTGAGTATTGTACTCAAGACAGAGAAGATATAAGCAAACAGAGAAGCAGTCCTATGTGTGACCCATTGCCTACCTTTCAAACACATGGAGATCATGAAGAGCAGTCAGAAATTGAAATAAGTGCTAATTCAGAATATGATTGTTTTTCATTTGATGGCTGTTTTGCTTATGACACACAGGCTGATACTCCTCCACAGAGTGAATCCATTGGTGATGAAGATGTGTGCTCTGCTGCCCATGAACAAATGGCATACTATGATGAAACTGATGCACCTGGGTCACCCATTTATGACACATATGGTGATGAGGATCTGTCTGAGTATGGTGAGGATCTAGACATTATTTTTGACTTGGATTCTGTTTCTCATCCTGATGAAAGAAGAAACAACATGCATCAGGTAAGTGACTGTGAAAATGTGCCTGATTTGAAAGAGATGCCAGAGCCTGATCTTTTCCAGCCTGGTGCTGCTGATTGTTGTGTACAAGATGTGCACAATTGTGATTTTGAAAGCTTTTCTTTTGATGTGCCAGCATATAATACAATGAGCCCTGATCTTCCTAGTTGTGTGGTGGACTCTGACTGTTTCCTCTTTGCAGTCCAGCTAGGAGATCATGTTGCAATGCATGATGATGATACAGATGATAACCTGTGTTCTATACCATTTGAGTATGCATTGCCTGATATATTCTGCACCCACATGTCACATGATGTTGAAGGTTATCTGCACAGGGGTGATAATGACAAGCCAAATCAAAGGGTTGAGTGTGCAGATGACAAGGTTTGTTTGTGGGTGGATCCTGACAGTATCTCCAGGCTTGACCCAGTGCATGCAGATGAAAACAAGATATTTGACAAAGGGAGATACATGTTTTTCTTTTCTTGGTGGCCTTAGGCCATCAAGTGTGTTTGGTGATGCAGGTCGGAGCAGTATTTGACTCTGTGCCCAATGGATAAGGGACTGGTCTGCATCCCAGAGATCAGGGGTTCTCGCTGCAGTCTTGCACCTGCACGTCCCCAGACAGAGCCAGTGTTAGTGCCTGAATTGACTGGCAGTTTTTTGAGCAATTTTCATGCAGGCACTTTCCCTAAGTATCCAAAAAGTATTCTAAGTGTTGGACCTCCTCAGCATTTTTCAGCTGCATCATCATTTTTTCTTTGAAGAGGAGGTCATCATCATCATATTTTCTTCGATGGTGGTCAGCATCATCATGTTTTCTGTCGACCGGTTTCTCATCATCATCATCATGTTTCAATATCGGGTGATGTTTGGATATCATCCTGATCCTGCTGATGAGCTACAGTGTGCCCTGATTTGCTTGCGGGGGTGATTTTTCAAGTATCCGGTGATTTTCCAATTATCACCTTGCCCTTTTATGATGATGATGTCACCCCGATCTTCTGAAGGGGTTATTCTCTGAGTTGTTCGACCTGACTTGTTTTTTCTTAAGGGTCGTCGTCATCATCATCATATTTCCAGTTATCGCCGTGTTGCTTGCGAAGGTCATCATATTTTCTCCCTGCATGATATTTCGCCGGGGTGATATTTTTATCATCGGGTGATCTTGGTTATGATCATCCTGATGATGCTGTTGAAGAGTTCTAAGTATGACCCGATATTCACTGGGGTCATCATATTTTGAACGTCAGGATGATCTTAGTCAATATCATCCTGATGTTGTTGTATCACTTCATGTTCGTTGTTTTATCATCCTGATGATGCTGACGTCATTCTTATGTCAGGGTGATATCTATTTCTCTGCCTATCTGCATCATGATATTTCCGAAGGGGGGGGTGATATTTTCATTTTTGAATATCACCCGGATGTATGTTTGTTCCAGCGTCATGATGATGCTGATATCAGGGAGATATCCGCCTGTCGGCTTCGTGCATTATCTAGTGGGGGTGATCTTTTCAAATATCTGGCATATTCATTTATCACCCCGATCTTATAGTGAAGCTACAGTGCAACATGATATTTGTGCATCAGGATGATATTTCCAAATATCCGGTTATCTTCCGAATATCATCCTGATGTCGATATGATGATGACGTCATCAAGGTCCGGGGGGGTCATATTTCTAACACTGATCGTCTTGTGAAGATCCCCCGATATTTGCAAACATGATGATGACGTCATCCGGATATGAGGAGGTGCGCAGTAGGCAGATATGCAGATGACGTCAGCAGGATATGATGATGACGTCATCAGGATGTTCATCGGCCAGACTTTTGGTATAGGCTAAGCAGGAGGATGTTCCTCCGATGGATCAGGTTGTGCCGATGAAGGCGATTATCATGCAGGTTATATTGCGATATGATGCTGACGTCAGGGTGATATTTCAAGCGACAGGATATCATGCTGCTGGAGGATGATGATGATGAAGTCTTATACTAGTGTCGTCAGGAGCAAAAGCACCGACATCATATATGCTCATGACCTAGTATATAAAGTGTTAAAGAGGTTGCTGCGGGGTGCATGTGGGATAATTGATATCCTGCATATTTTCAAATATCATGATGATGAATCTTGGCGGGAAATGGTTGCGATGCAGAATTGACGTTTTCCCAAGGCCGCGGGTTGGTGCGCCATTAATGGTGAAGGTTGCAGAGGTATGGGCGGATCTGGTACCCGATTGAAGGTGTACATCGACGGACAGTGGCGCAAGGCTCGAGATTTCTTCCTGTCTCCTCCCCTACCTGCTGCATTCATGTTTGGGCGCCAATCTGGTAATGTGTTGAGCGCCATTTTTCTGATACTGTGTATCTGGCGGGATTTTTTTGGTCAACCATGTAATTAATTGCTGTGGTACACTACCTGGCTGTTATAAGCAGGAAGTGTTACTCATTTTTGGTTGTTGAAAGTTGAAGATTTTTGGCTCTGTAATTCAAAACAAGCTGATCTGGTTGCTCTGTACAGCTTAACCTGTGAGTTTATGTATCTCTTGTTGTATGTTTTTGGCATGAACCCACTGATTTCATGACTAATCTTATATGAGAAATGCTATCTTAGCATGTGTTTTGTTAATTCTGTCTCCAGTATTGCATGTATTCTTCTTCTGAATCTGGATATTTGGGTAATGTTTAGATTCTAGAGCATAGAATTCCTATGTTGAATGTCTGATCTTTTAACTTCTGCTCAAGGGGTAGATTAAACTGTTTTCAGGTTGAACATTGGGAAGGGTATACTGCAGTAGGGATGCCATAAGTAGAGATAACTTAACACTCTGTATTGGGAGATATTTGCAAGGCAGGTATCACATATATCCCCCTGAAATCCAGTTTTAGCTGTTCATGTTGATCATTCACAGGTGTATGTCTACTGACTCCAGGCCCTGGATAGGCACCAATCTTGCTTTGTTTTTGTGTTACAACCATGTCCAGCTTTGCATCCAAACTTAAAATCCAAATCAAAATCTAAAACAACCATTAGGACATTAGAATTAGTTTTAGGATCCTCAGTCCTCTGTCTACAACTGCAAATAGGCCCAAAGCTAGCCCCTTTGCTCTTATCTTTCAGTTTTGGTCTACTTACAGGAGGACTTATCTGCTTTCTGTCAGCATCCCAGCCTTGTATGCATATCCTCATGCATGTTGAGTAGGGAATACCCCCCTAGGTCTTGCAGAGCCTGAAGAAGAAGAGGAGATAAAATATAGAGTCTATCTCCTACACTGTTGGCCCCTGGCCCAGAGATCTTGTTGATCATTGATGGCTACCTTGTAGGGAAATCTGGGAATAAGCATCCAGTCTGGGAAAAAACCAACAGAAATTGGCGACTCTGCTGGGGACAAAATTGATAAAAAAGTGTTATATCTTGTGGCCTATCTGAGTCACCAACAAAATGATGCTCTGCTGGTGGAATGAACCTGGAAAAGTAGCTTTCAGCTATTGAAAATTTTGTCCTCTCTGGAGAGGTGGCGACTCTGCAAAAAAGATCCAAATGCACATGAAAGATGGATGTATGTGATGTGACAAAAATGTGTTGTTCATTTTTCTGCATCTGTATGAGAAAAGGTACCTTGTTCCTTCCCCTTTATTTGTTGTTTTACTGCATAGGTTAGATGCCAGGGGAAGCCTTAGGTCTTAGACAGACAAACGATGTCTAAGAGTAAGATTTTTATGAATCCAAGTATGAATTATCCCATAGTCAGTGGTGAAATGTTGAATAAAGGAATAGAAGAGATAAGAAATAGGTTGATATTCTTAGAGGCTGAGCAGGCCCAGTTAAAAAGCAGTAACCTTGTTGTGTCTGTCAGTCAGAAAGCTAAACCTCCTGTCAGCCCTTTTGATCCTTTGTATGACCAACTGGATTTGTCATGGGTGGATTATAAAGTAGAAACTATGCCTGCTAGGATATACTGTCAGATGCCTAGATTTAGTGGTCACAATGTATGTGATGGGAATGCACATATCCAAAATTTTCACAGTTTTATGGGAAAATATTCATTCAGAGATGAGGATATGTGGATGAGGTTTTTTGTTAGGTCCTTTGATGCAAAAGCAAAAGACTGGTATTTGAGCTTTTCAAAAGGATCCTTTGCCTGTTGGGATGAGCTTGCTGACTGTTTCAAGGAAGAATTTGCAAAAGAACCGGCTGATCTTGTTGCAGAATTGATGAGAATCAGAAAACAAGATGAAGAGCCATGTGTTGATTTCAGTCATAGGTTTGCAATAGCCCTTTCACAGATCCCAGAAGTCTTCAGACCTGATATTTCAGCCTGTGTTGGCATATTCTTTGAAGCTTTTGAGGAGGGCTTTAGTGCAATACTGAGGGATTTCAAGGTGACAAGTATGCAGATGGCATACAGGTTCATAGAAAAGATAGAAAAAATCAGAAATGTGTACCTGCTGAAACCCCTGTCCCCAGGCCTTGGTGTGAGAAATGGTTATGAAGCTGCAAATGACCAAATAATTATGGCATCATGTGCAGATAAAAATGAAAATAAAAGCATAGAGGTTGAGACTGCTGTGTTTGAACATAATGCTAACAATACTGCTCAACTGGATTGTTCACCAGTTGAAGATGCCAGTGAAAGGACTAATGAGGTTTCCCATTGCAATGATGAGGCAGCTGACCATGAAAACAATAACGAGGTTGTGGACAGCAATGAGCAATTTTTGGAATGGACCTGTGGAGACAATTGTGAGTATTGTACTCAAGACAGAGAAGATATAAGCAAACAGAGAAGCAGTCCTATGTGTGACCCATTGCCTACCTTTCAAACACATGGAGATCATGAAGAGCAGTCAGAAATTGAAATAAGTGCTAATTCAGAATATGATTGTTTTTCATTTGATGGCTGTTTTGCTTATGACACACAGGCTGATACTCCTCCACAGAGTGAATCCATTGGTGATGAAGATGTGTGCTCTGCTGCCCATGAACAAATGGCATACTATGATGAAACTGATGCACCTGGGTCACCCATTTATGACACATATGGTGATGAGGATCTGTCTGAGTATGGTGAGGATCTAGACATTATTTTTGACTTGGATTCTGTTTCTCATCCTGATGAAAGAGGAAACAACATGCATCAGGTAAGTGACTGTGAAAATGTGCCTGATTTGAAAGAGATGCCAGAGCCTGATCTTTTCCAGCCTGGTGCTGCTGATTGTTGTGTACAAGATGTGCACAATTGTGATTTTGAAAGCTTTTCTTTTGATGTGCCAGCATATAATACAATGAGCCCTGATCTTCCTAGTTGTGTGGTGGACTCTGACTGTTTCCTCTTTGCAGTCCAGCTAGGAGATCATGTTGCAATGCATGATGATGATACAGATGATAACCTGTGTTCTATACCATTTGAGTATGCATTGCCTGATATATTCTGCACCCACATGTCACATGATGTTGAAGGTTATCTGCACAGGGGTGATAATGACAAGCCAAATCAAAGGGTTGAGTGTGCAGATGACAAGGTTTGTTTGTGGGTGGATCCTGACAGTATCTCCAGGCTTGACCCAGTGCATGCAGATGAAAACAAGATATTTGACAAAGGGAGATACATGTTTTTCTTTTCTTGGTGGCCTTAGGCCATCAAGTGTGTTTGGTGATGCAGGTCGGAGCAGTATTTGACTCTGTGCCCAATGGATAAGGGACTGGTCTGCATCCCAGAGATCAGGGGTTCTCGCTGCAGTCTTGCACCTGCACGTCCCCAGACAGAGCCAGTGTTAGTGCCTGAATTGACTGGCAGTTTTTTGAGCAATTTTCATGCAGGCACTTTCCCTAAGTATCCAAAAAGTATTCTAAGTGTTGGACCTCCTCAGCATTTTTCAGCTGCATCATCATTTTTTCTTTGAAGAGGAGGTCATCATCATCATATTTTCTTCGATGGTGGTCAGCATCATCATGTTTTCTGTCGACCGGTTTCTCATCATCATCATCATGTTTCAATATCGGGTGATGTTTGGATATCATCCTGATCCTGCTGATGAGCTACAGTGTGCCCTGATTTGCTTGCGGGGGTGATTTTTCAAGTATCCGGTGATTTTCCAATTATCACCTTGCCCTTTTATGATGATGATGTCACCCCGATCTTCTGAAGGGGTTATTCTCTGAGTTGTTCGACCTGACTTGTTTTTTCTTAAGGGTCGTCGTCATCATCATCATATTTCCAGTTATCGCCGTGTTGCTTGCGAAGGTCATCATATTTTCTCCCTGCATGATATTTCGCCGGGGTGATATTTTTATCATCGGGTGATCTTGGTTATGATCATCCTGATGATGCTGTTGAAGAGTTCTAAGTATGACCCGATATTCACTGGGGTCATCATATTTTGAACGTCAGGATGATCTTAGTCAATATCATCCTGATGTTGTTGTATCACTTCATGTTCGTTGTTTTATCATCCTGATGATGCTGACGTCATTCTTATGTCAGGGTGATATCTATTTCTCTGCCTATCTGCATCATGATATTTCCGAAGGGGGGGGTGATATTTTCATTTTTGAATATCACCCGGATGTATGTTTGTTCCAGCGTCATGATGATGCTGATATCAGGGAGATATCCGCCTGTCGGCTTCGTGCATTATCTAGTGGGGGTGATCTTTTCAAATATCTGGCATATTCATTTATCACCCCGATCTTATAGTGAAGCTACAGTGCAACATGATATTTGTGCATCAGGATGATATTTCCAAATATCCGGTTATCTTCCGAATATCATCCTGATGTCGATATGATGATGACGTCATCAAGGTCCGGGGGGGTCATATTTCTAACACTGATCGTCTTGTGAAGATCCCCCGATATTTGCAAACATGATGATGACGTCATCCGGATATGAGGAGGTGCGCAGTAGGCAGATATGCAGATGACGTCAGCAGGATATGATGATGACGTCATCAGGATGTTCATCGGCCAGACTTTTGGTATAGGCTAAGCAGGAGGATGTTCCTCCGATGGATCAGGTTGTGCCGATGAAGGCGATTATCATGCAGGTTATATTGCGATATGATGCTGACGTCAGGGTGATATTTCAAGCGACAGGATATCATGCTGCTGGAGGATGATGATGATGAAGTCTTATACTAGTGTCGTCAGGAGCAAAAGCACCGACATCATATATGCTCATGACCTAGTATATAAAGTGTTAAAGAGGTTGCTGCGGGGTGCATGTGGGATAATTGATATCCTGCATATTTTCAACTATCATGATGATGAATCTTGGCGGGAAATGGTTGCGATGCAGAATTGACGTTTTCCCAAGGCCGCGGGTTGGTGCGCCATTAATGGTGAAGGTTGCAGAGGTATGGGCGGATCTGGTACCCGATTGAAGGTGTACATCGACGGACAGTGGCGCAAGGCTCGAGATTTCTTCCTGTCTCCTCCCCTACCTGCTGCATTCATGTTTGGGCGCCAATCTGGTAATGCGTTGAGCGCCATTTTTCTGATACTGTGTATCTGGCGGGATTTTTTTGGTCAACCATGTAATTAATTGCTGTGGTACACTACCTGGCTGTTATAAGCAGGAAGTGTTACTCATTTTTGGTTGTTGAAAGTTGAAGATTTTTGGCTCTGTAATTCAAAACAAGCTGATCTGGTTGCTCTGTACAGCTTAACCTGTGAGTTTATGTATCTCTTGTTGTATGTTTTTGGCATGAACCCACTGATTTCATGACTAATCTTATATGAGAAATGCTATCTTAGCATGTGTTTTGTTAATTCTGTCTCCAGTATTGCATGTATTCTTCTTTTGAATCTGGATATTTGGGTAATGTTTAGATTCTAGAGCATAGAATTCCTATGTTGAATGTCTGATCTTTTAACTTCTGCTCAAGGGGTAGATTAAACTGTTTTCAGGTTGAACATTGGGAAGGGTATACTGCAGTAGGGATGCCATAAGTAGAGATAACTTAACACTCTGTATTGGGAGATATTTGCAAGGCAGGTATCACATATATCCCCCTGAAATCCAGTTTTAGCTGTTCATGTTGATCATTCACAGGTGTATGTCTACTGACTCCAGGCCCTGGATAGGCACCAATCTTGCTTTGTTTTTGTGTTACAACCATGTCCAGCTTTGCATCCAAACTTAAAATCCAAATCAAAATCTAAAACAACCATTAGGACATTAGAATTAGTTTTAGGATCCTCAGTCCTCTGTCTACAACTGCAAATAGGCCCAAAGCTAGCCCCTTTGCTCTTATCTTTCAGTTTTGGTCTACTTACAGGAGGACTTATCTGCTTTCTGTCAGCATCCCAGCCTTGTATGCATATCCTCATGGATGTTGAGTAGGGAATACCCCCCTAGGTCTTGCAGAGCCTGAAGAAGAAGAGGAGATAAAATATAGAGTCTATCTCCTACACTGTTGGCCCCTGGCCCAGAGATCCTGTTGATCATTGATGGCTACCTTGTAGGGAAATCTGGGAATAAGCATCCAGTCTGGGAAAAAACCAACAATGTCAACTGAACATCAACACCTCACAATACAACAAGGGAGCATCACCTTGTCAGTTGAGGGAGCATCACCCCAACACTTGAAACTAGTAGGTCTCAAGAATACAAGCTACAAGCTTTGCAGGTAGAAATTCGCCAAAAGATAAGATATCAAATGAATGAGAGAGCTCCTCCTTTTATAGGCCTTCCAAAGGCAATAAAGGCACATTTTTCAATGCACAAAGAGGAACCAAGGCACGTTTCCCAAGAAGCATATCCAAGGGAATATTCCATCTGATGACTCATTCTGAGTCGGCAAACTTATCCAAAAGCCCTAACACGGATCCAAATGCCTTTCTTTCGACCAATGAGAATCCAAATAGTGTAACTACCCTAATCACCTCAGCTTAGGCGCAGTTCAAGTGTTCTTGTGACCGGGCACCAAGTTGAATTGCCTGGAATGTCAAAGTGCGCCCATCATGAGATTGCGCCTATCCTGGAAAGAACTACTAAATGTTGTTAGCGGAATCCAGAAGAGAGTCTTGATACTTCTCTCATTCAAACTGCCTAAGGTGCTTATTGAAAATTGATCAAGGTGCTACTTGAGATTAGGCACTAGAATGATACTTCATGGATACAGAAGTACGCCTAATGTTACAATTGAACTCCCTTCAAAGCTAGGCACTCAAACTAGGTAGCCAGAGAGTAGAAATGAAGATTTGACAAGATTTAATGCTACTTTCATGTCTTGGCGCCCCTTAGAGATAGTCTCTTCATGAAACTGCGCCTCACTATTACTAGGCGCCCATTGAAGTTTGAAGTTGCCAAGAAGTGCGCTTTAGCAAGATGAAGTCTTCTGAAACCTCTGAAACACTTCAAGATACCCTTCCCCAAGTTAGGCGCCAGAACTAGGCTATTCACACTGGGAAGTGCGCTTTGCATGCAAGATGTCTTCGCTGTCAATTTTTCAAGTCTAGTTGATTTGGAAAGTAGAATGCCTCATCCTGAAGTGAGCGCCTTACTTTTCTAGCGTCCTTAACATGTGAAAGATGTTCATGGAGGGTCTTCTGACAACATTTGATGCTATTCCATGTCTAGGCGCCCATTTGAGGTGGTTCCTGCATGAAACTGCGCCTTACTATAGCTAGGCACCAATTGAAGGTTGTAGAGCCTTGAAGGTACACCTCACTCTTAGAAGGATGACTTTGAACAACCTAACAAATCACTCCTTAGGCGCTCTTTGAGATCTCAGAGTGTGTATCAATCCAAAGCGCCTTATCAGGGTTCAAGAGTCATGAAATGGCACCTAATCTCGTGGGAGTGAGTTTTATCTTCATGCAAGTCTTCAAGGAGTTTCCAAGTTTAGACGCCAAAGCAAGGTCATGGGTGAGTAGAACTGCGCCTTAGGAGATGACTGGATCCTAGGCGCCAATCTGGGGTTACAGTGGCATTGACATGCGCCTTAACTAGCTTAGGCGCCCATTTGAAGTGATGAAGACCCAGAAGAGCACCTTCACTTCTTTAACATTTCTCTAAACTTAAATGACAATCTCAACTGAAAGGATGACCTCCTAATCCAATCTTGACCCTCTGGAGATGCAAATAACTTTTCATTTCACTAGGCGCCATTCCAAGTTGGTTTCATAATGATCTAGCGCCCCAAGTATCAATGTGCATAAGTGGTTTACTTGATCAAGGACTAGCGCCTTGCATTCCTTAAACAAATTTTCACCTTGAAGTGACAACTTACCTTCAATTCCACAATGAGGCGCTATTCTAGAGTCACAGTCTTATCCTAATGCCTTAGATAGATTAGGCACTCCTAACGGTTTGCAAGAACAGGGATAGGCGCCTAGGCGCTCATTGAGTGTCTGTTGAGTCTCAGACCAGCGCCTTGACTAAAAGGGTCTCTCCACCTTGTTGTATGCTTCCAACACCCTAGGCGCACATTAGGGTCAGTTTAAATAGAGAAGGGTGCCTAGTATCCACTTAGCCATATCCTCTGAAAATTTGCAATGTATAAATCATTTTGAAGATCAAAACATCCTTTTCTTCCAAGGCGCCCTAATTGGAATGATTGAAGTACTTGCTAACTTTATGATTCTTGGTTAGGCGCTCATTTGTGAAATTGGATATAGGATTAGCACCTAGACTCCAAGAGTCCACCTCCCGCCTTCTTGGCTTCCAGACTTGGCCAATATTTCAAGTTTTTGACTTGTTCTTGCAAAACAATAAGTTAAGTTAGTAAAAAATCGATTCATTCCCTCATTATTTAGAATTAGCCTCCGGGAATGAGGAATAGGCTAATCCATCCTTCACTTGATGATCAAGCCGGAAACGGGGACATGACAAAGAACTCGTATTTCCTCTTTCATAGCTCATGTAAGAGAAAAATAAAAGTCAGGGTGAGACTAAGGAAAAAGAATACGTAGTTGGCTTATGAATACAGTTGAGCAGATCAATATGAAGCAGAATCTGCTGGGCTTAAACAGCACACACTAAGCTTTGACTTGCTTAGGTGGCTGGTGGGCCCTCAATTTTATTGAGGGCCCACCAGCCACCTAAGCAAGTCAAAGCTTAGTGTGTGTTGTTTAAGCCCAGCCAGCAGAATCAGTCTAACTTTCTTGAGTAGATCAATATGTAAGAGAGAATTATCTTGAGTATCAGTCTAACTGAACTGCTTCAAATGCATGGGCCCTGTGGATAGGTTGGGCCAGAGCTTAGAAGTTTTGATTTTTTATACAGTAATGATTGGGATTTGATATAATTGTTTTAGTGAAACATTTGAAGAGCAGATCCTATGTTAAATTTACAAATCAGTTACATGATCTCAATAAGGTGGTATTGAAGCAAAAATGTGCAAAGTTATTCGGAGTGGAACCCTTTTAGCATATTTCCATCCATTAAAGGTACCTGCACAGCCAAGAGAAAAACTGTACCAAGAGAAAAATTGTACCTCTATCTCTCTTGTAGCCTATAAAGTGAACTTTGGTGAGATATTAAATGTATTAACATTCAAGAAGATTGTAAAAGAAGCATCCATGTAAATTCCTAAGGTTAGCCTGATTATATATATGCCCCCCTTCATTGTAAATGTTTTTCTACATCAATATGTATTTCAAATATAAAAAGAAAATCCTGCAAATATTTATTTTGCTGTCTTCAATTTCATAGTATCTTGCTCTCATGCGTCCATGTTTATTTTGTAAATGATAATGCTGCTCCTCGGAAATACTCACATTGCGAGCTAATAATGTCTTTCTATTGAGGATCAGTAAACTGTAAAACTACTTACTGTTGAAGCATTGAATATACGAGCTCCATCCACATGCAATTTCAATCCATAACGCTTTGCTAACTCTCCTATCTTATCTGTGTACTCTGCAGTAATGCATCTGCCACCACAACTGCATAATAACAAAATATATAAATAATCACTCTAAACTCATAGTCTTAATATGCAATGTACCAATTAATTTTGATCTTGTATTTATCCCCCTCTATATAATTTTGATATTTTTTCCAAAAAATGTGCAATGTACTAACTGTGATCATCTCCTAAATGCAATGAGTGCTAGGATCATCCATGCGCATGAAAGACGAGCTTTTGTGAACCACTCTTTATGAAATATAGGTCAATGAAGATTTGACTTGAAACTCAACTCTATAGTTCAATCACAATAAATCACCACATAAATTGATAGACTGCAAAAACATCATTTATATGAAAATGAAAGAGCTTGGGAGCTCTATTGTGAATGGTTCATAAGCTGCAACACTTGCTGAAGGTTTTGCTAATGGGTTAGCAAGCTAAGTGAGCTTAACTGTAGGGGAAACTCCGTAACTTAAAAGAGTAGTACTCAAATGGGTGACTTCCTAGGAAGTACCAATGCTTCACCCCTATGAGCATCACCTAAGTGGACCATTCATGCTCATGTGAGATGGAATTTTGTGAACTACTACTCATGAAATATGGATCAATAAAGATTGACTCAAAACTACACAATTGAATTGCAATGAATCATCAAATAATTTGATTCATTGTGAAAAAACTATTTATATGAAAATGAATAGGTTAATGAGTTCTATAATGAATGGTTCATAATGCACACCACTTGTTGCAGGTTTAGCAAACAGAGTAGCAAGCTGAGTGAAATCGATTGTGGGGGAAACTCCATGATCAAGTATGCTTGAGCTGAAGTAGTACTAGAATGGGTCACCTCTTGAGAAGTCCTAGTGCTTCACCCCTGTGAGTATCACCTAGATGCAACGAGTGTTAAGTGAATTGTTTATTGTCATGAGAGATGTGCTTTTGTCAACCACGACTTATGAAATTTGGATTGATCAAGATTGACTTCAAAGTACATATTTGAATCATAATTAAACATCACATTTGAGTATCTAAAAAACACCATTTATATGAAAATATAACTACTTTTTAAATTGTGCTCAAAGACAATTATGCTCATTTCAAATCTATTCATGCTGATAAAAAAGAATCATCCCTATATGTAGTTTTGATACTTAGATCGTCAATTCGATAGGTGCCAATCTTCTCATTAAAATCAAAGGTGTAGTTCATCTTGGTCATCACCCTAGTGTGAGTGGTGGATAAAACATAAGAGAGGACCAACACTTAATGATTTTGTTAAGAAATAGTTGAGATTCAAACCAAGATAGAAAGAAATATGTCAATGTTCACAAATGATCAAAATAAGCCATTGGAACTCTAAAGTACAACAGTAGACATAACATAAAGCAAAATGAAGCTACAAGTTGAAACCAAACTAGAGAACAGAATCAAAGGAGCCTAACTAATAAGAGATTACCCTGCGTGCCATAGGCACTAGTCCCCAGAACTGGATTAGTGTCCCAAACATCCAAAATGTCATGGGGAACGGGATGATATTAGATTAATTCAATGGTTCCCAAATAATACCAACAAAGGCTTGATGTTGTTAGTTTTATTAGGTGTAGTTTTGTTTCAAAATGTCATGGGGAAAGGGATGCTATTAGAATAATTAAGTGGTTTTCAAATAATACCAACAAAGGCTTGTTGTTAGCTTTGTTAGGTGTAGTTTTGCTTGTGCTATCATTAGCAAATTGTTGCACGTATGTAATGTCCCCATTTCCGGCATGATCACCTAGTGAGGAGAGAGTTAGCCTATTCATCATTCCCATAGGCTAATTCATGTGGTAAGGGAATGTTTTGGTTGAGCTTTGGCTTGGAATAGAGAACATTGCTAGATGCTTGGAGAATGGAAAGTTGTTTTTATGGAGCTCAACTATTTTTTCCTTGGCAAAATAAAATTGGGAGATGACTTTATATACTTTTATAATATTTTTGGAAAAGTCAAAATTAATTAAATAAATTGCCAAAAGGAAAAATGTCCCACTTGGAGAAGAGAAAATTGGAGAAAAATAAGGAAAATAGGAAATAAGACAAATGACAATTAAAATAATATTTTATTAATTAAAATATTATATTTTATTCCATGAAGTGGCTGCTCAAGAGTGAAAAGGAAAAATAATAAAACATTATTATATTATTATTATTTTATTATCTCTATGTCGGCCGCCGAACTTGAAAAAATAAAAGGAAAATTAAAATAAAATATTTTTCTTTGGAGGTGGACTTCAAATGAAATATGGGCTTTGAAGGTCATTTTGATCATTCTATGCTATTGTCATTTGATATTTGGAGAGTTTCTCTTGGCTGCAACTTCGTTTCAGCAAGCTTCTAAGGATGACAACCCTTAGTATTTGTGGTTTGGACCAAAACCCATCCCACATTGAGAGATGGATCCATTTGGGATTCATTATTGAGCATAATTGAAGGATTTTTTTGCATTTTGGAGCTTCAACCAGCTAGGGTTTGAAAGGAGATTGGTATATCAGCTAAAGTTTGGAGTTTTATTGCAGGTTGAAGACATTTTGATTCAAATCTGAAGAATTATGTGGCATATTTTCATCAACAAATGCTAGGCTAGGGTTTGAAGGTGAAGCGCCTTGTCTTGGAGGGCATTTTTGTGATTGGCATCATCCATTGGTATGCAGATTTCTGTTTCAGACCTCTGTAAATTCATTATAGGTTGCAGATCAGAGGGTTTGGTGTCATCTTTTGGTGTTGCATTGACATATTTTTCATCTAGCTCCATTCCTAGACCTGGCCGCCACCTTTTGGAGGAGTTTAGGGTTTATTTTGGCAAGGGTTTTACAATCAGATTTGTCACTAGCATCTACAGATCAGAAAATCAGTGTTAGTACAGCGGCATATCCTTCATTTCACCATTGGTTATCTTCATAACCTAGGCGACCATCATGTGGAATCATCGCCTCATCTTGAAGAAGGGTTTTTGGCCATTGAGGATCATATTTGTATTCATCATCAGATCTGATTTAAGATCAGTCATGACTTTTTGTAATCAGCTTCCATTTATGTATGTGATTGGCATGATATCATCATCCGAGTATGTAATTGAAGACACATTTCAAATCTTCAATTTGAAACTATCTATTTCAATTTCAGTCATCTATATTGTGTGATTTCTATGAAAATATGTTTCTATTTTGTTATCATATCATGGCAAAACCCTATATGCATTGAAACATTCAAAAAACCATTCCAAATCAAACAAAAACAAAATCAGAAAATCAGACTAGCAATCAGAAAAACAGGACAGAATTGGTAAGGGTTCTTACAACGTGGGTTGTTTATCTGTTGTGAGGTTGTTCCACAGATGT
This sequence comes from Cunninghamia lanceolata, assembly GCA_027924645.1. Lineage (NCBI taxonomy): Eukaryota > Viridiplantae > Streptophyta > Pinopsida > Cupressales > Cupressaceae > Cunninghamia > Cunninghamia lanceolata. The sequence goes on from BSBN01000254.1 coordinate 19,700,284, forward strand.
AGGTGCATTAGTTTATTTTCAATGGCTTACATAATGCGCCACTGCTCATGTAATTCTGACAGCTTACTCATTCAATCTTTTATGGTATCAAAGCCTAACTGTCAAGAAGCTTCCTGAGCCTTGGGTTGGCCACCTTTTTGGCCTTGTACTTCTGTCATGTTGCATACTAAGTGTTGTTGTGCATTGTAAGCTAAAGGTGTGGCTATGAGGAGCACAAAATTGATTTGGCAAGTTTGATTTCAGATTTTCAACTGAAGCTGTCTATTTGTCTTTGCTATCAGTGGTCCTTTTGTGAGTTTGCTAGTGCAACATTAGGAGAAGTGATAGGTGACCGAGTGGAAAAACACAGGTGCACAACATGTATTAGCACAAGAAACAACCAGTGACTGCAAACTCCACTCCAAGCATTAACCAGAGGCAACCATATAAGGATTTGTGATGTGGCCAGGTTTTGGGCCCAATTGTGTCTCGCCTGTCAATATTTGTCTAGAGTGAGATAGAGAGTGTCTAAGCAGAGCAGTAGAAGGAGGAGAAAGGCATGAGAGAAAAATTGTGCAGCTGTATGGCCACCTGTAGCCTGTGCACAACATAGCAGCAAGAGACTAAGGTCTTTTTATTTAATATAAAGTTTGTTCTATAGTTTGAACTTATATATATCTAGGGCAATTTTAAGATTTTGGGAGTGGAAATTTGTAATGTCACCTTCTCAAGCCTAGTCATCTGTGCGCCCGATAGCCTATTTCCAGAATCTCGATAGGCTATGTGGTATGGTAAGGGGTTCCCTTTTGAGAAGATCTTTTGGTTCAGTTGTTCTTGTTGGTTTCTGATGTTGGATTTGAGCTTAGTGATGTTTCAGGATGACTATGCAACTTTCAGAAGTTTGTTCCGCTTCCTGGGTAGCTCTCCAAAATTCTTGGAGGAGCTGTCTATTTTTAGAAAGTCACTCGGATGGCATCGTTATTCATCCCAAACCCTATGGAACATGTTGGTACAGTTTATTTGCCTTTTTGGTGAAGTTTGGGATTTTCTGCAAAAAGCATGTATTTTAATGAGCTAACAGTTAATATTGTGCACTTAGACTTATAAGTTGGAAAATAATTATAGAGTGCAAGGGTATGATAGCTCATTGGAAAGGGGAAAAGTTAATCTTTTATTTAGGCACATAAAAGTGAGAGCTAATGTGGTGAAATATTAGAGTTTGAGGGGAAAAGTATATTTCTCTATTTTATAATTCATTTTATTGTGCAAACTCCTAAAAGGTGCCTATAAAAAGGAGTTGAGGGCTCATTTTGCTCTTTATGCTTGATGAGATATTGTTAGAACGAAAACTCTCTTGAAGAAGTCTAATTTCGGTGGTGAGATATCCACCCTAGTTGGAAGAAGCAACTTCACTGTCAGGAGTTGCACAAAGCAAACATGGAGTTCGATGTGTTTTGATTAGTTTTGGATTGCAAGTTTGGTTTACTATGTGAGTTTTTGGTTTGGAATTTTGGAGTGGTTTTGGAGTGATCTTTGTTATCTTTTGCATTTCCCCATGAGGGTTGTACCATATCTGTCGTACCAGCGCTTGGGATAAATACTTGTGGGGGCATAGATGCAAAGGCAACGCCTTGTTGAGGGTTGCATTCTCTTTACAAGCAGGAGTGCTTAGTTTTGGGACTGTTTTCATAGCATTGGAGGCTATTTAAACATGTATCAGACCTGTCGTACAATAGCAGATCTGTACCCCATGTAGCAGTGTTTGGTTCTTATTTGTTGGCCACTGGGAACTTAACAAAGTTCATGTGTTGCTGGGAACTGCCAATGATGAGTGGGATGCAGTGTTAATGTCCTTTGAAGGAGGTTTGGTGTATGTTCATGTCAAGTTCTGATTTTCTTGCATCCTTGTGCTACCGTACAACAACAATAGAGCTTTTTCTGAGTGTTGATGCATGACAACAGTGACTTCATATGGTATACTTCAGTTTGAATGCTTTCTATTATTCTTGTTTGATTTGTATTTGCAAGTGCAATATTGATAGCATCAAATCATATATGTGAGTGGGTTTATGGAGCTAATCTTATGTATCACAGCCTGAGGCACTTCATTGTAATAAGCTGATATAAACTTTGTAATGACTTCCCACTGAATAAGTGGATGTGCCAGATAGTTTAGTTTTCTATTTGCTTGTAAAGGCTTCCCACTGAATAAGTGGATGTGCCTCTTTCTTTCAATACTCCATTGCTCAGGTTCCCGCTGAATAAGTGGATGCACCTGGTTTACTTTCCTTGTACTTCCCACTAAATAAGTGGAAGATTGTTACTTCAATTGGTTTATAATTTGACTTTAAAGCACTTGTATGCTCTAACCTTGCCCACACCGGGATCTGGGTGATCATAAAAGTGTGGAAGACATCTTACATCACAACAATCCATTTAGAGTATCATAGCTGGTCTTCCTACCAACCTGTTGGTCATCCTTCAATTGAGCATTTAGAGTTGAAATCAGTTTGGTCCGCATGTGCCTTTGATGAATCCAGAAGAAGTCGATTTCATCACATACAGAAGAAGAAAGTATCAGATTGATCCAGAGTCAGAAGAAGATAACAGTATGGGTGATAGACCACCACAAGACCCTAGTACCAGGGACATTCTGAATGATCTTGCTAGAGGACAGCAAGAGTTAGTGAAGAGTAATCAGCAGATGACCAGATTATTGGCTTAGTTGGTGAACCAGAGTATGGGTGGTGAGTCTCCTCGAAATAGAGGGAACAATGAGAACCGTGCAGAAGCTAGCAATTCCAACATTGCTAGCAATCAAAACAATAATACAAGAACCTCTTGGGCCTCTTCAGCTAGGCCTATGACGCATGTTTTTGTAAGATCCCCCTTAGGATATGTTGAAATTCTGACTTTAGTGTGTTGACATTTTGTCAAACACTTATCTTGTATGCTGTTGGATTGAATTCTAAATAGATTTCTAAATTTGTTTGCTTACTAATTTAGGTGATTCAGTTCAGATTTGCATATGCCAAATAAATAACACTGAAATATAATACTTAGCAAATGAAACAGTGGCAAATCATAACACTGTCATAACAACAAAAGTCTGATAGCAGGGTAAATCAGAGTTGATATAGTCTATTATAGATGTTCAAATTAAAGATTTGAACAATAGAAAGATTGTATTACATCAATGTCTTCATACCTAATGGATTCTTCACCACTTGATAAATCAAAAATCATATAAGTACTGATGCAAATCAGAATTCAGGGATAAATCTGAGAATATCTGAGTTAACTTGAATTTGAATGCTGGGTTGTTAGCAATAGAGACTTGAAAACTGTTCAAAACCAATGTCACCGTTCAGATTATCAATTTCATTCAATGAACTTCCATGCTGGTATGTTGGCTGCCCTTGAATGCCCAAATCTATGATTTCCTTCTAAACACAAATACTCATAATATCTGAGACTGCGTATCTCACATTCTATGGCGCTCCAATTAATATTAATGTCTCCTGATATATGCCACGCCTTCAATAGATAGCTGCAGCTATTACAAATTCTCTTATAAGAGGAATTCTTTCTAAACTGCATTACCTTATTTATCTAGAACCCATGATTCATTATTTATAATATATGCTATAAGATACAACTCAGGGCTGCGGCTGTATCACTGGGCGGCACACACAAACAATTCTTACAATGTCTTTATATGATTAATAACTATTGCTTGAGGCATCAATTAAAATCTGAAGACCCATGATTCATTCTCCAAACACCAATATGAGCTGCTGCATCAGCCTTATGACATAACCTGTAGCTGCTGAATGAGCTAATCCGTCAAACTTGGTCCCCTGTTAGGCAACAAACAATATAATCTTCTAGGACCCATGAATGAGCTTTAGACCAAGACACTCTACTATTGACCATGGGGCTACACTTAGGTTCTTGATCGAAAAAATATGGAACATCCAAGGAGACGAGGCATTTTGTTGTTTTGTTGACTTTAAAAAAGCATTCAACACGGTTCCCCGCGACAAACTGTGTAATAGAATGAAGGAGATGGGAGTTCCGGATGGGCTTAGGGTTGCTGTCCATTGACTATATGAGCAAGTCAAGGCTAAAATCAGGACTAGTGATGGTATGTCAGAATGTTTTGGCAGCGATATTGGCGTCAAGCAGGGTTGCCCACTTTCCCCAACTTTATTTGGACTTTACATTGACAAACTAGAAGATTGGATAAATAAAGCTAGTGGGGAGGGGGTTCAGCTAGCTAAGTACAACATAAAATTTCTTTTTTATGCAAACGAACTCATATTAATTGCCAAAACTACCAATAACTTGAGAGAACACTTGAGGGCTGTTGAAACTTTCTGTCAGGAAGTTGGGATGTAGGTGAACACAAGCAAAACCAAAGTAATGATCTTCTCTCTGAAAAGAAAAAAGAAGCAAATCAACTTTACTTTTGAAGGCAACCATTGGAGATCATGGATGAGTACAAGTATCTTGGGCTTGATTTCCACTACAAGCTCAGTTGGGAAACATGTAGAGCAAAAAGAATTCAAGGAGGTTGGAAAGCATTGTACTCTCTTCAAAATAGGTGCAAGATTGCGGAATTGTGGGATTAGAAAACCAAGAGAACACTATTTGGTTTGCTAGTCACTTTGGTGATTCTATATGGGTGTGAAATCTGGGGCAGCAGTATGTCAGATCAGAAATGGAGGCAAATAGAAAGGATACAAAAGCACTTCATTGTCAGTAGTCTCAAAGTTAAGAATGTTGTTCCGTATGAGATCTTATTAGCTGAAACAGGGTCATTCCCCTTGGAGACATCGGCAATGGTTCGGCTGTTAAGCTACCTCAAGAAGATCGCAAATATGGAGACACAGATGGCCTAGGCTAATCATGGAGGAAGAGTTAACTAGGAGAAAGAACACTTGGAGGAAGCAAAACGACAAATGGATAAAGAAGTGGGACATTAATATGCAAGATTGCCCAGAGGCTAGGGAAGAAATAAAAAAATATGTAAGAGAAAAATGTAGGTATGTCATGTGGTCAAAGCAAATGGGACGTAAAAAGGAGTACTACATCAAAGAGTTTAATCCCATGGGAAATCATAAAGAAAAAGCCTATATCGGAGAGGATATTAAATGGAAAGCGAAAATGTTGATATCTCAACTTAGGACAAGCTCGCACCATCGTAGGTGTGAAACAGGTAGATGGCGGATTCCTAGAGAAGAGTGGAAAAGAGAATATGCCTTTTTTGCAACAAAGGTGAGGTGGAAACGGAGCGACAATTTATCTTGGAGTGTGAGGCGTATATCGACATTCGTTCTAGCTATGGTGACACTTTGAATATCACCAATCTAAGCACCTTGTTTGAAGAGGCAAAGGTGAGTAGAGCTGCAAACCTCTTGATCAAATTACACAGCAGAAGGAAAGATCTCAAGAAAAAATTACAAGCGTCTTAGAGGGTGTTTGTTCTGTTGTTCCGTCTTTGGTGGGATTGCATGTGGTTTTTGTGGGTCCCATAGGTGGTTGTGGCCTCGTGGATGTCATTAAAGTTCTTCATTCATTCATTCATGCAGCTACTTTAAATCAATATTCAATAATAACAATATCAATTGTTTAACATATGCAAATTCAAATCCTGAATGCTTGCTGGGTCCCGTGATCCACTAATCAATTTGATGTTTTCTTTAAATTTCCCAACACCACAATATCAATATCTCTGCTGCATATTAAGGCTAGGACCCACGATTTACCAAAAACTCTTTATTAAAATATAACCATAGCTAAAGCTTGTCAGATTTTGTCTCCTAATGTGCAACCAAGCATAAATAGATATATATATGGCTTCAAATATGAATAATATATTCAATCAAGGTTCCACACAAACTTCAAACATTGAAATAAATTTAGTATAGATTTGAAACAAATATTGGAACAAACATATATATATCAATCTATATTCAGATCTATACCAAATTTATTTCAGTGTTTGAAGTATATATATATATATATTGATCCACTTGCAAATTTATATTTATTTATAAATCAATAAATTTGCAACAAAACCCTCTGCATAAATATTATACTCCAACCTCAAATACTGTGAAGCACAACTGTGAAATCTGAAGTGATTTCACCTCTACAACTGGTAAGGGGACATCACCAAACCAGAACTACCAAGGGGTCATCTCCTCGGTACAGCGAATGCAAGGGAACATCTCCTTGACATCAACTGAATACAAACTTGACAAAATAAACATCAATACAAGCATCCTCAACAATGACTCTGACCTCTCCTTTTAAACTTTCATCAATTAGGACTAGCCTAATTTTATTAAATGAAAGTTTTTGTGTACACAGTCACACCTTATAGTTTTAAATGCTTTTATATGACCCTTTTTAAATGTGTGTGTACAATAACACTTTAATTTATAAAGTGTTTTTTAAATGCTCAAGTAACTTAATAAAACATTAATTTTACAAAGTAATTAAAATACTTTATAAAATTAATTTACAATTATAACCCATTAAGTTACTTGCAAAAACCGGGACATGACAGTTTTTTTGGGACAGCAACAGAACCAAGGTGGAGGACAACAATTTGTGGCTAAAAGCTTTGCTGATTATCAGCAAGAGTGGCTATCTTTGGGTGAAGAGTCCCAGAATGCTATGTCTCTACATGACTTTTGCCAAATCAAGTACTGGAATAGGCCCAGGATCTAGAATTAGGTCCTTCTAAGGAAGCTTGGGAAGGTGCCTATACCCACATTTGATGGATCATCGAAATGCACTGCTAGATCATGGGTGCAAAAGCTTGACAACTACTTAGGTTTGAACCCAATGCTAGAAGGAGACTCCATCAAATTTGCCTCTGCTCATCTTGAAGGTGATGCTCATGATTGGTGGACTCATGGCATGATCACTCAAGGTCATAGACTGTAATGTCCCCTTCTTAGCCCAGACAGTCAGATGAGGAGATTAGCCTATTCCAAGGTTCCCATAGGCTAATGGCTTTGGTTAGGGAGCCTATTTGGGTCATTTTCTAGGACTTACTATTTATAGTAAGTTAGGCAGGAGGATCACAAGTGGTGTTGGCCCGACTTTCTATTTATAGCCACTGCCAGTTGGAGCATCATGGGGAATTGTGGGACTCAATGAAATAAAAGAAAATAATAAAATACTCCTCCCTTAGGTGTTGAGGGTGAAGGAATAAAAGAAGAGAAAATGAATTCATTTGCATCCATTAACTTTTACAAAAAACCCATTGTCATGAACTTGAAGCTTCTTGCTTTGAGGGTTTGATCTAGGGTTCTGCTGAGACGAAAACCTCCGTAGAATCACTTGCTTCATGTTTGGAAGACAACATTAGGCGGGTTGTGGGAAGTCTCATCCAGGGGCTTCACTTGTGCTGCAATTTGATATATTTTAGTGAAGATTTGAGGAGAAAATGGACATATCTTATGCAGTGTTTGTGTGCAGCTGAGAACAAAGATTTGAGGGACAGATTTAAGTGTTTGTGGAGGAGTTACTTGCAGCTGTACTTCTTCTTTTCTGGTCATACCAGTCTATTGTAGGTCGTACATCTTGTATGCAGAGGTTTAGAGTATTTATTGAGGGTTTTGAGCTTGTGCTTGGGCGTAGAGGTCATATTAATAGCTGTAGATGAATTCAGAACTTATGTGACTGTTTGGAGAGCATATTCGAGATTTTTTGTTGCTAATAAATACCTACAGCAAGGTCGTCCACCTCCAGAAAGGGTAGATCTAGTTCTATATCAAAACGCCTCTCCTAGTAACCCTTCCACTCACAATTTCAAGGCGCCTAGACAGATATATCACTTTGCAATTACCATTGAGAGGGAGAAACTTGATGTTGGGCTGTTGTATGCATTTTTGTAGTGCCTATCTGGGTGGTTCATGTACAGCGTGTTGGCATTTCAATTCGCACCTCTGGAATGCTAATTGGAAATGGACAACTATGCACAAATAAGCTGCTCTCCTATTATGAGGGGGAGTTCCCTTTTTGCTGATGTTCGCTTGAAAGATAAATAAAACAAATTTGCCTATCTTCTTTTTGATTCTCAGCTGCGAGCACAAGGTTATAAAACTCTATTTCACTGCAGAAGTGTTAGCGTTTAATTTCGCACCTTTCGGTAAGAAAGAAAAATGGATAGCGTGTACAGTAGGACTGTTCTTCGAATTAGGAGGGTAAGCTCCCTCAACAAGAAAATTAAAAAGACGTTTACAAAATAACCTATCTTTTTGTTTATCAAGGCACGAGCACAAGGCAATGAAGCTCTTCTGCAAGGCTATAAGATTTTCTAAAGCTTTCCAGAAGAAAATAACTAACTTTATCTTTTAAAACAATTCTGATTTCTTCAAGTAAATTAAGAGCATAAAGAAATCAGAAGAACAACTTGGAGGTTTTCAAAACAAAAGAAAAAATACAACTCACAATAATTGCTCGTGCACAAAGTCATGAACAATTTACATAACTCTTGACAACAATATAGATCTCTAAAACCATGATTTGTATTCTCATTAATCAAAAAGCAAGAATCAATAACAGTGCTTGAACAATAAAATGCGAGCAAAAACTAGTCTCAACATTTACCATTAGGGAGTTTAAGTGCGTAGAATACACTTATTTATACCTAAAAAGCCAAGATGCAAGGAAATAAAAGGAAGAGTTAACTAACACTCTTCACTCTAGATCTAATTGCTGCATGGGAAGCATTCAAGCTTATTAGCAATTAAAACTAAAAGTATCTTGTCATACAAATTTCAGTTAACTGAACTTGCACGTTATTACACATTGAGTTCCAACTCAAAGATATTTTGCATAATTTCCAAAAGCAAAATCTAAAAATAAATTTAACTTTAGTTAACAAAGACAGTTCTTAAAATAGAAGCTGCTTTGGAAATCTCTCCTGTTGCCAAAAATAATTTCCTCTTGCAAAATGTGAAGAATAAGCTAAGTCTGAGAATTGAGATTTCTCTCAAATTCCTCAACCTTGGGTTCATCTGGCATGATCGTGGACTCAAGGTGAACCATCCTCATTTACAGGTCTATGGCAGCATCTTTTGTGATTTTCTCAAACACTTCAAAGTCTTTCTCAGCCTTGGTGCACTTTGATGCAATATCAACCAGGACGTAAATTTCGTCTACGTGAAGATCACCACAAAACTTTCCGCGGATCAGCTGAATGAACTCCTCTTGCAAAATATGAACAAGGCAATTTATGCCTTCATCGCTGAAATGCCTGCAAGGGATGTTTTGGACAAAATCAATGGCATATTTTTCAATGCCCAGAAGCTTTTCTTTCCACGTAGCCAACTCCATCGGTATTCTTCGAGGTGAAACTTGTCACAAGTCCGTTTCTTTGACCTTGGAATATTCATGTTTGAGCAAAGATTTAGCCTCAATGGTGACTGATGAATATTGCATGATGACTTGAAGGGGGCTTGTTCTGATGCCTTTTTGCCTTGAAAATGACCAATTTGGACTCCTATGTGTTCGCTGCCCAAGAAAAACAAGTTTTCCTTTTGCTGTCCAATATTTAATTTCTGTGAAAAAATTAAAATTTTGCCCTTGGAAAATGAAATTTTGGAGTTGCACCCTCAAAGATTCAGCAGATTTGAGATCAAACCGGTCCAGGATGATGGAAAATGCCTTTTGCCGAGGTGGGTATGTGTCAGAAATGAGAAATTTTGGACAAATAAGCCTCAAAAATCAATTTTATCTTGGCTGTAGGTGGTGATTTTGCCCTCAAAAAACCATGACCAGTGGTGAAAATCCTTGAAAATTTGCCAAAAATGGTTTCCTGGGTTTGGACGTTGCCTTGGGAATATGAAAATGGACCCTATGAAAGAAGAGAATGAAGAAAAAGAAGGAAATAAGTGATCGAATTGCCTTCTTTATATTTTGTTGATCTGAAAAAGCTTCAAAAAGCTTAAAAAACCCTCAACAATGGCCGCCAGTGCAAGAAAGAGGCGGAAAGTGGACAAATTTTCCTTTGAGTGTGATAGAAACAAGTAGAATGATGCAAGAATGGATGATATTTGCCCTGTATGTGAAGATCCAATCTTCAAAGCCTTTGAATTCGCCTCATGCAAGCTTTTATTCATCCATTAATGGCCGCCATGTATGAAGTGAATCCCCAATACCATCCTCTTGCCTTGAAAATGATAATAACTATGCCAAATATCTCCCTTATAGCTTGCCTTCACCTCTAGGGTTTCAATGTGCTTTTTCTTTTTCTAAAAATAAGATGCTCTTATTTTGGCTCCATGCAAAAAGAATAGGTTGAAAAAGGAGTGCAAAACATGAAAGAGGAGCGCTTTTTTATTAATGCCAAAAAGGAGTGGATTTTGATCAAGTTGAGCGCCTTTTCCTAGGTGAACAAAAGGCGTGGGAAATGCTTGAAAAGGGCGCCTTTTGGAGATAGCTAAAAAGCGTGAGTTTTAGGTAAATTGAGCGCCTTTATCAAGGGTCAAAAAAAAGGCGTGCATTTTGGGTAATTTAGGCGCTTTTTTTAGATGAGGCAAAAAGGAGTGCAATATGGTGAAAAAGAGCGCCTTTCTGAGAGGCATGGAAAGGAGTGTGTTTTGCCCAAAATGAGCGCCCTTTTGGAAGGCATGAAAAGGTGTGGGATTTGGCCAAATAGAGCACCTTTTTCATATCTCAAGACTTAAACTTTTTTCGCCCGATTTTGGAGTGTCCTAGGTGGAAGCATATTTCAAAATATATTTAAGTATATGCTAATGTTTAAATATTTTGAAATATACTTCCAGGATGTTTGAGATAGGTCCCGGATCCATGGGATTTAACATGCAGATTCTAGATTTTTAAGGATCCACTAGATTTCAAAGTTAGACAGATTTCAGGATCCTAGAACATCAGGTTTCAAGACACCAGACTTAGCCAATTTCAAAGCTCAAATTTATGATTCTTGACCTTGAAAAACTTTGAAGTTGGCCTTGATTATTTTGATGGAGGCTGCCTAGATCACTGTTGTTTGCCTCTGCCTCTGGAGCTTATTTTTTCCGTAACTTCTTCATTTGATGACGGAATGTCTTGAAGTTTGGAAACCAAGCTCATATGATCTGAAACTATCATTGAAGCTCTTCCTCCATGGATGATACTCAAAAATGGTGCTCATTCAAGGCAAGAACGCCCAAAAATGACTTGAAATTTTTTTCAAAATTTTCCAAAATTTCAAAATTGAATTTTGACTTGCCAAATGTATTTGCATTGCTTCCCTTGGTTCCTTTATGTCATTTTGGCTTCTAATTCACAACTTTGACCTTCTCTTTTTGATGTTCTTTCAATGCTCTGTGCTTGATTAGCTTGTCAGAATCTCCTTCATTCGGGCATTGGATCAATATCTTTCGATATCTCTTTGTACCTGCAGGGTTAGCGCAGTCATGACAAGGGTACACGGTGCTTAGGAGGTATGTTTGGGCACATATACGAAAAAATTTCGTATGGGTACAACATTAGGCTCTGTCTGGTGACCATGGTGTATACTTGCAGCATAGGACCTCTGAATCTCTGGGTTTATAGTGCAAACCAGTGTCTTATCAGTTGGGCAATAGAGTCAATACATTTTCCTAATCACCTATAACAAGACTTTTTTCCTAAAATCACCTAGTAACGGACTTCTTAAAATCACCTAAGAGTGGAACTCTGGTCTACCTAATGAAACACAACAAATAAACGGTACATAACTGGGAAAAACATTACTACATAACGAACATATAACGAAAGGGGAAATACAATACAAAACAATTTGACACACAAAACGCTCTTTTTGAGCGAGGACAAGAACAAAGACTGTTACACAAAACCATCAACAGGTTCAAAAAAATAAGAACCTCTTCTCCTAAGCTGGGAGATTTGTCTTGGCAGCAAATAGTCTTTCTTCCTCTACAACACCTTCTCAAAAAACCATGATTCAGGTGGGTAGACGCGTTCAGGCCATGAGAAGTTCATGATGAATTGATTGATGCGCATGAGCTCTGTTGGATCATCTTCTTCCATAGTGAAAAATATTTGCAACAGGTGAAGGTACATAACCTCCTTTTGAAGGTATGAAGCAAGATCTTGTGGGCAAAGTATGCTTGTGGGAATGGTAACCACCACATATAGGACTTGATGTTCTTCATCCATGTCTTCAACATATGCAACTTTAAATTTAGTCCATGAGTCATCCTTTGGAAAAGGTTGAAGCTGTTCATACAAAATGTCCATCACTAGTTCTTGGCTTACCGGATTCATAACTGTTATCCTCCATTTATCTAGTGATTCAGGTACTACATCATTCTCATTGATCATGTCTTCGTCTATCCAGTCCTCCGAATCTGAATATGATAGATCATCAAGACCTGAACCTTCGAGCTCCCGATTATCATCAAAGTACACCTGCTGAAAAACATCTTCACTTGGTGGCTCACTTCGCCATCCATCATTTTGAGTCTCGTCAGCTTCCATGGAGCGATTTCCTTCAAAGATTGTGTCCTTGAGAACATGAACACAAACATTTGGTAGCATCTCATCTTCTTCTAGCATGCATGCAGGATCAAGCATGGATTCTTCTAAGCTTTGTGTTTCTTCTTCTGCTGCTTGAATGATCTCACACACGACATATCTCACAACACACTTGTCGAGAATTTCTGACTTCTCCATATGATTCTTTTCAGTGACCAATACTGAATATTCCATGAGCTCTTCGTCTACATGAGCGTCTTCATTTGCTATTTCTTGTGTTGATTTTATCACATCGATGATGTCCTTTTCTTGCACAGGTTCATGAATAACCTCAGAAGATCTAGCATCATCTTCTTCACCGGTGTGTATGAAATTCTCTGGAGACAAAGATGAAGATGGACTACACTGCAAAAGAAAGCTTACAGTATCTTCAACTAAAGATTCACTCTCCAAGTGATGCAAAAAACTGTCAAGATCCAATGATGAATCTTCCATATGATCTGATTTGATAAATGCCTCCAAAGATAAATCATTTTCATGAAGATCTCGTTCTTGCTCCAATTGCAATGCTTCCTTGGTCTTTTCTCCTTTGACTGTATTTGACGCAGGTTCTTCAAACCAACCTTCAAAAGATGACATGAACAAATTGGATTCATCATTGCCCTCTTCAGAACATATGATTTCTTCTTCCTCACAATTTCGCTCTTGAGAGATGTGTTGCACTTCTTCTTCCTTAGAGAAAGTAGGCAAGTCGTGCACTTCTTCAGGTTCTTCCATCCACAATCCTTCAAATTCGAAGAAATTATGCAAACTTTCAGCTTCATTTTCAGTCATCATCATGTAAGTGCCTTGACCGGTCTCTTGATATAGAATCTAGGCTTTCAGGTTTTGAGACTTCACCACTGTAAAACGAGACTTGGGCTCAGGTTCCAACTTGATCTTACCACCCTTTATGGGGATGGTTGCCGAGGACCAATCCAATTGGATTTCTCCGCCTAAGTCTTTGCAAAAACTTTGGCTTAGTAACATCCTGTAGCTGGCTGGGATATCAGCTACCAGAATGGTCATCATGATTCTCTTCTCTGGACAGCTGCTAAGGCAACTTGTGCATCCTTCAAGTGTCCAACCAGCGGCACTGATTTTGATTCAAGTGAATAACACTTGCCTTGGGTTTTGGTGCATGAGAGTCCTAATGCATTCATCACCTGCAATGGCATGACGTTATCTAAAGCACCGGAGTCTATGATGCAATTGCTCAACTTGAAGCCGCCAATGTATAGAGATATGTAGAAAGGCTTCGGCTTCTCTCCTGCTGCTGCAGAAGATTCGAGAAGAGTAGGCTAGATAGGGGTCTCCTTACGAATTTGACAATTCTGTCCAGCTGATCAGGGTGATTTTGGAGGTATTCTAGTTGAGAAATTTGGACCTTCGTCTTCATCATGGAATCAACAATATCAAAATTTGTCGTGGATGAATCCGAAGTGCTAACTTTGACGTCCTCTTGAAGTAACTTGGCCGCTTCTCTAGACTTCTCCTTTGCTTTCAATTTTTCTTCTTCCTTTTGAGCTTTCACGTGCTGTGCCCGAGTGAAGACTGGCATGGAGTAATGTTCAACATTGACCGCAAGAGAATATTGTGAAATATTGTCCTAGTCTTCTTCTTCAAATGTGGATTCATCTTGAATGTATCCCGTAGCAGAGTCGCCATCAAGGTCTTCCATCTTGGGATGAACAACGCTTGAACTTGAGGGTCCAGCATCAGCAAAGCCCATGATTTGATTCATTCTTTGGCTTTCGGGACAAGTAGCTCCATTATGCTCATTGGTTTCATGGAAGGAGCAAAAATATGCTCTTGGTGGTGGAGCTTCAGCTACTGGCTTTGTTGGAAGTGCTGGTAACCTTGGCCTATAATTGTTATTATAGGGCTAGAAATTGTTTCTTCTGTGGGGTGACTAATATTGCTGCGGAGGTGGTGCCTGCTGTGGCATTTGCCTCTTCATGATTGTGACATCATTTGCCACCTTTTGAAGTAGTGGAACTGTAGAATTCTGGATCAGAGGCCTGATGGAATCCTTCATCATTTTTCCTGAAGTCATCATATGATCCTCCAGTTCTATGGCGTGCTCTTGAGCATCTGTCAATTCTGTCTCATGAGCTGATTTGAGAAGAAAAGAAATTTCAGATGGCAAAGCATTGATGAAGCTACTCAACAGGATCTCAGGTGACGGATTCAAAGTAACTGACAACCTTGTGACAAGACGATTAAATCTTGCGATGAATTCTCTCATTGGCTCGTGAGACTCCCATCTTTGAATTTGATAGTTGGGCAAACAATAAGTGGCTATCCTCAGCAGGCTTGAATCTGGCCAAGAATTTCTCACTCATAGTATTCCAGTTCGTGATGCTACGTGCTTCAAGATGGTTGAACCAATCTGCTGCATTGCCGGTCAAGGTCTCAACAAAGAGACGCACTGCAACATCTTCATGAGCCACGCTCAAAACAAAACAAGTCGTAGTGAATGCTGAAATATGTTCGTCAGGGTGTTGGCTTCCATCTCCATGAAATCTTGGAAAGTGCTTTCTCGACCCCTTCGGAAGATCATGATTTTCGGTGAGGGCAAGCAGACCAATTGCATTTCCCCATGGTAAAGGAGGTGCACGCCTATTGTTGCTGTTGTTGCCATTGTTGCCATTGTTATCACCTATGTCTTCTCTTGTTAGATCTGGTATATCAGGATTGGTAGAAGATGAACCTTCTATGTCTGCAGCACCAAAAGTTGAAGCAAGTGGATCATCAAGACTCCTTCTATTCTACCTCTGGTATACTTGATACGCCAGATTGCTTAATTCCACGCAGGTGGGGGTAACACTGGTCTTCCTGCTGTAAGATCTGCTTTTCTTTCTTCGTCAAGGATTATGGCAGCAACTCTCCAATGTGCAGGATTCCTTCTTTCAACGAACACAAATCTCCTCAAGTTATCAACAATATCTTCTTGCTGCTATTGAACTAGAGTCGTATGCGGCTGCAAAACAGGTGCAATAGGTCTCCAGATGGTCATATATGCAAAAAGATAAAGTGTTAGCTTCAAAGTAAAAATCTTGTGCCCCACGGTGGGCGCCAAAAACTATTAGAGTTTAATTTTGCACCTTTCGGTGAGAAAGAAAAACGGACAGCGTGTACAATAGGACTATTCTTCGAATTAGGAGGGGAAGCTCCCTCAACAAGAAAATTAAAAAGACGTTTACAAAATAACCTATCTTTTTGTTTCTCAAGGCACGAGCACAAGGCAATGAAGCTCTTTTGCAAGGCTATAAGATTTTCTAAAGCTTTCCAGAAGAAAATAACTAACTTTATCTTTTAAAACAATTCTGATTTCTTCAAGTAAATTCAGAGCATAAAGAAATCAGAAGAACAACTTGGAGGTTTTCAAAACAAAAGAACAAATACAACTCACAATAATTGCTCATGCACAAAGTCATGAACAATTTACATAACTCTTGACAACAATATAGATCTCTGAAACCATGATTTGTATTCTCATTAATCAAAAAGCAAGAATCAATAACAGTGCTTGAACAATAAAATGCGAGCAAAAACTAGTCTCAGCATTTACCATTAGGGAGTTTAAGTGTGTAGAATACACTTATTTATACCTAAACAGCCAAGATGCAAGGAAATAAAAGGAAGAGTTAACTAGCACTCTTCACTCTATATCTAATTGCTGCATGGGAAGCATGCAAGCTTATTAGCAATTAAAACTAAAAGTATCTTGTCATGCAAATTTCAGTTAACTGAACTTGCATGATATTACGCATTGAGTTCCAACTCAAAGATATTTTGCATAATTTCCAAAAGCAAAATCTAAAAATAAATTTAACTTTAGTTAACAAAGACAGTTCTCAAAATAGAAGCTGCTTTGGAAATCTCTTCTGCTGCCAAAAATAATTTCCTCCTGCAAAATGTGAAAAATAAGCTAAGTCTGAGAATTGAGATTTCTCTCAAATTCCTCAACCTTGGCTTCATTTGGCATGATCATGGACTCAAGGTGAACCATCCTCATTTGCAGGTCTATGGCAGTATCCTTTGTGATTTTCTCGAACACTTCAAAGTCTTTCTTAGCCTTGGTGCACTTTGATACAATATCAACCAGGAGGTAAATTTCATCTACGTGAAGATCATAGAAAACTTTCCGCGGATCAGCTGAATGAACTCCTCTTGCAAAATATGAACAAGGCAATTTATGCCTTTATCGCTGAAATACCTGCAAGGGATGTTTTGGACAAAATCAATGGCATATTTTTCAATGCCCAGAAGCTTTTCTTTCCACGTAGCCAACTCCATCGTTATTCTTCGAGGTGAAACTTGTCACAAGTCTATTTCTTTGACCTTGGAATATTCATGTTTGAGCAAAGATTTAGCCTCAATGGTGACTGATGAATATTACATGATGACTTGGAGGGGGCTTGTTCTGATGCCTTTTTGTCTTGAAAATGACCAATTTGGACTCTTGTGTGTTCGCTGCCTAAGAAAAACAAGTTTTTTTTCGCTGTCCAAAATTTAATTTTTGTGAAAAAATTAAAATTTTGCCTTTGGAAAATGAAATTTTGGAGCTGCACCCCTCAAAGATTCAACAGATCTGAGATCAAACCGGTTCAGGATGATGGAAAATGCCTTTTGCCGAGGTGGGTATGTGTCAGAAATGAGAAATTTTGAACAAATAAGCCTCAAAAATCAATTTTATCTTGGCTGTAGGTGGTGATTTTGCCCTCAAAAAACCATGACTAGCAGTGAAAATCCTTGAAAATTTGCCAAAAATGGCTTCTTGGGTTTGGACATTGCCTTGGGAACATGAAAATGGACCCTGTGAAAGAAGAGAATGAAGAAAAAGAAGGAAAGAAGTGATCGAATTGCCTTCTTTATATTTTGCTGATCTGAAAAAGCTTCAAAAAGCTTGAAAAACCCTCAACAATGGCTGCCAATGCAAGAAAGAGGCCTTCCAGTGGACAAATTTTCCTTTGAGTGTGATACAAAGAAGTAGAATGATGCAAGAATGGATGATCTTTGCCCTGTATGTGAAGATCCAATCTTCAAATCCTTCGAATTTGCATCATGCAAGCTTTTTATTCATCCATTACTGGCCGTCATGTATGAAGTGAAGCCCCAATACCATCCTCTTGCCTTGAAAATGATAATAACTATGCCAAATATCTCCCTTATAGCTTGCCTTCACCTCTAGGGTTTCAATGTGTTTTTTTTTCTAAAAATAAGATGCTCTTATTTTGGCTCCATGCAAAAAGAATAGGTTGAAAAAGGAGTGCAAAACATGAAAGAGGAGCATTTTTTTATTAATGCCAAAAAGGAGTGGATTTTGATCAAGTTGAGCGCCTTTTCCTAGGTGAACAAAAGGCGTGGGAAATGCTTGAAAAGGGCGCCTTTTGGAGATAGCTAAAAAGCATGAGTTTTAGGTAAATTGAGCGCCTTTATCAAGGGTAAAAAAAAAGGCATGCATTTGGGTAATTTAGGTGCTTTTTGTAGATGAGGCAAAAAGGAGTGCAATATGGTGAAAAAGTGTGCCTTTTTGAGAGGCATGAAAAGGAGTGTGTTTTGCCCAAAATGAGCGCGTTTTGAAGGTGTCTAAAAGGTGTGGGTTTCCTTCAAAATGAGCGCCTTTTTGTAAGGCATGAAATGGCGTGGGATTTGGCCAAATAGAGCACCTTTTTCATATCTCAAGACTTAAACTTTTTTTGACTGATTTCGGAGTGTTCTGGGTGGAAGTATATTTCAAAATATATTTCCTATACTTTAAATATTTTGAAATATACTTCCAGAATGTTTGAGATAGGTCTCGGATCCATGGGATTTAACATGCAGATTCTAGATTTTTGAGGATCCACCAGATTTCAGGATCTCAGAACATCAAGTTTCAGGACACCAGACTTAGCCAATTTCAGGGCTCAAATTTATGATTCTTGACCTTGAAAAACTTTGAAGTTGGCCTTGATTATTTTGATGGAGGCTGCCTGGATCATTGCTGTTTGCCTCTGCCTCTAGAGCTTATTTTTGCCGTAACTTCTTCATCTGATGACGAAATGTCTTCAAGTTTGGAAACCAAGCTCATATGATCTGAAACTATCATTGAAGCTCTTCCTCCATGGATGATACTCAAAAATGGTGCTCATTCAAGGCAAGAACGCCCAAAAATGCCTTGAAATTTTTTTCAAAATTTTCCAAAATTTCAAAATTTTCAAAATTGAATTTTGACTTGCCAGATGTATTTGCATTGCTTCCCTTGGTTCCTTTATGTCATTTTGACTTCCAATTCACCACTTTGACCTCTTTTTGACGTTCTTTCAATGCTCCGTGCCTAATTAGCTTGTCAGAATCTCCTTCATTCGGGCATTGGATCAATATCTTTCGATATATCTTTGTACCTGCAGGGTTAGCGCAGTAATGACAAGGCTACATGGTGCTTAGGAGGTATGTTTGGGCACATATACAAAAAAATTTCGTATGGGTACAACAAGAATAGGTTTTTTCCTTTTTTAAAACTTCTAACTACAACTAGGCCTAAACTAAATGACGCTTTTAATTTCCTAAGCAAATTCAGAGTAAAAGAATTAAAACTGAACGAGGAATGAATTGTTGTAACACAAAAACTTAAATAAATTTCTCCCAGATTCACATCATAAGACCCATTGTACTTTAATGATGAAAACTGAAATAAAATTTACACAAGCCAGACATCTGACGACAAAACTAGATGATCTAAGATATAAAATCAGAGCAAAAGGCAGGCATGAAACTTCTATTTCAATATCATAAAGTTGATACAACTCCAGAACAACAATATTGTAGCAAAAGGCAGACATACAATATGTGATCAAACACTGGAAACATATTACACAGAATGAACGAGCACTTGGAATAACAAGTTCTGCAGGCTAGAATAGGCACAGCAAATTTGCTATCACAATTACCATTACCATTACTTACAATGAGCAAGGCTACCCTTATTTATACTAAATCAAAGGAGTAGGGAACCCTAAAATGTCCTTGATTAACCCTAACTAACTTGCCAACTTGCAAGCTTTATTTCTATTCTAAGGCAAAGATTACAACTAACAAACGCTTTAAAGCAATTTGCTTTAAAGCAGAGAAAACTCCAACTAATACAAAGTGATTTCTTTATAAAAAAAGAATGGATGAGCTTAGGATGAAAACAAATGCTTTAAAACAAAAAACATTGAGTTAAAGCTGCTTTTTGAGTGACATCTTCATCTACATTCTTGCTTTATTGGTGATGTCATCCCCTGGTGTTTTGGGAAATAATATCTTCTAAAAAGCAGCTTTCGAGAGAAAAAGATGGCACATAGGTTTTGTAGACAATTCCGCTTTGAAGCAACCCAGATCGTCGGGTTTTGAAAAAGCAGAGGATTTCTCAAAAAAGCAGCAAAAAAGCAGATTCCCAAAAAAAGCAAAATTTCCAATCTTCAAGAGGATGAAATTTTGGATGGACCCATCTCCATGAAAACTGAAAAAGCTTCGGTCCAATTTTTGAAAAACGATCCCCTAGAAAAAAGGACCCTGAAAAAGCGTGCCTCCTTGCTTTCTCAACCTGAAACTATGAAGAATGTTGAAAAAGCACTTCGTTTGAACTTTCGAATCTTCGTGGAAAGAAAAATATGTCTTCTTCCTCTGGATGCAACTTGCAAAAGATAATGAATAAAAGAAGCCAAATGTTTGTCTTTATAGAACTTTAGAGTGAAAAAGCAGCTTTCTTTGTGAAAGAATAAAACTTGGATCTTATCCATGAAAAAAGCAACTTTTAAAGTGCAAATCCAAGTAGGATGTCTTCGAATAGGAAGAATCCCTATTTTATAGCTAACTATGGCTTCATATGTGAGATGAGTTGTAAGATACCCAACTAATTCAAAAAAAAAATTCCTTAAACAATTTTACTTGCTATCAACTCATCAACTACTCAACAACTTAAAGATATACATCAAAGATAACCACATTGAATGAATCAACCTTAGAGATGGGTACTTGTCTTATTACTTGATTCAATCATCTTGCAATGTCTTATTACATGGATAATGCTTTCAATAGCATGAAGTTACAAACTTATTCAAATGGAATTACAAAAGGAGGCCTTGAAGCCCTAATGTCTACAATGACTTCTACACTTGATCAACTCAACCAAACTCAAAGATGTTAACTAAATGTCAACACCTCACAATACAACAAGGGAGCATCACCTTGCTTGTTGAGGGAGCATCACCCCAACACTTGAAACTCGCAGGCCTCAAGATTACAAGCTCAATAGCTTTGCAGAGAGAATTTTGTCAAAATGAATAGATGATAACGAATGAAAGGGCTCCTCCTTTTATAGGCCTTCCAAAGGCAATGAAGGCACGTTTTTCAATGCACAAAGAGGAACCGAGGCACATTTCCCAAGAAGCATATCCAAGGGAATATTCCTCTCTCCAACTCATCCTGAGTTGGCAATCTTATCCAAAAGCCTTGACACGGATCCAAATGCCATTCTTTCGACCAATGAGAATCCAAGTTGTGTAACTACCTTAACCACCTCAACTTAGGCGCAGTTCTAGTGTTTTTCAGATAGGGCGCTAGCTTTGGAGGATTTGCTCATGAAATGGCACCCTATGGGTCTTAGGCGCACATCTTGATTGTTTTGAACTGATGATGGATGATGCAACTTGGAAATGTTTCCTTGTATTGCCTTCACATTCCAGGGAACTCTACCAACTCCACGCCAAGTCAACCTGCTTGAGGTGCTCTTCTGAGAGAGTGTAGGAGGATACTAGCGCCTCATGTTGGATTCACCTTTATGCATGTAGTGGTTTAAATTTGAAGATCTTGTGATGAAGTGAGACACTTACTCACCAAGCGCCTTAACTAATTGGAGTGATTGGAAACTTCTTTCCAACTTAGGCGCTTATATGGAGGATTTGTAGTAGTTTTGGCGCCAATGAATAGTTTGACATATTTTCACAAGTTTAGACCACAATTTGAAGCTTCCAAGTGTTAGATTGACTCCTATGAAATGAGCGCCCAAGACTTACCTCTTATGAAGATGCTTCTTTCCCAACTTGGCACACTTACCATCAGTTTGACTAGGAATTTGCGCTTAGGCTCCAACTGAACATCTTTTCAAAGTAGATTGAAAGCAACTTGACTTCAATTGTATTTGATCTTGCCCCCTGATGGAGCGCCTTGTATCCCAACTGGTTTTGAAGTCTTACATCTACCTTAGGCGCACTTTTGGGGTAGTTTTGACTGGTATCTGCGCCTAGGCCTTGAAACCCCCAAGATACTCACCCAAACTTCATCATCCATCTGGGCGCCCTAGTGAAGAAGCTTAGCTAAATTGAGCGCCTCATCTCAAAATCATTATCTAATGCCAGAAGAGACCCTTTTCATACTAGGTGCTCATTGACAAGTTGCCAGAGGAAAAATGCGCCTAGAGATGAATATGTCATCACTTTGATCAATTCAATCATTTCCACTGGATCTTTTGAAGGCAAGATTTCACTTGATCAATCCTTCAAGGAATTCACCATTTGCAAAGGAGTCTAGGCGCAATATGAGGACTAGGCGCACTTTGAGTGTTGTGAAGGCTAGGAAGTGCGCCTAACTCACTTAGACCACTTCAGTGATTCCAAACTCATCACTGGATGATCCTGCAAGTTCAATAGGTTCACATCATACCCTCAGATGACTCCATTCTCTTGATTATATCCTTCAAAACCCAAGGCGCACAGTTGGTAGGTTCATCATGACATGGGTGCCCAAGCATGAAAACTTCATTATACCTTGCTCATGTTCATATCTGATCTAGGCGCTTGGTTGGAGGAACCCATCCAGGTGGAGCGCCTTCTGTTTGAAACCTCAACTTCAATGCTAGAAGTGACTCTAGAAGCTAGGCGCCAGAATGGGTGTGTTCTGCTAAAATGGGCGCCTTGCTCATGACTTAGTGGATTATGACTCAAAACTCCTTGATTCTACCTACAAAATAACACCCAGAGTTAGTCAAAACCCAATTCATTCCCTTATCATTCAAAATTAGCCTCCGAGAATGAGGAATAGGCTAATCCATTCATCACTTGGTGCTCAAGCCGGAAATGGGGACATGACATGAGTAAAAATATCTTCTTTGATGATGTCATCCAACACACGAGTTGGCAAAAGTGTTAGCCAATTTTACTTCATTTTTTGAAACTTTTGCACTTGTTTCGACTCAAATATGGCCTGTCTCTGACTTCAACAAGATGGTAAAATGTCACTGTTGACTGAAAAAGCTGACTGATCACGACATTTTGGAGACCTATCAACTGTGATTCCATCCGCAGTCTAAAACTGACGTTCTGACGACGTTTGACCGTAAATTTGACTTCTGGAAACTATTGCCAAGCGAAGTCTTGGAAGCAGCTATTGGATGTCATCAACAAATCATGAAATTTTCTATCTATGGTGAACTTGGGCGCCCCTAGCCTCCAGGGGCACCTGATTTTCAATGCCTTAGTCATTTTTTCAAAAATTTCAACCTTTTCAACTTCTTGATTTCCATGCGCATTCCGGTGATTGATGACCCATGTTTGGTTGTCGATTTCTGTCTGCTGGGACAAAATTAAGCCTGATGATCTGGCAGATAGGCAGGCCTGATGAAAACTGAGTTGATTGTACCCTTTACCTGCCTCAGAAAATGTGCCAAACTAACTTGCTGTGAACCTGACCAGGCTGACGAAGGAAGATTTTTGATGTTTCTAGAAAAACGCGTAAAATATTCTAAGGCATGAGAAGTTGGGCGCCCCCACCCTCCAGGGGCGCCTAGGATTCTGTGCCTTAGCCAATTTCATGATTTTCAACCTTTGTTTGCAACTTGCTCCATTTCACGTGCCAGCAGCTGCTTCCTGATGCTGATTTCGATGATTTCATCAGTCAACTACCACTGGATAGTGAATGAATTGGATAGCCTGGGTACATCAGATGTGATTTCCACCTTTTCGGGGCTTGATGACCAAAATGACTACTTTTACGCTCACTGGAACTGACTGACAGAGACATTTTCCGCATTTTCTGAAAAATACGAAGAAAAAACTAAGTCTGCTAAAGCTAGGCGCCCCTTGTCTCCAAGGGTGCTTGGAAATCCGTGCCTTAACCATTTTTGAAGATTTAACTTTTCTACACTTTCTGGATTCACTATGCTCTGTTTCTCGTTCTTCATCCGTTGACGACTGTTCGTCAGTTCTGCGTTATCTGAATAGCCCAGAAAACTTGAAACTGATCTCTGGCAGATGAAAATCCTCCATTGATGGCTCTGAAGCTCATGCTTTGCCAACTGAAAAAGCAGAATTGACCTAGTAGAGAAAACTCGACCTTTTGCAAATTCCATCTGGACCACCTTGATCATGAAGTGAAATCAGCCAATGTCATGTCCCCAATTTTGGAGTAACTTAAAATTGTTTTAATTGTAAATTAATTTTGTAAAGTATTTTTATTTACTTTATAAAATTAATATTTTATTTAAGTTACTAAGTCAGTAGTACAACACTTTATTAAAAAGTGTTATGAACAAACATATAAAAAGTACAAGTGCAAGCATTTAACAAAGTTCATGTAAAAGCATTTAAAATGCTTGGGTATGATGTGTACATGTAAACTCTCATTTAATAAAATTAGGCTGAGCCTAATTGATGTAATGGCTTTAAAAGCAAGCCTGAGAGTCATTTGAAGTCATGTCTGGATATCTGTATGTTTTGGTTTATGACTTTTGTCAAGTTGTATTCAGCTGATTGACAAGGTGATGTTCCCTTGGTGAATTGTAGAGGTGAAATTATTCAGATTTCACAATTGAGCTTCAAAGTGTCTTTGGTTCGATTGTTGGGTTTTCGTCATTTGGTCGGAGACCGTTTTTGCAAGCTTCATTGAAAATTGTATGAAGATTGGATAATAAAATGTAGAGGGTTTTTATTACAAATTTATTGATTGATAAATCAAATATAAATTTGTCTATTTTGAATCGATATTTACATCTCTGGTGTTTGTTTCAATATTTGCAAATTGTGATCGATATATATGTGTCTCAGATTTATATCAAATATTTTGTGGAGTATTGAAAGTAAGGGATTTTAGTTTGTTATTGATTAAGCCTGCTTGTTAAAAGGGAAACAATCTTGGACGCATTCCTGCAGATTTTCCTTGATGGTGTTTTGTGGACCCTGTCTGAGTGTATATTGCAAAAGTATTCGGGACTATTAAGGCAGAGCGTATTGTTGAAGCTAATACAAGGAAATCGATTTGGGAACAACTTCTGATAGGGGTTCTGCAGCTCTCAAAAAACGGTCAATAGAATCTTGGTTTAATACACTTGCTAGTGCTCTGTGGATCCCGACCATGAGTTTGGGAATCCGAATGCAAATAGGAGTCTATCTCTGTGGTTGTAGGATATGATCGTGGGTCAGAAGATAGCACATAAGAAGATAATATGAGTCACAGCTTTAATATGATTGAGGATAGGGAGTCAATCGCAGCTATAAAAGACAAAAAGATTAAGGTAGAAAATTGAAAGGGAAGCATATGAATTTGCTGTAGTAATAAGAGGGGACAGCATCTGACAGGGTTTCAGATTTATCTGTAGCATTTACATTTGTTATCACAGCCTTCCAAAGGCATATCATATCACAAAAGAATTCAAGACTATTTTAACAAGGCAGCGCTGAGATAGATTTATGAGGTATTGGTAAAGTGTGTTGTCAAAAGGGAGACAAGTACTGACATATAAAATCCAGTCAGCAATCATTGATAAATCTTTGGTTTTTAGACTATTCCCTGGCTTTTGAGGAGTCCTAACACCTTTAGGACTTTAATAACTTTATCACTTACCTTGGAGATGCTCATTGTTAAAGGAATTCGTGGGGCCCAGCAAGTCAGCTCCTACTCTTGTTAGAGATTTAATGTCATAAGGACTCTTATGTGGAAGGAATTCGTGGGACCCAGCATACTTGTTGACTGCAATCAGCATTTTCAGATAGCTACAGCAGATTTCTACCATCATTGTATTGTAATTTTGGTCCATTGGTCATCATCCATGGTATGTATTACCTCTGTTTTGCATAACAGCAGTATAGGAAATGGTATTTGGCTATATTAAGCCATACCAATGATTTAATGAAGATAAATTATAAGTCTGATATGTAATAGCCAGACTGTGCATATATTGTTAGTTTGTGACTGAAAAGTGAATTGTAGTGACATTTGAAGTTAGCTGAAATCTGAATGCAACAGTAGGGAAATCAGAGACAATACTATCATTGTATCCTGCAATCTAAAATGTAAACAAAAACAGAGGGCTGCCATTCCTCTTTGATGTCTATTTGCATTTGATAACTTATAGATAATTGTATCAGAGACAAATTGATAAAGTGCAGAGATGAAATCTGAGTTCAGTCCTAGGGTTGAATAGAAAAATTGAAATCAGAAATCTAGGACATCATTTGGAAAGTTAAAAGTCAGAGAATTTGATAAATATCCTAAGAGGGATATTACAGTCAATCAGAATCAGGCATGACACTTGAATCGAAGATCCTATTTTTAGAAAATTTTGCCAGCATCCGTATCTCAAGAAATCCAGAAAACCTAATTTGACGTCTATTTTTAGAAACTTTCTAAAAATAGAAATTTTTATTTTTAGAAATTTTGACTTTTTGATGAAAATTTTTCTGAACTTACACAAAATGCCTTAATGAAGCAAAATAAAAAAATTTGATTTGGCACATCAATTGGCTCTGTCTGGGGACCACGTCGGATACTTACGGCATAGGAGAATCGAGAATCTCTGGACTTTCTAGCTTAGACCAATGCCTTGTCAGTTGGGCAATAGAGTCAGGTCATTTTCCTAATCACCTAGAACAAGACTTTTCCCTAAAAATCACCTAAGACCGGACTTCCTAAAAACACCTAAGAGTTGGAACTTCCCAGAGCACACAGAACACAACTGTCACTTTACAAAAAGGGGGAAAACATTACGACATAACGGTCACATTACAGAAAGGGGAAACACATTATGAAAACAGAAAGTTTTCACACTCACTCTTTTTCCTGAGCGAGGATGAGAAGAACAAGACTATCACATAAAACCATCAACCGACTCAGAAAAGTAAGAACCATCTCTCCTTAGCTGTGAAGATTGTCTTGGCAGCACAAAACTTTTCTTTCTCTGCAACATCTCCTCAAAGAGCCACGATTCAAGCGGGTATTCATGTTTAGGCCATGAGAAGTTCACGAGGAACTGATTGATACACTAGAGCTCAGGTTGATCAACTTCTTCCAAAGTGAGTAACCTCTGCAACAGGTGAAGGTATAGAACCTCTTTTTGAAGATATGAAGCAATATCTTGTGGCCAAAGTATACTTGTGGGAATGGTAACCACCATATATTGAACTTGACGTTCATTTATGTCTTCAACATATGCAACCCTGAACTTTGTCAATGTATCATCCTCTGAAAAAGGTCTAAGCTGCTGATACAGAATTTCCGTCACTGGTTCCTGGCTTACCGGATCTACCACTATTATCATCAATTTATCTAGTATTTCAGGTACTTCATCATCCTTAATGGTCATGTCTTCGTCCATCCAATCCTCAGAATCTAATAAATCATCCAATCTTGAATGCTCATGCTCTTGATCATTATTGAAGTATGCTTGATGAATAACATCTTCACTTGGCAGCTCACTTTGCCATTCATTATTTTGAATCTTGTCATCTTCCATAGAGTAATCTTCCTCTTCAAGAATGTCTAACAGCATCTCGTCTCCAGCGACCATTTACCCTTCTTCTGATAGGCAAGCAGGATCAAAGACAGATTCCTCTAGGCTTTGTGTTTCTTCTTCATTTGCTTGATCAATTTCACATACGGCATATCTCACCATACACTTGTCGAGGATTTCCGATTTCTCCAATTGATTCTCTTTAGTGACCAAGACTAAATATTTCATGAACTTTTCTTCTCCACAAGTCTCTTCATATGTTGCATTTTGTGTTGACTTTATCATATCTGTGATATCTCTTTCTTGTGCAGGTTCATGGATAACCTCTGAAAGTTTAGCATCATCTTCTTCACTAGTGTGTATGAAAACTTCTTGAGACAAAGATGAAGACGGGATAAACTATAAAAGAAAATTTACAGTATCCTCTACTAAAGAATCACTCTCCAAGTGATGTAGAAAATTGTCGAGATCCAATGATGAATCCTCCATATGATCTCCGGTTTTGAGAAATTCCTCCAATGATGAATCATCTTCAAAATGAAGAAGATCTTGTTCTTGCTCCAATTGCAATGCTTCTTTGGTCTCTTGTCCTTTGAAAGTATCTGACACAGGTTCTTCAAACCAACTTTCAAAAGATGAGAAGAACAAATTGGATTCATCATTGCTCTCTGCAACATATTTGATCTCTTTCTCGTAATTTTGCTCTTGAGAAGATTGTTGCATTTCTTCTTCCTCAGAGAAAGTATGCAAGTTTTGCATTTCTTCAAGTTCTTCCATCAATAATCCTTCTTCATATCCAAAGAAATTATGCAAATTTTCAGCTTCCGATGAACATTCATGTTCTATATGCAAACACATGATGTCGCTTGAAATAGAGTTAGGAAAATGATCCCTTTTAATATTTGATTTACACTGGTAAAATCCCTTCATAGAGCCGCCATCGGATTCGTCAAAGAGACGTTCAGGATTATCCAAAAATCCTTGATTTTCATTTGATGCTTTTAATATTTGCATGAATCTTCTCATCTCAAGGCAATTTTCTCCATCATGTTGGTTTGTTGCGTGGAACAAGCAATAGATTTGTATTGCAGAAGACACATCTGCGTCTTGATGCATAGGTGATACTTGACGCATAGGTGAAGCAGGTTGATCACTGACATAGTTAATGAAAGAATCTGGTATACTTGAAGGAGATGGAACTTGCCAAAGCGGTACAACATTCAAGGGCACCAGTGGTTTGATTGAATCTCTCTGGATCTTTCCTGAAGTGATAATATGATCTTCTAATTCAATAGCATACTCTTGAGCTTCTTGCAATTCTGTAGCATGTCTTTGCTTGAGGTAGAAAGAAATTTCTGAAGATTGTGCATTCGTGAAACAACTTAGCAGAATTTCTGACGAAGGATTCAAGGTGTTTACGACTTTTCCAACTAAACGGTTGAATCTGGCCACGAACTCTCGCATCGGCTCACTTCTGTCTTTCTTGATGTTTGAGAGTTGTGCAAACAAGACATGACTGTCTTCTACAAGCTTGAAACAGGAGAGAAATTTCTCCCTCATCAACTCCCAACTTGTGATAAGGTTGGCAGCGAGGTGATTAAACCATTCAGCTGCTGAGCTTTGCAATGATTCCACAAACAAACGCACTGCAACATCTTCATGTGCAACGCCAAGAATTCCATAGATGGTGGTGAACGCAAAAATGTGCTCATTAGGATGCTACTTGCCATCACCATGAAACTTCAGAAAACTTTTTCTTGATCCTTCAGGAAGCTCATGATATTCTATTAGTGCCAAAGGTCCAATGTTGTCACCCCAAGGTAATGGGGATGGACACCTCTAATTCAGGTTATTGCGAGCATTATTATTTGCATCACCCATTGCTCTAGGCTGAATTACTAGTTCCTCTTGAGGCTCTTCTTGCTTGACTTCAAAAACTATGTTGGATGCTTCTCCAACTTGTATAAGAACAAGCTCTTGGAAGAAAGGATCTGTAGTACTATCTTTCCCCCTTCTTGTATAAACCCTGTGAGCCAGGATTATCTACTGCCATGAGGGAGATGGTAATACAAGTCTTCCGGCCGCAAGATATGCTTTATGTTCTTCTTCATCAAGAATAGTTCTCCACTAAGTAGGATTTTCCTTTTGTGCAAATATGAAACTCGTCAGGCTACTAATGATGTCCATTTGCTCTCCTTCCACACGTACAAGATTTGGTTGAATAGTAGGTGGTGTAAGATTTGGTTGTTGAACTGGAGCAATAGGACACCAGAGAGTCATTCTCGTGACATAAGCCTAAGCTTGCTTGAAGTTTTATGCCTCGTGCCCCACGGTGGGCGTCAGAAAACTGTTGGCATTTCAATTCGCACCTTTGGAATGCTAGTTGGAAATGGACAGCTATGCACAGATAAACTGCTCTCCTATTATGAGGGGGAGTTCCCTTTTTGCTGATGTTCGCTTGAAAGATAAATAAAACAAATTTGCCTATCTTCTTTTTGATTCTCAGCTACGAGCACAAGGTTATAAAACTCTATTTCGCTGTAGAAGAGGTTTTTTCCTTTTTTAAAACTTCTAACTACAGCTAGGCCTAAACTAAATGATGCTTTTAATCTCCTAAGTAAATTCAAAGCAGAGGGATTAAAAGTGGACGAGGAATGAATTGTTATAACACAAAAACTTAAATAAATTTCTCCTAGATTCACATCATAAGACCCATTGTACTTTAATGATGAAAACTGAAATAAAATTTACATAAGCCACACATCTGACGACAAAACTAGATGATCTGAGATAGAAAACCAAAGCAAAAAGCAGGCATGAGACTTCTATTTCAATATCATAAAGTTGGTACAACTCTAGGACAACAATATTGTAGCAAAAGGCAGACATACAATATGTGATCAAACACTACAAACAGATTACACAGAATGAACGAGCACTTGGAATAACAAGTTCTGCAGGCTAGAATAGGCACAACAAATTTGCTATCACAATTACCATTACCATTACTTACAATGGGCAAAGCTGCCTTATTTATACTAAATCAAAGGAGTAGGGAACCCTAAAATCTCCTTGATTAACCCTAACTAACTTGCCAACTCACAAGCTTTATTTCT
Organism: Cunninghamia lanceolata; assembly: GCA_027924645.1. Lineage (NCBI taxonomy): Eukaryota > Viridiplantae > Streptophyta > Pinopsida > Cupressales > Cupressaceae > Cunninghamia > Cunninghamia lanceolata. Next base: position 19,730,677 of record BSBN01000254.1, read on the forward strand.
ATTCTAAGACAAAAATTACAACTAACAAACACTTTAAAGCAATTTGCTTTAAAGCAGAGAAAACTCCAACTAATACAAAGTGATTTCTTTCTTAAAAAAGAATGGATGAGCTTAGGATGAAAGCAAATGCTTTAAAACAAAAAGCATTGAGTTAAAGATGCTTTTTGAGTCACATCTTCATCTACATTCTTGCTTTATTGGTGATGTCATCCACTAGTGTTTTGGGAAATAATATCTTCTAAAAAGAAGCTATATACAAGTGCCACCCACAACTTCATTGATGAGGGGCTTGTGGCATGAAGGGGACTCAAAACTGAAGAGTTCGAGGGATTCAAAGTCAGAGTTGCAGACGGGTTTGTCATTATTTGCAAAGAGAGATCCCTAATTTAACCATCAGGTTAAATAACTATGAGTTCCAAGCCGAATACTGTGTGGTCGGTATGGGTGACATGGATGTAGTCCTAGGAATGAAGTGGCTACACATGATAGGCGAATTTTCCCTCAACCTGAGGACCATGGAGATGAAGTTCGAAGTAGATGGTCAGAAACATATTTTGAGGGGAATGTCCGATGGGGGTTTAAGAGCAGTGTCCATTCGGAGGATGGAGAGGATACTGCAGCGTGACCAGGTGTAGTGGGCAGCTGAGATTCTTGTGATGCCATAGGCACCGAAACAGCAAAAACAAGATTATCCAGTGGAAATTCAGTCAGTACTAACTAAGCACTCCAAAGTGTTTAGTGATATACCACCAGGTAGACCTCCAGACAGGGGTTTTGAGCATGTTATAGAGATGGAGCAGGGGGCCAATCCAGTTATCATTGTTCCCTACAGACATCCTAAGAGATACAAGGATGAGATTGAGAAGGCTATTCAAGAGCTTCTCAAGATGGGTCACATCAGGCCTAGTAAGAGTCCTTTTGCTTCTTCTGTTATTCTGTTCAAGAAGAAGGATGGCACACTCAGGATGTGTATTGATTACAGGGAACTGAACAAAAAGACTATTAAGAACAGGTACCCCATCCCCAGGATTGATGTACTTATTGACGAGCTGCCGGTGCATGTTTCTTCTCCAAGATAGACTTTAGGTCAGGGTACCATCAAATTCGGGTACGTGAGGAGGATGTGGAGAAGACAACGTTTAGGTGTCACTATGGGCACTTTGAGTTTCTGGTTATGCCTTTCGGCTTAACCAATGCACCTGCCACTTTCCAGTCTTGTATGAATAAGGTCTTTAGAGAACAATTGCGGAAGTTTGTACTCATATTTTTAGATGACATACTCATATTCAGCAGGACTTGGGAGGATCATTTAAGACATCTGGATATTGTGTTGGATATACTTGAGCAGGAGTCCCTATATGCAAAAATGTCTAAATGCGAGTTTGGCATGATGGAGTTGCTGTACTTGGGACACATCATCAGTGCAGAGGGTGTCCGTGTGGATCCAGAGAAGATCCGAGCTATAGTTGACTGGCCACCACCCAAGAATTTCTCTCAACTCAAGGGGTTCTTTGGCCTTTGTGGATTCTACCGTAGGTTCGTAAAGGGATTTTCTCAGAAAGTAGCCCCACTCACAGATTTGACACGGAAGGGAGCTTTCATTTGGTCAGATGGTGCTCAGCAGTGTTTCGACACATTTAAGGAGGTGATGAGCACTTGTCCAGTTTTGGCCATTCCTGATTTTTCGAAGCCGTTTGAGCTTTAGTGTGATACCTCCGGGGAAGGCATAGGTGCGGGGTTGATGTAGGACAAACACCCTATTGCTTTTGAGAGCCAAAAGTTAAGGGGCCCTAAGAGGAGCTATAGTATCTACGATAAGGAGATGTTAGCCATCATGCATGCATTGGCCAAATTCAGGCAATATCTGGTTGGAGGGAAATTCATTGTTAAATCTGATCACAATAGCTTGAAACATTTCCTTAGTCAGAAGGACCTAAATGATCGGCAGCAAAAGTGGGTTAGCAAGCTGTAGGCATATGACTTCGACATTGTTTTTGTCAAAGGGAAGAAGAATATAGTTGCTGACGCTTTATCTAGGAGACCACACTTGTGTGCCTTAGGAGAGATTGCAAAGGATTGGAGAGATATGATCACTGCAGAATATGCAAAGGATAAGTGGGCCTCTGGAATTATGGATGGTACTAACCGTGATGACAGGTACACTATTGTAAATGACTTGATCATTTACAAGGGGAAGATATTTTTGGTGCCAGCTTCTGCTATGAAGCAGAAGATCTTGAAAGCTTTCCATGACTTGCCTATGGCTGGGCATCCAGGATTCTACAAGACCTACAGGCAGGTTAGAGAGAGGTTTACTTGGAAAAGCCTCAAGTTAGAAGTACAAAAGTATGTGCGGGAGTGTCTAGTATGCTAACAAAACAAACATGAGCACTCCTACTCAGGAGGATTATTGCAGCCCTTACCCATTCCCAAGAGGAAGTGGGATTGTATATCGATGGACTTCATTACTGGCTTGCCGAAAGCCCAAGGCAGGGACTACATCTTTGTGGTGGTTGACAGGTTGACAAAATTTGCCCATTTCTTTGCCATTTCAGCCACTTATACAACTGCTCAGGTTGCTAATTTATTCTTCAAAGAGGTGTTCCGACTTCACGGGTTGCCTAGGAGTATTGTGAGCGATAGGTGTAGGAGTCCAGGACAACACTGAGAGGGGGGGTGAATCAGTGTTGTGTGAATTTTTAAATCTTTTTGCAAACTTTAACTTTCAAAGAAAAGGATATCATTGATTCATCAAACACATATGCACAAGACTGAGAATGAAGAAAAAGAACAAAACCTTATAAGCAGAGTATTAACATACACACATACAGATGAAAGCAATATCAGATATAACACAAGTTTGCACGAGTGGAAAACCCTCCTGGGGTAGAAAAACCACTCCAAAATTGCCTCACTGGCTTAACCTTGAAAAAAGTCTTTACAAGCCTCATTGGCTGATATAAGTGTCTCATTGACAAATGGTCTTACTGACCTACAAGCCTCACTAGCATACTGTTGTGTCTCACTGGCATTTCTCAATCAATCAAAACTAAAAATCTCATGTGCAAGAAGTGATTGCTGCTCAATCTAATTTGCACCATTCAAATCAACTCATCTGCAACATATATTCCATCATTCCAATCCTCTAATATTTTATCATTGAATCATCTAATTCACCTGATCAGGGAAATATATCTCATACATGACAAATTGGTTTTTCACATTTTATACATTCATCTATATTTTCTTTTTAACAGGATTTTCATAAAATTGTCTTCATCATTGATCTGCAACCTTGCATGATGAACCACACAATCACCTATATAAAAAATTGCTTTCAACACTGCCTTTTTTTTTTCTTTACCCGAAAACTCAAAATATCAATGCATCTAAAAAACCATTATATGTAAATTGAATGTCTTTTCACCTTTCATCTTCTGTATGTTTCATCTCTGTCAAATTATGAAGTTGCATCAATGCACCTGAAAAATTATTGTAAATAATAGGACTCTTGATGTTCCTCTTCTCTGCAAAATCAATTTCATTTTTTTTATGACCTTTCATATTTCAATCAGTGTCCTGTAGGAAAAAAAATTTCTTTCAAAAATCTTCATTCTTTCATCTACCCTGCATAAATAAAATCATGAAAAAAATCCACCATAAAATATTAACAAACATCTTCAATAAAATCTAATCAATGCTCTGTAAATAAAAAATCTCTGAGAATTTTCATCTTCTCAAACCCTTCATCTTCTCCTTCACATTCTTTATTTTCTTTTCAACGGGACTTCAAAAATCATTTTACCTTGTATAAAATCTTCAAAAAAATTTCTGCCAAAACTTTATATTCATTTGCAAAAAAATCTCTGTCTTCTCTCAAAAAAAAATCATCTTCAATAATGTCAATCTTCTCACAAAACTATCTTCCTGAAAAACTCATATGCATTCTATAATGGATCTCATGCCTTTTTTTTAAAAGCAAATAAAATAGAAATTAAAATAATTTCTAAACTTTAAATACAGTCTTTTATGGCTAATCCACATACTAAAAACTTTCCAAAGTTTATAAATCTTAAACAAGATCATGCCCATTTGTATGTATAGAAAGAATGCCTTTTTTTTTAAAACATGCTCCCCATTCCATGTATTATAAAGCATGCTTTTCTTAACAAAAAATCCCACTTGCTACCATAAAAACCATACTAATAATAGCCTTTTAAAAGGCTCTCCCACTTCCTCTAATTTCCACGATGGAGAGTTCTTTTTTTTTAAAAAGAATAAAATCTTTTAAAACTTATGAAAATCTGCCCTTCATGAAAGAAGCTAAAAATTAGCTTAAAATCCTTCTTTTTATTTTTTCCTTTTTTAAAGACTAAAATTAGTCTTAAAAAAATTATTTCTTTCTTTAACATTTAAAAACTCCTCTTTTTATTTTTAAAAAAAATGTCATAAAGATATGACATAAAAATAAAGTTTTTAAATCAAAAGGCAAATCTAATGATGGTTTAATCACATTCCCCAATAGCCTTTGATTTCTATGAGCTCATATGATGACTGTTGATATAACCACAAAGATCATGATGAACCTCATCACAAATTTGATGACTCTGCCACATATTTCTTTGCAAGACCAAATCATATCATATGCCTTGACATCAATGGCCCATCTAATGATTCTTTTGCATTTCTCCTATCTCATGAGATCCTTATGAGATTGTAACTTCTTGAACCTGAACATGAGATACTTCGATTTATAACAACAACCTCTTATGACAATGCAATTATTATATGTGTCAGTTGAGAAATAGATCAAAGCACACAGAACCTTCAACACTTTGTTTCTTACTTTGGTGATCATTATCACCATGTCACTTACCTCTTATCTTGAACAAGACTATTGAGAAGACATCCTGAAATCATAAGACTGTGAACCCATCATCACCTGATTATTACCATCACTAATCAATATGGCTTTGAACCTACCAACTTGAACCCATGAATGCATGTGAACACATGAAGAACCTGAAACACCTCAACAAAGCAAGTCAATCAATGAACATAGAATATTTATGTGACAACGCTTTTTTAACCTCAACAACCTGAAGTGAAACATTCACACCATGAAACAACACCATTGATAATCAACACACCACATGAGAGATATACACTAATCAAGTCAACATCCTTAATGAAGGCATGATCAACACACTTATCCTGATTGAGTGAACAACTCCTGATTGATTCTTGCCATAAGTGAACAACTGTGAAATGCATGATCATTATCAACCTTTGTCAGTAGTGCAAGTGATCCTCAAATGTCCTGCAGTCCTAATGATACCTTGTGAAGATGCACACTTACACAACTCTCTCAATACCTTTTGACATCAATGACAAACTATCACCATCAACAGGGACAATAGGTTCCTTAGCAATTTTTGGCAGGGGCTTTTCAGGTTGACAGGGACCGAACTCACCCCCAGCACGAGTTACCACCCCTAGACTGATGGACAGATGGAGATAGTTAATAAGTGGGTGGAGGGATACCTCAAGAATTACATAGCCGGGCAGCGGAAGGCATGGGTCAAGTGGCTTCACTTGGTAGAGTATTGTTATAATACTACTTACCACATGTCTATCCAGATGACACCATTTACGACACTTTATGGGTATGAGGCTCCTTGTTTCTTGGATTTATTGTTTGGAGACAGCAGAGTACCAAAAGCTAAAGACCTCATGCACGAGAGTCAGGATATCGTGAGGTCTTTGAAAGAGAACATTCAGAAGGCGCAGAATCAGCAGAAGTAGTATGCAGACCAACACAGGGTTGAGTGTTCTTTTGAGGTGGGTGATATGGTGTACCTTATGCTGCAGCCATACAGATAATCTACTCTTAAGAGGAGTGGTGCTGAGAAGTTGAAGCCACGGTATTATGGTCCATTCAGGATCTCCAGGAGGGTTGGAGAGGTGGCTTATGAGTTAGAATTGCCGGCAGAGAGCAGAGTTCATAATGTCTTCCATGTGTCACGCCTCAAAAAGGCACTAGGGCACAATGTGATACCTTCTACAGAGTTGCCTCCTCTTGATGAAGAGGGGAAGTTGGTTTTGATACCTGAGGCCATCATTGACACCAGGGAATGTACATTAAGGAAGAGAGTCATCAGGGAATATTTGGTGAAGTGGAAGAACCTGCCGGTAGAGGATGCTACATGGGAGAGTGAGCAAATCTTGTTGCATCCAAATCTGAAATTACTTGAGGCAAGCAATCTTGGGGAGGGCAGACTGTAATGCCCCCTTTTCCTAGTTAGTCTATACTTGTTTCCCGTAGACTAACCAAAGTGGTTAGGGAACTCTGGGAGTTCGTTTGGTCGGTTTCTAACATTCTAGTTGGGACTTACTATTTTTAGCAAGTCGCGAAGTTCGCTATTTTGGGAAACTCTTTATTGGAGATGGAGTGTTTCGCCGAGATCTTTCCAACGGTCTATAACTCATGGGATTCTGTGACCGTTTGGACTTTCATATTAAAGTCCGTAAATTATACTTTATTATTATATTTGGATTTTAATTTATTAATGTCGATGACTTTGGGAGAAATAAAGAAAAAATACAAAAATAAGTCACTAAGGGATTTGGGTGCCCCTTTGAGGAAAAAAGCAAATTTAAAAATAACATTTCCCTCTCATATGGGTCAACCCACTTGTGGAGTTATAAAAAGGCAAAGAGTGGGAAAAGTTATTCATTCTTGATATTACATTTTATGCTTCTATTTGCTCTGCAAATGAGAGTTTGGGGGATTTCTTCCAGCTGGGGCTTTTGATGACGGAAACCACCATTGGTAGCAATCTTCCGCAGGTGTGAAAGATCACCCAAGGGGATTTTGGAACAGCCATACTCAGTGGCTGTATTTGAGCTTCATTTTGATACCACCATTGACGGAGATGGAGATAACAAGATATATCTTATTGCAGTTTTGTTGCAGCTAAAGAAGAGTATTAGTGATGGATTGTATTGCAAATTTGAGAAGGGTCGGGACTACCATTTCTTCATTGATGGCCGTACTTCATTTTGTTGGCCGTACCTCTTCATGTGTAGGCCGTACCACTTCATATGTAGGTCGTACTTCTTGGAGCAGCCGTTTGGAGTTTATTGGGGTTGTTCTTCCTTGCTTAGTGGTCATTTTTGACCTAAGGGTCTATGCTGATAGTTGTAGATTGTTTCCTTGCATTTGCTGATACTTTCAATGCAAAACTCCATTGTCATGTTGCTGGTCCGTCAATAGCAGAATTATGAAGATGCTTATTTTGACATGGGTATGTGATGGTTATTCATTTTATGCCATTCTATGAACTGGGTCTTTATTATTTAGTTCATATATGTTATAGTTTTTCTGGGTTTTCAGTTGTATGCTATATTCCTTGTATTCTGACATACACACTTCAAGAAAACAGAAACCCCCTTCTGCATCTTCTATCTAGTTCTAAAAGATCACAGAAAAAAACTAAAAAAAATAATAATATTAAAAAGATAAATCAAAAGAACAACAGATGCAGGTTATTACAAATGAGTTAAAAACCACAATCACAATCCCTCTATCATAAGGTGTTCTATGTCAAAGGTTCTGTTGTGAAGAGCAATAATGCTGTATTTTCAGAGATGATCTTATAGTAAGTAATATCATAACAAATATATATATACTTCACTCATCCTTTATTTATTACATATATAAAATTTACAGATATAAGGATGCTAATGTTCAGAAAAAATAAAATGCTAATTAGCATAACAATAATGTCAATGTCTTTATGTAAAACAGGTAAGTTTTGTTTTATTTTATGCAATTCAATAGCATTATTTTCTATTCTTTGAAATTACATTTGCTCAGCAACATTTTTCCATTGGAACAAAAAACATGAAACTTTTGCCTTTACTGTTTTCATAGTATTGAAATAATTTTCTCACATAAGAGTTTATCAACTAAGTTAAATTGTTAAATCATATAGATGAAGACAATCATCAATCAACTGGCAGTTTCTTCTAAACACTATCCAGCATACCTAAAATTCTAAAAACCAGCACAGAGATACCTGAGGCAGATAGGTTAACTTACTATGCATGTGTGTTTTCTATACATATAAGGCGAGTTGTAGGGTAACACACATGTTCAGGCCGTATTGCAGCTTCAACTTTTTTGAGGTCCATTGTACCATCCTCTTTATTTTCAACCAAACGAGGATGGACACTACCAAGTGCAGAAATTCCTCCATTCTCATACAGATGTATGTGGCTGTTTGAACCAAGTATTACTTCACAACCACGCACCTGCCACAAGGCCATAACAACATAATAAGTTTCAATTGCTAAAAATAAAATCATAAGAACCATACAAGAGATTAAAATGATTATCCATTATTGAGGACAAGAAGTGCCACATGAAGGGTTTTCAGAATGAATTGCTATGATATGAAGCAGATTTCCAGGGTCTTCAAAAATGTGGAAAAGAAGATTTAAACTCAGGTTCGCCATGACATTGAGATGGAAGAGCTTCCTATAGCTTTTCTCCCTTTTAGTGTAGGTGTATCATGTAAGATAGATGTAATTATGAGAATGCATAAGATAAAACCAATTTCCATACCGGTGAACGAGATTGGAAGCATGATTAAATATAAAAAAAGGTTCCCTGGAACCAAAATTGAGTTATGGTATTTATCGCATTGATTTTACATGTCATCAACCTTACATCAGAGAAACTTGGAGATCTTAGCAACAAAGGTTGTGATAGCATTGTTCTGATATCCATGGTGGCTGTGTCAAGAGCTCTTCTTTGGCAGAATATGCACATTCTTCACCTCATCACATTTGTAATTAAAAAGCTAAAATATTGATGAACAAAGAGAATCACATGAAAAGTGAACTGAGGGAAACTATTGAGATCAGGAAACATCCTAGGAATATCAATAAGAACAAAGGAATAGTGCTCAACAATTCCTGGAAAACCATCCTTCATATGCTCAAAGCTCACAAGGAAAACAATTAGTTGGTATATGAACATAAATATGAGCTAGTTGAATTGTTCAATAAATGTTGATAGGCATTAATTACTGGGTATTTTTATTATCAATCTCTATCTCATGTTGTAATTTGGGTTATCTATATAAGGAGCCCTTATTTGTAATCTGATCATCCATCCTGGTTATGGACCACACAATATGATCCAAAATGTCATTCCTCTCAGATATATTAGTAATTTTCCCAGAAATATTTGTTCTCTTTGTTGGACTATTTCCCACCCCTGGTTGAATTTTCGTTTGTCTATAATAACCTACCAAAAATTTTTGAACCAAATGTACAATTTTCTGGATTTTAGCTTATTGGCATTTCATTATACAGTTGACAGACAGTGTACCATACAATATTTCTGAATTAAATGATAACAAGAACAGCTGCAACTATGGCTTATAATCATGAACCAACTTCACAAATACAATATTATGCAGAGACTTTATATGGACAATTTGTCAAGCAATTGACCATTCATTTATCCAACTGGAAAATGTATACAATAAAGTCTGGAGTGAGCTGATATAAAATCAGCGATATAAACAAAGTTAACTACTCAATTTCTGACCTCAATATGAAGCTATGATGTTTGCAGAAGTTGCTGACCTGAAAGGAAATCTGAACAGCACTTGGAATGGTACAGTTTAATCCTTCTAAACTCCTGTTACAGCAATTTCAACTCCTAAACTCTCACCTGGAAGGCGATTCTCACATAAACTTCACTAGAAAGGGCCCATAGCTGGACGGACAGCACTTAGAGAGCAGATATCTTCAAATAGAGGCAGCGCCTCACTCCCAAATTCCCATGCACCTCCTAAAATCCTCACGTTCCTTTCAAACTTTAACAACTACCAAGTATATGGCTGTGTCCCACTTGCTAACCATTAGAAATCATTAAGCATGGAGCGGGTGCATTTATTAAGGTCTAAGAACCCCAAAAATTGTAGCAACTCACCTTAGCATCCAAATGCCCTCCTCCTAGATGGTACGGCCAAGCAAAAATATGATTCCAATCCTCCAATAAAATATAGCGCTTTATTCCAAACCCACAATATGTATCAAATCCTATCAATGTTTCAACAAATTTATTATTTGTCTTACAAATCCCAATAAATTTGTACTATGCAGTCTCTAGGAAAACAAATACCAAAACCTGGGAAAGATATAAACTCTTCAACACAATCTTCTTCAAATCTCCTCTCTGTAAACAATTAGGTATTTTGCATAAGTATATTGTATTTATGTAATGTCTCCTTTCTAGCGACAATGTTAGTCTATCATTGGGTTCCCGTAGACTAACAGTTTGGTTAGGGAACCATGGTGGTTTGGCCTTGGATGGGCAATTCAAAGGTGTAGATGTGGTTTGGATCCAGTTGGCAGTTGGCAGTGGCAGTTGGGTGCCTTGTGGTGTACTTACTATTTTTAGTAAGTTCGGGTTTGGTGCCGGATCGGGATTTTTAGAGTGGGGATGGATTCGTCTCGTCGAAAACTTTCCAACGAGCTATGGATCATAGAATTCCAACATCACCTCGTCAATTATTTTAAAGTTCGTAAGTTGAATTGAAATATTTAAATGGGACTTTAAGGGTAAGTTATAAAGTGACTTTATGAAAAGAAAATGAAAAGCAAGTCACTTGGAAATTGGGCGCCCATCCCTAGAGGAATAACATGAATTAAAAACCATAACATTTCCCCCCAAAAGCCAATGCCCAACTTGAGGGGAAATAAAAGAGAAAAAGTGGAGTCATTTTGGACATGCTATGTTTATAATATTTTCTTCTACTTGGCTCTGCTAGGATTTTGGTTGTGAGGGTTTGAACCAGAAGCTCTTGGAGACGAAAACCTCCCTAAGTAACAGCGTTCTAGAGATGTGCAATACCATCCAAAGGTGCTATTGAGGTGGATACATCCAGTATTCGCATTTGGGCTTCAATGGAGTTGATATTTTGGGGTTTTGAGGATTCCATGGGTATATCTTTCGAAGCTTTCGTTTGAGGCAGCTGATATCATTGCTGAGTTGCAGATTGTATGAGTTTGTGGAGAGTTTGTGGACTGAAATCTCCTTGTTTGTGCTGGTCGTACATCCCAGCTAGGCCGTACCATCTAGTTGGGCAGATTTGTATTAGGGAAAGGCTGATTTGGGACTGATAAATAAACAATACCAGGTTGCAGGAGCAGCATGATCAGAATAGAAGTATTTGCAGCGATTTTCCTTAATGGTGGTAGTTGATACATTCACTTGGGAGGCTGTACACCTTGCCTAGAGGACGTGGGTTCTTGTGGGGACTCAATCTTCTTTGTATGCAGTTGTTGTATTCCACATTTTGAGACGTCTAGGGTCTATTTTATTGCTGAAATCAATTGTTTGTTTAACTCTTGTATTCCTTGGTGTTTTAAAGTGATTCTGGCTATGCCCATTTGCTGGTCTGGCAACAGCATAAATCTGAAGTTGCAAATCTGAACATGGGTATGTGTTAGAACTTCATTATTTGCTGATATATGAACTGGGTATTTCATATTCCTTGTATCTTTTCTGGGTTTTCACTATATATGCTATATTGTACTGTTCCGGCAACACACATCTCGAGAAAACTAAAACTCCTTCTGCATCTTCTCTCTAGTCTGAATGAACACTCTAAAAAAATAAAAATAACACTAAAAAGATTTTAAAAAGAACCAACAGGTGCAGCACGTTACAATTTGTTGTGGGTTGGGTGTGTCAGTGAGGTTAGTTGTCCTCCCGGTAGTTATTAGTTGGAGTCATTTGTCGGCGGTTGGCAGTACCAACCAACCGTCGGCTACCTTTATATGCCAGACATGGAATTATAGTTGGGACTGCATTTGCGTGATATCCCTAATCCTTTTGTATAAGAGCATATTCTGAATATAATAGGCATATCAGTTTGATGTGAATGATCAATGAGCAATTTATTATAATGGTGTTCTATTTCCTCTTCAAGCATATTCTGTTTACTTGTGAATTCCAATTCCGATCTGTTAAGAAGTAAACATTTGGTGTTGTTGCCTATACGGAGTCAGGTTGAATAGTTAGTAACAAATGGCATTATAATGGGTCAGCTGATTGAAGAACCGCAACCTAATGAATAGACAAAAGAGTATTGAGAAAATGACCAAGAGGACGACTTGACACAAGATCTCATACATCTGTGGAGCATATCGGTTAGGGAGCACATACAGAGGGAAGTCGACGCCAGAGAAATACCAGAGAACCAAATATGTGATAATCTGATAGTGAACGACGAAGTTGACAACCTCCTCACCCACCTTCCGAGGCTCCTAGCAAGACACTATCTAATCTTGCAAGACTTGCGTGAGGAGCAAGAAAGAGAGCAACACAGTCAGCAAATACTGCAGCAGTACAAGGAGCATCGAATCGAGAAGAAGAGCGTAACACTAAACGACGTCATACACCCAACAATTAATGCCCTTATACCCAAACAAAGATAGGCAACCATAAAGCAGTCACGAAACACCAAAGCAGGAAATAAGGTCACTAAGAATACATGAACAAAGAGAAAGAAGGAGGAGGTTGAAAAGAATAGTTGAGGAAACAGAGGGATTACTACCCGAGAGTGAGAGCCCACCCCAAGAACGAAGCAAAAGTAGAAGTGTCAGTCAGAGTCATAGTCAGGAAGAAAAGAAAATTCCTATCATATGACAAAACACAAACGCACGGCAATACACAAACACATAGTGGGAGGAACTAGCGAGGCAATTACCACTCCCAAACAAAACACAAGATCTTGCCGACCAAGTGAACAATTCAACCGTATGACTTCCACCACCTGATGATCAATGGGAAGACCGATCATGGCAAGATTCATTGTCAAAGACATATGAAGATAATATCAGACATTTTGAAGAGTTGTTGATTGAAGGGCGAGAGCCTACAACTACAAGACTAGAGGAGCATAGGAAAGACCCCACGGGCAACAGGAGCATGCAGTTTGCTGACGAAGGAGGAGTGGAGGACACCTGCGTGGCCGAGAGTGCACGGAAAGCACCGGGACGTACAGGTCAAGACTCTCCGACCAGAAACCGAACATGAAAGTTGCACCAAGGAGGGAAGATGGTGACTCCTCCAGCAAGTCCGAGTGTGGAAAGACAGAAGCTCCCAAAGTTCTTGGGGAATGGATTGGAGGATCCAGTGAGGCATTGCAAGACATGTCAAACCATATGGGTGGTGAACGGATAGGACAACAGGTGCTATTAGCCTCAGTTGTTCCCAGCAACTCTGAGAGGCATAGCCATTGACTAGTACACAGAACTGGAAGCAAAGTCAAAAGTCGCTCAAGACACATTGAAGAAGGCATTTCAAGAAGAGTTCAAACCCCTGAGAGATGACAATGAAATTGTAGTCGAAATCAATAACACTAAACAAGGCAAAAGCATGAGAATGTAAGAGCCTATAATCATAGGCTGAAAGAGCTTTTGGTGAAATTAGAAAAGGAACCTGCTGATGGCTTGAAAAAGCATCATGCTTAATTTAAGGTTTGATTCCCTTGCTGAGGAAAAATATGAAAATAGTAGCACCTTTATCGTACATCGATGCTTACAATCGGGCGATGGACATCGAGAGTGAAGACGAAATGTCCTCTCGTGGGAAAAAGAAAGATGACGACGACGAAAGTTTGGACGATAGTAGCGATGAATCAAAAACTGTACAAGCACTTCGAAAAGATATGATGAGGATGATGAAAGAACTAAAGGCAGAAAAGGAGGTCACTGTTGTCACTTTGATTTGCCCCCTGTGTTGAAGCCCATTTGTTGCAACAATCTGTAATGTCCTCTTTTTCGGAGTGTTCTCAAAAGGACATTGAGGTCAAATTTCACACCTCGGGAATTTTGGAGGGCATTTTGAATGTTGAGGAAGACTTGTCATATTTTTCTAATGTCCTTGATGCTTGTACTTTGAATAAAATAAATTATCTTCACCTGAGGCGAACCATTTTGGAGATAAGAGGAGCATGGATATTTGATGAAGTTGATGGCATTGCTTGTCTTTCCTTGTGTGCCTTGGAGGAAAAAGACTTCAATAAAATAGTAATATTGACGATGAATGGAATGCAAAGAAATATTCCTTGGTGTTGGGTCGGCCTAGAGAAGATAAAGAGAATTAAAAACAAATCTTTAATTTGTTTTAAGTCGGCCCAAATTGTTCCTAGGTCGACCATAGTGAATTGGCACCAATATTTCAAGTTTAAATATAGGTCGGCCCAAGTTAGGAAAAACAGGTTGGCCCTATGGAAAATTTCAATAAAACGTTTATCTTCTTTCATTGGTCGACCAGGGTTAAGTGCGCGCCACTATTTCATAAGAAGGTCAGCGAAATTAGAGGAAATCAATGAAATAATGATATCTAAAGGGCTGGTCAGCCAGCAAAGGGAAAAAACAAAGGAAACATGTATAAATATGAGGTGTTGGGCATCATTTGGATCATCGTTCAGACGGTTAACTTTTGCATTTGGTCTGCAATTTTATTGCAATTTATTCCAAGGACGTGTTGATGATGTTTTCTTGACAACAACAACATTAGAATAAAACACCAAGTGCTCTATCCTCTCTTGAACAAAGTGTCTCGAATGCTAAACTATGTGATCAAACAAGAACGCTCCAAGGTTCCTTGTATGTAATTTGCAATGGATAGCCTCGGTGGTGTGATGTGATTTGCTGGTAATCACAAAGGGACTTACGTAGAATTGTCATCTCTCCATTCAAATAAGTTACTCTTTACTTGTGAAATGGAACTTCTTCTGATCAACTATGAAAAGAAAAGGCAAAAGGCAAGAGTTAAGAAGGCTAATCTAAAGACAGTGACATGATGAACGATGCTATGATAGACAAATTCTCTTAGAAAACCAAATTTCACTTCGCCATGACGAGCAACAACTACATGAAATAGGTGCAATCTCCAAGGGATAAACCAAGGACTTTCATATCGTTGACACACTCCAAAGTACCCACAGCTGGCACAACTCGAAAGAGTATCAACAATCAAACTATTTGCAAGATGTGGTTCAGGCTAACTTTACATGATGACTTACCATTGACAAGCCATCAAAAGTATGAACCAACGGGAATTTATCAAATATCATTGCATATATCCATTACATCAATGACCTCTATTTACTTTATCATCTACGCTACTTGGAAACACATCTCCGTCATATTCAAGAATTTGAAACCTTGCTAACATTTCAAAGCCACAAGATCACCATGCAAAACAACAACAATGAGCTTGTATTACTTTTGAAGTGTGTCATTACAACAATCT
Source organism: Cunninghamia lanceolata (assembly GCA_027924645.1). Taxonomy (NCBI): domain Eukaryota; kingdom Viridiplantae; phylum Streptophyta; class Pinopsida; order Cupressales; family Cupressaceae; genus Cunninghamia; species Cunninghamia lanceolata. The sequence continues at coordinate 19,746,026 of BSBN01000254.1, forward strand.
CATGTCTCTCTTCATGACTTTGAAGAGCTCCCTCTCTACTCTACTTGCTATTCTACTCTCCTACAGCAACTCTACTCCTAATCTCCTCTCTATATCTCCTATACAAATGAGAGAAGTGAGCTTTATATAGACTCTAGAAATTACATGAAGGGCCAAGATTGATTTGACAATCAACGGCCGAGATCGAGACAAGGCAGTTTGTTACAAAATTTGTTATTTTTAGAACATGAAAGAGGCAATGAAGGCACATTTCCCAATGTGATAAGCATCTTTGGAGTGGGCACTCTTGAATAAATGACATGGCAGAATTTGATTGGCCTGATGATGTGTACGTGCCACCTCAGCATCTTCAAACGAACTAGTGTGATTCACTTCATGTTCACTTAGAATATTTTCTTCTTGCTGTCTTGATGTAACTCATGGATCGCTTTGATGATCATGCTCATCTCTCATCTTGTGATGTTGTGCTTGTGCAGGATCATGCCTCTGGACAGTTGCATGGACTCATGGAGTAGACTAGTGCCTGATGAGAGTTCTTCTTGTCTGGCACATGATATGTGAGCTTCTGGATGATGACCTCCTTCAAGATGTGTGTGGTAAAGTGACAACCTTCCGCTGATTCTCGCCTCGAACGGATGATGCTCTTGGTGATGAACTACACTTGTAACCTTGATCATCTTAGACAAACTCCCCTTCGCATGGAATTGATGTCTTCCTCATCCAGACATACGAAGTCTTTGAACTAGATGTTGGAGCTCTCCTCCATGTGGTGATGATGATGAACTTGAACAATGTTCCTCCACCTTCAAAGCTTCTTATGTATGAGCTTTCGCCATTCACCTCCTTGGATCCTCCATCACCTGCAAGAAGAAACACCTCAAATTAAGACTCGATATAAAGGATTTTCAATAACAAATTACATTCATCTTACGCATGTGGGATCAAAAATGACATTCCAAAGCATCCATCACTTGTCAAAATCAAATTTGAAAGTTACACTTTGAATTCACTTGACAACTCACCTCTTTCTCTATCCTACCTGCCTGAGCAGGTTTAAAGGTCATGTCTAAACTGTGGAACGTGAAATTCCATGCTTGAGTGTCTAGGCCGACGACCTTGGGCGGGTTTAGAGGTGATAGGCGGAGAGTGTCTTGTGAATGACATGACATTATCCAGGCAAAGTGCTCAAGACCGCCTAGCATGGGCAGGTTTGGAGGGTGTGTGTGGACAAATTCATGTGGAAGGTAACATTGTCCATGTGAGGGGTCTAAAGCCGCCTAGGAAGGGCGGGCTAGAGGATGACCTTTGGATTTTTCAACTTAAACTTTGCACTTGTTCATTTCACCTTTGACATGTTCATCTTCATTATTTCCATTGATTTTACTTGTAAATTGTATTGTCTACATCCCTGGGCGGTTCTGGAGGTGTTGTCTGGAGAGTGCATTGTGTCAGGTGATACAGTCCACAAGGACCTCTTGAGGCCGCCCAGGTGGGACGGCTTTAGAGGTGACCCTTGGATTTTTCCTCAAAATGCCTCAAAAAATATTCAAACCTATGAACTTCCATCAAATCGTCATGATCTATTGTACTTCAACTCAAAACATTGCAAACTTGATAGGTCTTCTCCTTGAGCGGGTTTAAGGTTGATGTCTGGAGAGTGTGTTGTGCAAGAGGTGAAGTTGTCCAAGCATAGAGGTCAAGGCCGCCCAGGTAAGGCGGGCGAGGAGGTGGTGAGTGGATTTTCAACATTTAGGAACTTCTTACCTTTGAACTTGACTATCTCCTCTCCTTTGTACCATCTTGATCAAACAAACTTAGCAATTTATGTTATCCCTCATCCTGGGCGGCTTTGAGGACAGTGTATAGAGAATTTCATGTGTGACATGACATAGTCCATGAGCACCCCGTGAGGCCGCCCAGGTAGGGCAGGTTTGAAGGTGGTGCTTGGAATGCAAGTCTCGTCGCCATATCGGAAATGTCCTGAATGGAAGTATATTGAAAATATGTTCAAGTATAAGTCAGATATTGAATTTCTTATACTTTAAATATTTATCAATATACTTCCAGGATGTTTGAGATGGGTCTTGGATCCATATGATTTAACATGCAGATTCTAAATTTTGGAGGATCCACCAGATTTCAGACTTAGCCAATTTTTAGGATTTGAGGACATCAGGCTTAGTGATCTTTTATCATTATTTCCAATTGATTCATCCTTGTTGGGAGGAGTTTAAGTAATGCTTGGTGTCATCTTCATCATTCTCATCAAGTAAACTTGCAACTTATGCCACCTTCATCCTTGGGTGGTTTTGGAAGCAGTGCATGGAGAGTTTGATGTGGGAGGAGACATTGTCCATCACTCCCTCATGAGGCCGCCCAGGTAGGGCGGGTTGAGAGGTGATGCATGGATTCTTCTTTGAAATGCACTTGATTCTATCTAACTTGCAAACTTCCATTGGAATTTCATCATATCCTAGTGTCTTGTGCAAGAAAACCTTGAAAACTTGACCACTTTCCTTCTTGGGCGGATTTAGAGGGTATGTGTGGAGGATTTCATGTGACAGGCAACATTGTCCAAGACCCCCTCCTGAGGCCACCCAGGTAGGGCGGGTTTGGACATGACCCTTGGATTTTCATCTTAAAACTCACTTAATCATTCTAAAACCTTCAAGTTTCCATCAATCTTTATCACCTTCTGATGTTTTGTGTTGAAACACTTTGAATTTTACATAATCTCTCCTAGGGCGGGATTGGAGATGCTGTGTGGAGTATTTGATGTGGAAGAGGTAAAGTTGTCCACAGGAACCTCTTGAGGCCGCCCAAGTAGGGCGGGTTTAAGGGTGACCTTTGGATATTCATTTAAAACTCACTCAATCCTCTCAAACCTTCAAGTTTCATTGAAATGTCTTCACCCTGAAGTGCTTCATGCTTAAAAACCCTTCAAAATTTGATCATTCTCACCTAGGGCAGGTTTGAAGGCAGTGTTTGGAGAAACTGATGAGGTGATGAAGACATTGTCCATGTCTACATGCCAAAGCCGCTCAAGTAAGGCGGGTTGGAGAGTGACACCTGGAAAATTGCTTATTATCCACTTGACTTCACTCAAACTCAAAAATCTTACTTACAAATCACCATACCTCAATGTTTTGCACAAGAAAACCTCAACACTTAAACCATTTTTCCTCTAGGGCGGTTTTGGGAGCAGTGTGTGGAGAGATTGATGTGGCAGGAATCATTGTCCATCACTCCCTTGTGAAGCCGCCCAGCTAGGGCAGGTTGGGAAGTAATGCATGGAATTCACCTTGTAGTGCCTTTGATTCCATCAAACTCATGAAATTTTGTTGGAGTTTCATCATTTCCCTATCTTTTGTGCTTAAAACCTCATAAATTTGATGGCTTTCTCCCTTGGGCGGGTTTGTGGGCAGTGTTTGGACAAGCTCTCCTGATGGTGAAGACACTGTCCAAGAGGACCTTGTGAGGCCACCCAGTATGGGCGGGTTTGGAGGTTCTGGGCGGGTTTGGAGGTGGAGTGAGGAATTTCTTGCCTTAGTCAAATTTTGGATTTCCTGAATGGAAGTATATTGAAAATATGTTTAAGTATAAGACTTATACTTTAAATATTTATCAATATACTTCCAGGATGTTTGAGATAGGTCCTGGATCCATAGGATTTAGCATGTAGATTCTAGATTTCTGAGGATCCACCAGATTTCAGACTTAGTCATTTTTTCAGGATTTTCAGGATATCAGACTTAGTCATTTTTAGGGTCTCAGTGACATGCATCAGGATGAAGGCATATAGACCTCTTGGCAAGAAACTGTCAAAACATGGGTACACAACACTATCAATATCCTCCAAGCTCAGAGCAAAACTAAACTTTAAAGCAAAACAAAGTGAGAAAGCAAAAAAAAGGGGGTCCCCATTTGCAATGGGGCGATGTGTGATTACATCACAACAGGACGAAAACCCTTGTGAATAAGAGTTGTATTGGACGAAAACCCAATTACATCTAGGAGGTGGATTCATACGGAGTTCACATTTCCGCTTCATTGGAGATTTGAAGATTCATGGTACTTTCATGCTACATCATTCATTGGAGTTTGAAGATTTATTGAGCAATATTGATACATCACTCATAGTTTGTGATGTCCCGATATTAAAACATTGTTTAAATTAAAGATTTAAACGTCATAGTCCATTTTGAATGCTTCTAACAATAATTAATAAACATATATAATATTTAATAAACAATATTGCATAATATTATTATAATCATTTATTATAATAATATAATACTATAAATATAATAATAAATATATTATAAGTATTAGTAATTTAAATATTATTAAATTATATATAAATAAATATAAATAATAAATATTAAATACATATATTATAATCATAAATATATGTATAAGACCAAAGCCTTATGTATACATCTTATAAAGATATAAAGGAATTTTATACATGGCAGCAGTGGTCATGAAAAAAGTCAAGGTAGCGGTGAAGTGTTTGAAACGAAATCATATAATAGAGCGATCAGAAATAATGATTGCTGGAAATAAACTAAAAGGCATTGACTATGATTTAAAAGAGCATATGCCATGGTTAGTAACAACAGAGTTATTAATATAAACCCAGCGATCACTAACAATACACAAAAGCCACGATCTGCCTTAACTAAAAGTAGTCACTGTTTTACCAACAGCAAACCATATAAAGGAAAAGTCATGACTGTTGGAAACAGTAAGACTTTAAAGAGATATAAGTTCATAATGAAGGATCGATAGGGGTAGAAAAGAATACACTTCAATATATAAGAAGAGATATATCAAATAAACTAAGAAGAACAGTCAATAAAGCATTTTCAAATATCATCATCTCATTCTAAAATCATAGGCATTCGAATATCAAACATCCAGCAATCAATCAAAGACAGAAATAAATAATAAAAGGAGCATTCAAGACAGCAATACCATTTAATAATATAGATATATATATCAGCAAGAGGTGTAGAGATTGCACATCATTGGTCCAGCCATCATTGGTGGATCTATTCTTAATCTTATTGAGTTCTTAGTATAGGAACGAAAACATAATCAAGAGGAATTTCAAATTCCTTATAATAACCTTGTGTGAAAGCAAGGAACTAATTATATTGGTGATCGTAAGATCATTTGTGCATCTTCGAATCGTCTAAGGAGAAGAATCTCATATTGGTATGATCTCTCTAACCCCTACAATTATCCTTAAATAGTTATACTTACCTAACTCATGATATACGAGGGATGAGCGCGACTTGCCACATCTTTAATCTTTCACCTTTGCCCCAATGAGGACATTTGGGTTGTTAGGGAAGGGCGGTATTTGTTATTAATGTCTCATACAATAGGTGAATCCCAAATGGTGGTATTGACGGGCGTTCGTGAAACCTTTGGGCCAAGTGGTGGTATTGTCGAGCAAGTATGAAACCCTTGGGCCTATGGCAGTGGAGATTAGTTTGTTATTAATGTCTCACACGGTGGGTGACTCTCAAATGGTGGTATTGACGGGCGGTCATGAAACCTTTGGGCCAAGTGGTGGTATTGACAGGCGTTCATGAAACCCTTGGGCCCATGGCAGTGGGGATCAATGCCTTAATGTAATGTTTTCCCCTCCTCTAGGGTAGATGATTGGCTAAATTAACGACCAGGCTCGACGTCGTCATTCCCAAAGTATATCATGAGGTCTAAACATGGTTAAACTATAAGTATCTTAAAGTATGTGGAAATATAATTGAATATATGTAATTGTCATTATCATTGATTATGATTATGATGCTGCTAACCCTAATGATTATGAAGGAACATATGTACTTGTATATGTATGCACAAGTAACATTACATTCTTGTTCGTTGTTATGTATTGATTTCATTACTATATTCTAATTTTTTGATCTTTAATATTGCTAATGTCCCTTTCTAGTAGTTATTCTTGTGTGCAGGTTAAGAAATCAAGAATATCCTAAAAGGGGACATTACATAGTTGATTGTATTGAAGATTTGATTAAGGATATTGAAGATCTTTCATCATTTGAGCGCCACCATTTGAAGTTATTGAAGACATCTTGCATTGCATATCTAGAGCGCTGGTTTGTAGAATCAACCTTGCTTGTGGGAGCGCCAAACTTGAAGATTCGTGCCAGGTTTGATAACAGATTTCCTCATCATAGCAACAACGAACATAACTCAGATCTAGAGGTAGTTCCTTGCATCATTGGATTGCCATCCTTAGGAGGAGTCAATCCCACTTGGAGCGTCGATTTGAAGGATAGAAATTTGTAATGTCCCCCATTTAGCCCAATTGATCAGTGGATGGGGATTAGCCTATCACATGACTCCCGTAGGCTAATGACCATGGTTAGAGAGCCAGTTTGGCCACTTACTATTTATAGTAAGCCAGAACAGGGGCACTTTCTATTTATAGCATGGTGATTGTGGATGATCAATGCACAAGGTTCATGGTCTCGATATGACTAAAGCTCCATTTGAAGTAATATAAGTTAAATTAAATATTTAACTTATGCTATTTTAAGAGACCTAATGTGACTTTAAGTTATAAAGAAATATCACTTTAGAAAAGCAAGTTATAACTTAAAGTGGTGTTCCTAGGAGATGGGCGCCCATGGGAGATGAGGGATAGTTAAAAGCAAAAAGTGAATTCATTTTGGGCATTCATGCTTGACTATTGTTTTTGCTCTCTTTGTGAGATATTCCTGTGCATTCTTGAGCTTGGAGCTTCAGGGTTTGATTTGGCTTTGTTGGGACGAAAACACCTGCATTAGTCCCTTTCTTCGTGCGTGAAAGACCACATCAGGAGAGGATTGTTGGAGGCTTCATTCTGGAGCTTCACTTGAGCTTTCATTTGACGGATTTTGATGGAGTTTGAGTTTGTATTGAATATAATTATGATATATTAGTTTGCAGCTATGGACAGAGGTATTGAGGACATATTTGATTGATTTGGGGAGTGTTAAGAGCTGAAGTTATTTCTATTCCCTGGCCGTACAACTGCTAGGTAGGTCGTACCACATTTGGATGTGCTGTGCATATTTCATGAGGTTTTGTGTGATCATTTCTACCTTGCTTGGGTCGTTTGGAGGCTGCAACTGTAAATCAGACAAAACAGAGCTGTTGGTGTGGGATTTCATGCCTTTATTTGCTGTCATATAATCTCAGCTGGGTCGTACACCTTACTATGGGTTCGTGGGGTTTGTTGGATGCTGTTCTTCTTCCATTGGTGACAATAAAACCTCATATCTTGGGCATCCAGTGCATTTATTGGCTTTGTTGTACATTGTACTCGAAGACCTTTTATTGGTGTTGCTTAGAAGGCATTTTCATGGTGATATATTGCTGGTCCGGCTACAGCACCGGCACAAAGTTGTAAATCTTGATATAGGCATGTTATTATAATTCATATTTTGGCTCATTGCTATCTGGGTAGTTGTTATTTTGTTGATATCTATTTTAGATTTTCTGGGTTTTCTGTATATTGTCCATATTCCATGTATGCAATGCAACTATCAAACATGCAAAACAACCCATGAAACCCTACGCACAAAACAAATAGAAAATGAAAAAAATTGGCATAGAACAAACATATAACAGAGGGTATACATTACAGTGGTATCAGAGCAGAAGATTCTGCCATCCTGTGAGTTTGACACCGACATGCAGATGAGAAATTGAGTTATGTTGCCTATGCAGTCTTTGACACATCACTATAATCTGAGAAGAAACAGATCACAGCTGGAAATATAGACTCCGCAAATAGTACAGGAAGGAGAAGTTCCCCTAGTAGATCCTTTTTCAGGTGAAGTACCAGTGATAGATCCTACACCAGGTGAGATGGGTGACAGAGAAAATGAGGAGCCTAGCATGTGAGAGATTCTGAACTCGTTGGCTAGAGGACAGTTGGCCATAGAAAGGATAATGAGGGAGTCACAGGAAGAGTTGAGAGAATCACAAGCAGAGTTTGCTCACATCCTTGAACGGCTGGTACCCCGTGATGGAAGAAACAACAGAGAAAATAACAATAACAACAATAATAACCGTGACAGGAACAGGAACAATGTTGGTGATAGAAACAGAATGAACCAAGGAGGTGATAGGCACATTGGTGACAGGAACAACAGAGACAGGAATAATGTGGACAGGAATAATGGGAACAGAAACAATGGTGATAGACACAGGTACAGGGATGACGAGGGTGAAGCATCAGTCACCAACCGGAGAGCTTCACAGTTGACAGCGAGTGATAGGCCCGACATACCAGTTTTTGTACCCAGGAACCAAGTTCCTGAATAGGATGCTACTTAGCTTGAGTTTCAGGATGAGATCTTGAGAGATTGCCGAGCATCTAGTGTCGAGTTTAGAGCTGAAATGGTATTTGGAGAATATTTAGATCTCAGGATGAAGCACAAACCCTGTAGGAGAAATAGACTACAGAACCAGGAGCTTCAAAAAAAAGTTAGCAAGATGACTACCGTATTTTGATGGTTCTGGTAAGACCACCGCGAGAGCATGGGTCCAAAAATTGGACAGTTACTTGCAGATTAGCCCTATGCCAGAGGAGGATGCTATAACTTATGCTGCATTACATTTGGAGGAGTAATGGGAAGGTGACCTTGGGTCACGATCAGATCATGTCCTACGTCGAGTTCACTGCCAAGTTGATAGACAAGTTCGATAAGGACCTTGAATTGCAGTTTAAGGAATTGGCACAGCTCAGATAGGTTGGATCGGTAGACTCCTACATATCGGAGTTTCAGGACCTATCTATTATGGTCCCAGACATCTTAGAGCACAGACTAATTATACTATTCATAGATGGACTTTCAGACCCACTACGTGGTTGGGTTAAGGGTTTTGACCCTGCATCACTTCAGGAGGCCATGAAAAAGGCCCGAGATATGGAGTCCTCAGTGTGGAGAAACAAATTCCAATCTAAGCGTTTTCAGCATATGAGGGACAAGGAGAAGGACAGGAGACCCTTTCAGAAAGATTTCAGCTAGTCAAAGGAAAAATCAAACAAGCTAACTGATGACCAGTTGAACAAATACCGAAGGAAAAAACTTTGTTTTCACTACAAAGAACCATAGGACCCTTCACACAAGTGTCCAAACAAAGCAAAGGCTAAATTGATTGAATATTACTTAGCTGAGGAGACACAGTCAGAAGCATCAAATGATTCTTCAAATCAGCCTTCAGATCATGAGGATAGTGGAGATGAGAAGGCATCACAGCACAGTACTGGTAGTGATGGGAACCTCGCCTAGCTTTCTAGTTTCCAGAAAGTTGGCTCTTTTAGAGTGCGAGGAGTACTTAGAGGGCAGCGTATCATCACCCTTATTGACACAAGTGCCACACATAATTTTATAGATGAGGGGTTGGTAGTTAGACGGGGATTACAGGTAGAGGAATTCAAAGGCTTCAAAGTAATGGTGGCCGACAGATTCAAAATGACATGCAACAGGAAAATCTCCGGGTTGAGTATTGTCATGGTTGAGTATGAGCTTGTAGATGATTTCTATGTTGTTGGTATTGGGGACACGGATGTTGTTTTAGGCATGCACTGGATGAGGCAACTCGGTGAGTTCACGATGTATGTGAATAAGATGGAAATGAAATTTGAGTTTAAGGGGAAGAAAATTGTTCTTTGGGGATTATCAAATGGTGGACCATGGGTAGTATCTCTAAAAAGGATGGAAAGAATGTTGCGTCATGATCAGGTAGAGTGGGCAGTAGAATGTCTCATCATGCCAGAGTCTCCACCGCAACCAAAGAACGGCTACCATCCAGACATACAGAAGCTGTTAACCAAGCACAACAAAGTGTTTGGTAGTATACCTCCAAGAGTACCACCAGGTAGGGGAATAGAACATGTTATCGAGCTTGAGGATGGGACCAAGCCCATCATGATTACACCCTATCGTCATCCTAAGAGGCAGAAGGATGAGATAGAAAAAACAATCAAGGAGTTACTAGAAATGGGACACATCCGACCCAGTAAGAGTCCCTTTGCCTCTGCAGTTATTTTGGTAAAAAAGAAAGATGGGACTATTACGATATGTATTGATTATCGAGCCCTAAACAAAAAGACTATTAAGAACAGGTACCTGATACCTCGCATAGATGAGTTGATTGATGAACTACATGGGGCTTGTTACTTCTCTAAGATAGATCTCAGATTAGGTTATCATCAGATCCGCATGAGGGAGGACATAGAGAAAACAACCTTCCGATGTCATTACGGCCACTTTGAGTTCTTGGTGATGCCGTTTGGGCTAACCAATGCCCCTGCTACCTTCCAGAGTTGCATGAATCAGATATTCAGACAACAGCTTCGGAAGTTTGTGCTAATCTTCTTTGATGATATATTGATTTTCAGCAGGAGTTGGGATGAGCATATGAGACATTTGGAGGAGGTCCTAAGTATTTTGGAGAGTGAGTCCCTCTATGCCAAAGAGTCTAAATGTGACTTTGGCATGACAGAGCTGCTTTATCTAGGTCACATTATCAGTGCTGATGGCGTCAGGGTAGATCCAGAGAAAATAAAGGCAATTATTGATTGGCCTCCACCTACAAACCTCACGTAGCTTAAGGGTTTATTCGGACTATGTGGTTTCTACAGGAGGTTTGTAAAAGGCTTCTCACAAACAGCTGCACCTTTGACAGACTTGACCAAGAAGGGAGCCTTTGTGTGGACCGATTCAGCTCAGCAGTGCTTTGATCACTTCAAGCACTTGATGTCTACCTGCCCTGTGTTGACAATCCCCGACTTCTCTAAGTTGTTTGAGCTAGAGTGTGATGCTTCAGGAGAGGGGATAGGGGCAGTCTTGATGCAAGAAAAGCACCAAATTGCATTCGAGAGTAGGAAGCCGAGGGGTGTAGAGAAGAGCTTCTTGGTGTATGATTGTTGGCCATTATGCATGCATTGGCCAAGTTCAGGCCTTATCTGGTTGGGGGAAAATTTATCATAAAAACAGATCACAATAGTATCAAATGTTTTATGAACTAGAAAGACTTGAATGACAGATAGCAGAAGTGGTTTAGTAGACTCCAGGCCTATGACTTCGACATTGAGTATGTCAAGGGAAAGAGGAATATAGTTGTAGATGCTTTGTCGAGGAGACCCCACTTGTGCTTAGTTAGAGAGAGATATGTTGATTGGAAAGATTTGATCACAACAGAGTATGCTAAAGACTTGAATGACAGATAGCAAAAGTGGGTTAGTAGACTCCAGGCCTATGACTTCGACATTGAGTATGTCAAGGGAAAGAGGAATATAGTTGCAGATGCTTTGTCGAGGAGACCCCACTTGTGCTTAGTTGGAGAGATATATGTTGATTGGAAAGAGTTGATCACAATAGAGTATGCTAAAGACTCTTGGGCAGCAGGAGTCATTGAGGGCACTATCACGGATGATAGATATTCTGTAGTGAGTGATTTGATTTTGTACAAAGACAGAATATTTTTGGTGCCAAATTCTCAGTTCAAGCATAAGGTTATAAGGACTTTTCATAATACTCCAATGGTTGGTCACCTGTAAGATACCCAACTAATGCTATTAAAATTTTTCCTTACTTAAACAATTTTGCTTGCTATCAATTCATCAACTATGTCAACAACATAAAGAAATACATCAAAGATAACTACTTGGATGAATCAATCTTAGAGTTGGGTATTTGTCTTGTTACTTGATTCAATCAACTTGCAATGTCTTATTACATCGATAATGCTTTCAATAGCATGATGTACAACTTATTCAAATGGAAATACAAAGGAAAGGCCTTGAAGCCTTGATGATTACAATGGCGCCTACACTTGATCAACTCAATCAACCTTAATGATGTCAACTGAATGTCAACACCTCACAATATCACAAGGGAGCATCACCTTGCTTGTTGAGGGAGCATCACCCCAACACTTGAAACTTGTAGGCCTCAAGATTACAAGCTCAACAGCTTTGCAGAGAGAATTTTGTCAAATGAACAAATCCAAATGAATGAGAAGACTCCTCCTTTTATAGGCCTTCCAAAGGCAATGAAGACACGTTTTTCAATGCACAAAGAGGAACCAAGGCACGTTTTCCAAGAAGCATATCCAAGGGAATATGCCATCTAATAACTCATTCTGAGTTGGCGAGATTATCCAGAGATCTTGACACGGATCCCGAAGACATTCTGTGGACCAATGAGAGCTCAAGTTGTGTAACTACCTGAACCACCTCATCTTAGGCGCAGTTTCAAGTGTTCTTCTCACTGGGCGCCAAGTTGAAGTATCTGGAGTGTCAAGTGCGCCCATCATGAGGTTGCACCTATCTAGAAAGAACTTCTAAAGGTTGTTGGCGAGATCCAGAAGAGAATCATGATACTTCATTCATCCAATCTGCCCAAGGCGCTCACTGAAACTTGATCAAAATGCTACTTGATGTTTGGGTGCCAGAATGATGCTTCATGGGCACAGAAGTGCGCCTTGCATGAAGATTGACTTTCCTTGGTGTTCCTTCAAGACTTGATGTTCAGGGGGGGGTGGAATGCTTCATCTGGAAGTGAGCGCCTAGCTTGGGAAGACTTTCAAGTGTTGCTTCCTTGATCTAAAGAGGTATTTGGACACTCAGTTCATCCAAACTCCTTAAGGCGCTCATTGAGATTGATCAAGGCGCCACAGGGGTTTAGGCGCCACCAAGGAAGTGCGCCATACCTTGACTACAATCCTGGAATTCCAACTAGACCCTAGGCGCCAAAATGACTTTGCCACTACTTAGCTTTCAAGACCAAATGCCAACTGGAGATGATATTGCGCCTTGCTAGGGTTAGGCGCCAGATTGGGGCTTGCAAAGAAGCTAGGCGCCAAAATAGAATCATTAAGAATGTGATTAAAAGCTAGGCGCCAAAGCTAGGTCAAATGCACTGGAAAATGCGCCTAAGGATGCCAGGATCATGAAAATGGTGCCCTATGGTCTTTAGGCGCATACCTTGAATGTTTTGCACTGATAATGGATGATACAACTTGGAAATGTTTCCTATATCGCCTTCCCATTCTAGGGAACTCTACCAACTCCATGCCAAGTCAACCTGCTTGAGGCGCTCTTCTGAGAGAGTGTAGGAAGATACTAGCGCCTCCTGTTGGATTTAACTTCATGCATGTTGAGACACTTACTCACCAAGCGCCTAGACTATTGGGAGTAATTGGAAACGTCCTTCCAACTCAGGCGCTTACTTGGAAGGTTTGCAGTAGATTTGGCGCCCATGACATACCTCCTTTGAAGATGCTTTTGGCGCACTTGTCATCAATTTGACTAGGAATTTGCGCTTAGGATCCAACTGCACATCTTTTCAAAGTAGATTGAAAGCAACTGAACTTTAATTGGATTGATCTTGCCTCCTTGAAGGAGCGCTTTGTATCTAGACTGAATGTGAGGACTTACTCCCATCTTAGGCGCACTAAGGTGCCAGTGGAAGAATAAAATGGCGCCTTCCCTTGAAAAGCTTATTTGCTATGCAAATGCTCACTTCTGGAGTCTTGAAATGAAACAAACTACTTACCTTACTAAGCGCCCTGACCTCTTGAGGGGATTGAAGATCATATTCCTATTTAGGCACACTTTTGGGAGGTCTGATGTAGGATGAGCGCCTAGGCATGAAGACTCCATGATACCTTGTTCATGTTCATCTTTGATCTAGGCGCTTGATTGGAGGAACCCATTCAGGTGGAGCGCCTTCTGTTGAAACCTCAACTTCAATGCCAGAAGTGACTCTTGAAGCTAGGCACCAGAAGGGGGGTGTTTTGCCAAAATGAGCGCCTTGCTCATGACTTAGTGGATCCTGACTCAAAACTCCTTGATTCTACCTGCAAAATAACACCCAGAGTTAGTCAAAACCCAGTTCATTCCCTTATCATTCAAAATTAGCCTCCGGGAATGAGGATAATCCATTCTTTATTTGGTGATCAAGCCGGAAACGGGGACATGACATCACCCCAGATTCTTCAAAACTTACAGGCAGATTCGGGAAAGATTCACATGGAAAGGACTCAATAAGGAAGTTCTTAAGTATGTTCGTGAATGCCCTATTTGTCAACAAAATAAGCATGAGCATACTTATCTTGCAGGTTTGTTACAACCACTGCCTATTCCCAATCAGAAGTGGGAATATATCTCCATGGATTTCATCACTAGGTTGCCGAAAGTGCAAGGGAAGGATTGTATTTTGTGGTAGTCGACAGGCTCACCAAATTTGCACATTTCTTTGCCATTTCAACAACTTACACAGCTGCTTAGGTGGCTGATTTATTTTTCAGGGAGATTTTTAGGCTTCACGGGATGCCCAGAGGTATAGTGAGTGATAGGGACAACAAGTTCCTAAGTTTATTCTAGCAGGAGTTATTCAGATTATGTGGTACTGAACTAACTCCAAGCACTAGTTACCACCTACAGACCGATGGACAGACTGAGATAATGAACAAATGGGTGGAGGGGTATCTTAGAAACTATGTCTTGGGGCAGCAAAAGGAATGGATAAGATGGTTGCACCTAGGGGAGTACTGTTATAATACCACATATCATATGTCGATCCAAATGACTCCTTTCAAGGCACTGTATGGTTATGATGCCCTATGCTTCACAGACCTTCTACTTGGTGACAGTCGTGGGCCGAAGGCTAAGGATCTTTTGCAGGAGAGCCAGGACATAATGAAAGAACTCAAAGAAAATATACAGCAAGCACAAAATCAGTAGAAGCTCTATGCTGATCAGCACTGAGTAGAGAGGAGTTTCGAGGTTGGAGATATGGTGTATTTGAGGCTCCAACCCTATAGGTAGTCCACTGAAAAAGGGTGGAGCACAAAAACTGAAACCCAGGTTCTATGGTCCATTCAAGATTGTCAGAAAAGTGGGAGAAGTGGCATATGAGCTCAAGTTGCTAGCAGGCAGTAAGGTGCACAATGTATTTCATGTTTCCAGGTTGAAAAAAGCTCTTCACCACAATGTGATTCCTTCAGTTGAGCTCCCACCATTGGATGAAGAGGGGAAGCTAATCTTGGTACCAGAGGCTATTATTGACACCAGAGAAAGGAATCTAAGAAAACAGATCATCAAGGAATATCTGGTGAAGTGGAAAAACCTACCAGTTAAGGATGCCACTATGGAAAGTGAGCAGATACTACAACATCCTGAGTTGAGATTGCTTGAGGACAAGCAATCTTGGGGAGGGCGAACTGTAATGTCCCCCATTTAGCCCAGTTGATCAGTGGATGTAGATTAGCCTATCACATGACTCCCGTAGGTTAATGATCATAGTTAGGGAGCCAGTTTGGCCACTTACTATTTATAGTAAGTCGGAATAGGGGCACTTTCTATTTATAGCAGGGCGATTGCGAATGATCAATGCACAAGGTTCATGGTCTCGATATGACTAGAGCTCCATTTGAAGTAATATAAGTTAAATTAAATATTTCACTTATGTTATTTTAGGAGACATAATGTGACTTTAAGTTATAAAGTAATATCACTTTATAAAAGCAATTTATAACTTAAAGTGGTGTTCCTAGGATATGGGCGCCCATGGGAAACATAAGGGACTTAAGTTAATGAATTACAACATTAAAATATTCTCCTCTTCTTGGGCGTTGGAGATGAGGGATAGTTAAAAGCAAAAAGTGAATTCATTTTGGGCATTCATGCTTCACTATTGTTTTTGCTCTTTCTTTGTGAGATATTCCCGTGCATTCTTGAGCTTGGAGCTTGAGGGTTTGATTTGGATTTGCTGGGACGAAAACCCCTGCAATAGTACCTTTCTTCGTGCGTGAAAGACCGCATCAAGAGAGGATAGTTGGAGGCTTCATTTCGAAGCTTCACCTGAGCTTTCATTTGACGGATTTTGATGGAGTTTGAGTTTGTATTGAATATATTTATGAAATATTAGTTTGCAGCTGTGGACAGAGGTATTGAGGACATATTTGATTGATTTGGGGAGTGTTAAGAGGCTGAAGTTATTTCTATTCCCTAGCCGTACAACTGCTAGGTAGGTTGTACCACATTTGGAGGTGCTGTGCATATTTCATGAGGTTTTGTGTGATCATTTCTACCTTGCTTGGGTCGTTTGGAGGCTGCAACTGTAAATCAGACAAAACAGAGCTGTTGGTGTGGGATTTCATGCCTTTATTTGCTGTCATATAGCCTCAGCTGGGCCATACAGCTTACTGTGGGTTTGTGGGGTTTGTTGGATGTTGTTCTTCGTCCATTGGTGACAATAAAACCTCATATCTTGGGCATCCAGTGCATTTATTGGCTTTGTTGTTCATTGTACTCGAAGACTTTTTATTGGTGTTGCTTAGAAGGCATTTTCATGGTGATATATTGCTGGTCCGGCTACAGCACCAGCACAAAGTTGTAAATCTTGATATGGGTATGTTATTATAATCCATATTTTGGCTCATTGCTATCTAGGTAGTTGTTATTTTGTTGATATCTATTTTAGATTTTCTGGGTTTTCCGTATATTGTCCATATTCCATGTATGCAATGCAAATATCAAACATGCAAAACAACCCATGAAACCCTAAGCACAAAACAAACAGAAAACGAAAAAATTGGCATAGAACAAACATGTAACAGAGGGTATACATTACAAAATTCATCCAGTGAGGGAGTTTCATTGAGTCGTATGATTCATAATAATAGGTCGGCCACAGCTGCTAGCCATCGCCGCCTTTGGCACCACATATCAGCACATTATCATCCATCAGTCATAAAGGGGCAGTGATCAGCACCTAAATAAATCGATTTACCTTGTGGTTCATTGGCAACATCCATTGGGGAAATTGAAGACCATTTTGATATCTTTCATCATTGTTTGAGGGCAGATCTAATCCAGCAAAGGTTCGGCTATTTTACATCATCATTTGTCATCCTATTTTGTATGTTGCATTCGTCATCTATTTCTGATTTGTAAGCAGCAGTGATACGCATAATTGTAAGACCGAATTGGAGCCACAATCTTAATTGTAATTCCATTCTATATCAATCACTTTGGAGCAGCAGACTTGCATTTATACTTTGCATAGTTGAATGTGTATTTCATGATGTAATTCAATGTGATAAGGCTGCCGATCAACACTTTCTTCTAGCATCAGTTTTGTATATGTTAGTCTATGTTTCATGTTTGTTGAAGTCAAATTGAAAGGTGCAGAAGTAAAAATCAAAATTCAGTCCTAGGGTTTGAATTGAAATTTACAAATTCAAAAATCTAGTGCAAAACCCTACTTCGGAACATTACACAATCCAGTGAAACATGGGACTCTCAAGGTGTGGGACCCTGCAAATGAGATCAAACCTCCAGAGAAGGTTGGTTCCTCTTTCTGAATATAAGATTCAGAGAAAACTACAAGACTAAACCTAATCTAACACCACTGGGAAAAGGGCAGGAGAAACTGAAACGGAAACGTGATACACCAGGTTTAATGTGAAGAACACCCACAAAACTAAGATGCACAAAATATTTCAAAAGACTGATTAACACACACAAATCCTAAAATCTTAACAGAGGTAAAGAATAAAACTAAATTGTAAGGAACTAAACATTCACAATACAAAATCAGTTTCAGAATTACACAATGCTGAAGATATCATGAAGGGGCAAAATAACCAGTACTATATTAATCAAAGGCACGGTTGTTACAGCAAGATAGGGTTCTGTTTGGAGCAAAAAAAAAGCCTCTGCATCCAACACTTGTTACATTGATTTTTCATCTATTTATAGCATTCTATTACATTGTTGCAATAAATTCGCCCCATGGGCCTGTCAGAAGATATTTCTACAAAAGGAATGTCTGTGTACATTTGTTCTACAAAACATAAATGCAGATAATTTCTGGGGATGAAGTAGCTGAAGGAAATATCTGTTGCATTGAAGACTAGCAGCTGACTCATTCACCTACACAATTAAATATACAACAACCACTTCCAGCTGGTGATGATCTGATCCTACGATAATGCCCGCCGAATTTCCTGTATAAAGCTTTTACAACACTTTAAAATATTTTAAAGCACTACATCATATTACATGCTTTATTTCATTTCTTTCACTTTACTTCCTGTCTTTAGTTGGCAAAGTTCTCCTTTCACGAACTTTGTCTTGTGTTCTCCTTTTCTTTGTTACTTCTCTTCTTTATCGCTCTTTAGTCGGAAAAATCTCCAATTCGCAAACTACTTTGTCTTTCTCTTTTTCTTGCTTTATCGCTTTCTACCTTATCGACAAAATCTCCATTTCACGAACTTTGCCTTGCTTTCTGCCTTTTCCTTTCTGTTGTGACCACTTTACAACATCAACCCCAATTGGAAATTGGGTCCTCTTCTTTTTTTTTGACTTAGCCCAGATTCTTGCTCTAATCTCGGACTTTCTAGCTCATTTTCATGACAGCAGATGATGTTACCTGTCGAGTTGGATCATGGATGCTCAAAGAAGTGAACTTGATGGATCCTTCCGGCATGGGTTTGAAGCCCTAACTGCCCATTCTGGACTGTCCTCAGGGAAGGGATTTGTCTTTCCATCTTTAAAAAATGAACCCTCTCCACTCCCGGCATGGAACTCAGTTCTAATTTTGTTCCAGACTCCAGTCCCAATCCGGAAGTCCAATTCGGACTCCAGTTCAGGAATCCAGTCCGGAAAGTCCAATCCAAAGTCCTGTCCGGAAGTTCCTATCCCGGAGTCCTGTTCCAAGGTCTATCCAGATTCCTATCCCGACAAGGTCTTGAATTCAACAAAGACTGCCACTCCTTGGCATGTTCATCTTTCCATCATGGAACTCAATTCCTGGGCTGGCAGCCCCACTCCGGAGGACTAATCCAATGGGTATCCTTCTGATCCCGATCCAGGACTCATTCAATCTCAGATCATAAATTGAAGGATTTCCAATCAGAAGAGTTTTCAAGGACTTAGAACATTTTCAATAAAAAGGCATGTATCCAAGCGCCCCTCCGGAAGACTGGAACTATGCACAGGAATATTCCTGGGCGCATAATCTAGTACCTACTGGATTATGCGCCCCAGGATCAGGACTGTCCTATCCCACCTTTTTGTCCAGTATGGTCTGTGTAACTGATCAGGAAACCATTCTCGGACTAGTTTACAAGTGCCTAAATAGAAAATTCACCTCGGTTAGGAAAATTTCACCATAGAGATTGAAATTCCCTGAGGGGATGGAGGAAAACTCCTTGTTCTGGATCTCGTGATTAACGATTGAACCTCTGATGAAACAAACTAAAGTTCACCCTTTGCCAAAATTTTTGTTTAATCCATTTTTGTGTATGTGGATCTACTAGTAGCTATTTTCAGCGAACTAATAAGCATTCATGATTTAGTTTACTCTATTTTAGTTACAAACTTTTATTCATAAAAAACCCTTTCGGTGAGTTTATTTTCAATTATTCCTTTTATGCAAAAACCCCTTGAGGTCTTGTTCTCAACCTCAGACAAGTTTATTTTCAATTATTCCTTTTATGCAAAACCCCCTTAAGGTCTTGTTCTCAACCTCAGACAAGTTTATTTTTAATTATTCCTTTTATGCAAAACCCCCTTGATGATTTTGTAAAGTGTGCATAACTGTAAGTCTTGTTCATAGATTTAGGTTTAGGTGTAGTGTTTAGTTTTCAAGAAGCTTCCCCTGTTAATTTGAAGTGAGGTTTATCCTCAGGTGCTTTTATGTTTTCTATTGCCTCATAAAAGACAAATTAAAACACTAATAGAAAGGAAACTGGGTGCAAAAATGCTTTTAAATCCAATTTACTGTGAGCTTTCACATACAAATTTTGATCACATCATTTTGGTGCAAATTTTCACCTTTGATTCTCCAAACGATGGACAAATACAAGATGTTTATGAAAGCCAATTTATTTCAAAGGTTTTAGTCAAGGTGCTTCTCAAGAACTCATGCGGGGCCTACGATGACTTCGAAGGGTTCGGTGTCCATGGATCCTTTGAAAACTATCACTCAATGGTTTCTAGGTGGCAATATCTCATGGACTTCTAGATATTTGGGGATTGATTTGGTATGCCCACATTAATCTTGAACCTGTGCATTGTGTTGAATGTGAAACCCAACAGTCACTTGGTTTTTCCCTCCAATGACTCTTGGCTCTTCACATTCTGTAATGTTTGCTTATATAAAGCATGCTGCTGTGTATTGTATTGTATCGAAGAGATAGTGAATAATATATTGCCCTGCTTGAGAGTGGATGTAGCCTTTATGGTGAACCACAGTAAATTTGTGTTGTGTTTTCTTAATCTCTGATTTTATTTTGTTTATCTGCCATTTATTGTTTAACAATTGGTATCAGAGTTGGTTGTGCTCGATCGTTTGGCATGAGAGATTCGAGTTTGAGTGGGAGCAATGTCGATTGAAGATGAAAAGATCGAAAGGTTCAATGGCCACAATTATCCATTATGGATGATACAAATGGAGGATTCTCTATACCAGAAAGATCTGTGGAGACCATTACATGGTAAGGCAAAGAAACCAACAAATATGCCAGATGAAGATTGGGATATTTTGGATAGAAAAGCACTGGGAGTGATTCAATTGTGCTTGTCTCCATCTGTAGCATTTAACATATCTAAAGCAACCACATCTGTTGAGTTAATGAGTATTTTGGACAAGTTGTATGAGAAGCCCTCAGCATCAAATAAGGTATTTTTAATAAGGCGGTTGTTTAATATGAAAATGGTTGAAGGTAGTTATGTAGCTGAACATTTAAATAATTTTAATACCGTTACCAGTCAATTAGCTTCTATAAAAATAAGTTTTGATGAACAAGTTCGAGCTCTTTTAATTTTGTCCTCTTTGCCAGAAAGCTGGGATAGCTTGGTTATGGCAGTTAGTAATTCTATTTTTGGTTCAAATACGTTAAAATTTGATGATGTTGGTGGTATAATTTTGAGTGAAGAAATGCATAGGAAGAGCATGGGTGAGACTTCAACATTGGGTAGCATTTTGAATGTAGAAGATAGAGGAAGATCAAAAGAAAGAGAGAAGAATCCAACAGAGCGTGGAAAGTCACAAGGAAGATCGAAATCTAAAGGTAGAGATGGTGTTTGTTGGTTTTGTGGCAAGCAAGGTCACATAAAAAGGAACTGTTGGTCTTACAAGAAATCTATAGAACAGCCAAAAGAAGTTGAAGCCAATGTAGTATACCAAGAAGATGTAGGTGTTCTTGTTTTAACCGAAGAAGAAATTCCAACTAATGTTTGGGTGCTCGATTTAGGATCATCGTTTCATGACACTCCATGCAAGGAGCATTTCGAAAATCTACAAATTGGTGACTTCGGTAAGGTTTTTCTTGGTAACAATGAATCTTGTGATGTTGTTGGCAAAGCGGATATTTCATTAAAATTGAAAAATGGATATAGTTGGTTGTTACGTGGTGTTAGATATGTTCCCCAGCTCAAACAAAATGTAATCTCGGCTGGACAATTGGGTTCTCAAGGTTGTGAAATTAGTTTTGAATCAAATAGATGCAAAGTTAAAATGGGGACCTTGGTAATTGCAAGGGGCAGCAAATTGGGCACCCTGTATGTAATAGAGAGTCATGTTGAAGTGGGAGTTCATCTTACTTCAGATTCGTCATTGTTTGAAATATGGTCTGCTCAGAAAAGGTTTTTGGATCAATTAGATGCTGAAACTGATTCTATTATTAATGTTTTTCTTAGTATGTTGGAATTTGACAGTGAAAGTTTTGGGGATTAGTTTGATGATGCCAAAGAACTTGGGGCAGATGAAATTAATGGCAATTTGAAGGTGATTGAAGATGAGACCGTTTGTAATGGTGATCAGAGTGAAAGTTTGGAGTCAGTTTGTAATGGTGCTGGTAGCGAAACTTGTGCATCTGGAAATATGTCAACCAATATGGAAGATGGAGCAGCTAATCTAAGAAGACTGTTGTCAAAGTTGACAGTGAATTTGGTGGAATTGCTAGAACTGGGTTCTCAAGGTTGTGAAATTAGTTTTGAATCAAATAGATGCAAAGTTAAAAAGGGGGCCTTGGTAATTGCAAGGGGCAGCAAATTAGGCACCCTGTATGTAATAGAGAGTCATGTTGAAGTGGGAGTTCATCTTACTTCAGATTCGTCATTGTTTGAAATATGGGCTGCTCAGAAAAGGTTTTTGGATCAATTAGATGCTGAAACTGATTCTATTATTAATGTTTTTCTTAGTATGTTGGAATTTGACAGTGAAAGTTTTGGGGATTAGTTTGATGATGCCAAAGAACTTGGGGCAGATGAAATTAATGGCAATTTGAAGGTGATTGAAGATGAGACCGTTTGTAATGGTGATCAGAGTGAAAGTTTGGAGTCAGTTTGTAATGGTGCTGGTAGCGAAACTTGTGCATCTGGAAATATGTTGACCAATATGGAAGATGGAGTAGCTAATCTAAGAAGATTGTTGTCAAAGTTGACGGTGAATTTGGTGGAATTGCTAGGACTGTTGTGCTTGGAGGAGTTGTTGCAGTTGGAATTGCAAGTGGAACTGGCTTTGAATTTGGTGTTGATCCAAATTTGGATCTAGAATTGCCTCTGGCTAGATCCGAGTGTCAATGGAAGAAGAGAGGGCAAGACTAGAGGCTGCTGTGAAAAGAGTTGCAGAGGAAGCTGCTTCAAAGGTTACACAAGAGGGACTAGAGCAAGCTTTGGCAATGTCAATGGATAATCCTGGAGCTACACAATCTAGGGCACTTTCCATGGGCAATACTCATATGGCAGAAGCTAGTCCATAGGATTATGGTACAGAGTATCTTGTTCAGCCAGTAAGACAAGCAGAAGATGAAGAAGAAGCCAATGACTTTGAACCAGGCCTTGAGAATGGGGAATTGGGTGAGGAGGACGATGACCGTGAAGAGAGCGATGAGGATGAGGAAGAAACCGTCAGGTTTGCTTTAAATAATAACAATCTTAGTCATGCAAGGACTAATGGGATTAGTTTTGGAGTTCCCAGGATCAATTCACGTGGAAATGATGAAGATGATGAACAGGACACTTTGTCTGAAGAGGAGGAGGCCGCACGGTTCCGCTAGTCATTTGTGGTTGCTAAGGCAGCGAATTTTGGGGCCCAGGTTCATGATGTGAGCTCTTCTGATGACGATGATGTTGAAAACGAAGATGACGAGGAAGATGTGGAAAATGTGCAAGATTTAAGCAGTGATGTGGAGTTTGAGAAGGATGCAGAGGTAGCAGATCCATTTGGTTTGGATCAGTTCTTGACAGAGGTGAAGAAAGGGAAGAAAGCAATGGACAAAATTTTGCTAAAGGAAGGTGTTGTGAGGTTAAAGCCTTGCAATGCGGGCTTGTTAAGTGACGATAGGAATGGAAATGCAGGGGATATCATTGTTCGTAGTAGCAGCTATTGGGTTTCAAGTGGGAGATTGTTGAATGTGAAACCCAACAGTCACTTGGTTTTTCCCTCCAATGACTCTTGGCTCTTCACATTCTGTAATGTTTGCTTATATAAAGCATGCTGTTGTGTATTGTATTGTATCGAAAAGATAGTGAATAATATATTGCCCTGCTTGAGAATGGACGTAGCCTTTATGGTGAACCACTATAAATTTGTGTTGTGTTTTTTGAATCTCTGATTTTATTTTGTTTATCTGCCATTTATTGTTTAACACATTGTAGATCTCAAGTAAGGCTTGTGATTCGTTATCCACATGTTTTCCTAGGACCCAACATAAGTTTTAAGCTATCCAATAGGAGGAGGTTTCTGGATGCATTGATACAAGAAGTAAGGGTATAATCTCGAGCCAAAGATGGATTTCACATCTAGTTAACTTGGGATTTCACATCCAATGGTGCCTTCAAACCCAATGTTGAGGATTTTTTATTTTCCCATCTAGTTACTCTAAATATTTCCTAGATGTGAAGCTTTTATGTGATTAAATTTAATCTAGGTGGAATCTGCAAATGAGGAGGCCTGACAATGACATGGCAGGTAATATGATGTGAGCATTTTCCAGAGGGTTTAGAAGTGCACGTCTATGCACCTGTGGAGTCAACTCGGGCTATTCACTTGCCTGGGGTTGGTTTCAGCCATCGATTTGTCATCGAATTCAAAAACTTTAACCCAAATATTTCACTAATAATTTCAAAGGACTAAGAAAGGGGAAAACACGATCCTACAGATCCTTCTTTGGTACAAAAGAATTTTCTAGTTTTAAGCAAACAAGACAAGGCCAAGGGGGTCTACCAAGTATAATCAATCATTTGGAGACTATGGGAACTTTTGATTTGTTGGACGCTATGGATGAGTGGTGTTGTGCTAGAGCTATGGGCAAGTGTTGTTATGCTAGAAAAAAAAAAAAAGTGTTGTTATGCTAGAGCCTAACTGATTCAAGAATGTAACGAAGGGGAACCTTGGGTAGTAGTTGAGAAATTCAATGTTATTGTTAGGGATTGTGTATTGAGAGCAATGGTCTGCGCTAAATATTTGTCTCGTCTCAAAAGCCACAAGGTACACTAGGATGTTAATTTAGCATGGCTGGGATCATCTGGTTCATTCTCTCCATGGGTGCATGCTTCAATTACAATACCGGGAGGTGATCATCCAAGTGATTCCTTGGCATTACAATCATTGATGCAGGTGTGGCAAGGATCATCCTAGGCCCATTCCCCATGGTTGTGCGCAACAGTAATCAATTTGCAAATTGCAGTACACCAGGGTGACCAATCCGACGGATTTCCAAGATTTATTGTTGATCAATTGAGTTGAAACATTAACAGCAGCATGGACTGAGATTACCTTAATTCACCATTCCTTGGGCCATATCAGCATTAATTGTCTATAACCAATCTGGGAGCTCCATGCGTGTGAGGTAAAACAAGGGATGGATGTCTTTTCACCAATTGGGTCGATATGGTTTCTTGGTTATAAATTGAGCTCCCTGTCTAAAGTTTCCATTTTTTGGCCTTTTCTACAGCTGATGTCTCTTTGAATATTCTCTCTCTAGTGTCAAAAGCAGCAGGTCTAGACTAACAATTTGTGTTGAAGAATTTTGTTTGCAAATCCATAAAGGAATTCAATTTGTTAAAGCTCTCAACAAAAGTAAGCTCTCCACGATTGTCATTGTGTTTATGGGAGTAATGTAATTTTACTTTCGAGTCACATATGTTGATTTCTCGTACGTTTCTGATTAGTCTTCACTGTTCAGTATAAGATGTATGTTGAAAGCTTGATAACTCGATGTAAATGAACTTTTCAAGGTATACACAAGAGATGCAGTGAATAAATTTGTGGATTAAAAAGTATTTTCTTGGTGTTTGATGTTTTTCTTACATTTTGGGTGTGGTTTGGAGTGAAGACGAAGCTAGACTGGTGGTATGCCAAGGCATGCCCTAGTTCACTTGTCTCATTTGATTTGCATTTGACATTTGAGACGGAATATAAATTTTATAAATTTTAAATTTGTGCTTGAACCTTCTCGACCTCTACCTGTAAGCAAATCATCTTTTTTTTTTTTAATCTCCACATCAAATGTGAGGGCAAAAGGGTATTCATTTACTACCTGATTGAACCTCTTCTTTCAAGCATGCAAAATTTTAAACGCATAAGGTGCAGATCCAATCCAGCAAGCAAAACAACTGCCCTTCCTTAGAGCTCGAAACCATCCCGACTCAGCAAAACAACTGCCCTTCCATTAGTCGTGTATCCTAACGATGTAACTCTAATTTAGCTGTGTGTTTCTTTTCTGCGAAAAAAAATAAAAATTATATAGGATGGCTTGGCACTTCCCCAAATGGGGATGTTCCCTTTGAGAGGGTGTCCCTAAGACGTCTTTTTTTTTTTTTTTTTGATCGGTGGGAATGCTCTATCCCCAGCGTCTCCGTTTCGAGAAACACCTAAAGAACAAGGGAACACATTACACTGATTAAAATTCAATAGAACAGCGTAGGGGAAAAGACCCAATAGGGGAGATAGTTCCAATGGCTGAGAAATTATTGGTGTATTTAAGGTCTAATAGTTTTTTAAGTTTAGTATAGTATTGGTGTATTTGAGGCTCCATATTTTTAAAGTTTAGTACTAGTAGTTGTGACTTTAAGGTTGTTAGTGTTACTATAAGTACTAATAATTGAATGAAATGTCAAATTATGTTCCTATTTGTGTTAATGCCATAAATTTTGCTGATTATGTGTCTATGGGTCCGATTTTTGTAGTTGAACAATGTATATTGGTGCTCCAGCATTGTGCCTCTTTGCTGGGTTGTACAGGGTTTTTTTTGTTACTCCTGTTTGTTTGTGTATATGTCTGTGTATATGGTTTTTTTTCAGCAGCTCATTGCTGCTTTTCTTTATGTATATTTGCATTGATTCAATAAAATAAAAAAAATTTGAATGAAATGTGCCCTTTAAATTTAAAACGCAAACCAATCATGTGATGCCACATCAACCCACCAACAAAACATGACTTAATGCAAACCTATTGGTCCACCCTTTTTTTTTTTGGAACTATTTGACACCTCAACAAAAAGCATGCTGATGTGGCATCATATTTGATGATGTGGCCCTAAAACCTTAGTTATAAGCAGGGGCATTGTCAAATAAGCTACTGTAAAAATTTTGGAGTGATTCGAAATTGCCATGTATGATTTTGAGAGGCGTGAAGTTAGGATGCACCGGTCCTCTCCCCTATATAATGTATGATTTTGAGAGGCGTGAAGTTAGGGTGCACCGGTCCTCTCCCCTATATAATGATGAATGTTAAGGTCCTTCAAGCTAGATTGGCTTTAAGTCATATTAATAGGTATCTATTTCAATAGTAAGATTGTTTATAATATCTATGATTGTTATTTTTTACAAGTTCCCTAATGTTCGTTTGATTGTTTTAATTTCAGATTTCATGTGCTAATTTATGATAAGCTAACGTCATTATCATGGATCTTAATAGCCAAATTCATGAGTTATCTAGCTCACTTGAAACGTTGGACAAAAAACTCATATGCATGTTACCCACAAGAGCTTTGGCAAATCTAGTCTTAATCCCTGTTCTAGGACAGAGCCTAATATTATTGCAAAGCCAGCACGTTAATAAAAATCACATGTTAATATCAGGTTTCTTTTTTGACAGAGATACAGGGGTTTATGTTCGTGGTCGTGACTTTGCTACAGGTTCCTGTTACAGTGTGGGGACAGTTTCAGATTGCTACTATCATCTCCTCTTTCAGCTTATTCTGCACCTCTTTTTAGTCGCGCCAAACCTGTTTTTTGCTACTCTGTGTCTGTATAATTAACTTTAGCTATCGAGATATGGTGTTAATTTTCTGGCTGAGTTCTGAGTCGTGAAGAGTATATGGTGCCAATTTTCAAGAGCATGTTTGTATACTTTGGATCTTTTAGATTGGTATTGTATCACAATTTAGTGTTTTTCAAGATGCTTATTTAGCTGTACAGTATAGGTTTGGATTTGTTTTAGTGTTTTTCATGGATGTTTCAGAACTTCGTGTTGCTGCCTGTGGTATTCTTTTCTTGGCAGCTCTTTATTATCTGTAATTTCGCATTGTTTCAATTTTTAAAAAAAAAATCACATGGCCGACAAGTTCTTGGTTCTAGAAGAATCTATGGTTGACTCTGTCTACCAGTTTTATTGTATAATTCATTTGACTTGTTTCTTAGTTTGACAGACCTTTCATTAAAAAGATACTCGTTTCTCATGACATCTAAGCCAAAGATTATTCAACGAAACCCTGGCAGGGGAGACTTTACAACAAAAGAATAACGAAAATAATTATTTCTAGGTGTGTGAGAATTTTAAATAGAAAATAAAAGGATTATTCTTGAGGGATGTGGTTCAATGGCAGAGGTTCCAAATTTTCCAAGTCATGCTGGCGACTCCAAAATAATAATATCTATTTATCAATAAAATAAAAAAATAAAAAGATTATCTATTAAATAAAAAGATTATCTATAACAGGCAAGTTTCCACAGTTCATGTGATTGTTAGGCTAGTTTCTGGAAGAACTCTGTTGAATTTTTTTCCTATCAGTAATAAAGTAAACAGAGTTTTTTTCAAGAAAATGCTTGCAATAGGAAGATTGCCTAAAATAAACATATGACCGTCCAAGTAAACAGAGTTTTTTCAAGAAAATGCTTACAACAGGAAGATTGCCTAAAATAAACATATGTTTCACCGTCCAAGTAAACAGAATTTTTCCAAGAAAATGCTTACAACAGGAAGATGGCCTAAAATAAACATATGTTTCACCATCCAAGTAAACAGAGTTTTTTCAAGAAAATGCTGACAACAGAAAGATTGCCTAAAATAAACATATGTTTCACCATTCAAGTAAACAGAGTTTTTTCAAGAAAATGCTTGCAACAGGAAGATTGCTTAAAATAAACATACGTTTCACCATCCAAGTAAACAGAGTTTTTTTAAAGAAAGTGCTTACAATAGCAAGATTGCCTAAAATAAACATATGTTTCACCGTCCAAATAAACAGAGTTTTTTCAAAAAAATGCTTACAACAGGGAAATTGCCTAAAATAAACATATATTTCACCATCCAAATAAACAGAGTTATTTCAAAAAAATGCTTACAACAGAAAGATTGCCTAAAATAAACATATACATATGTTTCACCGTCCATTAAATTGTCACAAATGACTTTCAAAAAAAACTCTGGTTCAATTTTTTAAGCTACTGATAACAAAAAGATTACCTCCCCAAAATATATAAATAATTTACTTTCCACTGAACAACCCAAAATAAAATACTAAAAAGAAGACTACCTCGCAATGAACAAGAACGCTAATGAGGTTCCCCATGGTACCGGAAGGTACGAATAAACCAGCCTCCTTGCCCATTATTTTGGCCATTCTACGCTGTAACTTGTCAGCCGTGGGATCCGAACCCACCACGTCATCGTCCACGTCAGCTGCCGCCATTGCTGCTCTCATGGCATCAGTCGGCTTTGTCACTGTGTCTGAACGAAGATCAACCATCCTGTATGCATATTTCTGCTCCTTTAAGCCGCCCTTTGCTATAACTTCCTCACTCGAAGAGAAATCCATGGCCTTAGATAACGGTGTGGAATAAAGGGTTTAAATGATCTTTAAATAGCTCAGAGAAATTCTGTACAGAAACTTCTGGTGTAAATTGTGCTAGCAAGAGACTAACCCGGGCTCAAATCTCCTCACACGAATAAAGCAATTTAAATTCTATTCATTAAGGCGTGCGAACAGAGAATAAATGTGGCAAGATTTTATTGAACTTCAGTTCAATCAAACGTACAGTCAGAGAGGAAATGGTAAAGATTTTATCAGAGGAAAAATGGGAAGGATGTGTGTGAAGTAAGAATTGAGTTGGCCAGATCATATATTAGGGATTCAAATCTTTGACGTCTGCAGTGGAGTGAATAAGACTAAGGCCAGCCGTTCGGAGAGTCCAAGGGAGAAAGAATGTTTATTGTTATTATTATATCTACCAGTCGGGAGGAGAATGACGTGGTGTTTGGCGCTTAACGGTCAAGATTAAGAAAAGTCCAAACCAAACGGGAAAAAACTCAAATTTTAAATTGTAGACTTCGAATGTTTTTCGACCACAAACACCCACCCATTTGGACTCTTTGTTGCTTCCTTGCCAAGGCAGGGATTTTATAGGTAGCATCCATAATCAAATATAAGTTTTTTTGATATTTATCTACATAGTTTTTGAGTCAAATTTATTGATGGATGTTTCAAAATTAGTGGTTTATATGAATCCATCTTTCACATTCATTGTATGTAGGTGATATTCATAAGGGTAAAATATCAGATTTCCCAAAGGTCATTTATCCCAATATTATTCCAACTCAAGCACACTTAAGTATAGAGTTTCCTCCAAGATCAAGCCCACTTAGCTTGCTACCCCATTTCTTTTATATTTTATTGGCCTATATTGAATGAAATGATATTTTTTATTGAATTCTTTTTTTTTTTCCAATAAGCAATGAAATGCAAAAAAAATTCATTACTTTTGTTTTACTAAATTTTAAATTTATATAATAAATATTGTGTCCTCAAATATCAACTCTATCAATAATATTGTGACATTATTGTGATAAGATAGAAACATTAGCAAAGGTGTAACATGTTGATTCAAGTACTCTAATGAAATGATCCACACATTATTATCCAGTCACTATATATAAACATCATCTAATTTAATGGTCAAATAGTCAATAACAACTTTGTACATCATCCACACTAAAAAGTGGTTAATATTTGTTTTATTTTTAGTAGCCAAAATCAACTTTTGACCTTCAAACTCATGAGTATTTAAGAATAACCTTATCCAACATATATAGAAAAAAAAAATGTTTGAATTACGTTTGGACATATATCTCTGTGTTAAAACGTCACTAGAGCTTGTAGGACATGCCAAATATGACATTATTTAACATATACATGCATGAGAAAAAGGAAATGGATCCAATGACTATAGGAAGTATTCCCTCTTAAGACGTCAGCTAGAACTTGCAGTGGGTGGCAAATATGACATTATTTGACAATGTACGTGCATGACAAAAAGAAAATGGATCCCTTCCAATGTCATACGAAATATAAATACTATCAACTTTACAGAAAGACGCTTTTAGACCAGGCTAGGCTTGCACGTCAATCATTTTAAATGTCTATATTTTAGTTATTTTTTATTTAGGTAAAAATACAGGTTATAATAGATCTTAGAATAAAATGATTTAATTGTTGCACAAATCAGCCTCTTCATCGACCCGATTCTTACGATCGGACGTCACGCAACTACTAATTCCGGTTGATAAGGACCGGCACAAATGGTTCTTGGTGTTGGAGACTGGGCTGTCTGATGGCACTGTTCTCGGATGGTGAAGCCTTCCACGCAACTACAACTACAGAATTGAATATTGTTGGAGTTTTATCTGTTTATTGCCACTTCAAAAATGGTAAGACTCGCTCTGCCTAGCGTCAATCTACTCTTAGAAACTTCTGTTTCTTGTCGTGAATGTGAGCAGAGGTATTGCATGGTTCAAAGTGATTTAAGTTTTAGGCTGGTTTGATTCCAGTTTCATGGGTAAAAGAATGCTAGCATTACCGTTGTCCTCCTACCCACTTATTTTAAAAGTTATAGCCACTCAAGGAGTCATCTGCGGAAGAGCTTAACCAGCCGGGGTGTTGTAAATGACCGGTTGGTCGACTTCCCGTACGGCCTCCACTTGGCGGATGAATCAGCGACTGCGACCTGTACGGCAGCAATGACAGTAGTCGACTGTGTCTGTCAACTGTCTGTTAGAATTGACTGGTGGGTCAACATTGAAATGCCGTACAGCCGGTCAGCACAACTCATTGGCTGTTTACGACTGGCGGTCATCTGCTAATCCTTTAATGAAACAAAGTGATCCTACAATGAAATAGGCTCCATTTCAATAGTCACTGGGAAAATGCTACTCCAACAGGTAGTCCATAGTCACACTGATTTTATTGCAGTCTCTTTTTCCTATGACGCTACAGGTGATATCTCAAATGTTTTCCCACTAGTAAATCCAGTAGATTATTGTTATTGCCAGTGACTCGCATTATAAGAAATGGCTTTTGTAGCGACTAAACACAACCTTTCTTCTTTGCCAAGCATCCCTTGTTTCCCATATGGCTGTGTATACCTTGAATTTCTTATTTTCTTGATTCCATCTTTACTCAATTAATTTCCCTTGCTGCATAACCAGCCTTCTTCAGGTTATGAATCTTGCTGGAGAGTAAGGAAACAACTGTGGATATCTTAACAATTGACTAGAAACGACAAGAATCTTCCAAATACGCATCCAAATCCATTGACAGTCATTTCACGTATATGATTTTTGGTCCATAACTAGCTGCAGTCCACTACTCTGTCTTGTCTTATAGGTTCAAATATTTTATCAGCAGATAATTGTTAGTGTATATTTTAGTTTATATGGGTAAAATACATGTGTCAATAAGTTTATTTATGTAGGTTAGGTGTAGACTTGGAGAGTCCGCCACAACTCTTCAAGCTATGTGTCGACACTCATTTGACACTTGGTGAGTGGAGTGTTGAAGTCAGACTCAACCTCCTCACTCATTTTCACCTTTTTATATTTGCCTTTTTGACCAATGTAAAATGGTGGATTTGGTGAATTTAGCTAGACTTGGATACATTTTCATTGCTATTCATTTTCAATCTTTTAAGAATTACTGGCCCGTGGCACTTTTAGAACGAGAGTTCCAACTTGTGAATACCATAACAAGAGATGAAAAAAATTTGCAAGTGCCTAATGAAGAAATTAGATATAGCATGAGAATAATATTATTCTATAAAAAGAAAAAGTAAAACCCATTTTTTGTTGATTTCTATTGTTGGGAGGTGTAAACTGTCTACCACTAGCTTTAACTCGTAATAGCATGATCACTAATTTGGCTAAAAATGTTGTTGAAATTATTGGTGTGGTCTCCACATTAACTAATAAGGTCAATGCCATTTCTATTATGAGGCCTCTTTTTATTGAGGACCCTCATTCAACAACCAAATGTGAGGTCAAGACATATGAAGGATCCTAAGATCCTAAAGTACTTTGCAATTGGGTTCTTCATACAAAGACTTGGTTTGAGTATAGTTAGGTCCATGATGTTGAAAATGTGTCCTTTACAAAATCAAAGCTTTTTGGTGTGATTAAGGTTTTGGTTACTAAATGCTAAGATACCTAAAATCCTATCAACACATTAGATCAACATGTCATAGTTTTGAATAAAGCATTCTAGCCTTCAAACTATGACTAGGATATGTGTATCAAATGGCTTCGTCTGCAACAAGGTTTCCAAATGTTTGTGTAGGATTACATCTACCAATTCAACCAACTAAGGATATTGCTACGAGTGCTAAATCAAGCTCCTACTCTAATTCTCAAGTTCAATAGTGGATTACATGAACACTTATTTAGGGAGTTGGAATACACTACCCTTGCAACACTAGATGTTGCATTGAATCAAGCACAACTAGCAAATGAAAAACTTGTTACTCAATCTCAAGCATCTTTGTTGAACACACAATGATGCTAAGGGGGGGTGAATCAACATCTATTAAAACTTAAATACTTCATTTGCATATCAGATTCATTTACTTAGAGAACAGAAAGTAAAACATGCAACACATTCATCAACATAATGACACCAATATTTTTACATGGAAAACCCAAAACTAGAAAAAACCACAGTGAGTGTTAACTCACAATATAATGCTCACTGCTATATTAAAGTTTACAACATTGTTTTAGGGCTACAACCCAAGGAAGCTACTACTCCCTGAAGTAAGCTCACTACTACAAAGAATTATAATGATAAACAAAACTATGACCTGCTATGAAAATGCATCTAACTCATGTTGAAATTGCAGTCCTCTTTTCTACACAATCTCTCTCTCTCATTGGAGTTTGAATCACCCATGTCATTTATGAGAGAGAGAGAGTTTAGGGTTTAGGGACATTATTTAGGGTTTATGAGTTTAGGGTTGCTCAAGTTTAGGGTTTAGGGGAATTATTTAGGGTTGCTCAAGTTTAGGGTTTAGGGTTTCTCAGGTTTAGGGGTTAGGGGATAGGGTTTAGGGTTTAGAAAGAGATAGAGAGAGGAGACCAATAGAGATTGGGAGAGATAGAGGAGATAGAGGGGAGGGATAGGGAGATAGAGAGTGAGGGACATGTCTAGAGACATAAGGAGAGAGATTGAGAGGTAGAGGGACGATAAAGATAGGAAGATAGGGGAGAGATATGGAGATAGAGGTTTAGGATTTCTTGGGTTTAGGGTTTAGGGTTTAAGGTTCAGGGTTAGGGGTTAGGGTTTAGTTGCATTATTTAGGGTTTATGGTTTAGGGGTTAGGTGTTAAGGTTTAAAGGTTTAGGGTTTAGGAGATAGAGAGAGAGGATCGATAGGGAGATATAGAGGAGACCAAGGGGAGAGATATAGAGATAGAGAGTGAGGGACATGGCCAGAGACATAGGAAGAGAGATTAAGAGGTAGAGGGATGATAGAGATAGGGAGATAGAGGTTTAGGGTTTAAGGGTTAGGGTTTAGAGGCATTATTTAGGGTTTAGGGGTTTAGGGGTAGAGAGAGGGCTTTAGGGTTTAGGGGTTAGGGGTCAGGGTTTAGGGGAATTATTTAGGGTTTATGAGTTTAGGATTGCTCAAGTTTAGGGTTTAGGGTTTATGGGTTAGGGGTTGGGGTTTAGGGTCTAATTATTTAGGGTTTAGGGTTGCTTAGGTTTAGGGTTGCATGTCAAAAACAATCTCTTTATCTTTATCTCTCTCCCTCCCCTCTTTACCTCATCTCCTCTATCTCTCTCTCCTAGGTTTGCTTAGGTTTAGGTTTTATGGTTTAGAGCTTAGGAGTTAAGGTTTAGAGGTTTAGAGGTTTAGGGTTTAGGGTTTAGAGAGAGAGAGAGAGAGGACCAATACAGAGATATAGAGGAGACTGGGGGAAAAGATATGGAGATAGAGACTGAGGGACATGGCCAAACATAGGGAGAGAGATTAAGAGGTAGAGGGATGATATAGATAGGGAGATAGGGGAGAGATAGGGAGATAAAGGTTTAGAGTTGCTTGGGTTTAGCGGTTTAGGGTTGCTCGAGTTTAGGGTTTAGTGGTTAGGGGTTAAGGTTTAGGGCCATTATTCAGGGTATAGGGTTTATGGTTTTATGGGTTAAGGTTTAGAGGTATAGGGTTTAGGATTTGGAGAGAGAGGATCGATTGGGAGATATAGAGGAGACTGAGGGGAGAGATAGGGAGATAGAGAGTGAGGGACATGGCCAAAGACATAGGAAGAGAGATTGAGAGTTAGAGGGACAATAGAGATATAGAGATAGAGGTTTAGGTTGCTTGGGTTTAGGGTTTAGGGGTTAGGGGTTAGGGTTTAGGGGCATTATTTAGGGTTTAGAGGTTTAGGGTTGCATGTCAAAAGCACTCTCTCTCTGATTCAGAGAGAGATAGCGAGACAGGGAGAAAGTGATATATATATAGAGAGAGAGAGTTGTCTTTTTTCCATTTCCTTCATCGATAAGGGAGAGGGAGAGATAGGGAAATAGAGGAATGATAGGGGAGAAGGAGGTAAGAGATATGGAGATAGTGAGAGATAGATAGGTAGAAAGAGAGAGGAGACAAATAGGGAGAGATAAAGAAGAAAGAGGGGAGAGATAGGGTGATAGAGAGTGAGTGAGATGTCCAGAGAGATAGGGAGATAAGGGAGAGATATGGAGATAGAGGTTTGGGGTTTTTTAGGTTTAAGGTTTAGGGGTTAGGGGCTATGATTTAGTGGCATTATTTAGGGTTTAGAGGTTTAGAGAGAGAGATACTGCTTTTGACATGCAACCCTAAACCCTAAACCCAAGCAACCCTAAACCCCTAAATGCTAAATAATGCCCCTAAACCCTAAACCCAAGCAACCCTAAGCCTCTAAACCCTAAATAATTTTCCTAAACCCTAACCCCTAAACCTTAAACCCAATAAACTCTAAATCTCTATCTCTCTATCTTTATCATCCCTCTACCTCTCAATCTCTCAATAATGCCCCCAAACCCTAAACACCTCTCTCTCTCTCAACCCCTAAACTCAAGCAACCCTAAACCTTTATCTCCCTATCTCTCCCTACACTACAACAAAAGAGGCAATTAGTGCCTAAAACAACGCTAGAATTTAGTGCATTTGAGTCCATGAATTGGACACTTCTGTCGGTGCAAAACTCGGCGCCCAATAGCATCTCACTATCGTGCCAGGTTTTGCAACGATTGTAACGCCATATTTAGCATCAGGTTTAGCGCCAAAATTTTGTGCCAGGATTTAGCACTGGATTTTGTTGCTTCCAGTTTGGCTTCTAATTTTTCTTCTGGGTTTGCTTCTTGTGTTGCTTCCAAGTTTGCTTTCGATTTTGCTTCTGATTTTACTTCCTGGTTGGCTTCTGCTTTTGCTTCTAGTCTTGCTTCAGGTTTTGCTTCCAGTTTCGCTTCCAGTTTTGCTTCCAATTTTTCTTCCAATTTTGCTTCCAATTTTGCTTCTGGTTTTGCTTCCAGTTTTGCTTCCAATTTTGCTTCTAGTTTTGCTTTTGGTTTTACTTTCAGTTTTGCTTCTAGGTTTGCTTCCAATTTTTCTTCCAGGTTTGCTTCCAAGTTTGCTTCCAAGTTTGCTTTTAGTTTTGCTTCTAGTTTTGCTTCCACTTTTGCTTCCCATTTTGCTTCTGGTTTTGCTTCTAATTTTGCTTCCAATTTCGCTTCCAATTTTGCTTCTAGTTTTGCTTCCAATTTTACTTCCAGTTTGGCTTCCAATTTTGCGTCCGGTTGTGCTTCCAATTTTGCTTCTAGTTTTTCTTCCACTGTTGCTTCCAATTTTGCTTCCGATATAACATCGCTTGTTGCTTCCAATTTTGCTTCCATTTTTATGTCTTTTGTTTCTTCTAAAAATGCTTATTGTTTTGCTTACATTTATTAATTTAATATGTTTTATTTCAATTTAATTAGTTAAATATATCACGCCTCTTAAATAACTCATATGATTATAAAGTAACTAATTTAATTATTTAACTCATATGATTAAATAACAAGATAATTATTATAACATGATCATCATCTATAATTAAAACAAGTGAGTCAGATATCTATAATTTAATTAAATTTGACAACATCCATCATGAGCAGTAAATTAAAATCATTATACGTAATAAATATCCATCCAAAAATCATCGACCACTTTCAATATATATAAATTGACAAGTCAATACGGATAAGATCATTATCATATATAACTAAAACAAGTGAAAGTCAAATATACCAATAGATCAATAACATGTCTAAATGATACATGTACAAATGATATAAGTAAAAATGATAAATTACGTAACTCAAAATGATACAAGTCAAGATGATACATGTCCAAATGATATAAGTTAAAATGATACATAAATTTATGATACAACTCATTAATATGGCACTGCAGGCCATGAAAATAATACATATGATAGCTAGCGACTATGAAAAGAGGCATCATAACAATATATCAACAATGATTCATGATGCAGTCTATATGATCATGAATGTCACTGTCTACTACGAACAACTGTCTCATCATCATCATCACCATCGTGATCATCATCATCATCATCATCATCACCATCATCGTCGTCATTGGCCTCAGTGTCTTTTGTATCTGTGTCATCATCATCCTCTGCCATGTGATCTATACCAAAACCAGAACCAACATAATTTGGATCTCTATTAGGAGGATCATCTTGATCTTCTGGAAGACCCGTGTTCTGCAAAAAAAATATTTAAAATGAAAAGTTATTATTTATTTCATTCAATAATTTATTTTTCTGTTATATATCTAATATTACAACATATGAAACGAAACCATAATCATATTACATCATATCAAAGTGCACATACCATAATAAAAATTTAAAAAAGTTACAGCTAATATGTCATTCTAATGTTGTAAAACATGCAACAATTCTAATAAACGTTAGTAAAGATCATAAAAAAATTTGTTATACAATTTAACTATCAACTGTAAATTCTATTACATAACCTTAAGTGCTACAAATTGCTTGGTTGAAAGCTCCCATTTTGACACAGGCAGGGAGGATGGTGGCAAAGGTTGTGGAATTTGGCTTTACACCAGCCAATTGCATTTTCTTTAAAATTTCTGAAGCCTTTTCAACAAATCCATTTTGCGCATATCTTGCAGTCATTGCAGTCCATGAGACCACATTTCTTTGAGGCATTCTATCAAACAGTTCCCATGCCTTGTCTATGCTTCCACAATTTGCATACATGTCTAATAGGGCAGTTGCAACTACAACATCTAACAAAACTCCTCTATCCTTTATGTATTGATGGATGTCCATACCCTATTCCAAAGCTCCCATTTTGACACAGGTAGGGAGGATGTTGGCAAATGTTGTGGAATTTGGCTTTACACCAGCCAATTGCATTTGCTTTAAAATTTCTGAAGCCTTTTCAACAAATCCATTTTGTGCATATCATGTAGTCATTGCAGTCCATGAGACCACATTTCTTTGAGGCATTTTGTCAAACAGTTCACATGCCTTGTCTATGCTTCCACATTTTACATACATGTCTAACATGGTAGTTGCAACTACAACATCTGACAAAATTCTATTATCCTTTATGTATTGATGGATGTCCATACCCTATTCCAAAGCTCCCATTTTGACATAGGCAGGGAGGATGTTGGAAAAGGTTGTGGAATTTGGCTTTACACCAACCAATTGCATTTGCTTTAAAATTTCTGAAGCCTTTTCAACAAATCTATTTTGTGCATATCCTTCAATCATTGCAGTCCATGAGACCACATTTCTTTGAGGCATTCTATCAAACAGTTCGCGTGCGTTGTCAATGCTTCCACATTTTGCATACATGTTTAATAGGGCAGTTGCAACTACAACATCTGACAAAATTCCTCTATACTTTATGTATTGATGGATTTCCATACCCTATTCCAAAACTCCCATTTTGACACAGGCAGGGAGGATGGTGGCAAAAGTTGTGGAATTTAGTTTTCAAACAACTTTGTCATGCCCACATTTCCCATGCGGTCACAACACGCATCAGGGTAAGTGCAAGAAGATGGGGGGCCAAAAAGGGGTCTTAAGTGGCCACTTTTTTTCTGAAATCAGGAAATACTGGCCTTGGATGAGAAATTGAGCATAGTTACACTCAAAATTTGGAGATGCAACCAAAACAATGTTCGTAGTGCTCCGAGTCTACTTTCTAAACTACTATTTGTTTTTGAAAATGGCATAGATTAAGGGGTTCAAAAGAGGGAGCCACAGAAATTGGTGTTGTTTCTGTCAAAAAAACATAACATAACATGTTTTGTGGCTCCCTCAAACGGTCAACTTTTTTTTGGTATGTTTAAAATCACTTTAGTGAGAAATTAGCTAATAGCATGTAGTTTATGCCCGATTTTTCTGATAATTTTTTGATGAATATTTGATTTTTTAGTAATTTTCAAAGTGGACACATTCTAAAAAATAGAATTTTGGCCGTGTTACCCCTATAAATTTTGAAAACTAATTGAAAATCATTTTTTTCTTTTTTTAATATTTGTAGAATGGAGTCTAGTTTTCAAATATGTAATTTTTTTGAAATTTTAATGAATAGTTAATTTACAATGAAAAAAAGACCAAACAATGATTTTTGCCCAAAAACGAACACACAAACAAAAGAAATTAAAGATGAAAGGCTTAACATTGTTAAAATGTGAAAAAAATCACATTGTCAAATAGCTAAGAGAAAGCCTAACATTACCCAGGTGTTTGATTTGTTCGACGTTGAAACACGTGCAAATCTGAGGGTTAGCACGAATGAAATTATGTGAAATCTTGAAGAATCTAGAAAAACACGTCTGTGACTGTTCAAAAGGCACTCCAAGCCTTTGGGTTGGAAATCTAAAGCAAATCCCAAGCCCAAGGCTTGGTATTCCCAAAGCAAGACATAACGCGAGCACGTTATGGTTTGCTTTGCATTTTTCCTTTTCCGCAAGTTTGTTGTTTGTCATGTTTGACATAATGCGAGCGCGTTATAACGCGCTCGCGTTATGTTCCCCTCAAATTTTTTAATGTTTAAGGCCATTAATCATGTATGTATGTATGAATGCCAATATGTATGTATGTATGTATGTATGTATGTATGCCTATATGTATGTATGTATAGTGTCAAGGGCAGAGGAGGGTAGAGATGGGAGTGATCCAGATAGGGGAGGAGAGGGGTGGATAAGGATTGAGTGATTAAGGTTTAAGGTTGAGGGTTGAGTGTTTAGGGAAAGGATTTAGAGTTTAGGGATAAGGGATTAGAGTTTAGGACCCTGAGGGATTAGGGTTTAGGGTTGAGGCTTTAGGGATAGCGTTTAGGGTTAAGGGTCGAGGGATTAGGTTTTTAAGGTAGAGTGTTGAGGGTAGAGGGATTAGGGATTAGGGTTTAGAGTTGAGGCTTTAGGGATAGCGTTTAGGGTTAAGGGTCAAGGGATTAGGTTTAAGGTAGAGTGTCGAGGGTAGAGGGATTAGGGATAGGGTTTAGGGTTGAAGGTTTAATGATTTAGGGTTGATGCTTTAGGGATGAGGGTTAAGGGATTAGGGTTTAAGATATAGTGTCGAGTGTCGAGCGTGTAGGGATAGGTTTTAGGGTTCAAGTTTTAAGGGTTAAGGGTCGAGGGATAAGAGTTAAGGGTTGAGGGATTAGGGTTTGACATTGAGGGTTGAGTACATTGAGGTTCGAGGGTTAAGGGTTTCGGGATAGGGTTGAGGGTCAAGGGATTAGGGTTAAGGGATAGGGTTGGAGGGTTTAGGGATAAGGGATTAGGGTTTAAGGTATAGTATCGAGCCCGTTGAGGGTCTAGGAATAGGTATAGCATTTAGGGTTTAGGGATGAGGGATTAGAGTTGAGGGATGACAGATGACAGATTAGGGTTGAGGGATTAGGGTTTAGGGATAAGGTTTAGGGTTAGGGTTGAAGGAGTAGGGTTTAAGGTATAGTGTTGAGGGTTTACAGATAGGGTTTAGGGTTGAGGGATTAGAGTGAAGGGTTGAGGGATTAGGATTTGATGTTGAGGGTTGAGGGTGTAGGGTTTAGGGTTTAGGGATAGGGTTGAGGGTCAAGGGATCAGAGTTAAGGGTTTAATGTTGAGAGTTGAGGGTTGAGGGTTGAGGTTGAGGGATAGGGCTAATGGTCAAGGGATTAGGGTTAAATAAGAGTGTCGAGGGTAGAGGGATTAGGGTTTAAGGTATAGTATCGAGCATGTTGAGGGTTTAGGAATAGGGATAGCATTTAGGGTTTAGGGATGAGGGATTAGAGTTGAGGGATGATGGATTAGGGTTGAGGGTTAAGGGATTAGGGTTTAGGGATAAGGTTTAGGGTTGAGGGATTAGGGTATAAGGTATAGTGTTGAGAGTTTAGGGATAGGGTTTAGGGTTGAGGGATTAGAGTGAAGGGTTGAGGGATTAGGATTTGACGTTGAGGGTTGAGGGTTTAGGGTTTAGGGTTTAGGGATAGGGTTGAGGGTCGAGGGATCAGAGTTAAGGGTTTAATGTTGAGAGTTGAGGGTTGAGGGTTGAGGCTTGAGGCTTGAGGTTGAGGGATAGGTTTAATGGTCAAGGGATTAGGGTTAAATAAGAGTGTCAAGGATAAGGGATTAGGGTTTAAGGTATAGTATCAAGTCTGTT
Source organism: Cunninghamia lanceolata (assembly GCA_027924645.1). Classification (NCBI taxonomy): domain Eukaryota; kingdom Viridiplantae; phylum Streptophyta; class Pinopsida; order Cupressales; family Cupressaceae; genus Cunninghamia; species Cunninghamia lanceolata. Next base: position 19,787,295 of record BSBN01000254.1, read on the forward strand.
GAGGGTTTAGGAATAGGGATAACATTTAGGGTTTAGGGATGAGGGATTAGAGTTGAGGGATGATGGATTAGGGTTGAGGATTGAGGGATTAGGGTTTATGGTTGAGGGATTAGAGTGAAGGGTTGAGGGATTAGGATTTGACATTGAGGGTTGAGTGTTTAGGGTATAGGGATGAGGAATTAGAGTTGAGGGATGATGGATTAGGGTTGAGGGTTGAGGGATTAGGGTTTAGGGATAAGGTTTAGGGTTGAGGGATTAGGGTATAAGGTATAGTGTTGAGGGTTTAGGGATAGGGTTTAGGGTTGAGGGATTAGGATTTGATGTTGAGGGTTTAGGGTTTAGGGATAGGGTTGAGGGTCGAGGGATCAGAGTTAAAGGTTTAATGTTGAGAGTTGATGGTTGAGGGTTGAGGTTGAGGGATAGGGTTAATGGTCAAGGGATTAGGGTTAAATAAGAGTGTCGAGGATAAGGGATTAGGGTTTAGCGTATAGTATCGAGTATGTTGAGGGTTTAGGAATAGGGATAGCATTTAGGGTTTAGGGATGAGGGATTAGAGTTGAGGGATGATGGATTAGGGTTGAGGGTTGAGGGATTAGGGTTTAGGGATAAGGTTTAGGGTTGAGGGATTAGGGTATAAGGTATAGTGTTGAGGGTTTAGGGATAGGGTTTAGGGTTGAGGGATTAGAGTGAAGGGTTGAGGGATTAGGATTTGATGTTGAGGGTTGAGCGTTTAGGGTTTAGGGTTTAGGGATAGGGTTGAGGGTCAAGGGATCAGAGTTAAGGGTTTCATCTTGAGAGTTGATGGTTGAGGGTTGAGGCTTGAGGGTTAGGCTTGAGGGATAGGGTTAATGGTCAAGGGATTAGGGTTAAATAAGAGTGTCGAGGATAAGGGATATAGTATCGAGTATGTTGAGGGTTTAGGAATAGGGATAGCATTTAGGGTTTAGGGATGAGGGATTAGAGTTGAGGGATGATGGATTAGGGTTAAGGGTTGAGGGATTAGGGTTTAGGGTTGAGGGATTAGAGTGAAAGGTTGAGGGATTAGGATTTCATGTTGAGGGTTAAGCATTTAGGGTTTAGGGATGAGGGATTAGAGTTGAGGGATGACGGATTAGGGTTGAGGGTTGAGGGATTAGGGTTTAGGGATAAGGTTTAGGGTTGAGGGATTAGGGTATAAGGTATAGTGTTGAGGGTTTAGGGATAGGGTTTAGGGTTGAGGGATTAGAGTGAAGGGTTGAGGGATTAGGATTTGATGTTGAGGGTTGAGGGTTTAGGGTTTAGGGATAGGGTTGAGGGTCGAGGGATCAGAGTTAAGGGTTTAATGTTGAGAGTTGAGGCTTGAGGCTTGAGGTTGAGGGATAGGGTTAATGGTCAAGGGATTAGGGTTAAATAAGAGTGTTGAGGATAAGGGATTAGGGTTTAAGGTATAGTATCGAGTCTGTTGAGGGTTTAGGAATAGGGATAGCATTTAGGGTTTAGGGATGAGGGATTAGAGTTGAGGGATGACAGATTAGGGTTGAGGGTTTAGGGATTAGGGTTTAGGGTTAAGGGATTAGAGTGAAGGGTTGAGGGATTAGGATTTGACGTTGAGGGTTGAGGGTTTAGGGTTTAGGGATGAGGGATTAGAGTTGAGGGATGACGGATTAGGGTTGAGGGTTGAGGGATTAGGGTTTAGGGATAAGGTTTAGGGTTGAGGGATTAGGGTATAAGGTATAGAGTTGAGGGTTTAGGGTTGAGGGATTAGAGTGAAGGGTTGAGGGATTAGGATTTGACGTTGAAGGTTGAGGGTTTAGGGTTTAGGGATGAGGGATTAGAGTTGAGGGATTACAGATTAGGGTTGAGGGTTGAGGGATTAGGGTTTAGGGATAAGGTTTAGGGTTGAGGGTTGAGGGATTTGGGTTTAAGGTTTAGTGTTGAGGGTTGAGGGTTTAGGGATAGGGTTTAGGGTTGACGGATTAGGGTTTAGGGTTGACGGATTAGCATTTAATGTCGAGGTTAGGGTTAGAGTGTTGAGGGTAGAGGGATTAGGGATAGGGTTTAGGGTTGAAGGTTTAAGGATTGAGGGTTGAGGCTTTAGGGATGAGGGGTTAAGGCTTAAGATATAGTGTCAAGTGTTAAGGGTGTAGGGATAGGGTTTAAGTTTTAAGGGTTAACCCCTGCTATTTATGCTTGGATAAGGATTTGTCACAAACTAGAACTTCTGCTTCCAAAGAAGATCTGTCTTTCTTCCTCGATGGGCAAGCATCTGGCAAGCTCTTGCAGGAAATAGGAAAAGTTCCCCCTCAAAAACCTTGTGGTCATTCAGTCTGAAGGGGAAGGTTTGGAAAGAGGTGTGATCAATGCAAAGGATGTGATCAATCTATAGAAGGACAAAACGTGAGCACGTTATAATGTGCTCGCGTTTTGTCTTGCTATTGAAATGGTAAAAATTTGTTGACCCCTGTGATCCAGGCCCACATGCTCTATTTTCTTACTGATTCTGCGCGTGCTCCAACAAAAAAGAAGTTCTTTCATGCTATTGGGAAGTTCACATGCACATTTGACACATTGTACCACCTTTGCATGATCTTTCCACCACCTTTTCTACTTTGCCAACTTGAGAAGGAGGAAATAACATAGTTTTCACACCAAGTTTGATATATATCTATGCAAGAAGATAAAAACACTACATAATTGGGTACTCTCTCCATTCAAATCTTCATTTTTTAGGTATGTCAAGTCTTTACATGCATGTTCTTTACATTTTCCTTATTTCAGATTGAATTACTTTATCATGCTTTATCATACATGTTTAAAATAGACACATTCCTAATCAAGAAAGCATCCTACAATCTCACATGATGCCATGTATATTTTCTACACTTGGGCTCTTTAATAATTATGTGTAATAAATAGACCTTAACATACCATGATGTCAAACTATACAAGAATAAATCCTTACAACATAATAAAAATACAATCCCACTATTATCTACAGACTAATATTGGTCTCTTTATCATGCTACAGACAAATGCTCCATCATGCTGAGTAAACAATCAAGAATTAAACCAACATAGGAAGAGATAGAAGTTAAGAATGCAAAGAAAGCAGTGGCTATGAGGGAACTTCGTGAGAAGAGGAAATTGGACACGATAAATGAAGACATACCAATGGAAGAGAAACCACAACAATCACAAAGAGATATGGTATTGGTGGCACAAAGAGAACAAATGAAAAAACTTCGTGGTATGAGAGATTTAAATACCATAGTTGGAGACATGTCCTCTACTGCAAGTCAACATGTAGGGACACCATCTACCACATCTCAAGTTGAGAGTACGTCATCACTCACATGTGATGAAAGAGGTACGCCATCGTTCCCACCTCAACCTCAAGGTATGTCATCTATTCCATCTTCGATCGAAGGTATGCCATGTAACCCATCTCATTTAAATATTGGTGAAATTCCTAATGTTGAGATGAATTTACCTAACTTAACACCACCTAAAATTTTGCATAGAAAGCCAAAGTATTTGATTGATATTGATGAGAATATTTTGTAGCCAATGGAAGCTAAGAGTCCAAAACACACTTGTAGAAGATATGCCAATAAGATTTGGAGATTGTTCTTTGAAAAGTTAAATGAGACTGCAAGATGTCAACTATTCGTTGAAATGATGCAAAGTATAAAGTATAGGTCTATCATGAAGATTCTTGGGTTGAGAACATCAGAGGCTTCAAGTGAAAAATCTATTGTCAAAAATCTAATGAGTGCGTATGAGAGTGTGGGTAACACCTCATGCACAAAAGATAGTAATGCAACACGGCGTGTGATTACATTGACCATAGTAAGTAGTCAAACGAGGAAAGCTCATCTCATTAGAAAGACAAGTCAACAATTGAGAATTAATAGGAAAACTTTATCAAGAGCCATTGGAAGATGCTAAAGAATTGAGGACACTAATGCCAATGAATTATGGGTGTTCTCGGGGAGACTACCACGAAAAGATAAACCAATTGTTGAAGCATTGAGATCACTAATTGAAGACTTTTGGAAGAATTACACAAGGATATCTCTGAATCAAAGGGATGTGGTAAGAAGAAGAATCGGTAGTCAGAACCGCGAGCCACATCCAAAGCATTTTTCAGATGAGACTCAAACACAGTTTTATGGTAAATTTCTAGAGAAGTATCCTCAAATTAAAATTTGTCAAAGATATTTTGAAATGCTAAAACCTTTCTATGTTAAGATAAATCACACATGCACTACTTGTTGTTGTAGTTTACATATTGAATTTTCTAACCATTTTGATGCTTATAGGTCTATATGTTTAGATATGCATACTAACAATGATTTGTAGGGTTGTGCCCCACCAACATCTTCAAGAGACTTCATATCAATAATTTTATGTGAAAGAGAGGAAGGTCAAATATTCTACAAGAAATAATGCTTGGATGGCACATGTCATCGTTGCGGTGGCTTGCAACATTTGCCAATATGTGAACATATGGAAATAACACATGCGGTTGGAAATGAACTAGTAGAGTTTGGCAAGTATAAAATAGTGGCATACAATACAAAAGATGGTAAAGAAGTAAAGAGGTGTGAATTGGTTATTGAAAATATTCCAGTGTATGAGTTTATGTCTATATTTCGTGACAACATAGTGTATGAGTATGCAAGACATGCCCATAGAGCTCGATGGTTGGACTTGCAATTCAAGTTATGCAAGGACACATTTTCGATTGGTAGCATTGTTTCAGTCATCGACTTTGCAGAGAACTACAGTCTACAGCCACAGTGTGAGGTGCAATCACAATATTACAACTCCACACAGGTTTCTATATTTGTGTACATCGCATTCATTCATGCGAATGATAGTACGAAGGATGACAGAAAGATCATAAGGGAGTATAATTTCTATATTAGTGATGATCACACGCATTCTACAGAGTTCATGCAAGGTTGCTTTCAGGTGTTCTACAATGATTTGACTAGAAGGGGCATATTGTTCAGTCAGCATATCATATGGTTGGATAACTGTGCGTAACAATTCAAGAACTCGCAGAATTTCTATTGGCTGACTAGGAGGCATAATTTTATAGGTATTCAGCATATGTGGAACTTTTGTGAGGCCGAGCATGGAAAGGGGGAGCATGATGGTGCAGGAGCATGTATCAAAAGAGCCATAGCATGAGAAGAGTTAAAGTATAAAAACAATGCAAAGTTGACAGATGCAAAATCAATTGTCGAGTGGTGTAATGCTTCCATGGGTCCAGGTAATGAAGGTAAGTCTTCAGTTCATAGATTTTTTTGGTTGATAGATGATACTAACATTGCACCATATGAGGACTGTTGTACACTGACAGGATCAAATGAGATGCACTCTTTCAGAAGCTCAATTGCAGGTTCATGGAGTATCCATACACGAAAGATGTCATGCTTTTGTTCTTCTTGTACAATTCAAGTTTGGGATGAGTGCGAGTCAAAGGAGTGGGTTGACGAATGGCAGTTAAGTTATCTTAGCCCACTTGACACGTATCGACCCCCGACGGCACTGGAACTAACACAAATGGAATCATCAGTTGACTTCGACCACATATCAAATTTAGTTCAACCAGGTAATATAGGGCACATATATGCATTTAATTTCATCTAGTTCAACCAGGTAATGTCATCTTAATTTGTAGTGTTTTTGTAATGTTTGACTGATTTCATCTAATTTGCTACACATATCAATGTAGGGTACGTATATGCAGTTATTGTAGATGAAGATAATGAAGAGGAAACAGATTATTACTTATGTCGTTGTGTTGAGGCCAAAAATAAATTGGAGGCCCCTATTATAGATGGAGAAAACATCGAATACCCTACAGGCGCAGTGGTTATTACTGGAACATGGCTTAGAAGGTACCCACATAAGAGTGTTAATATTTGGCTATTTCAGGACTTTGACATGCATCGGAAGATTCTTCATTACTCGAACCTTGTTGTGGCATCCAATGTTCATTTGATAAAGTATGGGGGTAGACCTTTGAACAAAATCTTGTGGAAGGTGCGTGAGTCTGACCATGAAGCAATACTTGACACAATAAAGAGTAGAGCAGACCCAGATGGTTCATTGGATTAATTTGTAAGTATTCATATTGATTTTGTAAAGTCATGTTACATTGAGTTGTAAGTATGCACATTAATTTGTAAGGTTTGTCTTTTTTTTATTTCCTTCTACATTTTTACACATATACACATTTTTACATCATCATGTTATGCATTTTTGGTGTTTTGCTCCTGATGCGACCAAACTCATAACTCACCCTACTTCCTCTAGACACCATTCGATGATCTCTCCAACACTCTGTATCCAGGGCACCCAATCATGATGATGACCTATATACCATTCTCCCAAGGCACTCATAATGAATGAAAAGAAGACCAAGGGCGCCCAAGCTTAATAGACTTATTTCTTTCAATTTTGATGATCCAAACTCTTGCAAAACGACATCCACTTTCATGCCTTTAGATCTTCCTTCACATATAGGGCACCAAATCAAGTTGAAAAATCTAGATAAGGGTGCCAAAATGGATGAAAGGAGACATGAAATGCACCTTAGGACTCTATGCTAAGGTTTGAGCCATTAAAGTCTCTTGATATTAGGCGCTCATGATGATGAAACTTAGAGTTTTTTCCTTTCCTAGGCGCTCATCTAAGATGTTTGAATGATAAGGAGCACCTAGACCTCTATAATATACATTGGGCGCCAAAATCAAGGTAATTTTAAGTCACTTTGAGTCATTTGGGGTTAGTTTGAGTCTTTGAGTCATGTTGCAAAAAAGTGTCAATGTTGTCAAGTTGCACAAAGCAACTTTTGTATTTTTGGTGTCCTGCTCCTAATGCGACCAAACTGACTGTTTCAACACATCTGGATGGGTACATTTATGCTAGGTATGGTCCTATTTTTCACCCAAACATGTCGAAACAGTCTAAGCTACATTGTACCGACGATATCCCTAAAGAGTCCAAAGTGCAAAAAGGTAGCAATCTTTGACAAGATGTTACTTGAAAACCGTGTCACTTAGAAACATCACGGAATGAGGCAACGTGATCACATAGAGTGCCTCTACAATAACCTCTCAATTTTTTATATCTCTGAGACATTTGCCCGTGGTGAAAGGTTTTCTGCTGCCCCAAAAATTGTCAGAAGGAGGCAGTGTAAAGTTGCAAAGAGGTGTAACTTTCGTCCTGCTTCTGATGCGACCAAACTAACTATTCCAACGTGTCCGTATGGGTACATTTATGCTAGGCATGGTCCTATTTTTCACCCAAACATGTCGAAACATTCTGAGCTACATTGTACCGATGATATCCCTAAAGAGTCCAAAGTGCAAAAAGGTAGCAATCTTTGACGAGATGTTACTTGAAAACTGTGTCACTTAGAAACATTTCGTCTGAGGCAACGTGATCACATAGAGTGCCTCTACAATAAGCTCTCTCAATTTTTTATATCTCTGAGACATTTGCCCGTGGTGAAAGGTTTTTTGCTGCCCCAAAAATTGTCAGAAGGAGGCAGTGTAAAGTTGCAAAGGGGTGTAACTTTCATCCTGCTCCTGATGTGACCAAACTGATTGTTCCAACGCATCCGGATGAGTACATTTATGCTAGGCATGGTCCTATTTTTCACCCAAACATGTCAAAATAGTTCGAGCTACATTGTACCGATGATATCCCTGAAGAGTCCAAAGTGCAAAAAGGCAGCAATCTTTGACGAGATGTTACTCGAAAACTGTGTCACTTAGAAACATTCCATCTAAGGAAACGCGATCACGTAGAGTGCCTCTACAATAACCTCTCTCAGTTTTTTATATCTCTGAAACATTTGCCTGTGGTGAAAGGTTTTCTGCTGCCCCAAAAATCATCAGAAGGAGGCAGTGTAAAGTTGCAAAGGGGTGTAACTTTCATCCTCCTCCTGATGTGACCAAACTGATTGTTCCAACGTGTCTGGATGGGTACATTTACACTATGCATGGTCCTATTTTTCACCCTAACATGTTGAAACAGTCTGAGCTACATTGTACCGACAATATCCCTGAAGAGTCCAAAGTGCAAAATGGCAGCAATCTTTGATGAGCTGTTACTCAAAAACTGTGTCACTTAGAAACATTCTGTCTAAGGCAATGCGATCACATAGAGTGCCTCTACAATAACCTCTCTCAGTTTTTTATATCTCTAAGACATTTGCTCATGGTGAAAAGTTTTCTGCTGCCCCAAAATTCGTCAGAAGGAGGCAGTGTAAAGTTGCAACTTCTTCTTAGGTGCAAATGTAAGGGTACACAAGGGGAAAAAGGTGCCTAGATGACTTAGTGCATTTCTATGACTTCATTCACATGTTTAAATGTTTGAGAAACTCTCCTTTACTAAGCGCTTGTCTTCGTGTCAACGTTAAGCTTTATACCTCCTAGGCGCTCAATTAGGTGATGTCATTAGATATAACTTACCTTGTCATGTCCCCATTTTTGGCTTGATCATCAAGTGAAGAATTGATTAGCCTATTGCTCATTCCTAGAGGCTAATTTAGAATGATGAGGGAATTAATTGGTTTTTGAAACCCTATTCACTCTAGGCGCACAATCATGAATGGGCGCTTAGAGCAATAAGGCGCTACATCATGGTTCTAGGACCTTGAAATGGTGCCCAAGCATGTAGGAGGAATTTTCAAGGAGCCAGAATGTTTTTGAAACTCTAAGGAACTAGTCCAAAGACTCTATGGCGCCATCTTGATACCATTGAGTCAACTTTCGAACTCAAACATATTGAAACAAGGTCTAGGAAGCTAGAGGCCATCTCTTGCTAGTTCAACCTCTCAGATGCACCAACATTGGAAAGACTCTTAATGAGCACCTAAGTTTGAATTGATCTTGTGATTGAAAGTTTGGTGATGTATTGGTGCAAGATGATCTTTAGTTGAAGCAATCTAAGTTCCAGGAAGGGTTTAGAAGTTATCAACCTCTTCACTAAGTTAGGTGCACTTTACTTTTTTTCTTACCCAAGAGTTGCACCTCATTAAGACAAGGTGCATCTTAACCTCCAGGACTTTTCATTAAGAGTCTAAGCAAGAAGGTGCATTTCCATAGAGTAGCATACTCTAGATAGTGCCTAATGCCATCAAGGCACAATTCCACCCTCACTTTGGTGGCCTGTCATCAAGAAGGGGCATTGGGCATTCCTTGAACAGTTCTAAGCATTTGAAGTTTTTGAAATCACCAAGGAATATTGGGCACCATGTGTATCCTCAATAAGCTTGAGTTTGCACCTAAACAAGTTCGCTCTTATTCATGTTTTAACTTCCCTCTTGAAGCACCTAACTTGGGAAAAAGTTATCTTCTTGTTAGTCAAGTGTTTGATGTGTTTTGGAGACTCCAAAAGACTTCCTCTTGCTAGGCGCTCTTCTTGGAAACTAAAACCTTCAACTGGCACCTAGATCCTGAAGAAAAACACTTGCAAGTGTGGGCGCACTTTCCTTGTGATGGAGCATCAAACTGGCAACTAGAAATCATAATGCATGAAGTGAGCACCTAGGATCCTATTGGTCCAATAGGTGGTTTTGGGATCCGTGTCAAGTCATCAGAGATAGATATTTTGGCTTATTTGATGATGGTCTCAAGTCTCTCTACCATGGCGCATTTTGATGATGTTCTTATTTAAACTCTTATGAAGACTATCTCATCCCTAAGCGCTCATCCTCATGATTTTCATGCACTTAGACTTTAAGGTGCCAAAACTAGTAGGAAAATATTTGGGGGGAAACCACGCTGATAAAAGTTGGGTAAATTTAACCTCCGAGTCTGATTAGGCTCCATATAACAACAATATTTATATCATGTCCCTTTGCTTTATGAAACAAGCAGTATGTGTCAAGTCATAGGGATAACACTATGGTCCTTAGAAATTTCTCTGTGACTTTTAATAAGATTATCTACTATTATGTGGATGCTTGCTAGTATTAAAATTATTGGGCATTAAGTTGAGGTGACCATTCTTGTTATGATCATCACTTTTCACAAGGAGTATGTCAGTTATCCCATATATCATTACATTATGATTATTTTTCAATATCCTGATGGTGGAAGGATTGTTTTCACTATTATCTCTAGCTGGGGAAGTCATCAACTATCCAACTCTTGACATCGATACAAGGTTCTTTTGAAGGCAAAGGGCACCTAGGCTTATGGGGCTCAATTTGATGTATTTATTGAAAGCTCAAGGTGAATTGATGCTTATTGAAAATGCTGCTTAGTCCTTCATTTGCATTCTAGGCACCATTTCCTATTAACTTATATACTCCTCATGCTAGGGTGCCATAATGAAGTGGTTTAGACAATAGGCTCACTTCACTTACTAGTGGCTTGTTCTCCTTCCACCTTAGGCACACTTTTATGGTGGAATAGGTGTTAATGAGCGCCTTGTCTTAAATGAATGCTCTCTTTAAGTTGGGCACCCTTTTGAGGATTTATGAGTTACAAATTGCGCCTTAACCCTTCATGCTTGTTGCTCAATGTTTGAATGTTTAAGAAAGTCTCCTTTAGGTGCTCAACTTAATGACTTTTTCTCAAGGCGTAATCATCCTAATGACTTGGATATTCATCCTAGTGTTTCAGGATATCAGGCTACTAGACTTAGTCATTTTCAGGATCTCAAACATAAAGAATAACATGATGATTCATTTTTTTGTATTGCATATAGTTGGCATTCTATGCTACTCATAAAGAATATTAATATTTTCTGTTCAACATGATGATTCATTTTTTTTTTAAATACAACTTTTATCTTTTAGTTCCAAAATAAGGTTTAGGTGATACTTGAATAACAATAGCTAGCTTATTGGATCAACAAACATCATATGTAATACAATTGGACTTTAAATATTTGAAGTAGCCATCTACAAATATCCATTCAAATGTGGATTTATAATACAAGTATGGACTCCATCAATAAAAAGATTTGTATTAACCAAATATCCATATAGGCATACATCAATATTTGTCGATATAAGTATAATATATATACAAAATAGCCATATAGGCTTACAAGAATGCCATATAGGCATACAATGTCAACTATGTACAATACAAAATATGTGTCCACAAATACCATATAGGCATACAACAAAGGAACACAATAAAAAGTCATTTCCCTCTAGCTGGTGAAGAGAATAAATCACGGGTAGCCTTTGATCTTCTAGGGGATGGAGACACACATGTAGGTGGTCTACTACAAACTCGAGGGCTACTCCTCCTATTTAGTTCTTCCTGCATCTTTGGCTGTTACAATAAAAAGTATAGACATTAATATATAGAAATTACATTTTATAAAAAATGAAACATTTAACAAAATAATCACTTATCGCTAACATATAATATGTCTCCTCACTTGCCTCAGTAGCAAGAATAGGCCCTGGTGATGTCAAGTCCTATAGAAACCATCCAGATAGAAATTAAACTTCAAATCAATAATCTTTTAATTTTTCAAAAATAGACAACTATAACAATGAATGTAAATTAAAATTTACTAATCTGCCTCATACCCCTATCAATGCCATGGAGCTATGAATTACAGAGGCCACACCATGCTCCATTGCCCTCTAAACATGGGGAGGTGTCTCCGTAGCCTACATCATCTGCAAATAAAACAACATTATTCAATTACGAAAACTATAATAGTGATGCAAATCATGGCTCCTAACATACACACATGTTCATCTAAACATGGAAGTACACACAATAAAGCACACAAGTCAAATATAAAAATCTAGTAAGTACAATTTATTCATTAAACTATTTATTTTATTACCTCCATAAAACTTTGAAGGCCACCACCGCTGGCAAGTGTTGTCGTGAAATCTACAATATTACCCTATTCAACATCCAAAATTAGATATTAGAATACGATTCATATAATGATGCTATTCACATGTAATATTTATAATTGTTTACTAGTTACATACCCTGCCAGTAGATGATCTAGTGTAAAATGCAGGTGGTGTACCACTGAAAACTGCATCGACGCTATGACCCTGAAATTTCATTAAAATCATCAATTTAAATTAGTTAATATTGCATTTCAAAAATAAAATTTAATAAATTAAATTCAATAAACTTGCTAATATTTACCTGAGTATCAAGGCTGAAAGTCTCACTCAGGAGGGTATCTGTCATCACCATCTGCTCAGCTGCAGATGTAGCCTATGCACCTGCGTCCTGACTATCCATGGGGTCATAACCATAGGCTGACCCACAAGTTTGACAAGTATGGGGTGGGACCCTACTCCTCACACTATCTCCCAACCCACTCTGTGCTGCAGGACTGGCATGCGCTATGATGCTCTGGGTCAAGGCACTAATGGACTAAAGTGTATCAACCTCAACACTCTCCTTCACAATGGAAGGGATAGAAACATGCTCATGGGCTGGTCTACTGATTACTCGTCTCACTAGCCACTGTGGGTCAACACGTGCCCCTGGTCTATCTTGTGCTGACCCCCCACCTCTACCCTAGAAGTCCCGCATATCAAAATAGTTTGGCACTTTATTGAGGACAAACTCGCAGTAGAGTTTTCTCAAAAAGTATTGCGGGACCTCATTATTATTGCATGGAGGATGGTCAAAAACCATCCACCACCTTTGCCCAAAATTGTCCCTTATCGCTTGGTTGTTGCACCAATGGATAGGGAACCTCTTGCATGTAATGGGTGGAGGTTGATTTGTTTGTGGGTTTGTGAAAATGGAACACAAGTCTAATTTTGTGATTTGTAATTTTTTCACATCTTGGTATGACGGCTTGTCTACATAATAATCTCTAAACTCTCTCCTCTTATACATCCAACTAGTTATTTGCTTGCTAATTGAATCTACATTTGATAACATAGATTCAAGAGATTTAGCAAGCATGGACCTATGCAAGGTTGAAGTGGAAGGATCTTTCAACCTTGCAATTATATCTTCAATTTCTTTTTTGTTGTTTTCAATTTGCCCCATTATATTTTCTTGTGTTCTAGGGGCATGTCGAGGAATGGATGGAGGAGGTTGTTGTTCTGCAAGTATTTCCTCCTTAGGATTTTGTGGATTTTGGGGAGGAGGAGGAGGAGGAGGTGCATTAACATTTCCTGACAATTAACGAAATATACATCAAAAATCAACTAAAACCTACCTATTTAGAAACAAATTCAAACAAAAAAATAAATATAACTCACCCCTTTGGCGTACTCAACGCAGTGGTGGCATTTTGGCAATGAATCGATAAGGTTTTTGTGTTGAATGGAGTTTTGCAAAACGCGAGCGCACTTTATAGGGTTTGCAGGCCGCGGGCAGAGAGGAGAAGCTAGAAAGAAATGAAATTAGAAACCTTTTTTTTTATAGAAAGTCATAACACACTCATGTTATGGCTTGGTTTTGACGAGCCTTACGCTCATCATTACCAAGCCATAACGCGCTCGCATTATGACTTAATTTCTTTTGAAATTAATTTGGCCACTTTTTGTCCCCCCATCTTCTTGCACTTACCCATCACACATGTCATGTCCACATTTGTCATGTGGTCATGACACAAAATATAAAAAAAATTTACTACGCTTCCCTAGAAACCCCCTCGCACGCATAAGCGTGCTCGGTGGTGTTACGCATAAGGCGTAAACATAACAGTTGAAGGTGGGGTAATGCGTTCACTTGCACATACCATTTCACAATGAAGGCCAACTAGGGGGTCGATGTGACGCGATTAACATCGCCAATAGGGTTAGGATCAACAATCGAAACCCTAGGTTATCCTAAGTGAATGATGGGACTTTGACGTAAGTCAAAATCAAAAGCCAAATTCAAGTGCAAGAGAAAAATATAATTTAAAACCAAAACCTAGTGTCAATAACCGGTAAAAACAATAATTTAATCCATAGCAAGGTTAAATTTCACTAACCTAGCTAAACCTTAAATTTTAAAAAATTCGGTAGCATAACGCCTCACGGGCGTGATTAGGGTTTATTATAATAAATCTAATTTTGATCGAAGGTTTACTAAGTTGGTGTTAAATTACCTACGTTACACTAGTTAAATTGGTAGATCAGTTAAATAGATTAATTAAAATATTTTTCAACAAAGCTCGATCAATTTGTTCTCCTTCACGTTTTCTATCAATCAGAGTTATCACTGCATCCTTTACATTATTCCTAATTTCTTGGTAGATCAGATCATGGAAACATGTTATACTAACTTCGTTTAAATAGTTTACTAGGTTTCCAAGTTGGTTTGAATGATGTCTTTATTAAATTAATAAAATTGCTCTAGATATAATTAAAAAGGAATATTAAATTAATAACAATCTAGTTATATATTAACCTCGTCGAATTTGGTTTTATAATTAAAGGATTAACCCCATTGTGTAAAATAAAAACATCTCAATAATTAAATTGGAGTAAAGATAAAACAATAAATACCCCTCTTCAATAATCAAATTAAAATTAATAAACTATCAATTCCCTTTAGTCATAAATTATTCTATTTAAATTTTCACCTTATCCCTGAACAATTAAAATTAAGAACATTTCCAAAAGAATTAAAGATTACCCAATTCTTTATTTATCTCAAACCCCATTCTAAAAATAAATTTAATAACAAAAGAAAGGGAAATAATAAAAAGAGTGGGAATTAAAAAAATAAGGGCACTTTTAAATGCAAAGCCCTAAAATCCTCTCAATTAAAAAAAACAATTTCCTTAAGGGCAAAAAGCCCTAACCCTATTTTCTCAAATCTCATTTTCTTTTCTCCTTGTTTGTTTTTTCTCTTCTCTTATCTTGCTTTGGATTTGTGTTTGCAAGTTTAATGGAGGTCATTCATATATATATATATATATATATATATATATATATATATAATGTATATATTATATATGATGTGGGTGTGGGGTTTACTGCCCACAGAGGGGCCAAAAAGAGAGTGGCGCTATTGGGGAAACGACGACAGTCGACGGATGTGGATGGGCAGTAGGGAGGCCACAAGGTAAAGGGACTAATGGCGGCGGCCTACAGAGGAGACACGGGCAGCGGAGGGGAGGTGTGGTAGCGGTGGAGGGGAGAGGGAGATGGGCGCAGGTTTGGAGGTTCCACGACAATGGGGAAGAAGGTGTGAGGAGGGGGCGGAGTCCCCACCCACATCCCACACAGTGGGGTGTGGGTTGGGGCCGTCCCCTCCCCACACCCATATGTAACAACGGCGGTGGGGGTTCGAACCCCCCACCAAACATCCTTTGTTTTCCTGTTAAAATCTGTGAACTGTTTTCAAAGAACATAGTATATTTTTATTGTCTTACGCAACATTCTTTATTTTAAATAGTTTTTATTTATATTTGTATATATAGACACAGCAACACAGTTTCATTTCAATTCCACAATTTTAGTGTTTAATATTATATGACAGTAGATATATAAATATATATATCCTCTACAGTATACACAATTTTAGTACTATTTTTTTTTTAAACAGTATAAATAAAAAAATAGTTTATATTCATATATATATATAAATATAAATATAAATATATATATAATTTGTAACAAATAAGCAAAAGATACATTTTTCTTTATTTTTAATATCAAATTTATATAAAGCAAAGAAACATTTTTTTTTTGTAAAAACATATTTCCACATAATCATTCCTTCAAAGAATTTATTCATTAGATATATATATGAAATGCATTTCATTAAATACTTCAAAAATATAGCAACAACTAAATTCTCTTTTTTTTTTCTAAGGAAATAAAATATAAAAATTTTCACTCTATCTCACATAGATAAAACAACAACTATTTAAAAAAAAACAACATACAGTTAAAATAGCAATAAGACCATATTTTCTTTCCTCCAACACTCTAATTTTCTTTTTGAATTCATATGTCTTTAAAAATCAGCAACTTAAAATTTCTATTGCAAATGTAAATAGTTCATACACTCAAGTAAAAACATACTTTTACAACTTGAGAGAGAGATCAAGGTTCTTCTCTTTTGAAATCTAAAAATGACACAAAAGCCTAACTTGGCCATGCTCTCTCAAGAGCTAAAAATAATAAGATAACAACTTTCAAGAACAATGATAATTTCCTCAACTTCACATAGCTCCCAATATCCTACAATAACACAAAAAAAGGGAAAGAAGCCACAACAACATGCTCTCCTCCCTACCATTGACTCACTCATGAGTCACCCTCGAGCTAGGAGGTCATTGGGAAAACTCAAACCACAACACAACATTGCATTCAACACCCAAAAAATAATTTACTCCCATGGCTATCACAACACAAAAACTCACTCAAGGTGAGTTTAAATGGGGTAGGGGACTGGACATCACTCAACTCAAGAGTGCCACTCCAAAACTTCCCACTACAAATACCTCTCAAGGCCTCAAGCCAACACTTTTAAACATAATTTCACAAAGCTTTCATTTGGCTCTCAAGCCATTTCACATATTGCACATATACACATATTTCCCTCAAGGCTACAACTCCACAAAATCAAGGATGTGACCCCGAGGAGGTTCACTCCTCCCCCACCCCACACATGTTGAGCATCTTCTCCCAAGTAGGAGAGGCTCTCACAACTCCCATATAATTTTTCTCCACAACAACAAGTAAAAACTCAAAATGGAAACTCACACATAGCATCACACAAGTAAATAAAATGCATAAGGGAAGGCATTAGCCTTGAAACTTACCTTATAAATCCCAATTGGAAGGTAGTTGAGAAGAGCTCCTCTAACTCCTCCAAGTTGAGACACCAATTTTATTCCAACTTTTTCCCCAAAATAATTAAAATAAAAAATTGCCAAAAATTCAACAACCCCATCCCTCCCTTCAAGAGGGATTAAAATAGGCTCTTCTCATGAGCTTTGAGGAATGGGGAGGTGACACATGTCACATCCTCACTCCTCCCAACTACAAGCAAGACTCTTGAAATGGGGTGGTGACACATGTCATTCACCCACCCCACCAAGTCTCTCTCCCCTCCACTTGTCCTCTCTTAAACATGTGGGAGAGAAAGGTGGAGCTTAAGAAGGAATGAGTGCCACATGTGCCCCATTCACCTCTCCTCCAAGAAGGACCACTCAACCCAAAGGTACCCGCACCAATTGTGGGAGAGACTTGGAGTAAAGTCCTCCACAATTAAGGGGTCTTGAAGACTCCCCCAACCTAGGGAAGAGAAAAGGAAGAGGTTGAGTGTTTGACCCACTCATCCTCTCCCTCCCAAGCTTCTATTTTCGTCACTTTACTTCAGGGTGAAGTTAAAGTGACCAAATAGAAGTTTACCTAAGGTTACACAATCTCAAATGGTCCCTAGACCCTAGGGGTACAACCCAAGGTCAAGTTTAACTCATTTAGAGCACCCAAGGTTGAGTAAAAACACATAAAAAGGGGTCATAAAAATTATAACTAAAAAATGAAATTGAAATGACACTACAACTTACAACACCAGTTAGAAATAAAACCCAACTAACATCATGCAAACATAGTTGATCTTGGTTCCTCTTGGAACTATATCAGCTTCACATGGGAAAACAACACAGTGTGTGGGATGATGTCCAAATTTCTGTGGCTTCGTTAGAAACACCTGCACACTCAAATGAAATGTTAATTCGACATGTATATGATAGCCAAAGCAAAGTGAAACAAGCACATACACAACATCACATGTTCATATAAGCATCAAGGAAATTACATTATATTTAAATTCTAAATTCTGCATTTCAAACATCCATCGCAGATATAATTACATTACAAATTCCTAACTAAAATCACATGCATAGTATCCATATAACATCATAATGTAGATCACATGTCTAACCTCAACAGTGAACCAATATCAAGGTCAAATCACATCGTAATCCTGCTAAACATAATAAATCCACATAAAGCATAAAGTCTAATAGTCCTGAAATTTGGGATTAACAGTCCCACAAGTCTAGTAAGTATCACCAATAGTAAAATAAAGTAGTCAAATATAAGGGAATGAAAAAGTAGGCCTCACAAACTTATACTTGTAGAGTTATGGTTTTAGGTCACGTATGTTATGGTAATAACAAGGGATTCCAACTATGGTTACAATAGCTAAGACTGCCCTCATTTGTGACCGTAACAAGGTTCTTGGACAACACTATCTTACTCTTCACACTGGGTACTATATAGGCCAAGATTGGGTTGAAGAAATCGCTTGATGGTTACCTATATAGTGATACCACACCCTAATACCCCATGCATTCTAAATAGCTTGAGATTTAAACAATACTCAACTAAGATGAAATTGTATCACTGTACCACACTTAACTATGACAGTCCTTTCTTGACAACAATTTGTAATCTTTAGACTATTGGGATACTTGCCACAAATAAATATTAGGTCAATGACACTATTAGATCTCAAAAAAGTAGGTTGCAAATCCTAAGAGGATGCCAGGCTCTATGCTTAGATTTGCAACATTTTTGAACTAACAAAATGGAGTTAACCTATAGGGTTGATGACTCCTTGCACTTCAGGTTCTGCTAGACCTAGGTGGGTGCACCAGGTACTAATGAAGCAGATTAAATGGATGTGTGATCTTGGCTGAGTGATTGATCTACCCACAGTGACAAATGGTGTGGAATAGATGATTACTTGCTACCTACTTTTTACTTCTAATGTCTGAACAGTGATTGAAAATGGTATGGTTCTAATTTGGTATAAATTGTATAAGCAATGTCAAGGCAAAACTAATGGATATGTTCAACTAATGAAATTGAGTAAGACTAGTGCCTAAATCTATTGGGCTTTTTGAGTCAGTGAATGGAAACAGATGTATGTGATTGGTGAGCTTATCTCCTAGCTTAACTCTAACAGTTGGGCACTTTGGATATTTACACCTTGTGCAAATGTGCAGGTTTGTATGTGATAGTGCTCTTCTTATATAATCCCAATGATATTCCCTTGAATTACTGTGAAGTTATGAAAGGAATTTAATTCTTGAGTTGATGGAAACCAATCACAATAACTTCTTCAAAAGGATTTAATATTTGACAAGAACCAATTAAAGTCAATTATTAGAAAGGATTTTTAATTCACATCAACTGGAAACCAATCAAAGAACTTCACACAGTGACAACAAATATGCCCTGATAAATGTAAATTTGAATAATTCAATAGAACCACTTTGGAGACAACACAATAACATATAATCATGAAAATTAACACAACTATTGAACACCGGAAATAAATCACCATGTAGAAATATTCTGCTCCATTATGTTTTTCTAAAAATAAACATGTGTAACTGGAATTCTTTAATTAAAACAGAACTGACAATATATCTTCTTTCTATATGTAATATATACAATCTTCTTCAAATTAAAGAGAGATACCTATCAATCGATGATCTTATGACCATCATATGTTTTAACTTTTATATCAATATTAGTGAAGAGACCACGTCTCTTCATAGGTCTTTTGAGAACTAACAAAATTATGAAAATAAACAAATACATTTAATACTAAGCCCTGCTGAGCCATAAGTAGATTTGAGCAAGATGATCCAAATATTTCTGGCTCAGGTGTGTCTCTACATACTCAATGGCATCCCTAACATCCACCTCTATTGAAACCATCTTCTCCAGGTGCGAGCAAGCTTCCTTGGATGTCGAATCTTCATGTTTTACAATTTCTAGGGCCTCATCTAATATTCCCTGACACTCCTTGACCCATTCATCCTTTCTCTTCAAATCTTTGTCATTCTTGAGTAACATAGGTACACCTATCTAAGAAGTCTCCATGCATTCTTTCACTTCATCTTGGAGCCTGTCATGGTACTTCTTACGTTACTTAATAAGATTGTCTGCATTAGATGTGCTTGCATTGTCAGAGGTGTGTTTACCCTATATTTCATGTAACTTATCGTTTATTCTGTTATTTAGTATTTCATGTTCTTGAATGACCTTTTAGTTTTTAGAGCAAATATCCCATAATTTAGGCATACATTGCATCAGATGAGCATGCCTGTTCTGCAGGACTGTATTGAGTGTATCTATTTTGACCTGTGCCATTTGATCTTTTGAGGGTGATTGGACTTGTTGTGAGCTTTCTGCCTGTGTAATCATTTTAAGAGGGACTGAATCCTTTAAGAAATCATTTTTTTTTTAACCTTTCCTAGCTCATTTTGTAGGTATCCCTCTCCTTTATCAATAGCTAAATTTGAGATTTATTTAGTTTTACCACATTTGCTCCAAGTTCTACTGTAACGAGTGGATCAGTTTCTCCAGCTTTTAATGTCATAACATGGCCAAAAGCTTTTTTAGTGTCAATGACAACAAGCTTTTTGTTTGGTGGTGTTTAAGGGAAAATGAGTTAATTAAAATAGATTAGAAAACCCAAACATCTACAGAATAATAAAGATAAAAGAGATAAAAACAAATAACAAATGATACCTTCACCTTTTACCTTTTGCCTTCTGTATCTTGCCTATCCTTCTTTGATCTTGTTAATGAAGCCCTCAGGAGCATTGCTCCTTGCTTGTTTGAAGATGACAAAGATAGGAATGGCTGTGATACTTTGGTATTTGAAGATGAGTTTCAAATACAGAAATGGAGGATGCTATGAAGTGCTCAAATAAATGTGGGGGTGCCAAAGGCGCGCTTGGATTCCTGCAGCATAAGTTTGCACAAACTCTAGATTATTAAATGAAGAGAAGAAGGTTGTATTTATAGAAGAGAGTGAGGGAAGATCAATGGTTAAGCAGAAAAGAAGAGATCAATGGAGGAGGATTGTTGAGGAACCTACAACGAATGGAAGAAAGACACATGTCATTCGAAAAGCAACTTTGTTGAGTTAACTTATCTCTTGATGAGGATGAGATTTGATTTTCTTAATTTAGAATTTATTTTTCTAATTTAAGAGAAGATATGCTTTAAAGATGCTTTAAAACTGATTTTGCTTTTGTAACTCAGAGTTTTGCTTTTGTGTGACAAGAGGAAGGTTATTTTTGGAAGATAAGAATGATTTTTCGAAGAGATAGAAAGCATAATTAAATAAATGAATTTATTTAATTATTTTATAGATAATTGAGAGGAATAAATAAAATATAGAAATATATTTTATTTTGTGGAGATTTTTTATTTTATTTAAATAAAATTTGCATTTTATTTAAATTTGGAAGAATAAAAGATTTTAATTAAATAATTAAAATTATTTAATTACTTTAGAAGAATGAAGTTGGTGTAGATGAATTTAATTAATTAAATAAAATGTAATTTATTTAATTAAATGAGAGGAAGTGAATCAAATAAATAAATAAATTTATTTATTTATTGATAGAGGAATATGATGATGAAATAAATATTTAAAATATTTATTTAAGTAGAGTCATGCCAATTTTAGGTGTATACATTTTGCCCCTCTTTGATGCAATGTGTTTTATCACGTTGTTTCAAAGAATAAGATTTTTGATAGTAATATATGCCCCAGTTTGCCCCTGGTTCAAGTTTAACGATAGGATGCCCCCTCGGGAGATTGGACGGGAAGAAGACAGAAGGGTGTGAGACGGACAATCTCACGAAGAAGAAGGTGAAGAACGGGTTAGGTCGGAGAAGAACGGGATATGGTTTGGAGAAATAGACACTGGAAGTAGCCACAGTGTCATGCAGTCAGGTATGGGTCATTTTCTATATATAGGAGCTGGGTCCACATATGATATTCATTTGTACACTTGTCCATAGTTGATTTGCCCTCTAGAGAGCTTAGGAGAGTATGGCAGCCAAAGAGTTGGATATTCTGTGCGAGGAGCATCAGTTTGAGAGGATTCGACAGTTCAATCGGCCAGCCGAGGCAGGTCCCCCGGTATGTGTTTCTTCAAAACTTGCTAAAAGTCAATTTTTGAGCGTATTAATGGCTAGGAAACTCAATTGAAACAGATGCGCAACAACTCTTGTTTTGCGCATATGCACTCCAAAATGGCCAATTTTTGCGAATTTGTGCATTTACATTGCGAAGTGGCGCATGTGTTTATATTGTGCATTTGAGCGATGATTTTGCGCATTTGACACTGTTTGTGCATTTGAGCAATGAATTTGCACATATGTATGGAAGTTGCGCATGTGACTCCTGAATAGGCGCATTTGACAGAGTTGCGCATGTGAGTCATGAAATGGCGCATTTGTCGGGAAGCTACGCATTTGAGATAGGAATTTGCGCATGTACCAGAATGGCGCATACGTGTCAGGAAGTGGCGCATTCAAGGTGAAGTTGCGCTTTTGGTATGAAACGACGCATTTGCCACCTGGATTGGCGCATTTGCACTTAGGAAAAATTAGTTGACTTAACGAAATTAACCCAATTGGCATCCTGATCGATGCGTCAATTGATTTAGCGATCTCTAAGATTGCCGAGAATCTAGTCGAGAGATGATATGCTGTTTTGATTAATTTGATATGTTAAACCAATGATAGGATAGCTTGATTGCTTTGAGTAGGTTTCGATATGGATCTGGCTTTGATTGATGGTATGCTTTGCTTGGTTGTAGGAGGATATTCAGACCATCCTGATGTCACGAGAGTTGTTCCCGTTGCTGTTGTTGTAGTAGTATATGTTGACTGAGATGGATTGTGACACCCTAGCTGCTATGGGTTTGTACCATGTTTGCTTTATGCCTGAGGTTCACACGAACTGGGCTATGTTGATGGCAGTGGTGGAGCATTTCCACAGCGAGGATGGTACTTTTCATCTATCAACGGGGCAGATGGCGGTTACTCTCAAGGATGTGTATCAGATTCTGCACCTCCCGATTCAGGGAGAGCTGGTTGTGTACGAGTCGCAGTGGGACAACGGCTTAGAGGAGTGCAGACGTGTTTTTGATGACCCAGAGTTGGTGGGGGAGGAGATTTCATGACAGGATATGCATGACTGTTATGACTATTTCCTAGGCATAGTGGCTAGATTCATCGATGGCGTGATATGCCCTGATAGGAGAGCGCACGGCTTCCCGATTGGCTAGGGGAGGGTGCTGGAGAGTATGATTACAAACGGGACCCGATACACGTGGGGGGTGTGTATGCTTGCACACTTATATAGAGACATGCACCAGGTGGTTTATCACAGAGGAGCCGGTTTATCTGCGGGTACGTCGCTGTTGCAGTTTTGGTTGTGGGAGCACATTGCTATCACATGGCCGATATGCATTTTTCACAGGCAGAGGGGTGAGCCCTACAGTTATGGCTATGCAGGCGTGATTTCCCAGCACAGGCTGGGAAGGCTCGAGTATTGGAGGCATGCATTTGATGGTTTGGATGTAGTTATCTGGCGGCCGTACCTTGATTGCGAGGTATGGGATGATGAGGCAGACGAGCTCCCATATTATTTTCAGATGAGATGGCTCATTGGCAGGACTCAGTACTTTTTGGAGCAACAGATTGTCAGCTAAGTTTAGAGATAGTTTGGTCACGTACAGGGCAGACCTCAGGGAGAGGCACATTTTGCCAGGACTCACGCAGATAGGTATAGGTGGGGTCCTGTGGCATCTTATGAGGAGGCCTTGGCTGATTTTTAGTAGATTCCTTATGCAGCTTGGCCCATGAGGAGAGACATAGTGGATGCTGGCATGATGCCAGACTATGAGGAGTGGTTTGTGGCACACCCATTCTTGAGATATTCAGGATTAGGAGAGCTAGCTCCTCGTATTGATGAGGAGGATTCAGACGGGGGTGTGCAGCTGGCAGGGGGAGGGGAGGACGGAGGAGGAGGAGAGAGCAGGGGGATGATGGGAGAGCAAGACAGAGGCAGAGGGTCAGAGAGGGGCTTGTGGGTCAGCAAGCTGTTGGACAGGCACAGGTGCAGGTGCTAGTGCAGCCAGAGGTAGCACAGAGATAGATGCCGCTGCCACAGTAGGTGGCACAACTGATACAAGGATAGGTGCCAGCATAGCAGGTGGCACATGCTGAGCAGGTTCCACAGCCTGATGTGCAGCAGCAAGTTTTGGTTTCACTACAGAGCTAGATTAGGTAGCTGAGGGCTCATCTGAGAGCAGCAGAGTCACGGAGAGAGTCAGATGTGACTCAGTTATCTGAGTTGACCAAAGAGAGACGCAGCCTTAGCCAGTATGTGGGCTATGAGGGCAGAGCAGGATGCAGCCATATGACCCTGGGCACAGATGGGACCTCTAGTTTCTTAGTGGCACAGGTACAGCAGGCACAGGCACAGGTGGCCCAAGTGCAGAGTGAGTTGACTAGAGCCCAGGCGCAAGCTTAGTAAATTATAGGGGATTATACCACGGAGCTGTGCCAGTGAGCCAGAGAGCGATGAGCTTCAGGACCCAGTCAGAGGCAGCTCAGAGAGCAGGGGGATCTCGGTCTGTAACCTCAATGATGGGTCCACAGCCGTAAGGAGGGGATAGAGGAGCAGCCAGTGTAGGGAGCAGCATGCCCCCACCGCAGGGTTAGACAGACTCGATCACTTGTACCAGTTTTGATTGTACCATAGCACATTTTTGATAGAGGGCTGAGATAGCCGATATATGTACTTTTATGTTGAGACATGTATCACTTTTTATTGTACCCATTTATGACATGACTCTGAGATTGGACAGAGATTTTGATATATTGTACATTTGGACATGTGTTTATATGATGATGCTATTGTTTTCTGATCTATATGCATGGGCTATATGTGCGATGTATTGATGTTTATATGCTATGGATGCACGCTATTTTTATGGTGTTCTATATGTGATGCATACTAGATGGATGTTTTTAGAATGATTTTGATTTATGCAAATGCTAATGTGTATGGATACGGTTATGCAGTTTTGTATGTATGTGACCTATGTTTTTGATTTTCTTTGATATGATGTATGGATGTAAATGTATGCGAATGACTAAAAATGTATGGAAATTGATCTAATGGACTTATTATGTATGTAAATGATGTAATCATGTGAATGACTATTATATGTGATGTGGTATGCAACTTATATGCTATGTTTTTGATATGTCCAGATGTACTCAATTGACCCATAGATGATATAGACGAGTGGAGTAGAAAAAGATGAAGAAATACTGACTTTCGGTTGATATGCTGCAAGATTTTGGTTTATTGCATGGATGATATGGATTTTCCAAGATATGAGGTGGATACAGATGTAGAAACATGTCATCTTCGCAAGGCGTTTGCTTTCATCATTGGGTGCTTTTTGGTATTTTCACTTTTTGAAATGTTGTAAGAAAATACAAGCATCTAGGTATAATTAGACCGAGATGACCTGAGTATCGCTTACATGGATTTTGATTTAGCAAGTTGATACAAGCATCTAGTCAAACTTGAATCTAGATGACCTAAGTACTTCTTGCGTTTCAACAGACAAGGATTGCCCCTGTTCATGTTTAAGCTTTAGTCCTCAATGATCTTTTGTTGATCACGTCATTAGACCGAAGTCGTCACATTACTAAAGTTTAATCCACAAGCAACAGACAAAGAAAAATTATGCCTCCATCATAGCATCTCTAGCGTTTGGCATCCTTGAGTAGCATAGGAAGACATAATGACAAAAATTCAAGACCTTGTAAGTTAACCTGTTGACAAAACATTCTTGTATTAGATGTGTTGTTTGCCATAATTGATATAGAATTGTTTGAAGTGTTTTGATATGGTACTCTGCTTTGTTTTGGATAAGTTGATGTTCCAAGTCAAGACTTTTATTGTTGGGTAGTTTGTTTTTTTGTGCTTGTCTAGTGAAGGTATCACAATCCTTTATTGGTATCCTCTTTAGAACAGTGGCATTCAAGAATCCAAATCCATAACTAGGTCGAGGAGTTGCCCCTAGTTTAGACAAGGATCGACTTATTATGGGCAATAGAATAACAGACATGGATAGACGGACCCTAAGGGACTGACCTAGTGCCTCGGGGGCTCATTGCTAAATGTCCTTGCCTACGTGACAACGCAGAGGCAATGTAGTTCAGGGTAAACCTTGATGGACCTAAGACCTAGGCGATGGTGAAGATGTAGAAGTGGTATGGACCCAGATAGATAGAAAGACTAGACATGGGACTAAGAAGACAGTGGAGCCTCGGGGGCGCATTTGAGAATGGCCTTGCCTACGTGATAACTCAGAGGTGACATAGTTCGACAATGGTTCAAAGGACTGGTTCAAGATGAATGATATGGAAGACATAAGAGACATGTAGTTGAAACAGATGGAGGAAGTGGTTTGTCACAAAATAGCGCCTGTTTACCAGGTTTTCACCACTTGCTTTTATTTGCACAGAAGTAAGAGTATGCATGATGCCTGTTTGCTAGGTTTTCACCATGGTTCCTATCCTAGGCACATGTTTGCCAGGTTTTCACCATAGGACAATTTTTTTGTTATTTTTCCAACTTTTTTGATTTTTTTTGTTCTATTTTTTTTTTATCATTTTTTATTTTTTTTTTTGGATTTTTTTAGGACTCCCTTACATTGGGGTTTTCAGGTATAGAAATTGTGGAGGTGCATGCTGTTGATAGGATCATCGAACAGTTCCCCTTCACATGTGGCCAATTGATATGCCCCCGATCCGTAAGCTGCAATGACGACATAGGGACCTAGCCAGTTGGGTTTGAATTTTCCTTTCTTTTCATGATCTTGCTGATTTCTTGGATTTTCTCTTAGGACTAGGTCACCCACTTGGAATACTCGGGGCTTTACTCTGTGATTTTAGCTTCTGGACATGCACTGCTGATATGCTTTTAGGTGGTTAAAGGCCTGTTGCCTTCTTTCTTCGAGCAGCTCTAGTTCTTGGAGTCTAGTTACTTTGTATTCTTCATCAGTTATGAGACCTTTTAGTGAAACCCTCAGAGATGGGATCTCGACTTCAATGGGCAAGATTGCTTTAGATCCATAAACTAGGGAGTATGGTGTTGCACCTGTAGGTGTGCGGATGCTTGTGCGGTAGGCCCACAGTGCGGGATTCAGTTGGACATGCCAATCACGACCAGCATCATTGACAGTCTTTTTGAGGATTTTTAGAATGGTTTTATTCGATGCCTTAGCTTGACCATTACCTTGAAGGGTAGTATGGGATTGAAAAGTGGTGCTGGATATGGAATTTGTCGCATAGTTCGCTGACATCTTGGTTTTTGAAGGGTCATCCGTTATCCGTGATAATGGACGAAGGGACACCAAATGATATAGTTCAGGATGAAAGAGGGAATCTGTTTGTCTGTAATGTTGGCTAAGGGCACAGCTTCAATCCACTTCGTGAAGTACTCTGTGGCAGTGATAATGAATTTATGGCCACTTGAGGAAGGAGGGTGGATCTTGCCCACTAAGTCGAGTCCCCACTGACAGAAAGGCCAAGGAGTTGTTAATGGCTATAATTCTTGTGCTGGTGCATGTATCAGGTTCCCATGGATTTGGTATTTCTTGCACTTTTTCACAAAATGATAGGAGTCTTGTTCCATTGTTGGCCAGTAGTATCCCATGCGTATGAGTTTCTTGGCTAGGGTAGGACCGCTAGAGTGAGTCCCGCATATACCATCGTGAATTTTGCTTAGAGTAGTTTGATATTCCTCTCTATCTAGACACCTAAGGAGGGTACCATCGAGACCTCGATGATATAGGGTGTTTGTGACAATGGCCAACCAGGATGCTTGTCAGATGAAGGTTCTTTTCTGGTTGCTGGAGAGGTTGGGTGGGAGGGTATTCTCTTTTAGATAGGTGAATATTTTGCCTTAGAGTGGGGAATCAGCTCCTACGATGTGGCATATGATATGGGAATCTGGGGTGTCATAAGCAGGGTAGGAGACTGGCTCTACTAAGAACTCATACCGTGTTTGATTTCCTAGTATGTCGAGGAGAGATGCGATTGTGGCCATTGCGTTGGCAGTTTTATTCTTGATCCTTGGTATCTGTTCGAAAGATATTTTGACAAAATACTCCTTGAAGTCATCTACCATTCGTTTGTAAGGAATCAGTTTCTCATCCTTCATTTGGTAGTCATCATTTACTTGGTTGATGACCAGCTGCGAGTCACCATAGACGTGAAGTTCCTTGATGTTCCACTCAACTGCCAATTTGATACCAATAACTAGGGCCTCATATTCGGCTACGTTGTTAGTGCAAGGGAACATTAACCTGTATGACTTTGGAATAGTGTTGCCATTAGGTGTTATCAATAAGATACTTGCCCCTGATCCATGATGTGTGTATGAGCCATCAAAGTACATTTTCCAGTTTGCTATGTTGACATGGAAGATAGATTCATCTGGAAATTTGAAGCTTAGGGGGTTGTCATCCGTTAAAGGTGCATCTGCTAGTTGATCTGCAAGCACTTGTCCTTTTATCGCTTTTCTATCCACATATTCGATATCGAACTCGCTGAGGAGCATGACCCATTTTGATAATCTACTTGTTAAGGCAGCCTTGTTAAGTAAGTACTTCAGTGGATCAATCTTTGCCACCAGTTTAACAGAGTGTGATAGCATGTAATGTCTCTATTTTTGTGAGGTGAAGACGACAGCTAGACATGCTCTTTCGATGGGTGTGTATTGTAATTTATAGCTGACGAGTGTTCAACTAATGTAGTAGATAGCCTGTTCTTTTCCATCATAGTTCTGTTGGGCAAGGAGAGCTCCCAGAGCCGTTGGTGTAGCTGAGATGTATAGTAATAGAGGCTTGCCTTGAATTGGTGGCATCAATATCAGTGGTTTCATGAGATATTCTTTTAGTTGTTGAAATGCCTGTTCACATGACTCATTCCATTTGAAGGGTACATTTTTGTGTAGCAGATGAGAGAATGGGTGGCACTTGTCTACCAGTTGGGAAATGAATCGTCTAATAGACTGCAATTTGCCCTATAGGGATCTCAATTGAGTCAGATTTTTGGGAGGTGGCATTTCCATGATTGCTTTCACCTTAGCGGGATCCACTTCGATATCATTTGTAGATACTATATATCCTAGTAATTTGCTTGATGTAACTCTAAATACACACTTTTTTGGGTTAAGTTGCACATTGAACTTTTCCAGTCTGTTAAAGATCTTGTCTAGTACTGCTAGATACCCTTCTCTCGTGAGAGATTTTGCTAGAATGTCATCGACATAGTCTTCCATTATAGTATGCATCATATCGTGGACGATTGTTGTCATGGCTCGCTGATATGTTGCCCCAGCATTTTTCAGACTGAATGGCATGACGCACCAACAGTAGGTGCCCCAAGGACATGTAAATGTAGTTTTGTGTTGGTCCTCGGGTGCAATCTTTATCTGGTTGTAGCCTGAGAAACCATCCATGAGTGATAGCACAGTGTGTCCTACCGTAAGATCGACAATCATGTCTATGTTGGGCAGAGGGAAGTCATCTTTGGGACAAGCCTTGTTCAAATCTCTGAAATCATTGCAAATTCTGACCCTGCCATCTGGTTTAGCCACCGGTACTATATTCGAAACCCATTCAGGATAGTTAATAGGCCTGATAAATCTGACATCTAACAACTTTTTTAGTTCCTCTTTTACCATGAGGGCCACATGCAGGTGCATTTTTCTGAGCTTTTGTTTGACCGGTTTAGCTCCTGGAGCTAAAGATAAATGATGCATGATAAGATTTGGATCCAGCCCTGGCATGTCAGCATATGTCCATGCGAAGTTGATCTATTTTCTTTTGAAGAAATCTATAAATGCTGGTTTTTCCTGTTCTGTTAGAGCCTTTGCCATGTGAACCATTCTGGGATTATCACCTGTGTTGATATTGATTGCTTCTGCCGGTTCTATCAAGATCGACGATCTCTCCTAATATGTAAGATTGGGGAGAGGGTCAAGCATTCCATCCTTCGGTGCCTCAGAGAGGTTTTCACCATTGGATACGTCTTTATTTTTACTATTTTGATGATCTAACACTGCCGCAGAGCGGTTTCCACCGTTACATCATTCTTTTATTTTGATGTTTTTATGACTGAAAGGCTTGGCTTTCTCCCCAAAATAGGCCTTCTCGTTGAGTTCAATAGCATAGCCAACTCTGTGGTCTCCTACAGGTAGATGATTCCTAAGCTCAAGAAAATCTATGATGGCGTCGTCATTTTCAAAGGTATCAAGCTCAGGGGTGGTGCCTTCTAGGTCCCAGTCTATAAGTTCAGGGTGTAACAAAGGTAAGGGATCATTGGGTTGGTTTGGTTCAACGATGTTGATGGTGAGGACAACATTATTAAAGGCTCAGACAAAGTTTGCGACGGTACCCTCCATTGGTGGATCTGTCAAGGGGGGTATCATTCCTTCCTCACGACTTTCATGATTGTTCTTATGTGGGTCAGACTCTAGCAGTCTAGCCCTTGGACCTTGTCTCTCGCTGGCATGGGTCGGGTCGTACTCGTGGACAATGTCAATATCCTTTTTGTCACAAGACATCTCAGAGAGGCTGTCCCATTCATACTCGTTAGAATCAGTTTCGCTTCCCATTTGCATTCTCTGAATTTGCTCAACCAGATTGCTAGTGGATGTTTCTAGTTGTCTTCCCTTATTTTTTTTGGTTCTGTTGTTTCTAGGTTCTCCAGTGTAGCCTAGCCCTGTAGTGTCTCGGGCTGTTAAAGTATGAGGTTGGATGGGTTTAGTTATGCCATCTTTTCTTGAACCAAATGGACCGTGTCCTTCATACCCCATTCTCTGTAGCATCTGAAAGCCTTGACCATACTATTTTGTCGGTATAGTGGGATGGTGATGTTGCATCGAGGAACTAGCTTCATCTTTGTATCACCACTGTAGGACATCTTTTTCATCACTTTCATCTTCTAGGCTTCCCTATTTTACAAATGGTCCTTTGGTAGGCTTCTCTGCTTTAGGTGTTTTTAGGATAGGTCTCCCATAGGATCTGGGAGATAGAGGCAGTTGTGCCAGACAGAGGGATTGAGATACCATGTATTCACCCAAGCCTTTATCTTTGAGTTGGAGTTTTGGTTGAGATCCTCCAAAAGAGGAAGCAAGTGTAGCTGGATCGACATGAGATGACGAAGACGCAGAAGCACGATTGTTGGGGATCACAACTTTGGGTTTGGGCTGAATGGAATTGCAATATTGATAGGGGTTAGGGTCACCTTGGATGGTGATCTCTTGTCCTTCGTGTGGGAACTTGATACATTGATGGTACGTGGAAGGTACTGCTTTTAAAGCATGTATCCATGGTCGCCCAAGGAGGATGTTGTATGCTAGTTCCATGTCAAGGAATTGACAAGCCACATCTTTCACTATAGGGCCCACTCTGATTGGTAGCGTAACAATTCCTTTGGACGTCCTTTCTTCCTCATCATAGGCTTTTATGGTGATTTTTCTTTTCAGATCTATAGCCTTTTCTGAAAACCCCAATGTAAGGATTAACTTCAATGTGCAGATATTCAAACCAGCCGCCCCATCGATTAGGACTCTTTTGATCTTGTGCTTGTGTATGTAAGCTTCAATATGAAGGGAGGCGTTATGGGGTTGAGTGATGGACATATCATCCTTCTCAGTGAATGATAGGGAGTGTGGTGAGGTGATGTGACCGACCATAGTTTGGAATTGCTCTTCAGCTAGGTTCGTGGGAACGGAGGCTGCTGCTAAGGCTTTGTCAAGTATAGACCTATGAGAAGGAGACAAACATAGAAGTTCCAATATGGAGATGTGTGCAGGTGTTTTGTGGAGTTGATCCACAATACTGTATTGACTAGGTGGGGGAGTTGACGCTTCTCTAAGGGTAACTCTGTTACTACGGGTAGTAACATTGCAGTCTAGATCCTTGTTGATAGTGATCACATTGATGTGTGAGTCACCTTCTAAGATATGGTTAACAACATAGTCGAAGCTGACATTAGTGTAGTTTGCGTTGTTAGAGCCATTGTTGTTTCTGTTTGAAGGCCCTCCCTATTCGTAGTTAGGAAGAGGATCCTTGAATGCCTGATGATCACTATTGGAAGTGTGTCTATGAGATTGTCCGTTAACAGATATTTTGTTTTGATCTATTAGGTCTTGGACTATGTGTTTGAGTGCGATACAATCATTTGTCTTGTGCCCCCTATTTCGGTGGTATTCGCAAAAGTCATTGTCATTCCACCAATAGGGTTTGACATTTGGTTTGTATTCTCGTGCAGAGGGAAGCGTTATGAGATTGTTGGCGATTAGCTTCTGCAAGGCAGTTTCTAGTGACTCATCCAAAGGTGTGAACTTTCTTTTAGGACAAAAGTTGCCGAACCTAGATTCGGTATGTCTTGGTTTGTTTTGCAGGGGGTTATTTTGTGGTGTTGAGAGGTTGAAAATTGGTTGTTTAGGTGCCGCATTTTTGGCATCCACCACCCCATCATTCACAACGTTCTTATTTTTCGTCCAGAATCTAGGTTTGTCATTGTTGGTGTTGGTGTTTGGAGTATCTTTATAGAGTTTGATTTGGCCCTTCGCAATGAGAGCTTTCCCTATGATGAGGCCCATCTCAATGACCTTGCTAAAATAAGTAGGACATTGGATTTGGATTTGGTAGCTTAAGTCTGTTTGCAGATTGTGGACAAACATCTCTACCATATGTTTCTATGGTATTTGGTGTGGGCACTTGCTTGCCAACTATCTCCATCTCTGTAAGAAGGCAGCAAAAGATTCTCCTCCTTTTTATTTGGTGTTATAGAGATCCAATATTGAGATGTCGTTCTCAATATTGTATGAGAAGTGGGTGACAAATTTGTTGACAAGTTCATTGAATGTTTTAATACCAGATGGCAGTCTAGAGAACCAATCCATGGCTTGTCCTCCCAAGCTCCGTGGAAATAGTCGCATAAGGTAAGTGTCATTATGTGCGACCTCTAGGCAAGTAGCATTGAATTCTCTGATATGATCTCTTGGATTGCCCTTCCCTCAATATTTATCAAATTTAGGTACCTCAAATTTTGAGGGGAAGGGAATCATGACCAAGGCCCTATCGAAGGGATATGGTGAAATCTCATCTAGGGTGTAATGTTTAGTCGATGCTCCCATTTTCATGTCTGAAATTTGTTGTTCGAGAGCTTCATATTTTTGGTTCATTAGATTTATGGCATCCAAGGAGTCTATTGTTGCTTTGCTCTTATCCATGGGTATTTCATCTTGTCTACTTCTTTTTGGGATTCTCTCTTCGCCAGTTTCTCTTAGAGCCTCTACATCATAACCTTTGGGGAGTTTTACTCCTAGGTTTGCTAGGTGTAGGAAGAATTTTGTAGGATCTTGTGCAAGTACTCCATCTAATAGGCGTTGAAATTTTGTGTCATGTTGCATTTTGAGGATCTCTTCCATGGAAGGTTCTTCATCACTTTCGTGACCGTCAAAAATACTTTTCTCTACCATTTCTAACTGTTTTTGTTTTTGTAATCTCGTCAAGACTATGCAAGGTAGTAAAGAGATGGGGTGAGGTGAAAGTGGAAGATTTTGAGCAAGGTGCTAGGATGAAACAAGGTTTTAGCAAGGTTCCTCTTAGATCTAGGTGATGTCAAACAAGGTGGGTATACAAAAAGTGATAGTCAAAAGCTAGGATGTTAGGAATCCGTTACTTGATGCTGACTAGCCTTTGCACAATCCACTAGTGGAGTTCTGATAGAGAAGGATAAGTAATCCTTGATACTTGGAGCCTCACTAGGTCTTGTTTGAGATTTGATTTTGATCAAGAAAATTTTGACTATAACCTTGTTGGAAACTTTGGAAGAAAGTGGTGAAATTTTGGATGAACAAACAACTATGGTGTGGATAAGGGAGAAATTGTTGACTTTGCAAGGTCTTTAATTAGATTTTGAAAACTAGAACAGGTTTGAATTGGTTTTTGAAAAGTATTGACAAATTTTGCTCTTTGGAAGATATGGTTTTTGCTCTCTGGTTTAAATGCGCAATAACAGGAGGCAAACGTGCAAAAGGTTGATACGTATGCGCAAAACTGGTGAATTTTGTATGCGCTAAACTAGGGTTCAAATGCGCAATAATAGCAGATGCACAGAAAGTCAAATCAAATGCGCAAAAAGTTGGTGTGGATGCGCAACTCTAGCTATTTTGCTTGTTTTTCTCTGAATTTTGAAATTTTTGGATCATTTTCTGGATTTTTGTTGTTTTTGGTTTGAAAAACTTGGTGTTTTTGATGATGTTGATGTTTAATTATGGCAAAAACATAGCAAACACATAGAAGTTTTCCATGATTTTTATCTTTTTATATTTTTTTGTGTTTTTGGACTATTATGACTCAAAACAAGTGCAACATAGGCTGGATGGGACTATATCCGTTGAATCCTCTAGTTGTGCCACTCAAAGCATGTAGCTCCAAGATTTGGTAGCATCGGCTCCCCTCCATGGCACTCACTTCTCACGCATACCAGATTCGGGTTTCCTTAGGCTTGTACCCACACCGAACCTTAGGATTGTCCCTGCTACCTCTACTAAGAGTTACTTGAATCGAGGCCGCTTCAAGAGCTCCACCCTTTGCGTCAATGAATAGGGGTTTTTGGCTTGCTACACAATTTGGTTCTTAGTTAGGGCAACCGTTCGAGTGGTTACACATGTGGCGACACTACTCTCTGTTATGGAGTCTCCCAGCCTCAAAGGGTTATGCCTATGAGGGTTTTGGGGGAGGTTGGCCATCGGTGTAACACAACAACACTCATTGCTTGAGGTTTTCACCCCAAGCACAATTTATTTTAAGTGGCTTGGTAGGGCTTGGCTTTAGCCTGTTACCACTTAGGGTCGTTCCCACTTGGACAAGCGTGCATCCAAGGGCAGGCCCCCCTAAAGGTTTGACAAAAAGAATGACAAGTCTGGCACTTTGATCACCCAGTTAAGGGGAGAGCATAAGCCTATTGCCATTCACAAGCACAAAGAACAGTGGTAAATCCAACCTAGTTAAAATAAAAAAAACTAAATGGGCTAAGCTAATTTGTGCACTCACACGATAGTTAACTTGAAAAGTGATTAATCATAGAATTGTTCATTTCCTGTTTGTTAACTTTGAAAGTGATTAATCATAGCGTTGTTCATTCCTGTTTGTTAACTTTGAAAGTGATTAATCATAGCATTGTTCATTCCCGTTTGTTAACTTTGAAAGTGATTAATCATAGCATTGTTCATTCCAATTTGTTAACTTTGAAAGTGATTAATCATAGCATTGTTCATTTCCTGTTTGTAGAAGATGGCAGTGATTAAACTAGAAAATAAATCTGCAATGCAAGATAGCAATTTGGTCCAATTACTTCCTTCCTAGTTAGGGTCTATGTGTAGTTTGTCATGAAATGCATTTGATTACTTTACCCCTAGTTAGGCTAGATGAACTAAGCAAAATATCTAGATGACCTAATCCAGCCACTACTCCTACAAAACAGACGTTAGTTCCAGCATGCAAAAATCAGAAAACCTAAAACAGAAATCAGAAGACAGATGCGTAACACTGCAGCCTGAATGTGCAGAAACAGGGAGTGTTTGACTTTTTGGAACAGAAGTGCGAATACAAAGGTCAAATGCATAAAAATATGAGGTACAAGCACAAAAACAACAGATGCGCAAAAGGACGAGGTGAGTGCGCAAAAAGGAAGAGTAAATGCACAATTTTGATAGAAGCGCAATCTAAAAGAGTATATGCGCAAGTTAGAAACCAGAGGTGAAGTCAAGTTGTATGCGCAATTTCGTATGCTGTATGCGCAACTGTGGAGGTCATATGCACAAAACTGTCACATGTGCCAAAGTAGGAGGTGAATGTGCAAATTAGGAGGTCAGATGGACCAGAAAAGTAGATGCATCACTTCGGAAGGTGTATGCGCCACTTCAGAGGTTGGATGCACAAAAACTCACTGTCAGCAACCTGTTCGTCACCTGTATGGGCCTGTCTTTAAGAAAACTCAGATTTTTTTTATTAGTAGAGGGGCAAGAGCCCTTCTTCGACCCTCTACCTCTGTCTCGCTCTCCCATCATCCCCCTACTCTCTCCTCCTCCTTCGAGATAAAAACAAATAACAAATGATACCTTCACCTTTAACCTTTTGCCTTCTGTAGCTCACCTATCCTTCTTTGATCTTGTTAATGAAGCCCTCAGGAGCGTTGCTCCTTGCTTGTTTGAAGATGACAAAAATAGGAATGGCTGTGATACTTTGGTATTTGAAGATGAGCTTCAAATACAGAAATGGAGGATAATATGAAGTGCTCAAATGGATGTGGGGGTGCCAAAGGTGCGCTTGGATTCCTACAGCATAAGTTTGCACAAACTCCGGATTATTAAATGAAGAGAAGAAGGTTGTATTTATAGAAGAAAGTGAGGGAAGATCAATGGTTAAGAAGAAAAGAAGAGATCAACGGAGGAGGATTGTTGAGGAACGTGCAACGAATGGAAGAAAGACACATGTCATTCGAAAAGAAACTTTGTTGAGTTAACTCATCTCTTGATGAGGATGAGATTTGATTTTCTTAATTTAGAATTTATTTTTCTAATTTAAGAGAAGATATGCTTTAAAGATGCTTTAAAACTGATTTTGCTTTTGTAACTCAGAGTTTTGCTTTTGTGTGACAAGAGGAAGGTTATTTTTGGAAGATAAGAATGATTTTTCGAAGTGATAGAAAGCATAATTAAATAAATGAATTTATTTAATTATTTTATAGATAATTGAGAGGAATAAATAAAATATAGAAATATATTTTATTTTGTGGAGATTTTGTATTTTATTTAAATAAAATTTGCATTTTATTTAAATTTGGAAGAATAAAAGATTTTAATTAAATAATTAAAATTATTTAATTACTTTAGAAGAATGAAGTTGGTGTAGATGAATTTAATTAATTAAATAAAATGTAATTTATTTAATTAAATGAGAGGAAGTGAATCAAATAAATAAACAAATTTATTTATTTATTGATAGAGGAATATGACGATGAAATAAATATTTAAAATATTTATTTAAGTAGAGTCATGCCAATTTTAGGTGTATACAGGTGGGTATAGAGCCCATATCATGAGGGAGTTCTCATCTGGATTGTATTTTGTTCCAGTAAATACTTCAACAACCGCTTCAGAACAAAGCTTGTGTTTTGTATCATTATTGTGCAGAAAACTGTCAAAAACAACTGCTGAATTCAAATCAAGACCTGGGAAGATCATTACACCAAATTCTTTGAGCAACTCCCTTCCTTTCTCAGGAGTCATATCTTCCATCTCCTTTTTAACTTCTTTTAAAGCATTCATTAACTGCATCTGGTTGTCTGGTGTAACATCTGAGGCTTATTCTCTAATAGCCTTCCCCTTGTGTTTGTACAAAAAGGATCTGAACTCAGGGGTATGAATAAACTGGTCATCCGAAATAAAAGATTTATATGCAACCTGTCTAGCATCATTATCCCCTGTTTCTTCAATTTCCAATCCTCTTTCTAGGGGCTGGTATGGCTCAATTCTACATTTTGAAATTGTATAAAAAATGTCATGGGGCTTAGAGGCCATAGACCCTTCACTGTCAGAGGAAAACACTTCAATTTCTTGTGCTTCCCTTCTTCTTTCCCTTATTTTCTGATTATATTCATCAATGGCTATTTTAGCATCTGCTTGTTCCAAATTTTTGATTACATCATCATGAGGGTAAGGTACATGAGTATATCCACTCAATTTTTGCTTCTTCTTAGCATAATCAATAAAGCTCTCCAGGTCAAAAAAATTTCTCTATATTGCTTTCCTAAGATTAAAATGAGACAATTTATCAAGAATGAGATGATAACCTTCTCTAGCTAACACAATAAAGTCACCAAAACATAAGGTGCTTGGCATAAAATACTTTTTATCATATGCACTGAGATTCATCACATTTGAGTAGTCAAGTTGTCTGACTATTTCCAAGTATGCCACCCTATCTAGTATAGTTTTTGGCAACAGAAAAGGGGTATCCTCAAACCCGTATACTCTGATAATTGTGGAATCATGAAAACAATACCAATCCCCCAATTGTGGTTTACAGTAGGTGGCCCATCAAAATCCTTGGGTCTCAAAAACCTTTTAATTTCTTCTAACAAAGTGTAACTGCATGGGTAGCCATAACATTTGTACAGGGTGTTTACAAAGAATTCTTCAAAGTGAACATAAATGGAATTCACAAATCTGCTATCCCATATTGAGGTCCATAATTGTGGGGGTAGTGATTGACCATCTTTATCAATTTGTGAAATGTTCAACTACTCTAGCGATAGATTCAATTGTTGTCCAAAATACAAAACCATATGCATGAGAATAGAATAGTGTATGAAGCTAACTGTGGGGGAACTATTCTTTAAGTCCTTCAGACCTAAGTCTATTTCCTTAAAAATAAAAGTAGCATAGTCAAATGTCTTAGCGTGATGGCACTGGATATCCGTAGAGATAACCATGGGTACTATGGACATAAATTCTAGAACTTCAGTTCCCAACACCTGCCCCACTGAGTAATATGTGTATCTCAGGTAAGGTTTGAACAACTTGACATGAAACGGTGGTTCATCCCCTTCTTCAAATGGCACTACATTCCCCTCATTATGTGACCTATGTAATGGTAGTCTCTAACCCTTATATGTGGTATCCAATCTGAAATATTCCTTTTCTAGGGCTTCATGTATGATAGGGGTGTTATATGTGTCATTTAAATCAAAAACTTCACAAATTGCATTTTTAGATATATGAAACAAGGGCTTTCCCTGTAGATTGCATATGGCCTTTTGGTTGGGATCATAATGGTATGCTAGCAGTTTCAAAAGATCTATATTGACAAAAACATTTGTGACTATTAATTTCCCTAAATTGAGTTGCCAGGGGTTGCAGACAGGTTTCATCCTATGTCTTCTGTGATAGTGGAACATGAATAATTCATACCCTCAGATAGGAGTCCATATATTTCTGACATATTTGTACTTATCTTCAAGTTTTTCCACATTTGCCCTCAATTGTGTAGTTCTTCTGGCCTTGGGTCCAGAACTGGGCAATTGGTCCACAAGATCTTGGTTTAGTTTCCTTTCTGGTGTTTTCTCTCCCTTCTCTATTTCAATTTTCTATTTTTTGCCCTTGGTTTGGCTCTTTTCAGTGTGTTGCTTTTACTTTGTTTCAGAGGAGCCTTCCATTTTATACCAGAACTTGACTGTATCAAAGAAAGTTCAAGGACTTACCTATATATGCTCTGCACAAATCTCCTAATTCCTGGTGAATTCCTTCTTCTCCGTCTACAACCCTTGTGTTGATTTTAGTGGGGATCAAAATGGCTTTTGTGTTGATTTTTATGGGCATTATGTTCAATCAACCATTAATGGCTGCCATTAGAATTGAATACAGGGAATTCATGAATTTCAAAATGTCAGGGCAATGCTCTTTTTATCATAACGGCGAGACCATTTTATTCTTTCACCAATCTTCATATTGTTTTGGCGCCATTTTCTTTCATATGTTTCTGGTTGGTCGCCAAGCATGCATTGGTGTCTCCACGAAATACTCTTTTCATAGAGTTATGAACCCTTTATTGTCATTTTGGGGAGATATTATAATTTTCATCCCGATGTCATTTTGATCA
Organism: Cunninghamia lanceolata; assembly: GCA_027924645.1. Classification (NCBI taxonomy): domain Eukaryota; kingdom Viridiplantae; phylum Streptophyta; class Pinopsida; order Cupressales; family Cupressaceae; genus Cunninghamia; species Cunninghamia lanceolata. The sequence continues at coordinate 19,826,808 of BSBN01000254.1, forward strand.
GGTGTGGCGAATGTTCTCCTTGGCATTGGTGAGTGTTTCTCCGACAGATAGGGGTTACCTCATATTTATCGGCATGACAATCTCCATCATCAAGAGAATATGATAGTCTCCCAATGGGTTAGGTCTTCCCGATGATCTTATCTCCATCGCTCATTTTTATTAGAACATATCAGCAAGAGTCTTTTGTCTCTTGTGTCGGGGTGACTTTTGTGGTCAAGGAAGCTTAAGGATTTCATTCCGATTGTATATGTCATGCTGATAGTCTTAGTATTACGCGTCGGGGAGAGATTGTTTGCTTCATGGAGATGAAGCATTGGTCAGTGTGACTTAAAGGCTCGGTGTAACTTTAGGATTTCACTCCAATTGTTCTACTCACATCGATGAGTATGCATCCGTGATACATACAGAATGTCTCCCTGATCTTTTGACATATGAAATTTTGATCGTTCGGGCATCAATCATCTCTCACCAATTATCACATTATACTTCAAGAATGTATTTTTCTATTCGGGGTGAGTTACTTAAGGTCTTGCCAATATAGATAACTTAGTATCAGAATTAGGTTGTGGTCAGAGAGCTAGGTATATTCATGAGATTGTTTATGTGCAGATTCTGAAATGGATCTTGTCACACAAATTTTTGGTGGTTGGTTTTGAAAATGAGGGACATTAGTCACATTATGTCGAGACTTGGTGAATTCTTAGTAGATGAATAATGTGAAATTTTTTTAGTTCCAACAGACACAAGGATTTTAAACAAAAACCATAATCCCAACTCTATATCCATCCCCTTGGCAGTCTCAAGGGCCACCTTGAGACAAAAAATGCTAATGTTCTATTATGACAGTTATTATTGTCCTCCATCATTTCATTGTGCATTTGAAACTTGAGATGAGGATTGGGGAGGTCTCCATTTGTAAAATCATGGAAAATACTCATGGCAAGATCTTTAAAATAGGCAGATTCAACTTCAGGTATTTCTGCAGACCTTAGGAAGGTGGATGTAAACTTAGTGACTTTAATTACCACCACAAAGACTATCCCCTTTGTGACTATGACAAGGTAGCAGTGTCATGCTCTTTATGACAATCCCTTCTCCATTTTGTGATGGCCCAATAACATTTATCTCCTTTGTGATTTCAATGCCTCTCTAATGCACTATCATAGAAGTCTTGATAGTCCTTATGTATTAGTGAAGAAGGCTTCCAACAAATCAAAAAGGAGGGCTTAAGATTACATACAAAGTCCTAGTCTTCATACCCTAGTCACATATCACCCCTCTATGAAGACCTCAATACAATTTCCCTTTAATACAGGAAGTCAATGCAGTTTTAAAAGATAAAGTGCGAGAGGCCAAAGGACAAGAAAACTTGGCACTGCAAAACCTTGTCCAATCTAATCATGGGAAGCCAAAATCAAGCATGTACACTCACATATGATAGATAAGTATTCCTACCAAGTGGTTTGACATAAAAATGAATAGGCTTCAAATTATAACCCTTCAAAGTAGGCCACTAAAGTATATTGTACAGGTGCATTTCTGAGTGCTGCAGTCAGATTTTTCATCATGGGAACCTAAAATTTTTGCAAAAAATGGTAGGAAATTTTAGGTTCCAACAAGTCCATTAGTTGGAGGCAGGAAAACAAGGGTTTGCTATTCATTATTAGCCCATTAAACTTAAGCATATGAGATAGCATGGCACACACAAAATGTTGTGGATAATGACAACAAGATTAGGTTAATTACGACCACTTTTTGTAAGCAAGCACAAGACTAGTATACTCATTATGATCCTAATGGCACCAAGAAGGGTCCCCATAGATATAAGATTAATCATTTGTCATCTGAGAGAAATCTTACATTGAAGGGTGCTAGGGCCAACAAAGAAGCACTTTAGAACTCATCCTATGCATCAATAAACAACTCAACACAAGAAATTCAAATTGACATATTAACACAACAATATCCAACTAAGTTATTGAAAGTCAACTATTGATACCTCGTTCTGCATCCAGATTACAAAATTGGTCCACTTTTTGCTTTGTAACATTTCCTTTTCAAATTGGCTTGGATGTCGGCCATATTTCTCATGGACTAGTTAAACTAATTAATATGTAATCATTTACTTTTTCCTAGGAAATTAAAAAAAAATCATTTAACTTACTAAATATACTTACAAATGTATAGATCAAGGCCTATAAGCCTTTCTGGCCATTGTGATGCGTGGCACAAAGTTTTTCAAGCCTAGCCTTAGAGGCCTTGTCCTGAAACATATACTGATTCAATTTAACTATGCACAAATAAAATTTAAAAATCATTTAATAAATTTGATGTAATCTTATGAGAAAATTCAAATACCTGCGTACTCTCCTCATCGGACTTCCTTTGTGCATCAGACTTCTCAAATGCTTTTACAAGCTCTTTCCATACTTTCAAACTTACATCAATTGGCCTCTTTTTGAGCCTTTGCTTGGGAGGGAGTTTTTTTATCTTGTTTGTTTCGTTGCACCGAAATCTCTTGCAATTTTTTAGACATTCGTAGCTTTATCTTCTTTACAGACCAACCTGTGCCAAATCCAGTCTCCATATCTTGGATAACTACTTTTTGCAAGTGCATGGGTATCTTTGAGAATGGCAAATGTAGATGGTCTTTGAACCATTGAAGGCATGATTCCTTCAACCTATTCACAAATGTTTTTCCAGCATCTGTCATTTGAATGTCCCCTAAAACCACATCGTATTCTATCTTGGTATTGTAGGTACCAATGCAAGATGCAAAACATGGCGTGGTGGTCGAAGAAGTCTGTGTCCCAAGAGTGGGTGGGACATTGGAAGCCTCTATTCCCTGTTCCACATTCTTAGAGGTTATTGTTATTGATTTCCTCCTAGATCTTTTGCTTGATCCATCACTAGTTGGGGAATCAATTGATTCCCTTTGACACTGTTGATTTGGTTGTAATGTTTTAGGGGCTTTACTAGATCATTTTTGTATGTATCTAGCAAACATTGTCAAGTCCACACCATCCAATTTGTTCACTGCCTCTACCCCTAATATGGAAGCCAATGACTCTTTATCTTTGTCAGTATCATGTTCCTATAAAATAAATTTCTTCTTTTAAATTTACAAATAAAAAACTAAAAAGTAAAAATCAAAGAAATAATGAAAACATTTACAAATCTATAAATTGACAATGAATTACCTCATTGTGGCTAGAGTCTGCTCCCTTTGCTCTCTTCCCTCTATTGCTTGACATTTTGAGGCAACCTAGGGCAAATTATTTTCGTTCAGTCTGTGGAGGAAAATGAAGTACACACTGCCAGGTATGAAAGTTTTCGTCTAGTTTTTTTGTATTCCTCAAGGTTTTTGACCTTTACTTTGTAGAGAAAATCATGAAGCTATTTTCCTATGAATCAATTGGTGCCTTGGGAGGGAATCTATAGTTCCTGACTTGATTTTAGTTTTCTCACCATCATCTCAAAATCCCTATCTCCTTGTATTGTCTTGATCAACCTCTATTTTAGTTTGCTCATCCTCGTCTCAAAAGCCCTAATTTTAGTTTTCTCACAATCGACTTGTCTTAAAGCACTCGACTACTTTTTAAGGAAGGAAGCGAGAATGTTGTGTTTAGAGAAAGGTATTGATGGTAATGATAAGCGAACCTAGGCATTAGGGTTTGAAAAATGTGTTCATTACTCTCGGATGCAGAGGAAATAATGCAATGTCTACAATTTTACCTTCCTCCTTTGCAACTACATGAGACTTGAACAATTCACCTGTAAACAAAATAATATTTACAACCCTTTTTTCACAATCCTCTCCATTTAATCGAAACAAAAATATATTTGGGAACAAATTTTTTTTATTGTAATTGTAACCTTACCTATGGTGTCGAAAACTAAATCGAATTTCTCCTCTCTTTGCATGGCGTTTTTCTCATATATTTATTCAGGCGGGACTCCAACCCAAACGCTCGATCTCCAAACAAAAAATGAACACCAAAAATCAATATTAAAGTTTTTTTTTTTGGGTATGTGCAAGCAGGAATTTTTTAAATTTTTTTGATCCAGTAGTCGGTGCTATAGTTGGAGCAAATAACATCAACTTTATTGCCGACTTTTAGGCAAAAAATGTAATCTATTTGGGGTGCCAAAGACGGCATAAAGTGCGCATAATTTAGCACTGTTAGCTCTCAGATTTGCACCCTCGCCGAGTTGTGAAACTGGGCAATCTGGAGAAACATGGGATCTTTCCTAGGTTTGTGGGTGGCCTGTGTTGGAAAGAACCTCCGGAGAAGGCCGGCTTCCTGCTGGTACTCCACCTAAGCTACCTAGACTAAGACTTTGCAGAGAAAAGGGTAAGAAGGGTTTGCATGAAAATGAAACCTACTGTGTAAGGTGATGCACCAAATGATCGTCAGCAAATACACAGAAAAATGACACACTACAGATCCAGTAATAATCATAATCACTTACACAACCCAACAAATCATAATCTTTGCATGATCACTTTGTGAGGAGGCTAAATAATCAACAGTCCTATTTAGGAGAAATAGATTTTCTCACTACCCAAAACTAATTATTATCACTTACACAGGTCACAACCTGCAAAAATAATGTAATCCTACCAAAAAGGCATCAACATGCAGTACAACTATAAGGACAGAAAAATATCACAAAGGCTTGTACTAACACTGAAAATACGCAATATCAGGAGAAAATGGGAAGGTTTGACTGCTTATTACTGCCAAAGAGGTGTTACAATGTTGCATATCTTTGAAAATGTGTTACAAAACTCTTCACTTCTGTAAAAGAACTCATAAAATTACAATATGTAGAGCTGTGAAGAGCCAGAACCTCCTAAAATTGAACAAGGAAGAGGAATATATACAGCTGAAACAACTGTAGTATGCTCATGCTCCACTCAAAAAGATCCACCAACTCCACTCAACAAGGATCAACCTCCACCAACTCCACTAGCTCCATTCCCGTGTATCTCAGAAATAGTGAAAAAATATCCCCTTAAAATGCTCCAAAAAGGGGTCCCAATGCAGAAATGGTGGAGGCATGTCATCCACTATTATGAAGGCACTTAAAAATAGTATAAAATACCTCTTAGTGCTCTCTAATGCTTCTGGCATATGCCATCATCTTCTTGCAGCATCATAATATCTGATATTTACAAATAAATGATACAATAACATATTTTCTGCATTTTACTTAACATTTAACTAAGAGGTTTATAATTGCACCACTTTAGTAAATGTTTTACAATTCAAAAATCATACAAACCTATGCAGAAAATGGCATTTATGACATAACAATCAAATCTCTAATTTTTGCATGATTTAGGTGTTTTGATGAAATGTTGTAAAAGACGACAAAGTAATTGACAAGACTTACTTTGTTGTTCGTGATAATCTGCCTAATTGTCTCTTTGCATTTTATTACAAGCGATAAAGTAATTTATCATCATTACTTTGTCGTTTGTTTACAATTTTTTAATCTATCTTAAATTATGCAAAAATCGACAAAATAGACCTTGGTTCCTAGGCAAAATGACATGATTCTACATATCTCCTTCATTACACACATCTCTCGTGTCATGCCTATACACGGTATATTTTAAATGACCCTTATACCTCCATACACATCACCATTTACGGCTTTCATCTCTTCACCTTTCAATTCCTAACACACCCAAGCAAACTTGCTCCACACACCAAGTCTTACACACATCACTTACCCTCTTTGTAACTCTCAACATGATGACTTAGCAAATTATACACTCGGCCCTTGTAATTTTTACAATACATTTTACTTGGCTTTAAACATAAACAAAGGGCATAAATGCCACAGCCCCCATTGAACCATTACTAGGTTCGAACTTATGAAGTGTATCCCCACGCCCATACAAATTTTTTAAAAATGAAAATAAAAAATAAAATGGAATTAGGTCTCAATCGAACAAAAAGAAGGGAAACCTAAAAAGTATCCTCATTTTGCGTTTTCATTTTTCACTGTAAGGGAAACCTAAAAAGTGATATTTTACATTTTTGTTTTTCAATACATATTGCTGATCTTTTAAAAGATTTGTCTCTTAAGTCCTGAAAATACATTTGAATGCAACACTACAATTTCATCTCAATTTGTATCAAATGTGCTTGGGTTTAACACAACAGAAGTAAAATGTACCTTTTTCTCTTTTAAAACTGGAAAAGCTCTACCTGATTGAGCTAGTAGTGAAATCTAGGTAACAAGCACCAATCAGTGCAAAATGATGTATTTTTCTTGAAAGTTGATAAAAACGTAACCTCACCAAATTTGGATTGTCCTTATAATAAGTAACTATATCTTGTTTCCATTATAGCATTTTGACTTCGTGCTTCTCTTGTGATTAGCTCAATAATGACTCACTCTTTCATGACCTTACACAGAGGGTTGGTGACAATCCTTATGCAACTAATATGGCTTTGGAAAAACCAAACAACTCTTCTTTTACTATCATGATGACATGATATTGGGACTATATTGGCAGGTTATGGAATGTACTTATGGTATTGTAATTTTCATTTCTATGTTCTCATTAACCTATTTTAGGTTTAAGTATGGTAACTAACCCACTATCTATTATGATAGTCATACAATGACTAGACAATCCTCTCCACTTTGACTATGACAGTCCTATGCATGGTGTTTTCTTCATGACATTCCCCAATAATGTGAATTATTGATAGTAGCTAGTTCAAATAGAGTTTTATATGGTGTAGTAAGTTGTCCCTATGACTCATGATAGTGCATTCCTTGGTTATGTCCTTGTGACATTACTCTCTAGATATCTCCTCTTTATAGTGACAAGGTTTCAAGAACATGACAACTTAGGTAAGGTATCAACTTGTCTCTTTAACCTTTGGATTGTCATTTTTCAATAATTGATCTCATTGAAATGAAAAGACAACATGTCATAGATTAGATGAAAAGATCAAGGAGATGCATGTTATAGAGTATAAAACTCAAAAATCAAAGGTCTTTTTGGGCCTTTTTCCAACAATATGAGCAAAATTCAAACTTTAAACATGTACCACAGGTACCATATGACTCATTCGCATACATCACACATGTCGGACCACTAAGAAGGGAGGTAGGTGCTTAATATGAGCAATGACAATTGCACATAATGTTTAAGTTCACTTCAACAGATATTTGGGGTTATGATAGCTAATGGAGGGTTTTCTTTTCGAAGGAAACCATTAATTTTGGAGTGAAAGGTAATGGTGAAATATAACATAATGTCCCTATAATTAAAGAATATCCAATGGCTAGGATTAACCTAACAAAGATGTAATGATGTGATTTCAAAATTAACATCCAAGTTATCCTTCCCTCCATCAAGAATTTAAAATTTTGGTGCCAAAGACTCTTTTAGACTGTTTTGAAGGTTCTATGGCCACTTGGAGAGATATAGATTGCCTTAAAATGACCCATAAAAGAAAAAGGAGAGTCAAATATGAAATAAATGTCTTTTTGATGTGAATTTGTAGTCATCTTGTAATCATAAGATTTGAGCTCTAGTTGTTAAGATTCCGCGTGTAAACTTTTTCTGAAGAGCAAAATGTTGCAATGTCCTATTTTGTTTTTCATAGTGCGTCTTAATCAAAAGGGAGTGTATTAACAAGATAAATTCAAGAATATTCTCTTGGTGCATAGCTGTTATGTGACTATTGTCATTGTTGTGTATTGCAAGATCCAGAAGAGGCCAAGGAGAGAGGACATGGACAATGTAGAACTACTAAATCACAGAGAGGAAAGTGGGTGGAAATAGATATGACAATGGACTCTGTAGATACAATAGAGGTAAGAAGAGAAAGCAACCTCAACCAAAGGAGGAAGGTGTCTATGAATTCACAAATGCTACAAAATAGAGGAGATAAAGTCATTTTTTGGTCCACGAGGCCTCTGAGGTCAAACTTATTGGTTGAAAATGCACATGAATGGTGATTAAATGTGATTCTATGATCGAGGGAAATTTTTGAAAATTAGGATGGCCAAAACATGATATCAATATGTCAAATATATGACTAAAGTGAGGTTTTGTGTTGGATAGCATATTCGTTGAAATGATATAATTGGTGTACTAAACATTATTTACTATGTTGTGTATTATAGGGGCCAGACGAGGCCATTGCGATAGATTGTGGCATATCAAATTAGGACACAACGGATGAAGTGGGAAATTAGGTAATCAAATGTAATTTCCTTAGGAAAAAATTATCTGATGGCATTTTGTGATACATCCATATTTTTTTATAGTATTATTGAAATTTATAATGTATTATCCAATCTTGACATAAATCAATGCATGTTGTTGATTATTTTAAATGGAGATTGGAGCAAATGCAAAGCCTTAGCATTCAACTACAAAATGAAAAATATATGTACGTGGGTGTGGACATAAAACTATTAAATCACATAGATGACAGTGGGTAGAAGAGGATATGACAATGGATCTTGTAGAGACAACAAATGATTGCACTGAATAAGAGGTTGGTCAGGACTATAGTACATGGGATGAATACTTTGAGAAAATTGTTGTTTGTGGATGTTCTGTATGTTGTGGAAAGACATAATTCAAATGAGCGATTGTACAAAGACATTACATATATGATGAGCTTCCAGTCGGTAGTATGCCTCCTACAATCGATTCAAATCCAATAGGAATTATGGTAAGGAATTTTCCAAATTAATATAAATAACATGTATACTTCGTTTAAACATTGTTTTATATTATTTAAATAACTAATTTTTTTCTTAATGGATACTTGCAGGATAAAGTTCTTGGTTTAAATTTTTCTGGATCACTGACTTCTAGCCTAGAGGGCAATGATCATTTATCAAATGATACAACTAACAAAAATATGTGCCAATATACCAGCTCGAAAGATGAGGAATTGATGAAAACAAGCAACATAACAAGAACCAGTTTAAAGATGCATAATTTGCTTAAAGACAAGGGGAAGGTGGACTACATACCCTATGAGAATGAATGTGATGGAGATGATGACTTGCCCCTAAGTTTGAGATCAATTTACAAAGAGACATTTGATCGTCGACTATATTACGCTTGGCCTCGTGATCAACAACTACCTAGAGTGTACGAGGTGTTTTAATTTTGGGGATACAGCTACATGATACGACCCTCCAATATTCATGAAGTGAATCTAGGCCTCTTCATTGTCCAAAATGTACATGTGGGATCTAAACATAGAAACAATTCAGAACAAACCACTAGGAGATTAATGCCATATTATGGTCCATCATATTACAGTGGTGAATGGAGAAGGCTAGCAGAATATAAGCCTAGCATGTCAGCATATGGTCTAAATTTGAATATATATACACATCATCTCCAATTGGAAAGTAGAAAAGAAATGAATAGAGGTCATCTTATGTATATAGAATGTGCATACACACAAAAATATTGCAGGATTTATAAATAGTAGTAAGGGAAGGGACCCTACTGTAAGACTGAATTTTCAATTTGTTGAGGTTATAAATGATAAAGATGGAGATATGGAAAGATAGGTTGATAGATTGATAATGGTTGATGCTATTATGGACCTTACCATTGGGGATGAGTTATTGATTGATTACCCCTTCTTAAAATGCACTTTGCGGAAGAAGAGGGAAGAACAAGGTCTCCCTAAGGATGTTCTTAAGGGCAGAAAACCAAAGAATAATAAATGAGTGTGGATTGATGTTTTATAAACTATGTTGTCCAAATTGTGTTTTATTTAAATTATTGTATAAAAAAAGGTAGTCTATAAAATAATGTTCCATTATTCAATTGATGTATATATGTTCATACTACCAATATTTTTATTTTTTAATCCATATTTGATTATATTTCTTTGAAATTGATACATTTATGATTTATCCAATTGTTGCCAAACATTAAATAATGCTTGCATTTGTTGATAGGTAGAAGATGTTGATGAAACACATACTAATACCCAAGATCCAACTGGGTTATTAAGATTTGGATGGGATGATCCAAACCATCCTTTAAAAAATACCAGGGTGAAAAGAGCATTATTGAAGAGAATACTACCACTTGAGAAATTTGAAGACCTGATGAGATCTGCATACACTAATGACATGCCATCTAGCCTTAATGATGATGATCATGATAGTGAAAATGCAGTGTATGAAGAAGGATTGAATGAAATGCTTACAGATTTTTTTGGGGATGAAAACAATGATGACAAGAATGATCATATGGTTGACAGTAACGATGATAGCAGGGGTAATTACCACCAACGTAATGTTGATGATAACAACCTGAAAGACTCCATCAAACAAGCAACGAAGACACCCATGTTCAAATCTGGTGCAAGTAGAACCTCAAAACTGGCATGCACATTAATATTGTTAGAAATCAATTCACTATTTGGTTGGTCAGACAAAGGATTCACTACCCCACTGAAGTGAGTTGAAATCTATTTCTTACTTTGCAATTGTCAATTGGTGTACATAATTCGTAAACATTCATCTTCATTTATATTTCTTTAAGGGGATTTTAAAACCATATATTATATATAAATAGTCCTAGTATAGATTGACATATCAAACATGTTCATCATAAGTCAAAGCATTCAATTGGTTTAATCTCTGGCAATCTTATAGGGCACTAAAAACTAAAATATTCCCTAAAGATAATGTGTTGCCATCAACTTTTAGAGAGGCGCGTCTGTTGTTGGTTGAGTTGGGGATTGAATATAAGCAAATTCATTCATGTAAAAATGATTGCATTTTATACAGAGATGAATATCAAAACAAGGTAGAATGCCCTGTATGCAAAGAGAAGAGATAGTGTACAAATGTACAAGGTCCTACAGTTCCAAAGAAGGTTTTACATCACATGCCAATTATACCTAGACTTCAATGAATGTTTCGTTGCAAGTCACTTGCACAATTGATGGATTGACATGCAAAGAATAGGAGTAAAGATGGATTCATGCAAATTCCAGCTGACTCTAAAGCAATGAAACACATAGAGGAAAAATGGCCAAGAAAATTCAAAGATGAACCCCGTAGTATCAGGTTTGGTCTTGCAATTGATGGAGTGTGCCCATTCTCTTTCTTGAGCTCAAATTATAGTGTTTGGCTAGTTGGATTGATAGTATACAATATTCCCCCATGGATGAGTGTTAGAAAGGAGCACCTTATGCTGACTCCCATTGTTCTAGAAAAACATCAAGTTAAAAACATGGATGTTTATCTTGTGCCTTTTATTGATGAGATGCAACTTCTATGGAAAGGCATAAGAATGTATGACATTTCACGTCCCCCATCAAATAGGTCCTTCATGTTGTGTGGTGTGCTATGTTGGACTATTCATGATTTCCCAGGACTTGGTATTTGTTCTGGTAAGATAAAATATTTACGTATTTACATTCATAATTTATTTTCATCCCAACATTCATACTTAGTTTATACTATTTTTTTGATGTTATTAACATTACTTATTGAATTGTAGGGCTTCAAACAAAGGGGATATTTGCATGTCCAAGATAATGTAGAACAATTTCAAGGGCAATATTCTAAAGATCTATATAAATTTATTTACACAAAAAACACAATTTTTCTACCAATAGATCATAAGTTTAGAAATCGCCTGAAGAATCAATTTGATGGAAAAGTTGAAAATATAGGCCCTCCCATGATTATGGGTCTAGGTGATCAGCTTAAGGAGTATGAAGATACTGAATTGAAAGGCTGGGATGATTTTTTTGATCGGGCTGATTCAATTGAAAAACCAGAACAAGATGTAGTTAATATGCCAGAAGGAATGAAAAGGAAATCCATATTTTATGAGCTCCCTTACTGGAAGGATCTATTAATATCTCACCTATTAGATCCTATGCATGTTTTCAAAAATGTCCCAGATTCTATATTTCGACATATATCAGGCAAAGAGAAGGACACCTTGTCTTCGGGGAGAGATATTGCTCTTTCGCGTACCAAAATTGATAGAAAACATTTGTGGCCAAACAGGGAAAATGAAACATATGCAGAAGCTTCATGGATTTTGAAAAAAAAAGAGCTAGACCAACTAAAAAATGTCATCCGTTCAATAGGGACACCTATTGGCTATGGGTCATCATTGGCTAAAGCTTTTACAGTTGATGGACATATCACAGGATTTAAAACACATGATTTTCATAATTTTATGAAGGTATTATATATCATCATTTAACATTTACTGGTAACATTGATTAAGTACTAAATATATTTTGATATCATTATGTTGTGTGAGAAAAAATTACTAATGACCTTTTCATAAATGTGTTTCATAGCATATCATGCCATTGGCAATTAGGGGGGATTCCTGTCTTACAGTTGACTTAAGGAATGCCATAAATTAATTGTCAGCATTTACAAGGTATGTGGTTAATGTGTGAGACAGATATATTATATTGCATATTAATTTTTGACTGAAGGTTCATACTAATTTACTATTCTTATATTAGGTGGGTGACCTCGAAGGAGATCCACAAATGTGAAGTGCAAAAATGGAAGAAGGAAATTGTAGAAATTGTATGTGTATTTGAGAAGGAGCTCCCTACAAGTTTCATGGACCTACAAGTCCATTTACTTATATACCTAGTCGATGACATTGAATTGGCAGGTGTCGTATCCACGAGGTGGATGTTTTTCTTTGAGAGGTATATGAAAACTCTAAAAAGATATGTCCAACAAAAGGCACATCCAGAGGGTTGCATGGTTGAAGGGTATGTATTGAATGAAGCATTTTTCTTCCTGTGTGAATTCATTGGTAAGGATTTTGAAGATGGGCCATGCTTTTGGGATGAAGAACGAGCATCGGATATTATTGATGGAGAAAAACCACAATCTAATGGTGTTCAAGTAGAAATTAGTAAGTAAATTCATGATCAATGTGGTTTTTTTTCTTGCAATCATTAATTTACTCTGTAATTTATTTGTCAAATTAACAGCATGACATTTGGAGTTTGAAATAAACATGTTGACATGTAATAGGTGTAGACAAAAGTGCTATACTTGACAAGTTCATTCTGTACCACATGGACTTTATGAACAAATGGATTGATCTGTATGATAAAAAGAGAGAAGAAGTGTTAGAAGCAAGGAGATAATTTAAGAGATCGAACCCAAGGAATACTCCACTTCCCACTAATTTTCTTGAGGAATGGGGCAAAGATTGCACACTAGAATGGGTTACTAAACAAATTCAAAATCAAATAGAAGATGCAGGTATAGATTCAAACATAATAGAAGATGAAATCAACATGTCTAGAGGATGTGAAAGAAAGGTATAGTTGGAATTTTACAAAATGTTGTTTCCTTATAGCTTTGACACTATTAACTATTTTAATATTTGTCATTATATTTGTTTTCATTGAAATAAATGTTCTTTCACAGGTGAGGAAATATCTAGCAATGTGGGCATATGGTCGACATTATCATGTAGAAAGTGTAGATGTAAAGAGAGGATCCTTTGATTGTGGCATCATGGTTGACTTCAAGAAATCCAGTCGATCAAGCTCAAAATATAAGAATATAATTGAAGGGAATCTACAATATGTTGGGAAAATACAAGAAATTATTGAGTTGGATTACCGCTCTTTTAAATGTTGTATTTTTAAGTGTAGATAGTATGAAGCATTTGAGAGGACATGAAGACATGATACCCATAGTGGATTGTTTTCTATAGATTCCTCATGTTTCCTACTGGAGGATAAGGAGCCTTATGTTCTACCAATTCATTGTGACCAGGTATTTCTTTGACTCAAACAAGAAGCGATAGTGATCATTAATCTATTAATTCATAGTTTATTGTAAATATATACATGTATTTATTAATCAATAAAATTGTTATACCGTACATCTAATATATGTATGTCGTTCATGTGCAGGTATTTTTCTATGAAGATATTTTGGACTTGAAATGGATATTTGTCATACATTATGATCCAAGATTAAGGCATGTATTTGACGATGCATTAGTGGATACTTAGCAAGACAATGATGACCAACAAAATGAGAGAGAGCGATTAGAGAACATCGAAGAAATTGACATCCATGATGATGTTGAAGATGGTTATGTTCAAGAACAAGAAGACAACAATCCAGAGTTGGATGATGTTATGGAAGACAACAATATGGATGGTATACAAAATGATGATCCAAATACATCTGGTAACAATATAGATGGTCTACAGTCAGATTTCAATGATGATGAAGATGATGGAGGTCAAGATGAGGATGATGATAATATTAAATACTTGAAAGAACATATGAACATTGACAATGATACACTAGATGACACTGTAGCAGACAGTAAAGTTAATGACCAAGACTTCTAAATTTTCAGAATTATTTGCAATCCATGTTTAAAAAAGAATGATTAAATTGTTGGCAATAATGTTAATTAAATGGATTGTTCAATCGTTGGTATGAATTTTTGGCAATAATGTTAATTAAATTTGTTTATCTTTAATTATTTTTCATATATATCCTTAATTGTATCTATGCCATGTTATCTTGTGATAAGTACTTGAGTAAGACCATCAATGAAATACGAAGTGGACATATTATCATCTATATTAGCTAATTGATTGCATAAATATTTCAATTTATCAACGATCTCATGTTTCTATTCATTTTCAACACTTTTAATAAAGACATCGTGATCATAATATTCTTCATCATTAGAATGTAACATGTGATTGTCATAGGAAGTAGGAGAAAGAGGTAGTCATGTTTGCAAGGGGAGGGTTTGACCTAGTACTTTGTTGAAGGGGACATAAGGATCATAGATGTTTCTTAGGAATGCAAAAGTAAAGGCATTGGGTTGTTTCCAACAAATCCAAACCACAAAAATCTCAAAATAAAAAATCAATCTTTTTTTATCCTAGACATAGGCATGGAAATTGCGAGTTCAAAAAAATGTAGGGAAATAAATCATATCCTATAATAGAAGATTTAAGTCCAATCCTAGATTTAATTAAACTTTAAAGTACAAGGAGTTGAGAGGAGAATAAAATATTGAGATATTAAGTAATTAAGATAGAGAAATAAAATAGTTGAGAAGAAATACAAAACTTATTTGATTGTTTTAGCATGATGTCAAATGTGAAGTGTGTGATTAACTAATGCATTATGAAAAATAATGAAAACTAGGATTTTCTACTAGAATAATGATCATGAGATTGTGGCAGTGATTAACTAATTTTTTGCATTCCTTCTTCAGTTGTCCTCTTTTTCCATATTTCCAAAACTTTACTCTTATCTTCCTAGGGATTCTAGATTTTCCTCTTGACTTGGATTGATATTTATACCATTCCCCTTTAGATCCACTTTTGTCCTTGAGCCTTTGCAAAACATGCAAGGCATTCTTAGAACCTTCATCATTGAATTTTCTCCTCATATCTCCATTGAGCATTGTAACAATAAAGGATTCCATAGTCACCTTTGCAACACTACCATTTATGACAAGCATTATGTTCTCCTAATTTTTGGGTAAAGAAAAAAGTGAGAAGATACATTTGTCTTCCTCATCAAGTTTAACATTTATTGAACCTATTTGACTCAAAATCATATTAAAGGTGTCAAAATGTAGACTGTTGAGTACATGTGTCTTAGATTTACAGGGATTGGCGAGTGTTGATCATTTTGGTGGGACTAAGGTGTTTGTCCCAACGATGGACCGACAGGCTCGGTGTCATGTCCCAACATTAAGACATTATTTGTCATCATCAAATTGGATGATAATTATGTATATAATAATACTTAATAAACATATATAATATTATTAAGTATAAAGACAATTATAATATTATATATGATATATATATTATATAAATATAAATATGTATATTAATATTAATATAAATATAAATAAATGTTATTATAATATAATATATATAAGACAAATGTCTTATAATATATAAATATAAATAGGAAATATTATTATAATCATTTATAATATAATAAATATAAATATAAATATTAATATTATTATTATATAATAATTATAATTATCAATGTAAATATTAAATCAAATATTAGTATAAAGTATGATCATTATAAATATAATATTATAAATATATATAAAATTAATATTAACTAATATCCTTGGAAGATATCAATAAAGATAGACCAAGTTTATTAAAAGACAAAGTTTATTAAAACAAAGATAAATACAACAATTATGTTAGAGGAAGCAAGTTAGATTATTAGTAAATAAAAGAGGTGCATATTAATTAAAGGTTATTTTCTATAAGACACATCCCTTCATTAAAGGAGGGTATAAAGATGGGAAGAAGATAACATAAAGGGAAAAAAAAGAAAGGAATGAGAAATATATATATCTGAAGAGGGTAAGGAAAATAGAAAAGAATACACAAGGAATATAATTCTGATTTATAAATATAACAGCAAGAAGGATATAATATAGAATTTTTGGAAATGGTAAATATATTCATGGCATATTTAAATCTGCAATATATAAGGAATAATATATTTTGAGTTGTAATATACCATTTCAGATATACTTATGTACACTAGCAGCCTTATAAGAACATCAGATATATTTGAGATATAATATATATGGTTTGAGTTAAAGAAAAGAAATATATTAAAAGGGAATAATTCTCTTTATGAAGTGTTGCCTCTCTTGGCAATAGTTGTAGCCATACACCATTGAAGATATAAAAAGGAAGTGTGAAGTAAAAAAGATCACATAGTAATATAAATCACCAGACAATAGATTGGTCTTCCATTAAATACAAGTATTAGATCAGCACAAGGTATTATATCAACAAGCATTACTAAGAGCAATTGATCATACAAGAAGTAAAATTGTGTGTAGGATTAATAAATTTTGTTCTTCCTAAAAGGGGACATTACACTTGGTACAGTGTATCAGCATGACTTGTGAGATTGACGTGAGTGGAAGTTATCTCTCTGGTGCTTTGTGTCTCTCCGATGAGGGCTTGGCATTGGTGGGACATGCCACTTCGATAAGAGTCTCACAGGTTCTTTGTGTTACTCCGATGAAGGTTGACATCGGTGAGACCTGACATGTTGCTATGACTCTCTCCGACACTCTGGGTCACTTCGATGAAGGCTCTGTATCGATATAACAATAGTTGTCAGTCTAGCTTTGAAAGGTCGTTCTGATGGTTTGTGTCTTTCTGATGGAGGTTATGGATCGACAAGATTATAACTATCGACACTGTTTGGAAATGTCACTCCACTGGTTGTGGTCACTCTGATGCGACATCAACTAGGGTCTTCCCGATGGTCGTTAGTTGTAGACTGTTGGTCTCGTCGGCAACAAAAGTGCCGATGGTTAACTATCTTGTGGTCGTGTACATAAACTGCAAAAGTGGCTGTCAACTGGTGCATGTGGGACTATTGAGGTCTCATGAATCTAAACAGTCATGGAAACGGTTATGAGCTAGGGTGCTGGGAATGGTTTGACAGTGGTGACGTGGCCTCCTTGACATGGCAGAAGGACAGAAAAGCCAACGTTGTATTGGCAATGCATATCACAAATATTGTGAATTAAACGGTTGCATTTTGTAACTGTCTAGTCCATTCTGGTAACAGAGGATAGTATGATGAGAGACAAATAGAGAGAAGAGGAGTGACTGTTGAATAATCTTCAGATGGAACAAGATGTTAATCTCCATGAAAGGGCTTAGTGCCTGAATTGTATTGTAACTGTATTTTCTATTGTTGAATAATACAATGGCGATCTGGGCTTTTGGAGTGGGCTTCTTTAACTTGAAAGGGTTTTCCCCATGTAAATCTATGTTCATCTCTTCTATTCCATCTTTCATGTTTAATGGTTATGTTATTGAAATTGTATAATGCTTGTTGTTGAAACTTATTAATGTTTCTTGTACTTTCCTCTAAGGGTAAATGTTAGAAATGAACTATGTCTGATTCCGCTTTGTGACATAGTTATGAGTGTTTTTTAGGCAATCTAATGAAATTTAATGTTACCAAAGACACCACTGTTCTTAGATGTTCATTCTAAGTTATACTCATTTGCTTACAACTCCTAACCCCTAAACCATAAACCCTAAATAATGCCCCTAAGCCCTAACCTAACCCTAACCCACCATAAACCCTAAACCCCTAAATCCTAAACCGCAAACCCCTAAACCCTAAACAATAAACCCAAGCAACCCTAAACCTCTATCTCCCTATCTAGCCCTATCTCTATCTTTCCTCTACCTCTAAATATCTCTCCCTATGTGTCTGGCCATGTCCCTCACTCTCTATATCTCCCTATTGGTCCTCTCACTCTAAACACTAAACCCTAAACCTCTAAACCTTAACCCCTAAACCATAAACCCTAAACCCTAGTAAAATCTAAACCCTAAACTTGAGCAATGCTAAACTCATAAATGCTAAATAATGCCCCTAAACCCTGACCGCTAACCCCAACTCTGTCTCTTTCTCTCTGACCTATATATTATCTACCAGCTCCTAGCTAGTTAAATCCTTTTCCTAGCTCTCTTAGTTTTCCTTTTCCTTTCCAATTTCCCTTTAGATCCCACCAAATTTTCCCTATTTTACTATTTTCCACCTCTCCTCTCATCATTCTTCCCTATTTTACTATTTTCCACCTCTCCTCTCATCATTCTTCCCATCCAATGAACATTAGTTTCATCAGCTTGTTTCCATTTCATCTGGCTGCCAATTTATATCCTCATCCCTCTTTTAATCATGTCCTAGTTTTCTTGTTTCCATTTGCTTTGTTGATAAGGGAGATAGATAGAGACAAAGATGGAGAGAGAGAGAGAGAGAGAGAGAGAGAGAGTCCTATAAGTTTTCTTGTTCATTAATTCCTTCATCAATAAGGGAGAGGGAGAATTAATAGAAAGGAGACTAGATAGGAAGATATAGGAATGATAGGTGAGAGAGGAAAGAGATCATAGAGAGATAGGGAGAGATAGCTAGGTAGAGAGAGATAGAGAGGACATAGGTCATAGAGAGAGAGATAGAGGAGACAGAGGGGAGAGATAGGGAGATAGAGAGTGATCACTAGAGAGATGTCTAGAGAGATAGGGAGATAGAGAGATAGGTAAGAGATAGGGAGAGATAGATAGGTACATAGAGAGAGAGGAGATAGATTGGGAGAGATATTAGAGGAGACAGTTGAGTGAGGGATAGGGAGATAGAGAGTGAGTGAGATGTCGATCTAGAGAGATAGGGAGAGAGATTGAGAAGTAGAGGGATGATAGCTAGAGAGAGGGAGTTAAGGGAGAGATAGGGAGTTAAGGGAGAGATAGGGAGATAGAGGTTTAGGGTTTCTTAGGTTTAAGGGTTATGGGTTATGGGTTAGGGATTAGGGGCATTATTTAGGGTTGAGGGATTTAGAGAGAGAGACTTCTTTTGACATGCAATCATAAACCCTGAATAATGCCCCTAAACCCTAAATCTGAGCAACCCTAAACCTCTAAACCTTAAATAATTAATGCCCCTAAACCCTAACCCCTAACCCCTAAAACATATATAAACCTAAATAATGCCTCTAACCCCTAACCCCTAAAACATATATAAACCCTAAATAATGCCCCTAACCCCTAACCCATAAACCCTAAACCTGAGAAACCCTAATTAACCCCTAAATCCTAAACCCTAAACCCTAACCCCTAACCCCTAAAACATATATAAACCTAAATAATGCCTCTAACCCCTAACCCCTAAAACATATATAAACCCTAAATAATGCCCCTAACCCCTAACCCATAAACCCTAAACCTGAGAAATCCTAATTAACCCCTAAATCCTAAACCCTAAACACTAAACCCAAGCAACCCTAAACCTCTATCTCCCTATCTCCCTATCTCTATCGTTCCTCTACCTCTCAATCTCTATCCCTGTGTCTTTGGCCATGTCCCTCACTCTCCATATATATCCCTATAATCTCTTCCAGCTATGTCTTTGGCCATGTACCTCACTTTGTATATCTCCTAGCTATTGGTCCTCTCTCTAAACCCTAAACCATAAACCCTAAATAATGCTCCTAAACCTTAACCTCTAAACCCTAAACCTGAGAAACCCTAAACCCCTATATATCTCCCTATCTCTAATAATGTCCCTCTACCGGCTCTCAATCCTTCTCCCTACATGATATATATCTCGCTCACTCTAGTAGTCTATCTCCCTATCTCTCCCTTATGTCTCAGCCTATAATCTCTCTCTCTCTCTCTAGCTATCTCCAAACTAGAGTAACCCTAAACCCCAAACCCCAAACCCCTAAACCCTAAATCCAAGCAACTCTAAACCTCTATCTCCTTATCTATCCCCTATCTCCCTATCTCTATCATCCCTCTACCTCTCAATCTCTCTCCCTATGTCCTTGGCCATGTGCATGTGCCTCACTCTCTATCTCCCTATCTCTCTCCACAGTCTCCTCTATATCTCCCTATCATTCCTCTCTCTCTATAAGTTCCCTAAACCCTAAACCTCTAAGTACCTAAACCCCTAGCCCCTAAACAATAAACCCTAAACCTAAATAATGCCCCTAAACCCTAACCCCTAAACCCTAAACCTCTATCTCCCTGTCTCTCCCCTCTCTCCCTATTAGCTTTGTCCCTCTACCTCTCAGTCTCTCTCTCCCTATGCCTCTGGCCATGTCCCTCACTCTCTATCTCCCTATCTCTCCCCTCGGTCTCCTCTATATCTCCCTATTGGTCCTCTATCTCTCTCTAAACCCTAAACCCTAAACCTCTAAACCTTAACCCCTAATCCCAAAACCATAAACCTTAAACCTTAAATAATACTCCTAAACCCAAGTAACCATAAATTAGGTGCTCAATTAGGCTCTAAAACATGTGCTACATCAGGCGCTACATTTAGGTGCTACATAAGGCGCTAAATAAGGCGTTAATGCGGTTGCTAAAACATGCACTAAATTAGGCGTCAAATGTGGTGCTAAATTAGGTGCTACCATAGGAGCTAAAGTAGGCGCTAAAATAGACGCTAAGTTAGGCATGAATTAGTGCCTAATTTAGTGTCAACTTGTTTTGGTCAGCGCAAAAAATGCCAATAACAGCGCCACCCTGATAAATAGTGCTGACTTTTTCAAAAAAATGGAGAAAAATACATTAAAACAATGGGTGGAAGCAAAAAAGGGAGCTAATCATAGGGATTTGTTGTAGTGTTGATCTCCCTATCTCTATCATCCTGCTACCTCTCAATCTCTCTACCTATGTCTCTAGCCATGTCCATCACACTCTATCTCCCTATCTATCCTCTCGGTGTCCTCTATATCTCCCTATTAGTCCTCTCTCCCTAAATCCTAAACCTCCAAACCTTAACACCTAAATAATTCCCCTAAGCTCTAAACACTAAGCCCTAAACTTGAGCAACCCTAAACCCCCAAACACCAAACCCCAAACACCTAAACCCTAAACCCAAGAAACCCTAAACCTCTATCTCCCTATCTTTATCATCCCTCTACCTCTCAATCTCTCTCCCTATGTCTTTGGACACGTCCCTTACTCTCATAAAAGAAAGTTTCATTTAAGAAACACTTGTATCCTAGGATTTTGTTAAAATAATAAAGCTGCTACATGGCATACCTAATCTTTGGCATAAAAATAAATGATAAGACAAAATGGCCTATGCAAGTCTCGAACCTATGACCTTCACGTTATTAGCATGATGCTCTAACTAACTGAGCTAATAGGCCACAACATACATTTATTTAGGGTTGCTCAATTTTAGGGAGAGAGATTAAGAGGTAGAGGGATGATAAAGATAGAGAGATAGAGATTCAGGGTTTCTTTGGTTTAGGGTTTAGGGGTTAGGGTTTAGGGGAATTATTTAGGGTTTAGAGGCTTAGGGTTTTTCAAGTTTAGGGTTTAGGGGCATTATTTAGGGTTTAGGAGTTTACGGTTGCTTGGGTTAAGGGTTTAGGGTTGCATGTCAAAAGCATTCTCTCTCTCTAAATCCCTAAACCCTAAATAATGCCCCTAAATCATAACATCTAACCCCTAAACCCTAAACCTAAGAAACCCCAAACCTCTATCTCTTTATATCTCCTTATCTCTCTGGACATCTCACTCACTCTCTATCACCCTATCTCTCCCCTCTTTCTCCTCTACCTCTCCCTATCTATCTCCTCTCTCTCTCACTATCTCCATATCTCTTACCTCCTTCTCCCCTATCATTCCTCTATTTCCCTATCTCTCCCTCTCCCTTATTGATGAAGGAAATAGAAAAAAGAAAATTATGACAATCTTTCTATCTCTCTCTCCCTATGTATCACTTTCTCCATCTCCCCATCTCTCTCTACCTCACAAAGAGAGAGAGGGAGAGAGAACGAGGGAGAGAGAGAGGAATCTCTATCTCTCTATCTTTATCATCCCTCTACCTCTCAATCTCTCAATAATGCCCATAAACCCTAAACCTAAGAAACCCTAAACACCTCTCTCTCTCTCTCTCAACTCCTAAACCCAAGAAACCCTAAACCTTTATCTCCCTATCTCTCCCCAATCTCCCTATCTCTATCATCTCGTTGCCTCTCAATCTCTCTACCTATGTTTCTGGCCATGTCCATCACTCTCTATCTCCCTATCTCTCCTCTCGGTGTCCTCTATATCTCCCTATCAGTCATCTCTCCCTAAACCCTAAACCTCTAAACCTTAACACTTAATTAATGCCCCTAAGATCTAAACACTAAGCCCTAAACTTGTGGAACCCTAAACCCCCAAACACCAAACCCCAAACACCTAAACCCAAGAAACCCTAAACCTCTATCTCCCTATCTCTCCTCTATCTTCCTATCTCTATCATCCCTCTACCTCTCAGTCTCTCTCCCTATGTCTCTGGACATGTCCCTCACTCTATATCTTGAGAGGTAGAGGTGTTTAGGGTTTCTTAGGTTTAGGGTTTTGGGGCATTATTTAGGGTTTATAAGTTTAGGGTTGCTCAAGTTTAGGGAGAGAGATTGAGAGGTAGAGGGATGATAAAGATAGAGAGATAGAGATTCAGGGTTTCTTGGGTTTAGGGTTTAGAGGCTTAGGTTTCTCAAGTTTAGGGTTTAGGGACATTATTTAGGGTTTAGGAGTTTAGGGTTGCTTGGGTTAAGGGTTTAGGGTTGCATGTCAAAAGTAGTCTCTCTCTCTCTAAACCCCTAAACCCTAAATAATGCCCCTAAATCATAACCACTAACCCATAAACCCTAAACCCGAGCAACCCCAAACCTCTATCTCCCTATATTTCCCTTATCTCCCTATCTCTCTGGACATCTCACTCACTCTCTATCACCCTATCTCTCCCCTCTTTCTTCTCTACCTCTCCATATCTGTCTCCTCTCTCTCTACCTATCTATCTATCACTATCTCCATATCTCTTACCTCCTTCTCCCCTATCATTTCTCTATTTCTCCATCTCTCCCTCTCCCTCTCCCTTATCGATGAAGGAAATGGAAAAAAGAAAACTATGACTCTCTTTCTATCTCTCTCTCCCTATATATCACATTCTCCTTATCTCCATATCTCTCTTTGCCTCTTAGAGAGGGAGAGAGAGAGAGAGGGAGAGCAAGGGAGAGAGATCTAGAGAGAGAGCGAGAGTGAGGGAGAGAGAGAGAGATCGAGGGACAGAGAGAGTTGTTTTAGTTCACCATAATGCAAGTGCGTTATAACGCGCTTGTGTTATGTGAATGTATAAAATGCGAGCGCAGTATAACGCGCTCGCATTATACATTACCTTGGTTATTTCCAAGCCTAGGACTTGGATTTGTCTTGGGCTTCCAACCCAAAGTCTTGGACTATGTTTAGGATGTCCAAAGACGTGTTTTTCCAAATTGTAGCAAAAACCACATAATCTGGAGCATGCTCCCCATCAGGTTTGCACTTATTTCGATGAAAACTCAAAAAAACACCACCATAATCTTAATCTCTTTGTTAGCTATCTAACCATATAATTTTTTTCACATTTTGAGTACATTAAGGGTTTCATCTTGAATTTCTTTTGTTAATGTGTCTATTTTTTGTCAAAAACTAGTGTCTAGTATTTTTGACTTTTTTTTAACCGTTCATCAAAATTTTAAATAAGTTACATTTTTAGAAACTAGACTCCATTCTACACGTATTAAAAAAAAATCAATTTTTGATTAGTTTTCAAACATTTTAGGGGGGAGCACACTCAAATTTCTATTTTTCAGGATGTGTCCACTTTAAAAATTACTAAAAAATTAATTATTCATGAAAAAATATCAGAAAAATTAGGGATAAACTACATGGTGTTAGCTAACTTCTCACTGAAGCGATTATTGAAATACTAAAAAAAAGTTAACATTTTAGGGGGAGCACACCAGATGCTATGTTATGTTTTTTTTGAGAAAAACAAGACCAATTTGTGTGCTCCCCTTTTTTGAACCCCTTAATCTCAACCATTTTTGGAAAAAAATAGGAGTTTAGAAACTAGATTCAGAGCACTACGACTCTTATGTTTGTTCCATCTTCAAATTTTGAGTGTAGCTATCTTCAATTTCTCATCCAACATCAATGTTTCCTGATTTAAAAAAAAAAAGTGGCATCTTAAGACCCCATTTTGGTCCCTCATCTTTGTGCACTTACCCCAAGACCCATCTCTTCTTGTACCCACTAAAGCTATGCTTAAGGGGGAGTGTTAGCATATATATTTATTTTTCATACACTATAGGATTTAATCCTAATTAGGCATCCACTTTATGCATCCTTGACACATGCCTCATTGAGGTGTCAAGGTTGTTGGGCAACTTGGTAGAGGTGTCAACGAGTTTCCAATCAACTAGCCACCGCGCTCTAGTTTCTTGGGAGACAACTCGCCACTACTCGTGGTTGAGGAGTCCTATCCTCAACTCACAACTTCCTTCTACTTGCCTATATGTACTTGTCTATTGGGTTTTATCTATTGCCAACTTGATTTATTTCTATGATGTGTTTATTTGTAATCTTATGTGTTTGTGTTTTTGTCTTCATATTCATTGGGAAATCCTACAAACATGCCCATTGATATTAATAGTAGAAGTGTAATCCACAAACATAAGCTCATTTGAATATATATACACACACATTGAGACCATTTGTCAAGAAGAAAACTCTAATGATATCTCAACTCCAACATAAAGAAGGTTTATGCATGTTGACATTGTAATCATCCATTTTTCTTAGCATTTGTTTGAAACACTTGTATAAACATCTTCAAGTATAAAGCACTATCCAACTTATCTAATATCCTCTCCATAAATGCCCTAAAGTACAATTGACTCAACATTTTTTGTAACTTGCGTCAACCTTTAACTGAGATAGCTTCTCAACAAGTTTTCATAGGCCTTCATAATCAATTTTTTTTCCTTCTTCGAAAGGAAAACTCTTAATTAGATACCCTTCATACTCTTTTGAATGTTGACTACAAAGTGTATCTCAAGTGCTTCTCAATTCTATCGATAACTTGTGATCGCCTAAGTTTTTTGACTCATTTTACTCAACTTTTAGTATGGTTGTTTATGCTAATATTATTGAGAAATCCAAGGTTTGTGCAAGATAAATCAAAATGAGAGACAACAATATATTGACAATTGGCATAATTTCCTACTTTCAACACAGTATTATCCTTCAGAGATTTCAACTTGCATGGATCTTGTCCTTGCTCGGTTTAATGCAAAATTTTATGTAGGAATTTCTAGCAACTATAAATCTATAGTCATGGTTTACATACTGTTCACCACGCTCACCTGCATAAATCTTCTCTTCTTCCCTATGGGCACATAGATTGTAAATCAAACACTAAATAAAATAGCATTCACTAAAATAAACTCTTAACAAGGACTCCAGTATTTTTGTGCATATTTATATATGTCTTAGTTAAAATTTCCCAAGACAAGCACAAACCCATCTTGTTTGTTCATTCTAATATATACGTTTCTGGACTCCAAAACTTCATGAATCATGGACCTAGCTGTATTTATATGTTATTAGTATCTATTTTTGACAGATATACTATTGTAATCAAAATTACTTAACCGGTTATTAGTCTTTTTATCTAATAATCAATCATATGCTATAATTTATCATATCTAAAGTAATTATTTATTTTCTGAAGTCAAATTTAACATGTAAAATTTTTTCATAAAAAATAAAAATTAATTATAGACATTCTTATTGACTATCCACTTTACCCTCTTAAATTTTATTTATTGTCCACTTGACCTCTTATTGTAACGTTCGTCCTTCAATCAATGCAGATATTAAATAAATAAAAAATACGACAATTGATATACTTTGGAACGATTTCAACTGACACATATTCATTTCAATAAATAACTATACTTGATAGTAATAACTAGCTATATTATAATATTCTAGTGCATGCATTTAAGAAGACTTCAGACAATCTTACCTAAGTAAACGATCTCAAATAAACATACATTCGAGATGCTTAACTAATATTTCACGTGACTCATTTTAATTTTCATGTAACAAAGCCGAGAAATGGAAGCATGTTGCATCTTTGACTCTCAATTGGACACTTAATTTTTGGTATTCAAACTTTTGACAGACTTTGTATGAATTTGTGACTTTTCTTAAGTTAAATGAGATGATTTAGAGGGGTGCCAACTCTTCTTGTTATGGCAACATCGGCTATTTGTGATGCGTATGCGCAAGACAACACAACTCCAACTGAAGACTTTGGATGGCAAGCATGGAGTTGTCCAATTTCTATGCTTTCTAGACTAGTTACAATTGTTCTTTCAGCTCATGTAATCTTTTGTATGTAAATATTTTGTTGTTGCTTTGTTTGTTTGATTTGATAGTGGACAACTCTTTGAGTTCCTTTTTTGTTCTACTAAAGTTTGTTTGACCGGCTGTTTGTTTTTTTCCTGCTCATGTTATGTTTTTTAATTCCTTTTATGTTTATTTGAATTAAAAAAAAAATATATATTTCCACTTCACTAAGACAACTTAGAATGGAGTAATTTCATTTGAAGTTGATTTGCACTTTCACAATACACATAAAAAAACTCAAATAAAGAGATTTTAATAGCTGACAATAGCATATTTTATTTACCGAATAATATAGAGCTCAAGCACTTGATGTGGAGAACAGAGGTACTTTATCCTCATTATTTGATGTTAGATGTATGTAGAGACAAGGAAATGAAGTGAAAGTTAGCCCAAAAGATGATTTTATAATTGGTTTTTCTAGGACAAGTAAAGGTGCTAGAGGCGTCATATTTGACATAGCTATAGGCCTGGGATATTATCCCTTAAAAAAATAGAGCAATTGGTGGGGCTGCATATGTTGGCAGACGCTCTTCTGCAACAATATTCTAGTGTATTATATCTGGTGCAAGTGAGTTTGTATCCATAGCTCACCTTGAGGTCATTGTGGCACTTAGAATTAATGTCACTTAGTCATGTAATTATGGTGAAAGCTAAGCTCCATACAAAATTGTACCTTCTAACAAACCATAACATATTGAAATTACATGTTCTTATCATCCATTAACATACAAGTTAACAAAATATTTTGTGCATAGGCACCATGTAGCGTATTCTCATTGGCAAAAATGTCATGTGAAATCCCTTAAACTCTTGTCACTATCTACCTCAAATTCAAAAATCATATGTCCATTTTCAATTAAGAAAAATGTTGAGTTTCCTATTCAAATTTGGTTATAGCTTGCATGATTAACTCTTAATTTTAATGCATTGTGTATGCTATGAATGAAAATGGGAACAATAATTTTAAATTTTTTAGTAAAATAAATTAAATTAGTTATTAAATTAATTGTTAAAAGTTAAAGTTTGTAAATTAAAAGAAAAATGAACTATTCAAATTATAATCAATATATTATTTTCTTTAACTAATTATTATCATTATACTTTCAACTATATTATAATAATAAAAATAAATCATTAAGAAATTTTTCATAATGCAATTTTTTATAATAAAAATTTAATTGATTAATTTGACTTGCATAAAAATATAATACCACATAGGGAAGAGGAATCACTTTAATTTTGTGCACATCAAGCTCCTAAATGATACATCAAATTTTCTTGAAAAGTTCAACGCATCTTCATATATGAGTTAATAGCTTAAAGCTATTATTTGGGGTTCTGGATACCAACAATGTAGCCTAATCAACTACATATTTGTCAAGTTCAAAAACACCCAAAAACAAAAAAGTTAGACCAAAATATGTGTACCAAGGCACCTATTATCGATTGTCTTATGTGTCACCATATAATTGGTTGTTTTTTGATGTGACATGTGAAGTGTATTGTTACACACATATAGATGCACATGTATTGGTTCCTTATTAAATTTTTACTAGTATATTATTTCTCAACTACTATATTCTTTTCATATATTTAATTGGGGGTCTAAATTGTGACACCATAACAGCTTTTAGGGCATGGTTATCTATTGGGTCCCTTCCCCTATTACAAGGTGAGCTTGTTGTAGGTAGCGAAGGGGCACCATTACTTTAGCACATAATATATGCATCCATCAAAAACATAATATAATATAATTAATATATTAATATTAATATTTATGTTAAATTACTAATTATAGTAATTATTATAAATATAATTATATAAATTAAAATGAAATTATTTTCTTAGAATATGTTTATTTGAAAAATAGACATAATGTTATATAAATTAAATAAATTAAAATGAAATTATTTTCTTAGAATATGTTATTTGAAAAATAGACATAATGTTATATAAATTTTCTTCTCTTTGTTTAAAATAATTATTATACTACTATCGCATTATATAGTATATTGATGCAATTTAATGGTGTCGATTATAAAGTTATGGACTAATAATATGAAAGGAGTTGGGACAAGAATCTAACTTTTCAATATAATTTATTTTAAATTTTTTTGGTTACATAGAAATTATTTGTGTTAAATTTATTTTTTAAAGAAATAGTTTACACATTTATATTAGATATTTATTGTTTTGATAAAAAGTTGAACCAAATAATTCGCTGGTTGTATTATAGTATGCCCATAATCAATTTTTATTTCACATATTTATATAAAAAGTTATATTAATGAACCATGTTTTTTTAAAATTAATAACATGTCACTACATTAACTTTTTTGTTTCACATATTTATATAATATGTTTTTTCAAAATCTTTTTCCCCCTTTTAATTCTCACATATTTAAATTAAAATAAAAGTTGTTTTTTCAAGAGCCTTTCAAGCTTCTCTTGTTGTCCTTTGGCAAGTTGTTGCCAAGATTGAGAAAAAGCTAAATTATTGGATTACTATTTACTATAAATTTTCTTTAAAATCTTGGCCGCCACCCATGTGTATTATTCTTCATGTTGGATGCCTTTAGAGGCCTCTTATTTGAAGGTTGAGAAATTGCTTAGAGACTTTCTTTCAACCTCCAACAATGAGCATCAGGGATTTCATCATATTGCTTGATTATTATGTTGTCTTCCCCACAATGTTGGTGGCTTAGGATTAATTTCAATACATTGGTAAAGTATTGCCTTATGTGCAAAATGGATTCTCAAGGCCTTAAAGAGAAATGAAGCCTAAAAAAGTTCTCATCTGACATTGTATCAATTCAGGAGCACCTTTTGGGTGGCCAACATGGAAATGCCTTGGTTTTGGTACTCTTCTCACCATGAGGGAGCTAATTTAGATTTAAGACACTTTTGTTATCAAAAGTATTTGGAAATTTTTGGAAGCTATTAAGCCATGGCTTCTCTAGGTGGGAAATGACTTCCGCAATGGCCTTTCAATCATTCAACAGTCTATTTGGTGGTCTCTAATTCTTTCTTGTCAAGATTGTCCTTTAGCTAAGTTGTCATAGGTCCATACCTTGAATTTTTTCAAACAAGGCATTAGAGTGCTGCCAGATCTCATTGATAGTGTTAGAAATGAAGGTGAACAACTATATATAATAGAAATTTGATTTCAACTATTATAACTATTAATCTAGTGTAAAATCAAGAGAAAATTATAGGAAATCAAATCAACAATACAGATAAATAAAGGAATAGAAGAACTAAACACATAACACAATGTTTACATGGAGAAACCCTTTCAAGAAAAAACCCACATAAGAAGAGATGCACCAATCTGTATTATGCTCAATATAGAGTTTACAATACATCACTAACAACCTCTTCAGTTTTCAATCTAGTAGCACCTGCTTTTCAGTCTCATCTCTCTACAACTACACAACCTTAATACAAAGCCTCCTTAAAAAGTGTTTCCTTCTAGGGAAAAAAACCCTAACATAACTTCTACCATCAAATTTGTGACCTAATGATGAATGATCTAGATTCACTATGAAATTAAAATATTTTACAAGGTAATTTTTTAAAAATTCTCTTTGAGGGCACTGTCCCCAAACCCCTGCATGGGGGCTAGGAAGTTGTCTCTGCCCCCTCCCCCCTAGACCCCCCCGACGATAGTAGTGGGGGGGATAACCCCCACACCCCCCGTTAGCTACTAGGATCCAAAACATAGCTAAAACAAGACCGTTACTTGGTGAATACAAGTTCCCTTATAGAAATTTACAAACAATATTAGGAGTAATTAATTACATAGGATTTACAAGGTTGATGACACCTTAATCCTAACAAATAGTGTAATGCCCCGCCATGCAACCCTAAAGATAAGTTCAACTAAAGCAATAAAAAGGCAAATTTTTTTTTTAAAAGGAAGAAACGATAACAAAACATAACATAGACTAACAGCATCAAGTTAAACTATCATCTCTAGGGATTAGATAGCTGCATTATTACAATTTAACAACAATCAACAACGTACATAGTTTAATTCAATAAACCAACTAAATCAAACTAGCATCTTTCATTACGACATCCAAATACATCAAGAAGTTTGCATTAAGATTACAAGTACAAAATAATATATCTTACAAGGGGAATTACATAGTTTCATTGTTACAAAAGCTCCTTTTTTCTGAATACATCAAATTACATAATGAATTCCACTGATACATAAATCTAGATGCAAAAAGTACAAATAACTGTCTTCATATACAGGTGCAAACTAGAATCCGCTATGAGAGATACATCCATGAACCATGGCACCAGATAAACCAATGGAATAAAGCATAACCACCCGACCATGTGGAACCTTTAGGTCCACCCCCCGTGCTAGGAGATAACAATGAGGTCCCACAATGACAACAGTCAAGAAGACAGTAGGCTAAAGAGTGCAAGGACTACACATGACTCCAATACAACACAGATCAATATGAAAATCACAAGTAACTTAAACAACACTTCCAGAAGCAACCACACCAGGGAATGCTAGGCAACAGTAGGGGTGAGTGTCATCGCATGGTCCTAACATGGGTTACCCTGACAGTCTCTAGCTAGACGTCGGCCCCCATCCATGGGTTACCCTGACAGTCTCTCGCTAGGCGCCGGCCCCCATCTATGGTTACCTTGACAGTCTCTCACTAGATGCTAGCCCCATAGGGTGACACATGCGGAACCAACATTCCTTTCATGAGGACAAGGAAGTTGATCTTGCCAACCAGGCCTTCTCATCCCATCCTTAGCCTAAATGAGCACTATAGGCATGGGTGAGGAATCCAATTATCTTAATTAGTGTGAAAACTACCCAACTCTTAGATTTATTATTAGGTTATCATTTGATTACCAAAACTCCCAATGGGTTACCCTGGCTAGCCACTTTGGGCACCGGCCCCACATTGGAAGCCACTCCCCCTTCCCTGCATCTAGATTCTCACAAACCATAACATAAACTAAGCATGAACTATTACATTCTCAAAATATACATTATTTCACATTACACAAGCAAGGCATTCCTATCTTACATGCTCATCATAATCATATGAATAAGTACACTGAGCAAGGCATTCTCCATCTTGCATATGTATCATACCAACATGAAACATGGGACAATATTACAAGAGTGCATTCCATTCATCTCACATTCACACCCTCCTAGGCCTCTGGAACAACTTCTACAACACTTGACAACATTAAAACATAATGGTCACACATCACATTCACTTTCCAAGGCACATCCTAAACCAAGATCAATAATTCAATAATAAAACCACAAATGTGACATATAATCCGATGCACTAATAATGGTCTTAAAGAATGTAACATTATTCCAATCTTGATAAATCATCTAACAACATAAGATAACTCTATCCCAACAATGTAGAACAATACTAACTTGAAAGGGTTACCAATTATTCTATAACAGAAAATTCAATCAAACAAGATACTACCTGTTATTAGACTAAACCTCTTTCTACACTAATGTAGATCTTATTAAAATTCTTGACAACTTTGTGATTTCTATTCAAAATAATTGTATAAGAAAAACATAAAGGATCATAAAGTAGATTAAAACTGATCATCCATTTAAATCTTTAGAATGTATATGAGTTAAATGCTAAAAGTTTTATATCATATCAAACCTAACCTCCACTTACTCACCCAATTTCATAACTAAGGACAATCTTTAATTTAAGTCATAAATAAGATTAGACTCCATTATATGACCACAAAGTTCCTTAAGGTGAAGAGGAAGCAAGATATATATATATATATATATATATATATATATATATATATATATATATATATAATATTAAACACATTGTGACAGGGAATCGCAACATAGTAGGGTGCTCATTATGAATAATACTACACTGTCCCTTCACAAAACACATCACAAATATCCATATTAAACAAGTTTATTCGTAACTAAACAACCAGATAACACATAGTTAGATAGTCACATAAGTCACGTAGTAAAACAAATCTACATAATCAGTTAATCCATAACTGATCACAACATAAACATAATGTACTAATCATAAAGTATCAACAGTGTCATCATAGTAAACATCAATGAGTGTCATCAACTACATCAAAATGGTAAACCTGCCATCAACATGTCTAAGATACCCTAAGTATTCTGAGTATCTTACCTTCATCTTCATGCTCCTTAGCCCGACCGCCTGCTCATCCAAGGTGAGAATGGAGGGGCACTACATCCTCCCCCCCTAAAACTTGACTTCCTCCTAGAAGTCACAGACTAGGGTGGAAACATAACATATTAGTATTACAACTTTCTATTGCCAACGTACACATCTATATCAAGCAATTATTCATAAGACAGGCACAATTGTTCAATAAAGACAAGAAAAACATCAATTCTTTACCTTTAAGGTGTATCATGTGATCTACTTGTATCTAATTCACATATTTTGAGAATTTCATATGATTTAGAGAATCACATTCACATATAATCAAGGAAAAAAATACATCTCATATTTTATTTCCACTAATTACAACCATGCAAAGTGCAATTCTCCGCGGAGTCCTCCCTTGACCATATTATTAGAGGTTCAAAATGAACATGATAGAAACAACACTTAACACAAAATGGGGCCAACAGAAACACACATTCAGAATAGCCACCATAGAAATTTTAAAAAATAGATTCAAACCCAAGTGAGGAAATAATCGAACCCAACCTTAAGTCACAAAGTACCGATAATTTCCAACAATAAATCAAGTATAAAGAAAAGAGTTTTGGTGACCATTACTGTCATAAGAAAGTTCAAAGAAAGAAATCTCACTGTTAATCCCCTACAACACATGAAACAACCGTCAAAATTTTCAAAACAACCAAATTACAAAACAAATTCAAATCATGATGTGACTAATTTTAGCCACAAAAAGGG
The DNA here is from genome assembly GCA_027924645.1 of Cunninghamia lanceolata. Taxonomy (NCBI): domain Eukaryota; kingdom Viridiplantae; phylum Streptophyta; class Pinopsida; order Cupressales; family Cupressaceae; genus Cunninghamia; species Cunninghamia lanceolata. The sequence goes on from BSBN01000254.1 coordinate 19,860,604, forward strand.
AGTATCCACTACACAACACTCAAGGACACAAGGTCCAGAACGTGTTAGAGAATGTACACCAACACTCAAATAATTAAGTTAACTACATCCTCTTATCTAAACAACTTTTATAAAAGGATTTAAGGCAACACAATCGCTACTTATTTACAAACAACTTCTATCTTTAATACAATACAATTTCTTTTTACTAAGCTATGGAAATATGCAATTGCTTCCTTATGCAAGAAGATATAAAGAAAATGTATGATGTCACACACATGAATACTTCAAAACTATAATTTTAATTACATTATCATATTCACATGATCTCATGGGCCCAACACAAGCTCTCGTTTGATCTCTTGCACACAGTTCTTACATAGGCATATACAATGATAACTTTCATAAACTACAATAGATCTTCCACATGCAGTCATGACCAACTAGGAAATAGATGTCAGGTTATCAACAACCACATTAAGATACCCCGCACATGACAACATCACATAACCACATGACTTACCAAATTATTAAATCATTCCAATACTTAATTACATGCACTAACAGTAACCATGCTTCTTTCATATAATGCACTAGTGACCATAAGAGAAACTCAAAGCCTCAACAAAACAATAAGTACTGACATTCAGGTAAGACATATTGTCAAATATATCATCACATTATCAAACAAGAGGAAGAGAGAACACATAAGCAAATAAGACATAATCAAAGGACAAGTCTATAAACTTATCAACCTTCTAATGTCAGACTAATGCACACAGGTGAAAGGTACCATTACCAACTCACCACAAAGAGAAAATCACTTAACCTAGAACAATAACAATAATCTAGAGGTCTCAGTGTTGCAACCTAGGCTCTGATACCATGTGTAATGGCCCGCCATGCAACCCTAGAGATAAGTTCAACTAAAGAAATAAAAAAGTAGATTTTTTTTTAAAGGAAGAAACGATAACAAAACATAACATAGACTAACAACATCAAGTTAAACTATCATCTCTAGGGATTACATAGCTGCATTATTGCAATTTAACAACAATCAACAACATACATAGTTTAATCCAATAAACCAACTGAATCAAATTAGCATCTTTCATTACGACATCCAAATACATCAAGAAGTTTGCATTAAGATTACAAGTACAAAATAATATATCTTACAAGGGGAATTACATAGTTTCATTGTTACAAAAGCTTCTTTTTCTGAGTACATCAAATTACATAATGAATTCCACTGATACATAAATCTAGATGCAAAAAGTACAAATAACTGTCTTCATATACAGGTGCAAACTAGAATCCGCTACAAGAGATACATCTACGAACGACGACACTAGATAAACCAATGGAATAAAGCACAACCACCTAACCATGTGGAACCCTGAGGTCCACCCCTCGTGCTAGGAGATAACAATGAGGTCCCACAATGACAATAGTCAAGAAGACAGTAGGATAAAGAGTGCAAGGACTACACATGACTCCAATACAACACCGATCAATATGAAAATCACAAGTAACTTAAACAACACTTCTAGAGACAACCACACTAGGGAATGCTAGGCTATAGTAGGGGTGAGTGTCATCGCATGGTCCTAACATGGGTTACCCTGACAGTCTCTAGCTAGACGTCAGTCCCCATCCATGGGTTACCCTGACAGTCTCGCTAGGTGTCGACCCCCATCTATGGGTACCTTGACAGTCTCTCACTAGATGCCGGCCCCATAGGGTGACACGTGCGGAACCAACATTCCTTTCGTGAGGACAAGGAAGTTGATCTTGCCAACCAAACCTTTTCATCTCATCCTTAGCTTGAACGAGCACTACAGGCATGGGTGAGGAATCCAATTATCTTAATTAGTGTGAAAACTACCCAACCCTTAGATTTATTATTAGGTTATTACTTGATTACCAAAACTCCCAATGGGTTACCCTGGCTAGCCACTTTGGGCACTGGCCCCACATTGGAAGCCACTCCCCCTTCCCTGCGTCTAGATTCTCACAACCCATAACATAAACCAAGCATGAACTATTACATTCTCAAAATATACATCATTTCACATTACACAAGCAAGGCATGCCCATCTTACATGCTCATCATAATCATATGACTAAGTACACTGAGCAAGGCATTCTCCATCTTGCATATGTATCATACCAACATGAAACAGGAGACAATATTACAAGAGTCCATTCCATTCATCTCACATTCACACCCTCCTAGGCCTTTGGAACAACTTCTACAACATTTGACATTAAAACATAATGGTCACACATCACATTCACTTTCCAAGGCACATCCTAAACCAAGATCAATAATTCAATAACAAAACCACAAATGTGACATATAATCTGATGCACTAATAATGGTCTTAAATAATGCAACATTATTCCAAGCTTGATAAATCATCTAACAGCATAAGATAACTCTATCCCAACAATGCAGAACAATAATAACTTGAAAGGGTTACCAATTATTCTATAACAGAAAATTTAGTCAAACAAGATACTACCCGTTATTAGACTAAACCTCTTTCTACACTAATGTGGATCTTATTAAAATTTTTGACAACTTTGTGATTTCTATTCAAAATAATTGTATAAGCAAAACATAAAGGATCATAAAGTAGATTAAAACCGATCATCCATTTAAATCTTTAGAATGTATATGAGTTAAATGCTAAAAGTTTTATATCATATCAAACCTAACCTCCACTTACTCACCCAATTTCATAACTAAGCATAATCTTTAATTTAAGTCATAAATAAGATTAGACTCCATTATATGACCACAAAGTTCCTTAAGGTGAAGAGGAAGTAAGATATATATATATATATATATATATATATATATATATATATATATATATATATATATATATATATATATATATAAACACACTATGACAGGGAATCACAACATAGTAGGGTGCTCATTATGAGTAATACTACACTATCCCTTCACAAAACACATCACAAATATCCACATTAAACAAGTTTATTAGTAACTAAACAATCAGATAACACATAGTCACATAAGTCATGTAGTAAAACAAATCTACATAATTAGTTAATCCATAACTAATTACAACATAAGCATAATGCACTAATCATAAAGTATCAACAGTGTCATCATAGTAAACATCAATGAGTGTCATCAACTACAACATCAATGAGTGTCATCAACTACATCAAAATGGTAAACCTGCCATCAACATGTCTAACATACCCTAAGTATTCTGAGTATCTTACCTTCATCTTCATGCTCCTTAGCTCGACCACCTGCTCATCCAAGGTGAGAATGGAGAGGCACTACAGATAGAGCTACCAAGAATTTTCTTTCTTTGTTAGAAATTAAAATGAAATTTAGGTTGTCCAATCAAGATCGAGAGACTTTCTATATTATTATTGATGCTACCCTTAGATGATTCACAAAATTGGGATTAGATCTTTCAAGCCTTTGAAAAAGGATTGGAAATAGTATCCCGACACACTGTTTCACAATTACAGGCCTCGTAAAGGATATTTGTGGCTTTCACCTCATTTGCCTATGGTTGATCAAACCATTGTTGGCAACTTCAATCTTCTTTTGGTACCTAGCATTGTCAATTCCAATCTATCTTGTCAACCATTCTTGAGTCTAAATCAACCTATTTTGCTTGGCGCATTCTCTATCAAGGTTTTCCACTTGGTACTTGTTTATATCATTTGGGAGTTCTTAATCCATGTTGTCCATTTTGTGGATAGTTTAAGACTCTCAAACATTCCTTCTAGTTTTGTAGTAGAGCCTAGGAAGCTTGGAATTGGTTTCATGATTTTTTAGGCCTTTTAGGCCTAATCATTTTTCTTGGCCGATGGTTTTGTTAAGGGAGTGGCCTTGTCTCTCTTTCAAGTATTCCTAGATTTGGCATGCTTTTGTCATATCCCCGAAATTGTAATACTAAAATATGAGGCATTCAAATATTGATGAAGTAGACGTATTAATATTATTATAATGCATATTTGAAATTGAGTATCGTTATTAATAATCTATGATTAAAAGAAGCAAAGATATTCTATTTATAAATATTAATAAAATAAAGGATAGTATAAAATAATAATAAGCAAATATATATATTTATATAATTCATATTTAAATAGTGATAAAACAGAAATGAGAAAATGATAAAGTGGCGAATAAGTTGAGGAAGTGGTTTACATAATCTACCTTGGCCACCTCTACTACATGGTACGTGAATATATTAAGAGATCTAAATACATTAAAAGACATATACTAAGTGATGCACACACATTAAGATGCAAGCTTTGAGTTTAAGACAAGTATCTTATTTAACGTGTATGACAAAGAGTGTGATTAAGGAATTAAATATATGTTATAAGAATAGATACTAACAAAGAAGCCCGATTAATAAAGAAGGGTTCGCTCCATACAAGACAAAAAGATGTCTTAACTAAAGTAGTCTGCTAAGACATGATTCATATTAAATCATAGGCAATGATTAGATATGGTGATGCGGTTAACATAGTACGATCCCTATAATGGAGAAAAAGGAGTTAGCAAACAAAAGTGGATATATATCATATGAAGCGATTAGAATTATTGAATGAATATAATTAGAAAGCAACAAACAAAACATCTATTATTAATTGTAGAAGAGATACAAGAGGCAGCGGTTAGTTTGAGGAGGCATGATTCATTTGTAAAGTTGTGTCTACTATAGAGAGTCACAACTGTTCATAGAGACATCTCCTTAGGTGAAATATAAAAGAATATAGAAGGTATGATTTAAAGAAAAACAGATAGGGAGATACAACAATCTCATAGGGAGAATGGAAGAAATATTCTATTGTATAAGATAAAAGATAATAGTCTCATCAGATTGACTTAGAATCAAGTAATCAGAGTTATTCATAAATAGAAGACTTCGGATCTACAATGGATATTGTTGTCACATAGAATTGCACGCTGCTTGGAAAGAGTCCAAGCATTCTAATGACATAATGGGAATGATCTTGAAAGTGTGGGACTTTGCAAATTGCGATTAGACCCCCAGAGAAGGCGAGTTCCTCATTCTAAGCCTAATGCTTAGAGAAATATATCTAAACCTCGTTCTAATGTTGTAGGGGAAAAGGTTTAGAAGGAAACTAAAATGAAAGGGGTGATACACCAGGTTGAATAAAAGAGCCCTCACATAACTGAGAAAATGCACAAAATGACTAGATACAACCAATAAACATACACAGATCAAGTTGATTTTAATAGAGGCAAGGAGCAAAGATGATTAGAAGGAATTAAACATTCACAAACACATCATTCTTAGATCACATAGAGTCAAAATAGCATGAAGAGGTAAAATAATCAGCAAGTATTTAATCAGAAGGCAAGGTTATAGTAGAGGAATGCTCTGTTTGGAATCAGAAGCCTAGATTACTAAATCTTCCAACCTTTTTTGCATCTCATGTTAATGCATATATAGCATTTTACATTTGACCTAAGTCAGTTACAATGAATTCTCCCCATGGGCTCGGTCAAAAAACATCATTGCCAAAAGGGATGTCCACCTGCAAGAAGTTATGGGATAAAATATCTAGAATAGGGCAGGTGGAAGATATTTTGGGCCTTCGATGTGAGCAGCTGAATCATCTATCTGCAACAATGAATACAGAAAATATTTGAAGCATGGCAGTTGAGAGATTAGATTTGCATTGATGACAGATGGGACAGATCACCCCTTGACAAAGCTTTTACAACACTTTAAATCCCTAAGCCCTTTGAATTCTCTATATTTTCATCGATTTTGTGTTTGAGGGATCTCTATAAAACTTAATTCGACCATTGAGATGTCTTGTCACCAAAACTGCACATTCATCCTCAGAGTTGGCGACCATTCCTGACTGAATGCAGACCGACCGTCAATTTTATCTTCGCTACAAGGAGAAGCGTCGTTTGTATGCATATAGACATACAAAAACTAGATGCACTTTGAAAATCATGATGATGTCATCATCCTATAGAACCTGGTTGAAGAGGAGACCTAGATGACGTCACCTGCATATCGGGTCCTTCAAATTGTTCAACTTGCACTTATGTGATTTCTTTATTTATTGTATTTTTCATATCAAATCACTTTGCATATGTCTTTGTATCTCCCTTTGTATATGCTTTCGTATATGCAAATGTATATACAATACAATTGCCAACATACAAAAGCGGGCCTTGACTTTTGTATCACCTTTTGATTCTGCATTGGCGTCAGCCTTTGGATCGGCCTTGACATGTGTCATTATTCCATTGGATCTTCATCTACACCCCTATCACTGCAAAATAGACCACTGAGTTACTGGGACCCATCGCTGCATTATTTCTGCTCTTCATTTTGCATATATCGGGCTATCAGGGAGACTATGAGTTGAGTCTTCGATATCCAAAGTCTCACCGAAAACCCTTTGCATCTTCCTTTTGAATCAGCCTTTGAATATGCGATACAATCTCATGTGCATACAAAAGCAGATCTCAACATTTTATGAAGCAAATTGGAACTGGGTTCGGGTTCAGGACTACATCCTGCTCCTTTGTATATCACTTTATATCTAAATTTGTATATGTGATTTACAACTGCGGACCCCATCTTGAAGTCCACTAGAATCAATTATCCAGTCGCGTCTGGATTGTATCTTCTCCTTTTTGCATATTGCACATACATGCAATCATACATACAAAAGATGTTTGACTTTTCTACCTTTTGGCATGTACAAATGCACTTGTACTTTTTGATTCTGCATTGGCATCCGTGACTACATCTTGGCTTTTGTATATCGCATATACATGCGATCATACATACAACTGTGGACCCCAACTGAAGTTCACCATGATTAAATTTTTAGTCATTGCTGGGCTTGTATCTGTTGAACTTGTACCTTTTGTATATCACATATACAATGTAATATACATACAAAACCGCATACAATTGCCTTCGCCTTCTCCAATCGATTGCATTTTACTTTCAGGTATAGAATTGTATATTCACTTTTACATCCCGCCTTTTATATGCAAATACATCGGGCTGTCGGGGAGACCTTGAGCTAAGTCATACCAATAGGCCAAAGTCTCACCGATGACACTTTGTATATTCTTTTGTATATCGCCTTGCATCTGACTTTGCATCTTCCTTTTGTATCCTCCCTTTGTATATACTTTGCATCCTTGACATACAAATACAAAAGCGGGTCTGAGCCGCTATCAAATATATCATGAAAAAGTGATTAGGTCTGGATTGTATCTGCCCTGCTTGTATCCCACCTTGTATATGCATTTGTATATGCAGAGATACAAACAAATATACATGCAAAGATGCATACAAAAATGCATACAAAGAAACCCAATGTACATTGAACATGCAGAGCGATTTACAAAAATTGACCAAAAGATAGAAAACCCCCAAATAGAAGATGACGTCACCTTCAGATGCATAAAAAAAAAAGACTAAGTATAAAACTGAGAAATCTCTGCAATGGAAGGCACTTGAAGACAAAAGGTTTCTGGGTTTTCTACAAGGATACCCCAGGCAAGATTTTGGGAAATTTTGCAAGGCAAATCATGGGGAAATGTAGAATTTAAGCCTTTTCCTCCTATTTATGCTTTCTTTGATCGGATTTCTTTGATAGGAGGGAAACAAGAATATTTTGGGGCCATGCAAAATATGATAACATTTTTAGCGACCTCTTAGGGATGTTTGCCTACTAAACATTAGATCAGTGGCCTTATGCATCCATTGGGTAAAGTGTCAAGTCTAAAACATGCTGGAAAACTGGAACCTGCCTCCAAAACACAAAAAAGGGGAAAGGGCCAACATTCTCCTAATGACAATGCAGCTTGTGCAAAAGCACTTAGGAAAATGGGAAACCTAAAACTAAAAATAAAATGTAAAACAATATATACAAACTCTCATACCAGCCTTAATGGTAAGGTTTGAGATGGATCCCATTGACTGGGATGGGTAAAACTTTTCCATTCAGCCTGGAAAGTTGAAATGTATTAGCCTTCTTGTAATCGATGATGATGTAAGGGCCACTCCACAGAGCATCAAACTTTGAATGTCTTCCAGCTTTGGCTCTATCTGCATCCCACTTCAACACTATATCTTCTTCAATGAATGTTCTATCAATAGATTTTCTGTCAAAGGTTCTCTTAACCTGATCTTGATGAGCCTCAAGAGTCCTCATAGCAGCATCTCTCTTCTCTGCAAGTTCCATCAGCTCTGCAAGTTTGATCATCATGGCATCATTTTCCATTAATTCAAGCTACTGTGCTAACTCAAGAGAAGGCAACTCCAGTGATAATAGAACTCTTGCTTCCCTTCCATATACCAGCATGAAAGGGGAATTGCCTATGGCTCTCTTGGGAGTGATTATGTCAGCCCAAAGAGCAGTCTTTAACTTAGAATGCCAAGTCCTTTGATTATCTTCTATTATTTTCTTGATGATTCTGATCAAGTTCTTGTTAGTGGACTTAGCCAAACTGTTACCCTAAGGATAGCAAATGGAAGAAGTCTTCATGTACACTCCATAGTTTGATGCCCATTCACTAACCTTAGTGCCTATGAAGGGCTTAGCATTATTAGAAATGTTAGTGGATGGCACACCAAACCTTGTGGCTATACCTTCAAGGAAATCTACAATAGATGCCTCTGTAGCATCCTTTAATCCAACTGCCTCTGTCCTTCTAGTGAAATAATCAGTGGCTGTAAGAATCCACTTATGACCTACACTGGAAAGGGGATTGATTACCCCAATGAAGTCAAAACCCCATTGAGCAAAAGGCTGCTCTATTTTGATTGGATGAAGGGGAAGAGCCGCCAGTCTCTACTTTCCAGCAAATAATGCACATTCTTTACATTTTCTAATCCACTTATGCGCATCACTGAACAGATTGGGCCAGTAATAACCAGCCCTCATGATTTTTACTGTGGTTGTTCTGGGAGAATAATGGCCACTAGCAGGGCCACTATGAAATTCTTCTAGTATTCTTGAAGTTTGATCTTGCTTTATACACCTAAGAAGAACTCCGTTGATGTCTCTTCTAAACAAGACACCATCAGTAATAACATAGGGGATGGATTGGAGTCTGAAATACCTTCTTTTAGCTTGATTCAATCCATCTGGACATCTACCTGATTGCAGAAATGTGATCATGTCATAATACCAGTTGGCTGGAGTGTGAGGCTCAACTGGTTACGCTTGTCCTTGAACACATACAACATTGCTTTTATCTTTGATACCTGCCGCCATCTGTTCACATAGGCCTTTGCCACGGACTAGCCTGGTAATGTTGATGTCTATGTCATACTCCATTACTTTGGTGATCCACCTAGCTCTTTTCTCGTTAATATCCTTGGTCAGGAGAAACTCTTTGACACCAGGGTGATTCACCATCAGCCGAATCTTGCTATTTGAGACAATGTGTCTGAATTTCTTCAAGCTTTGACCACAACAAATACTTGTCTTTCTATGAAGTCATAATTTAGCTTATAATCTTTGAGAGGCTGGTTGAAGAAAGCAATTGGTTGCTCCAACTTCTCCTCATTTTGTTGCGTCAGGAGAGCTAATATACCCTCTTTGCCTCCAAAGGCATAAAGAATGAAATCTTTCTCATAATTAGGGTTTATCAGTGTAGGAGCTTGTGCAATAGCTTGTTTGACATCTTCAAAACTGTCCCTACCTTCTTTAGACCATGTGAAGGCAGCATTCTTCTTTAGCATAGCTGTGAGGGGTTTTTCTATTAAGGCAAAATTAGGAATGAACCTTCTCACAAAGTTGATCTTTCCTAGAAAACTCTGCAGACCTTTCTTATGGCTAGGAAGAGGAAGAGCAAGAATGACACTTGTTCTTTCTAGATCAATGGTCAATCCTTCCTTGGAGACCACATGTCCTAGCAATTTACCTTCAGGGACATCAAATATACACTTCTTGGGATTTAATGATATCCCAAACTCTCTGCATCTTTCAAAGACTTTTCTTAAATGACCCAAATGGTCGGCTGCATGCTTGGAATATACTATTAAATCATCAAGATATACTAAGATAAGATCATTGATCAGGCCTTTGAAAGCCAAATCCATTGCTCTCTGAAAGGTGGCTCCAGCATTTGTCAATCCAAAAAGCATCTTTTGATAAGCTAAAGTACCCCATTTGGTGGTAAAGGCCGTCTTGTATTGGTTTGATTCTTTTACAAGAATTTGATTGTAGCTTGAGTAGCCATCTAGGAGTGAAAACCTTTCAGCACCTGCTACTGTTTGTAGGATCTGCTCCATGGAAGGGAGTGGGTAATGGTCTTTTAGTGAGGCCTTGTTCAAGTCTCTAAAGTCCACACATAGTCTAATTTCTCCATTCTTTTTCCTAACTAGAACTAAGTTGGCTGCCCAAGAGGAATCCTTAATAGGATAAATGATCTTAGCCTCTATGAGTTTGGATAGCTCCTTTCTCATTAATGGTTCTATTTTAGGATTGACAGGCCTTTGCTTTTGGCAGACAAGCTTGGCATTAGGGTCTAGGTCGATAGTATGCTGGATTAAACCAAGATCAAAGCATTTTAAATCCCTATAATCCCAAGCAATTAGATCATTAAATTCATCACAAAGTTCAATGAAACCATGCCTTTGAACTTGAGTATTTACCTTATGATGTTTTAGAAATTTGCCATGTGCAACCTCTACCTCTTCATAGTCTTGCTTCTTTACTGTCATATTCATCTTTTCTTTCTTTTGCTGATCATCAGGCCCAAACATGTCTTCTAGGGTGATCAGGCCTCTAGGCAATTTGTTGGTTTTCAGCTAGATCACCTGGCCATCATATTGTTCTTGTAATACTGACTGATTTTTGCCAACAAACTCTGCCTCATCTTGCAAAAAGTTCACAATTTGCTGGTCGCTTTCAAACACTTGCCGGCTAATCACATTGTTAGGCACAGCAAGCCTAACCACAATCTTTATATGCTGATCTGAAATTTGTTTGACATTCAGAGGGATATCAAACTAGGCGCCAACTGTAGCTAACCTATCAGCATCCTTATTTTTCTGCCTAGGGACGACCTGAATGTTGAAAGCATCAAAGTCCTCAATCAGGTCCCAGAATCTATGTTTGTATGACTTTAATAAGTCATTCTTTGAAGCAGTTAACTTCCTAATTTGGTGAACAACAAGTTGGCTGTCACCAAATATTTGTAACATTTTTATTCCTCTTTTTTGAGCTAGCTGTATGCCTTGAATCAAGGCTTCATATTCAGCCACATTGTTAGTATAGCTGAACTGTAGTCTGAATGAAGAGAAATACCTTTCTTTTTGGAGTGAAATCAGTACAACCCCAACACTTGCTCCATTTTTGCTTCTGGAGCCATCAAAATACATCTGCCATATCTCACCTGGATCTAATTTTTCCTTTTCAAGTTTAGGGATAGTAGCATCTTCTTCATGGATACAATAAGTACCTAGCCCTGTATCCTCTATATATTTAGGAGTGTCAAACTAAAAACAATCAACCCACTCATCAAGTAGGATATCTGGTACATCATCCACAAGAGTGGCAGCCTCATGTCTATTGTTATCTTTCTCCTCCAACTCATGTATTGTATAATTCATGTTGTCAGGGTTTGGAGAGTAGGGTTCTATGTGGTCATTGGCAATTGGTTCAACCCTAATGGTCACTTTGGTACCATATCTGGTTCTAAAAAACATATGTGACCAGTTAGATGACAAATATCCACCTATTTTTGTAGTGAAATCCCTAGACAAACAGATACCGAAGTATGTAGGGAGGTCAATAATAGATATGTCTTGTGAAACAGAGCAACCAGGGCATGCATGTAAGGTAAGCTCTAGGTTTTTAATAACACCTATTGTCTTGATAGCAGTACCATCTAATTGAACTACACCTTTGCTTACAGGCTCATACTCTATTCCTAACTTCTCAACAATGACCTTTGGCATGACAAAGGTACCTGCCCCCAAATCTATCATCCAGTTATGCAATAATTTATCACCTATGACTAGGAAAACATAGAATGGAGGGGGATTCTTAGCTTTTCTTTTACTTACCTCTTCCTTGGGCTAACATAGATTAACTGGGGCGGCAGTCCTTTCACTTGATAGTTCTGTACCATCATGACTGATATCAGTTAGAGCCTCCTGGAGTAGGTTCCTTTGAGATGGAATCAACAATGCATCCCACATGCTGATGCCTATGTTTGTTTTCTTCATCTGCTCCACTATATTGAAAGGTGTTTGGCTACCCCATTGAGATGTTTTAGTGACTGCAGAGTCACTCTTCTTTTGTTGTTCATTGGATTGAGGCTGCATAGTTGGCACTGTTTCTGCCCCTTCCACTATTTGATCTGCTTTCTTTGATGGAACAGTAGGCATCTTTTCCTTTGCAGATTGGGTTGGATTCATATTAGGGACAGGTGATTGGATGATTGTCAGTACTGATGTGTCTACAACAGCCCTTCTCTTTGATCTTGTCTTGAATGCAACTAAACCAGAACTTTGATTAACACCACAATGATCATCATAAGTCCAATTCATTAGAGTTGCATCATTTTGCATTTGTTCTTGGTTATCAACCACTCCTTCATTGATGTTAACCTGATGCTTCGAGCTTGATGGCTGATCTTGCACTATCAAAGCGTGACTAAAATGTCCTCCTTGGCACAAATTTTGGTCATGTGGTTGATCGCAAGGGTGACACCAATCACTATCTTGAGCTAGATTGTTCTAGATCGGCACAAGGGACCTTGAAGTGGTAGCTACATTAGGATTGATAGCATTGAGTCGTCTAATGTAGCTAGGTTGTCCTTGTCTTTGCATAATATTCTGATGTGACGGACTATTCTATTGATAACCCTGATTGAAGGGTTGATAATGTTGATTAGGCTACTAATATGGCCGGCTTGGTTGTGCATTCTGCCTCCTCGCCAATGTCAACTCATTAGTTAACTTTCTGATCTGAACATATCTCTCGTCTATTTGTTCAAGTGTAGGTGAAGCTAGAGAGGGGATAGGGTTGATTGCAATGGGAATTGGAGCAATAGCAACATGCTGCATGATAGGGGTTTCTGGAAACAGAGGCATAGGCAGCCTTGGGGTAATTTTCCCTACCTGGATTAGGCAATTTTCTACCCTAATGGTTGTATCATAAGCATCAGGCAAGACAACTCCACCCATGGATTGAATCATAACTACAATATCCAGATTTAAAGTCCTCAAATAATATATAAATGCAGTGTTAGGAGAGGGCTTCACCAGCTGAGGGATCCTATCCCATGTCTTCTGAAAATGGTAGTTGAAATCTACCATGTACTCATGTGGAGCCCTTTCGATTGAAGCCAACTATTCCATAAGTGACAAATGATCACTTATATCTTCCCTTTCGATTGAATCCAACTATTCCATAAGTGACAAATGATCACTTCTATCTTCAAAGTGTTGGCACAATTTGGTGCCCAAGTCATCCTAGTTGTGTATTGAATTAGGTTGGAGGCCTCTATACCACTGTAAGGCCTTGCCTTTGAAAGAAGAGGCCAGCAATCTCAAAACCACATTGTCAGCAGTGACATGGTGGACAGAACATACACTGGTAACATCTTGTATGTTCTCAGTAGGGGTGATAGAATTCTCACCACTAAAAAATGGTATAGCCTTCAAGGCTGATGTAGGGATGTCATCATATTGGGTTAGGGCTAGAGGGCTGTCTCCTTGAAATGCGACAAATGGCAAATTCCTTTTCATCTTAAATATATTCAGGTTTATAACAAAGGGGATATGAAAAGTTCTTGTTAAATGTTGAGATCTAACCTGAAAATCTAATGGAGGAGGAGTGGACTGTACCCTTGTATGATTTAAATGATGGTTTATATTTTCCCTCATAGGGGACCTAGATAATCTTGTTCTTTTCCTTCTATCAGCAAATGAGAGTTCAACAAATTGGAAGTTACCTCTAGAAGAAGACCTTCTCTGCACAGGCATGACATGTTGAAATATGATGAAGGAACTGGATCAACAAAGAGTTTCCTGGTGCCTGTTGATGCTTTCACAGTGACATGTAGACCAAGAGTGACACCAAATCCTCAGTCTAACTCTCACTCAGAGCAGAGTAGTCTTACTGGGTATGCCAGGAACTGTTATCATATAGAATTGCACCCTGCTTGGAAAGAGTCTAAGCTTTCTAATGACACAATGGGAATGATCTTGAAAGTGTGAGACTTTGCCAATTGAGATCAGACCTCCAGAGAAGGATAGTTGCTCATTCTAAGCCTAATGCTTAGAGAAATATATCTAAACCTCGTGCTAATGTTGCAGGGGAAAAGGGATAGAAGGAAACTGAAATTAAAAGGGTGATACACCAGGTTAAATAAAAGAGCCCTCATAGAACTAAGAAAATGCACAAAATGACTAGATACAACCAATAAACATACATAGATCAAGCTGATTTTAATAGAGGCAAGGAGAAAGAGATGATTAGAAGGAATTAAACATTCACAAAAACATCATTCTTAGATCACATAGAGTCAAAATAGCATGAAGAGGTAAAATAACCAACATGTATTTAATTAGAAGGCAAGGTTACAGTAGAGGAATGCTTTGTTTGTAATCAGAAGCCTATATTACTAAATCTTCCAACCTTTTTTACATCTCATGTTTATGCATATATAGCATTTTGCATTTGACCTAAGTTGGTTACAATGAATTCTCCCCATGGGCTCTATTAGAAAATATCATTGCCAGAAGGTACGTCCACCTGCAAGAAGTTATGGGATAAAATATCTGGAACACGGTAGGTGTAAGATATTTTGGGCCTTCGACGTGAGCAGCTGAATCATCTATCTACAACAATGAATACAGAAAATATCTGAAGCATGGCAGTTGAGAGATCAGATTTGCATTGATGACAGATGGGACAGATCGCCCCTTGACAAAGCTTTTACAACACTTTAAATCCCTGAGCCCTTTGAATTCTTTGTATTTTCATCAATTTTGTGTTTGAGGGATCTCCATAAAACTTAATTCGACTGCTGAGATGTCTTGTCGACTGCAAATTCATCCTCAGAGTCGGCGCCCATTCCTGACTGAATGCAGACCGACCGTCAATTTTATCTTCACTGCAAGGAGAAGCGTCGTTTGTATGCATACAGACATACAAAAACTGGATGCACTTTGAAAATCATGATGACATCATCATCTTGCAGAACCTAGTTGAAGAGGAGACCTAGATGATGTCACTTGCATATCGGGTCCTTCAAACTATTCAACTTGCACTTATGCAATTTCTTCATTCATTGTATTTTGCATATCAAATCACTTTGTATATGTCTTTGTATCTCCCTTTGTATATGCAAATGTATATATAATACAATTGCCAACATATAAAAGTGGGCCTTGACTTTTGTATCACCTTTTGATTCTGCATTGGTGTCAACCTTTGGATCAGCCTTGACACGTGTCATTATTCCATTGGATCTTCATCTGTAGCCCTATCGCTTCAAAATAGATCACTGAGTTACTGGGACCCACCGCTGTATTATTTCTACTCTTCATTTTGCATATATCAGGCTATTGGGGAGACTATGAGTTGAGTCTCCAATATGCAAAGTCTCACCGAAAACCCCTTGCATCTTCCTTTTGAATCGACCTTTGAATATGTGATACAATCACATGTGCATACAAAAGCAGATCTCAACATTTTATGAAGCAAATTGGAACTGGGTTCGGGTCCAGGACTGCATCCTGCTCCTTTGTATATCACTTTATATCTTACTTTGTATATGTGATATACAACCGTGGACCCCATCTTGAAGTCCGCCAGAATCAATTATCCAGTCATGTCTAGATTGTATCTTTGCCTTTTTGCATATTGCACATACATGCAATCATACATACAAAAGATGTTTGACTTTTCTACCTTTTGGCATGTACAAATGCACTTGTACTTTTTGATTCTACATTGGCATCCGTGACTACATCTTGACTTTTGTATATCGCATATACATGTGATCATACATACAATTGCAGACCCCAACTAAAGTCCACCGGGATTAAATTTTTAGTCACATCCGGGCTTGTATCTGTTGAACTTGTACCTTTTGCATACTGCATATACAATGCAATATACATACAAAACCGCATACAATTGCCTTCGCCTTCTCAAACTGATTGCATTTTACTTTCAGGTCTGGAATTGTATATTCACTTTTACATCCCGCCTTTTATATGCAAATACATCAGCCTGTCAAGGAGACCTTGATCTGAGTCATACTGATAGGCCAAAGTCTCGCTGATGACACTTTGTCTATTCTTTTGTATATTGCCTTGCATCTGACTTTGCATCTTCCTTTTGTATCCTCCTTTTGTATATACTTTGCATCCTTGACATACAAATACAAAAGCGGGTCTGAACCGCTATCAAATATATCATGAAAAAGTGATTAGGTCTGGATTGTATCTGCCCCGCTTGTATCCTGCCTTGTATATGCATTTGTATATGCAAAGATACAAACAAATATACATGCAAAGATGCATACAAAAATGCATACAAAGAAACTTGATGTACATTGAACATGCAAAGCGATATACAAAAATTGACCAAAAGCTAGAAAACCTCCAAATAGAAGATGACATCACCTTCAGATGCATAAAAAAAAGACTAAGTATAAAACTGAGAAATCTCTACAATGGAAGGCACTTGAAGACAAAAGGTTTCTGGGTTTTCTACAAGGATACCTCAGGCAAGATTTTGGGAAATTTTACAAGGCACATCATGCGGAAATGCAGGATTTAAGCCTTTTCCTCCTTCTATTTATGCTTTCTTTGATCGGTTTTCTTTGATAGAAGGAGGGAAACAGGAATATTTTGGGGCTAGGAAAAATATGACAACAAATATATTTATACAAGGCAATGATATTATTAAGCATCAGAAGGATATTGTGTAATAGGTCAGAATAGAATATATATGGATATTTTATTGTTATTATTGTGAACTCACCCATCATAGGGGGATGACAAGTAGGAAATGGACAAGAAATCCTACCATACCCCCCTAAGGGCCTATTTGGAGGCAAGTTTGGTCAGTACCCCTACCATACCTCCCTAGAGGGACCTTATGGAGGCTTTTCTTGATAGCTTGGATCCTACCAAACCCCCCGTTAGGGCTTGTATGTAGAGGATCTAAATAGTGGCCTGCCATGCCCCCTGTAAGGGCCTGCATGGAGGTATTATGTACCAATCAATGTCTTTCCATCCCCACTAAGATTGAGTTGAGTGAGTGAATAAATGGATTTAATTACATGATAATTCCAAAACCCTAACCCTAAACTTGTGGTATTTGAATTTTTAGGGTAAAATTAGTATTATTCCTAGAAGGGGATATTACAAATGGAATCAGAGCATCTTTCCTGCCATCATGTGAATACTTTGTACATTACGTGTATTCGCATGTATGCTTCATGCTTGCTATGTATACTTTAGTATTACGTGTACTCATGTGTATACTTGGTGACCTTGGGATGGTGGACGGATCCACGATGTAAGATGGGATGCACCGAATCCCCCTCCCAGTTGTCAGATGGTATACTTACATGTATTAATGCAACTTATGTGTATTCATACCTTGTGACTTTGTATTTGTATTCGAGTGTATAATCTATTACTTTTTATTCAAGTATGATTATGTATTCAAGTGTATACTCTATGAATTTGTATTCAAGTATGATTATGTATTCAAGTGTATACTCTATGACTTTGTATTCAAGTATGATTATGTATTCAAGTGTATACTCTATGACTTTGTATTTGTATTCGAGTGTATAATCAATGACTTTGTATTCAAGTATGATTATGTATTCGTGTGTATACTCTATGACTTTGTATTCAAGTATGATTATGTATTCAAGTGTATACTCTATGACTTTGTATTTGTATTCGAGTGTATACTCTATGACTTCATACTTGTATTCAAATGTATACTCTATGAATTTGTACTCAAGTGTATACTTCCTGACCATATATTCGAGTGCATACTCTATGACTTTGTATTTGTATTCGAGTGTATACTCTATGATTTTGTATTAAAGTGCATACTTTATGACTATGTATTCAAGTGTATACTCCATGACTTTGTGTATACTGACTTTGTGTATATGTGTATTCAAGTGTATACTCCATGACTTTGTGTATCCAGTTGTATTCGAGTGTATACTCCATGACTTTGTATGTTTAGGTGTATACTACATGACTTATGTGTGTTTAAATGCATGTTCAAGTACACACTTCATGACTTACTTATATTCATGTGTATACTTCATATTCATGTATTACGTGTGTATATTTTGTATGCTTCACGCTTTGTGTATCAAGTGTATGCTATATGTTTCATGTATTATGTGCGTATACTTGTGTTCTCGCTTCATGCTTCGTATACTTTTGTGTATTATGTGTATGTTCCATACTCCATGTATTAAGCATATACTTGCTTTGTGAATGCTTCATGTATTATGTATATTTATGCTTTGTGTTTTAAGGGTATACTTCATATCACATGTATGATGATTGTGTGTGTATACTTCACATATTCTTTGTATCTAGTATATGCTTCATACGTGTATACTTCGTGTATCATGTATACTTATGTGTATGATTCATGCCTCGCATGTATTCAGGGGTATACTTCATGTCTTATGTATGCATCATATATCTACATGTGTATATTAAGATTACTTTATGCTTAAAATTTATGAAAAGGCCAAAACCATCTATCAAACCCTTCTTGGGTTGTAACTAATGAGACTCCCTCAAACTAAGAAAGACATCCAAACATCGTTAAAGAATTCAATTAAGATTTAGGTCCACTAAGATATCATATCGACCTAGGATGGTCAATCTCTTAAAAGTCAAAACATCAATTTTTGAGAGGACATAATAAAGACAACTCAACTCTTTAGGAACCCACAAATGGGGAGAAAGATCTTAAAAGAAATGTGGAAATTTATAATAAAATACAATCGTCTAATCCAAGATCAAGTGTACAAACAAGCGATGTATCCCCCACTCATTGAAACAATCCAATCCATATCATATGATCTACCTTGTAACTTATAACATTGATCTACTCAACTTTGTCTTATTTTTTCTACATGTGATATCTAGGGTAGATCATTTCATCCAAGGATCTTCTTCTCTTAAACGCTTTAAAGTAACCCTTCATTCATTAAAGATAAAGGGTATCCAGTACCCTTGATAAAATTAATACACATCAAGTTATACCACATTTGTTATGTAAGGATCATTCTCATTAATTGATATTGTCTAAATAAAACAAATACTTTCCCAAGATATGAGAAAACAAATTTAGTACCAAGACATAGAGATATGTAAAGAAGAGGATAAAACCCCAATGAAAGATCAAACAAAATTGAATATTAGAGTAAACCTATAGAGGTAAGACCTATGACTTGCTAAGGAATGACTAACTAGTGTACATCTTTCATTTAGCAATTTGTACAATAGTTATTTGGCTAAGATAAGTGATTCAAAACCCTATAAACTCTCCATAAGAAATCATCTTATTGCAAACCTTGTTTGAGCACTTACACAAATTTTCTTTCTATAACATCATATAATCAATTATTCCTCAAAACATGGTTATCTTGTCCTATCATCGTTGGATTTAAACCTGACTCTTCCTTGGGGTTAATAACTTATCAAAGGGTAAAACTACAAGATGACAAGTATAAGATTGAATTTCGGGATCAAAGATCAAGATGTCTCTTGGGTCCTTCTCTCTAAGGATGAGAAAACTTATCATTAATTACCAACACTTGTTGTTGAGAGATATTGGAAATATAAACACATGAACCAAAATAATATTTGTCATCTAGGGAATATCATCAACCTTATAATGTTGGCAGTTGAATTAAGGTAAGTATACTAACAACAATCCCTCAAGGGAATTGAATTGAAATCTTAAAGATTTTTATGATTGCTTGAGGACAACCAATCTTGAGTGGGGAGTGTTAGTGCCTGCATAAACATTTAGGTTTCAAGCATTTAAATATATAGGCACCTTCCCAAAAAATCCAAAAAATTCTAAGTCTTTTGGCCTTTGCAGTTGAAAAGTACGAAAAATAGTTTTAAATGCATGTATCTTTATATATACAAAGGGGTTTGTATGTACAAATGCAAATATACATTGGCGGGCTTGCAGAAGTTTCAATTGGCCTTTGAAAATGGTAGAAAAATGGTTGTATGCATATCAGGTTTGAAATAGGTGCATATACATTGAGGAATCTTTCACAGATTCCTAGAATATTTTGCAGTTGTATGTTGAGCTTGCTTGTATATCAGGTTTGTATGTTTAGACATACAACGGCTATAGACAAATGAAAATATACAAGGGGTCTTGTACATTCGGCATTATAGAAAGTAGGAGATATATTTGGTGGGACCCGCGGGTATACAAAGGAGATTGTATATGTTCCCAACATACAATCAAAACATGCAAAGGATATATGCAAGTGGTGGGCTCCACAAAGTTGTATATGCATTTGTTTGTACGTTTGCACATACAAAGGGAATTGTATGTATGTTCAAATGTATGTTCGCATATACAAAAAATAGATGCAAAGCAGACGCGATAAGAAGGTTAACTGCATTGGCGAAGTGGATGAAATTTGTGGTTGTATATTGGGATTGTATGTTCCCAATGTACATTCAAACATACAAGCAAAAGATACAAGTGAAACATACAAGCGTGAATGGTAAAAAAGTCAATAGTTTCAAATGCATGGTGGGGCTCGTAGGTTGTATGTCACAATATACAAGGGGAATATGCAAAAGCGATATGCAAGCCGGACTTGATTCAGAGATCAATTTTAGTGAGTTCAGCACTGGCATCCGTGGCTTGCATGTATATGGCATTTGTATATGCCGATATACAAAGGGAGTAGGATACAAGTCAGATTTCAAGGTGATTCCAATCTGCGTCATAAAAATTGGAAATCCGCATAATGTATATTGCATTTGTATTTGCAATAAACAAAGGAGATGTGCAAAGGAAGATGTACAAGGCGGACCCAATTGCAATTTCAATTTGTTCTATAACAATTTGGGGTCCGCGCTTTGTATGTAGGCAGTTGTTTGTATATGCATGTTCTTTTGCATATACAAAGGGGCAAAAATGGCAAAATGCATGTTTGTGATGGGAAAAGTTAACGATGGCAAGGAAGCATCTACGTGGCACATTCTCATTAGCCAATGACTTGCCTATTTGATTTGAGTTGTAGATTTGGGAGATGCAGAGAAAGATCGACAGCTATATTCGAATATAGGGTTTTCTTCACGGTTGCAAGGGCGTTCTTGGCGGGAAGGCTTCCAGAGCACGCGGTTTGTTGCGTTTCTGCAGGACACTGGTAGATCGACGGTCGGTTTTTAAACTCTCAGCAGAAGAGGTTTTCTTTGTATCTGCAGCCATTTTCAGGCAGGAAAACTTTAGAAGTATGCAGTTAGCTGCATTTCTAGAGGCCACGGTAGCTGAGCCATTAATGGTGAAATCACAGAGGCATGGGTTGATGATGGACTGCCACCTACCAATTTTAAGAGAAAAATCCCCAAACGGTGGCACAGGGCTCGAGTCCAACTACTCCTCACCTCTCCTTCTACCTGCTGCATTGATGTTTTGGGCACCATTTTTGTGGTGCACTATATCTAGCAGATTTTTAAATTTTGCCCTGTAATTAATTGCTGAGGGCACAGCCTTGCTATAAAGGCAAACTGTGTTACTTATTTGTGGTTGTTGAAAACTGGACAAATTTTGGTGTTATGATAAGATACAACTTCGTTGGTGGCTCTGTTTTGGGTGCCTTGTGAGTTTATGAA
Source organism: Cunninghamia lanceolata (assembly GCA_027924645.1). Lineage (NCBI taxonomy): Eukaryota > Viridiplantae > Streptophyta > Pinopsida > Cupressales > Cupressaceae > Cunninghamia > Cunninghamia lanceolata. Next base: position 19,882,512 of record BSBN01000254.1, read on the forward strand.
TCATATGTTATATGTTTTATGCATAAATTTACTGGTTTCATGTTGATTTAAATGAGTAATGCTTCATTGCATGTATTCTGTTATTTATCTCCAAATTGAATATGTTCTTCTTCTGAATCTGAACAACTAAGGGGTGTTTAAGATTCTAGGATATGGGTTTGCTATGTTGAATGCTTTATCTTTTACTTCTACTCAAGCAGTAGATTAAATGTTCAGGGTTAAGTGTTGGGAAAAATATATTGCTGTGAGGATGTCTGTAAGCAGAGTTAACTGGATACCCAATTTTGGGAAGTATCTGTAAGGCAGACACTACAAAACCCCCTTGAAACCCAGTTATTGATTTGAGTTTATGGTGATCATTCACATATGTATGTCTATTGACTCTGAGCCCTGAGATAGGCACTAGTCCAGTCTTGTATTGAGGTTACAACCAAGGTCCAAGTTTTGCATCCAAATACCAAAAATCAAACTCAAACTTTAAATACAACCATTAGGACACTAGAAGTAGTTTTAGGACCAAAATGCTCTGTCTCACAGCTGAACATAAGAACAAAGCTAGCCCCTCTGCACTTATTTAATAGTTTTGGTATGCATATATGAGGATTTATCTGCTTTGTCTTAACATCCCACCAAGTTAATAAGTACATTTCACAGATGTTGAATAGGGAATACCCCCTTGGTTCTGTAGAGCCTAAAGAAGAAGAGGAGATATTTATAGAGTCTATCTCCTATATTGTTGGCCCCTAGCCTAGAAACCCTGTTGATCTATGATGGCTACTTTGTAGGGATAACTGGGAAACATCCAGTCAGATTGAACACTAATAGATTTGGCGACTCCGCTGGGGAATGCTTTGTGTAAGAACCCTGGTGAAAAATAATTCCTAGTTGTAGGTGGCGACTCTGAACAAATCTCCCAACGGGTACAGTAAAAATTTGTATGCAAGGGAGAAGATCCTTGCGTAATTCTCTGTCTGAAGAATTACCCAGAAAAATGATGTACAGGAAAAAAGGGACTGTTCAAGCTAGTCAAGAAGGTTCTCCTAGAAGTAATGATAATATTCAAGACAATCTAGGATCTTCAAAGCGGACAATACCTTATTTTTCAAACACTGAGGCTGAAATCTAGGATGTATATGAAAGACAACAAGGTGTTAATTTGAGAATGAGATCAGAGGTGTTTCGGGAATGCCCCTTCTTAGATCCCCCTAACAGATTTGAAGAAACTGAATCCCCAAGGGATGATGATGGTGATCAATATGGAAAGGGACCATCCTCTTCTATGCCCAAAGATGGAGAATTAGCCGAAGAAATCAAAAGCCCAAGAGCTGAATTAGAATATTTACAAGCTGTGAAAATTAGAGATGATATGAGGCAAAGGGTACAAGCTCTGAGAACTGCTCAACATGATACAGTCTGTACCCTTGATAATACAAATGTCTTGAGAAACCAACATAGAAATGAAATCTAGTATCAACAGAATGATCAGAGATAGAATGTAAACAATGTTAGGGTACCATTAAATAATGTGAGAAATCAGAATGCAAATAGAAATGCCGATGTTAATCAGTTTGGTAGATAGGCTATGCAGCTGGACAGATTCATGCAACTTGTTTTTGATGGTATTCCTGGCTACCCTAATCCCATTGACAAACATGTGAGGCCGCAGGTGCCAAAGTTTTTAGGAAACAATACTGTGTCAGGTGAGGATCATTTAAATGCTTTTCAGAATGTTATGGACAACTTTGAGGTTGGGCATGAAGATGTTTTTATGAAGTTGTTTATGCAGTCCTTGGTTGATGAAGCTAGAGAATGGTATAAAGGTCTGCCTGACCAAAGTATCTCATCATGGGATGATCTCGGGAGGATATTTAAAGAACAATATGGTGACAAAACTGACCCAAGCTTTTTTGTAAATGAATTCACCAGTATTATTAAAGGGTCCAATGAGTAAGTTGCAGATTTTAATGCCAGGTTTACTAAATTGTTGAACAAATTGCCACCTCACATGAGACCTAATGAACCAATGTGCATGGTGCTATACATAAATGCTTTTGATGCCAAAACAGCCTATGGATTAAGAGATAAAGGTCCTACTAGCCTCAGGGATGCTTTTAGGATTGCAACAAATATTGAAAATAATAGGAAAGCACCTGGTAAGACAAACAGAAGGGATGATGTGAATATTCTGCAAAATCCAAATAAGCCTCAAAGTACTGAAGGTAATACATCTACTTCTGGGGACAAATTAGATAAATTGACAGCTGTTGTTAAGGACTTAAGTTATAGACTTGCTAAAAATGAAAAGGGAATAGGTCCTGACATGTAGGTTTATGAGAGACAAGAAAAGAGACCATCATTGCATGATATGCCATATAACACTAATTGGCATAATGGTAAACCCATTCTCCCACATAACAGCAACACCAATCAAAGAGCTCAAAATGCAAAGGAGACTCCTGATCCTTTGAAGAAGATTGTAAATATTGTTGATGACACCCCATGGTGCATAATATGTCAAATGCCTCATTCGCAATCGCAATGTATGATCTCTCAGTCTCTGTATAATAATGTTGTTGCTTGTGATGAATGCAATGAGCCACATTGTATGGAGGATGATAATGTAAATATGTTGTCCACAAATAGGGAGTGTTCTTCCTATGATGCAAATGAAGATACGAGTTATGGGACTTAGGTTTGCCAGCAGTCCCTGTGATGAAGATGATGAAGATAACTATGCTTATGCTCAGGACTCACACATTTTTCTGAATAATTTGAGAAGGCCTTCTGATGAAGAAATTAGAGCTCTCACAGCTGCGGTAGTAGCTCAGGTCAAAAGCAATTATAATCTTAGAGGTAAAGCTCAGGTAAGTGACCCACATCAACTAGAAAGCACCTTTGTAAATCAACCAGTGCATAATCATAAGAAGGCTGAACCAAAAAAGACACAATGGAACAGTAATAAGAAGAACTCTAAGCAAAAACCAGGTCATGATTCTCAAGGACCAAAAAATAAAATTTCCCAAAGTGAGGATCAAAATAAGGATTCTCAGGTCCTGGATAACAGTCAGAAGGCCGTTAAGATTAAAGCTAGATTAGCTCAGGATAAGAGTAAAACCACAGCTCAGGCTACAACTGTTATACAAAATTATGCTCCCTTTGACATAACTCAGGTTTTGTCCTAGGTAAAGATCTCTGTTCCATTGATGGAAATGATGAAAGTTGAACAAATCAGGAATAAGGCATTGTCCTTAATTTCAGGAGTAGCTTGTCAGGCTGAGAAAAATGTTGAGGGTCAAAGTAAGAAACAAGCCTTGTGTATGGAAGAGGATGAGGTTCCTGAAGTTTATCTGGGGGTGACCATGACAAAATGCCCTTCACAGGTTGAGCCATTTTATATCTCCTTTATTATTAATGGAAAAACAATCAGGAATTGTATGCTTGATTCTGGAGCATCAACAAATATTGTGCCTCTGGCTATCATGCAACAAGCTGGATTGAAGATAGATAAAGCATGTGGAAAATGCTATGCAATGGATGCTAGGGAGGTCCCAATTATTGGAATCATGAAGGATGTGGATTTTAGACTAGCAGCATATCCAGAAAAAACATACAGAATGAACATAACAGTGGTTGACATAAAGCCACAATATGGTATGCTGTTGTCAAGAAGATGGGCAACATTGATTGGAGGCAGTATGTAGTTAGATCTATCATATGCCATGATTCCAATGAATGGTAAAGACGTCAAACTGGTCAGAGAAGAAAGGCCATCAAAAATAATGGAGGATCAAGATTCAGAGGAACATGTTTGTTTTGTGGATACTGACTGTGATAACTTCAAAGTTGTCTCGGGTGATCAAGGAGGTAAAAGGAAAGGTATTTGCATTCAAGAGCTAGACCAACAGGGTATATGGACTATGTATTTCGATGGAGCTTGTTCAAAGGAAGGCTCTGGTGCTAGAGTTGTGTTTTTGTCTCCAGTTGGTAAGCTTCTAAAGTTCTCTTTCCTATTAAAGTTTGCTTGCACAAATAATATTGTAGAATATGAAGCTCTGTTACTAGGATTGAATGTTGCTCTGAAACATGGAATTAAAATGATAAAAGTATTTGGAGATTCAGAATTAATTGTTTCCCATGTTAGAGATAAGTATGCTTCGAAGAATAAAAGGTTAAAATAGTATAAGCATGTTGTGTGGGATACAATTGAATTGCTTGATGCATTTTCAATAAACTAGATAGAAAGATCAAAAAATGTCATGGCAGATTTTTTAGCTAATGTGGCCATAAGGCCGGATGATATTACTCTGTCTGATGTTACAAATGTTGAGGTTAAAATTAGACCTGCAGTGCCAGAAAATATATGTAGTTGGCAAGTATTTGATGATGATAAAGATTTGTTGAGGTTCCTACACTGTATAGATGAATATGAGAACCAAGAGATTGATTTTTAGAATTTTGTAGAAGTTGTGGATGGAAAAGAAACTCTTTTGGGGAAAGAAGTGATTCAACTTAAGACAAATAAAATCCCTAGAGGACTAGTTGCTTTAGAGAGAGCATTTGACAATAGAGACCAGTTTATTTCAAAGGTGTCTCCTACAAACAAGGATGACTTGGAGGAGATAAACTTGGGGACATATCAGACCCCCAAAAAGGTATATATTGGCAAACACCTCAAGCCACATATCAGAAGTATGTTGATAGCATTATTGAAGAAATATAAGCATGTCTTTGCCTGGTCATATGAGGACCTAAAAGCTTATAGAGAGGATTTATTCTAGCATGAGATCCCATTGAAGCCTGGAGCTAAGCCATTCAGACAGAAACAAAGACCTATTAATCCAACTCTGGCTCCAAAAATGCAAGAAGAGCTTATGAAGCTTAGGGAGGCTGGAATAATTATGCCTATCAGACATTCAACCTGGGTGTCCAATCTTGTCCCAGTTAGAAAGAAAAATGGTGACATAAGACTTTGTGTTGACTTCAGAAATTTAAATATATCTTCTTTAAAGGATAATTATCCACTACCCAACATGGAGGCTATGCTGTAGAAAGTAACTGGTTGTGAGCTTTTGTCCATGATGGATGGATTTTTAGGATATAATCAGATAAAGGTAAAAGAATCCAAACAATACAAAACTACCTTCACCACTCCATAGGGGACATATGTATATGTAGGAATGCCATTTGGACTAACAAATGCAGGTGCTACATTTCAAAGGGCCATGGATGTTGCTTTTGCAGGATTGATTGATTCAATCTTGGCTGTATATCAAGATGATCTAACTGCTTATTCAAAAAAGGAGGAGAAACATTGCATGCATCTAGAACAAATCTTTGTTAGAGCATTATAATATGACATTTCACTTAACCCAAAGAAATGTGCTTTTGGGGTAGTTGAAGGGAAATTATTGGGGCACATTATTTCCAAGGATGGAGTCAGGATTGATCCTGAAAGGGTTGCTGCAATTGATAGGATTCAAATGCCTAAAATAGTGAAAGGCATTCAGTCTTTCTTTGGGTAGATTAATTTTGTTAGAAGATTTGTTCCTAACTTTGTGGAGACTACAAAAGATATCTCTAAAATGTTAAAGAAGGGTGAAACTATCAAGTGGGGAAGTGAAGCAGCTAGGTCATTTCAGAACATTAAAGAAGCTATAAAGATGGCTCCTGTGTTGAAATCTCCTGAGTTTTCTAAGCCATTTTAGTTGTTTTCATTTGCCTCTTTTCATACTATTGCTACATATTTATTATAGAAAAATGAAGAGGGTTTTGAGAAACATATTGCTTTCTTTAGCATGTAATTGCAAGCAACTAAGTTGAAGTATGATATCATGGAGAAGCAGGCATATGCATTGGTTAAAGCAATCAAAAGCTTCAGGCCATATTTAGTAGGATCTCAGATAGTTGCATATGTGCCCCATGCAGTAGTTAAGGACATTGTTGTCACATGAAATTGCACCCTACTTGGATAGGACTCCAGGCATTCCAATGACACAATGGGATTGATCTCTAAGTGTGGGACTTTGCTAAGTGAGATCAAACCTCCAGAGAAGGCCGGCTTCCTTGTCTAGTTATCACCTAAAACTACTGAATGTTGGGGTGTAAAGGAGAAAGAAATATGCTGAAATGAAAGATAAAGCAACAATACTTAAAAATCATGAAAGGGTGATGCACCAGACAGATTTAAAGAGACTTCCACTGAACTGAAAAATGCATAACACAGCCAGATATAGTAAGTAGGAATACACAGATTAGGTGATTCTAGCAGAGGCAAGAGACAATATGATTGAGAGGAGTAGAGATGCTCACAGACAACCCTATGCAGATTCACACAGAACTAGAAAATCCATAAAAAGGTATGATAACTTGCATATATTCAGTAGGAAAGCAAGGTTACAGTACATAAAGGAGCTCTGTTTGGAGACAGAAGAGCCTCTATGCTAAAAGTTCCCACCCCTCTTACATCATAAGCCTCAGCTTATATCATATCAAAACTAACCTAGGTTGGTTTCCCAAAACCACTCAGGGAGCTGCATCTAGACAATACCCTTGAAAGGACATCCAGCCGACAGGAGTAATGGTGTTGAAAAACTAGAACAAGGCAGATGGAATGTAGCTTCGAGACATTAATGCAAGCAGCTGCATTCTCGATCCGATCCTCAGAAATGGTGGAGGATCCCATGCATTGAATGCAAGCAGCTACCTCTAACAGGTCCCGACAATCAGGCGGTGGAGACAAGATTGGAGATGAAGTGGTGGCGGAAAGTCTCGGGCCATCAATGCGAAAAATATCTTCACCAACTCAAGAAAGTCATCCCCGAAATAGTACACTCGACCGACATGAAGATCTAGATGAGAAATGGAAGTGGGAAGCCTCCTGAAGAATTCCCACCAAAAGGTCGTCATCTAGATATTTTCAAATTTCTACATGACATGATTATCCCACATGCACCCGGAGAAGATGCCTTCATCACTTTATAAGCTAGGCCGTGAGCATATATAATGTCAGTGCTTTTTCTCCTGACGCATCATCATAAATCTTAATATCATCCTCCGCTTCATCATGTCCCGTCGGCAAGACTCCTCACATCGGCGGCCCATCTGCATGCTGGCCCGATATAGGAAGTCACCCCGATACTTGAAATTAGCCTTGAGCCTCATCATCATCTTCAAGACCCACAAAATATCCTCCTGACAGAAGTAACAAGATATAAAATATCACCTCAATGGTTGAAAATCAGGATGATGTCAGTAGGATGTCAGGGAGGAAAGATCCTCCTGATCATGTTCATACAATATACCTCCTCATATCCAGGTGACATCATCAGCACATTAGGATAGGGTGATATTCAGAAACAAGAGCAATATGTAAGGTACCTGATATTCAGAAATATCATCTTGATGTGAAATATCTACCGACATCGTGATGACGTCAGCAGCATGTTTGAAAATCAGGATGATCTTCGAATGAAAATTGATGTTAAGAAAATATGCTCCTTCAGACCCTGAAGACATCATCATGATATTTGGGCAAGATGATATTCGAAAATATCATCCTCGCAAAAGAAGATCAGGTTGCACTGTAGTTGCATCGTAAGATCGGGGTGATCTTGGAATATGACTGATATTTAGAAATATCACTCCGGCAGGAATATGCATGTAGCTGAAACAAGCGGATATCGCCCCCGGCAGGAATGTTGTCAGCAGCATGTCGGGCGACCCGACGAACATGAAGTGAAACATAACATCAGGATGATCTTCAACTAAGATCACCTGATATTCAAATGTGACGACCCCTCAGAAGATCAGGTCATACTTAGAAAACTTAGTAGCACCAACATTAGGATGATCTTCAACTAAGATCACCCGATGTTAAAATATCACCCCGATGTAAAAGATCAGGTTGGCAGAAATATGATGACCTTCACAAGAAAGATGATCTTCCCCCGGAATGGATCTGGATGACGTCAGCGGCATATGACTTGGTTTATCACTGCAGTTACCATGATGTCATCGTCATGTTATCGGATGGGGGGAATAGTTGGAAATATATCAGCATGAGGTACAAAGGGATGATGACGTCAGCGTCATATTGGCCATGGGAAGATACTTCGCAAGGAGGATGATGTTTCGTATATCGGGTGATATTTCAATACGTGGGGTGATATTCAAAAATATCACCCAATGTATAAAATATGATCCGATATATGAAATATGACCCTATGGAAAGAAGATGACCCGATATCAATTGTGATGACCCCTCATAACTTTTTCATCTTAGTGAATTTCAGGGGGATGTAAAAGACAAACTTACCTATTTTTCCAAGTTTTTTAACATGGCAAACCTCTTCAGGCAAGATTCAGATTTTGAAATTGGGCTAAGACCTCAGGATCACAAATATGGCTTCATGGGGATATGCATGCTGACTCATCCTGCTTGAACTATTTTGACTCTACCTAGAGGAAAAATAGGTTAACAGACATTTTCACTCAGCAAGAGGTGACAGGAAGAAGATGTAGGTGGATTAACAAGTTGCAAGAATTCAACATTGAGATACAAATCACAAAGTTGGTAAGGGGACAAGGTTTAGCTAAGATGATGACTCAGTCAAATTTGGAGGCATGCCAGGTAAATGTAGTTCAAGATCAAGTTGTTAACATGTCAGAATCTGAATGGTACAAGGATATTGTACATTATTTACAGAATTTGAATTGTCCTTCCCATCTCAGCGATAGTCAGACAAGGACCTTAAAACTACGTGCTATCAAATACATAATTATTCAAGGAGAACTATATTGGAAGAATCCTAATGGTGTGCTACTTAGGTGTGTGGATGAAAACCAGGCTACAGATATTTTAAATAACATGCACAAGGGAGTGTGTGGTGGACATTACACTGCCAAGACAACAACCCACAAAATTCTTAGAGTAGGCTATTGGTGGCCTACCCTTTTCTCAGATGCACAAAAGATGGTAAGAAAGTGTGATCCTTGTCAAAGGTTCTTAGGAAAACTAAAGTATGAAGGTGCATTACCCCTTAGAACTGTAACTGTGGAGGCTCCATTTCAGCAATGGGGAATTAATTTTATAGGAGAAATTTTAGAAAAATCAAATGGAGGACATAGTTGGATTCTGGTTGCTACTGATTATTTTACCAAATGGGTTGAAGCAATTCCAACTAAAAAGGCTACAAGCAGGGTGGTGATGAATTTTATTTTGGAACACATTATTATCAGATTTGGAGTGCCAGTCAAAATGGTCACAGACAATGCCATGTGCTTCAAATTTGGTGAATTTGTTGATTTTTGCAACAAATATGGGATTAATTTGTCATATGCATCACCATATCATCCACATGGAAATGGTCAAGTAGAGTAAAGTAACAAAAGTCTCATGAAGGTCATCAAAAGGATGGTAGATGAGAACAAAATGGCATGGAATTCAAAGTTAAAGATGGCATTATGGGTTGATTGGATAACAATGAAGATAGCAATTGGAAGGTCACCTTTTGAGCTAGTGTATGGTGCAGCAGCTAGGTTAGCTGTGAATAATCTCTTGCCAATCTATAGATTCATACAAGAAAATGATGAAGAGATTGAAGACTCAATGAATGAAAGGATAAATCAGCTAATTGCATTGGATGAAACTAGAAGAGAAGCACAAAAGACAAATATCAGGATACAACAGAAGGTAAAATATTTGTTTGATAAAAGGGCTGTAGAAAGAAAGTTTCAGATAAGTGACTTGGTCCTTGTTTGGAATGCAAAGAGCCAAGATAAGGGTAAGCATAATAAATTTAAGCTGTTATGGATGGGCCAATATCAAATTAGCAATATTCATGGAGGAGATTCCTACTTTCTCTAGGCCCTAAATGGTGAATTACTGGAACTGCTTGTGCACGGTCAATTCCTAAAGCCCTATTTTTCATAAATGAATATCTTATGTGCACATTGTAAATTAGGTGTAATAGTCTGTGCATGCCTTGTATAGTCGCTGGTGTTTTGTGTTTTGTGTTTTGCTTGGTTTGTCCCGGAGTGGTTTGCTTCTCGCTACAACCTTGCGCCTGCACGTCCCTAGTCAGAGCCAATGTTAGTGCATGCATAGACATTCAGGTTTCAAGCATTTAAATATGCAGGCACCTTCCCAAAAAATCCAAAAAATTCTAAGTCTTTTGGCCTTTTGCAGTTGAAAAGTGCGAAAAATAGTTTTAAATGCATGTATCTTTGTATATACAAAGGGGTTTGTATGTACAAATGCAAATATACATTGGCGACATTGCAGAAGTTTCAATCGGCCTTTAAAAATGGTAGAAAAATGGTTGTATGCATATCGGGTTTGAAATAGGTGCATATACATTGAGGAATCTTTCGCAGATTCCTAGAATATTTTGCAGTTGTATGTTGAGCTTGCTTGTATATCGGGTTTGTATGTTTAGACATACAATGGCTATAGACAAATGAAAATATACAAGGGGTCTTGTACATTCGGCATTATACAAAGCAGGAGATACATTTGGTGGGAACCGTGGGTATACAAAGGAGATTGTATATGTTCCCAACATACAATCAAAACATGCAAAGGATATATACAAGTGGTGGGCTCCACAAAGTTGTATATGCATTTGCTTATACATTTGCACATACAAAGGGAATTGTATGTATGTTCAAATGTATGTTCGCATATACAAAAAACAGATGCAAAGCGGATGCGACAAGAAGGTTAACTGCATTGGCGAAATGGACGAAGTCCGCGGTTGTATATTGGGATTGTATGTTCCCAATGTACATTCAAACATACAAGTAAAAGATACAAGTGAAACATACAAGCATGAATGGTCAAAAAGTCAACAGTTTCAAATGCATGGTGGGGCCCGTAGGTTGTATGTCGCAATATACAAGGGGAATATGCAAAAGTGATATGCAAGCCAGACCTGATTTAAGGATCAATTTTAGCGAGTTCAGCACTGGCGTCCGCGGCTTGCATGTATATGGCATTTGTATATGCTGATATACAAAGGGAGTAAGATACAAGTTAGATTTCAAGGTCATTCCAATCTGTTTCATAAAAATTAGAAATCCACAGAATGTATATTGCATTTGTATCTACAATATACAAAGGAGATGTGCAAAGGAAGATGTACAAGGCGGACCCGATTGCAATTTCAATTTGTTCTATAACAATTTGGGGTCTGCGCTTTGTATGTAGGCAGTTGTTTGTATATGCATGTTCTTTTGCATATACAAAGGGATGAAAAAGGCAAAATGCATGTTTGTGATGGGAAAAGTCAGCGATGGCAAGGAAGCATCTACATGGCACATTCTCATTAGCCAATGACTTGCCTATTTGATTTGAGTTGTAGATTTGGGAGATGTAGAGAAAGATCGATGGCTATATTCAAATACAGGGTTTTCTTCACGATTGTAGTGGCGTTCTTGGCGAGAAGGCTTCCAGAGCATGCGGTTTGTTGCATTTCCGCAGGACACCGATAGATCGACGACCGATTTTTAAACTCTCAACAACAGAGGTTTTCTTTGTATCTGCGGCCATTTTCAGGCAGAAAAACTTCAGAAGTACGTAGTTAGCTGCATTTCCAAAGGCCGCGGTAGCTGAGTCATTAATGGTGAAATCACAGAGGCATGGGTTGATGATGGGTGTGCCACCTACCAATTTTAAGAGAAAAATCCCCAAAAAATCCCCAAACAGCGGCACAGGGTTCGAGTCCAACTACTCCTCACCTCTCCTTCTGCCTGTTGCATTGATGTTTTGGGCACCATTTTTGTGGTGCACTGGATCTAGCAGATTTTTGAATTTTTCCCTATAATTAATTGCTAAGGGCACAACCTTTTTATAAAGGCAGACTGTGTTACTCATTTGTGGTTGTTGAAAATTGGACAAATTTTGGTGTTGTGATAAGATACAACTTTGTTGGTGGCTCTGTTTTGGGTGCCTTGTGAGTTTATGAATCATATGTTATATGTTTTATGCATAAATTTACTGGTTTCAAGTTGATTTAAATGAGTAATGCTTCATTGCATGTATTCTGTTATTTGTCTCCAAATTGAATATGTTCTTCTTCTGAATCTAAACAGCTAAGGGGTGTTTAAGATTCTAGGATATGGGTTTGCTATGTTGAATGCTTTATCTTTTACTTCTGCTCAAGCAGTAGATTAAATGTTTAGGGTTAAGTGTTGGGAAAAATATATTGCCGTGAGGATGTCTGTAAGCAGAGATAACTGAATACTCAATTTTGGGAAGTATCTGTAAGGCAGACACTACAAAACCCCCTTGAAACCTAGTAATTGATTTGAGTTTATGGTGATCATTCACATATATATGTCTATTGACTCCGAGCCCTGAGATAGGTACCGGTCCAATCTTCCATTGAGGTTACAACCAAGGTCTAGGTTTTGCATCCAAATACCAAAAATCAAACTCAAACTTTAAATACAACCATTAGGACACTAGAAGTAGTTTTAGGACTGAAATCCTCTGTCTCACAGATGAACATAAGCCCAAAGTTAGCCCCTCTGCACTTATTTTACAGTTTTGGTCTGCATATATGAGGATTTATATGCTTTGTCACAACATCCCACCAAGTTAATAAGCACATTTCACAGATGTTGAATAGGGAATACCCCCCTTGGTTCTGCAGAGCCTAAAGAAGAAGAGGAGATATTTATAGAGTCTATCTCTTGTACTGTTGGCCCTTGGCCCATAAATCTTGTTGATCAATGATGGCTACTTTGTAGGGATAACTGGGAAACATCCAGTCGGATTGAACACCAACAGGGAGGACTATCATATCCCTGAAATTGTACTACTAAAATATGAGGCATTCAAATACAGATGAAGTAGAGGTATTAATATTATTATAATTATTATAATGCATATTTGAAATTGAGTATCGTTATTAATAATCTATGATTAAAAGAAGCAAAGATATTCTATTTATAAATATTAATAAAATAAAGGATATTATAAAATAATAATAAGCAAATATATATTTATATAAATTCATATTTAAATAGTGATAAAACAAAGATGAGAAAATGATAAGGCAGTGAATAAGTTGAGGAAGTGGTTTACATAATCTAACTTGGCCGACTCTACTACATGGTACGCGAATATATTAGGAGATCTAAATACATGAAAAAGGCATATACTAAGTGATGCGCACACATTAAGATGCAAGCTTTGAGTAAGACAAAGTATCTTATTTAACGTGTATGACAAAGAGTGTGATTAAGGAATTAGATACATATTATAAGAATAGATACTAACAAAGAAGCCCGATTAATAAAGAAGGGTTTGCTCCATACAAGACAAAAAGGTGTCTTAAATAAAGTAGTCTGCTAAGACACGATTGATATTAAATCACAAGCAACGATTAGATATGGTGATGCGGTTAACATGGTGCGATCCCCATAACAGATAAAAGGGAGTTAGCAAAAAAAAGTGGATATATATCATATGAAGCGATTGGAATTATTAAATGAAGATGATTAGAAAGCAACGAACATCAAGTCTGTTATTAATTTTAGAAGAGATACAAGAGGCAGCGATTAGTTTGAGGAGGCACGATTCATTTGTAAAGTTGTGTCTGCTATAAAGAGTCACAAATATTAATAGACATCTCCTTAGATGAAATATAAAAGAATATAGAAGGTATGATTTAAAGAGGAATAGATAGGGAGATACAACAGTCTCATATGGGGAATGGAAGAAATATTTTGATGTATAAGATAAAAGATAACAGTCTCATCAGATCGACTAAACAAGTAATCAGACTTAAATTCATAAATATATAGCAGACTTTGGATCTGCAACGGATATATTTATACAAGACAATGATATTATTAAGCATCAGAAGGATATTGTGTAACAGGTCATAATAGAATAGACTATATGGATATTTTATTGTTATTATTGTGAACTCACCCATCATAGGGGGATGACAAGCATGAAATGGACAATAAATCCTACCATACTCCCCCTAAGGGCCTGTTTGGAGGCAAGTCTGGTCAGCATCCCTGCCATACCTCCCTAGAGGGACCTTATGGTGGCTTTGCTTGATAGATTGGATACTGTCAAACCCCTCGTTAGGGCTGAATAGCGGCCTGCCATGCCCCCCGTAAAGGCCTACATGGAGGTATTATGTACCAATCAACGTCTTGCCATCCCCATTAGGATTGAGTTGAGTGAGTGAATAAATGGATTTAATTACATGATAATTCTGGAACCCTAACCCTAAACTTGTGGTATTTGAATTTTTAGGGTAAAATTAGTATTGTTCCTAGAAGGGGACATTACAACTTTCAAGGTGGAATTTCTCTTCAACATTTGGAAAGATATAAATGTAGCTCTCTTTTTAGGAAGTTTTGTTAATATTCATTTTTCTTTGTATACTAAAGCAATGATTTGCTCTAATGTGCTTATGCAGATTCAAGTGCAAACTAGTAACGTTGCACTTAAAGTGGCGCATTTACAGGAGCTCTTTTAGATCACTGTAGTAATGTTCCATGCACTATTGTGAGAGTCTTGCCTTCGCCCTCTTCAAGAATGAAGATTCTCCTCGATGGCGTCGATGAGGTCACATCCAATCGGTCTGGAGAGATTTTGGATCCTACTCCTATGGAGATCTAAACCCCCAAGAAAGAGAGATAATGCTATCCACGACTGGTCTCAACCTTCACAATCATCTTCCACTTCCTCTCAAGGGCATGATGCTACTAGTTGGCCAAACTCTAGCAAGACTTGGTTTCCTTGTCTAGATTTGGCTATTTCTCTAGTTTGTACTCAAAAACCTTCAGATGACACTCCTAAGGAAGAGGGTGCTCTCACTAGCTAGGAGTCGATTGATGATAATTCTATCCTTGGTGAAATTTGGGGAAAACCTAATGATAAGGATCCTCCTCCTATCGGTGTTGCTTTAGTTGCTTAATTTCTTTGTGTTCGAACTTGACTCTTTATTGAGTTTCATCTTTACTTTGGGTCTCACCCTACATAGACTTTCAGGGTGTGCCTTTCTACCACCAATCTTTTTTTGAATATTGTACTATTATCTTTTTAGTTAATAAAAAGTTAATATGAATTGATAATGCTATCCACGACTGGTCTCAACCTTCACAATCATCTTCCACTTCCTCTCAAGGGCATGATGCTACTAGTTGGCCAAACTCTAGCAAGACTTGGTTTCCTTGTCTAGATTTGGCTATTTCTCTAGTTTGTACTCAAAAACCTTCAGATGACACTCCTAAGGAAGAGGGTGCTCTCACTAGCTAGGAGTCGATTGATGATAATTCTATCCTTGGTGAAATTTGGGGAAAACCTAATGATAAGGATCCTCCTCCTATCGGTGTTGCTTTAGTTGCTTAATTTCTTTGTGTTCGAACTTGACTCTTTATTGAGTTTCATCTTTACTTTGGGTCTCACCCTACATAGACTTTCAGGGTGTGCCTTTCTACCACCAATCTTTTTTTGAATATTGTACTATTATCTTTTTAGTTAATAAAAAGTTAATATGAATTGTTCATAAAAAACATTATTAAGAAAGCTTAAATATTAAAAAATATAATTTATAATACTAATTTTTATATTCTTTGATTTTCTTTGTTTAAATATTACTTTATTTAAATATTAGTTTTTAGAGTCACTTTAAGTAGATATGACATCTTCTCATTCCATCGTAAATAAATCAAAATGTTTTTAGTAAAAATTGTGACAAATTTTTTTAATCAGTGTTTTGCATCACACTATGCGATTCTTCATTAAGATGAAGCAATTTTTTTTTTTAAAAATTTTATCCGAGTGTGATCCAAAATGTTGATTGAAAAATTCTCACAGAAATTTTACCAAAAGCATTTTGCTTACATTAATTCAAAAAATTTCATCGACCTAGCCCTTGGTTTGCCCTTGGTCATAGGAGTAGGGGCTTGGGAATGCGAGTTATGCTTCTTGAATCAAACAGTCCTAGCTAAGAATTTAGAGGCATTAGTTTTTTCCTACATAGGAAGGGCATTAAAGGCTCCATTGCCAAACACTTGCCAAAGCCAAGTATAGTTAATGGAGTGCTTGAGAAATTTGCAACTACTATCTATAAAAATGTATGTTTTTAGATCGACAAGTTCTGTTGTTGTCAAGTTTGAACATTATGTAGGCCTCACATGGGATTTGGATGCCTCATAATTTGTGCTGATTATTTCAATTGCTTGTGGTTCTTGCTATCCACTACAATTCATAAATCACAAGGGCTTACACTTGATAGAGTGTCAATAGACATCAGAGACATTGATTATTATGATTTGATGTTCACTGCAATCTCATGGATTTGACACTTCGTCGAGTTGCACATTTTCCCAGCATTTACCTTCCAACAATATGCAAAGATGTAAGACAATGCATATGTAACCTTAAAGAGAAGGGAAGAGGTTCACCTAAGTTTTCCAATATTTGACATTTTAGCTACTTGTATATTTACATTTTAGGAATTACCATAATATACAATTGCTTTGTGGATGCAAATATCTATGAGAGTAACAATTGTTTTGTCGATGCAAATATCTATCAGCATACCAATTACACAATGGTTGTGATTGCAAGGTTGTGAACACCATAATAATTATTTTCTCAAGAGTTCGTGAAGAGGAGAGGAATTACCATGTTGATGATGATGTTGGAGAGCGGGTGACATACAATGAAAGGTCAGGAAAAAAAGTTTATTGTTTAACGATTGTGGCTGTTGGGATTCGAGCCCAGGTCTCCACGGCCACAACGTGGAATTCTCACCACTAAACTACAGCCACTTCTGACAGTGTCGTCTCAAAAATACCAAAAATAGATACTACAGTGCACAGACAATTTGTTAACCTGGTGTGTCGTGGGTTTGTTGGAGGCCCACGGTACTTGTAAATTTAATTTCTGTTTTCCGTTTTTGTTGTGCACAGCGATTACCCTTCTTTCTGCGGCAGTGAATGGGATTTTGCCTCCCACGAACAAATGTCATTTCTGTCTTTTCAAGAACTTCATTTAAAAGTATAGCTAGTAGATCATATTTACATCAATTGTGGACTATTAGCTTAGTTGGTCAGAGCGTCCATTTCTCATTAATTTTTTGATGCTTGGCCTCTACTGAAACTAATATTGTACTTATCTGTAATCATATTGCTGTTTCTTATCCCCTACTGAGATCAATATTATCCCTCAAAATCTATTGCAATCAATTAAATTTTGCTGTTGCTTATACATCGAATCAATCACATTCGGCCCATACGCAAGTTGTAGCTTCATAATGCCAAATTATGTCTTTCACTTCTCACAATTTGAGATAGGCAGTGTTAAAACTATGCCAAAATTTCAAAGCTACAGTGTACTCAGTTTAGCTTTATTATGGTTAGGTTATAACTTTCACTTCTCTCAAATTGAGATTGGTATTGTAATTGCAATAGATATCTTTTGTAAATTGACATTGGTATTGTTCATTTTTGTGATATGTGAGATTGGTATTGTAATTGTAACAGATATCTTTTGTAAATTGACATTGGTATTGTTCATTTTTGTGATATGTGTCTATATTGAGTATTGATTCATAGGTGGATGTCAATAGACTCAAAAAGTTTGAAGTTGTTGAGAGTTTAAGGACTTTGCCTCATTCCTAGACTTCTCCACACCATTGGGCACATCGAACCTTCTAGGAGGCCGGTCCAAAAGCTAGAGTCTAATGAAATTTGGTTTGAAGCCTTTGTAGATAGCCCTAAATTGCAATAGTTCCTAGCCTTTTTAGGTGCATTTGTTCCAATTCGTTTATCCTTTTCCATTGTTTGTTTGTTTGTGTGTGGGTCTTTAGCCAATAATTAGACTTAGCTCATATTGTTAGGTGTTTATGTGATAAAAAATACTTAATTGAATTAATTATAATTTACATTAATACTTAACCACAAACCCAAAAAGAATGATTATCTTGTTCTTTCATTTTAGGGAACTTGTAACTTACATGCTTTGTATGCTTTTGATGTGCTTTTAAGTAGCTTTCATACACATTAGATTAGTTCATGCTTTCATTACATCTAGTGTTTACTTCTCTCTTTTTCCTTTGTGCACTTTCCTTTGCTATCATTGTTCCCATTGTTTTCCCATTTTTTGTGTCCTCCTTTGTTGTCTTCTTCCTCCTACTCTTGCTTGTCTTGTTTTAGGTCTCCCCTTACCAACCTTTGTTCCCTAGTCATGGCTTATTCTTCTTCTTCTTCTTCTTCCATTCATCCAAACTCTCTTCACACAAAGTTTTGTGTTGACTTCTTCTCAAAAAAATTGTGGGTCCTTATCCATATCCTCACATTCCTCAACAAGGCCCTCCTCCCTGCTTTGTATGACTTCATCTCTATCTCTCTAACCACCCACCTTTATTTTCCTTCTTTCATTAAAAATTATCCCAATTCCATTTCCCATGTTCCTACCCCCAAACCCATTGATTCTCTTATACCTTTTGACACCAAAACTTGTTACTCTTTAGTGAGGTTGCCCCTAGTGAAGATATCACCAATGAATAATTAAAGAACTATCCATTTTCTTTCCCTCCATTTTCTCTTTTCACTTCTTTAAATGATGATCTTATTTCTCCCTCACCATTTCCAATACACTTACCATAGAGCCTTTCACTAGCCTTTCTCGTTTGACACACTCATTTCCTCTCCTAAACTATTACCATTGTTATTTCCCACTACACTTACCATAGAGTCTTCCACTAGCCCTTCTCCTTTTTATACACCCCTTTCCTTTCCCAACCTATTACCATTGCCATTTCTCACTACACTTATCATAGAGTCTACCAGATTTATTGTAGGATTCATGTGACTTGGTTCTGAGTTTGACAGACCTTTCATTAAAAAAACATACTCGTTTCTCATGATATCTAAGCCAAAGGCTATTCAAAGAAAACCCGACAGGGGAGACTTTACAATAAAAGAATAATGAAAATAATTGTTTCTAGTTGTGTGAGAATTTTAAATAAAAAAATAAAAAAGATTATTTGTAACACGCATCAAGTTTTCACAGTTCATGTGATTGTTAGGGTAGTTTTGGAAAAACTCTGTTCAATTTTTTTCCAATTCAAATAAAGTAAACATAAATTTTTCAAGAAAATACTTGCAACAGATATTGCCTAAAAGTAAACATATTTTTTCACCGTCCATAAAATTGTTAGAAATAACTTCCAGAAAAAACTTCTAGAAAAAACTCTGTTATTATTTTTTAATATTTTAAGCTACTCGTAACAAACAGATTACCTAGCAACGAACAGCCCAAAAAAAACAAATATATAAAAAGTTTATTTTCCACTGAATAACCCAAAAATAAATATTAAAAAGAAGATTCCCTCGCAATAACAAGAATGCTAATGCGAATTGTCTATCCAACCCTCTGAATGCACATTTGACTGTATTTATTAATTAACTAAAATTCACAATACTGTTGTATTGTGACTTTCGGTTAATTAATAAATACGATCAAATGTGCATCCAGAGGGTTAGATATGTTAGTTTTAGGATCAGAAATGTAAGCAATCAGAAAATGCAACACATAAGACAATGAACATGATGTTTACCCTGGGAAAACCCTCCTGCTCGAAGGAGAAAAACCTAACAAATAATCTCTTCTTATATACCAGAATAAAAAGGAGTAGAAATCTGCTTACAAAATCAGGCCTTACACAAGGTTGAGTATATACAATGAATGGAGACACTTCTCTTTGATACAAATAAATATGCTTCCCCTTGAAATCTGGTCTGCTACTAATGGAATGGCGAACTTCTGTTGGAGGTGCGAATGAAGTGATTGAATTGATTATCAAATGAGATGAAATCACCTCTCATATATACAAGGATAGGCGACCTCTTCACTAGGTCAGCTCCCTTAGAGAATAAAAGATATAAAAATATTATTGTTTACAAGAAGACCGACCTACCTTAAACAAGGGGAAAATAGCTCCCGAAGCTATAAAACACTAACACTCCCTCTTAGCTAGGGAGGTATTTTCTAAATATCTATGTCATGGAGTCTCTCAACATGACGCCCACAATGGGTACACCCATTTGTGAAAAAAAAAACTCAAAGGTTCATCACAGAGTCTCTCAATGTGATGTTGTCATGGAGTCTCTCAACATGACGTCCACTATGGCTACTCCCATGTGTGGAAGGAAACACATGTACAAGTGTTCATCACAGAGTCTCTCAACGTGATATCATCATGGAGTCTCTCAACATGACATCCACCATGGCTACTCCCATGTGTGGAAAGAAACACAAATACAAGGGTACATCACGAATTCTCTCAACGTGATGTTGTTATAGAGTCTCTCAACATGACATCTCATCTTAGCCTCAGAGATGAACAAGGGCTCGCACCTCATATTTCTTTGTCTCAGAGAAATATATACTACAAGGATTTTCACCTCATATTTCTCCGTCTTAGAGAAATATACACTACAAGGGCTTTCACCTCATATTTCTCTGTCTCAGAGAAATATACACTACAAGGAACCTTCATGATGATGTGACTCCCTCTGAAGCTCCAAGTACTAACATCAACCTCCCAATCTCCTCGTCCAAGGTTGCCTTTATTGGTTTGTCAGACTCCCTCTGAATGTTAATTCCTCCTCTTCGAAGAAACAGATCGACTTTAGTATAAGAAACCTTCTGAATCGACTTTAGAGCTTGGCTCCTTCTGAGATGTCCCCATGGCAATTTCCGCAGTAAAAACAAGTTGTGTAGATCTTAATTTGCAATCTCGAGCAAAATGACCATACTTGTCACACTTGAAACACTGAATGTGAGAGATCCTTCTTCTTCTTAGAATCTGATTCTCTGTCTCTATTTCTCTTTACAGGTCGTCTGTCGGTTCTGCTGCTTCTCCTGCTACAAAGTGTTATCATGGAGGCCATACTTCAGAAAAGCCTGTTGTTCTCAAGCGCTTGGCCCCCTAAACGGATTTTGAAAGCAGATATTTATGCATCACAATCATTTCTGTAATATCAATTCAAAAGAAATGACGAACAACTATTACTGTCTTTCTAATTACATGATAATGGACAAGCTCCAGAATCTGCAAAGTAACGCAGCTTCCAGCCAATTTGTCCACGGCCTCGGCCAAGCACACGACAATTGAAAGTTGAAGGAAGCTAAACAATTTTTTCTCTTCACAAGGCAAGGCCGCCACCAAGACTTTGCTTCGATTGTTCGAAAGTGACGATTTAAGCGATGCACAGGATTAGATGAACGGAGTTAAAGCTTATAATAAAATTAATAAAGAATATCTGCGAGAAGCTTGTACCGCCGAACAATTGCCTTGGACGTATTACTACAATGGAGCTTACTTTTGGCAAGATTCCTCCACTTTTCCAGTGCCGTGTTGTTCTTATCACTGGGAGAATGACTTCTGCTTGCAACGTTGTTTCTTCGGCACCTGTCCCCCGATTTTCATCGCGCTGCTGTCCTCCTTCCAATCTTGGTATAAATGTCCCAATTTAAAAGTATTGCCCTCCTTGATGAAACGAGGCGGCGTTTGTTTTATATACTGTACTAGTGGTGTGGCTCCTCGAGCGATAAAATGAATCCTTCCTTTAGGGGGAGCCCCATTACTCAAGTGGTCACTCTGCTTTGGTATCGCATTTATCCTTGTTTTCTCGCCTGTTTCTGTCATTCTCCATATTTATATTTAATTTGAAATGGTACCTAAATTCCTTTTTATTCATGCAGGTTTGTGTTTTCTGCTGTGTTATAGGCGTTGAGAAGTTGATTTGACTGCTTAAACAAATCTGATCAGATCTTTTCTTAGACCTGCTCTAATACCATGTTAGTTTTAGTTTCAGAAATGTAAGCAATCAGAAAATGCAACACATAAGACAATGAACACGATGTTTGCCCTCCCTGGGAAAACCCTTTTACCTGAGGGAGAAAAACCCAACAAATAATATCTTCTTATATATCAGAATAAAATGAGCAAAATCTGCTTACAGAATCAGGTCTTACACAATGCTGAGTATATACAATGAATGGAGACACTTCTCTTTGATACAAATAAATATGCTTCCCCTTGAAATCTGGTCTACTACTAATAGAATGGCGAACTTCTGCTGGAGGTGCGAATGAAGTGATTGAATTGATTATCAAATGAGATGAAATCACCTCTCATATATACAAGGATAGGCGACCTCTTCACTAGGTCGGCCCCCTTAGAGAATAAAAGATATAAAAATATTATTGTTTACAAGAAGGCCGACCTGCCTTAAACAAGGGGAAAATAGCTCCCGAAGCTATAAAACACTAACAGGATAGATGTTGCCACGCTAATGAGGTTCCCCATCGTACGAGAAGGTAGTAATAAGCACCAGCCTCCAAGGGAGAAAGAATGTTTATTATTATTATTATTATATACCATTCGGAGGAGAATGACGTGGTATTTGGCGATTAACGGGCAAGATTCAGAAAAGTCCAAACCAAACGGGAAAAAACTCAATTTTAAATTGTAGAATTCAAATATATTTCGACCACAAACGCCCACCCATTTGGACTCTTGTTACTTCCTTCTCAAGGTAGGGGTTTTAGAGCATCCATAGAATCCTGAAGTAAACTAACTAATCAAATGAATTTATTTAACTGTATAGTTGTTTTTTTCAAATTTATTGAGCCATGTTTCATGAGAATGAATGACACTCAATTTAGGTGATGCTCATATAGGTAACTCATTCTAAGGAGGTCACTTATTCTAGTACTACTCCAACTCAAGCGCGTTTAACCATGAAGATTCCCAAGATCAAGCCCACTTAACTTGCTACCTCATTTCTCTTACATTTTATTGGTCTATATTAAATGAAGTGATAATTTTTGTTCTTGGATCTACTTTTTATTGAATTTTTTTTTTTTTTTTTTTTGCAATAACCAATGAAATGTAAAAAAAAGTTCATTACTTTTGTTTCACTAAATTTTAAATTTATACAATAAATGTTGTGTCCTCAAATATCAATTCTATTAATAATATTGATATTGTTGAAATGACATTATTGTGTCAAGATAAAAACATTAGCAAAGTGTAAGGTGTGTATTCAAGTATTCTAATGAGATGACCTACTCTAACAAGATGCCCTCATATTATTATCCAACCACTCTACTTAAACATGATCTAATTTAATGGTCAAATAGTCGATAACAATTTTATACATCATCCACACTAAAAGGTGGTTAATATTTGTCCTATTTTCAGTGGTCAAAATTGACCTTTGACTATTGAATTGAAAGATGTTTAAAAATAACCTTATTGCATAATTTTTTTTTATGTTCAGACATATATCTTATTAGTACCTGCTGAAGGCAGGTATATTTGTGCATCCATTACGTTTTATTAGTTTGTATCCAATCAACCAATGAGAGCAAAATTAAAACAATTTGACTAAATTTCCTAATGTATATTGTTTTCTAAATTTCTTTCAAAATAAAAAATAATTTTATTTGGCATTCTATTGGATAATAGTTTTGAATAGTCTTATTGTTTGACGTAAGCTATTGGAATGTCAATGTAATGGAACATTTTTTTTTTCATTGATAGCTATAGCAATAGTATCTTTTTTGTTCACTCTTACTAATAATGTTGTCCACTATTATTGTTTGACGTAAGTTATTGAAGTGTCAATGTAATGGAGAGAAAAATCTTCTATTGATAGTTATAGCAATAGTAAAACTTTTTCTCTACTACATAGCATTATAATGGGAAAATCTATTATTTATAATTTTTAAAAAATAGGAAAAATGGTGTCAAAAATATGCTTTTAATAGCCATCCTCGTGAAATTGTCAAAATTTACATTTTATCATCTCTCAAAGTTAACAAGATTGCATTATTGATTTCAATCCATTCATAAACCCATTTGAAAATTTTACATAAAGAGATTTTCTCATTTTAACTAATTTAATATTATAAGTGTAGAAATTTATGTCAAACTATTTACATACAATTTTTATTTATGTCCTTGTTTAGTCAACAATGTTTTATTTACAATGAATCAAATTCAAACATTCTTTATATCAACATTGTCATAGAAATAAAATAATAAGTTACAATACTATAATATGATGTAATTATAGCTTTTGACAAATCCAATTATCACTATCTTCACTTCCAAACATAATTTCAATCAACAAATTATCTGGATATCATGAGTCTCTTGTTGTCATCTAGAGCTTGCCAAATATAACATTATTTGACAATATGTACGTGCATGACAAAAAGAAAATGGATCTCCAATGACTCATAGGAAGTATGCCATCTTAAGACGTCAACTAGAACTTGTAGTGAGTGCGAAATATGACATTATTTGACAATGCATGTGCAAGACAAAAAGAAAATGGGTCCCTTCAAATGGCACTAGCCAACTTCTTTAACATCCTCTGCATTAATACCCTAAAGCACAATTGACTCAACATTTGTTGTAACTTGCGTCAATCTTTAATTGAGATGGCTTCTCAAGAGATTTTCATAGACCTTCATAATCAAAATTTTTTCCTTCTTTGAAAGGAAAACTCTTACTCAGGTACCCTTTATAGTCTTTTGAATGTCGACTACAAAGTGTATCTCAAGCGCTTCTCAATTCTATTGATAACTTGTGATCACCTAAGTTTTTTGACTTATTTTACTCAACTTTTAGTACGGTTGTTTGTGCTAATATTATTAAGAAATCCATAATTGTGCAAGATAAATCAAAATAAGAGACACCAGTATATTGACAATTGGCAGAATTTCCTACTTTCAACACAACATTATCCTTCAGAGATTTCAACTTACTTGGATCTTGTCCTTACTCGGTCTAATGAAAATTTTTATGTAAGAATTCTTAGCAACTATATAGATATATAGTCATGGTTTACATAGTGCTCACCACTCGCACCTGCATAAATCTTCTCTTCTTCCCTATGGACACATTGATTGTAAATCAAACACTGAATAACATAACATTCACTAAAATAAACTCTTAACATGGACTCTAGTATTTTTATGCCCATTTATATATCCGTCTTAGTTCCAAGAATGCGTTTTAAAGTTTCCAAAGACAAGCACAAACCCAACTTGTTTGTTCATTCTAATTTATACGCTTTTGTACTCCAAAATTTCATGAATCAGGAACCTAACTGTATTTATATGTTATTAGTATCTATTTTTTTGGCAGATATACTATTGTAATTAAAATTACTTAACGGGTTATTAGTTTTTTATCTAATAATCAATCATATGCACTATAATTTTTCATATCTAAAGTAATTATTTATTTTCTTCAAATTTAACATGTAAAAAAATTTAATCAATAATAAAAAATTTATAGACATTCTTATTGGCTATCCACTTTACCCTCTTAATTTGTATTAGATGTCCACTTTACCTCTTATTGTAACCTTCACTTCAATCAATACACATATTAAATAAATAAAAAATATTACAATTGTTATACTTTGGAGCAATTTCAATTGACACATATTCATTTCAATAAATAATTGTACTTGATAGTAATATCTAGCTATATTATAATATTACGATGCATGCATTTAAGAACACTTAAGACAATGTTCCCTAAGTAAATGAGCTTAAGTAACCAAACATACATCCGAGATGCTCAACTAATATTTCACATCACTGATTTTCATTTCCATGTAACAAAGTCAAAAAACGGAACCATGTTACATCTTTGACTCTCAACTGGACACTTATTTTTTAGTATTCAGACATTTGATAGACTTTGTTTGATTTCCATGACTTTTATTAAGCTAAATGAGATGATTTTGAGGGGTACCAAATCTTCTAGTCATGGTGATTTTGACTATTAGTGATGTGTACGTCCAAGACAACACAACTCCAACTAAAGACTTTGGATAGCATGCATGGAGTTGTCTAATTTCTATGCTTTCTAGACTGGTTACATTTGTTCTTTTAGCTCATGTAAATGTTTGTATGTAAATAGTTTGTTGCTGCTTTGTTTGTTTGACAATGGACAACTCTTTGGGTTGTTCATTTTTGTTCTACTGAAGTTTGTTTGACCGACTATTTGTTTTTTGCTATTCAT
Organism: Cunninghamia lanceolata; assembly: GCA_027924645.1. NCBI lineage: Eukaryota > Viridiplantae > Streptophyta > Pinopsida > Cupressales > Cupressaceae > Cunninghamia > Cunninghamia lanceolata. The sequence goes on from BSBN01000254.1 coordinate 19,908,605, forward strand.
GTTCTATTTTTGTGATTCCCTTTATGTTTTTTTCAATTAAAAAAACTATTTCCACTTCACTAAGATGAATCAGATTAGAGTAATTTGGTTTGAAGTTCATTTGCACCTTGACGATACACACAAAAGACTCAAATAAAGAGCTTTTAATAGCTGACAATATCATATTTTAATTATTGAATAATATAGAGCTCAAACACATGATGTGGAGCACATAGGTACTCTTTTCTCATTATTTAATGTTAGATGTATGTAGAGACAAGGAAATGGAGTGAAAGTTAGCCACATAATACGATTTTGTAATCAGGTTCTGCTAGGACAAGTAAAGGTGCTAGAGGTGTCATCTTTGTCATTGTTGTAGGCCTAGGATATATTATCCCTTAAAAAATTTAGAGCAATTGGTGGGGTTGCATCTATTGCCATACAGTCTTGTGCAACAGTACTCTAGTGTATTATATCTGGTGCAAGTGAGTTTGCACCCATCGCTCACCTTGAGGTCATTGGGGCACTTAGAATTAATGTCACTCAGTCATGTAGTTATGGTGAAATCTTAGCTTCATACAAAATTGTACCTTCTAACATACCATAACATGACTAAAATTACATGTTCATATCATCCTTCAACAAGTATCATGGGTGGGACTTATCATTAAAAGACAAGTTAACAAAATATTTTGTACATAGGCACCATGTAATGTGTTCTCACTGGAAAAATGTCATGTGAAATCCCTTGAACTCTTGTCACTATCTACCTCAAATTCAAAAATCATGTGCATTTTCAATTTAAAAAAATGTCGAGCTTCCTATCCCATCTACAAGTGGCTATAGTTGGCATTGCTCTATGATATTTGTGTTGTCACATGAAATTGCACCCCGCTTGAAGCCTATTCAAGCATTCCAATGATACAATGGGACTAATCTCAAGATGTGGGATCTTGTAGTTGAGATTAGACCTCCAGAGAAGATTGGTTCCTCTTTCTGAGCTTAAGGCTTAGAGAATTAAACTAAATCTAATGCTGCTCACAGGGAAAAGGGGAATAAAATACTAAAATTAAAAGGGGAGCACCTGATGCGCTAGATTTGTAATGTGTTTTAACTGTGTCTGAATTAACATGTGCAACAATGACTTCAAGACTGTAAAAGGCTCACACAGACTCACACAAGCTACATAGATGTTCGACAGAGTACTAAAGCCAAGAAAGGGGTCGTTTTACCCACAATGCCAATATCTAATTCTCAAATAAACACAGAATAACACTTTGGAGAGAGGCAAAATAATAGTCTATATTAGTCATGAAGGCTAGAAAGCCATTACAGAATAGAACAATTTGCAACAGGAGAAATAGATACAAAATAATTGATTACACTCATTAGTTAACTAGACTAGAAGACATCAAAGGCCTAGCTGCAGGAACAATGCATCAAATTCTACTAGTTCTTGCAATCGTGTTATAAGATCTGTGCCGACAAATTTTCTAGCATAATAGCCCAAACCAACAACTAACAACAACCTTTTTTACATCTTTGAATCATGTATATATATCATTTTGAAATCACTATAGCAGCCTTGGGCATTGGATTTTGGTCAATCAACTTGATGTATGCACTCATGCTACATTAATTTTGGCTCAGAAACACTACCAGAAGAGGGACGATGGCCATGCCCCTTGAAGTCCCAAAACTACAGAGGTGATTGACTGCACACATGGGTGCTAGACGCATTTATGAGAGAAGGTCTCAAGATACCTCCAAGTACCTGCAAATCCATTTTGTTTCTCATTTGCACAGGAGCATTGAAGATTTCCACTATTTCAGTTGCCTGCAATTGACTTTGACCTGCAAAATTTAATGTTGGGTACCTTCACCCTGTAAGAATGGCATAATTTTAGGGACTGGACAAGCTTTTACTACACTTTAAAATATTTCAAATTCTTTAAATATTCTAAAGATTACACTTTATTGATTTTCCCTTTTTCTGGCTCTCTATTTTGCCTTATCGACAAAATCTCATTTTCCCGAACTATGGCTCCTTTCTTCTTCCTTTCACCTTATCGGTGAAATCTTGCTTTTGGGAAACATAATTGGCCTTGCTTTTGCCTTATCGGCAAACTTTAACTTTTTTGAACCTTGTTTCCTGGTGCCATTTTCCCTTATTGGCAAATTTGAATTTTCTCCAACTTAGCCTTTGTCGCTCTTAGCCTTGTTGGCAATTTCGCCCTTTTTAGAACTATCCTTTGTTTTGCCTTTGTCCTGGCTCTTCTTTATTGCCTTACTAGCGATATCTAAAATTCATGAACTTGTTGGCAAGTTCTCTCTTTCTCCAATCCTCCGACTGGTCGCTCTTCATAACTTTTCACGTTATTGGTGAATCTTGCTTTTCTATGAACCTCCTATGCCTTAGCTGATTTCTCCTTCTTTATCTTCTTTGCCTTGTCTGCAAATCACCCTATTGGCGAACTTTAGGAATTTTGAACTAGTTGTTGGGTTCGCTATTTCGCCGACCTCTCGACAGAGTCTTTCCTTGCTTCATTCCTTTATCAGAGAATTTGCTGATTGACGAACTTGCCGATCGGTGAACTTAAGGTTCGCCAAACCTTAAGTTTACCAACAAAGGCAAACATTTGCTTTTCTTTTTATTTCTACCTTAGCCGCTTACACGCCTCCCCCTTTACTTAGTCGATGAGAAAATGATGGAGTTTGGACTTCGGACCTTCCGCCGTACACCTTGCCAGAGATAGAAGAAGAGAGAAAGTCTAAGCCCTACAAGTTTGAAGACTTGGCTAGTTTTACAAAGGTTCGGCGAAGTTCAGGGTTCGGGCCTTCGACCTTCCTCCTTCTAAAAGAAAGGAAGAGGGAAGAAGAGAAGTCTGAAGTCCAACTCCCTGAAACACTTAAACGTATTTTGAAGGAAAAGAAGCAGAACTTGGGCCCTGAGCCTTCCTCCCCGACGTCTATCCTATAGAAACATTGAGCCAATAGAAACATTCCACTTGTGATCACTTTTACAACTCAGCAAAAAGGCACGCCAATGAAAAGATGACTCAGCTTCGTGCACGTGGCGGCCTCTCGCACTTCCATGGTCATGAGATGAAGCTGTAGATGAGGGCCCGTGGAATGGTGAAAACATTTCAGATCGTGCCACATGTCTTCTTCTCGCGGTTTTGTAAGCCCGCTGTGGGTCCACCAAAAGGCTTGACGGAATGGCGAAACGCCTTATCATTTCCATGAGTTCCATGTGTCCCATCGAGAGTCGGTCATCAAGCCTTCCACCTTACGCCTTCTATGAAGAAGATGAAAGGTGAGAAGCCCAAACTCTGACCTCTGACATACATAGAGCATTTACTTGTCGGGCTTCAACAAGCAGACCTTTAGCCTTTGACCTTCCAAAAGAGAGCGCGGAAGAGAGAACTCCTGACCTTCGAAGATTGAAACACTTAGCTGAATCTACAAAGGGACAAAGCAAAGTTCGGAGCTGATTAAGATGGCATGATGAAGGGGATAACCTCGGACTCTGAAACTTCAAAAAGGCAAAAAACACAAGGACAACTTAGGATTTTTAGGACAGCCATTTTGGGTCATTTTCTCTTGCATTTCAAAAGATGGGAACACTAGGATTTCATGGATCCTTAGTCTATTTAGCTAGAAGGCAAAATAGGACAACAATTCATTTGGTTATAGCTTGCAAAAGTTTACCAAAAAAATTGAGAAACAATATTCGTTGCAAGCATAAAGGTTTATAATTTTTAATTTTTAATATAGATATAAGTTCGTATAATTACAAATTTCTATAGAAACAAATGAATTTGTTTGCAAGAATGGTGGGTTTTGTAAGTTATAACAATTTATTTACTATTCTCTAGTGGATGAGTATTAGTACTATCTTGAAAGCCCTACTTTAATATTTTTTTAACCTACATGTTGTATAATCTTTTTTTCTCCCCCATTTCTCCACCCATTTCACTTTGTCATAACCCCCAAGATCTTGTGTTGGATACAACTACATGTCCACATAATTTGTAAATTACCTCCATTTTTGGCCCTCATACTCTTATAAATAATAAAATTCTTAACTTTTATTGGCTTTAGGCAAATAGCATGTGGGGAGGTATCTATCACCTTTAGCCTTTAGAACAACACTGGGTACACAATTCACACTATACCTTTCTAAACATGATTACCTCTTGAATTTTAATGCATTGTGTATGCTATTAATTAAAATGGGAGTAATAATTTTAAATTTTTTAGTAAAAAATTTTAAAGTATTTACTTAAATTAATTGTTAAAAGTTAATTTTTATAAATTTTAAAACAAATGAACTATGCAAATAATCAATATATTATTTTCTTTAACTAATTATTATCATTATACTTTCAACTTTATTATAATAGAAAAAATAAATCATTAAGAAATTTTTTATAATAATTTAATTTAATTGATTAATTTGACTTACATAAAAGTATAATACCACATAGGGGAGAGTACCCACCTTAACTTTATGCACGTCAAGCTCCTAAACGATACATCAATTTTTCACGAAAATTTTAGCATAGCTTCATATCTGAGTTAAGAGCTTAAAGCTATTGTTTGGGGTTTTGGGTATCAATGATGTAGCCTAATCAGCTACATCTTTGTCGAGTTGTTAAAAAACAACCAAAAACAAAAATTTTAGACCAAAACATGTGCACCAAGGCACCTATTACCAATTGCCTTATGTGGCACCATATGATTGGTTGTTTCTTTGATGTGACATGTGAAGTGTATTGCCATACATATATATACATGCACATGTATTGGTTCCTTAGTAAATTTTTACAAGTATATTATTTTCAACTACTATTATTTTCATATATTTAATTGGGGTCTAAATGTGCGGTGCCATAACAACTTTTAGGAGATGGTTATCTATTGGGTCCCTTCCCCAATTACAAGGTGAGCTTGTCGCAAGGAGGGAAGGGGGCACCATTACTTTAGCACATAGTATAGACATCCATCAAAACATAATATAATATAATTAATATATTAATATTAATATTTATGTTAAATTACTAATTATAGTCACTATTATAAATATAATTATATAAATTAAAATGAAAATATTTTCTTAAAATATGTTTATTTGAAAAATAGGTATAATATTATATAAATAAAATAAAATAATTTTCTTCTCTTTTTTTAAATAATTATTATAATACTATCACATTATATAGTATATTGATGTAATTTAATGGTGGCGATTATAAAGTTATGGACTAATAATTGAAATGAGTTGGAGCACGCATCTAACTTTTCAATATAATTTATTTTAATTTTTTTTGGTTATGTAGAAATTATTTGTGTTAAATTTATTTTTTAAAGAAATAGTTTACACATTTATATTAGAGGTTTATTGTTTTTATAAAAAGTTGAACCAAATAATTAGTTGGGTGTACTATACATGTGTCCACAATCAATTTTTATTTCACATATTTATATAAAAAATTATATTAATGAACCTTGTTTTTTTTAAATTAATAACATATCGCTACATTAACTTTCTTGTTTCACATATTTATATAATTTGATTTTTTTCAAAACCTTTTTTCCCTTTTAATTCTCACATATTTAAATTAAAATAGAAGTCTTTTTTTCAAGAGCCTTTCAAGCTTCTCTTCTTGTCCTTTGGCAAGTTGCTGACAAGATTGAGAAAAAGCTAAATTATTGGATTACTAAACCCCTTTCTTTGGCTGGTAAACTCTAAATTTACTCTAAAATCTTGGCTGCCACATGTGTATTATTCTTCATGCTGGATGCCTTCAAAGGCCTCTTATTTGAAGGTTTAGAAATTGCTCAGAGAATTTCTTTTGGCCTCCAATGATGATCATCAAGGATTTCATCATATTGCTTGATTATTATGTTGTCTTCCCCACAATGTTGGTGGATTAGGATTACTTTCAATACATTGGTAAAGTATTGCCTTATGTGCAAAATGGATTCTCAAGGCCTTAAAGAGAAATGAAGCCTGAAAAATTCTCATCTGCCATTGTATCAATTTAGGAGTGCCTTTTGGGTGGCCAACATGGAAAGGCCTTGATTTTGGTACTCTCCTCACCATGAAGGAACCAATTTAGATTCAAGACACTTTTGTTATCAAAAGTATTTGGAAATCTTTGGAAGCTATTAAGTCATGACTTTTGTAGGTGGGAAATGACTTTTGCAATGGCCTTTTAATCATTTAACATTCTATTTGGTGGTCTCCAATTCTTTCTTGTCAAGATTGCCCTTTAGCTAAGGTGAGGATCCATGCCTTGAAATTTTTCAAACAAGGCATTAGAGTGGTACTAGATCTCATTAATAGAGCTACCAAGAATTCTCTTTCTTGGCCAGAAATTAAAATGAAATTCAGGTTGTCCAATCAAGACTGAGAGACTTTCTATATTATTATTGATGCTACCCCTAGATGATTCACAAAATTGGGGTAAGATCTTTCAAGCCTTGGCAAAAGGATCGGAAATAGTATCTTGACACACCGTTTTGCAATTACAAGCCTCGTAAAGGATATTTGTGACTTTCACCTCATTTGCCTATGGTTGATCAACTAAACCATTGTTGGCAACTTCAATCTTCTTTTTGTACCTAGCATCATCAATTCCAATCTATCTAGTCAACCATTCTTGATCCTAAATTGGCTTATTTGGCTTAGTGCATTCTCTATCAAGGCCTTCCACTTGGTGCTTGTTTAGCTCATTTGGCAGTTCTTAATCCATGTTGTCTGTTTTGTGCGCAGTTTAAGACTCTCAAACATTTCTTCTAGTTTTGCACTAGAGCCTAGCTTGGAATTGGATTCATGATTTTTTTAGGCCTTTTAGACTTAATCATTTTTCTTGGCATATGTTTTTGTTAAGGGACTGGCCTTGTCTCGCTTTCAAGTATACCTAGATTTGGCATCCTTTAATGGTGAAATTTCTCTTCAACATTTGAAAAGATATAAATGTAGCTCTCTTTTTAGGATGTTGTGTTAATGTTCATCTGAATTTGTATACTAAAACAAAGATTTGCTCTAATGTGTTTATGCAGATTCAAGTACAAACTAGTAGAGTTGCACTTGAAGTGACACATTTATAGGAGCTTTTAGATCACTGTGACAACGCTCCATGCATTATTGCTAGAGTCTTGCCTTCCCCCTTTCTTCTCCTCGAGGGCACCAATGAGGTCATAACCAATCAACCCGAAGAGATTATGGATCCTAATCCTATGACTCTCAGCCCCCAAGAAAGAGAGATAATGCTATGCATGACTGGTCTCAACCTTCACAATCACCTTGCACTTCCTGTCAAGGGCATGGTGCTACTAGTTGGCCAAACTCTAGCAAGACTCAGTTTCCTTATCTAGATTTGGGTATTTCTCTAGTTTGTACTCAACAACCTTCAAATGACACTCCTGAGGAAGAGGGTGCTCTCACTAGCTGGGAGTTGATTGATGATAATTATATCCTTGGTGATATTTAGGGAAAACCTGATGATAAGGATCCCCCTCCTATCGGTGTTGCTTTAGGTGCTTAATTTCTTTGTGTTCGAACTTGACTCCTTGTGGAGTTTTGTCTTTGTTTTGGGTATCACCCTTCATAGACTTTGAGGGTTTGCCTTTTTACCACCAATCTTTTTTTGAATAGTGTACTATTATCTTTTTAGTTAATCAAAAGTTAAATATGAACATTAAAAAAATCTTATTAAGAAAGCTTAAATATTAAAAAGATATAATTTATAATATTAATTATTATATTATTTGATTTGCTTTGTTTAAGTATTACTTTATTAAATATTAGTTTTTAAAGTCAGTTTAAGTAGTTATGACATCTTCTCATTCCATTGTAAATAAATCAAAATGGTTTAGTAAAATTTGTGACAAAATTTTTTAATCAGTGTTTTGCTTCACACTCTGTGATTCTTCATCAAGATGAAGCAAACTTTTTTTTTTCGAGTGTGATCCAAAATGTTGATTGAAAAATTCTCACAAAAATTTTACCAAAAACATTTTGCTTACATTAATTCAAAAAATTCATCGACCTAGCCCTTGGTTTGTCCTTGGTCATATGAGTAGGGGCTTGGTAATGCGGGTCATGTTTCTTGAATGAAATGGTCCTGGGTAAGAATTTAGAGGCATTAGTTTTTTCCTACATAGGATGGACATTAAAGGCTCCATTGTCAAACACTTGCCGAAGCCAAGCATGGTTAATGGAGTGCTTGAGAAAGTTGCAACTACTATCTATAGAAGTGTATGTATGTTTCTAGATCTACAAGTTTTGTTGTTGTCAAGTTTGAACATTATGTAGGTCCCATATGGGATTTGGATGCCTCACAACTTGTGCTGATTATTTCAGTTGCTTGTGGTTCTTGCTATCCACTACTGTTCAAGATGGCTTGGGATTTGACAATTCATAAATCATAGAGGCTTACACTTGATAGAGTGTCAATAGAGTCAGAGACATGGATTACTACGATTTGATGTTCACTACAATCTCATGGATTCAACACTTCGTAGATAGACCTACATATTTTTCTAGCATTTGCCTTCTAACAATATGCAAAGATGCAAGACAATGTATATGTAACCTTGAAGAGAAGGGAGGAGGTTCATCTAAGGGCTTTCCCATCTTCATTTGAGTAGGCATTTTAGCTACCTGCATGCATTTGACTTCCAACGATATGTAAAGATACAAGAGACAATGCATACGCAATCCTGAAGAGAAGAAAGGTAACTCACTTAAACACTGTCATCTTCCTCTAAGTAGACATTTGTATATTTACACTTATTTTGTGGATGCAAATATCTATCAGCATACCTGTTACACAATTACACAGTGGGTGCGACTGCTAGTGTTATGGTTGTGAGTACCATAATAATGATTCTGTCAAGAGCTCGTGAAGAGGAGAGGATTTATCATGTTGACGACTATGTTGGACAGAGGGTAACATATGATACAATGAAAGATTAGGGAAAATAAATTTTTTCAAAGAATGTGGCTGCTGGGATTCGAGCCCAGGTCTCCACGGCCACAACGTGGAATTCTCACAACTAAACTACAGCCACTTCTGACAGTGACGTCTCAAAAACACCGAAAATAGATACTACAGTGCACAGACAATTTGTTAACCTGGCGTGTCGTGGGTTTGTTGGAGGCCCATGGTAGTTGTAAATTTAATTTCTGTTTTCCGTTTTTGTTGTGCACAGCGATTACCCTTCTTTCTGCAGCAGTGAATGGGAATTTGCCTCCCACGAACAAATGTCATTTCTGTCTTTTCAAGAACTTCATTAAAAAGTATAGCTAGTAGATCATATTTACATCAATTGTGGCTTATTAGCTCAGTTGGTTCAAGCGTCCATTTCTTATTAATTTTTTGATGCTTAGCCTCTACTGAAACTAATATTGTACTCGTCTGTAATCATATTGCTGTTGCTTATCCCCTACCGAGATCAATATTATCCCTGAATCTATTGCAATCAATTCAATTTTGCTGTTGCTTATCCCCTATTTAGATCAATATTATCCCTCAATCTATTGCAATCAATTCAATTTTGCTGTTGCTTATACAATGATCACATTCTGCCCATATGCCAAATTTTCAAAGTTACATTGTACGCAAGTTGTAGCTTCATACTGCCCAAATTATAGCTTTCACTTCTCACACTTTGAGATTGGTAGTGTTTAAAACTATTCCAAATTTTCAAAGCTACAATGTACCCAAGTTTAGCTTCATTATGGCTAGGTTATCACTTTCAATTTCAGCAGATTGAGATTGGTATTGTTATTGTAATAGATATCTTTTGTAAATTGAAAATGGTACTGTTCATTTTTATGTGTTCATATTGAGTCAAGAGGTGGATCTAAATAGACTCGTAAAGTTTCAAAGTTATTCAGAGTTTAAGGACTTTACTCTGATCTCTAGACTTCTCTACACCATTGGGCACATTGGACCTTCTAGGGGCCAATTCAAAAGTTAAGAGTCTAATAAAATTTGGTTTGGAACCTCTACAGATAGCCTTAAACCCAATTTCAATAGTTCTTTTCCTTTTCCATTGTAGTTGCTCTAGTTCCTTTATTGTTTTTCATTGCTTTTGTGTGTGTGTCTTTAGCCAATAATTAGGTGTTATGTGATAAAAAACACTTATTGAATTATAATGTGTGTGTGTCTTTAGCCAATAATTAGGTGTTTATGTGATAAAAAAACACTTATTGAATAATTAATTATAACTTACTTTAATACTTAACAACAAATCCAAAAAGAATGATTATCCTATTCATTCATTTTAGAGAACTTGTAACTTACATGTTCTGTATTCTTTTGATGTGCTTGTAACAACCACCAAACAGAAGAGTAGCTTTCATACACATTAGATAATTATTAGTTCATGATTTCATTACATCTAATGTTTACTTCTCTCTTTTTCCTTTGTGCACTTTCCTTTGCTATCCTCATTCCCATTGTTTTCCCATTTTTTGTGTCTTCAAGTTTGTTGTCTTCTTCCTCCTAGTATTGCTTGTCTTGTTTTAGGTATCCCCTTAGCAACCTTTACTCCCTAGTCATAGCTCATTCTTCTTTTTCTTCCATTCATGCTAACTTTCTTCACACAAAGTTGTGTGTTAACTTCTCCAAAAAAATTGTAGGTCCTTACCCATATCGTCACATTCCTTGATAAGGTGCTTCTCCTTGCTTCGTATGACTTCAACTCTATCTCTCTCACCACCCACCCTTATTTTCCTTCTTTCATTAAAAATTATCCCAATTCCATTTCCCATATCCCTACCCCCAAACCCATTGATTCTCTTATACCCTTTGACACCATAACTTGTTACTCTTTAGTGAGGTTGCCCCTAGTGAAGACATCTCCAATGAATAATTAAAGAATTATCCTTTTTCTTCCCCTCCATTTTCTCTTTTCACTTCTTCAAATGATGACCTTATTTCTCCCTCACCATTTCCCAATACACTTACCGTAGATTCTTCCACTAGCCTTTCTCCTTTTGACACACTCATTTCCTCTCCCAAACTATTACCATTGTTATTCCCCAATGTACACTTACCATAGAGTCTTCTACTAGCCCTTTTCCTTTTTATATACCCTTTTCCTCTCCCAACCTATTACCATTGCCATTTCTCACTAAACTTATCATAGAGTCTTCCACTAGCCCTTCTCATTTTTACACACCCCTTTCCTCTCCCAACCTATTACCATCTCCTCATCTTGTGTCTCCTTATCCATCCATCATTCCTTACATGTCATAATATCCTCATTCCTCCTATGATGTTTTAAACTTACCTCCATGCTACCTTACATACCTTCACCAGTTATGTCTACATTAATCTATAATTCATCATCTTTCCCTCCTACCCCTAGTAACCAAAAAAATTTAGGTATCCCACCTATTCCTTCTGTGACAACATCTCCCCCATTCTATAATTCAATTCTACCACCACCCATCTCTTTTGCATCTATTGACAATCTATTCAATCACACAAGTGCCATGACTTCTCTTACCCATCATAGCATTTTACCCCCTTCTTGTGATATCTACCCAACCTCTTTCCATAATTGGACATACATCTATATAAAACTTAAGGAAGTTGAGGTGCAATTAGAAAATCTCACCCCTTCCCCTACTTGTCAATCATCACTTCAAATCTTTTAACGTACCCTACACCTAGCAATATGACCTTGCTACACTAAATGCCAAATATAATGGTCATGGAGACCTCATTAAACATGTGAGACACTTTTATGTCCTTGCTTCAACAATAACCTTAGATGACCCTTTCTTCATAATTTTTTCCCTACTACATTAATGGAGGACGCCTTTGATTGGTTCTATACTTTAGCTCTTAGTTCAATATATACTTTTGTTTTCCTTGTCCATTCCTTCTCCATGCATTTCCAATTTAACATAGAGCATATGGTTTCCTTACTCCAACTTACACATTGCAAACAAGACTCTATGGAAATCATCCATGAATGCACAAACTAATTTTTCTCATCACTAATCCACACGGGCTTTCAATCACACAACTCCATTGCCTAATCAATAATCTTATTAATATTTTTTACTTCATATATAAAAAAAATTAGTCTTCACAAAATGTACCTCCATTTCTGAGATGTTCGTAAGAGTCATATAGGTGGATTAAATATTCACATAGTATGGTCAAATTGAGTATCATCACTTAGAAACCCTCTTGATCCTCTTCTCCCCTTTCTCTTAAACAAAAACCTAATCACACTCTGGATCATATATCATTCCAACAAAGTCTAAATCAAGGATGTTTATTCATGTTATCGTGTTCCCACAACTACATACTAGAACATTCCACCAACCAATGCAAAAATTTCACTAATTACATTTGAAATCTCATTAACAATGGTCGCTTGCTCCTTGATAATTCTCATCCTTCCTCTGGTAACAAGAATTATTGGATTGACAAATTTTATATGACACATGTGAAGATCACATAATAACTCACCACATAAATAATCTCAACCCTAATAATAAGTGTTGTTAAGAAGAATTATATTACCATTTTTAGGACCTAGTTGCAATCATTGATGATGGGCTTATGATGGGCAAGCCTCCATCATAGACTACTTGTGGCCCTTTTTCTTTCTAACTTTATCTTGTACCTATAGTTCATTTCTATGTTTATTATCCCCTAGCATGTGATGAGCTACTATGCCATGTAGTTTTGGGAGGGCAACATGTGGTGTTTTAGTGTTCCTTGTCTCCTACTAGATGATAAGCTATTATGCCACACACTCTTGAGGAGTTAGTATGTTGTGTAGTAATGCATTTTTTTCTCTCTATGTGATATTTTCCTCTCATGTGTTCTTCCTCTTTGTGTCATGCCTTCTCCCACCTTTGTTATCTTTCTCCCTTTTACTCAAATTAAAAAGTAATGAGCAATTTATCATTGTGAGAGGGCAATATATATAGAAGAATAGTCAGTTTGAAAAGGAAACCAACAAATCACCCAACCAACCACCTCATGTTAATAATAATGTGTGATTATTATTAACATATTTATACAATACAATGATATAGAATTATTATAAATTCATTATAATATTCCAACAATCCCTCCCTTATTACATCATTTTCTCAAGAGGAAAAATCAAGAAAGTTCAAAAATATTTGAATTTCATTGTTGCAAGAGATTTGGTAAAGATCTCAGTATGTTTTAGAGTGGAACAATACCAGAGCTGCATATTCTATTTGTGGACATGTTCGTAGATTTATTGGCACTAAACTTTAATGTGTTTAGTGTTCTCATGAAAAGTTAGATGTTGAACAAGTTTCAACACTCCTTGATCTTCACAAAACAAAAATGTATGACATGTATCAAGAACACCAATTGTAATGCCCCAGATTTTACACCAGGACATTAATAGACAAACACAGGATGAACCAATTTTTTGTGGTGCAAGTGTAACACCCACATGTCATAATTGCACACTAATCATGAAGAATCACCCAAGTGCCACACAAAGGCACTAGAGAGAAGGTGGAACAAGACACACTCTTCTCCAAAAGATAAAGAACAACCAACAACAAAAAATGGCCCAAAAGCAAAGTAATGTCGACAAATGGCTAATAAGCCAAAAGGAGATTTGATCATGAAACCTCTCAAGGATGAAACATCCAACATGGATCCAAAAAACAACCCATATACTCACTAAGCATATCATTTAAATGAAAACAATGAAGTTGAAACATCAAAGAATATAAATCTCATAACATGACCTAATCAAAAACTCCTTGATGGGCATACAAAACATCCCATAAAGCATCTAGACTACACTATTAGAACACCTCGATGGCAATAACCTCATAGGTAAGTTTAGTACAATGATGCCAAATCATGAGGACACATAATACACTACAAAAATAATCAATATAACATATCTCATGTAAGGATCAATGCACAAAAAGTCATCTATCACACAAAACGACAAGGGTCAACATACACTATTAGAATTTTGGCAAATAAATGACTAAGTGACTAAAACTTTTAGTCACAACAACTAAAAATGACTAAATTCTACTAATTTTTTGCAACTCAGCTATAAACGAGTAAATAAATGACAAATTTGGTCATTGAATAAAAAAATATTTAGTCACAAAAATAAAATGACTAAATAGTTAGCGACCCAAATAAAAATTAGTCAAAAATTTTAAAAGAACTTTTCAGGAAATTAATGGTGGGATGTATTGCCGCGACTCACTATTCACATTCATTCCAACATTTTTCGGTATCTGCATTGCCATCATACCCTGTTCTATGTCTTCCTTCTATTTGCACTCAAATCTCTAACTCCGTACTAAATATCACCATCACCATCACACTCTTTACTTGCAGGCACTCTAACATGCTCTTCACCCTTGGAATATCTTTGACCCTTCAAAGCTGGTTGTGGTAGACTCACTGAAAAACAAAAGGTTAGGAATGTAGAGATGAAATTACTTTCCCAGAGCTACTTCGCACTGAGGCATTTTGAGTTACAACAGCTACTTGCATGGGCAATAAAGAGGAGAGGACTTGGAGACTTTTGAAAAGGCGGGCAAGGAATTTGGAGTTTGTTGCAATGAATTTGAAGTCAGCGAGGCCCTTTGCAGCGAAGTCAGATTTGGGGCACCCTTTGCAGCAAATTCAAAGGTAATTCAAAAGCCTCATTACATTTATAAACAGAAAATCTATAGCTTTGTGATTGGCAACTTACAGTAGTTACAATCTACTACTCTTAATAATGTTCTTTTACAATCTTGCCATTGTTCTGCTTCATAATGTGTTCTAGCTAAATATAATAAAATTTGGGTGTCAATGCCAAAATAAAATTTCCTCAAACAATTTTGAAACATTTTCACTGCAAGCACAACTTGTCCTTGTGCAAAGTAAACATGTGCTAGATTTACCCACACATCAGGCATCTGAACAAAGATGTTTCCTGCTACAGCTTCTTGTACCTATGTAAAAAATTCCTTTGCAATATCAAATTGACCCCTTTCAGCTAGCACAATGGCCGCCCCATTTGCAGCATAAACATTTCCTGGTCTTTGTGCCAACACTTTACAATACAGTTCTCTAGCCTTCTCAAGATGTTGTTCCTCCACCTTTGGATCCCCCCTCTCATTGTGAAAAGCTGTAAAATAATTCCAATTTCCAAGTGAAATGTCAAGATAAATTTTTTTTGCATCTGATTCACTTTGTACAGCTTTAATTGTTTCTTTTGCTTTAAGCTAGTCATCTATTTTTAGTTCCATTTTGCCAATCATAGATAAAGCGTTTGATGAGTTTTTATCCACCTTAAGTGCATCCCCAATCAATTTTAGGCTTAGTTGGATCTCATTCTGAGCCTAAGCCATGGCTGCAAGACGTAGATATGCATCCACATAATCAGGAAACTTGAACAATATTAGCCTGTATAAAAGATTTTCTTTTTCAATATCATGTAGCTATTAAAACAACCTAGCAAGATTAAATAGTGTTGTGACTTTATCCTATGGTAGCTTAAGTGAAACACCACCTTCTAGTCGATGGAAGAATTCCATATCCTTAAAGAGCACAAGAAAAACTGCAGAATTGGCACTAGGGCTTTTATTTATGAATTCAACCCAAGTGCCATTTCCTAATGCCTCCATAAAAGTTTGTTGAGCCAACTCTAGTTCATCACACTCAAAATGAAGAACCCCAATGTTGTTTAACAATTGAATGGGTACTTCTTCTCTTCTCTTCTTCAGAAGAGACTTTGTTGTCTTAAGAGAATCTAAGGCTGCACTGGGGTTTGATGATATTAATAACTCACCCATCTTGATAAATGCATGTGCATCACATGGATCTATGTGAGTTGTGTTTTTTAAAAATTCCAAAGCCTTCTCTGCCTGCCCTTGCTGAGCATATATATGGCCTACAACTTTTAAGCTCTCACATTTCTTAGGGTGGACCTCTAGAACCTTTTCAAAATTTGAGAGAGAACTCTTAAGATCTCCCAGCTTCAATTAAACCTGTCTACAAAATCATGAGGCCTCTGGCTTTCCTTGACTGATGCCATGTAGTAGCAGCTAGTGGTGTCATAATCACCTTTACTATGATAAGATCATGCAAGATTATAATATGAATGAGATTTCATGAGAGGGTGGTCAGTTGAAACAAGAGCTATCTCAGTCAACTATTCCACAAGAAAATGCTGCCCTGTGAAGAAAAAATGGTCTACTAAATGATTCAATGCCATTGCACAGTATGGGTATAATTCAAAGGCTCTATGCATCTTTTCCATTCCTTTATGAACACTACCTTTTTCACTAACTGTGAGAATCCTACAAGTAAAAAATGCACAAAACTAACCACAATAGGGTATTCCTCATTTCCATTTCTTGCTTTTTTTCCACTGCATCCATCTAACTTGCACTAGTTTCAATATAGCCTGCATCCCAAGAAGAAACACCATAACCCCCAACTGCTATTTGTATGTGAAAACCCTGTCACTAGAAGTTTGACACTATTTCCATGAGAAGTGCTTGAAGAGAAATAATTGTGCCCCCTAGCTATTTATTGTCACTAAAGTAAAGCCCCCACTCGGTGTATGAACTTGGTCATAGTGTGTTCATTCAAAACAACTGCCATAGTTATGACTGGGAGTTTTCTCTTATCTCTATGACTTCTTACTAAAGAATTGATTCTCACCCTTCTTATTCATAAATTTTTCTTATCCTTACAAACATTGTACATATATTCTGAAACCATTAAGCACATTCAGAATACCTACACTACTTCACGTCCATATACAAGACTCATATGAATCATCATAGTGACTGTTATATAAGCTTCACAAGCTACACAACATACAACTCATACAAACTTATAACAACGTTTCTCAAGCGAGTACATGAGAATGCATCACCAAAAGTAAGCACATGCATTGAATATATTGTGAGCTTTTATGAGTTGGTTTTGACAAGAGATTTGACCTTTTCATGTGTTACTTAGATCACGTACAGTCTAGATTTGAATGTTGATGCATGCCATGACTCTTGATTTTTAGCACACATAGCACATTTGATAAGCTCAATCACTATGATTTAAGTTGTAAAATGTTCTTGATTGATTCCTTTATTACCTATGTAGTCCTAAGGAAATCTAACTAATGCCTACTTCTATTTACCTCAAGCCACCTGCCATGTTCAAAAGGATGAAACCAATTTTTAAGGATATTTCTAAAGTGCCTTAAGATCTAGGCTCAGGTAATCTGAATTATTTCTGTGTTAAAATCAATTATAAAAAAATTGAGAATTTGGAATTAAAATCTAAGGTGTTGGCTTCATACATTGTATAGCTATTGTTGTATAGAATTTGGAATTAAAATCTAAGGATACACCATATATAGAGTTTGAGCACAAGTAAGTTAGATCAATAGTATTTATTTTTGTACACAATATTGTTGTGTGAGAAGAACTGATATTAGAGTTTGTCTGAGGATATACACAGTATTGTTGTGTGAGAAGAACTGATTGAGCCTTTGTGACTATCCTCAACACTATCTTCTTTAGGATGAAATTGCCCTCTTAATTTGTTGGTGCTCAAATCAACAAAAAACCCTAAAGATATGTCAAGTATTATGATAAGGTTTTATATGTGAATTTGGCCAACTAATAGAATTAATCAAATTGATTAAAATTCTCTGCACTTTAGGCTCTATTTGGCCTAGGTGGGTGTACCTTATATTCACCAAATAATTATTAGGCTTCAAATATGTTGGTGACTTTAGAACAAATTAAGGAATTTATATAATTTTGTCAATTAAATCATCCACTTCACTTAATCCAATCTGGCATATGATTTGGATTAATTTCTTTTATAAATATTTAAATCCTATTCCTAAAACAAAAAATTAAAATTGGATTTTTGAAAATATATACAAGGAAATAATTTTCACAAGAAAACAACCGGTGCTTGTTCTTGGGTTATGGAGTCTTTATTCAAAAAGATTTGTGCTTCCCTTTTAGCCACAACTCGATTTGTTTGGCAATTCAAGGTCTATGACTTGCACATGTATGCAAATATGTAAATTATATGGTTCTTCTTTAATGATCCAATTAATCTTCCCAGGTTATTGTGATTCACCTATATGATTTTAATCCTTTCTTGAAGGAGCCCAATAAAAAAACCACACGAGAAATAACAAATGTGTTCTGACAAATAAAAAATATACTTGATATATTAATTTGAATAACAAAGGAAAACTAAGTTGGAGATAGCCAGATAAATGGTTGACAATTGAAATCAACAAACAAATGAGAACTAAAAGTTTAGCACCAGAGAAAAGCAACTTTTGTATTGATTAGCTTTAAAGAATAGGCTGTGCAATGTCTCTTTCAATAATAAAATTCCTAGAGAGAGCCCATAAGGTCTTGGATTCCCTTTTATAGATTTAAGGGAAACAACAAGCTTCAAACCTCTCACATTCAAAATGGCTCTTTGTAGTCCCAACCCTTGAGATTCATTACAATATTTTCACTTTGATAAGTTTAAATTAGACTTTCAAGCACATTTTGGAATACATTATAAAACATGAAAAACATAAAGAGACAAAAATAAGAGCGTCCAAGAAGTGGTTTACATAATCTAACTTGGCCGACTCTACTACATGGTACGTGAATATATTAAGAGATCTAAATACATGAAAAAGGCATATACTAAGTGATGTGTACACATTAAGATGCAAGCTTTGAGTAAGAAAAAGTATCTTATTTAACGTGTATGACAAAGAGTGTGATTAAGGACTTAGATACGTATTATAAGAATAGATACTAACAAAGAAGCCTGATTAATAAAGAAGGGTTCGCTCCATACAAGACAAAAAGGTGTCTTAACTAAAGTAGTCTACTAAGACATGATTGATATTAAATCACAGGCAACGATTAGATATGGTGATGCAGTTAACGTGGTGTGATCCCCATAACAGATAAAAGGGAGTTAGCAAAAAAAAGTGGATATATATCATATGAAGCGATTGGAATTATTGAATGAAGATAATTAGACAGCAACGAACATCAAGTTTGTTATTGATTGTAGAAGAGATACAAGAGGCAGCGATTAGTTTGAGGAGGCATGATTCATTTGTAAAGTTGTGTCTGCTATAAAGAGTCGTAAATATTAATAGAGACATCTCCTTAGATGAAATATAAAAGAATATAGAAGGTATGATTTAAAGAGGAACAGATAGGGAGATACAACAGTCTCATATGGGGAATGGAAGAAATATTTTGATGTATAAGATAAAAGATAACAGTCTCATTAGATCAACTAAACAAGTAATTAGACTTAAATTCATAAATATATAGCAGACTTTAGATCTGCAATGGATATATTTATACAAGGCAATGATATTATTAAGCATTAGAAGGATATTGTGTAACAGGTCAGAATAGAATAGACTATATGGAAATTTTATTGTTATTATTGTGAACTCACCCATCATAGGGGGATGACAAACATGAAATGGACAAGAAATCCTACCATACTCCCCCTAAGGGCCTGTTTGGAGGCAAGTTTGGTCAGCTTCCTTGCCATACCTCCCTAGAGGGACCTTATGGAGGCTTTGCTTGATAGATTGGATACTGCCAAACCCCTCGTTAGGGCTTGTATGAAGAGGAACTGAAGAGCAGCCTGCCATGCCCCTCGTAAAGGCCTGCATGGAGGTATTATGTACCAATCAATGTCTTACCATCCCCATTAGGATTGAGTTGAGTGAGTGAATAAATGGATTTAATTACATGATAATTCTGGAACCCTAACCCTAAACTTGTGGTATTTGAATTTTTAGGGTAAAATTAGTATTGTTCCTAGAAGGGGACATTACAACTTTCAAGGTGGAATTTCTCTTCAACATTTGGAAAGATATAAATGTAGCTCTCTTTTTAGAATGTTTTGTTAATGTTCATTTTTCTTTGTATACTAAAGAAATGATTTGCTCTAATGTGCTTATGTAGATCTATTCAAGTGCAAACTAGTAACATTGCACTTAAAGTGGTGCGTTTATAGGAGCTCTTTTAGATCATTGTAGTAATGTTCCATGCACTGTTGTGAGAGTCTTGCCTTCGCCCTCTTCAAGAATGAAGATTCTCCTCGATGGCATTGATGAGGTCACATCCAATCGGCCTGGAGAGATTTTGGATCCTACTCCTATGGAGCTCTGAACCCCCAAGAAAGAGAGATAATGCTATCCACGACTGGTCTCAACCTTCACAATCATCTTCTGCTTCCTCTCAAGGGCATGATGCTACTAGTTGGCCAAACTCTAGCAAGACTTGGTTTCCTTGTCTAGATTTGGCTATTTCTCTAGTTTGTACTCAACAACCTTCAGATGACACTCCTAAGGAAGAGGGTGCTCTCACTAGGTGGGAGTCGATTGATGATAATTCTATCCTTGGTGATATTTGGGGAAAACCTAATGATAAGGACCCTCCTCCTATGGGTGTTGCTTTAGCTGCTTAATTTCTTTGTATTCGAACTTGACTCTTTATTGAGTTTCGTCTTTATTTTGGGTCTCACCCTACATAGACTTTCAGGGTGTGCCTTTCTACCACCAATCTTTTTTTGAATATTGTACTATTATCTTTTTAGTTAATAAAAAGTTAATATGAATTATTCATAAAAAACATTATTAAGAAAGCTTAAATATTAAAAAATATAATTTATAATACTAATTTTTATATTCTTTGATTTTCTTTGTTTAAGTATTACTTTATTTAAATATTAGTTTTTAAAGTCACTTTAAGTAGATATGACATCTTCTCATTCCATTGTAAATAAATCAAAATGTTTTTAATAAAAATTGTGACAAATTTTTTTAAT
This sequence comes from Cunninghamia lanceolata, assembly GCA_027924645.1. Classification (NCBI taxonomy): domain Eukaryota; kingdom Viridiplantae; phylum Streptophyta; class Pinopsida; order Cupressales; family Cupressaceae; genus Cunninghamia; species Cunninghamia lanceolata. The sequence goes on from BSBN01000254.1 coordinate 19,929,475, forward strand.
GAGTGTTTTGCGTCACACTATGCAATTCTTCATTAAGATGAAGCAAATTTTTTTTTTTTTTTAATTTTATCCGAGTGTGATCCAAAATGTTGATTGAAAAATTCTCACAGAAATTTTACCAAAAGCATTTTGCTTACATTAGTTCAAAAAATTTCATCGACCTAGCCCTTGGTCATATGAGTAGGGGCCTGGGAATGCGAGTTATGTTTCTTGAATCAAACAGTCCTAGCTAAGAATTTAGAGGCATTAGTTTTTTCCTACATAGGAAGGGCATTAAAGGCTCCATTGCCAAACACTTGCCAAAGCCAAGTATAGTTAATGGATTGCTTGAGAAATTTGCAAGTATTATCTATAAAAGTGTATGTATGTTTTTAGATCGGCAAGTTCTGTTGTTGTCAAGTTTGAACATTATGTAGGCCCCACATGGGATTTGGATGCCTCATAATTTGTGCTAATTATTTCAATTGCTTGTGGTTCTTGCTATCCACTACAATTCATAAATCACAAGGGCTTACACTTGATAGAGTGTCAATAGACATTAGAGACATTGATTATTATGATTTGATGTTCACTGCAATCTCATGGATTTGACACTTCGTCGAGTTGCACATTTTCCCAGCATTTACCTTCCAACAATATGCAAAGATGCAAGACAATGCATATGTAACCTTAAAGAGAAGGGAAGAGGTTCACCTAAGTTTTCCAACATTTGACTTCCAACGATATGCAAAAATGTAAGTAGACATTTTAACTACTTGTATATTTACATTTTAGGAATTACTATAATATACAATTGTTTTGTGGATGCCAACAATATGCAAAGATGCAAGACAATGCATATGTAACCTTAAAGAGAAGGGAAGAGGTTCACCTAAATTTTCCAACATTTGACTTCCAACGATATGCAAAATTGTAAGTAGACATTTTAACTACTTGTATATTTACATTTTTCATTACCATAATATACAATTGTTTTGTGGATGCAAATATCTATCAGCATACCAATTACACAATGGTTGTGATTGCAAGGTTGTGAGCACCATAATAATTATTTTCTCAAGAGTTCGTGAAGAGGAGAGGAATTACCATGTTGATGATGATGTTGGAGAGCGGGTGACATACAATGAAAGGTCAGGAAAAAAGATTTGTTTAACGAATGTGGCTGCTGGGATTCGAGCCCAGGTCTCCACGGCCACAACGTGGAATTCTCACCACTAAACTACAGCCACTTCTGACAGTGACGTTTTAGATACTACAGTACACAGACAATTTATTACTCTATAAACATGCTGCATGTTGCGGTGTTTAACGTGTTGTGTCGTGGGTTTGTTGGAGGTCCACGGTCGTTGTAAATTTAATTTCTGTTTTCCGTTTTTGTTGTGCACAGCGATTACCCTTCTTTCTGCGGCAGTGAATGGGATTTTGCCTCCCACGAAGAAATGTCATTTCTGCCTTTTCAAGAACTTCATTTAAAAGTATAGCTAGTAGATCATATTTACATCAATTGTGGCTTATTAGCTTAGTTGGTCAGAGCGTCCATTTCTCATTAATTTTTTGATGCTTGGCCTCTACTGAAACTAATATTGTACTTATCTGTAATCATATTGCTGTTTCTGATCCCCTACTGAGATCAATATTATCGCTACTGAAATCAATTAAATTTTGCTGTTGCTTATACATCAATCACATTCGGCCCATACGCAAGTTGTAGCTTCATAATGCCAAATTATGTCTTTCACTTCTCACAATTTGAGATAGGCAGTGTTAAAACTATGCCAAAATTTCAAAGCTACAGTGTACTCAGTTTTGCTTTATTATGGTTAGGTTTTAACTTTCACTTCTCTCAAATTGAGATTGGTATTGTAATTGTAATAGATATCTTTTGTAAATTGACATTGGTATTGTTCATTTTTGTGATACGTGTCTATATTGAGTATTTATTCATAGGTGGATGTTAATAGACTCAAAAAGTTTGAAGTTGTTGAGAGTTTAAGGACTTTGCCTCATTCTTAGACTTCTCCACACCATTGGGCACATCGAACCTTCTAGGAGGCCGGTCCAAAAGCTAGAGTCTAATGAAATTTGATTTGAAGCCTTTGTAGATAGCCCCAAATTGCAATAGTTCCTAGCCTTTTTAGGTGCATTTGTTCCAATTCGTTTATCCTTTTCCATTGTTTGTTTGTTTGTGTGCATGTCTTTAGCCAATAATTAGACTTAGCTCATATTGTTAGGTGTTTATGTGATAAAAAATACTTAATTGAATTAGTTATAATTTATATTAATACTTAACCACAAACCCAAAAAGAATGATTATCTTGTTCTTTCATTTTAGGGAACTTGTAACTTACATGCTTTGTATGCTTTTGATGTGCTTTTGAGTAGCTTTCATACCCATTAGATTAGTTCATGCTTTCATTACATCTAGTGTTTACTTCTCTCTTTTTCCTTTGTGCACTTTCCTTTGCTATCTTTGTTCCCATTGTTTTCCCATTTTTTGTGTCCTCCTTTGTTGTTTTCTTCCTCCTACTCTTGCTTGTCTTGTTTTAGGTCTCCCCTTACCAACCTTTGTTCCCTAGTCATGGCTTATTCTTCTTCTTCTTCTTCCATTCATCCAAACTCTCTTCACACAAAGTTTTGTGTTGGCTTCTTCTCCAAAAAATTGTGGGTCCTTATCCATATCCTCACATTCCTCAACAAGGCCCTCCCCCCTGCTCTGTGTGACTTCATCTCTATCTCTCTAACCACCCACCTTTATTTTCCATCTTTCATTAAAAATTATCCCAATTCCATTTCCCATATCCCTACCCTCAAACCCATTGATTCTCTTATACCTTTTGACACCAGAACTTGTTACTCTTTAGTGAGGTTGCCCCTACTGAAGACATCACCAATGAATAATTAAAGAACTATCCATTTTCTTTCCCTCCATTTTCTCTTTTCACTTCTTTAAATGATGATCTTATTTCTCGCTCCCCATTTCCAATACACTTACCAAAGAGCCTTTCACTAGCCTTTCTCGTTTGACACACTCATTTCCTCTCCCAAACTATTACCATTGTTATTTCCCACTACACTTACCATAGAGTCTTCCACTAGCCCTTCTCCTTTTTATACACCCCTTTCCTCTCCCAACCTATTACCATTGCCATTTCTCACTACACTTATCATAGAGTCTACTAGATTTATTGTAGGATTCATGTGACTTGGTTCTGAGTTTGACAGACCTTTCATTAAAAAAGTATACTCGTTTCTCATGATATCTAAGCCAAAGGTTAATCAAAGAAAACCCGGCAGGGGAGACTTTACAATAAAAGAATAATGAAAATAATTGTTTCTAGTTGTGTGAGAATTTTAAATAAAAAAATAAAAAAGATTATGCTTGAGGGTTGTGGTTCAAAGGCAGAGGTTCCAATCATGCCAGTGACTCCCAAATAATAACATCCATTTATCAATAAAATAAATAAATAAAAAGAGTATTTGTAACACACATCAAGTTTTCATAGTTCATGTGATTGTTAGGGTAGTTTTGGAAAAACTCTGTTCAATTTTTTTCCAATTCAAATAAAGTAAACAGAGTTTTTTCAAGAAAATATTTGCAACAGATATTGCCTAAAAGTAAACATATTTTTTCACCGTCCATAAAATTATTAGAAGTAACTTCCAGAAAAAACTTTGTTATTATTTTTTAATAGTTTAAGCTATTTGTAACAAAAAGATTACCTGGCAATGAACAACCCAAAAAAACAAATATATAAAAAGTTTATTTTCCACTGAACAACCCAAAAATAAATATTAAAAAGAAGATTCCCTCACAATAACAAGAACGCTAATGCGAATTGTCTATCCAACCCTCTTGATGCACATTTGACCGTATTTATTTATTTATTAATAAATATGGTCAAATGTGCATCCAGAGGGTTAGATATGTTAGTTTTAGGATCAGAAATGTAAGCAATCAAAAAATGCAACACATAAGACAATGAACACGATGTTTACCCTGGGAAAACCCTCCTACTCAAGGGAGAAAAACCTAGCAAATAATCTCTTCTTATATATCAGAATAAAAGGAGCAGAAACCTGCTTACAGAATCAGGCCTTACACAAGGCTGAGTATATACAAGGAATGGAGACAGTTCTTTTTGATACAAATAAATATGCTTCCCCTTGAAATCTGGTCTGCTACTAATGGAATGGCGAAATTCTGTTGGAGGTACGAATGAAGTGATTGAATTGATTATCAAATGAGATGAAATCACCTCTCATATATACAAGGATAGGCGACCTCTTCACTAGGTCGGCCCCCTTAGAGAATAAAAGATATAAAAATATTATTGTTTACAAGAAGGCCGACCTGCCTTAAACAAGGGGAAAATAGCTCCTGAAGCTATAAAACACTAACACTCCCTCTTAGATAGGGAGGTATTTTCCAGATATCTATGCCATGGAGTCTCTCAACATGATGCCCACAATGGCTACGCCCATTTGTGAAAAAAAAAACTCAAAGGTTCATCACGGAGTCTCTCAATGTGATGTTGTCATGGAGTCTCTCAACATGATGTCCACCATGGCTACTCCCCTGTGTGGAAGGAAACACATGTACAAGTGTTCATCATAGAGTCTCTCAACACGATATCATCATGGAATCTCTCAACATGACGTCCACCATGGCTACTCCCATGTGTGGAAAGAAACACAAGTACAAGGGTACATTAGGGATTCTCTCAATGTGATGTCGTTATGGAGTCTCTCAACATGACGTCTCATCTTAGCCTCAAAGATGAACAAGGGCTCGCACCTCATATTTCTGTCTCAGAGAAATATACACTACAAGGGTGTTCACCTCATATTTTTCTGTCTCAGAGAAATATACACTACAAGGAACCTTCATGATGATGCGACTCCCTCTAAAGCTCCAAGTGCTAACATCAACCTCCTACCTTCCTCGTCCAAGGTTGCCTCTGTTGGTTTGTCAGACTCCCTCTGAATGTTAATTCCTCCTCTTCGAAGAAACAAATCAACTTTAGTATAAGAAACCTTCTGAATCGACTTTAGAGCTTGGCTCCTTCTGAGATGTCCCCATGGCAATTTCTGCAATAGAAACAAGTTGTGTAGATCTTAATTTGCAATCTCGAACAAAATGACCATACTTGTCACACTTGAAACACTGAATATGAGAGAGATCCTTCTTCTTCGTAGAATCTGATTCTTTATCTCTATTCCTCTTTACAGGTCGTCTGTTGGTTCTGCTGCTTCTCCTGCTACAAAGTGTTATCATGGAGGCCATACTTCAGAAAAGCCTGTTGTTCTCAAGTGCATGGCCCCCTAAACAGATTTTGAAAGCAGATATTTATGCATCACAATCATTTCTCTAATATCAATTCAAAAGAAATGACGAACAACTATTACTGTCTCTCTAATTACATGATAATAGACAAGCTCCAGAATCTGCAAAGTAACGCAGCTTCCAGCCAATTGTCCACGGCCTCGGCCAAGCACATGACAATTGAAAGTTGAAGGAAGCTAAACAATATTTTCTCTTCACAAGGCAAGGCCGCCACCAAGACTTTGCTTCGATTGTTCGAAAGTGACGATTTAAGCGATGCACAGGATCAGATGAACAGAGTTAAAGCTTATAATAAAATTAATAAAGAACATCTGCGAGAAGCTTGTACCGCCGAACAATTGCCTTGGACCTATTACTACAATGGATATACAATGAATGGAGACACTTCTCTGTGATACAAATAAATATGCTTCCTCTTGAAATCTAGTCTGTTGCTAATGGAATGGCGAACTTCTGCTGGAGGTACAAATGAAGTGATTGAATTGATTATCAAATGAGATGAAATCACCTCTCATATATACAAGGATAGGCGACCTGTTCACTCGGTCGGCCCCCTTAGAGAATAAAAGATATAAAAATATTATTGTTTACAAGAAGGCCAACCTGCCTTAAACAAGGGGAAAATAGCTCTCGAAGCTATAAAACACTAACAAGATAGACGTTGCCACGCTAATGAGGTTCCCCATGGTACGGGAAGTTACGAATAAACCAGCCTCCAAGGGAGAAAGAATGTTTATTATAATTATTATTATATACCATTCGGAGGAGAATGACATGGTATTTGGCGCTTAATGGGCAAGATTCAGAAAAGTCCAAACCAAACGGGAAAAAACTCAATTTTAAATTGTAGACTTCTAATGTATTTCAACCACAAATGCCCACCCATTTGGACTCTTGTTACTTCCTTCCCAAGGTAGGGGTTTTATAGCATCCATAGAATCCTGAAGTAAGCTAACTAATCAAATGAATTTATTTAACTGTATAGTTTTTTTTTTTTTTCAAATTTATTGAGCCATGTTTCATGAGAATGAATGGCACTCAATTTAGGTGACGCTCATATAGGTAACTCATTCTAAGGAGGTCACTTATTCTAGTACTACTCCAACTCAAGCACGTTTAACCATGAAGTTTCCCAAGATCAAGCCCACTTAACTTGCTACCTCATTTCTCTTACATTTTTTTGGTCTATATTAAATGAAGTGATAATTTTTTTTCTTGGATCTACCTTTTATTGAATTCTTTTTTTTTTGGTAATAACCAATGAAATGTAAAAAAAGGTTCATTACTTTTGTTTCACTAAATTTTAAATTTATACAATAAATGTTGTATCCTCAAATATCAATTCCATTAATAATATTGATATTGTTGAAATGACATTATTGTGTCAAGATAAAAACATTAGCAAAGTGTAAGGTGTGTATTCAAGTACTCTAATGAGATGACCTATTCTAACAAGATGCCCTCAAATTATTATCCAACCACTCTACTTAAACATGATCTAATTTAATGGTCAAACAGTTGATAACAATTTTATACATCATCCACACTAAAAGGTGATTAATATTTCTCCTATTTTCAGCGGTCAAAATTGACCTTTGACTATTGAATTGAACGATGCTTAAAATTAACCTTATTGCATAATTTTTTTTATGTTCAGACATATATCTTATTAGTACCTGGTGAAGGCAGGTATATTTATGCATCCATTAGGTTTTATTAGTTTGTATCCAATCAACCAATGAGAGAAAAATTAAAACAATTTGACTAAATTTCCTAATGTATATTGTTTTCCAAATTTCTTTCAAAATAAAAAATAATTTCATTTGGCATTCTATTGGATAATAGTTTTGAATAGTCTTATTGTTTGACGTAAGCTATTGGAATGTCAATGTAATGGAACATTTTTTTTTCATTGATAGCTATAGCAATAATATCTTTTTTGTTCACTCTTACTAATAATGTTGTCCACTATTATTGTTTGACATAAGTTATTGAAGTATTAATGTAATGGAGAGGAAAATATTCTATTGAGTTGAGTGAATAAATGGATTTAATTACATGATAATTCTGGAACCCTAACCCTAAACTTGTGGTATTTGAATTTTTAGGGTAAAATTAGTATTGTTCCTAGAAGGAGACATTACAGCTTTCAAGGTGGAATTTCTCTTCAACATTTGGAAAGATATAAATGTAGCTCTCTTTTTAGGATGTTTTGTTAATGTTCATTTTTCTTTGTAAACTAAAGCAATGGTTTTCTCTAATGTGCTTATGCAGATCTATTCAAGTGCAAACTAGTAACATTACACTTAAAGTGGTGCATTTACAGGAGCTCTTTTAGATCATTGTAGTAATGTTCCATGCACTGTTGTGAGAGTCTTGCCTTCGCCCTCTTCAAGAATGAAGATTCTCCTCGATGGCATCGATGAGGTCACATCCAATCGACCTGGAGAGATTTTGGATCCTACTCCTATGGAGCTCTAAACCCTCAAGAAAGAGAGATAATGCTATCCACGACTGGTCTCAACCTTCACAATCATTTTCCACTTCCTCTCAAGGGCATGATGCTACTAGTTAGCCAAACTCTAGCAAGACTTGGTTTCCTTGTCTAGATTTGGCTATTTCTCTAGTTTGTACTCAACAACCTTCAGATGACACTCCTAAGGAGGAGGGTGCTCTCACTAGTTGGGAGTTGATTGATGATAATTCTATCCTTGGTGATATTTGGGGAAAACCTAATGATAAGGATCCTCCGCCTATCGGTGTTGCTTTAGCTGCTTAATTTCTTTGTGTTCGAACTTGGCTCTTTATTGAGTTTCCTCTTTATTTTGGGTCTCACCCTACATAGATTTTCAGGGTGTGCCTTTCTACCACCAATCTTTTTTTGAATATTGTACTATTATCTTTTTAGTTAATAAAAAGTTAATATGAATTATTCATAAAAAACATTATTAAGAAAGCTTAGATATTAAAAAATATAATTTATAATACTAATTTTTATATTCTTTGATTTTCTTTGTTTAAGTATTACTTTATTTAAATATTAGTTTTTAAAGTCACTTTAAGTAGATATGACATCTTCTCATTCCATTGTAAATAAATCAAAATGTTTTTAGTAAAAATTGCGGCAAATTTTTTTAATCAGTGTTTTGCATCACACTATGCGATTCTGCATTAAGATGAAGCAATTTTTATTTTTATTTTTTATTTTATCCAAGTGTGATCCAAAATGTTGATTGAAAAATTCTCACATAAATTTTACCAAAAGCATTTTGCTTACATTACTTCAAAAAATTTCATCGACCTAGCGCTTGGTTTGCCCTTGGTCATATGAGTAGGGGCCTGGGAATGCGAGTTATGTTTCTTGAATCAAACAGTCCTAGCTAAGAATTTAGAGGCATTAGTTTTTTCCTACATAGGAAGGGCATTAAAGGCTCCATTGCCAAACACTTGCCAAAGCCAAGTATAGTTAATGGAGTGCTTGAGAAATTTGTAACTATTATCTATAAAAGTGTATGTATGTTTTTAGATCGGGAAGTTCTGTTGTTGTCAAGTTTGAACATTATGTAGGCCCCACATGGGATTTGGGTGCCTCATAATTTGTGCTAATTATTTCAATTGCTTGTGGTTCTTGCTATCCACTACAATTCATAAATCACAAGGGCGTACACTTGATAGAGTGTCAATAGACATCAGAGACATTGATTATTATGATTTGATGTTCATTGCAATCTCATGGATTTGACACTTCATCGAATTGCACATTTTCCCAGCATTTACCTTCCAAAAATATGCAAAGATGCAAGACAATTTGGATCTACTTGCTACCTCATTTCTCTTACATTTTATTTATCTATATTATTTGAAGTGATAATTTTTTTTCTTGGATCTACTTTTTATTGAATTCTTTTTTTATTTCGCAATAACCAATGAAGTGTAAAAAAAAGTTCATTACTTTTGTTTCACTAAATTTTAAATTTATACAATAAATGTTGTATCCTCAAATATCAATTCTATTAATAATATTGATATTGTTGAAATGACATTATTGTGTCAAGATAAAAACATTAGCAAAGTGTAAGGTGTGTATTCAAGGACTTTAATGAGATGACCTACTCTAACAAGATGCCCTCATATTATTATCCAACCACTCTACTTAAACATGATCTAATTTAATGATCAAACAGTCAATAATAATTTTATATATCATCAACACTAAAAGGTGGTTAATATTTGTCCTATTTTTAGTGGTCAAAATTGACCTTTGAGTATTGAATTGAATGATGTTTAAAAATAACCTTATTGTATAATTTTTTTATGTTCAGACATATATCTTATTAGTACCTAGTGAAGGCAGGTATATTTATGCATCCATTAGGTTTTATTAGTTTGTATCCAATCAACCAATGAGAGCAAAATTAAAACAATTTGACTAAATTTCCTAATGTATATTGTTTTCCAAATTTCTTTCAAAATAAAAAATAATTTTATTTGGCATTCTATTGGATAATAGTTTTGAATAGTCTTATTGTTTGACGTAAGCTAGTGGAATGTCAATGTAATGGAACATTTTTTTTTATTGATAGCTATAGCAATAGTATCTTTTTTGTTCACTCTTACTAATAATGTTGTCCACTATTATTGTTTGACGTAAGTTATTGAAGTGTCAATGTAATGGAGAGAAAAATCTTCTATTGATAGTTATAGCAATAGTAAAACTTTTTCTCTATTGCATAGCATTATAATGGGAACATCTATTATTTATAATTTTAAAAAAATAGGAAAAATGGTGTCAAAAATATGCTTTCAATAGCCATCCTCGTGAAATTGTCAAAATTTATATTTTATCATCTCTCAAAGTTAACAAGATTGCATTATTGATTTCAATCCATTCATAAACCCATTTGAAAATTTTACATAAATAGATTTTCTCATTTTAACTAATTTAATATTATAAGTGTAGAAATTTATGTCAAACTATTTACATACAATTTTTATTTATGTCCTTGTTTAGTTAACAATGTTTTATTTACAATGAATCAAATTCAAACATTCTTTATATCAACATTGTCATAGAAATAAAATAATAAGTTATAATACTATAATATTATGTAATTATAGCTTTTGACAAATCCAATTATCACTATTTTCACTTCCAAACATAATTTCAATCAACAAATTATCTGGATATCATGAGTCTCTTGTTGTCATCTAGAACTTGCCAAATATAACATTATTTGACAGTATGTATGTGCATGACAAAAAGAAAATGGATCTCTAATGACTCATAGGAAGTATGCCATCTTAAGACGTCAACTAGAACTTGTAGTGAGTGCAAAATATGACATTATTTGACAATGCACATGCAAGACAAAAAGAAAATGGGTCCCTTCAAATGGCACTAGCCGACTTCTTTAATATCATCTGCATTAATGCCCTAAAGCACAATTGACTCAACATTTGTTGTAACTTGTGTCAATCTTTAATTGAGATAGCTTCTCAAGAGATTTTCATAGACCATCATAATAAAAAAAAATTGCTTCTTAGAAAGGAAAACTCTTACTCAGGTACCCTTCATACTCTTTTGAATGTCAACTACAAAGTGTATCTCAATAGCTTCTCAATTCTATTGATAACTTGTGATCACCTAAGTTTTTTGACTCATTTTACTCAACTTTTAGTACGGTTGTTTGTGCTAATATTATTGAGAAATCCATAGTTGTGCAAGATAAATCAAAACAAGAGACACTTTATATTGGCAATTGGCAAAATTTCCTACTTTCAATACAACATTATCCTTCAGAGATTTCAACTTACTTTGATCTTGTCCTTGCTCAGTCTAATGAAAACTTTTATGTAAGAATTCTTAGCTACTATATAGATATATAGTCATGGTTTACATAGTGCTCACCACTCTCACCTGCATAAATCTTCTCTTCTTCCATATGGACACATAGATTGTAAATCAAACACTGAATAAAATAACATTCACTAAAATAAACTCTTAACATGGACTCTAGTATTTTTATGCCCATTTATATATCTGTCTTAGTTCCAAGAATGCCTTTTAAAGTTTCCAAAGACAAGCACAAACCCAACTTGTTTGTTCATTCTAATTTATACGCTTCTGTACTCCAAAATTTCATGAATCAGGAACCTAACTATATTTATATCTTATTAGTATCTATTTTTTTTAGATATACTATTGTAATTAAAATTACTTAATTGGTTATTAGTTTTTTTTTATCTAATAATCAATCATATGCACTATAATTTTTCATATCTAAAGTAATTATTTATTTTCTTCAAATTTAACATGTAAAAAATTTTAATCAATAATAAAAAATTTATAGACATTCTTATTGGCTATCCACTTTAGCCTCTTATTGTAACCTTCACTTCAATCAATACACATATTAAATAAATAAAAAATATGACAATTGATATACTTTGGAGCAATTTCAATTGACACATATTCATTTCAATAAATAACTATACTTGATAGTAATAACTAGCTATATTATAATATTACAATGCGTGCATTTAAGAACACTTAAGACAATGTTACCTAAGTAAATGAGCTCAAATAACCAAACATACATCCGAGATGCTCAACTAATATTTCACATCACTGATTTTCATTTTCATGTAACAAAGTCAAAAAACGGAAGCATGTTACATCTTTGACTCTCAACTGGACACTTAATTTTTGGTATTCAAACATTTGATAGACTTTGTATGAATTCCATGACTTTTATTAAGCTAAATGAGATGATCTTGAGGGGTACCAAATCTTCTAGTCATGGTGATTTTGACTATTTGTAATGTGTATGTCCAAGACAACACAACTCCAACTAAAGACTTTGGATAACAAGCATGGAGTTGTCTAATTTCTATGCTTTCTAGATTGGTTACATTTGTTCTTTCAGCTCATGTAAACGTTTGTATGTAAATAGTTTGTTGCTGCTTTGTTTGTTTGACAATGGACAACTCTTTGGGTTGTTCTTTTTTGTTCTATTGAAGTTTGTTTGACCGACTGTTTGTTTTTTGCTACTCATGTTCTATTTTTGTGATTCCCTTTATGTTTATTTCAATTAAAAAAAACTATTTCCACTTCACTAAGATGACTCAGATCAGAGTAATTTGGTTTGAAGTCCATTTGCACCTTGACAATACACACAAAAGGCTCAAATAAAGAGCTTTTAATAGCTGACAATATCATATTTTAATTACTGAATAATATAGAGCTCAAACACATGATGTGGAGCACATAGGTACTTTTTCCTCATTATTTGATGTTAGATGTATGTAGAGACAAGGAAATGGAGTGAAAGTTAGCCACAGAAAATGATTTTGTAATAAGGTTCTGCTAGGACAAGTAAAGGTGCTAGAGGTGTCATCTTTGGCATGGTTATAGGCCTAGGATATATTATCCCTTAAAAATTTAGAGCAATTGGTGGGGTTGCATCTATTGCCATACAGTCTTGTGCAACAGTACTCTAGTGTATTATATTTGGTGCAAGTGAGTTTGCACCCATCGTTCACCTTGAGGTCATTGGGGCACTTAGAATTAATGTCACTCAGTCATGTAGTTATGGTGAAATCTAAACTCCATACAAAAATACCTTCTAACATACCATAACATGACTAAAATTACATGTTCATATCATCCATCAACAAGTATCATGGGTGGGACTTAATTATCATTAAAAGACAAGTTAACAAAATATTTTGTACATAGGCACCATGTAATGTGTTCTCACTGGAAAAATGTCATGTGAAATCCCTTGAACTCTTGTCACTATCTACCTCAAATTCAAAAATCATGTGCATTTTCAATTTAAAAAAATGTTGAACTTCCTATCCCATCTACAAGTGGCTATAGTTGCCATTGCTCTATGATATTCGTGTTGTCACGTGAAATTACACCCTGCTTGAAGCCTATTCAAGAATTCCAATGATACAATGGGACTAATCTCAAGATGTGGGATCTTGTAGATGAGATCAAACCTCCAGAGAAGATTGGTTCCTCTTTCTAAGCTTAAGGCTCAGAGAATTAAACTAAATCTAATGCTGCTCACAGGGAAAAGGGGAATAAAATACTGAAATTAAAAGGGGAGCACCTAATGCGCTAGATTTGTAATGTGTTTTAACTGTCTGAATTAACATGTGCAACAATGACTTCAAGACTGTAAAAGGCTCACACAGACTAAAACAAGCTACATAGATGTTCGACAGAGTACTAAATCCAAGAAAGGGGCCATTTTACCCACAATGCCAAAATCTAATTCTCAAATAAACACAGAATAACACTTTAGAGAGAGGCAAAATAACAGTCTATATTAGTCATGAAGGCTAGAAAGCCATTATAGAACAGAATAATTTACTGCAGGAGAAATAGATACAAAATAACTGATTACACTCATTAGTGAACTAGACTAGAAGACATCAAAGGCCTAGCTGCAAGAACAATGCATCAAATTCTATTAGTTTTTGCAATCGTGTTACAAGATCTGTGCCAACAAATTTTCTAGCATAATAGCCCAGAACAACAGCTAACAACAACAACCTTTTTTACATCTTTGAATCATGTATATATATCATTTTCAAATCACTATAGTAGTCCTGGGCATTGGATTTTGGTCAATCGGCTTGATGTATGCGCTCATGCTGCATTAATTTTGGCTCAGAAACACTACCAAAAGAGGGACGATGACCATGCCCCTTGAAGTCCCAAAACTGTAGAGGAGATTGATTGCATACATGGGTGCTAGACACATTTATGAGAGAAGGTCCCAAGATACCTCCAGATACCTGCAAATCCATTTTGTTTCTCATTTGTACATGCGCATTGAAGATTTTCACCATTTCAGCTACTTGCAATTGACTTTGGCCTGTGAAATTTAATGTTGGGTACATTCACCTTGTAACAATGGAATAATTTTAGGGACTGGACAAGCTTTTACAACACTTTAAAATATTTAAATTTCTTTAAATATTCTAAAGATTACACTCTATTGATTTTCCCTTTTTCTGGCTCTCTATTTTGCCTTATCAACAAAATCTCATTTTCCTGAACCATGGCTCCTTTCTTCTTCCTTACACCTTATCGGTGAAATCTTGCTTTTGTGAACCATAATTGGCCTTGCTTTTGCCTTATCGGCAAACTTTAACTTTTTTGAACCTTGTTTCCTGGTGTCATTTTCCCTTATTGGCAAATTTGAATTTTCTTGAACTTAGCCTTTGCCGCTCTTAGCCTTGTTGGCAATTTCACCCTTTTCAGAATTATCCTTTGTTTTGCCTTTGTCCTGGCTCTTCTTTATTGCCTTACTGGTGATATATGAAAGTCATGAACTTGTTGGAAAGTTCTCTGTTTCTCCAATTCTTTGACTGGCCGCTCTTCATAACTTTTCACATTATTGGTGAATCTTGCTTTTCTATGAACCTCCTGTGCCTTAGCTGATTTCTCCTTCCTTATCTTCTTTGCCTTGTCTACAAATCGCCCTATCGGCAAACTTTGGGAATTTTGAACTAGTTGTTGGGTTCGCTATTTCGCCGACCTCCCGACAGAGTCTTTCTTTGCTTCATTCCTTTATCGGCGAATTCGCTGATCGAAGAACTTGCCAATTGGTGAAATTAAGGTTCACCAAACCTTAAGTTTACCAACAAAGGCAAACATTTGCTTTTCTTTTTATTTCTACCTTAGCCGCTTACTCATCTCCCACTTTACTCAGTCAATGAGAAAATGACGGAGTTTGGACTTCGGACCTTCTACCTACACCTTGCCAGAGATAGAAGAAGAGAGAAACTCTGAGCCCTACAAGTTTGAAGACTTGGCTAGTTTTACAAAGGTTCGGCAAAGTTCAGGGTTCGGGCCTTCAGCATTCCTCCTTCCAAAAGAAAGGAAGAGGGAAGAAGAGAAGTCTGAAGTCCAACTCCTCAAAACACTTAAAAGTATTTTGAAGGAAAAGAAGCAAGAATCGGGACCTGAGTCTTCCTCCCCAACGTCTATCCTATAAAAACATTGAGCTAATAGAAACATTCCACTTGTGACCACTTTTACAACTCAGCAAAAAGGCACGTCGATGAAAAGATGACTCATCTTTGTGCACGTGGCGGCCTCTCACACTTCCATGGTCATGAGATGAAGCTGCAGATGAAGGCCCACGAAATGGTGAAAACACTTCAAATTGCACCACATGTCTTCTTCTCGCGGTTTTGTAAGCCTGCTGTGGGTCCACCAAAAGGCTCGACAGAATGGTAGATTTCCTTATCATTTCTATGAGTTCCATGTGTCCCATCGAGAGTCGGTAATCAAGCCTTCCACCTTACGCCTTCTATGAAGAAGACAGAAGGCGAGGAGCCCAAACTCTGACCTCTGACATACATAGAGCATTTACTTGTCAGGCTTTGGCAAGCAGACCTCTAGCCTTTGACCTTCCAAAAGAGAGCGCGGAAGAGAGAACTCTAGACCTTCGAAGATTGAAACACTTAGCTGAATTTGCAAAGGGACAAAGCAAAGTTTGGAGCTGATTAGGATGGCATGACGAAGGGGATAACCCCGAACTCTGAAACTTCAAAAAGGCAAAAAACACAAGGACAACTTAGGATTTTTAGGACAGTCATTTTGGGTCATTTTCTCTTGCATTTCAAAAGATGGGAACACTAGGATTTCATGGATCCTTAGACTATTTAGCTAGAAGGCAAAATAGGACAACAATTCGTTTGGTTATAGCTTGCAAAACTTTACCAAAAAAAACTGAGAAACAATATTTGTTGCAAGCATAAAGGTTTATAATTTTTAATTTTTAATATAGATATAAGCTTGTATAATTACAAATTTCTATAGAAACAAATGAATTTGTTTGCAAGAATGGTGGGTTTTGTAAGTTATAACAATTTATTTACTATTCTCTAGTGGATGAGTATTAGTACTATCTTGAAAGCCCTACTTTAATATTTTTTTAACCTACATGTTGTATAATCTTTTTTTCTCCCCCATTTCTCCACCCATTTCACTTCGTCATAACCCCCAAGATCTTGTGTTGGATACAACTACATGTCCACATAGTTTGTAAATTACCTCCATTTTTGGCCCTCATACTCTTAGAAATAATGAAATTCTTAACTTATATTGGCTTTAGGCAAATAGCATGTGGGGAGGTATCTATCACCTTTAGCCTTTAAAACAACACTTGGTACACAATTCACACTATACCTTTCTAAACATGATTACCTCTTGAATTTTAATGCATTGTGTATGCTATTAATTAAAATGGGAGTAATAATTTTAAATTTTTTAGTAAAAAATTTTAAAGTATTTACTTAAATTAATTGTTAAAAGTTAATTTTTATAAATTTTAAAACAAACGAACAATGCAAATAATTAATATATTATTTTCTTTAACTAATTATTATCATTATACTTTCAACTATATTATAATAGAAAAAATAAATCATTAAGAAATTTTTATAATAATTTAATTTAATTGATTAATTTGACTTACATAAAAGCATAATACCACATAGGGGAGAGTACCCACCTTAACTTTATGCACGTCAAGCTCCTAAATGATACATCAAATTTTCATGAAAATTTTAGCATATCTTCATATTTGAGTTAAGAGCTTAAAGCTATTGTTTGGGGTTTTGGGTATCAACGATGTAGCCTAATCAACTACATCTTTGTCGAGTTGTTAAAAAACAACCAAAAACAAAAAATTTAGACCAAAACATGTGCACCAAGGCACCTATTACCGATCGCCTTATGTGTCACCATATGATTGGTTGTTTCTTGGATGTGACATGTGAAGTGTATTGCCACACATATATATACATGCACATGTCTTGGTTCCTTAGTAAATTTTTACAAGTATATTATTTTCATATATTTAATTGGGGTCTAAATGTTCGGTGCCATAACAGCTTTTAGGAGATGGTTATCTATTGGGTCCCTTCCCCTATTACAAAGTGAGCTTGTCGCAAGGAGGGAAGGGGGCACCATTACTTTAGCACATAGTATAGACATCCATCAAAACATAATATAATATAATTAATATATTAATATTAATATTTATGTTAAATTACTAATTATAGTCATTATTATAAATATAATTATATAAATTAAAATGAAATTATTTTCTTAAAATATGTTTATTTGAAAAATAGGTATAATATTATATAAATAAAATAAAATAATTTTCTTCTCTTTTTTAAAAATAATTATTATAATACTATCACATTATATAGTATATTGATGTAATTTAATGGTGGCGATTATAAAGTTATGGACTAATAATTGAAATGAGTTGGAGCACGCATCTAACTTTTCAATATAATTTATTTTAATTTTTTTTGGTTATGTAGAAATTATTTGTGTTAAATTTATTTTTTAAAGAAATAGTTTACACATTTATATTAGAGGTTTATTGTTTTTATAAAAAGTTGAACCAAATAATTAGTTGGGTGTACTATACATGTGTCCACAATCAATTTTTATTTCACATATTTATATAAAAAATTATATTAATGAACCTTGTTTTTTTAAAATTAATAACATATCGCTACATTAACTTTCTTGTTTCACATATTTATATAATTTGATTTTTTTCAAAATCTTTTTTCCCTTTTAATTCTCACATATTTAAATTAAAATAGAAGTCTTTTTTTCAAGAGCCTTTCAAGCTTCTCTTCTTGTCCTTTGGCAAGTTGTCGACAAGATTGAGAAAAAGCTAAATTATTGGATTACTAAACCCCTTTCTTTGGCTGGTAAACTCTAAATTTACTCTAAAATCTTGGCTGCCACCCATGTGTATTATTCTTCATGTTGGATGCCTTCAAAGGCCTCTTATTTGAAGGTTTAGAAATTGCTTAGAGAATTTCTTTGGGCCTCCAATGATGATCATCAAGGATATCATCATATTGCTTGATTATTATGTTGTCTTCCCCACAATGTTGCTGGCTTAGGATTACTTTCAATACATTGGTAAAGTATTGCCTTATGTGCAAAATGGATTCTCAAGGCCTTAAAGAGAAATGAAGCCTGAAAAATTCTCATTTGCCATTGTAACAATTTAGGAGTGCCTTTTGGGTGGCCAACATGGAAAGGCCTTGATTTTGGTACTCTCCTCACCATGAGGGAACCAATTTAGATTCAAGACACTTTTGTTATCAAAAGTATTTTGAAATCTTTGGAAGCTATTAAGCCATGACTTTTCTAGGTGGGAAATGACTTTTGCAATGGCCTTTTAATCATTTAACATTCTATTTGGTGGTCTCCAATTCTTTCTTGTCAAGATTGCCCTTTAGTTAAGATGTGGATCCATGCCTTGAAATTTTTCAAACAAGGCATTAGAGTGCTGCTAGATCTCATTAATAGAGCTAACAAGAATTCTCTTTCTTGGCCAGAAATTAAAATGAAATTCAGGTTGTCCAATCAAGACTGAGAGACTTTCTATATTATTATTGATGCTACCCTTAGATGATTCACAAAATTGGGGTCAGATCTTTCAAGCCTTGGCAAAAGGATTGGAAATAGTATCTTGACACACCATTTTGCAATTACAAGCCTTGTAAAGGATATTTGTGACTTTCACCTCATTTGCCTATTGTTGATCAACTAAACCATTGTTGGCAACTTCAATCTTCTTTTTGTACCTAGCATCATCAATTCCAATCTATCTAGTCAACCATTCTTGATCCTAAATTGGCCTATTTTGCTTTGTGCATTCTCTATCAAGGCCTTCCACTTGGTGCTTGTTTAGCTCATTTGGCTGTTCTTAATCCATGTTGTCTGTTTTGTGGGTAGTTTAAGACTCTCAAACATTTCTTCTAGTTTTGCACTAGAACCTAGGAAGCTTGGAATTGGATTCATGATTTTTTTAGGCCTTTTAGACTTAATCCTTTTTCTTGGCATATGTTTTTGTTAAGGGACTGGCCTTGTCTCTCTTTCAAGTATATCTAGATTTGGTATCCTTTCAGGGTGGAATTTCTGTTCAACATTTGAAAAGATATAAATGTAGCTCTCTTTTTAGGATGTTTTGTTAATGTTAATCTTTCTTTGTATACTAAAGCAATGATTTGCTCTAATGTGTTTATGCAGATTCAAGTGCAAACTAGTAGAGTTGCACTTGAAGTGACACATTTATAGGAGCTTTTAGATCACTATGGCAACACTCCATGCACTATTGCCAGAGTCTTGCCTTCCCCCTCTTCTTCTCCTCAAGGGCACCAATGAGGTCATAACCAATCAACCCGAAGAGATTATGGATCCTGATCCTATGACTCTCAGCGCCCAAGAAAGAGAGATAATGCTATGCATGACTGGTCTCAACCTTCACAATCACCTTGCACTTCCTGTCAAGGGCATGGTGCTACTAGTTGGCCAAACTCTAGAAAGACTCAGTTTCCTTATCTAGATTTGGGTATTTCTCTAGTTTGTACTCAACAACCTTCAAATGACACTCCTGAGGAAGAGGGTGCTCTCACTAGCTGGGAGTCGATTGATGATAATTATATCCTTGGTGATATTTGGGGAAAACTTGAAGATAAGGATTCCCCCTCCTATCGGTGTTGCTTTAGGTGCTTAATTTCTTTGTGTTCGAACTTGACTCCTTGTTGAGTTTTGTCTTTGTTTTGGGTATCACCCTGCATAGACTTTGAGGGTGTGCCTTTTTACCACCAATCTTTTTTTGAATATTGTACTATTATCTTTTTAGTTAATCAAAAGTTAAATATGAACATTAAAAAAATCTTATTAAGAAAGCTTAAATATTAAAAAGATATAATTTATAATATTAATTATTATATTATTTGATTTTCTTTGTTTAAGTATTACTTTATTAAATATTAGTTTTTAAAGTCAGTTTAAGTAGATATGACATCTTCTCATTCCATTGTAAATAAATCAAAACGGTTTAGTAAAATTTGTGACAAAATTTTTTAATCAGTGTTTTGCTTCACACTCTGTGATTCTTCATCAAGATGAAGCAAACTTTTTTTTTTTCAAGTGTGATCCAAAATGTTGATTGAAAAATTCTCACAAAAATTTTACCAAAAACATTTTGCTTACATGAATTCAAAAAATTCATCGACCTAGCCCTTGGTTTGTCCTTGGTCATATGAGTAGGGGCTTGGTAATGCGGGTCATGTTTCTTGAATCAAATGGTCCTGGGTAAGAATTTAGAGGCATTAGTTTTTTCCTACATAGGATGGACATTAAAGGCTCCATTGTCAAACACTTGCCGAAGCCAAGCATGGTTAATGGAGTGCTTGAGAAAGTTGCAAGTACTATCTATAGAAGTGTATGTATGTTTCTAGATCTACTAGTTTTGTTGTTGTAAAGTTTGAACATTATGTAGGTCCCATATGGGATTTGGATGCCTCACAACTTGTGCTGATTATTTCAGTTACTTGTGGTTCTTGCTATCCACTACTGTTGAAGATGGCTTGGGATTTGACAATTCAAGCTTACACTTGATAGAGTTGTCAATAGACGTTGCATGCATTTGACTTCCAATGATATGTAAAGATACAAGAGACAATGCATACGCAATCCTGAAGAGAAGAAAGGTAACTCACTTAAACACTTTGTCATCTTCCTCTAAGTAGACATTTGTATATTTACACTTATTTTGTGGATGCAAATATCTATCAGCATACCTGTTACACAATTACACAATTACACAATTACACAGTGGGTGAGTACCATAATAATGATTCTGTCAAGAGTTCGGGAAGAGGAGAGGAATTACCATGTTGACGACGATGTTGGACAGCGGGTAACATATGATACAATGAAAGATTAGGGAAAATAAAATTTTTCAAAGAATGTGGCTGCTGGGATTCGAGCCCAGGTCTCCACGGCCACAACGTGGAATTCTCACCACTAAACTACAGCCACTTCTGACAGTGACGTCTAAAAAACACCCAAAATAGATACTACAGTGCACAGACAATTTGTTAACCTGGCGTGTCGTGGGTTTGTTGGAGGCCCATGGTAGTTGTAAATTTAATTTCTGTTTTCCGTTTTTGTTGCGCACAGCGATTACCCTTCTTTCTGCGGCAGTGAATGGGAATTTGCCTCCGACGAACAAATGTCATTTCTGTCTTTTCAAGTACTTCATTAAAAAGTATAGCTAGTAGATCATATTTACATCAATTGTGGCCTATTAGCTCAGTTGGTTCAAGCGTCCATTTCTTATTAATTTTTTTATGCTTAGTCTCTACTGAAACTAATATTGTACTCGTCTGTAATCATATTGCTGTTGCTTATCCCCTACTGAGATCAATATTATCCCTCAATCTATTGCAATCAATTCAATTTGCTGTTGCTTATACAATAATCACATTCTCCCCATATGCCAAATTTTCAAAGCTACATTGTACGAAAGTTGTAGCTTCATAATGCCCAAATTATAGCTTTCACTTCTCACACTTTGAGATTGGTAGTGTTTAAAACTATTCCAAATTTTCAAAGCTACAATGTACCCAAGTTTAGCTTCATTATGGCTAGGTTATCACTTTCAATTTTAGCAGATTGAGATTGGTATTGTTATTGTAATAGATATCTTTTGTAAATTGAAAATGGTACTGTTCATTTTTATGTGTTCATATTGAGTCAAGAGGTGGATCTAAATAGACTCATAAAGTTTCAAAGTTATTCAGAGTTTAAGGACTTTACTTTGATCTCTAGACTTCTCTACACCATTGGGCACATTGGACCTTCTAGGAGCCAATTCAAAAGTTAGAGTCTAATAAAATTTGGTTTGGAACCTCTACAGATAGCCTTAAACCCAATTTCAATAGTTCTTTTCCTTTTCCATTGCATTTGCTCCAGTTCCTTTATTGTTTTTCATTGCTTTTGTGTGTGTGTCTTTAGCCAATAATTAGGTGTTATGTGATAAAAAACACTTATTGAATTATAATGTGTGTGTGTCTTTAGCCAATAATTAGGTGTTTATGTGATTAAAAAACACTTATTGAATAATTAATTATAATTTACATTAATACTTAACAACAAATCCAAAAAGAATGATTATCATGTTCATTCATTTTAGAGAACTTGTAACTTACATGTTTTGTATTCATTTGATGTGCTTGTAACAACCACCAAAATGAAGAGTAGCTTTCATACACATTAGATAATTATTAGTTCATGATTTCATTACATCTAATGTTTACTTCTCTCTTTTTCCTCTGTGCACTTTCCTTTGCTATCTTCATTCCCATTGTTTTCCCATTTTTCGTGTCCTCAAGTTTGTTGTCTTCTTCCTCCTAGTATTGCTTGTCTTGTTTTAGGTCTCCCCTTAGCAACCTTTACTCCCTAGTCATAGCTCATTCTTCTTCTTCTTCCATTCATGCTAACTTTCTTCACACAAAGTTAAGTGTTAACTTCTCCAAAAAATTTGTAGGTCCTTACCCATATCCTCACATTCCTCGACAAGGCGCTTCTCCTTGCTTCGTATGACTTCATCTCTATCTCTCTCATCACCCACCCTTATTTTCCTTCTTTCATTAAAAATTATCCCAATTCCATTACCCATATCCCTACCCCCAAACCCATTGATTCTCTTATACCCTTTGACACCATAACTTGTTACTCTTTAGTGAGGTTGCCCCTAGTGAAGACATCTCCAATGAATAATTAAAGAATTATCCTTTTTCTTCCCCTCCATTTTCTCTTTTCACTTCTTCAAATGATGACCTTATTTCTCCCTCACCATTTCCCAATACACTTACCATAGATTCTTCCACTAACCTTTCTCCTTTTGACACACTCATTTCCTCTCCCAAACTATTACCATTGCTATTCCCCAATGCACACTTACCATAGAGTCTTCTCCTAGCCCTTTTCCTTTTTATATACCCTTTTCCTCTCCCAACCTATTACCATTGCCATTTCTCACTAAACTTATCATAGTCTTCCACTAGCCCTTCTCATTTTTACACATCCCTTTCCTCTCCCAACCTATTACCATCTCCTCATCTTGTGTCTCATTATCCATCCATCATTCCTTACATGTCATAATATCCTCATTCCTCCTATGATGTTTTAAACTTACCTCCATGCTACCTTACATACCTTCACTAGTTATGTCTACATTAATCTATAATTCATCATCTTTCCCTCCTACCCCTAGTAACCAAAAATTTTTAGGTATCCCACCTATTCCTTCTATGACAACATCTCCCCCATTCTATAATTCAATTCTACCACCACCCATCTCTTTTGCATCTATTGACAATCTATTCAATCACACAAGTGCCATGACTTCTCTTACCCATCATAGCATTTTACCCCCTTCATGTGATGTCTACCCAACCTCTTTCCATAATTGGACATACATCTATATAAAACTTAAGGAAGTTGAGGTGCAATTAGAAAATCTCACCCCTTCCCCTACTTGTCAATCATCACTTCAAATCTTTGAATGTACCCTACACCTAGCAATATGACCTTGCTACACTAAATGCCAAATATAATGGTCATGGAGACCTCATTAAACATGTGAGACACTTTTTATGTCCTTGCTTCAACAATAACTTTAGATGACCCTTTCTTCATAATTTTTTCCCTACTACATTAATGGAGGACGCCTTTGATTGGTTCTATACTTTAGCTCTTAGTTCAATATATACTTTTGTTTCCCTTGTCCATTCCTTCTCCATGCATTTCCAATTTAACATAGAGCATATGGTTTCTGTACTCCAACTTACACATTGCAAACAAGACTCTATGGAAATCATCCATGAATGCACAAACTAATTTTTCTCATCACTAATCCACATGGACTTTCAATCACACAACTCCATTGCCTAATCAATAATCTTATTAATATTTTTGACTTCATATATAAAAAAAATTAGTCTTCACAAAATGTACCTCCATTTCTGAGATGTTCGTGAGAGTCATATAGGTGGATTAAATATTCACATAGTATGGTCAAATTGAGTACTCATCACTTAGAAACACTCTTGATCCTCTTCTCCCCTTTCTCTTAAACAAAAACCTAATCACACTCTGGATCATATATCATTCCAACAAAGTTTAAAGCAAGGATGTTTATTCATGTTATCGTGTTCCCACAACTACATACTAGAACATTCGACCAACCAATGCAAAACTTTCAATAATTACATTTGAAATCTCATTAACAATGGTTGCTTGCTCCTTGATAATTCTCATCCTTCCTCTGGTAACAAGAATTATTGGATTGACAAATTTTATATGACACATGTGAAGATCACATAATAACTCACCACATAACTAATCTCAACCCTAATAATAAGTGTTGTTAAGAAGAATTATATTACCATTTTTAGGACCTAGTTGCAATCATTGATGATGGGCTTACGATGGGTAAGCCTCCATCATAGACTACTTGTGGCCCTTTTTCTTTCTAACTTTATCTTGTACCTATAGTTTATTTCTATGTTTATTATCCCCTAGCATGTGATGAGCTACTATGCCATGTAGTTTTGGGAGGGCAACATGTGGTGTTTTAGTGTTCCTTGTCTCCTACTAGATGATAAGCTATTATGCCACACACTCTTGAGGAGTTAGTATGTTGTGTAGTAATGCACTTTTTTCTCTCTATGTGATATTTTCCGCTCATGTGTTCTTCCTCTTTGTGTCATGCCTTCTCCCACCTTTGTTATCTTTCTTCCTTTTACTCAAATTAAAAAATAATGAGCAATTTATCATTGTGAGAGGGCAATATATATAGAAGAATAGTCAGTTTGAAAGGGAAACCAACAAATCACCCAACCAACCACCTCATGTTAATAATAATGTGTGATTATTATTAAGATATTTATACAATACAATGATATAGAATTATTATAAATTCATTATAATATTCCAACAATCCCTCCCTTATTACGGGTAAGTGCAAGAAGATGGGGGGCCAAAAAGGGGTCTTAAGTGGCCACTTTTTTTCTGAAATCAAGAAATACTGGCCTTGGATGAGAAATTGAGCATAGTTACACTCAAAATTTAGAGATGCAACCAAAACAATGTTCGTAGTGCTCTGAGTCTACTTTCTAAACTACTATTTTGTTTTGAAAATGGCATAGATTAAGGGGTTCAAAAGAGGGAGCCACAGAAATTGGTGTTGTTTCTGTCAAAAAAATATAACATAGCATGTTTTGTGGCTCCCTCAAAAGGTCAACTTTTTTTTGGTATTTTTAGAATCGCTTCAGTGAGAAATTAGCTAATAGCATGTAGTTTATGCCCGATTTTTCTGATAATTTTTTGATCAATATTTGATTTTTTACTAATTTTTAAAGTGGACACATCCTAAAAAACAGAATTTTGGCCGTGCTACCCCTATAAATTTTGAAAACTAATTGAAAATCATTTTTTTATTTTTTTAATATTTGTAGAATGGAGTCTAGTTTCTAAATATGTAATTTTTTTGAAATTTGAATGAATAGTTATTTTACAATGAAAAAAAGACCAAACAGTGGTTTTTGCATAAAAACGGACACACAAACAAAAGAAATTAAAGATGAAAGGCTTAACATTGTTAAAATGTGAAAAAAATCACATCGTCAAATAGCTAAGAGAAAGCCTAACATTACCCATGTGTTCGATTTGTTCAACCTTGAAACACGTGCAAATCTGAGGGTTAGCACGAACGAAATTATGTGAAATTTTGAAGAATACAGAAAAACACGTATGTGACTGTTCATAAGGCACTCCAAGCCTTTGGGTTGGAAATCCAAAGCAAATCCCAAGCCCAAGGCTTGGGATTCCCAAAGCAAGAAATAACGCGAGCGCGTTATAACGCGCTCGCGTTATGTTTTGCCTTGCATTTTTCTTTCCCGCAAGTTTGTCTTTTGCCATGTTTGACATAACGCGAGCGCGTTATAACGCGCTCGCGTTATGTCCCACTCAATTTTTTTTTACATTCAAGGCTATTAATCGTGAGGGTTAAAGCATAAGGGATAGAGTTGGAAGGTTTACGGATAAGGTATTAGCGTTTAAGGTATAGTATCGAGCTCGTTGAGGGTTTAGGAATAGGGATAGCATTTAAGGTTTAGGGATGAGGGTTGACAAATTACGGTTGAGGGTCGAGGGATCAAAGTTAAGGGTTGAGGGATTAGGGTTTGACATTAAGGGTTGAGGGTTGAGGTTCAAGGGTCAAGGGTTTAGGGTCGAGGGATTAGGGTTAAAGTAGAGTGTGGAGGGTGTAAGGATTAGGGATAGGGTTGGAGGGTTTAGGGATAAGGGATTAGGGTTTAAGGTATAGTATCAAGTCTGTTGAGAGTTTAGGAATAGGGATAGCATTTAGGGATTAGGGATGAGGGATTATAGTTGAGGGATGATGGATTAGGGTTGAGGGTTGAGGGATTAGGGTTTAGGGATAAGGTTTAGGGTTGAGGGTTTAGGGATTAGGGTTTAAGGTATAGTGTTGAGGGTTGAGGGTTGAGGGTTAAGGATTAGGGTTTAGGGTTGATGGATTAGCATTTAATGTCGAGGTTAGGGTTAGAGTGTCGAGGGTAGAGGGATTAGGGATAGGGTTTAGGGTTGAAGGTTTAAGGATTGAGGGTTGAGGCTTTAGGGATGAGGGTTTAAGGCTTAAGATATAGTGTCAAGTGTTGAGGGTGTAGGGATAGGGTTTAAGTTTTAAGGGTTAAGGGTTGAGGGATATGGATTAGGGTTTAAGGTATAGTGTTGAGGGTCAAGGGATCAGAGTTAAGGGTTGAGGGATTAGGGTTTGACATTGAGGGTTAAGGGTTGAGGTTCGAGGGTCAAGGGTTTAGGGATAGGGTTGAGGGTCGAGGAATTAGGGTTAAAGTAGAGTGTGGAGGGTATAAGGATTAGGGATAGGGTTGGAGGGTTTAGGGATAAGGGATTAGGGTTTAAGGTATAGTATCGATTCTGTTGAGGGTGTAGGAATAGGGATAGCATTTAGGGTTTAGGGATGAAGGATTAGAGTTGGGGGATGTCAGATTAGGGTTGAGGGTTGAGGGATTAGGGTTTAGGGATAAGGTTTAGGGTTGAGGGCTGAGGGATTAGGGTTTAAGGTATAGGGTTGAGGGTTTAGGGTTTAGGGTTAGGGTTGAGAGATGAGGGATCAGAGTTAAGGGTTGAGGGAATAGGGTTTGACGTCGAGGGTTGAGGGTTGAGGTTCGAGGGTCAAGGATTTAGGGATAGGGTTGAGGTTGAAGGGATTAGGGTTAAAGTAGAGTGTGGAGGGTGTAAGGATTAGGGATAGGGTTGGAGGGTTTAGGGATAAGGGATTAGAGTTTAAGGTATAGTATCGAGTCTATTGAGGGTTTAGGAATAGGGATAGCATTTAGGGTTTAGGGATGAGGGATTAGAGTTGAGGGATGAGGGATTAGGGTTGAGGGTTGAGGGATTAGGGTTTAGGGATAAGGTTTAGGGTTGAGGGTTGAGGGATTAGGGTTTAAGGTATAGTGTTGAGGGTTGATGGTTTAGGAATAGGGTTTAGGTTTGAGGGATTAGGGTTTAGGGTTGATGAATTAGGGTTTAATGTTGAGAGTTGAGGGTTGAGGGTTGAGGTTGACAGATAGGGTTAATGGTCAAGGGATTAGGGTTAAATAAGAGTGTCGATGGTAGAGGGATTAGGGTTTAAGGTATAGTATCGAGCCTGTTGAGGGTCTAGGAACAGGGATAGCGTTTAGGGTTTAGGAATGAGGGATTAGAGTTGAGGGATGACGGATGACAGATTAGGGTTGAGGGTTGAGGGATTAGGGTTTAGGGACAAGGTTTAGGGTTAGGGTTTAGGGATAGGGTTTAGGGTTGAGGGATTAGAGTGAAGGGTTGAGGGATTAGAATTTAGCGTTGAGGGTTTAGGGTTTAGGATCGGGGTTGAAGGTTGAGGGATCAGAGTTAAGGGTTGAGGGATTAGGGTTTGATGTTGAGGGTTGAGGGTTGAGGTTCGAGGGTCAAGGGTTTAGGGATAGGGTTGAGGGTCGAGGAATTAGGGTTACAGTAGAGTGTGGAGGGAATAAGGATTAGGGATAGGGTTGGAGGGTTTAAGGATAAGGGATTAGAGTTTAAGGTATAGTATCGAGTCTGTTGAGGGTTTAGGAATAGGGATAGCATTTAGGGTTTAGGGATGAGGGATTAGAGTTGAGGGATGAGGGATTAGGGTTGAGGGTTGAGGGATTAGGGTTTAGGGATAAGGTTGAGGGTTGAGGGATTAGGGTTTAAGGTATAGTGTTGAGGGTTGATGGTTTAGGGATAGGGTTTAGGTTTGAGGGTTTAGGGTTTAGGGTTGATGAATTAGGGTTTAATGTTGAGAGTTGAGGGTTGAGGGTTGAGGGTTGAGGTTGAGGGATAGGGTTAATGGTCAAGGGATTAGGGTTAAATAAGAGTGTCGATGGTAGAGGGATTAGGGTTTAAAGTATAGTATCGAGCATGTTGAGGTTCTAGGAATAGGGATAGCGTTTAGGGTTTAGGAATGAGGGATTAGAGTTGAGGGATGACGGATAATAGATTAGGGTTGAGGGTTGAGGGATTAGGGTTTAGGGACAAGGTTTAGGGTTAGGGTTGAGGGATTAGGGTTTAAGGTATAGTGTTGAGGGTTTAGGGATAGGGTTTAGGGTTGAGGGATTAGAGTGAAGGGTTGAGGGATTAGAATTTGGCGTTGAGGGTTTAGGGTTTAGGATCAGGGTTGAAGGTCGAGGGATCAGAGTTAAGGGTTAAGGGATTAGGGTTTGATGTTGAGGGTTGAGGGTTGAAGTTCGAGGGTCAAGGGTTTAGGGATAGGGTTGAGGGTCGAGGAATTAGGGTTAAAGTAGAGTGTGGAGGGTATAAGGATTAGGGATAGGGTTGGAGGGTTTAGGGATAAGGGATTAGAGTTTAAGGTTTAGTATTGAGTCTGTTGAGGGTTTAGGAATAGGGATAGCATTTAGGGTTTAGGGATGAGGGATTAGAGTTGAGGGATGAGGGATTAGGGTTGAGGGTTGAGGGATTAGGGTTTAGGGATAAGGTTTAGGGTTGAGGGTTGAGGGATTAGGGTTTAAGGTATAGTGTTGAGGGTTGATGGTTTAGGGATAGGGTTTAGGTTTGAGGGATTAGGGTTTAGGGTTAATGAATTAGGGTTTAATGTTGAGAGTTGAGGGTTGAGGGTTGAGGGTTAAGGGTTGAGGTTGAGGGATAGGGTTAATGGTCAAGGGATTAGGATTAAATAAGAGTGTCGATGGTAGAGGGATTAGGGTTTAAAGTATAGTATCGAGCCTGTTGAGGTTCTAGGAATAGGGATAGTGTTTAGGGTTTAGGAATGAGGGATTAGAGTTGAGGAATGACGAATGACAGATTAGGGTTGAGGGTTGAGGGATTAGGGTTTAGGGACAAGGTTTAGGGTTAGGGTTGAGGGATTAGGGTTTAAGGTATAGTGTTGAGGGTTGATGGTTTAGGGATAGGGTTTAGGTTTGAGGGATTAGGGCTTAGGGTTGATGAATTAGGGTTTAATGTTGAGAGTTGAGGGTTGAGGGTTGAGGTTGAGGGATAGGGTTAATGGTCAAGGGATTAGGGTTAAATAAGAGTGTCAATGGTAGAGGGATTAGGGTTTATGGTATAGTATCGAGCCTGTTGAGGGTCTAGGAATAGGGATAGCATTTAGGGTTTAGGAATGAGGGATTAGAGTTGAGGGATGACGGATGATAGATTAGGGTTGAGGGTTGAGGGATTAGGGTTTGATGTTGAGGGTTGAGGGTTTAGGGTTAGGGTTGAGAGATGAGGGATCAGAGTTAAGGGTTGAGGGATTAGGGTTTGACGTCGAGGGCTGAGGTTCGAGGGTTAAGGGTTTAGGGATAGGGTTGAGGTTGAAGGGATTAGGGTTTAAGGTATAGTGTTGAGGGTTGATGGATCAGATTTAAGGGTTGAGGGTTGTAAGGATTAGGGATAGGGTTGGAGGGTTGACGGATTAGGATTTGACGTTGAGGGATTAGGATTTGACGTTGAAGGATTAGGATTTGACGCTAAGGGTTGAGGGATTAGGATTTGACATTGAGGGTTGAAGGTTTAGGGATAGGGTTGAGGGATTAGAATTTGGCGTTGAGGGTTTAGGGTTTAGGATCAAGGTTGAAGGTCGAGGGATCAGAGTTAAGGGTTGAGGGATTAGGGTTTGATGTTGAGGGTTGAGGGTTGAGGTTCGAGGGTCAAGGGTTTAGGGATAGGGTTGAGGGTCGAGGAATTAGGGTTAAAGTAGAGTGTGGAGGGTATAAGGATTAGGGATAGGGTTGGAGGGTTTAGGGATAAGGGATTAGAGTTTAAGGTATAGTATCGAGTCTGTTGAGGGTTTAGGAATAGGGATAGCATTTAGGGTTTAGGGATGAGGGATTAGAGTTGAGGGATGAGGGATTAGGGTTGAGGGTTGAGGGATTAGGGTTTAGGGATAAGGTTTAGGTCTGAGGGTTGAGGGATTAGGGTTTAAGGTATAGTGTTGAGGGTTTATGGTTTAGGGATAGGGTTTAGGTTTGAGGGATTAGGGTTTAGGGTTGATGAATTAGGGTTTAATGTTGAGAGTTGAGGGTTGAGGGTTGAGGGTTAAGGGTTGAGGTTGAGGGATAGGGTTAATGGTCAAGGGATTAGGGTTAAATAAGAGTGTCGATGGTAGAGGGATTAGGGTTTAAAGTATAGTATCGAGCCTGTTGAGGTTCTAGGAATAGGGATAGCGTTTAGGGTTTAGGAATGAGGGATTAGAGTTGAGGGATGACGGATGACATATTAGGGTTGAGGGTTGAGGGATTAGGGTTAGGGTTGAGGGATTAGGGTTTAAGGTATAGTGTTGAGGGTTGATGGTTTAGGGATAGGGTTTAGGTTTGAGGGATTAGGGTTTAGGGTTGATGAATTAGGGTTTAATGTTGAGAGTTGAGGGTTGAGGGTTGAGGTTGAGGGATAGGGTTAATGGTCAAGGGATTAGGGTTAAATAAGAGTGTCGATGGTAGAGGGATTAGGGTTTAAGGTATAGTATCGAGCCTGTTGAGGGTCTAGGAATAGGGATAGCATTTAGGGTTTAGGAATGAGGGATTAGAGTTGAGGGATGATGGATGACAGATTAGGGTTGAGGGTTGAGGGATTAGGGTTTGATGTTGAGGGTTGATGGATTAGATTTAAGGGTTGAGGGATTAGGGTTTGATGTTGAGGGTTGATGGATCAGATTTAAGGGTTGAGGGTTGTAAGGATTAGGGATAGGGTTGGAGGGTTGACGGATTAGGATTTGACGTTGAGGGATTAGGATTTGACGCTGAGGGTTGAGGGATTAGGATTTAACATTGAGGGTTGAGGGTCAAGGGATCAGAGTTGAGGGTTTAGGGATCTATAGCAGGACAAAACGTGAGCGCGTTATAATGCGCTCGCATTTTGTCTTTCTACTAAAACGGTAAAAAAGTGGTTACCCCCGTGATCTTGGCCCACATGCTCTATTTTCTTACTGATTCTGCGCGTGCTCTGACAAAAAAGAAGTGCTTTCATGCTATTGGGAAGTTCACATGCACATTTGACACATTGTACCACCTTTGCATGATCTTTCCACCACCTTTTCTGCTTTGCCAACTTGAGAAGGAGGAAATAACATAGTTTTCAAACCAAGTTTGATATATATCTATTCAAGTTTCAATTTTTGTAGTATTGCAATGTTAATTGTGATTCAATTTTAAGAATTTAACATTGAAAAGGAAGCAAGTGGTGAAAAACTCAAATTGTTGAGGAGTTTGATGCAAGAAGATAAAAACACTACATAATTGGGTACTCTCTCCATTCAAATCTTCATTTTTTAGGTATGTCAAGTCTTTACATGCATGTTCTTTACATTTTCCTTATTTCGGATTGAATTACTTTATTGTGCTTTATCATACATGTTTAAAATAGACACATTCCCAATCGAGAAAGCAACCTACAATCTCACATGATGCCATGTATATTTTCTACACTTGGGCTTTTTAATAATTATGTGTAATAAACAAACCTTAGTTCATACCATGATGTCAAACTATACAAGAATAAATCCTTACAACATAAAAAAATACAATCCCACTATTATCATGTATTCATTTCTTAGGAACTAATATTGGTCTCTTTATCATGCTATAGACAAATTCTCCGTCATGCCGAGGAAACGATCAAGAATTAAACCAACACAGGAAGAGATAGAAGCTAAGAATGCAAAGAAAGCAATGGCTATGAGGGAACTTCGTGAGAAGAGGAAATTGGACACGATAAATGAAGACATACCAATTGAAGAGGAACCACAACCATCACAAAGAGATATGGTATTGGCGGCACAAAGAGAACGAATGCAAAAACTTCGTGGTACGAGAGATTTGAATACCATAGTTGGAGACACATCCTTTACCACAAGACAACATGTAGGGACACCATCTACCACATCTCAAGTTGAGAGTACATCATCACTCACATGTGATGAAGGAGGTACGCCATCGTTCCCACCTCAACCTCAAGGTATGTCATCTATTCCATCTTTGATCGAAGGTATGCCATCTAACCCATCTCATTTAAATATTGATGAAATTCCTAATGTTGAGATGAATTTACCTAACTTGACACCACCTAGAATTTTGCATAGAAAGCCAAAGTATTTGATTGATATTGATGAGAATATTTTGCAGCCAATGCAAGGTAAGATTCCAAAACACACTTGTAAAAGATATGCTAATAAGATTTGGAGATTGTTCTTTGAAAAGTTAAATGAGACTGCAAGATGTCAACTATTCGTTGAAATGATGCAAAGTATAAAGTATAGGTCTATCATGAAGATTCTTGGGTTGAGAACATCAGAGGCTTCAAGTGAAAAATCTATTGTTAAGAATCTAATGAGTGCGTATGAGAGTGTGGGTAACACCTCACGCACAAAAGATAGTAATGCAACACGGCGTGTGATTACATCGACTATAGTAAGTAGTCAAACGAGGAAAGCTCGTCTCATTAGAAAGACAAGTCAAGAATTGAGAATTAATAGGAAAACTTTATCAAGAGCCGTTGGAAGATGCCAAAGAATTGAGGACACTAATGCCAATGAATTATGGGCATTCTCAGGGAGACTACCACGAAAAGATAAACCAATTGTTGAAGCATTGAGATCACTAATTGAAGACTTTTGGAAGAATTACACAAGGGTATCTCCGAATCAAAGGGATGTGGTAAGAAGGAGAATTGGTAGTCAGAACCGCGAGCCACATCCAAAGCATTTTTTGGATGAGACTCAAACACAGTTTTATGGTAAATTTCTAGAGAAGTATCCTCAAATTAAAATTTGTCAAAGATATTTTGAAATGCTAAAACCTTTCTATGTTAAGATAAATCACACACGCACTACTTGTTGTTGTAGATTACATATTGAATTTTCTAACCATTTTGATGCTTATAGGTCCATATGTTTAGATATGCATACTAACAATGATTTGCAGGGTTGTGCCATATGTGCCCCACCAACATCTTCAAGAGACTTCATATCAAGAATTTTATGTGAAAGAGAGGAAGGTCAAATATTCTACAAGAAATTATGCTTGGATGGCACATGTCATCGTTGCGATGGCTTGCAACATTTGCCAATATGTGAACATATGGAAATAACACATGCGGTTGGAAATGAACTAGTAGAGTTTGGCAAGTATAAAACAGTGGCATACAATACAAAAGATGGTAAAGAAGCAAAGAGGTGTGAATTAGTTATTGAAAAGATTCTAGTGTATCAGTTTATGCCTATATTTCGTGACAGCATAGTGTATGAGTATGCAAGACATGCCCATAGAGCTCGATGGTTGGACTTGCAATTCAAGTTATGCAAGGACACATTTCCGGTTGGTAGCATTGTTCAGTCGTCGACTTTGCAGAGAACTACAGTCTACAGCCACAGCGTGAGGTGCAATCACAATATTACAACTCCACACAGGTTTCTATATTTGTGCACATCGCATTCATTCATGCGAATGATAGTACAGAGGATGACATAAAGATCATAAGGGAGTATCATTTCTATATTAGTGATGATCGCACGCATTCTACGGAGTTCGTGCAAGGTTTCTTTCAGGTGTTCTACAATGATTTGGCTAGAAGGGGCATATCGTTCAGTCAGCATATCATATGGTCAGATAATTGTGCATCACAATTCAAGAACTCGCAGAATTTCTATTGGCTGAGTAGGAGGCATAATTTTACAGGTATTGAACATATGTGGAACTTTTGTGAGGCCGGGCATGGAAAGGGGGAGCATGATGGTGCAGGAGCATGTATCAAAAGAGCCATAGCACGAGAAGAGTTAAAGTATAAAGACAATGCAAAGTTGACAGATGCAAAATTGATTGTTGAGTGGTGTAATGCTTCCATGGGTCCAGGTAATGAAGGTAAGTCTTTAGTTCGTAGATTTTTTTGGTTGATAGATGATACTAACATTGCACCATATGAGGATTGTTGTACATTGACAGGATCAAATGAGATGCACTCTTTCAGAAGCTCAATTGCAGGTTCATGGAGTATCCATACACGAAAGATGTCATGCTTTTGTTCTTCCTGTACAATTCAAGTCTGGGATGAGTGCGAGTCAAAGGAGTGGGTTGACGAATGGCAGTTAAGTTATCTTAGCCCACTTGACACGTATCGACCCCCGACGGCACTGGAACTAACACAAATGGAATCGTCAGTTGACTTTGACCACATATCAGATTTAGTTCAACCAGGTAATATAGGGCACATATATGCATCTAATTTCATCTAGTTCAACCAGGTAATGTCATCTTACTTTGTAGTGTTTTTGTAATGTTGACTAATTTCATCTAATTTGCTACACATATCAATGTAGGACACGTATATGCAGTTATTACAGATGAAGATAATGAAGAGGGAACAGATTATTACTTATGTCATTGTGTTGAGGCCAAAAAGAAATTGGAGGCCCCTGTTACAGATGGAGAAAACATCGAATACCCTACAGGATTAGTGGTTATTACTGGAACATGGCTTAGAAGGTACCCACATAAGAGTGTTAATATTTGGCTATTTCAGGACTTTGACATGCATCGAAAGATTCTTCATTACTCAAACCTTGTCGTGGCATCCAATGTTCATTTGATAAAGTATCGGGGTAGACCTTTGAACAAAATATTGTGGAAGGTGCGTGAGTCTGACCATGAAGCAATACTTGACACAATAAAGAGTAGAGCAGATCCAGATGGTTTATTGGATTAATTTGTAAGTATTCACATTGATTTTGTAAAGTTATGTTACATTGAGTTGTAAGTATGCACATTAATTTGTATGGTTTGTCTTTTTTTATTTCCTTCTGCATTTTTACACATATGTACACATTTTTACATCATCATGTTATGCATTTTTGGTGTCCTGCTCCTGATGTGACCAAACTCATAACTCACCCTACTAGACACCATTTGATGATCTCTCCAACACTCTGGATCCAGGGCGCCCAATCATGATGATGACCTATATACCATTCTCCCAAGGCGCTCATAATGAATGAATGATAAGGAGCACCTCGACCTCTATAATCAAGGTGATTTTAAGTCGCTTTGAGTCATTTGGGGTCAGTTTGAGTCTTTGAGTCATGTTGCAAAAAAGTGTCAATGTTGTCAAGTTGCACAAAGCAACTTTTGCATTTTTGGTGTCCTGCTCGTGATGTGACCAAACTGACTGTTCCAACGCGTCTGAATGGGTACATTTATGCTAGGCATGGTCCTATTTTTCACCCAAACATGTCGAAACAGTCGGAGCTACATTATACCGATGATATCCCTGAAGAGTCCAAAGTGTAAAAAGGCAGCAATCTTTGACGAGATGTTACTCAAAAACTGTGTCACTTAGAAACATTCTATCTAAGGCAACGGGATCACGTAGAGTGCCTCTACAATAACCTCTCTCAGTTTTTTATAGCTCTGAGGCATTTGCCCGTGGTGAAAGGTTTTCTGTTTCCCCAAAAATCGTCAGAAGGAGGCAGTGTAAAGTTGCAAAGGGGTGTAACTTTCGTCCTGCTCCTGATGCGACCAAACTGACTATTCCAACGCGTCCGAATGGGTACATTTATGCTAGGCATGGTCCTATTTTTCACCCAAACATGTCAAAACAGTGGGAGCTACATTGTACCGACGATATCCCTGAAGAGTCCAAAGTGCAAAAAGGCAGCAATCTTTGACGAGATGTTACTCAAAAACCGTGTCACTTAGAAACATTTTGTCTGAGGCAACGGGATCACGTAGAGTGCCTCTACAATAACCTCTCTCAGTTTTTTATAGCTCTGAGGCATTTGCCCGTGGTGAAAGGTTTTCTGTTTCCCCAAAAATTATCAGAAGGAGGCAGTGTAAAGTTGCAAAGGGGTGTAACTTTCGTCCTACTCCTGATGTGACCAAACTGACTATTCCAACGCGTCCGAATGGGTACATTTATGCTAGGCATGGTCCTATTTCTCACCCAAACATGTCGAAACAGTCGGAGCTACACTGTACCGACGATATCCCTGAAGAGTCCAAAGTGCAAAAAGGCAGCAATCTTTGACGAGATGTTACTCGAAAATCATGTCACTTAGAAACATTCCGTCTAAGGCAACGGGATCACATAGAGTGCTTCTACAATAACCTCTCTCAGTTTTTTATAGCTCTGAGGCATTTGCCCGTGGTGAAAGGTTTTCTGTTGCCCCAAAAATCGTCAGAAGGAGGTAGTGTAAAGTTGCAAAGGGGTGTAACTTTCATCCTGCTCCTGATGCGACCAAACTGACTGTTCCAACGCGTCCGAATGGGTACATTTATGCTAGGCATGGTCCTATTTTTCACCCAAACATGTCGAAACAGTTAGAGCTACATTGTACCGACGATATCCCTGAAGAGTCCAAAGTGCAAAAAGGCAGCAATCTTTGACGAGATGTTACTTGAAAACTGTGTCACTTAGAAACATTCCGTCTAAGGCAACGGGATCATGTAGAGTGCCTCTACAATAACCTCTCTCAGTTTTTTATAGCTCTGAGGCATTTGCCCATGGTGAAAGGTTTTCTGTTTCCCCAAAAATCGTTAGAAGGAGGCAGTGTAAAGTTGCAAAGGGGTGTAACTTTCGTCCTGCTCCTGATGCGACCAAACTGACTATTCCAATGCGTCCGAATGGGTACATTTATGCTAGGCATGGTCCTATTTCTCACCCAAACATGTCGAAACAGTCGGAGCTACACTGTACCGACGATATCCCTGAAGAGTCCAAAGTGCAAAAAGGCAGCAGTCTTTGACGAGATGTTACTCGAAAATCATCACTTAGAAACATTTTGTCTAAGGCAACGGGATCACATAGAGTGCCTCTACAATAACCTCTCTCAGTTTTTTATAGCTCTGAGGCATTTGCCCGTGGTGAAAGGTTTTCTGTTGCCCCAAAAATCGTTAGAAGGAGGCAGTGTAAAGTTGCAAAGGGGTGTAACTTTCGTCCTGCTCCTGATGCGACCAAACTGACTGTTCCAACGCGTCCAAATGGGTACATTTATGCTAGGCATGGTCCTATTTTTCACCCAAACATGTCGAAACAGTTGGAGCTACATTGTACCGACGATATCCCTGAAGAGTCCAAAGTGCAAAAAGGCAGCAATCTTTGACGAGATGTTACTCAAAAATCATGTCACTTAGAAACATTCCATCTGAGGCAACGGGATCACGTAGAGTGCCTCTACAATAACCTCTCTCGGTTTTTTATATCTCTGAGGCATTTGCTCGTGGTGAAAGGTTTTCTGTTTCCCCAAAAATCGTTAGAAGGAGGCAGTGTAAAGTTGCAAAGGGGTGTAACTTTCGTCCTGCTCCTGATGCGACCAAACTAACTATTCCAACGCGTCTGAATGGGTACATTTATGCTAGGCATGGTCCTATTTCTCACCCAGACATGTCAAAATAGTCAGAGCTACACTGTACCGACGATATCCCTGAAGAGTCCAAAGTGCAAAAAGGCAGCAATCTTTGGCGAGATGTTACTCAAAAATCGTGTCACTTAGAAACATTCCGTCTAAGGCAACGGGATCACATAGAGTGCCTCTACAATAACCTCTCTCGGTTTTTTATAGCTCTGAGGCATTTGCCCGTGGTGAAAGGTTTTCTGTTGCCCCAAAAATCGTCAGAAGGAGGCAGTGTAAAGTTGCAAAGGGGTGTAACTTTCGTCCTGCTCCTGATGCGACCAAACTGACTATTCCAACGCGTCCGAATGGGTACATTTATGCTAGGCATGGTCCTATTTTTCACCCAAACATGTCGAAACAGTTGGAGCTACATTGTACCGACGATATCCCTGAAGAGTCCAAAGTGCAAAAGGGCAGCAATCTTTGACGAGAGGTTACTCGAAAACTGTGTCACTTAGAAACATTCCGTCTAAGGCAACGGGATCACGTAGAGTGCCTCTACAATAACCTCTCTCGGTTTTTTATAGCTCTGAGGCATTTGCCCATGGTGAAAGGTTTTCTGTTTCCCCAAAAATCGTCAGAAGGAGGCAGTGTAAAGTTGCAAAGGGGTGTAACTTTCGTCCTGCTCCTGATGCGACCAAACTGACTATTCCAACGCGTCTGAATGGGTACATTTATGCTAGGTATGGTCCTATTTCTCACCCAAACATGTCGAAACAGTCGGAGCTACACTGTACCGACGATATCCCTGAAGAGTCCAAAGTGCAAAAAGGTAGCAATCTTTGACGAGATGTTACTCAAAAATTGTGTCACTTAGAAACATTCCGTCTAAGGCAACGGGATCACATAGAGTGCCTCTACAATAACCTCTCTCGGTTTTTTATAGCTCTGAGGCATTTGCCTGTGGTGAAAGGTTTTCTGTTGCCCCAAAAATCGTCAGAAGGAGGCAGTGTAAAGTTGCAAAGGGGTGTAACTTTCGTCCTGCTCCTGATGCGACCAAACTGACTATTCCAACGCGTCTGAATGGGTACATTTATGCTAGGCATGGTCCTATTTTTCACCCAAACATGTCGAAACAGTCGAAGCTACATTGTACCGACGATATCCCTGAAGAGTCCAAAGTGCAAAAAGGCAGCAATCTTTGACGAGATGTTACTCGAAAACCATGTCACTTAGAAACATTCCGTCTGAGGCAACGAGATCACGTAGAGTGCCTCTACAATAACCTCTCTCAATTTTTTATAGCTCTGAGGCATTTGCCCGTGGTGAAAGGTTTTCTGCTGCCCCAAAAATCGTCAGAAGGAGGCAGTGTATTAAGTCAGGATGAAAGCCTATTCACTCTAGGCGCCTGTTTTTGACCAAATCACACATGCGCCTTGAACAACTCTGTCTTCAAGGTGCTTTTCTCTAATCTCTGTAACTCTCCAAATCCACTAAGGCACAAATTTTACCTCTTGGGCTCAAGATATAGGTTCTTCATCCAAGGCGCCAGAATGGTCCAAAGGCGCATTTTACCTCTAACCTCACCTCTGACCTTACTTGGAGGTGCTAAACCTTTTGACATTTCAAGTAACTTCAAGAGAACTATTTTTCCTTAAGGTGGTTCACTCCTTGCAATTGGATGTATGGTACTTGTAACTCATTTGATTGACTTTGTAATGTTTCTTCTTCTTGCAAAGTAGATAAGGATGATATAAGCTTACTTCATGAATCGGAGTAGAAATCTCTCTTGGACTTGCTAGGTGAAAGGACTTGAACTTGAAGGACTTGAAGTTGATGAAGTGATCCTTCATGATGGCCTTTGACATTACCTTCTCGGAGTGTAGATGATAACACCTTCCTTGGATAAAGTGGATAACCTCTGACCTAAACTTTGAAGCTTGATGAATCTTGAAGATTGGGTTTCCTCCTACTCCCCTTCTGGGCTCCACTCCATCAAAGGCGTATTTAGTTGTCCAAGGCGCCAACATTCACTCAGGGGTGCCCAAAGAGAAAGTTTACAACTCTAAGGCGCTAAACTCTTATGCAAAAATGGTCATCATCAAAGGTGCAAAAATGGGTCTCTGGGTGCCAATCTCTACAAGACATTCCATCTCATTGCTCTCCTCCATTACAAGTGCTCACTTACCTCAATCTTGGGCGCATACCAACATCCCAACATCCAAATCACCTAGGCACTCAAAACCTTCAAGACTCAAGGCGCATTTTATGATCAAACAAGGTATCTCCTGAACAAGGCGCTCATAGTCTCATCAGGGCGTTAATCATCATCATGAGCGCTCATATTGTTCTAGGCGCACAGTTATCTCTGGAATGCTCAAGGCGCTCAAGGCGCACATACCCTTCTCTAGGCTAGTTTACACTTATTCAAGGCGCTCATTCCAAACTTACATGAACTCCTCATTACAAGACGCACAAACTAGATGATCCTAGGGCATAAGGGCGCTCATAGGAGTTGTTATGTGTCATTTTGGCCAAGGTTTTCCAGAGCAGTGAAGACATTAGGAAAGGGATGATCATTTGGATAGTTTTGAATGCTTTATTTCTCCTTGTTTAAACTAGGCGCTCACTGAGGATTGGAGTAGCCTTTGCACCCTCACATCACGTTAATCAGCGTTTCAGAGGCAATCATAGTATAGGAAGATTTGCGCCTTGAAGAAGAGAGTTATCTGGTGAGCGCTTAGGAGTTCTGGTGCCTAGGGGAAAGGTCTAGGTAGAGCGCCTTCAGACTTTGACAGTGAAGTGCCTTAAGGAGTTGGATGATGTTTTTGCCTAGAGTGGAGATGCTATTTTTAGCGCCTTAAGGATGATGATGGAGCGCCTTGGAGTCAGGTTAGTCTGGAGCACCTTAAGAAGGTAAAGCACTTCAAATGTAAACACAAGTGTTTTGAGCGCCCTAATGAGAAGTTGTCTTGGCACCATAAGTTGTTCAAACGAAGATATGCGCCTTGGATAGTTGCAAAGACCTAATTTAGCGCCCAAGGTTGGAAGACTCTTTGTGAGCGCCCAGTGTTTGAAAGCTCTTTGTGTTTGGTGCATTAAAATGAATTTGGCACCTAAGTAGTATTGAAACACTCAACTGAGCGCCTAAAGCCCATGAGAGAAGTGATATGCGCCTTGATAGGAATATCATGGAAGATGAGTTTACTGAATGGCGCCTTGAATGACTTGGTTGATTAAGTGTTTTAGCGCCTAGATATGGGATGAATCATTGAGCGCCTTTGGTTGAGATGATGTCAGCACCTTTGAGATTATAACACCTTGGAGTCAAGTTCAAAGGAGCACCTTGAGAAGGTAAAACACTTCAAATGTTTTCAAGGAATTGGAGAAGTCACTTAGTGCCTAGAAGGAATTCCAGAGCAAGAGGGTTGGAGCACCTTGAGCTTCAAGTCAGATATGTGCCTAGACCTCTACCCTTTAGCAAGTTGAAGCCCTCTGAGCCTTGACAAAGTGAGAATGCCTTATAGTGAATATGCACCTTGGGCAAGGTTGAATACAAAGTTGAGGAGTATATCATAATGAGTAAGTGCACTGTAGGGTTAGATGATAAAGACTAGTGCCTTGAGTGTCTTGGTCAAAATTTTGACGTGAGAAGTCTTGCAAGATCAAACCCTGGAGTGCGCCTTAGAGAGAACCTATTGATCCTTTGCTTTGACAAGATTTGGGCGCCAGAATGATCCTTAATAAATGGAATGTATCTACACCAATTTTGTGCCTTTAGGGAAGTGATGGTGGCCAGAATGATCCTTAATCTCATGTTTGTGCGCCTAGGTCTAGAAGCAAGATTTGAGCGCCTTAGGATAGGGTTTTTTGCACCTTGTCTTGGAGAGTGAATTTGCGCCTTGGATGATGTTGAAGCGCCTTGGGATGAAATGCGCCCAAACTTACAGAGGGCCTTCAGTGAGGGAGTTGAAGAGAGTGCTTAGAGGAAGGATAGCCTTAAGATCAAACTAAGTACTTAGAAACCTAAGATTAGCGCCTTATTTGAAGTTATACACCTATTCTGGCGCCAGAGAGTGAGTTTGAGT
Source organism: Cunninghamia lanceolata (assembly GCA_027924645.1). Taxonomy (NCBI): domain Eukaryota; kingdom Viridiplantae; phylum Streptophyta; class Pinopsida; order Cupressales; family Cupressaceae; genus Cunninghamia; species Cunninghamia lanceolata. The sequence goes on from BSBN01000254.1 coordinate 19,971,708, forward strand.
GTGAAGAAGTGAATGTCTGCACCTTGAAGGGGATACAAAGGGAAGATGATGCACCTTGATGGGTTGATGATGGAAATTTGTGTTTTGAAGCTAAATGTGCACCTTGAATCTAAATGATACTTGAGTGCTTAGAGGTAAATAGGGGCGCCTTTGAGAATTCTTTGTGCTTTAAGGAATGGATTGTGGCACTTTGGACTAAGGTAAGTCCTGAGCACTTCCAATGTTTTTAAGGAGTGCCTTGAAGGAGATAGTGCATAGAGGTACAATGAATCTTCCGGAGAACATGGATAGACAACTAAGTCTCCAACTTGAGTCTTCTAAGTGAATTGGATGATGAAGAGAGTCTAGTCATTTTGGGCGCTAGTATCAGGATGAATCATCCAAAATGGGTGCCTAGAACTAGAAGGCGCCAATGCATGAGTTCAAGGATCCTCCATTGGAGTGCCTAGCCCAGATGGCTATAGATTGAAAGTTTTAAAGCTAAGTGATGTCTCTTAGGTGAACTCCTAGCCCAGGTGCAAATAGAATAGAACTCTCTCACATAGTTGAAATTGACTTGATAGAAGGAGATAAGTCTTAAGGACTAGTTTGGCGCCTCACTTGCCTATCTCACCTTTGAAATGCACTTTGGTTGATGATCATCATTGATGGCGCCTAGTGAAATGTAAAGCTATTTGCATCTCCAGAGGATCAAAATTGGATTAGGAGATCATCCTTGCAGTTGAGATTGACAGAGAAGTGTTAAAGGAATCACTTCAAATGGGTGCCTAAGCTAGTTGAGGTGCATATCAATTCCATTGTAACTCCAGACTGACGCTTAGGATCCAGTCATCTCCTAAGGCGCAGTTCCATTCACCCATGACCTTGCTTGGCGTCTAAAACTTGGAAACTCCTTTGGAAAGCTCCTGTTGCGCCTAGAAGATGAGTTTGGGATATCAACTTGCAAAAGGCTTAGAAACTCTTCAAAGATGTTAGGCACAATCCCATGGCACTGGAGCTCAGTTTTGGCGCCTTCAAGGAATAGCACATGAAGGAACTTGGGAGGTTAGGTGCTTGTAAAAGGGAACACCTTGGAACATCTTCCAGGGGTTGAAGTAGTAAGAAAACATCAAGTGAGTCTAGGCGCACTCCCTTGTGTGAACAGTTTAGCTCTGGCGCCTAGCCACAGAGTGAGCCAGAAGAAGTAGTTTGGACATTAGAAGATAGGCGCTCATTCTACAATGAAGCATTCCACCTTACTAATCAACAAAGACTTGCAAGAATTGACAAAGGAAGCTAAGGCGCACCTTCTACTTGTTTCCACCTCCAGAATGCACCTAACCTTGAAAGGGGGTTCAAAGATGTTTGTTAGACCTTTTCACTCAAGGCGCTCACCTTAGGCGCACTTTCTAAGTCCTTGTCACCTCAAGGAAACACCTAGTTTGGAAGGCGCTTGCCCTGTTCTCCACTCCTTTCAATTGGCGCCTAGAACACAGAATGCATGAAAGGAGTGCCTAGACTCTAGAGGGCTCATTTGGGCGCGTAGCATTTAAAACACTTTCATAATGATGATGTTTTGGCGCCTACTCTTGGAAACAATCCAAAGCATCCATAACTCTAATTGGCACCTAATGTTGACAAGGCGCTACTTCAGGAGGAGGTCACCTCAACTTGGCGCCCAAGTCAGAAAAACCTGTAAATCCTTCAAATATGCGCCTACCTTGTGAGGTGATGAGTTGAACATTCCAAATCTTCAAATGTTGCTCAAGTAAGGAAGACATTGTAACATCAAGGCTTCAAGGCCTGTCCTTGTATTTCCATTGAATGAGTTGTACTTCATGCTATTGAAAGCATTTTCCATGTAATAAGACATTGCAAGTTGATTGAATCAAGTAACAAGACAAGTACCCAACTCTAATGTTGTTTCATTCAAATAGTTATCTTGATGTATATCTTTATGTTATTGAAGTAGTTGATGAATTGTTAGCAAGTAAAAGTGTTTAAGTAAGGAAAATTTTTCGTAGAACTAGTTGGGTATCTTACACTTACACCATGCCTATCCATCAAACATCACAATGCAATCAAAATCCTAACAACATGCCCATGATCCAAGATCAAGTGCAATCATGCAAAGATATTATCAATCACAAGCCTATTAAGAATGAACTAGAGTCTTCTAGTACCATACTTTTCCATCAAACACCATCATGTAATCCATGGCCTATCAAGCCTATCAAAGAAAATGCAAACATTCTATGTAATACAATCAGACTTTAAATATTTGAAGTAGCTATCTACAAATATCCATTCAAAAGTGGATTTATAATGCAAGTATGGACGCCATCAATAAAAAAGATTTGTATTAACCAAATATCCATATACGCATACATCAATATCTGTCGATATAAGTATAACATATATACAAAATAGCCATATAGGCTTACAAGAATGCCATATAGGCATACAATGTCAACTATGTACAATACAAAATATATGTCCACAAATGCCATATAGGCATACAATAGAGGAACACAATAAAAAGTCATTCCCCTCTAGCTGGTGAAGAGAATAAATCACGAGCAGCCTTTGATCTTTTAGGGGATGGAGACATGCATGTGGGTGGTCTACTACAAACCTGAGGGCTACTCCTCCTATTTAGTTCTTCCTGCACCTTTACCTGTTACAAAAAAAAGTATAGATATTAATATATAGAAATTACATGTTATAAAAAAATGAAACATTTAACAAAATAATCACTTACCGCTAACATATAATCTATCTGCTCGCTTGCCTCAGTAGCAGGAAAAGGCCCTGGTGATGTCATGTCCTATAGAAACCATCCAGATAGAAATTAAACTTCAAATCAATAATCTTTTGATTTTTCAAAAATAGACAACTATAACAATGAATGTAAATTGAAATTTACTAATCTGCCTCATACCCCTGTCAATGCCATAGAGTTATGAATCGCAGAGGCCACACCCTGCTCCATTGCCCTATGAACATGGGGAGGTGTATCCGCAGCCTGCATCATCTAGAAATAAAACAACATTATTCGATTACGAAAACTATAATAGTGATGCAAATCATGGCTCCTAACATACACACACGCTCATCTAAACATGGAAGTACACACAATAAAACACACAAATCACATACAAAAATTTAGTAAGTACAATTCATTCATTAAACTATTTATTTTATTACCTCCGTAAAGCTTTGAAGTCCACCACCGCTGGCAGGTGTTGCCATGAAATCTACAGTGTTAACCTATTCAACATCCAAAATCAGAAATTAGAATACCATTCATATAACGATGCTATTCACATGTAATATTTATAATTGTTTACTAGTTACATACCTCGACAGTAGATGATCTAGTGAAAAATGTAGGTGGAGAACCACTGAAAACTGCATCGACGCTATGACCCTGAAATTTTATTAAAATCATCAATTTAAATTAGTTAATCTTGTATTTCAAAAATAAAATTTAATAAATTAAATTTAATAAACTTGCTAATATTTACCTGAGTATCAAGGCCGAAAGTCTCACTCAAGAGGGTATCTGTCATCACCATCTGCTCAGCTGCAGATGTAGCCTGTGCACCTGCATCCTGACTATCCATGGGGTCATAACCACAGGCTGACCCACAAGCCTGGCAAGTATGCAGTGGGACCCTACGCCTCGTACTATTTCCCAACCCACTCTGTGTTGCAGGATCGGCATGCTCTATGATGCTCTGGGTCAAGGCACTAATCGACCTCAGTGTATCGACCTCAACACTCTCCTTCACAATGGAAGGGATAGAAACATGCTCGTGGGCTAGTCTGCTGATTACTCGTCTCACTACCCGCTGTGGGTCAAGACGTGCCCCTGGTCTATCCTGTGCTGAGCCCCCACCTCTACCCTAGAAGTCCCGCATATCAAAATAGTTTGGCACTTTATTGAGGACAAACTCGGAGTAGAGTTTCCTCAAAAAGTATTGCGGGACCTCATTGTTATTGCATGGAGGATGGTCAAAAACCATCCACCACCTCTGCCCGAAATTGTCCCTTATCGCTTGGTTGTTGCACCAATGGATAGGGAACCTCTTGCATGTAATGGGTGGAGGTTGATTTGTTTGTGGGTTTGTGAAAATTGAACACAAGTCTACTTTTGTAATTTGTAATTTTTTGACATCTTGGTATGATAATTTATCTGCATAGTAATCTCTAAACTCTCTCTTTTTATCGGTCCAACTAGTTATTTGCTTGCTAATTGAATTTACATTTGTTAACATAGACTCAAGAGATTCAGCAAGCGTGGACCTATGCAAGGTTGAAGTGGAAGGATCTTTCAACCTTGCAATTATATCTTCAATTTATTTTTTGTTGTTTTCAATTTGCCCTATTATATTATCTTATGTTCCAGGGGCATGTCGAGGAATGAATGGAGGAGGTTGTTGTTCTGCAGGTATTTCCTCCTCAGGATTTTGTGGATTTTGAGGAGGAGGAGGAGGAGGAGGAGGTGCATTAACATTTCCTGACAATTAACGAAATATACATCAAAAATCAACAAAAACCTACCTATATAGAAAGAAATTCAAACAAAAAAACAAAGATAACTCACCTCTTTGGCGTGCTCGACGTCGCGGCGGCATTTTGGTGATGAATTGACAAGATTTTTGCATTGATTGGCGTTTTGCAGAACGCGAGCGCGTTTTTGAGGGTTTGGAGGCCGCGGGCAGAGGAGAAAATGGGAGTGAAGTGAAATTGAGTTGCTTTTTTTTTTTTTAATTTATAGCTGCCCAAAATGCAAGCGCATTATAACGCGCTCGCGTTATGGCTCGGTAATGACGAGCCTGTGGCTTGTCATTACCAAGCCATAATGCGAGCATGTTATAACGCGCTCGCGTTATGCCTTAATTTTTTTTCAAATTATTTTGGCCACTTTTTGGCCCCCCATCTTTTTGCACTTACCCTTACATCATTTTCTCAAAAGGAAAAATCAAGAAAGTTCAAAGAGATTTGAATTTCATTGTTGCAAGAGATTTGGTAAAGATCTCAGTATGTTGCTTTACAGTGGAACAATACTAGAGCTGCATATTCTATTTGTGGACATGTTCGTGGATTTAGTGGCACTAAACTTTAATGTGTTTAGTGTTCTCATGAAAAGTTGGATGTTGAACAAGTTTCAACACTCCTTGATCTTCACAAAACAAAACTGTATGACATGTATCAAGAACACCAATTGTAATGCCCCATATTTTACACCAGGACATTAATAGACAAACACAGGATGAACCAATTTTTTGTGGTGCAAGTGTAACACCCACATGTCATAATTGCACACTAATCATGAAGAATCACCCAAGTGCCACACAAAGGCACTAGAGAGAAGGTGGAACAAGACACACTCTTCTCCAAAAGATAAAGAACAACCAACAACAAAAAATGGCCTAAAAGTAAAGTAATGTCGACAAATGGCTAATAAGCCAAAAGGAGATTTGATCATGAAACCTCTCAAGGATGAAACATCCAACATGGATCTAAAAAACAACCCATCTACTCACTAAGCATATCATTTAAATGAAAACAATGAAGTTGAAACATCAAAGAATATAAATATCATAACATGACCTAATCGAAAACTCCTTGATGGGCATACAAAACATCCCATAAAGCATCTAGACTACACTATCAGAACACCTCGATGGCAATAACCTCATAGGTAAGTTTAGTACAATGATGCCAAATCACGAGGACACATAATACACTACAAAAATACTCAATATAACATATCTCATGTAAGGATCAATGCACAAAAACTCATCTATCACACAAAATGACAAGGGTCAACATACACTAGTAGAATTTTGGCAAATAAATGACTAAGTGACTAAAACTTTTAGTCACAACAACTAAAAATGACTAAATTCTACTAATTTTTTGTAACTCGGCTATAAATGAGTAAATAAATGACTAATTTGGTCGTTGAATAAAAAATTATTTAGTCACAAAAATAAAATGACTAAATAGTTAGCCACCCAAATAAAAATTAGTCAAAATTTTTAAAAGAACTTTTCAGGAAATTATTGGTGGGATGTATTGCCGCTATTCACTATTCATATTCATTCCAACATTTTTTGCTATCTGCATTGCCATCATACCCTATTTTGTGTCTTCCTTCTATTTGCACTCAAATCTCTAACTCCGTACTAAATATCACCATCACTATCACACTCTTTACTTGCAGACACTCTAACATGCTCTTCACCCTTGGAATATCTCCGACCCTTCAAAGCTGCTTGTGGTAGACTCACCAAAAAACAAAAGGTCAGGAATGTAGAGATGAAAGTACTTTCCCAGAGCTACTTCGCAATGAGGCATTTTGAGTTACAGCAGCTACTTGCATGGGCAATAAAGAGGAGAGGACCTGGAGACTTTTGAAAAGGTGGGCAAGGAATTTAGAGTTTGATGCAATGAATTTGAAGTCGGCGAGGCCCTTTGCAATGAAGTCAGATTTGGGGACACCCTCTACAGCAAATTCAGAGGTAATTCAAAAGCCTCATTACATTTATAAACATAAAATATATAGCTTTGTGATTGGCAACTTACAGTAGTTACAATCTACTACTCTTAATAATGTTCTTTTACAATCTTGCCACTGTTCTACTTCATAATGTGTTCTAGCTAAATATAATAAAATTTGGGTGTCAGTGCCAAAATAGAATTTCCTCAAACAATTTTGATACATTTTCATTGCAAGCACAAATTGTCCTTGTGCAAAGTAAACATGTGTTAGATAGACCCACACATCAGGCATCTAAACAAAGATGTTTCCTGCTGTAGCTTCTTGTACCTGTGTAAAAATTTCCTTTGCAATATCAAATTGACCCCTTTCAGCTAGCACAATGGCTGCCCCATTTGCAACATAAACATTTCCTGGTCTTTGTGCCAACACTTTACAATACAGTTCTCTAGCCTTCTCAAGATGTTGTTCCTCCACCTTTGGATCCCTCCTCTCATTGTGAAAAGCTGCAAAATAATTCAAATTTCCAAGTGAAATGTCAAGATAAGAATTTTTTGCATCTGATTCACTTTGTGTAGCTTTAATTGTTTCTTTTTCTTTAAGCCACTCATCTATTTTTAGTTCCATTTTGCCAAGCATAGATAAAGCATTTGATGAGTTTTTGTCCACCTTAAGTGCATCCCCAATCAATTTTAGGTTTAGTTGGATCTCATTCTGAGCCTGAGCCATGGCTGCAAGATGTAGATATGCATCCACATAATCAGGAAACTTGAACAATATTATCCTATATAAAAGATTTTCTTTTTCAATATCATGTAGCTATTAAAACAACCTAGCAAGATTAAATAGTGTTGTGACTTTATCCCATGGTAGCTCAAGTGAAACACCACCTTCTAATCAATGGAAGAATTCCATATCCTTAAAGAGCACAAGAAAAACTATAGAATTGGCACTGGGGCTTTTATTTATGAATTCAACCCAAGTGCCATTTACTAATGCCTCCATAAAAGTTTGTTGAGCCAACTCTAGTTCATCACACTCAAAATGAAGAACCCTAATGTTGTTTAACAATTGAATGGGTACTTCTTCTCTTCTCTTCTTCAGAAGAGACTTTGTTGTCTTAAGAGAATCTAAGGCTGCACTGGGGTCTGATGATATTAATAACTCACCCATCTTGATAAATGCATGCGCATCACATTGATCTATGTGAGTTGCCTTTTTTAAAAATTCCAAAGCCTTCTTTGTCTGCCCTTGCTAAGCATATATATGGCCTACAGCTTTTAAGCTCTCACATTTCTTAGGGTGGACCTCTAGAACCTTTTCAAAATTTGAGAGAGAACTCTTAAGATCTCCCAGCTTCAACTGAACCTGTCTACAAAATCATGTGGCCTCTGGCTTTCCTTGATTGATGCCATGTAGTAGCAGCTAGTGGTGTCATAATCAGCTTTACTATGATAAGATCATGCAAGATTATAATATGAATGAGATTTCATGAGAGGGTGGTCAGTTGAAACAAGAGCTATATCAGTCAACTGTTCCACAAGAAAATGTTGCCCTGTGAAGAAAAAATGGTCTGCTAAATGATTCAATGCCATTGCACAGTATGGGTATAATTCAAAGGCTCTATGCATATTTTCCATTCCTTTATGAACACTACCTTTTTCACTAACTGTGAGAATCCTACAAGTAAAAAATGCACAAAACTGACCGCAGTAGGGTATTCCTCATTTCCACTTCTTGCTTTTTTTCCATTGCATCCATCTAACTTGCACTAGTTTCAATATAGCCTGCATCCCAAGAAGAAACACCATAACCCCCGACTGCCATTTGTATGTGAAAACCCTGTCACTAGAAGTTTGACACTATTTTCATGAGAAGTGCTTGAAGAGAAATAATTGTGCCCCCTAGCTATTTATTGTCACTGAAGTAAAGCCCCCACTCGGTGTATGAACTTGGTCATAGTGCGTTCACTCAAAACAACTGCCATTGTTATGACTAGGAGTTTTCTCTTATCTCTATGACTTCTTACTAAAGAATTGATTCTCACCCTTCTTATTCATAGATTTTTCTTATCCTTACAAACATTGTACATATATTCTGAAACCATTAAGCACATTTAGAATACCTACACTACTTCATGTCCATATACAAGACTCATATGAATCATCATAGTGACTGTTATATAAGCTTCACAAGCTACATAACATACAACTCATACAAACTTATAACAACGTTTCTCAAGTGAGTACATGAGAATGCATCACCAAAAGTAAGCACATGCATTGAATATATTGTGAGCTTTTATGAGTTGGTTTTGACAAGAGATTTGACCTTTTCATGTGTTACTTAGATCACATACAGTCTAGATTTGAATGTTGATGCATGCCATGACTCTTGATTTTTAGCACACATAGCACATTTGATAAGCTCAATCACTATGATTTAAGTTGTTGTAAAATGTTCTCGATTGATTCCTTTATTACCTATGTAGTCCTAAGGAAATCTAACTAATGCTTACTTCTATTTACCTCAAGCCACCTGCCAACAAAAGGATGAAACCAAATTTTAAGGATATTTCTAAAGTGCCTTAAGATCTAGGCTCAGACAATCTGAATTATTTTTGTGTTAAAATCAATTATAAAAAAATTGAGAATTTGGAATTAAAATCTAAGGTGTTGGGTTCATACATTGTATATCTTGTCATGTCATCCTATTGACATAGGGTTCATGTCATATGGGAGCTCAAAAGGAAGCCACATCATCATTATGGTCATCACTAGTTAAACCAACAAAGAGAGCCAGACATTATGTTTATTGCAGGCCAAAATTGGGTTTAAATCCATGAAAATCCATGTCTTACCTAGCATGAAAATTCTATGTTTAAACCTTTAGCAGGACGAAAAAGACTGATTGCCAAATTTGTTCATGTCAAGGAACACATGGAATCAAGTGATTTATATATGGTGAAGCAATGTCAAGCAATCTAAACTTGTGTAATTTGGTAGACTTGAATAGACCTGAGCTGAAATTGTACATTTTGATTTTCAGGTTGTAAAGAAGACAATTCAAAGAATGCTATCTATAGCTTCAATGTTGTGAGATCAACACAGTGAATTTTGAGATGCAATTTTGCATCATGGACACTAGATGTTTATCTTTTATATCTTTTTCAATTTAGTATATATAGTATTCCAGAGTCAGTGCAAGGAAATGGTATAACTGTGCCATTTAATTTGCAGTCGCTCATGCTGAATGAAAGGATACAGAGCTTGCCAAGGCTACGTGCTACCTTGGTAAAGGCTAAGGAACATCTTCACAGGCTCCCTAAGGATACATCATATATAGAGTTTGAGCACAAGTAAGTTAGATCAATAGTATTTATTTTTGTACACAATATTTTTGTGTGAGAAGAACTAATATTAGAGTTTGTCTGAGGATGTACACAATATTGTTGTGTGAGAAGAACTGATTGAGCCTTTGTGACTATCCTCAACACTATCTTCTTTAGGATGAAACTGCCCTCTTAATTTGTTGGTGCTCAAATCAACAAAAAACCTAAAGATATGCCAAGTATTATGATAAGGTTTTATATGTGAATTTGGCCAACTAATAGAATTAATCAAATTGATTAAAATTCTCTGCACTTTAGGCTCTATTTGGCCTAGGTGGGTGTACCTTATATTCACCAAATAATTATTAGGTTTCAAATATGTTGGTGACTTTAGAACAAATTAAGGAATTTATATAATTTTGTTAATTAAATCATCCACTTCACTTAATCCAATCTGGCATATGATTTGGATTAATTTCTTTTATAAATATTTAAATCCTATTCCTAAAACAAAAAATTAAAATTGGATTTTTGAAAATATATACAAGGAAATGATTTTCACAAGAGAACAACCGGTGCTTGTTCTTGGGTTATGGAGTCTTTATTCAAAAATATTTGTGCTTCCCTTTTAGCCACAACTCAATTTGTTTGGTAATTTAAGGTCTATGACTTGCACAAACATGCAAATATGTAAATTAGATGGTTCTTCTTTAATGATCCAATTAATCTTCCCAGGTTACTGTGATTCACCTATATGATTTTAATCCTTTCTCGAAGAAGCTTAATAAAAAAACCACACGAGAAACAATAAATGTGTTCTGACAAATAAAAAATATACTTGATATATTGATTTGAATAACAAAGGAAAACTAAGTTGGAGATAGCTAGATAAATGGTTGACAATTGAAATCAACAAACAAATGAGAACTAAAAGTTCAGCACCAGAGAAAAGCAATGTTTGTATTTATTAGCTTTAAAGAATAGGTTGCGCAATGTCTCTTTCAAAAATAAAATTCCTAAGGAGAGCCCATAAGGTCTTGGATTCCCTTTTATAGATTCAAGGGAAGCAACAAGCTTCAAACCTGTCACATTCAAAATGGCTCTTTGTATTCCCAACCCTTGACATTCATTACAATATTTTCACTTTGATAAGTTTAAATTAGACTTTTAAGCACATTTTGGAATACATTATAAAACATGAAAAACATAAAGAGACAAAAAGAAGAGCGTCCAAGATGTGGTGGTGCTATTTGACACCAGCATATAGCTCATTGCTCCTTTGCACCAAAACCTATGTTACTTATCAATCTGCAAGATACATGCTCTTCCATTGAAAAATTGCAAAATCACTAGGCCATTTGTAGTTTTGAATCTTGAGCAACTTAGCTTGGTGATCCTTCCATCTTTTATCCAGTAGAGCTTTGACATCCATCCCAAATTTCCCATACCCAACATCCAAGGCAATCACTATGTACAAAATCATGTTGAAGCTGATGATGTTGACATCTCCATTCTTCTTCAAAAAGTCCGTGATTTGACATACTGTTTGGCCAAACTCCACTCTCCATGCATCAAGGCTCTTGATTTTCTTGTCTTCTAATAGAATTGAAGGGATAAATTGATTCTTAAATGTGGCAAAAGACTCAATTTTACAGTCCTACATCTTCTAGCCTTCACCATTGGCATACTGGTACTCCTCTAAGATCAATCCAATCATCCTTTTTGTAGGCTTCAAAGTTGCAGGGGCATCAAGATTTGTTTGCATGACTTTACAGAGAATGGTCAAAGTGTGGTGTGAAGGTTGCCATCTTGGATAAAATGAGTCCAAAATAGAAAAATTCACTTTGAGCTACTCCATGGCCTGAGATAAGGAGGAATAGCAATCATGCACATTTCCTAGCTTATCAACAACCAGCTTCATTCTGTATTCCAATATTTTTTCAAAAACTTCAAGAACTTTCAACCTTGCCTCTTCTTTTGTCATTTCATTTTATTTTCTCAAATCTTCAATTCCTTTTCAAATTTCAATTTCAATGCATCAATCTGTTCTATTATCACTGTGGCATCACTTGTTGTTTTTGGTACAAGGGGTTGATATGGTACAATGGATTGACTTTGAGAAGAACTCATCTATTGCAATTGCTTTCTCAAATTGACATTCTCAAGGAACAATCTATTTACTTCATCATTTATTTCCTTTTGAGTTTTCTCATAATCCTGTACTCTTTGTTATAATATTTTAACATCACATGAGTGAACATGGCAGCATGGATGGTGAGGGCAGATGCTTTTGTTGCTGATGTATCTTGTAAAGTTTTCACCACAATTGAACCCCTCATCTCTTGCACAACATCGAGAAAGCTTGGTTTGCTTGTATTCTTTTGTGTTGTCCAGATTGCAAGAGTCTCTATTTTTGGGTTGAAACCACACCCACTATTGCCATCCTCATGATCAAATTTAGAAACAAGTTTTGGATCTTCTCAGTTTCTGACTTGGTCGAGAAAAAAGACTTTTTTCAACTCAAGGCCAGGAATGATTAGCATATTGCTATTTAGGACCATTTTCCTTGCTTCTTCTGGACTCACATTTATTTCATCTATCTTCAAATCTTTAAAAGTTTGTGTGACAATCTGATTATGCTGCAATTCATCAACACCCATTTTGTTTATTGCCACCTTTTCATCAAACTCTTTCATTTTCATTTTCAACTAGAAGTCCTTAAACTCTAGAGTCTTGATAAAGTCATCATCTTCAATAAATCTCATTGATGCCACAATTCTTTCATCTTCCTCCAATTCTAGTTCACCTTGGGTCTATTTATCCATTCTAGGTGTGCATCTGTCTCTTGGCCAACCAATGGCTGATCAACTTCTTCTTCACCACTCAAGTGCCTGAGAATATTGGCCACATCTTTAGTGTCCCCAACTTCTTCAGTCATTTCATAAGGAACAAGTGGAAGCTCACCTTCAGTTCTTTACCTTTTCAATGAAGGGGGTCTAGGAACCTGTGGATCTTGTACTAACACAACATCAGGGGTAGGCTCATGAATTTCAATTCCTATAGACCTCTTCACTGGAAGCTTGGTAGCCTTATGAGGATGCTTACTAGACTTGCCATAGATACTCTCAAAATTATCAATTATCATATCGATCCTCTTCATAGGATCCTTTTCTTCAGCAAAAAATCCATAAAAATGGGGATTCTGCTTCTTCTTCTCATCTTCAATGTTCTTCAAGATTTCCTATTTCCTTTTCCTTGAATAAACTTCTTCAAAAGTTACCAAATTTCTTATCACATCCTCATCAAAAAGAATTTGATGGGATATCCCTATTTTTGTCAAAATTATTTGCCTTACAAAATTCATGTGACCCTCAAGGTCATAGACTTTGTCAGTTCCAAATTTTAAAGAATATTTTTCCTTGAAATAGGCCTACAATTCCTCAAGAGTGTCTGAGCCAATTGACCAATCACCAAATACATTGACATTAGGCAAAAACATGCCCTTTTCTTCTTTTTCATCACCTATTTTTCCATCCACATCATTTTCCACTTAAATTCCAGGAACAATATTCTATCTAATACCAACTTTGGTAGTTTATGGGCTGATTGGGGATAGCCATACACCCTGATGATAGTGTGATCAAGCAAAAAGAACCAATCAACATAATTATGCTTATGACCTTGATATGGTTTATGTGCAAGTGGCCTCAACATCACCATGACCTCCTTGGTCAACTTGGGAGACCAATTTCCAAGAGAGTTCATTATCTTAATAGTAAATTCATCATGAAATACAATGTAATCACCAGTCTGACAAAATGAGTCCCACTTATAACACCAACACTGAGTAGGCATCCTCTATCCTACTTGATCAATCATGCTTATGTCCTTCTGCTTAACCATTTCCTCTTGTTCTGATACAAAACTAGGTGGCACAATAAAGAGTAGAATTTGAATTCCAAGGGTTTCTTACCCTCCCTTACATGTAAGAACTGTTCATGTAGTTTCTTTTCAATGTATGATGCAAAATCATACTCAGTATTTGCTTTTGTGTTCTATATTTTCATGGCCATCATCATCAAACTGATTGGTATATTTCCCTCAGCATCAATTCCCAAAACTTGGCATAATGCAAAGTAGGTTCTCTTGAAGTACACCACAAATTCCTCCATAGGGAAAGGCTCAATAGCATTGGATGGGATGTCAATCTTTCTATTGTTGGCCCCCTTCTCATGTATATTGGCAATTCATCTCTCCCCAATGTTTTTCTCAAGCTTCTATATTCTTGCTCACTCTTCTATAGGTCCACTTGAGTGAGCTTGTTTGTTCAGCATAAAACAATCCACAATAGCATTTCTGTCAACTGCTACCAATGGTTGTCCATCTGACAACCTGACTATTTTTGTGGTAGAATGGTAATACTCTGTCAGGGCCTTAATTAGTTCTACATCTATAAATACATTCGGGACCACCAATTTTGCCAAGTCTAGTTTCCATGGGTTGCCTACTGGTCCTAGACCATCTTTCTTTTGGTAGAAGTACCAGAACAAGTTCCACCTAGAGATAGGGATTGTAGCATCCCTACACCCCTCTTCCGCATCCCAGACACTTTCTTCTAACCTTTGTTTATGGAATTGGGCAATAATTCTAACAGGGACTGTTGATGTGGTCTCTTTTTGGGGGCTAGAGGTTCATTACTCTTGCTAGCAGACTCAGGCTTCTTGGGTGCCATTTTAGCTACTTATGCAAACTAGGGCTTTGAAATCCAAATTACAGCACCAACAACTGAAAAATAGAGCACAAAATCTTCACCAACTTCTTGCAAGGAGTGCAAAGATGAACTTACCTGGTCAATTTGAAGCTTACAAAGAGCACACTGAGCTAGATAGCATCTTCTCCAAATCAAGTCTACTATCACTGGAATGAGAAAATATCGAGAAATCCTTGAATTTTATTGTGCCAATAAGTTCATCATTATTGTGGTTCATGCCACAGGATTGTAAAATCTCAGCATTCAATTTATTTCAAACACAGGCCCTTAATTGAAATGGATCTAATGACCAGATCAAGATGACAAAGATATATTGTATTTCTCGGTAACTGTGGCCCCGCAATGAGTTGATTTGCCCATTTATTCTTTTACCGTATTGCCGTAGGACCTACCCCTACCGGCTGTGGGATTGCAGAAAGCATCTTGTTTGTCCACTTCCTTTTACTAATACCTCACTGATATTTGATCTGGTCATTGCGGGACTGTGGTAGCTATATGCTTTCACTTTCCTAGTTTACCGCCTTATCGCAGATACCCCTTGGAACTGTTGTGGGACTGCGGTAACTAACTATGTCTTTATTCCTTATTACCACAACACTGTCGATATCCTTCCAAGCTATCGTGGGACCATGGTATTAATCCTTACCACTTGTCTCTATTTACCACAATGCTGTAATCATATGATGAAGCCTCTGTGGGGGTGCAATAGCCTTCTTAAGTTAAACATTTCATACCACCAAGCTGCCATTTGATTATGTGTGCCTCATGGGGTTGTGATAGACATGATTTATACTCCTCTTGCTCCCGCACAACTGCCAAAGCATTGTGAATGACCCGCAGGATTGTGGTAAGAGACAAAAACACACAGATAGTTAGGAGAAATCAAAATTTTCTCAGAATGATTATAATATGAGACCATGGGAGATAAATGGAAAAACCATTTGACAAGAATGTGGACCATGAGATGGGTTTATGAACAGAATGGAATCTTGCAGATTTTGGAAGGGTCCTAACACAATCAATAATGAAATTGTATGTTTTGGAGAAAATTTTCACCTTCCAGTGTGCCTTTCTTATCATTGTGATCTCTCCTTTGGTGATACCGTCACTTGAAGATTATTGTCCTTTATATCATGAAACTTCTAATAGTGCATTATTATTGTGGTTTGATCATGCATTCTACTCTTTAAAGGTTCCCTATTGTCATGAATTGTTCTTACCATGCATCATAAGCACTTCCATCAACATTGTTATTCATGAAGACTCTAACAATGCCTTGGAACTGACAACTATTGAGTTTTAAATTTATTCTTTTATGATTGTCTTGTGGACTATGATTAAACCCCTTGTCATTGTCATATGAATGGCTACTATCACTTGTGATTATCACAGTCCATCTTATTTAACTCTATCCTTGTTGATCATGAATTGTCTACTAACAACTCACTATCTTGTGTGTCTTTAAAGTCATTCACACTTAGCTCATAGTGAGGTATTTTGTTTAGTGGTCATTTTCATGTCCTAATGGAGTCATGATCTTTGATAAGACCTATAGGTGTGATTATATAAATGCACCATAAGGACTATCCTCCAGGTCCATACTATGTATTTAGTTGAATATTATCTTATGGACTATCCTTTTTACCATCTAACTGTATTCTTAAGGACTGTCCACTTCATGTAAACCTCTCTTTCCCATGATCAACACCTTGAAATTGATGATGGTATCTCCTTGAGATATTATCCATGCACTCCTTAATATGCTTGTAGGTTGTTCTCTTTTGAAACTTTATGGGATAGAAATGTTTATTAGTTTACCATATTGCTTTGAAGACAATAAACCCTTGACAAGATTTATGATGTTTTAAAATCCCTCTTAACTGTTCAATTACTTGTCTTTATGTATCTTTTAAAGTCTGTCATACTACCCTATCACTGTTATTATTAATTTCAATGCCCCCGTCATGGTTATGCCATGGACTATCATTGTTTATTTGAATAGCCATGACTGTGATCTCCTTTTGGGAATCTATAAAAAAGTGTCATGCCTTACTTTGAAGTCCATTTCCTTAAATCTTTGCTCTCTGCTCGTTGCTCCTATCCTAGGGCTTGGGGTCTCCTTTTTCTCTTTTCCCACTACATAGCTTGAAGTCTTGTATGTTGATGTGCCATAGACTCCTTCCAATTTGGGCAGTAGACTCCATTTTGTGAGAATGAATGGTCAATAAAGAGTTAAAGTTTGATACTACTCCCATTGACCCCAAAAATAGTTCATGTGCCTTGTCCAGGGTTCCACATTTTGCATACATGTCTACCAGGCCAGTTGCAACTACAACAAATGACAAAATTCCTCTATCCTGCATGCTTTGATGGATGTCCATACCCTGTTCCAAACCCTCCCATTTTGGCACAGGTAGGGAGTATGCTGGTAAAGGTTGTCAAATTTGGCTTTACACCTGCTAATTGCATTTGCTTGAAAGTTTCTAAAGCCTTTTCAACAAATCCATTTTGTGCATATCCTACAACCATTGCATTCCATGAGATGACATCTCTTTGAGGCATTCTACCAAATAGTTCACATGCCTTGTCAATGCTTCCACATTTTGCATACATGTCTACTAGGACAGTTGCAACTACAAAAAATGACAAAATTCCTCTATCCTTCATGCTTTGATGGATGTCCATACCCTATTCCAAACCCTCCCATTTTGGCATAGGCAGGGAGTATGTTGTCAAAGGTTGTTGAATTTAGCTTTATACCTACTAATTGCATTTTCTTGAAAGTTTCTAAAGGCTTTTCAACAAATCCATTTTGTTCATATCCCGCAGCCATTGCATTCCATGAGATGACATCTCTTTGAGGTATTTTGCCAAATAGTTCACATGCCTTGTCAATGCTTCCACATTTTGCATACATGTCTACCAGGGAAGTTGAAACTACAACATCTAACAAACTTCCTCTCTCCATTACTTTTTAATAGATGTCCATACCTTGTTCCAATGCTCCCATTTTGGCATAGGCAGGAAGGATGCTAGCAAAGGTTGTGGAATTTGGCTTTACACCTGCCAATTGCATTTGCTTGAAAGTTTATAAAGCCTTTCTAACAAATCCATTTGTGCATATCCAACAATAATTGCAGTCCAAGAGATGACATCTCTTTGAGGCATTCTGTCCAACTATAATATCTGACAAAAATCCCCCTTCCCGCTCACCCGCATGATCTTTGGTTGGTCTCTGCAGGAATGCGGGGAGAAAAGTAAGTCCACCGCTCTCCCGCACCACATTTAGGGTTTGCTTGCGGGGATGCGGTACTTACATAGACTGCCTCCCACAAGCCCACAAATTTGAGTTGCACTTGGGTAAGTGCAAGAAGATGGGGGACCAAAAAGTGGCCAAATTAATTTTAAAAAAAAAGTCATAACGTGAGTGCATTATAACGCGCTCACGTTATGACTTGCTATAAGTAAAAAAAATTTCTAATGTTATTTCATTTCTTTTTTTCTTCTCCTCTATGCCCACGGCCTGCAAACCCTAGAAAGTGCGCTTGCATTTTGCAAAACTCCATTCAACACAAAAACCTTATTGATTCATCGCCAAAATGCCACCACGACATCGAGCACGCCAAAGGAGTGAGTTATATTTGTTTTTTTGTTTGAATTTGTTTCTAAATAGGTAGGTTTTAGTTGATTTTTGATGTATATTTTGTTAATTGTCAGGAAATGTTAATGTACCTCCTCCTCCTCCTCCTCAAAATCCACAAAATCCTAAGGAGGAAATACCTGCAGAACAACAACCTCCTCCATCCATTCCTCGACATGCCCCTGGAACACAAGAAAATATAATGGGGCAAATGAAAACAATAAAAAAGAAATTGAAGATATAATTGCAAGGTTGAAAGATCCTTCCACTTCAACCTTGCATAGGTCCACGCTTGCTGAATCTCTTGAATGTATGTTATCAAATGTAGATTCAATTAGCAAGCAAATAACTAGTTGGACGGATAAGTGGAGAGAGTTTAGAGATTATTATGCAGACAAGCTGTCATACCAAGATGTGAAAAAATTGCAAATCACAAAATTAGACTTGTGTTCCATTTTCACAAACCCACAAACAAATCAACCTCCACCCATTACATGCAAGAGGTTCCCTATCTATTAGTGCAACAACCAAGCGATAAGGGACAATTTTGGGCAGAGGTGGTGGATGGTTTTTGACCATCCTCCATGCAATAATAATGAGGTCCCACAATATTTTTTGAGGAAACTCTACTGCGAGTTTGTCCTCAATAAAGTGCCAAACTATTTTGATATGCGGGACTTCTAGGGTAGAGGTGGGGGGTCAGCACAAGATAGACCAGGGGCACATCTTGACCCACAGCGGGTAGTGAGACAAGTAATCAGCAGACCAGCCCATGAGCATGTTTCTATCCCTTCCATTGTGAAGGAGAGTGTTGAGGTCGATACACTTCAGTCCATTAGTGCCTTGACCTAGAGCATCATAGAGCATGCCAGTTCTGCAACACAGAGTGGGTTAGGAGATAGTACGAGGAGCAGGGTCCCACCCTATACTTGTTAGACTTGCAGGTCAGCCTGTGGTTATGACCCCATGGATAGTCAGGACACAGGTGCACAAGCTACATCTGCAGCTGAGCAGATGGTGATGACAGATACCCTCCTGAGTGAGACTTTCAGCCTTGATACTCAGGTAAATATTAGCAAGTTTATTGAATTTAATTTATTAAATTTCATTTTTGAAATGCAAGATTAACTAATTTAAATTGATGATTTTAATGAAATTTCAGGGCCATAGCGTCAATGCAGTTTTCAGTGGTTCTCCACCTGGATTTTACACTAAATCATCTACTGTCGAGGTATGTAATTAGTAAACAATTATAAATATTACATGTGAATAGCATTGTTATATGAATGGTGTTCTAATATCTGATTTTGGATGTTGAATAGGTTAATACTGTAGATTTCACAGCAACACCTGCCAGCAGTGGTGGACTTCAAAGCTTTATGGAGGTAATAAAATAAATAGTTTAATGAATGAATTGTACTTACTAAATTTTTGTATGTGTCTTGTGTGCTTTATTGTGTGTACTTCCATGTTTAGATGAACGTGTGTGTATGTTAGGAGCCATGATTTGCATCACTATTATAGTTTTCGTAATTGAATAATGTTGTTTTATTTCCAGATGATGCAGGCTACGGAGACACCTCCCCATGTTCATAGGGAAATGGAGTAGGGTGTGGCCTTTACGATTCATAGCTCCATGGCATTGACAAGGGTATGAGGGAGATTAGTAAATTTCAATTTACTTCATTGTTATAGTTGTCTATTTTTGAAAAATTAAAAGATTATTGATTTGAAGTTTAATTTCTATCTGGATGGTTTCTATAGGACATGACATCACCAGGGCCTATTCCTGCTACTGAGGCAAGCGAGGAGATAGATTATATGTTAGCGGTAAGTGATTATTTTGTTAAATGTTTCATTTTTTATAACATGTAATTTCTATATATTAATGTCTATGCTTTTTATTGTAACAGGTAAAGATGCAGGAAGACCTAAATAGGAGGAGTAGCCCTCAGGTTTGTAGTAGACCACCCACATGCGCATCTCCATCCCGTAGAAGATCAAAGACTGCCTGTGATTTATTCTCTTCACCAACCAGAGGGGAATGACTTTTTATTGTGTTCCTTTGTTGTATGCCTATATGGCATTCTTGTAAGCCTATATGGCTATTTTGTATATATGTTATACTTATATCGAGATATTGATGTATGCCTATATGGATATTTGGTTAATACAAATCTTTTTTATTGATGGCATCCATACTTGCATTATAAATCCATGTTTGAATGGATATTTGTAGATGGCTACTTCAAATATTTAAAGTCCAATTGTATTACATAGGATGTTTGTTGATCCAATAAGCTAGCTATTGTTATTCAAGTATCACCTAAACCTCATTTTGGAACTAAAAGATAAAAGTTGTATTTTAAAAAAAATGAATCATCATGTTGAACAGAAAATATTAATATTCTTTATGAGTAGCATAGAATGTCAACTATATGCAATACAAAAAAATGAATCATCATGTTATTCTTTATGTTTAAGATCCTGAAAATGACTAAGTCTGGTAGCCTGATATCCTGAAACACTAGGATGAATATCCAAGTCATTAGGATGATTGTGCCTTGAGAAAAAGTCATTAAGATGAGCATATAATGGAGACTTTCTTAAACATTCAAACATTGAGCAACAAGCATGAAGGGTTAAGGCGCAGTTTGCAACTCATAAAGCCTCAAAAGGGTGCCCAACTTAGAGAGAGCATTCATTTAAGACAAGGCACCCATTGACACCTGTTCCACCATAAAAGTGCACCTAAGGTGGAAGGAGAACAAGCCTCTGGTAAGTGAAGCACACCTATTGTCTAAACCACTTCATTATGGCACCCTAGCATGAGGAGGAGTATATAAGTCAATAGGAAATGGTGCCTATAATGCAAATGAAGGACTAAGTAGCATTTTCAATAAGCATCAATTCACCTTGAGCTTTCAATAAATACATCAAACTGAGCCCCATAAGCCTAGGCGCCCTTTCCTGCAAAAGAACCTTGTATTGACGTCAAGAGTTGGTCGTATCGGCGTATTGGTAGACCTTGGTTAGGCTTCGCCTATAGTGGTCTGTCTTGCCGACGAGTGTGGTTTGAAGTCGAAGACATCGGTGTATCGGAAGATAATCCCATCTATGCATCGGAAGAGCAGTTGAGAGATTCACCAATGAAGAGGGTCACACTGACAATCGAAATCCATCAGTGTATCGGCCCAACGAGATTAGAGTTCACCAATGTTTGGAGTCTCACCGATGAGTGTGGTCTGAAGGTTGTCATTTGTGAGATCGGTGTGTCAGCAGAAGAGTTTTTGAGTGTGCCGATGGTATTAAGTCCTACCGATAGGCGAGGGACTTAGAGTCTCATATCGGAGTGACAAAGACATCGGTGTGAAAGGATATAAAGTCATCGATAGTGGTCTGTCTGACCGATAAGAGTCAATGATGGGATGTTTGTTAGAAGTGAAATCAAACGGAGTCATGGTGGCATCGGCCTATCGGCCGATGAAATTTTAAGCTCGCCGATGGTATGTTGTCTCGCCAATAGTGAGTTTGAAGGTTCAAAAGTTGATAATTCTATGCTTCCATTGTTTTTAGACAAGTCAACAATAGAGTGAAATATAGAGTATCTAACCCTCTCTTGAGCAATCTACCTCCTAGGCACTCAACATTGAGGAAAAACTTCATAAAAACACCCATCTCTTTCTTGGCAAGTTTTATTATTTTGATGTTTCTAACTCATACCTAGAGAACTTCTCACCAAGGCGCTAAAATAAGTTTAACCCAACTAAAGCAAGAAAATGTGCCCAAAATGATTTCAATCAATTGGATTAGGTGCCAATTTAGTGTTATTTTGACTCATTCACCCTCAAGGCGCTAAAGTATCATTCCTTCAATCAATCTAGTTTCCATGTTCCCATGTGTGATGTTCCAAGTAGGAGATAGCACCTAGGGTCTTTATCTTATTTTTGAAATTCTAATGATTCCAAACACTTACCAATAGTCTTAAAAGATCCTATTATCCCTTAAGTGTTCAATCCTCTGATTTATCAAGGTGCTCAATCCTCTTCGAGGTGCTCAAACTCATTCAAGGCACTATCCTTTACTACTTCCCACTTCAAACACTCTAGGGCGCTCATAATTACTCCCATCACCAATCTTCCTCCTTAAAGTGCATTTGAGGACTTCTTCTTTATGCTAGGGCAATAATATGAAAGTAACAACTCAAGGTGCTATATGAAAGCTTGATCTTGGAAAGGCACCTAAACTCATAATGTGAGTTATTATATTAAATTTTCAATTTTAAGGTCTTTTGGCAACTCCTCTACCAAGGTGCCATTTGATGAGGTGTTTGAAGCTTGATTTTCCCCTTAGGTGCACAAACTTGATGTTCTTGACCCTACAATGCGCCTTGAGTCCCTAAGCTCTTACACTTATCATCTCTTATGCTACTTAGTTTCATCACTCTCATAAAGGCGTTTTGAGGAGTATTACTCTTCGAACTCAATCTCTAGAACTAAGGCACTCAAGGGTGAGTAAACGTCCATTCTTCCAAGGCACTCATCAAGGTATAAAACAACACACAAAGGTGCCAAGATTACTCCACTCAACCTCAAAGTGCTAGATCATATCTAAATTTACATAATGGTGCCAAATCAAATTGTCACTCAAGGGAAAGTGCACTCGAAAGGTCATCTATCTTCAAACTCAACTTCCATTCCTCTAGGCGATTCCTTGGGTAAGTTTGGATGCTCCCTTCATTCTTGTCGTTCAATTGGCTTTAACTCATTATAGAGACTTCCTCATCTAGGTGCAAATCATGATAGTTTCAAACACTTAGCTTTCAAGGCACCAGAAGATGATTGTAGAGGAGTGAAATTGTGCCTTAGTTCAAATAAGCGTTTACTTCATCCTTGATGGATTTAAGTCATTGTATATGCTCATGAAGACTTACCTCACTCAATACTCCCCAAACTTACGGATCTAAACATGCTTTTTCTCAGGTGCTAGACTAGAGTTGTCTAGATGCACAAGTGTGCCTCCCTCAATGAAGTTCATTTTGTTAACTTAGTTCACCCTAGTGACTCAAGGGGTTGTTATATTCTTTAGGCGCAATCTTTCATAGACTAAAACATTCACTCCCTGTTAAAGCGCTCAAAGGAGGCTCTGGAGATGGAAAATGGTGCCTTAACTCACTTGTGTAAATTTTGGACTTTTAGGCAATTGCAAGATGTCTTGGAGGGCTCAATTCTTCAAGGCACCCATTTTGTTCACCACTTGTAGCATCACTTGTTCAAGGCACATGTTTGGGATTCTTCAGATGATGAAATGCTCCTTGACTCCCTAAGCAGTTAGACTCCAACTCTAGGTGCAAGATAATGATGATTTGAGCTAAAATAAGCATCTAAAAAATCCAAGGTATTATTTGAGGCTTCCACTCCAAATTCTACCTAGGCGCTCACCTAGGGTGAAATGATTATCAAAGTGCACCTTAATCATTCCTTCCTCTAGGTGCCCACTATCAGGATCAGGTCATCAAGGAGCTCTAAAACTCAAACACCACTGACCTCATCATGCAATAACCCCAAGACATCATCTAAGCTTAGTCAAACACACTGGAGTTCAAAAAAAGAAGGGGGTCCCCATTTGCAATGGGGCGATGTGTGATTTGGTCACAACAGGTGCCTAGAGTGAATAGGCTTTCATCCTGACTTAATACACTGCCTCCTTCTGACGAATTTTGGGGTAGTAGAAAACCTTTCACCATGGGAAAATGTCTCAGAGATATAAAAATCAAGAGAGGTTATTGTAGAGGCACTCTACATGATCGTGTTGCCTTAGATAGAATGTTTCTAAGTGACACAGTTTTTGAGTAACATCTCGTCAAAGATTGCTGCCTTTTTGCACTTTGTACTCTTCAGGGATATCGTCGGTACAATGTAGCTCAGACTGTTTCGACATGTTTGGGTGAAAAAAAGGACCATGCCTAGCGTAAATGTACCCATTCAGATGCGTTGGAATAGTCAGTTTGGTCACATCAAGAGCAGGATGAAAGTTACACCCCTTTGCAACTTTACACTGCCTCCTTCTGACGATTTTTGGGGCAGCAGAAAACCTTTCACCAAGGGCAAATGCCTCAGAGATATAAAAAACTGAGAGAGGTTATTGTAGAGGCACTCTACATGATCGTGTTTCCATAGATAGAATGTTTCTAAGTGACACGATTTTTGAGTAACATCTCGTCAAAGATTGTTGCCTTTTTGCACTTTGGACTCTTTAGGGATATCATGGGTACAATGTAGCTCAGACTGTTTCGACATGTTTGGGTGAAAAATAAGACCACGCCTAGCATAAATGTACCCATCCGGACACATTGGAATAGTCAGTTTGGTCGCATCAGGAGCAGGACGAAAGTTACACCCCTTTGCAACTTTACACTACCTCCTTCTGACTTGATTTGGCGCCCTGTATGTGTAGGAAGATCTAAAGGCATGAAAGTGGATGTCGTATTGGAAGAGTTTGGATCATCAAAATTGAAAGAAATAAGTCTATTAAGCTTGGGTGCCTTTGGTCTTCTTTTCATTCATTATGAGCGCGTTGGGAGAATGGTATATAGGTCATCATCATGATTGGGCACCCTGGATCTAGAGTGTTGGAGAGATCATCAAATGGTGTCTAGAGGAAGTAGGGTGAGTTATGAGTATTCAACTATGGTATTCAAATCTATGGTATCTAACTATGGTATTCAAATCTCTTGTACCACGAAGTTTTTGCATTCATTCTCTTTGTGCTGCCAATACCATATCTCTTTGTGATGGTTGTGGTTCCTCTTCAATTGGTATGTCTTCATTTATCATGTCCAATTTCCTCTTCTCACGAAGTTCCCTCATAGCCACTGCTTTCTTTGCATTCTTAGCTTCTATCTCTTCCTGTGTTGGTTTAATTCTTGATCGTTTCCTCGACATGACAGAGAATTTGTCTGTAGCATGATAAAGAGACCAATATTAAATAAATACAAGATAATAGTGGGATTGTATTTTTTTTATGTTGTAAGGATTTATTCTTGTATAGTTTGACATCATGGTATGTTAAGGTTTGTTTATTACACATAATTATTAAAAAGCCCAAGTGTAGAAAATATACATGGCATCATGTGAGATTGTAGGCTGCTTTCTTGATTAGGAATGTGTCTATTTTAAACATGTATGATAAAGCATGATAAAGTAATTCAATCCAAAATAAGGAAAATGTAAAGAACATGCATGTAAAGACTTGACATACCTAAAAAATGAAGATTTGAATGGAGAGAGTACCCAATTATGTAGTGTTTTTATCTTCTTGCATCAAACTCCTCAACAATTTGAGTTTTTCACCACTTGCTTCCTTTTCAATGTTAAATTGAATAACATTCAAATATCATTACTAACAACAATACTATTAACCAATCTATAATGTTAAATTCCTAAAATTAAATCATGTTGGCATTTCAATTCACACCTCTGGTATGCGATTTAGAAACAGACAGCTATGCACAGATAAACTGCTCTCCTATTGAAAGGGGGAGTTCCCTTTCTTGCTGATGTTCGCTGAAAAGATAACTTGAATGAAACTTTGCCTATCTTCTTTTTGATTCTCAACTATGAGCACAAGGTTATAAAACTCTAAATGCTGCAAAAGAGGTTTTTTCCTTTTTATAAAACTTCTACTACAACTAGCATAGACTAATGACACTTTCAATCTCTTGAGTAAATTTAGAGCAAAGGAAGTTGAAAGTGAACGAGGAATGATTGTTAACACAAAAACTTAAGCAATTTTCTTCCAGATTAACATCACAAGACTAAAAGTACTTTAATGATGAAAGCTGAAAATGAAAGCTACAGAAGATACACATCTAACGATGATAACTTAATGAATCGATATAGAATATCATAGCAAAGTAGGCATGAGACTTCTATTCAATATCACAAAGTTTAATACAACTCCAGGATAGCAATACTGCAGCAAAAGGTAGGCATACAGTAAACGATCAAACACTGGAGAACAATGAACACAAAGTGAACAAACACCTGGAATAACAATGTTTGCAGGCTAGAATAGGCACATCAAATTTGCTATCACAAAAGTCATTCCAAACAATGGGCAAGGATGCCATTATTTATACTAAAATCAAAGGAGTAGGGAACCCTAAAATCTCCTTGATTAACCCTAACTTGCCAACTCGCAAGATTTATTACTATTCTAAGACAAAGATATAATAAACAAATGCTTTAAAGCAATCTGCTTTAAAGTAATCTGCTTTAAAGAAAAGAAGATTCCAACTACCACAAGGTGATTTCTTTCTAAATATAGGATGGATGAGCTTAGGATGAAAGCACATGCTTTAAAACAAAAAGCATATGTTTTAAAGCTGCTTTCTTTTGAAATGTATCCACATTCATATTCTTGCTTTTTGGTGATGTCATCCATTGATATTCTTTTGTTGATTTCTTCTAAAAAAGTTGATTCTGAGCGAAAAAAGTTGGCACATGGGTTTTGTAGGCAATTCTATTTTGAAGCAACCCAGATCATCAGATTTTGAAAAAGCAGAGATTTTCTCAAAAAAGTAGGAAAAAAATAGTTTACCAAAAAAAGCACAACTCCCAATCTTCAAGAGGATAATAATCTGGATGGACCCATCTCGACGAAAACTGAAAAAGCTCTGGTCGGATTTCTGAAAAATGATCCCCTTGAAACAAGGACCCTGAAAAAGCAAGCCTCTCTTCTTCCTCAACCCGAAACTATGAAGAACACTAAAAAAGCACCTAGTTTGGGTCATCGAATCTTCGTTGAAAGAAAAATAAAATCTTTCTTCTGGGTAAGTGCAAGAAGATGGGGGGCCAAAAAGGGGTCTTAAGTGGCCACTTTTTTTCTGAAATCAGGAAATACTGGCCTTGGATGAGAAATTGAGCATAGTTACACTCAAAATTTAGAGATGCAACCAAAACAATGTTCGTAGTGCTCCGAGTCTACTTTCTAAACTACTATTTTGTTTTGAAAATGGCATAGATTAAGGGGTTCAAAAGAGGGAGCCACAGAAATTGGTGTTGTTTCTATCAAAAAAACATAACATAGCATGTTTTGTGGCTCCCTCAAAAGGTCAACTTTTTTTTGGTATTTTTAAAATCGCTTCGGTGAGAAATTAGCTAATAGCATGTAGTTTATGCCCGATTTTTCTGATAATTTTTTGATGAATATTTGATTTTTTACTAATTTTTAAAGTGGACACATCCTAAAAAACAGAATTTTGGCCGTGCTACCCCTATAAATTTTGAAAACTAATTGAAAATCATTTTTTTATTTTTTTAATATTTGTAGAATGGAGTCTAGTTTCTAAATATGTAATTTTTTTGAAATTTGAATGAATAGTTATTTTACAATGAAAAAAAGACCAAACAGTGGTTTTTGCATAAAAACGGACACACAAACAAAAGAAATTAAAGATGAAAGGCTTAACA
Source organism: Cunninghamia lanceolata (assembly GCA_027924645.1). NCBI lineage: Eukaryota > Viridiplantae > Streptophyta > Pinopsida > Cupressales > Cupressaceae > Cunninghamia > Cunninghamia lanceolata. The sequence goes on from BSBN01000254.1 coordinate 19,999,413, forward strand.
TTGTTAAAATGTGAAAAAAATCACATCGTCAAATAGCTAAGAGAAAGCCTAACATTACCCATGTGTTTGATTTGTTCAACCTTGAAACACGTGCAAATCTGAGGGTTAGCACGAACGAAATTATGTGAAATTTTGAAGAATACAGAAAAACACGTCTGTGACTGTTCATAAGGCACTCCAAGCCTTTGGGTTGGAAATCCAAAGCAAATCCCAAGCCCAAGGCTTGGGATTCCCAAAGCAAGAAATAACGCGAGCGCGTTATAACGCGCTCGCGTTATAACGCGCTCGCGTTATAACGCGCTCGCGTTATTTATTGAATTACATTTTTCCCGCAAGCCTGTCTTTTCCCATGTCTGACATAACGCGAGCGCGTTATAACGCGCTCGCGTTATGTCCCACTCAAATTTTTTTACATTCAAGGCTATTCATCATGAGGGTTAAGGCATAAAGGATAGAGTTGAAAGGTTTACGGATAAGGGATTAGCGTTTAAGGTATAGTATCGAGCCCGTTGAGGGTCTAGGAATAGGGATAGCGTTTAAGGTTTAGGGATGAGGGATGACAGATTACGGTTGAGGGTCGAGGGATCAAAGTTAAGGGTTGAGGGATTAGGGTTTGACATTAAGGGTTGAGGGTTGAGGTTCAAGGGTCAAGGGTTTAGGGATAGGGTTTAGGGTCGAGGGATTAGGGTTAAAGTAGAGTGTGGAGGGTGTAAGGATTAGGGATAGGGTTGGAGGGTTTAGGGATAAGGGATTAGGGTTTAAGGTATAGTATCAAGTCTGTTGAGAGTTTAGGAATAGGGATAGCATTTAGGGATTAGGGATGAGGGATTATAGTTGAGGGATGATGGATTAGGGTTGAGGGTTGAGGGATTAGGGTTTAGGGATAAGGTTTAGGGTTGAGGGTTTAGGATTAGGGTTTAGGGTTGACGGATTAGCATTTAATGTCGAGGTTAGGGTTAGAGTGTTGAGGGTAGAGGGATTAGGGATAGGGTTTAGGGTTTAAGGTTTAAGGATTGAGGGTTGAGGCTTTAGGGATGAGGGTTTAAGGCTTAAGATATAGTGTCAAGTGTTGAGGGTGTAGGGATAGGGTTTAAGTTTTAAGGGTTAAGGGTTGAGGGATATGGATTAGGGTTTAAGGTATAGTGTTGAGGGTCGAGGGATCAGAGTTAAGGGTTGAGGGATTAGGGTTTGACGTTGAGGGTTGAGGGTTGAGGTTCGAGGGTCAAGGGTTTAGGGATAGGGTTGAGGGTCGAGGAATTAGGGTTAAAGTAGAGTGTGGATGGTATAAGGATTAGGGATAGGGTTGGAGGGTTTAGGGATAAGGGATTAGGGTTTAAGGTATAGTATCGATTCTGTTGAGGGTGTAGGAATAGGGATAGCATTTAGGGTTTAGGGATGAAGGATTAGAGTTGGGGGATGACAGATTAGGGTTGAGGGTTGAGGGATTAGGGTTTAGGGATAAGGTTTAGGGTTGAGGGATGAGGGATTAGGGTTTAAGGTATAGTGTTGAGGGTTTAGGGATAGGGTTTAGCGTTGAGGGATTAGGATTTGACGTTGAGGGTTGAGGGTTGAGGTTCGAGGGTCAAGGGTTTAGGGATAGGGTTGAGGGTCGAGGAATTAGGGTTAAAGTAGAGTGTGGATGGTATAAGGATTAGGGATAGGGTTGGAGGGTTTAGGGATAAGGGATTAGGGTTTAAGGTATAGTATCGATTCTGTTGAGGGTGTAGGAATAGGGATAGCATTTAGGGTTTAGGGATGAAGGATTAGAGTTGGGGGATGACAGATTAGGGTTGAGGGTTGAAGGATTAGGGTTTAGGGATAAGGTTTAGGGTTGAGGGATGAGGGATTAGGGTTTAAGGTATAGTGTTGAGGGTTTAGGGATAGGGTTTAGGGTTGAGGGATTAGGATTTGACGTTGAGGGTTGAGGGTTGAGGTTCGAGGGTCAAGGGTTTAGGGATAGGGTTGAGGGTCGAGGAATTAGGGTTAAAGTAGAGTGTGGAGGGATGACTGATGATAGATTAGGGTTGAGGGTTGAGGGATTAGGGTTTGATGTTGAGGGTTGAGGGTTTAGGGTTAGGGTTGAGAGATGAGGGATCAGAGTTAAGGGTTGAGGGATTAGGGTTTGACGTCGAGGGCTGAGGTTCGAGGGTCAAGGGTTTAGGGATAGGGTTGAGGTTGAAGGGATTAGGGTTTAGGGACAAGGTTTAGGGTTAGGGTTGAGGGATTAGGGTTTAAGGTATAGTGTTGAGGGTTTAGGGATAGGGTTTAGGGTTGAGGGATTAGAGTGAAGGGTTGAGGGATTAGAATTTGGCGTTGAGGGTTTAGGGTTTAGGATCAGGGTTGAAGGTCGAGGGATTAGAGTTAAGGGTTGAGGGATTAGGATTTGACGTTGAGGGTTGAGGGTTGAGGTTCGAGGGTCAAGGGTTTAGGGATAGGGTTGAGGGTCGAGGAATTAGGGTTAAAGTAGAGTGTGGAGGGATGACGGATGATAGATTAGGGTTGAGGGTTGAGGGATTAGGGTTTGATGTTGAGGGTTGAGGGTTTAGGGTTAGGGTTGAGAGATGAGGGATCAGAGTTAAGGGTTGAGGGATTAGGGTTTGACGTCGAGGGCTGAGGTTCGAGGGTCAAGGGTTTAGGGATAGGGTTGAGGTTGAAGGGATTAGGGTTTAGGGACAAGGTTTAGGGTTAGGGTTGAGGGATTAGGGTTTAAGGTATAGTGTTGAGGGTTTAGGGATAGGGTTTAGGGTTGAGGGATTAGAATTTGGCGTTGAGGGTTTAGGGTTTAGGATCAGGGTTGAAGGTCGAGGGATTAGAGTTAAGGGTTGAGGGATTAGGATTTGACGTTGAGGGTTGAGGGTTGAGGTTCGAGGGTCAAGGGTTTAGGGATAGGGTTGAGGGTCGAGGAATTAGGGTTAAAGTAGAGTGTGGAGGGATGACGGATGATAGATTAGGATTGAGGGTTGAGGGATTAGGGTTTGATGTTGAGGGTTGAGGGTTTAGGGTTAGGGTTGAGAGATGAGGGATCAGAGTTAAGGGTTGAGGGATTAGGGTTTGACGTCGAGGGCTGAGGTTCGAGGGTCAAGGGTTTAGGGATAGGGTTGAGGTTGAAGGGATTAGGGTTTAGGGACAAGGTTTAGGGTTAGGGTTGAGGGATTAGGGTTTAAGGTATAGTGTTGAGGGTTTAGGGATAGGGTTTAGGGTTGAGGGATTAGAGTGAAGGGTTGAGGGATTAGAATTTGGCGTTGAGGGTTTAGGGTTTAGGATCAGGGTTGAAGGTTGAGGGATTAGAGTTAAGGGTTGAGGGATTAGGGTTTGACGTTGAGGGTTGAGGGTTGAGGTTCGAGGGTCAAGGGTTTAGGGATAGGGTTGAGGGTCGAGGAATTAGGGTTAAAGTAGAGTGTGGAGGGATGACGGATGATAGATTAGGGTTGAGGGTTGAGGGATTAGGGTTTGATGTTGAGGGTTGAGGGTTTAGGGTTAGGGTTGAGAGATGAGGGATCAGAGTTAAGGGTTGAGGGATTAGGGTTTGACGTCGAGGGCTGAGGTTCGAGGGTCAAGGGTTTAGGGATAGGGTTGAGGTTGAAGGGATTAGGGTTTAGGGACAAGGTTTAGGGTTAGGGTTGAGGGATTAGGGTTTAAGGTATAGTGTTGAGGGTTTAGGGATAGGGTTTAGGGTTGAGGGATTAGAGTGAAGGGTTGAGGGATTAGAATTTGGCGTTGAGGGTTTAGGGTTTAGGATCAGGGTTGAAGGTTGAGGGATTAGAGTTAAGGGTTGAGGGATTAGGGTTTGACGTTGAGGGTTGAGGGTTGAGGTTCGAGGGTCAAGGGTTTAGGGATAGGGTTGAGGGTCGAGGAATTAGGGTTAAACTAGAGTGTGGAGGGATGACGGATGATAGATTAGGGTTGAGGGTTGAGGGATTAGGGTTTGATGTTGAGGGTTGAGGGTTTAGGGTTAGGGTTGAGAGATGAGGGATCAGAGTTAAGGGTTGAGGGATTAGGGTTTGACGTCGAGGGCTGAGGTTCGAGGGTCAAGGGTTTAGGGATAGGGTTGAGGTTGAAGGGATTAGGGTTTAGGGACAAGGTTTAGGGTTAGGGTTGAGGGATTAGGGTTTAAGGTATAGTGTTGAGGGTTTAGGGATAGGGTTTAGGGTTGAGGGATTAGAGTGAAGGGTTGAGGGATTAGAATTTGGCGTTGAGGGTTTAGGGTTTAGGATCAGGGTTGAAGGTTGAGGGATTAGAGTTAAGGGTTGAGGGATTAGGGTTTGACGTTGAGGGTTGAGGGTTGAGGTTCGAGGGTCAAGGGTTTAGGGATAGGGTTGAGGGTCGAGGAATTAGGGTTAAACTAGAGTGTGGAGGGATGACGGATGATAGATTAGGGTTGAGGGTTGAGGGATTAGGGTTTGATGTTGAGGGTTGAGGGTTTAGGGTTAGGGTTGAGAGATGAGGGATCAGAGTTAAGGGTTGAGGGATTAGGGTTTGACGTCAAGGGCTGAGGTTCGAGGGTCAAGGGTTTAGGGATAGGGTTGAGGTTGAAGGGATTAGGGTTTAGGGACAAGGTTTAGGGTTAGGGTTGAGGGATTAGGGTTTAAGGTATAGTGTTGAGGGTTTAGGGTTGAGGGATTAGAGTGAAGGGTTGAGGGATTAGAATTTGGCGTTGAGGGTTTAGGGTTTAGGATCAGGGTTGAAGGTCGAGGGATTAGAGTTAAGGGTTGAGGGATTAGGATTTGACGGGGTTGAGGTTCGAGGGTCAAGGGTTTAGGGATAGGGTTGAGGGATTAGGGTTTAAGGTATAGTGTTGAGGGTTTAGGGATAGGGTTTAGGGTTGAGGGATTAGAGTGAAGGGTTGAGGGATTAGAATTTGGCGTTGAGGGTTTAGGGTTTAGGATCAGGGTTGAAGGTCGAGGGATTAGAGTTAAGGGTTGAGGGATTAGGATTTGACGTTGAGGGTTGAGGGTTGAGGTTCGAGGGTCAAGGGTTTAGGGATAGGGTTTGACGTCGAGGGCTGAGGTTCGAGGGTCAAGGGTTTAGGGATAGGGTTGAGGTTGAAGGGATTAGGGTTTAGGGACAAGGTTTAGGGTTAGGGTTGAGGGATTAGGGTTTAAGGTATAGTGTTGAGGGTTTAGGGATAGGGTTTAGGGTTGAGGGATTAGAGTGAAGGGTTGAGGGATTAGAATTTGGCGTTGAGGGTTTAGGGTTTAGGATCAGGGTTGAAGGTCGAGGGATTAGAGTTAAGGGTTGAGGGATTAGGATTTGACGTTGAGGGTTAAGGTTCGAGGGTTTGATGTTGAGGGTTGAGGGTTGAGGTACATTTCGGTGTGACATTTAAATTGTCTTGCCGATATACACTGTAAAGGTTATTTTGTGGACTTTCAAGGATTTTTTCACCTGTGTTAATGTTCAACTTGTTTCGCTCTGCATCAAGGGATTACGGTTTGACGTTGAGGGCTGAGGTTCGAGGGTCAAGGGTTTAGGGATAGGGTTGAGGTTGAAGGGATTAGGGTTTAGGGACAAGGTTGAGGTTGAGGGATTAGGATTTGACATTGAGGGTTGAGGGTCAAGGGATCAGAGTTGAGGGTTTAGGGTTTAAAGATCTATAGCAGGAAAAAACGCGAGCGCGTTATAGCGCGAGCGCGTTATAACGCGAGCGCGTTATAACGCGCTCGCGTTTTGTAATTCTACTAAAACGGTAAAAAAGTGGTTACCCCCGTGATCCAGGCCCACATGCTCTGTTTTCTTACTGATTCTGCGCGTGCTCCGACAAAAAAGAAGTGCTTTCATGCTATTGGGAAGTTCACATGCACATTTAACACATTGTACCACCTTTGCATGATCTTTCCACCACCTTTTCTGCTTTGCCAACTTGAGAAGGAGGAAATAACATAGTTTTCAAACCAAATTTGATATATATCTATACAAGTTTCAATTTTTGTAGTATTGCAATGTTAATTTTGATTCAATTTTAAGAATTTAACATTGAAAAGGAAGCAAGTGGTGAAAAACTCAAATTGTTGAGGAGTTTGATGCAAGAAGATAAAAACACTACATAATTGGGTACTCTCTCCATTCAAATCTTCATTTTTTAGGTATGTCAAGTCTTTACATGCATGTTCTTTACATTTTCCTTATTTCAGATTGAATTACTTTATCATGCATTATCATACATGTTTAAAATAGACACATTTCCAATCAAGAAAGCAACCTACAATCTCACATGATGCCATGTATATTTTCTACACTTGGGCTCTTTAATAATTATGTGTAATAAACAAACCTTAGTTCATACCATGATGTCAAACTATACAAGAATAAATCCTTACAACATAAAAAAAATACAATCCCACTATTATCATGTATTCATTTCTTAGGAACTAATATTGGTCTCTTTATCATGCTACAGACAAATTCTCCGTCATGCCGAGGAAACGATCAAGAATTAAACCAACACAGGAAGAGATAGAAGCTAAGAATGCAAAGAAAGCAATGGCTATGAGGGAACTTCGTGAGAAGAGGAAATTGGACACGATAAATGAAGACATACCAATTGAAGAGGAACCACAACCATCACAAAGAGATATGGTATTGGCGGCACAAAGAGAACGAATGCAAAAACTTCGTGGTACGAGAGATTTAAATACCATAGTTGGAGACACATCCTTTATCGCAAGACAACATGTAGGGACACCATCTACCACATCTCAAGTTGAGAGTACATCATCACTCACATGTGATGAAGGAGGTACGCCATCGTTCCCACCTCAACCTCAAGGTATGTCATCTATTCCATCTTCGATCGAAGGTATGCCATCTAACCCATCTCATTTAAATATTGATGAAATTCCTAATGTTGAGATGAATTTACCTAACTTGACACCACCTAGAATTTTGCATAGAAAGCCAAAGTATTTGATTGATATTGATGAGAATATTTTGCAGCCAATGGAAGGTAAGATTCCAAAACGCACTTGTAGAAGATATGCTAATAAGATTTGGAGATTGTTCTTTGAAAAGTTAAATGAGACTGCAAGATGTCAACTATTCGTTGAAATGATGCGAAGTATAAAGTATAGGTCTATCATGAAGATTCTTGGGTTGAGAACATCAGAGGCTTCAAGTGAAAAATCTATTGTCAAGAATCTAATGAGTGCGTATGAGAGTGTGGGTAACACCTCACGCACAAAAGATAGTAATGCAACACGGCGTGTGATTACATCGACTATAGTAAGTAGTCAAACGAGGAAAGCTCGTCTTATTAGAAAGACAAGTCAAAAATTGAGAATTAATAGGAAAACTTTATCAAGAGCCGTTGGAAGACGCCAAAGAATTGAGGACACTAATGCCAATGAATTATGGGCGTTCTCGGGGAGACTACCACGAAAAGATAAACCAATTGTTGAAGCATTGAGGTCACTAATTGAAGACTTTTGGAAGAATTACACAAGGGTATCTCCGAATCAAAGGGATGTGGTAAGAAGGAGAATTGGTAGTCAGAACCGCGAGCCACATCCAAAGCATTTTTTGGATGAGACTCAAACACAGTTTTATGGTAAATTTCTAGAGAAGTATCCTCAAATTAAAATTTGTCAAAGATATTTTGAAATGCTAAAACCTTTCTATGTTAAGATAAATCACACACGCACTACTTGTTGTTGTAGATTACATATTGAATTTTCTAACCATTTTGATGCTTATAGGTCTATATGTTTAGATATGCATACTAACAATGATTTGCAGGGTTGTGCCATATGTGCCCCACCAACATCTTCAAGAGATTTCATATCAAGAATTTTATGTGAAAGAGAGGAAGGTCAAATATTCTACAAGAAATTATGCTTGGATGGCACATGTCATCGTTGCGGTGGCTTGCAACATTTGCCAATATGTGAACATATGGAAATAACACATGCGGTTGGAAATGAACTAGTAGAATTTGGCAAGTATAAAACAGTGGCATACAATACAAAAGATGGTAAAGAAGCAAAGAGGTGTGAATTAGTTATTGAAAAGATTCCAGTGTATTAGTTTATGCCTATATTTCGTGACAGCATAGTGTATGAGTATGCAAGACATGCCCATAGAGCTCGATGGTTGGACTTGCAATTCAAGTTATGCAAGGACACATTTCCAGTTGGTAGCATTGTTTCAGTCGTCGACTTTGCAGAGAACTACAGTCTACAGCCACAGCGTGAGGTGCAATCACAATATTACAACTCCACACAGGTTTCTATATTTGTGCACATCGCATTCATTCATGCGAATGATAGTACAGAGGATGACAGAAAGATCATAAGGGAGTATCATTTCTATATTAGTGATGATCGCACGCATTCTACGGAGTTCGTGCAAGGTTGCTTTCAGGTGTTCTATAATGATTTGGCTAGAAGGGGCATATCATTCAGTCAGCATATCATATGGTCAGATAATTGTGCATCACAATTCAAGAACTCACGGAATTTCTATTGGCTGAGTAGGAGGCATAATTTTACAGGTATTCAACATATGTGGAACTTTTGTGAGGCCGGGCATGGAAAGGGGGAGCATGATGGTGCAGGAGCATGTATCAAAAGAGCCATAGCACGAGAAGAGTTAAAGTATAAAGACAATGCAAAGTTGACAGATGCAAAATCGATTGTCGAGTGGTGTAATGCTTCCATGGGTCCAGGTAATGAAGGTAAGTCTTTAGTTCGTAGATTTTTTTGGTTGATAGATGATACTAACATTGCACCATATGAGGATTGTTGTACACTGACAGGATCAAATGAGATGCACTCTTTCAGAAGTTCAATTGCAGGTTCATGGAGTATCCATACACGAAAGATGTCATGCTTTTGTTCTTCCTGTACAATTCAAGTCTGGGATGAGTGCGAGTCAAAGGAGTGGGTTGACGAATGGCAGTTAAGTTATCTTAGCCCACTTGACACGTATCGACCCCCGACGGCACTGGAACTAACACAGATGGAATCGTCAGTTGACTTTGACCACATATCAGATTTAGTTCAACCAGGTAATATAGGGCACATATATGCATCTAATTTCATCTAGTTCAACCAGGTAATGTCATCTTACTTTGTAGTGTTTTTGTAATGTTGACTAATTTCATCTAATTTGCTACACATATCAATGTAGGACACGTATATGCAGTTATTGCAGATGAAGATAATGAAGAGGGAACAGATTATTACTTATGCCGTTGTGTTGAGGCCAAAAAGAAATTGGAGGCCCCTGTTACAGATGGAGAAAACATCGAATACCCTACAGGATCAGTGGTTATTACTGGAACATGGCTTAGAAGGTACCCACATAAGAGTGTTAATATTTGGCTATTTCAGGACTTTGACATGCATCGAAAGATTCTTCATTACTCGAACCTTGTCGTGGCATCCAATGTTCATTTGATAAAGTATCGGGGTAGACCTTTGAACAAAATATTGTGGAAGGTGCGTGAGTCTGACCATGAAGCAATACTTGACACAATAAAGAGTAGAGCAGATCCAGATGGTTCATTGGATTAATTTGTAAGTATTCACATTGATTTTGTAAAGTTATGTTACATTGAGTTGTAAGTATGCACATTAATTTGTAAGGTTTGTCTTTTTTTATTTCCTCCTGCTTTTTTACACATATGTACACATTTTTCCATCATCATGTTATGCATTTTTCGTGTCCTACTCCTGATGCGACCAAACTCATAACTCACCCTACTAGACACCATTTGATGATCTCTCCAACACTCTGGATCCAGGGCGCCCAATCATGATGATGACCTATATACCATTCTCCCAAGGCGCTCATAATGAATGAATGATAAGGAGCGCCTTGACCTCTATAATCAAGGTGATTTTAAGTCACTTTGAGTCATTTGGGGTTAGTTTGAGTCTTTGAGTCATGTTGCAAAAAAGTGTCAATGTTGTCAAGTTGCACAAAGCAACCTTTGCATTTTTGGTGTCTTGCTCGTGATGTGACCAAACTGACTGTTCCAACGCATTCAGATGGGTACATTTACGCTAGGCATGGTCCTATTTTTCACCCAAACATGTCGAAACAGTCTGAGCTACATTGTACCGACGATATCCCTGAAGAGTCCAAAGTGCAAAAAGGCAGCAATCTTTGACGAGATGTTACTCGAAAATCGTGTCACTTAGAAATATTTCGTCTGAGGCAACAGGATCACGTAGAGTGCCTCTACAATAACCTCTCTCGGTTTTTTATAGCTCTGAGGCATTTGCCCGTGGTGAAAGGTTTTCTGTTGCCCCAAAAATCGTCAGAAGGAGGCAGTGTAAAGTTGCAAAGGGGTGTAACTTTCGTCCTGCTCCTGATGCGACCAAACTGACTGTTCCAACGCGTCCGAATGGGTACATTTATGCTAGGCATGGTCCTATTTCTCACCCAAACATGTCGAAACAGTCGGAGCTACATTGTACCGACGATATCCCTGAAGAGTCCAAAGTGCAAAAAGGCAGCAATCTTTGACGAGATGTTACTCGAAAATCGTGTCACTTAGAAACATTTCGTCTGAGGCAACGGGATCACGTAGAGTGCCTCTACAATAACCTCTCTCGGTTTTTTATAGCTCTGAGGCATTTGCCCGTGGTGAAAGGTTTTCTGTTGCCCCAAAAATCGTCAGAAGGAGGCAGTGTAAAGTTGCAAAGGGGTGTAACTTTCGTCCTGCTCCTGATGCGACCAAACGGACTGTTCCAACGCATCCGAATGGGTACATTTATGCTAGGCATGGTCATATTTCTCACCCAAACATGTCGAAACAGTCGGAGCTACATTGTACCGACGATATCCCTGAAGAGTCCAAAGTGCAAAAAGGCAGCAATCTTTGACGAGATGTTACTCGAAAACCGTGTCACTTAGAAACATTCCGTCTGAGCCAACGGGATCACGTAGAGTGCCTCTACAATAACCTCTCTCAGTTTTTTATAGCTCTGAGGCATTTGCCCGTGGTGAAAGGTTTTCTGTTGCCCCAAAAATCGTCAGAAGGAGGCAGTGTAAAGTTGCAAAGGGGTGTAACTTTCGTCCTGCTCCTGATGCGACCAAACTGACTGTTCCAACGCGTCCGAATGGGTACATTTATGCTAGGCATGGTCCTATTTCTCACCCAAACATGTCGAAACAGTCGGAGCTACATTGTACCGACGATATCCCTGAAGAGTCCAAAGTGCAAAAAGGCAGCAATCTTTGACGAGATGTTACTCAAAAACCGTGTCACTTAGAAACATTCCGTCTGAGGCAACGAGATCACGTAGAGTGCCTCTACAATAACCTCTCTCGGTTTTTTATAGCTCTGAGGCATTTGCCCGTGGTGAAAGGTTTTCTGTTGCCCCAAAAATCGTCAGAAGGAGGCAGTGTAAAGTTGCAAAGGGGTGTAACTTTCGTCCTGCTCCTGATGCGACCAAACTGACTGTTCCAACGCGTCCGAATGGGTACATTTATGCTAGGCATGGTCCTATTTCTCACCCAAACATGTCGAAACAGTCGGAGCTACATTGTACCGACGATATCCATGAAGAGTCCAAAGTGCAAAAAGGCAGCAATCTTTGACGAGATGTTACTCGAAAATCGTGTCACTTAGAAACATTCCGTCTGAGGCAACGGGATCACGTAGAGTGACTCTACAATAACCTCTCTCGGTTTTTTATAGCTCTGAGGCATTTGCCCGTGGTGAAAGGTTTTCTGTTGCCCCAAAAATCGTCAGAAGGAGGCAGTGTAAAGTTGCAAAGGGGTGTAACTTTCATCCTGCTCTTGATGCGACCAAACTGACTGTTCCAACGCATCCGAATGGGTACATTTATGCTAGGCATGGTCCTATTTCTCACCCAAACATGTCGAAACAGTCGGAGCTACATTGTACCGACGATATCCCTGAAGAGTCCAAAGTGCAAAAAGGCAGCAATCTTTGACGAGATGTTACTCGAAAACCGTGTCACTTAGAAACATTCCGTCTGAGGCAACGGGATCACGTAGAGTGCCTCTACAATAACCTCTCTCGGTTTTTTATAGCTCTTAGGCATTTGCCTGTGGTGAAAGGTTTTCTGCTGCCCCAAAAATCGTCAGAAGGAGGCAGTGTAAAGTTGCAAAGGGGTGTAACTTTCGTCCTGCTCCTGATGCGACCAAACTGACTGTTCCAACGCGTCCGAATGGGTACATTTATGCTAGGCATGGTCCTATTTCTCACCCAAACATGTCGAAACAGTCGGAGCTACATTGTACCGACGATATCCCTGAAGAGTCCAAAGTGCAAAAGGCCAGCAATCTTTGACGAGATGTTACTCGAAAACCGTGTCACTTAGAAACATTCCGTCTAAGGCAACGGGATCACGTAGAGTGCCTCTACAATAACCTCTCTCGGTTTTTTATAGCTCTTAGGCATTTGCCCGTGGTGAAAGGTTTTCTATTGCCCCAAAAATCGTCAGAAGGAGGCAGTGTAAAGTTGCAAAGGGGTGTAACTTTCGTCCTGCTCCTGATGCGACCAAACTGACTGTTCCAACGCGTCCGAATGGGTACATTTATGCTAGGCATGGTCCTATTTCTCACCCAAACATGTCGAAACAGTCGGAGCTACATTGTACCGACGATATCCCTGAAGAGTCCAAAGTGCAAAAAGGCAGCAATCTTTGACGAGATGTTACTCGAAAACCGTGTCACTTAGAAACATTCCGTCTGAGGTAACGAGATCACGTAGAGTGCCTCTACAATAACCTCTCTCGGTTTTTTATAGCTCTGAGGCATTTGCCCGTGGTGAAAGGTTTTCTGTTGCCCCAAAAATCGTCAGAAGGAGGCAGTGTAAAGTTGCAAAGGGGTGTAACTTTCGTCCTGCTCCTGATGCGACCAAACTGACTGTTCCAACGCGTCTGAATGGGTACATTTATGCTAGGCATGGTCCTATTTCTCACCCAAACATGTCGAAACAGTCGGAGCTACATTGTACCGACGATATCCCTGAAGAGTCCAAAGTGCAAAAAGGCAGCAATCTTTGACGAGATGTTACTCGAAAACCGTGTCACTTAGAAACATTCCGTCTGAGGCAACGGGATCACGTAGAGTGCCTCTACAATAACCTCTCTCGGTTTTTTATAGCTATGAGGCATTTGCCCGTGGTGAAAGGTTTTCTGCTGCCCCAAAAATCGTCAGAAGGAGGCAGTGTATTAAGTCAGGATGAAAGCCTATTCACTCTAGGCGCCTGTTTTTGACCAAATCACACATGCGCCTTGAACAACTCTGTCTTCAAGGCGCTTTTCTCTAATCTCTGTAACTCTCCAAATCCACTAAGGCGCAAATTTTACCTCTTGGGCTCAAGATATAGGTTCTTCATCCAAGGCGCCAGAATGGTCCAAAGGCGCATTTCACCTCTAACCTCACCTCTGACCTTACTTGGAGGCGCTAAACCTCATCTCATTGCTCTCCTCCATTACAAGCGCTCACTTACCTCAATCTTGGGCGCATACCAACATCCCAACATCCAAATCACCTAGGCGCTCAAAACCTTCAAGACTCAAGGTGCATTTTATGATCAAACAAGGTATCTCCTGAACAAGGCGCTCATAGTCTCATCAGGGCGTTAATCATCATCATGAGCACTCATATTGTTCTAGGCGCACAGTTATCTCTGGAATGCTCAAGGCGCACATACCCTTCTCTAGGCTAGTTTACACTTATTCAAGGCGCTCATTCCAAACTTACATGAACTACTCATTACAAGACGCACAAACTAGATGATCCTAGGGCATAAGGGCGCTCATAGGAGTTGTTATGTGTCATTTTGGCCAAGGTTTTCTGGAGCAGTGAAGACATTAGGAAGGGGATGATCGTTTGGATAGTTTTGAATGCTTTATTTCTCCTTGTTTAAACTAGGCGCTCACTGAGGATTGGAGTAGCCTTTGCACCCTCACATCACGTTAATCGGCGTTTCAGAGGCAATCATAGTATAGGAAGATTTGCGCCTTGAAGAAGAGAGTTATCTGGTGAGTGCTTAGGAGTTCTGGTGCCTAGGGGAAAGGTCTAGGTAGAGCGCCTTCAGACTTTGACAGTGAAGTGCCTTAAGGAGTTGGATGATGTTTTTGCCTAGAGTGGAGATGATGTTTTTAGCGCCTTAAGGATGATGATGGAGCGCTTTGGAGTCAGGTTAGTCTGGAGCACCTTAAGAAGGTAAAGCACTTCAAATGTAAACACAAGTGTTTTGAGCGCCCTAATGAGAAGTTGTCTTGGCACCATAAGTTGTTCAAACGAAGATATGCGCCTTGGATAGTTGCAAAGACCTAATTTAGCGCCCAAGGTTGGAAGACTCTTTGTGAGCGCCCAGTGTTTGAAAGCTCTTTGTGTTTGGTGCATTAAAATGAATTTGGCACCTAAATAGTATTGAAACACTCAACTGAGCGCCTAAAGCCCATGAGAGAAGTGATATGCGCCTTGATAGGAATATCATGGAAGATGAGTTTACTGAATGGCGCCTTGAATGACTTGGTTGATTAAGTGTTTTAGCACCTAGATATGGGATGAATCATTGAGCGCCTTTGGTTGAGATGATGTCAGCACCTTTGAGATTATAACACCTTGGAGTCAAGTTCGAAGGAGCACCTTGAGAAGGTAAAACACTTCAAATGTTTTCAAGGAATTGGAGAAGTCACTTAGTGCCTAGAAGGAATTCCAGAGCAAGAGGGTTGGAGCGCCTTGAGCTTCAAGTCAGATATGCGCCTAGACCTCTACCCTTTAGCAAGTTGAAGCCCTCTGAGCCTTGACAACGTGAGAATGCCTTATAGTGAATATGCGCCTTGGGCAAGGTTGAATACAAAGTTGAGGAGTATATCATAATGAGTAAGTGCACTGTAGGGTTAGATGATAAAGACTAGTGCCTTGAGTGTCTTGGTCAAAATTTTAACGTGAGAAGTCTTGCAAGATCAAACCCTGGAGTGCGCCTTAGAGAGAACCTATTGATCCTTTGCTTTGACAAGATTTGGGCGCCAGAATGATCCTTAATAAATGGAATGTATCTACACCAATTTTGCGCCTTTAGGGAAGTGATGGTGGCCAGAATGATCCTTAATCTCATGTTTGTGCGCCTAGGTCTAGAAGCAAGATTTGAGCGCCTTAGGATAGGGTTTTTTGCACCTTGTCTTGGAGAGTGAATTTGCGCCTTGGATGATGTTGAAGCGCCTTGGGATGAAATGCGCCCAAACTTATAGAGGGCCTTCAGTGAGGGAGTTGAAGAGAGTGCTTAGAGGAAGGATAGCCTTAAGATCAAACTAAGTACTTAGAAACCTAAGATTAGCGCCTTATTTGAAGTTATACACCTATTCTGGCGCCAGAGAGTGAGTTTGAGTGTGAAGAAGTGAATGTCTGCGCCTTGAAGGGGATACAAAGGGAAGATGATGCACCTTGATGGGTTGATGATGGAAATTTGCGTTTTGGAGCTAAATGTGCGCCTTGAAGGAGATAGTGCATAGAGGTACAATGAATCTTCCGGAGAACATGGATAGACAACTAAGTCTCCAACTTGAGTCTTCTAAGTGAATTGGATAATGAAGAGAGTCTAGTCATTTTGGGCGCTAGTATCAGGATGAATCATCCAAAATGGGTGCCTAGAACTAGAAGGCGCCAATGCATGAGTTCAAGGATCCTCCATTGGAGCGCCTAGCCCAGATGGCTATAGATTGAAAGTTTTAAAGCTAAGTGATGTCTCTTACGTGAATTCCTAGCCCAGGTGCATGTGTTGGGAAAAACTCTTTGGCTCTGGCGCCTAGAATTGGGAGCTTTGTAAGATGCACCAATTGATGAAACATTTCCATTTTGCGCCTAGAATAGAACTCTCTCACATAGTTGAAATTGACTTGATAGAAGGAGATAAGTCTTAAGGACTAGTTTGGCGCCTCACTTGCCTATCTCACCTTTGAAATGTGCTTTGGTTGATGATCATCATTGATGGAACCTAGTGAAATGTAAAGCTATTTGCATCTCCAGAGGATCAAAATTGGATTACGAGATCATCCTTGTAGTTGAGATTGACAGAGAAGTGTTAAAGGAATCACTTCAAATGGGCGCCTAAGCTAGTTGAGGCGCATATCAATTCCACTGTAACTCCAGACTGACGCTTAGGATCCAGTCATCTCCTAAGGCGCAGTTCCATTCACCCATGACCTCGCTTGGCGTCTAAAACTTGGAAACTCCTTTGGAAAGCTCCTGTTGCGCCTAGAAGATGAGTTTGGGATATCAACTTGCAAAAGGCTTAGAAACTCTTCAAAGATGTTAGGCACAATCCCATGGCACTGGAGCTCAGTTTTGGCGCCTTCAAGGAATAGCACATGAAGGAACTTGGGAGGTCAGGTGCTTGTAAAAGGGAACACCTTGGAACATCTTCCAGGGGTTGAAGTAGTAAGAAAACATCAAGTGAGTCTAGGCGCACTCCCTTGTGTGAACAGTTTAGCTCTGGCGCCTAGCCACAGAGTGAGCCAGAAGAAGTAGTTTGGACATTAGAAGATAGGCGCTCATTCTACAATGAAGCATTCCACCTTCCTAATCAACAAAGACTTGCAAGAATTGACAAAGGAAGCTAAGGCGCACCTTCTACTTGTTTCCACCTCCAGAATGCGCCTAACCTTGAAAGGGGGTTCAAAGATGTTTGTTAGACCTTTTCACTCAAGGCACTCACCTTAGGCGCACTTTCTAAGTCCTTGTCACCTCAAGGAAACACCTAGTTTGGAAGGCGCTTGCCCTGTTCTCCACTCCTTTCAATTGGCGCCTAGAACACAGAATGCATGAAAGGAGCGCCTAGACTCCAGAGGGCTGATTTGGGCGCCTAGCATTTAAAACACTTTCATAATGATGATGTTTTGGCGCCTACTCTTGGAAACAATCCAGAGCATCCATAAACTCTAATTGGCACCTAATGTTGACAAGGCGCAACTTCAGGAGGAGGTCACCTCAACTTGGCGCCCAAGTCAGAAAAACCTGTAAATCCTTCAAATATGCGCCTACCTTGTGAGGTGATGAGTTGAACATTCCAAATCTTCAAATGTTGCTCAAATAAGGAAGACATTGTAACATCAAGGCTTCAAGGCCTGTCCTTGTATTTCCATTGAATGAGTTGTACTTCATGCTATTGAAAGCATTTTCCATGTAATAAGACATTGCAAGTTGATTGAATCAAGTAACAAGACAAGTACCCAACTCTAATGTTGTTTCATTCAAATAGTTATCTTGATGTATATCTTTATGTTATTGAAGTAGTTGATGAATTGTTAGCAAGTAAAAGTGTTTAAGTAAGGAAAATTTTTCGTAGAACTAGTTGGGTATCTTACACTTACACCATGCCTATCCATCAAACATCACAATGCAATCAAAATCCTAACAACATGGCCATGATCCAAGATCAAGTGCAATCATGCAAAGATATTATCAATCACAAGCCTATTAAGAATGAACTAGAGTCTTCTAGTACCATACTTTTCCATCAAACACCATCATGTAATCCATGGCCTATCAAGCCTATCAAAGAAAATGCAAACATCCTATGTAATACAATCAGACTTTAAATATTTGAAGTAGCCATCTACAAATATCCATTCAAAAGTGGATTTATAATGCAAGTATGGACGCCATCAATAAAAAAGATTTGTATTAACCAAATATCCATATACGCATACATCAATATCTGTCGATATAAGTATAACATATATACAAAATAGCCATATAGGCTTACAAGAATGCCATATAGGCATACAATGTCAACTATGTACAATACAAAATATATGTCCACAAATGCCATATAGGCATACAACAGAGGAACACAATAAAAAGTCATTCCCCTCTAGCTGGTGAAGAGAATAAATCACGAGCAGCCTTTGATCTTCTAGGGGATGGAGACATGCATGTGGGTGGTCTACTACGAACCCGAGGGCTACTTCTCCTATTTAGTTCTTCCTGCACCTTTACCTGTTACAAAAAAAAGTATAGATATTAATATATAGAAATTACATGTTATAAAAAAATGAAACATTTAACAAAATAATCACTTACCGCTAACATATAATCTGTCTGCTCGCTTGCCTCAGTAGCAGGAAAAGGCCCTGGTGATGTCATGTCCTATAGAAACCATCCAGATAGAAATTAAACTTCAAATCAATAATCTTTTGATTTTTCAAAAATAGACAACTATAACAATGAATGTAAATTGAAATTTACTAATCTGCCTCATACCCCTGTCAATGCCATAGAGCTATGAATCGCAGAGGCCACACCCTGCTCCATTGCCCTATGAACATGGGGAGGTGTATCCGCAGCCTGCATCATCTGGAAATAAAACAACATTATTCAATTACGAAAACTATAATAGTGATGCAAATCATGGCTCCTAACATACACACACGCTCATCTAAACATGGAAGTACACACAATAAAACACACAAATCACATACAAAAATTTAGTAAGTACAATTCATTCATTAAACTATTTATTTTATTACCTCCGTAAAGCTTTGAAGTCCACCACCGCTGGCAGGTGTTGCCATGAAATCTACAGTGTTAACCTATTCAACATCCAAAATCAGAAATTAGAATACCATTCATATAACGATGCTATTCACATGTAATATTTATAATTGTTTACTAGTTACATACCTCGACAGTAGATGATCTAGTGAAAAATGTAGGTGGAGAACCACTGAAAACTGCATCGACGCTATGACCCTGAAATTTCATTAAAATCATCAATTTAAATTAGTTAATCTTGTATTTCAAAAATAAAATTTAATAAATTAAATTCAATAAACTTGCTAATATTTACCTGAGTATCAAGGCCGAAAGTCTCACTCAGGAGGGTATCTGTCATCGCCATCTGCTCAGCTGCAGATGTAGCCTGTGCACCTGCGTCCTGACTGTCCATGGGGTCATAACCACAGGCTGACCCGCAAGCCTGGCAAGTATGCGGTGGGACCCTACTCCTCGCACTATCTCCCAACGCACTCTGTGTTGTAGGATCGGCATGATCTATGATGCTCTGGGTCAAGGCACTAATCGACCTCAGTGTATCGACCTCAACACTCTCCTTCACAATGGAAGGAATAGAAACATGCTCGTGGGCTGGTCTGCTGATTACTCGTCTCACTACCCGCTGTGGGTCAAGACGTGCCCCTGGTCTATCCTGTGCTGAGCCCCCACCTCTACCCTGGAAGTCCCGCATATCAAAATAGTTTGGCACTTTATTGAGGACAAACTCGGAGTAGAGTTTCCTCAAAAAGTATTGCGGGACCTCATTGTTATTGCATGGAGGATGGTCAAAAACCATCCACCACCTCTGCCTGAAATTGTCCCTTATCGCTTGGTTGTTGCACCAATGGATAGGGAACCTCTTGCATGTAATGGGTGGAGGTTGATTTGTTTGTGGGTTTGTGAAAATTGAACACAAGTCTACTTTTGTAATTTGTAATTTTTTGACATCTTGGTATGACAATTTATCTGCATAGTAATCTCTAAACTCTCTCTTTTTATCGGTCCAACTAGTTATTTGCTTGCTAATTGAATTTACATTTGATAACATAGACTCAAGAGATTCGGCAAGCGTGGACCTATGCAAGGTTGAAGTGGAAGGATCTTTCAACCTTGCAATTATATCTTCAATTTGTTTTTTGTTGTTTTCAATTTCCCCCATTATATTATCTTGTGTTCCAGGGGCATGTCGAGGAATGAATGGAGGAGGTTGTTGTTCTGCAGGTATTTCTTCCTCAAGATTTTGTGGATTTTGAGGAGGAGGAGGAGGTGCATTAACATTTCCTACAATTAATAAAATATGCATCAAAAATCAACACAAAACCTACCTATTTAGGAAGAAATTCAAACAAAAAAACAAAGATAACTCACCCCTTTGGCGTGCTCGACGTCGCGGCGGCATTTCGGCGATGAATCGACAAATCTTTTGTGTTGAACGGTGTTTTGTAGAACGCGAGCGCGTTTTTGAAGGGTTTTAAGCCGCGGGCGGAGGAAAAACTAACAATGAAATAACATAAAATGAAATGACAGCGTTTTTTTTTTTTATATAAAGCGCTTTATAACGCGAGCGCGTTATAACGCGAGCGCGTTATAACGCGCTCGCGTTATAACGCGCTCGCGTTATAACGCGCTCGCGTTATGGCTCGGCAATGACGAGCCTTAGGCTTGTCATTGCCAAGCCATAACGCGAGCGCGTTATAACGCGCTCGCGTTATGCCTAAATTTTTTTTCAAAATTTTTTGGCCACTTTTTGGCCCCCCATCTTTTTGCACTTACCCTTCTGGATGCAACCTGCAAAAGATAATGAAATAAAGAAGCCAAAAGCTTGTCTTTATAAATCTTTTGGTCGAAAAAGCAGCTTTATTTGTGTGAGAAAAAAACTTCACCCTCATCCATGAAGAAAGCATCTTTTAAAGCATAAATCCAAGTGGATGTCTTCGAATAGGAAGAATCCCTATTTTGTAGGAGCCTATGGCTTCATGTGCAAGATGAAAAAAAATATCTTCTTTGATGATGTCATCGAACATGCGAGTTGAAAGAAGTGCTAACAAAATTTTCTTCATTTTCGACACTTCAACACTCGTTTTGACTCAAATATGGCCTACCTCCAACTTTAACAAGGTAGAAAAATGTCATCATTAATCAAAAAAGTTGACTGATGTTGACATTTTGGAGATTAATCAACTGAGATTCCATCCCCTGCCTCCGTTCGACGATCTGACATCGTTTGACCAAGTTTGACCTTCTAGAAACTGCCAATGGGTGAAGATTGGTAACAAGGCATGTCAGAAAACACTGAAAACATGAAAATATTCTAACACTACTCAAGTTGGGTGCCCCAAGCCTCCTGGGGCGCCTGGTTTCCCAACACTTAGCCATTTTTTTAGTTTTTTCAATTTTTCCAATTTCTTGGTTTGCATGCGCATTCCGGAGGCACAGGACCCCTATTTGGCTATCAATTTCTATCAAATGGGATGAAAATGAGTCTGATGATATAGAAAATATGCAAGCCTACTGAAAATTGAGCTGATTGTACCTTCTATTTGCCTCAAAAAATGTGCCAAACTGATTAATACTAAATCAGACCGGGCTAACGGAAGGAGATTCACATTTTTCGAGAAAAAACATCAAAAATAATCTAACTCTGGAGATTTTGGGTGCCCCAGTCCTCTTGGGGTGCCTGGTTTGTCAACACTTAGAAAATTTTTCAAAAATTTTCAATTTTGTACCTTTTCTCGATTTCTGTGCCCACAGCTCCTATTTGATCTTTGATTTCAATCGTTTTGATGACTGTCGAGGTGGGATGAAGGGTGATTTGAGTATTTTGAACATATCTATGATGAAATCCTGGCTTTGACTGACTTTTGACCAAGTTTGACCAACTAGAAAAGCGCTGACGGAAGCATTTTCAATGTTTCTTGAAAAATGTGAAAAAAAACTAACACAGGAGAAGATAGGCCCCGTAAGCCTCCAGGGGCACCCAGTTTCACCAGACTTAGCCAAATTTATGATTTTCCAACTTTTCAATTCACCTTGGATCCATCTTGCATCATTTTGCGTGCATCGTCGAGTCGACGGCCGTTTGTCAGTTTCGCATCGTTGAAACAGCATTGGAAACTCGTCGAAGAATTCTGGCAGGTGAACTTTTTTGTATTGATGACTTTTGAGCTCATGCTTCACCTCATGAAAAAGCAAAAATGACCCAGTAGAGAAAACTTGGTCATTTGAAGATTCCGTCTGAACCGCGCTGATCGTGAAGCAAAATTGACCAATGAGAATCGAGTGCGACACCTGATTTGGAGATTCTATTTTTATAAACTTTCTATTTTTAGAAAGTTTTGCCAATATCTATATCTCAAGAAACCCAAAAAACCTAACTCAATGTCTATTTTTAGAAATTTCTAAAAATTGAAATTTCTATTTTTAGAAATTTTGCTTTTTTGAGTTTTTGAAGAAAAATTTTCTAGACTTGTCTCAAAATGCCTTAATGAAGCAAAAAATTTGGTTGGGTACAACAAATCACAATTAACATTGCAACACTACAAAAATTGAAATTTGAATAGATATATATCAAACTTGGTGTGAAAACTATATTATTTCCTCCTTCTCAAGTTGGCAAAGTAGAAAAGGTGGTGGAAAGATCATGCAAAGGTGGTACAATGTGTCAAATGTGTATGTGAACTTCCCAATAGCATGAAAGCACTTCTTTTTTGTCAGAGCATGCACAGAATCAGTAAGAAAATAGAGCATGTGGGCCTGGATCAAGGGGGTCAACACTTTTTTACTGTTTCAATAGCAGGCCAAAATGCGAGCGTGTTATAACGTGCTCGCATTTTGTCCTGCTATAGATTGATCACATTCTTTGCATTGATCACATCTCTTTCCCTAAACCCTCAACCTTAAATCTTATCCCTATTTACCCTAATCCCTCAACCCTAATCCATCACCCCTCAACTCTAATCCCTCATCCCTAAACCCTAAATGCTATCCCTATTCCTAAACGCTCAATAGACTCGATACTATACCTTAAACCCTAATCCCTTATCCTTGACACTCTTATTTAACCCTAATCCCTTGACCATTAACCCTATCCCTCAACCTCAAGCCTCAAGCCTCAAGCCTCAAGCCTCAACTCTCAACATTAAACCCTAATTCATCAACCCTAAACCCTAATCCCTCAAACCTAAACCCTATCCCTAAACCATCAACCCTCAACACTATACCTTAAACCCTAAACCCTATCCCTCAACCCTTAACCCTTAAAAATTAAACCCTATCCCTAATCCTTATACCATCCACACTCTACTTGAACCCCAATCCATCAACCCTCAACCCTATCCCTAAACCCTTGACCCTCAGACCTTAAACCTCAACCCTCAACGTCAAACCCTAATCCCTCAACCCTTAACTCTGATCCCTTGACCCTCAACCTTATCCCTAAACCCTCAACCCTCAACATCAAATCCTAATCCCTCAACCCTTCACTCTAATCCCTCAACCCTAAACCCTTAACACTATACCTTAAACCCTAATCCCTCAGCCCTCAACCCTCAGCCTTATCCCTAAACCTTAATCCATCAACCATCAACCCTAATCCGTCATCCCTCAACTCTAGTCCCTCATCCCTAAACCCTAAATTCTATCCCTATTCCTAAACCCTCAACAGACTAGATACTATAACTTAAACCCTAATCCCTTATCCCTAAACCCTCCAACCCTATCCTTAATCCTTATACCCTCCACACTCTACTTTAACTCTAATCCCTCGACCCTCAACCCTATCCCTAAACCCTTGACCCTCGAACCTCAACCCTCAACCCTCAATGTCAAACCCTAATCCCTCAACCCTTAACTCTGATCCCTTGACCCTCAACGCTATCCCTAAACCCTAAACCCTCAACCCTCAACGTCAAATCCTAATCCCTCAACCCTTCACTCTAATCCCTCAACCCTAAACCCTATCCCTAAACCCTCAACACTATACCTTAAACCCTAATCCCTCAACCCTAACCCTAAACCTTATCCCTAAACCCTAATCCCTCAACCCTCAACCCTAATCCATCATTCGTCATCCCTTAACTCTAATCCCTCTTCCCTAAACCCTAAATGCTATCCCTATTCCTAGACCCTCAACAGGCTCGATACTATACCTTAAACCCTAATCCCTCTACCCTCGACACTCGTATTTAACCCTAATCCGTTGACCATTAACCCTATCCCTTAACCTCAAGCCTCAAGCCTCAAGCCTTAAGCCTCAACTCTCAACATTAAACCCTAATTCATCAACCCTAAACCCTAATCCCTCAAACCTAAACCCTATCCCTAAACATCAACCCTCAACACTATACCTTAAACCCTAATCCCTATCCCTCAATCCTTAACCCTTAAAAATGAAACCCTATCCCTACACCCTCAACACTTGACACTATATCTTAAGCCTTAAACCCTCATCCCTAAAGCCTCAACCCTCAATCCTTAAACCTTCAACCCTAAACCCTATCCCTAATCCCTCTACCCTCAACACTCTAACCCTAACCTCGACATTAAATGCTAATCCGTCAACCCTAAACCCTATCCCTCAACCCTCAACCCTAATCCATCATCCCTCAACTCTAATCCCTCATCCCTAAACCCTAAATGCTATCCCTATTCCTAAACCCTCAACATACTCGATACTATACCTTAAACCCTAATCCCTTATCCTTGACACTCTTATTTAACCCTAATCCCTTGACCATTAACCATATCCCTCAACCTCAACCCTCAAGTCTCAACCCTCAACCCTCAACCCTCAACACTATACCTTAAACCCTAATCCCTCAACCCTCAACCCTAAACCTTATCCCTAAACCCTAATCCCTCAACCCTCAACCCTAATCCATCACCCCTCAACTCTAATCCCTCATCCCTAAACCCTAAATGCTATCCCTATTCCTAAACCCTCAACATACTCGATACTATACCTGAAACTCTAATCCCTTATCCCTAAACCCTCCAACCCTATCCCTAATCCTTATACCCTCCACACTCTACTTTAACCCTAATCCCTCGACCCTCAACCCTATCCCTAAACCCTTGACCCTCGAACCTCAACCCTCAACCCTCAACGTCAAACCCTAATCCATCAACCCTTAACTCTGATCCCTTGACCCTCAACCCTATCCCTAAACCCTCAACCCTCAACATCAAATCCTAATCTCTCAACCCTTCACTCTAATCCCTTAACCCTAAACCCTATCCCTAAACCCTCAACACTATACCTTAAACCCTAATCCCTAATCCCTCAACCCTCAACCTTATCCCTAAACCCTAATCCCTCAACCATTAACCCTAATCCATCATCCCTCAACTCTAATCCCTCATCCCTAAACCCTATATTCTATCCCTATTCCTAAACCCTCAACAAACTCGATACTATAACTTAAACCCTAATCCCTTATCCCTAAACCCTCCAACCCTATCCCTAATCCTTATACCCTCCACACTCTACTTTAACTTTATTCCCTCGACCCTCGAACCTCAACCCTCAACCCTCAACGTCAAACCCTAATCCCTTAACTTTGATCCCTCGACCCCCAACCCTATCCCTAAACCCTAAACCCTAAACCCTCAACCCTCAATATCAAATCCTAATCCCTCAACCCTTCACTCTAATCCATCAACCCTAAACCCTATCCCTAAACCCTCAACACTATACCTTAAACCCTAATCCCTAAACCCTAATCCCTCAACTCTCAACCCTAATCCGTCATCCGTCATCCGTCATCCCTAAACCTTAAATGCTATCCCTATTCCTAGACCCTCAACAGGCTCGATACTATACCTTAAACCCTAATCCCTCTACCCTCAACACTCTTATTTAACCCTAATCCCTTGACCATTAACCCTATCCCTCAATCTCAACCCTCAAACCTCAACCTTCAACCCTCAACTCTCAACATTAAACCCTAATTCATCAACCCTAAAACCTAATCCCTCAAACCTAAACCCTATCCCTAAACATCAACCCTCAACACTATACCTTAAACCCTAATCCCTATCCCTCAACCCTTAACCCTTAAAAATTAAACCCTATCCCTACACCCTCAACACTTGACACTATATCTTAAGCCTTAAACCCTCATCCCTAAAGCCTCAACCCTCAATCCTTAAACCTTCAACCCTAAACCCTATCCCTAATCCCTCTACCCTCAACACTCTAATCCTAACCTCGACATTAAATGTTAATCTGTCAACCCTAAACCCTATCCCTAAACCCTCAACCCTCAACACTATACCTTAAACCCTAATCCCTCAACCCTCAACCCTAAACCTTATCCCTAAACCCTAATCCCTCAACCCTCAACCCTAATCCATCATCCCTCAACTCTAATCCCTCATCCCTAAACCCTAAATGCTATCCCTATTCCTAAACCCTCAACAGACTCGATACTATACCTTAAACCCTAATCCCTTATCCCTAAACCCTCCAACCCTATCCCTAATCCTTACACCCTCCACACTCTACTTTAACCCTAATCCCTCGACCCTCAACCATATCCCTAAACCCTTGACCCTTGAACCTCAACCCTCAACCCTTAATGTTAAACCCTAATCCCTCAACCCTTAACTATGATCCCTCGACCCTCAACCCTATCCCTAAACCCTAAACCCTAAACCCTCAACCCTCAACATCAAATCCTAATCCCTCAACCCTTCACTCTAATCCCTCAACCCTAAACCCTATCCCTAAACCCTCAACACCATACCTTAAACCCTAATCCCTCAACCCTAACCCTAAACCTTATCCCTAAACCCTAATCCCTCAACCCTAATCCATCATCCCTCAACTCTAATCCCTCATCCCTAAACCCTAATCCCTCAACCCTAATCTGTCATCCCTCAACTCTAATCCCTCATCCCTAAACCCTAATCCGTCATCCCTCAACTCTAAGCCCTCATCCCTAAACCCTAATCGCTCAACCCTAATCCATCATCCCTCAACTCTAATCCCTCATTCCTAGACCCTCAACGCACTCGATGCTATACCTTAAACCCTAATCCCTTATCCCTAAACCCTACAACCCTATCCCTTATCCCTTAACCCTCATGATTAATAGCCTTGAACATAAAAAAATTTAAGGGGAAGATAACGCGACCGCGTTATAATGCGCTCGCGTTATGTCAAACTGACAAACAACAGACTTGCGGGAAAGGAAAAATGCAAAGTAAAACATAACGTGAGCATGTTATAATGCGCTCGCGTTATGTCTTGCTTTGGGAATCCCAAGCCTTGGGCTTGGGATTTGCTTTGGATTTCCAACCCAAAGGCTTGGAGTGCCTTATGAAAAGTCACAGACGTGTTTTTCCATATTCTTCAAGATTTCACATAATGTTGTTCGTGCTAACCCTTAGATTTACATGTGTTTCAAGGTCGAACAAATCAAACACCTGGGTAATGTTAGGCTTTCTCTTATCTATTTGACGATATGATTTTTTGCACATTTTAACAATGTTAAGCCTTTCATCTTTAATTTCTTTTGTTTGTGTGTCTGTTTTTGGGCAAAAACCACTGTTTGGTCTTTTTTTCATCGTAAATTAACTATTCATTCAAATTTCAAAAAAATTACATATTTAGAAACTAGACTCCATTATACAAATATTAAAAAAAGAAAAAAAATGATTTTCCATTATTTTTCAAAATTTATATGGGTAGCACGGCCGAAATTCTATTTTTTAGGATGTGTCCACTTTGAAAATTAGTAAAAAATCAAATATTCATCAAAAAATTATTAGAAAAATTGGGCATAAACTACATGCTATTAGCTAATTTCTCACTAAAGTGATTTTAAAAATACCAAAAAAAAGTTGACCTTTTGAGGGAGCCACAAAACATGCTATGTTATGTTTTTTTGGCAGAAACAACACCAATTTCTGTGGCTCCCTCTTTTGAACCCCTTAATCTATGCCATTTAAAAAAAAATTGTAGTTTAGAAAGTAGACTCGGAGCACTACGAACATTGTTTTGGTTGCATCTCCAAATTTTGAGTGTAACTATGCTCAATTTCTCATCCAAGGCCAGTATTTCCTGATTTAAAAAAAAAATGGCCAATTAAGACCCCTTTTTGGCCCCCCATCTTCCTGCACTTACCCACTTCTAAGTTTTACTTTCATGTCACTGTCTCTTCTAAATTTTACTTTCATGTCACTATCTTTGAGTTGCACAAAGAGCAGGTTTATTTGTACATTATCCTTTTTGAGAAAATCTTAGGGCTTCTGGTATACTTTATTGTGCATGCATTAATGACTTATCTGCTTCTAGTATTCTTTTTGTTTGTTACAATGGATATTTATGCATCTCTCATTTGCTTTTGCAGCATACTATATTGGTCTCTTGTTGGCCCATTAGGTGTTGAAGCAGTTGGAGATGGATGATGAATATGTTGGCAATGAGGAGGTGATGCATGAGTTATTTGATGCATTTTCTTATCTTCTATGGAAGAGTTACCAGTTAGGCAGAGGATTTAAGGAAGTCTTAAGATTGTCTTCCTCTTGACAGTAATCACCATGCTACAGTCTAGATTTTTGGACTCTCAAGAAGCTTATAACAGATGCATGTCAAACTATTTAGGGGCCTTTTCCACGTTGGTAACCACAAGTATATGCATTCACTGTCATTGGATATCTAATGCTGAGAATTAATACAACAAATCTAAATTACCTATCCCCTGTTTCAATTTCCAAATTCTAACAATATCCTAATTACCTTATGGTAACATTGGCCTAACAAGGCTAAAATAGTAGCTATCAGAGATAAGGATGGTTTATTGCTACAGGTAACAATTCACAGTGGCAGCTTATGAACTAGACAAGTTGGGTGCATGAGACAGGATCTCTACAGAGATGATAGTGTTATCTTGAACTAGGACAATGAACTTCATGGGACAGTCATGGATTTGTGAAGAAGACATCTATGAATGTCTTTGTGCTTCTATGCTCAGTGATACTCAGAAAATTGGTTTCTTGCTCATTTTTTGAGCTATGTATTGTAACCATGAAGGTTTTTTTAGCAAAGAGAAAACATTGTAACTTATTTTTAGATTTGTATGCTGTTTGTAAGCATTTTTTATCAATAAAACAAGCTTTTTTTTACCTTCTCAAAGCTGTTTCATTGTGCAAGCTTCAAAATATACTACTAAATATACTTGTTGTACCCATACGAAATTTTTTGTATATGTGCCCAAACACACCTCCCAAGCACCATGTAGCCTTATCATTACTGCGCTAACCCTGCAGGTACAAGAAATATCAAAAGATGGTGATCCAAGGCTCCAATGGAGGGAGATTCTGACAAGCCAATCAAGCACGGGGCAGTGAAAGAATGTCAAAAAAGAGAAGGTCAAAGTGATGAATTGAAGGCCAAAATGACATAAAGGAACCAAGGGAAGCAATGCAAATACATTCGGCAAGTCAAAATTCAATTTTGAAAATTTTGAAATTTTAGAAAATTTTGAAAATTTTGAAATTTTGGAAAATTTTGAAATTTTTTCTAAGGCATTGTTGGGCGTTCTTGCCTTGAATGAGCACCATTTTTGAGTATCATCCATGGAGGAAGAGCTTCAATGATAGTTTCAGATCATATGAGCTTGGTTTTCAAACTTCAAGACATTCCGTCATCAGATGAAGAAGTTAGGGCAAAAATAAGCTCCAGAGGCAGAGGCAAACAACAATAATCCAGGCAGCCTCCATCAAAATAGTCAAGGCCAACTTCAAAGTTTTTTAAGGTCAAGAATCATAAAGTGAGCCCTGAAATTGGCTAAGTCTGGTGTCCTAAAACCTGATGTTCTGATATCCTAAAATTTGTCTAAGTCTGAAATCTGGTGGATCCTAAAAAATCTAGAATCTGCATGTTAAATCCCATGGATCTGGGACCTATCTCAAACATCCTGGAAGTATATTTCAAAATATTTAAAGTATATGCTCAGATATTATACTTAAATATATTTTGAAATATACTTCCACCCAAGTCACCTCCAAAAGGCGCTCATTTCAAGAAAATCCCATGCCTTTTGACCACTTTCAAATAGGCACCCATTTCAAGCAAATCTCACGCCTTTTTGGTCTCCAACAAAGGCGCTCAAAAAGTCTATTTTCCACGCCATTTCTCACCTATCAAAAAGGTGCTCTATTTGGCCAAAACCCACGCCATTCCTTGCCTTCCAAAAGGCGCGCATTATAGCCAAAACCCACACCTTTTCCCTCACATCGAAAAGGCGCCTAAAAAGCCAAAAACTCATGCCTTTTTCAACACTCCTAAAAAAACGCTTCATTTGTCCATTTCCCACTCCTTTTTAACACATGCAAAAAGCGCCCCTTTTTGATCATTTGCACTCCTTTTTGCATAACTCCAAAAAGGTGAGCCTTTTTGCCAAAATGCACTCCTTTTTGCATAACTCCAAAAAGGCGAGCCTTTTTGCAAAATGCACTCCTTTTCTTATTTCACTTTTTTTTTTTTTGCATAGAGGAGAATAAAAAAGCACTCTATTTTTAGAGTAAGGCACATTGGAAACCCTAAAAGGTGGCATTCACTATAAAGGAGGCTCCTATTCATTATTATTGTTATTTTCAAAGGCATAGCAAAGGAGTAAAGGCAGCGTTCAAAGCTAGGCAGCCATTAATGGAGGATTGAAAGCTTGCAAAGGGCAGATTGAAAGGCATTGAGGAGTTGATCTTCACATACAGGGAAAAGGCTACTCATTCTTGCACCATTCTACTTCTTTCTATCACACTCAAAGGAAAATTTGTCCACTGGAAGGCCTCTTTCTTGCACTGGCGGCCATTGTTGAGGGTTTTTCAAGCTTTTTGAAGTTTTTTTTTTCGGATCAGCAAAGCATAAAGAAGGCAATTCAATCACTTCTATTCTTCTTTTTCTTCATTCTCTTCCTTCACAGGGTCCATCTTCATGTTCCTAAGGCAACGTCCAAACCCAGGAGCTCATTTTTGATAAATTTTCAAGGATTTTCGCCGTTGGTCATGGTTTTTCAAAGGCAAAATCACCACCTACAGCCAAGATAAAATTGATTTTTGAGGCTTATTTGTCTTAAATTTCACATTTCTGACACATACCCACCTTGGCAAAAGGCATTTTCCATCATCCTAGACATGTTTGATCTGAGATCTGTTGAATCTTTGAGGGTGTCTCACAAAAATTAAATTTTGGACAACAAAAAGAAAAATTATTTTTCTTGGGCAGCAAACACACAGAGGACCAAATTGGTCATTTTCAAGGCAAAAAGGCATCAGAACAAGCTCTCTCCAAGTCATCATACAATATTCATTAGTCACCATTGAGGCTAAATCTTTGCTCAAACATTAATATTCCAAGGTCAAAGAAACAGACTTGTGACAAGTTTCACCTCGAAGAATAGCCATGGAGTTGGCTGCATGTAGAGAAAACCTTCTGGGCATTGAAATGTGCCATTGATTTTGTCTAAAACATCCCTTGCAGGTATTTCAGCGATGATGGCATAAATGGCCTTGTTCATAGTTTGCAGGAGGAGTTCATTCAGTTGATCTGTAGAAAGTTTTGTGGTGATCCTCACGTAGATGAAATGTACCTCCTGGTTGATATTGCATGAAAGTGTGCCAAGACTGAGAAAGACTTTGAAGTTTTTGAGAAAATCACAGATGGATGCTACCATAGACCTGCAAATGAGGGCGGTCCACTTTGAGCCCATGAGCACACTAGATGAAACCAAGGTTGAGGAATTTGAGAGAAATCGCAATTCTCAGACGTAGCTTATTTTTCACATTTTGCAGGAGGAAATTATTTTTGGCAGCAGGAGAGATTTCCAAAGCAGCTTCTATTTTGAGAACTATCTTTGTTAACTGAAGTTAAATTTATTTTTAGATTTTTCTTTTGGAAATCATGCAAAATATCTTTGAGTTGGAACTCATTATGTAATAACATGCAAGTTCAGTTAACTGAAATTTGCATGACAAGATACTTTTAGTTTTAATGGCTAATAAGCTTGCATGCTTCCCATGCAGCATTAGATCTAGAGTGAAGAGTGTTAGTTAACTCTTCCTTTTATTTCCTTGCATCTTTGCTTTTTAGGTATAAATAAGTGTATTCTACACACTTAAATTGGCGAATGGTAAATGCTGAGACTAATTTTTGCTCGCATTTTATTGTTCAAGCACTGTTGTTGATTCTTGCTTTTTGATGAATGAGAATAGAAATCATGGTTTCAGAGATCTATATTGTTGTCAAGAGTTATGTAAATTGTTCATGACTTTGTGCATGAGCAATTATTGTGAGTTGTATTTGTTCTATTGTTTTGAAAACCTCCAAGTTGTTCTTCTGATTTCTTTATGCTTTGAATTTACTTGAAGAAATTAGAATTGTTTTAAAAGATAAAGTTAGTTATTTTCTTTTGAAAAGCGTTAGAAAATCTTATAGCCTTGCAGAAGAGCTTCATTGCCTTGTGCTCATGCCTTGAGAAACAAAAAGATAGGTTATTTTGTAAACGTCTTTTTAATTTTCTTGTTGAGGGAGCTTCCTCTCATAATTCGAAGAACAGTCCTACTATACACGCTATCCATTTTTCTTTCTCAGCAAGAGGTGCGAAATTAAACGCTAATAGTTTTTGACGCCCACCGTGGGGCACAAGATTTTTACTTAAAGCTAGCGCTTTGGATTTTTGCATATATGACCATCTGGAGACCTATTGCACCTGTTTTGCAGCTACATATGACTCTAGTTCAACAGGAGCAAGAAGATATTGTTGATAGCTTGAGGAGATTTGTGTTCGTTGAAAGAAAGAATCCTGCACATTGGAGAGCTGTTGCCACGATCCTTGACGAAGAAGAAAGAAATGTTGATCTTGCAGCAGGAAGACCAGTGTTACCCCCACCTGCGTGGAACTAAGCAATCTGGCGTACCAAGTATACCAGAGGCGGAACAAAAGGAATCTTGCTGATCCACTTGCTTCAACTTTCAGTACTGAAGACATTGAAGGCTCATCTTCTACCAATCTTGATATACCAGATCTGACAGTAGAAGACATGGGTGACAACAATGCGGGAGTTGGAAACAATGCTAACAATGGCAATAATGGTAACAATGACAACAATAGGCGTGCACCTCCTTTGCCATGGGGAAATGCAATTGGTCCCCTTGCACTCACCAGAAATCATGATCTTCTAAAAGGGTCAAGAAATCACTTTCCCAGGTTTCATGGAGATGGAAGCCAACACCCCGATGAACATATTTCAACATTCACTACAGCTTGTGTTGTTTTGAGCGTGGCTCATGAAGATGTTGCAGTGCATCTCTTTGTTGAGACCTTGACCGGTAATGCAGTAGATTGGTTCAACCATCTTGAAGCACGTAGCATCACCAACTGGAATACTATGAGTGAGAAATGTTGGCGAGAGACACTATATAGATTCATGGTTGTTGTCATTGATGGTAAAAAAGGTCATCCCACATATTTGTAAGTCATGGTGTGTCTCTACCGGAAGTCAGAATGAAGATTATTGTGGTCCGGTGAACAAGAACAGAGCATGTGGCAAGGTCCGACAGACAGGTCCGGATCTCTCAGAGGAAGTATCTTGGTGCAGTCCGGATCTGGGGAAGTCAAGAGGACTACCTTGAGTGGTATATTCCAAGGATTTAGCCTCCGGTGATGGACAAGGAAAAAGATATGAATAGTTGAGTACCGGATTCCTGAGTGACAGTGTGAACAGAGGAAGAACTGACTGACAGAACAT
Source organism: Cunninghamia lanceolata (assembly GCA_027924645.1). NCBI lineage: Eukaryota > Viridiplantae > Streptophyta > Pinopsida > Cupressales > Cupressaceae > Cunninghamia > Cunninghamia lanceolata. The sequence continues at coordinate 20,032,647 of BSBN01000254.1, forward strand.
CAGACTATTTTCTGGATGTGTTACTGATGATGGTAAAGGTTGTGAAGGCATGAATCATGTTTGGCTGACATGATTAATGATATCTACAAGTATATGCTTGATCTGCATTACTTGATGTGTAAGGATTCAGTCGACAGAACAGAGTTTGTGAGAAGATAGACTGTTCCGGGTGCCGACTAGAAAGATAATGAAATCACTTGTGCGGATATATATATATAGGATGGATTTAGTTATGAGAAGGGATGTAATGAGATGTGATATGTGAATAAGAGCAGAGTAGAACAGAAGCAGTAAGAAAGATCCGGTATGTGAAAGGAAAGCAAAATAAAGAGAAGAGAAAGATGAAGTGCAGTAGATCAGTGTACTGAGCCTAACTGGAACTAAACTCTAGCATATGTGGATGCTTCCAATCAGTTCAAGTATTGTACAACATTCTTTTGTAGACAGTGTGTCTCCTTGTAGGCAGTGTGCCTCCTTTGTGAGTAGTGTGCTCAGGTAGTGAGCCCTAATTGGCAAGTGCCATTTTGTAATTCCTTATTCTTCTAACAGAGAATAATCTTTGGGTTAATCACCCCGTGGTTTTCTCCCTTAACAGGGTTTCCACGTCAAAAATACTATGTTGTGTGTTTTTCATTTCATGGTAATGTTTGCTTGTTTGAATTAATGCTGCATTGATTAATAAGGAAGTTCAGAAAGAAGAAATAATTAGGATAACTGATTCACCCCCCTCTTAGTTATCAACAATTGGTATCAGAGCTAGGTTCCTCCTAATAGAGCCTAACAGCTTGAGGAAGATCTGGGAGTTCAAATGGATGCATATGGTTTAAGGGAGCAACTCAAGACTGCCCTTGAGGATCTTGAATAGTCAAACTCTGAAATCAATGAATTAAAGGAAAGACTCAAACAGACTAATGAATTCATGAGAGAACTAAAAGACAAATTAAGTCTCTCTATGAAAAAGAGAAAGGAGCTGCTCCAACAATTGGCAAGACAAAGTGAAGAAAGTAATGCAAATGAAGAGCTGACTGAGAAAACCAAGTTATGTGAAAAGTTATCAAAAGAAGTCATTATGGTAAGACATGAAATGGAATCAGGAGTTATAAAGTTTACTCAAGAGATTGAAGAGAAGAAAAACTGAAGACAATCTAAGACAATCTCTCAAAGAGAAATCAGAAGATTGCCACCAGATGGATAGGATTATAAGACATCTTGAATCTGATCTTGAAGATGCTAAAGATAATGAAGAAAAACTTGAGGATCAAATTGTCTCTCTCAAAAGGGATCTTCAAACAGCAAATGAATATAAAGAGAAATTCAAGATAAGTTCTGCTCAACTTGAAGTTCTTCTTGGAAGTCAAAAGAGGGCAGATGACAAGTGTGGTTTGGGATATGAGAAAGGAGAAAGCTCCGGATCTGGTCAGAAGAATTTTGGATCAGAAAATCCAAGGAACAGGCCTAGAAGACCTCCGGTAAGACAACCCAATGCTCAAAGATATCCATCCTTCAATGGATACTGCCACAGCTGCAATCACTTTGGTCACAAAGCTAATTAGTGCAGAAAGAGAATGAATCAGACTAATTCATCCTTCTCTAGACAATGATTTAACTGCAAAAGGTATGGACATAAGTCTCATGAATGCAGAAATATGCAAATGAACAAATCATTCAATGGTAGATGCTTTACATGCAATAGAGTAGGTCATATGGCTAATCAATGTAGATCAAGAGGTTATCAGTCAAATATCCAAAGAAATGTTGTTTGCAAAATCTGTAATAGGTCCAGTCATAACGCAAAAGTCTGTAGAAGCAAGAATCAGGACAAAAGAGGTCCGGTATATAATCAGAATCAAGACAAGGGTAAACAAAAGATGAATGCGGATGAAGTTAGGAATGAGATGAACAAGATTTGGGTGAAGAAAAGTTCAGAGAAGGTAGAGGTTGGATCCACACTAGACTCTGGTGCTAATATTCCTTCCAGAAATTAAGAAATGAGCTCTGGCTTAGGGGGAGACACAAAGAAAACCCTGTTCCCCTAGCCAATCAAGTGGTGCCGGATTAGGCACAAGATGCGGAGTAAAGGGTTTGTAGATATGAGTCTTGAGATGATCAAGCTAAGATTTCAGAGGTCCACATGAAGATGTGAAGAAGTTGTGATTAATCATGTAGAACCTGTTCTGGGAGATGCTTCGGAATGACAGAGGATTACAAAAAGGTCTGGAGAGATCCGGAAGTGCATTGTCTTATTCTGCGGATTGGACAGAGTATTTGGGATGTCCTTGTGATGTGTCATCTTGATTTGTTCATGGTTGGAAGATCTGCATGATGTTCATAGATCAGGATTGATCTGGTTCTTCAAGTCATCTGAATAAGGCAAACCGGAATAATATAGGTCGAGCATTTATTGCAATCAGATATTAGGGTTTGTGGAGCAATATAAGGGATTTCTCATTAATCACTTGTTCATTCTGCACTCAAGAAGAAACAAAAAGTGGAGCTCTGCAACAAAATTCATCAAGCTTATCGAAGATCACTCACAGAAGTTATTACATCCAGAAATCAATCAAACCAACTCCGTGTAACCAAAGGTGCATAAGGTATTTTCTATTTTCAATATATCACTACAAATCTTTTAAAAAATGCCTACTCCGAATATAGTTAAGATCTCTGATAGACCTCACCCCACATTCAAGAAACATCCATACAAATTTTTGGAGGTAGATCCCCTAGGAGCCTTCTCTAGTGTTCCGCATGGTGTATTGCATATGGAGGACATTAGGGTTTACATACATGCTAATATTGAAGACTTTGGAGAATCAAAATTGATGGATATCTATCACAAATAATTGATAGATGATTCCCTTGAGATTAAACCTCAGTTTAAAGCCATCCAGGATAAGCACTTTGCATAGTGCATTCATTTCCCCTGTTTTGAAGAAGATGAATGGGTCCGGTATGTACTGAGTAGAGTGCATGACAATTTCCTATGGTTGAACAAGCCTTTTAAGATCACCAAATATGCAATTAGGGCTGTAACCAGTCTGCACTCATCCGGTGGAACACCTATCCTCAAGTCTGTCAAAAATCAGACAGTTAGTGATGCAATCGGATCAAAATTTGATAAGAGAGCTATGACAATTGAAGACATCACTGAATCGGATGTCAAATTTGCATCTATGATAATTGGTTACAAGATTTATCACTCTAGTAGGGAAAATTCAGTACCGAGAACTGTAATTTACACAGCTTATCAAATGCTAAAAGAGAATGCAGACTATGATTTGTGTGAGCTTCTTCTAAACCAACTTTTGGAAAATCTGCAGAAGATTAAGAAGGACAAGACGAACTCCTTCAAGTATGGTAGTTTGATCCTTTGTCTATTCTCTTATTACATGAATGAGCTTCCCGGATCCAGTGGATGGACATGGCAGAATGACAGACCAGTTGCCATCCAAATCAGAGATTATTTGCATGGACTTGGAGATGCTAAAGCAAGAAATACAGCCCTGTGGGGATATTTCAAGAACTTTCAGAGCATCATGCAAGCAAGAGAAAGAATTCCCCAGTCTCTTAGTGAGAAGTACAAAGACATAGTATGCTTTATGGTAGAAACAGATCAGTGCCTAATGGAGGTAGCAGAGCCAAGGACAGTCTGGATCATGCCCATGGGGTATGAGGTTGATGAACAGATTGTGGAACTACATGTTCAACACATGCTTAGTCAGCCCAAAGATCCAAAGGCAGAAAGGTTTGGAAACTTTGAGGAGCTAAGTGTGAAGATCCATGTGGAACTTAGAGAACTTGAGATAAAGAGGAAGGTGAGAAAAGAAGTAGAGCATATTGCTCAAGGCTTAGGCATCCCAAAGGAGGCACTTGATGCCAACCGGGAAAAGAGGTGAAAGGCTGAGGAAGAGAAGAAAGAGGTAGAAAAGAAAAGCAAGCAAAGTACTCCGGTGGAAACCTCAACCCGGACCAGATCATCAAAAGGATCTACACCTGTCGAAACCAAAAGCTCAAAAACATCAAAACTGGAAGGCTAGACATCCGGTAAAGGAGAGAAAAGGTCTAAAATAAAAGCCACAAGGGCTTATACAAGTCAGAAAGATGAAGAGGAAACCCAATCAGATGAGGGGGTATAGGAAATAAAGAAGCAGAAGAAGAAAGGATCCGGTAAACCCTCCACAGGCCAAGACAAGGAAGAAATGGCAGAGGAATTTGTTGAAAAGCCCACCTTGTCTCTAGAGAGTGTAATCAAATCAGTCACTGTGGATGGAAACCTTCAACCAATGGCTGAATTCTATGATGACTACAATGAGGCTGACCAAAAGATCCTGCAGGAAGCCACAATCAGGTATCTGAACATATACAATAAGGCTTTCATTGAGATTATATCTCTAATTCCTAAAAGCCTAGAAAAGGAGTTAGAAATAAGAAAGAACAATGCCCAGGCAAAAGATCTTGAGATTCGGGAGCAAATAGCTATTCAGCTATATCCTCAAATTGATCCCAAGACAATGAACATAATATTCAAAGACTGCAAAGATGAGTTCAGGAGTAAAGCAAGGATGAATCAACTCATGCTTGGTGAGACTAACAAGGTGGCCATGGATATAGAAGAGATCCTCCGGAAGGCCTTCAAAAGGTTTAATCTTCCTGTTGTAGAGGACTTGGGTACTGATCCCTCATCCACAAGTGTTGCAGAAGAAACTTCTGAGAAAGCAACAGAAGAGATGGGCCCTGAACAAACCAACATTTCTCCTCCGGTTTCCCCTACAGTCTCTGGATCCAAAGAAGAAGAGAAATTACAGGAGAAAGAAGCAGCAGTAAAAGGAAAAGAAGTTGACAGTACCAAGGTTGCAGAGAAAGAGAAGACTCCAATAGAGAAAACCACAACTGATAGTGGTAAGAATGTAGAAGGAGAGAAAACTCCAAAGGACAACTCCAAGACTGCAGAAGAGAAGAAACATCTGTCTCTAGCAAGAGACACTGCACAAACTGTCCAAAAATTTTTGATCAAAGAAACAATAGAGATTGATGAACCGAAGCTTCTACAAGGTCCATTCAATTTTGATTCCCTCTCTCCGGTACAGACAATGAAGATAGCTTCATTTGCAAATGCTAAGGCAAATGAAAAACTCCTAAAGTCTCATATGGAAGACTGTGAGTTGATAGAAGCTACTTCCGGAGTGCTTGAAAAGATTATGCCATCGGTCCAGAAAGATCCCACAGCCTCCTCTTCCGGTAATCTCAAAACCTTAGTCAGCAGTGTTGGTACACATTTTGATTCTCTAGAAAAATCAGCTGAAGAAAAGGTCTGGAAGGAGTTTTTGGATAAGAGATTCTTAGAGGTACTAGGATTAATCTCTAATGATAGGAGAAATATGAGTATTGGAATAAAGAGCTTAGAAAATGCTCTTAAGGATGGCGGTGACATTTACAAATTTTGTATCTCCTGGTCAAAAGCAACAGTAGAAATTGAGAAGAAAATGAAAGAGGAACAGGACAAACTACTGAGTTTGTCTCAAAGTTTTGATCCTCTCTCTTCCTCCATAGTAAATCAAGAATGTCAAACTATTGCAATCACAAATGCAATAAAGAACTTTGAAAAGGAAAGGAAGAATATAATTAACCGGATGGGAGAAATTAGAAGGATGATTATCCCTAAGTTAGAGACCATGCATGAGGCCATAAGTGATGCTAAGACTACCGCCCAAACCAATGATCTGACAGATCTTAAGAGGGTAGAAGCTTTTGCATTTTTGTTGAGTGGTCACATTTCAATTTTGGATAGAATGAAGCAAAGTTGGGCTATAGAACTCATCCAATTGAAGACATCCTTTGCAGACATTCTTCAGTTTTTGTGAATATGTAATATACAACCAAGTATAGTAAAATTCTTGAAAATTTTGGTGTACGGACCCTACCCTTTGCCATTGATGTCAAAGGGGGAGTGAGGAGTAGTGAAAAATGAGGAATCCAATTAAGGGGGAGCTCCAGAAAATGTATATAAAGACAGAGCATCAGCCAAGGGGGAGCATAGTGTAAACACTTAGTCATTTTTCACTAAGTGTTGCCATCAATGCCAAAGGGGGAGATTGTTGGCAAGAGACACTATATGGATTCATGGTTGTTGTCATTGATGGCAACAAAGGTCATCCCACATATCCGCAAGTCATGGTGTGTCTCTACCGGAAGTCAGAATGAAGATTATTATGGTCCGGTGAATAAGAACAGAGCATGTGGCAAGGTCCGATAGACAGGTCCGGATCTCTCAGAGGAAGTATCTTGGTGCAGTGCGGATCTAGGGAAGTCAAGAGGACTACCTTGAGTGGTATATTCCAAGGATTTAGCCTCCGGTGATGGACAAGGAAAAATATATGAATAGTTGAGTACTGGATTCCTGAGTGACAGTGTGAACAGAGGAAGAACTGACTGACAGAACATCAGACTATTTTCCGGATGTGTTACTGATGATGGTAAAGGTTGTGAAGGCATGAATCATGTTTGGCCGACATGATTAATGATATCTACAAGTATATGCTTGATTTGCATTACTTGATGTGCAAGGATTCAGTCGACAGAACAGAGTTTGTGAGAAGATAGACTGTTCCAGGTGCCAACTAGAAATATAATGAAATCACTTGTGCGGATATATATAGGATGGATTTAGTTATGAGAAGGGATGTAATGAGATGTGATATGCGAATAAGAGCAGAGTAGAACAGAAGCAGTAAGAAAGATTCAGTGTGAAAGGAAAGCAGAATAAAGAGAAGAGAAAGATGAAGTGCAGCAGATCAGTGTACTGAGCCTAACTAGAACTGAACTCCAGCATATGTGGATGCTTCCAATTAGTTCAAGTATTGTACAACATTCTTTTGTAGACAGTGTGTCTCCTTGTAGGTAGTGTGCCTCCTTTGTGAGCAGTGTGCTTGGGCAGTGAGCCCTAATTGGCAAGTGCCATTTTGTAATTCCTTATTCTTCTAACAGAGAATAATCTTTGGGTTAATCACCCTGTGGTTTTCTCCCTTAACAGGGTTTCCATGTCAAAAATACTGTGTCATGTGTTTTTCATTTCATGGTAATGTTTGCTTGTTTGAATTAATGCTACATTGATTAATAAGGAAGTTCAGAAAGAAGAAATAATTAGGATAACTGATTCACCCCCCCTCTCAGAAATTCTTGGCTAGATTCACACTTGCCGAGGATAGCCACTTGTTGTTTGCCCTACTATCAAATTCAAAGATGGAGTCTCACAAGCCAATGCAAGAATTCATAGCAAGATTCAATCATCTTGTTACAAGGTTGTCAGTTACTTTGAATCCATCACTTGAGATCCTATTGAGCAGCTTCATTAATGCTTTACCTTCTGAAATTTCTTTTCTTCTCAAAACAAGTCATGAGACAGAATTGATAGATGCACAAGAGCACGCCATAGAACTGGAGGATCATATGATCACTTCAGGAAAAATGAAGAAGGATTCCATCAGGGCTCTGATCCAAAATTCTGCAGATCCACTACTTCAAAAGGTGGCAAATGATGTGACAATCATGAAGAGGCAAATATCACAGTAGGCACCATCTCCACAATAGTATTAGCCACCACATAGAAGAAACAATTTCCAGCCCTATAACAACAATTATAGGCTAAGGCTCCCAGCACTTCCAACAAAGCCAGTAGCTGAAGCTCCACCACCGAGAGCATATTTTTGTTCATTTCATGAAACTGGTGAACATAATGGAGCTACTTGCCCTAAAAGTCAAAGAATGAATCAAATCATGGGCTTTGCTAATGCTGGACCTTCAAGTTCAAGTGTTGTTCATCCCGAGATGGATGACCTTGATGGCGACTCTGCTACGAGATACATTCAAGATGAATCCACATTTGAAGAAGAAGACCATGACAATATTTCACAATATTCTCTTGCGGTCAATGCTAAACATTACTCCATGCCAGTCTTCACTCAGGCTCAACATCTAAAAGCGCAAAAGGAGGAAGAAGAAAAATTGAAAGCAAAGGAGAAGTCTAGAGAAGTGGCCAAGTTGCCTCAAGAGGATGTCAAAGTCAGCACTTCAGATTCATCCACGACAAATTTTGATATCGTTGATTCCATGATGAAGACGAAGGTCCAAATTTCTCAACTAGAATACCTCCAAAATCACCCCGATCAGCTGGACAGAATTGTCAAGTTCGTAAGGAAAGAGACTCCTATCCATCCTATTCTTCTTGAATGTTCTGTAGTAGCAGGAGAGAAGCTGAAGCCTTTCTACATATCTCTATACATTGGTGGCTTCAAGTTGAGTAATTGCATCATAGATTCTGGCGCTTCAGACAACGTCATGCCATTGCAGGTGATGAATGCACTGGGACTCTCATGCACTAAAACCCAAGGCAAGTGTTATTCACTTGAATCAAAATTAGTGCCATTGGTTGGACATTTGAAAGACACACAAGTTGCCTTAGCAGCCTGTTCAGAGAAGAGAATCATGATGACCATCCTGGTAGCTGATATTCCAGCTAGCTACGGGATGTTACTAAGCCAAAGTTTTTGCAAAGACTTAGGTAGAGAAATCCAATTGGATTGGTCCTTAGCAACCTTCCCCATCAAGGGTGGTAAGATCAAGTTGGAACCTGAGCCCAAGTCCATTTTACAATGGTGAAGTCTCAAAACCCAAAAGCCCAGATTCTATATCAAGGGACTGGTCCAGGCACTTACATGATGATGGCTGAAAATGAAGCTAAAAATTTGCATAATTTCTTCAAGTACAAAGAAGGATCGTTGATGGAAGAACCTGAAGAAATGCATAACTTGCATACTTTCTCTAAGGAGGAAGAAGTGCACCACATCTCTCAAAAGCAAAATTATGAAAGAGAATAGATCAAATATGCTGCAGAGAGCGATGGTGAATCCAGTTTGTTCCTGTCATCATTCGAAGGATGGTTTGAAGAGCCTACATCAAATACACTCAAAGGAGAAAAGACCAAGGAAGCATTGCAATTGGAGCAAGAACAAGATCTTCATTTTGAAGATGATTCATCTTTGGAGGCATTTATCAAATCAAGAGATCATATGGAAGATTCATCATTTGATCTTGACAGTTTTCTACATCACTTGGAGAGTGAATCTTCAGTTGAAGATACTGTAAGCTTTCTTTTTAGTGTAGTCCATCTTCATCTTTATCACCAGAGAATTTTATACACACTGTCGAAGAAAATGATGCTAAGCCTTCTGAGGTTATTCATGGACCTGTGCAAGAAAAGGACATCATCGATGTGATAAATTCAACACAAGAAGTAGCAAATGAAGAGGCTCATGTAAACAAAGAGCTCATGGAATATTCAGTACTGGTCACCAAAGAGAATCATATGGAGAAGTTAGAAATTCTTGACAAGTGTGTTGTGAGATATGCTGTGTGTGAGATCATTCAAGCATCAGAAGAAGAAACACAAAGTTTCGAAGAATCCATACTTGATCCTGCATGCATGTCAGAAGAAGATGAGATACTACCAGATGTTTGCGTTCATGTTATCAAGGACACAATCTTTGAAGGAGATCACCCCATGGAAGCTGATGAGACCCAAAATGATGGATGGCGAAGTGAGCTACTAGGTGAAGATGTTTTTCAGCAGGTGTACTTTGACAATGATCAGGAGCTCGAAGGTTCAGATCTTGATGATCTATCATATTCAGATTCGAAAGATTGGATAGATAAAAACATGACCGATGAGAATGATGAAGTACCTAAATCACTAGATAAATTGATGATAACAATTGTGAATCCGGTAAGCCAAGAACCAGTGATGGACATTCTATATGAGCAGCTTCAACCTTTTCCAAAGGACGACTCATGGACTGAATTTAAAGTTGCATATGTTGAAGACATGGATGAAGAACATCAAGTCCTATATGTGGTGGTTACCATTCCCACAAGCATACTTTGGCCACAAGATCTTGCTTCATACCTTCAAAAGGAGGTTCTGTACCTTCACCTATTGCAAAGATTTTTTACTATGGAAGAAGATGATCGAACAGAGCTCATGCACATTGATCAATTCGTCATGAATTTCTCATGGCCTGAATGCATCTACCCACCTGAATTGTGGTTTTTCGAGAAGGTGTTGCAGAGGAAGAAAGACTATGTGCTGCCAAGACAAATCTCCCAGCTCAGGAGAAGAGGTTCTTATTTTTCTGAACCTGTTGATGGTTTTGTGTAACAGTCTTTGTTCTTCTTGTCCTCGCTCAAAGAGAGCATTTTGTGTGTCAAATTGTTTTATATTGTGTTTCCCCTTTTAGTAATGTATTCGTTATGTAGCATCATTTTTCCCCTTTCACGTTTTGTTTATTCGTTGTGTTTCGTTAGGTAGACCAGAGTTCCACTCTTAGGTGATTTCAAGAAGTCCGGTCCTAGGTGATTTTAGGGAAAAAAGTCTTGTTATAGGTGATGAGGAAAATGTATTGACTCTATTGCCCAACAGATAATACAATGGTCTACACTAAAAACACAGAGATTCAGAGGTCCTCCTATGCTGAAAAGTATACACCATGGTCACCAGACAGAGCCTAATGTTGTACCCATATGAAATTTTTCATATATGTGCCCAAACACACCTCCCAAGCACCATGTAGCCTTATCATTACTGTGCTAACCCTGCAGGTACAAGACATATCAAAAGATGGTGATCCAAGGCTCCAATGGAGGGAGATTCTGACAAGCCAATCAAGCATGGGGCAGTGAAAGAATGTCAAAAAAGAGAAGGTCAAAGTGATGAATTGAAGGCCAAAATGACATAAAGGAACCAAGGGAAGCAATGCAAATACATCCGGCAAGTCAAAATTCAATTTTGAAAATTTTGAAAATTTGGAAAATTTTGAAATTTTTTCTAAGGCATTTTTGGGTGTTCTTGCCTTGAATGAGCACCATTTTTTAGTATCATCCATGGAGGAAGAGCTTCAATGATAGTTTCAGATCATATGAGCTTGGTTTTCAAACTTCAAGACATTCCGTCATCAGATGAAGAAGTTAGGGCAAAAATAAGCTCCAGAGGTAGAGGCAAACAACAATAATCCAGGCAGCCTCCATCAAAATAGTCAAGGCCAACTTCAAAGTTTTTCAAGGTCAAGAATCATAAAGTGAGCCCTTAAATTGGCTAAGTTTGGTGTCCTGAAACCTGGTGGATCCTCAAAAATCTAGAATCTGCATGTTAAATCCCATGGATCCGGGACCTATCTCAAACATCCTGGAAGTATATTTCAAAATATTTAAAGTATAGGAAATTCAATATCTGAGCATATACTTAAATATATTTTGAAATATACTTCCACCCAAGTCACCTCCAAAAGGCACTCATTTCAAGAAAATCCCATGCCTTTTGACCACTTTAAAATAGGTGCCCATTTCAAGCAAATCTCATGCCTTTTTGGTCTCCAACAAAGGTGCTCAAAATGTCTATTTTCCACGCCATTTGTCACCCATCAAAAAGGCGCTCTATTTGGCCAAAACCCACGCCATTCCTTGCCTTCCAAAAGGCGTGCATTATAGCCAAAACCCACGCCTTTTCCCTCACATCGAAAAGGCGCCTAAAAAGCCCAAAACTCACGCCTTTTTCAACACTCCTAAAAAAGTGCTTCATTTGTCCATTTCCTACGCCTTTTGAACACATGCAAAATGTGCCCCTTTTTGATCATTTGCACTCCTTTTTGCATAACTCCAAAAAGGCGAGCCTTTTTGCCCAAATGCACTCCTTTTCTTATTTCACTTATTTTTTTTGCATAGAGGAGAATAAAAAAGCACTCTATTTTTAGAGTAAGGCACATTGGATACCCTAAAAGGTGGCATTCACTATAAAGGAGGCTTCTATTCACTATTATTGTTATTTTCAAAGGCATAGCAAAGGAGTAAAGGCAGCGTTCAAAGCTAGGCAACCATTAATGGAGGATTGAAAGCTTGCAAAGGGTAGATTGAAAGGCATTGAGGAGTTGATCTTCACATACAGGGCAAAGGCTACTCATTCTTGCACCATTCTACTTCTTTCTATCACACTCAAAGGAAAATTTGTCCACTGGAAGGCCTCTTTCTTGCACTGGCAGCCATTGTTGAGGGTTTTTCAAGCTTTTTAAAGTTTTTTTTTCGGATCAGCAAAGCATAAAGAAGGCAATTTGATCACTTCTATTCTTCTTTTTCTTCATTCTCTTCCTTCACAGGGTCCATCTTCATGTTCCTAAGGCAACGTCCAAACCCAGGAGGTCATTTTTGATAAATTTTCAAGGATTTTCACCACTGGTCATGATTTTTCGAAGGTAAAATCACCACCTACAGCCAAGATAAAATTGATTTTTGAGGCTTATTTGTCTAAAATTTCTCATTTCTGACACATACCCACCTCAGCAAAAGGCATTTTCCATCATCCTAGACTGGTTTGATCTCAGATCTATTGAATCTTTGAGGGTGTAGCTCCAAAATTTCATTTTCCAAAGGGCAAAATTTTTAATTTTTTCACAAAAATTAAATTTTGGACAACAAAAAGAAAAATTGTTTTTCTTGGGTAGCAAACACAAAGAGGACCAATTTGGTCATTTTCAAGGCAAAAAGGCATTAGAACAAGCCCCCTCCAAGTCATCATACAATATTCATCAGTCACCATTGAGGCTAAATCTTTGCTCAAACATTAATATTCCAAGGTCAAAGAAACAAACTTGTGACAAGTTTCACCTCGAAGAATAGCCATGGAGTTGGCTGCATGGAGAGAAAAACTTCTAGGCATTGAAATGTGCCATTGATTTTGTCCAAAACATCCCTTGCAGGTATTTCAGCGATGATGGCATAAATGGCCTTGTTCATATTTTGCAGGAGGAGTTCATTCAGCTGATCTGTGGAAAGTTTTGTGGTGATCCTCACGTAGACAAAATGTACCTCCTGGTTGATATTGCATGAAAGTGTGCCAAGACTGAGAAAGACTTTGAAGTTTTTGAGAAAACCACAGATGGATGCTGCCATAGACCTGCAAATGAGGGTGGTCCACTTTGAGTCCATGAGCATGCTAGATGAAGCCAAGGTTGAGGAATTTGAGAGAAATCTCAATTCTCAGCTTATTTTTCACATTTTGCAGGAGGAAATTATTTTTGGCAGCAGGAGAGATTTCCAAAGCAGCTTCTATTTTGAGAACTATCTTTGTTAACTGAAGTTAAATTTATTTTTAGATTTTGCTTTTGGAAATCATGCAAAATATCTTTGAGTTGGAACTCATTGTGTAATAACATGCAAGTTCAGTTAACTAAAATTTGCATGACAAGATACTTTTAGTTTTAATGGCTAATAAGCTTGCATGCTTCCCATGTAGCATTAGATCTAGAGTGAAGAGTGTTAGTTAACTCTTCCTTTTATTTCCTTGTATCTTTGCTTTTTAGGTATAAATAAGTGTATTCTACACACTTAAACTGGCGAATGGTAAATGCTGAGATTAATTTTTGCTCGCATTTTATTGTTCAAGCACTGTTGTTGATTCTTGCTTTTTGATTAATGAGAATACAAATCATGGTTTTAGAGATCTATATTGTTGTCAAGAGTTATGTAAATTGTTCATGACTTTGTGCATGAGCAATTATTGTGAGTTGTATTTGTTCTGTTGTTTTGAAAACCTCCAAGTTGTTCTTCTGATTTCTTTATACTCTGAATTTACTTGAAGAAATTAGAATTCTTTTAAAAGATAAAGTTAATTATTTTCTTTTGAAAAGCTTTAGAAAATCTTATAGCCTTGTAGAAGAGCTTCATTGCCTTGTGCTCGTGCCTTGAGAAACAAAAAGATAGGTTATTTTGTAAACGTCTTTTTAATTTTCTTTTTGAGGGAGCTTCCCCTCCTAATTCGAAGAACAGTCCTACTATACACGCTGTCTGTTTTTCTTTCTCACCAAAAGGTGCGAAATTAAACGCTAACAATACTAATCACTAAATGCAAGCTTTAAAATGAATAATATACTACTAATTGATGCCAATTAATAATTAAATTGACTAAATATACTACCAATTGACAGAAATCAGTGAACAATGAATAAATATGACTAAATATATGACCAGTGTTAAATCAATAAATAAAAATGACTAAATATACTACCAAATTGATCAAAATTAATGACTAAATACACTACCAATGGACAAAAATTAGTAAATAAAAATGACTAAATAAGTGACCAGTTAACAACAATCAATGGCTAAATTAATGACTAAATACATCAGTAAAAAATAAATGACTAAATAAGTGACCAGATTACAACAATCAATGACTAAATCAACGACTAAATATACTACCAAATTGATCAATCAAAACAACCAATAAATGACTAAAGATAGTTTGGTCATCAATTTCTTCGTGTTATAAATGACTGTCAATAAACTATTAATGGTCACATGACCATGTTTGGTCATTTATAAGTAGTTTTTAGCAATTTTTTTAGTAATATATTTCTTTTTTTGTACTAGTGATAGGTGGGCATTATACCCATGGCTATCAAGATGTGACATAACATATAGCTTTACAGATATCTCAACCTATGGCATGATATCCTGCCTTTCTAGAAAAGTGAACAATAATGCTTTGATTTTTTCTCTACAATGATATTTGACCAAATCCCAAAAAGAAAACTCATGAAGCAAACTTCCTATCATCCAAAGAACCTACATAGTCTGCATCCATGTATCCTTACAAGGACAAATGTTTAGGATATTTGTAGTCTAGACCATACTTCACTATGCCATGGATGTATCTCAAAATTTGCTTTGCTACTTTTCATTGTGAAACCTTAGGTTTCTACATAAATCTTAGATAACTGATAGCATAGTTGATAGATGGCCTAGTGTAGATCAAGTAAATGAGACTCCCAATCAGCTAACAATAAAGAGTCACATTCACTTGAGGTGATGGATCATGTCAACAAAGTTACAATCTTGTCTCCATGGGTGTCGACATGGGCTTGTAAAATATTTCATCCTAAATTTCTTAAGCAATGTCTTGGCATATTTCATCTGAGATACAAAAAAAATTATTTTGCAACACTTCAAGTCCAAGACAATACTATAGGATCTTGATGTTTGTCATGTTGAATGATCACTTGAGATTAGTCTTTGTTGTTGCAATCATATGTGGATAACTTCCTATGATGACTAGATTGTTTACATATATAAATAAAATAATAATCTCCCCCTTGTGCTTTGAGGTAGAGATTGGGATCATACAAATTCTTGGCGAATCCATGTTGGAGGAGATGCCCATCAATCTTTATATATTAGGCTTATGGAACTTGTTTTAGATCATAGAGGGATTTCACAAGTCTGCACACTTTTTTTCTATTGTTCAAGTGTAGTATATCCCTTAGGTTGAGTCATATAGAATTCTTCTTTAAGATCTCCATTGATAAAGGCACTCTTGACATCCATATAATGAACTTGCCAACCAAACTACATTTCTATTACCAAAACCATTCAAATAGTCTTGATATTTGTAGTGGGGGAAAATGTTTCTTCATAGTCAATGCCTTATTTCTGAGCATAGCCCTTAGCCACAAGTTGGGCTTTATACTTGTTGATTCTACCATCTACCTTGTATTTGATCTTGAAGACCCATTTTATCTATGGTGGAAGATCAACAAGTTACCAAGTGTTGTTCCTTAGTAAAGATTGATATTCTACATCCATGGCATCTTTCTAAGGTGGTGACTCTAGAGCTTACTTCATAGTTATTTATAGTTCATAATTCTAATTAACTGTGCACATAAGAGCCAAATTTGCTTCCTCACATCAGACTTGTTGTGAGCTTTTGGCCCAAAGTTAGACTTATCGACAACATATAACTTTGCATCCTTTATTGTTGTTTAATACCACTTAGGGAAGGTGGAAATTGGTCCACTAGAAACAAAACATCTTCTCATGCTTCTTCACTTGATTCTATTTCATTGTGAGGGTCATCAAGTTCCTCATCTTCAAGCTTAGTAATTCTAGGTGTTTAGTAACTAATAGGTGATGGTGGTGAAGAGGTTCTACATCATTTTTACTCATAAAAACATCCCTACCAATGTATAACTTTATTGTAGCTAGATCCATAAGTTGATGTCCCTTCAACTCTAAACTATACCCAAGAAAAATACATTTCAAGGACTTTTCATCCAACCTTGTCCTTTGCACCTTGGGGATGTGCATGAAGGTTGTACAACCAAGTACTGTTAGATGTGAAATTGAGGACTTTGGTCCATGTTTCTTCAAGAGTGATATTCTCAAGCAATTCAGTGGGTGCTTGATTCAAAAAGTACATAGTTGTATCAACCACTTTAGCCCAGATTGTAGGAACTAGCTACACATCCTTTAACATGCATTGCACCATTTCCACAATGGTACGATTACACCATTTTGTTGAGTCATGTATGCAATGGTCAATTATCTTTTGATCCCGTGTTGTTGAAGGTAGGTTGAAAACTCCTTACTAGTTGAATCCCCCCTTGATTTGAGCATATGGATTTGAGGGAGTGACCAAATAACCATTTTTCAAGGGCTTCACATTCTTTGAATTTGTCAAAGGCTTTATCTTTATGATTCAAGTAATAGACCCACATGTTTTTGGAATAATCATCCACAAAAATTAAAATATTAGGCATGATAATGATTGGATGGCATAGGTCTACACAAAATGGTGTGCACCAAATCCAAAGTACCAAAGACTTGTATTTCTACAATAAGAAAATGAGCCTGATGTTGCTTCTTGGCAAGACAATTGGAGTAAGGAACTTCTATTTTCTTCCTGGGATAAATTCCTTGCTCTATCTCTCTTTTAATCAATTCAAGAAGGTAGACCAAATTGAGGTGATCAAATCATCTATGCCAAAGAGTAGTGGATGAATTGGTCTTTATTGCACGAGCCTTGTCTTCATGAGTGACATCAACCAATTGAATCTTTTTTTAACCATTGAGACATGAGAAACATTGCCATTATTGTGAGTCTTGTTTCAAATGAGCCAAAGTTTCTCACCATTATCAGTAATAAATTTAAGAAACTCCCCTAAGAATTATATAAAATCTTGGTAAATCTTGGCCCAATGCATTAATTTTTGTGGTGAATGTATGCATATTTTGGGGAAAAAATCATTTCCATGATAAATTTGTTCATATTTGCCAACAATATTATTTTTGTTGGTGAATTATAGGTGTTTAAAAAAATGATAATTTAGTTGGTGAATTATTGATTGAATTTAAAAAATAAAATAAATTATTAGGTGAATTATCCAACGGTTTTTAAAAAATTCATAATGTGGCTAGTGAAAATATTTTGATGCTAAATGATAAGGATTAAATCATTTGACAAATTTTTAATGGAAAAATTTATGTAAGTATAGAAATATAGAGCATTTTTTATAAATATTTTACATTGACTAATATATGATGATCAATGGCTTTAGTTGTATTTCATTATAAATTTGTGATAGACCCACATTTTGAGTTAAAAGTTCTAGAATAGGCCTATTTAAGAGGTGTCAAAGATTGAATGGAATTTGTATAACTTGTGAGTTATGTTGATGTTTTTGGTTTGAAGTGGGGGGCCCACCAAACTAATGTGGGAAGAAAAATCCTTTGGAAGTGAGGGGCCCACTAGATTGATGTGGATGCATTAGTCAATGGTGCAATGTTTTTTCCTAACAAATGGAGATGCTTTTAAATGATGTGTCATCCATTAGATACAAATTGAATGTGGAAGAACATGGGGGTAGATGCACCTTGTAAGTACTACATTTTTTTTTCCTACTCTAATGGTAAAATAGAATAAAGTTTTCAGACTCACAACACTTTAGATATGCATGGGGGCACCATGTGGCTGAGTTGACATCACATTCTTTTTCTCTTATTGGTTCATAGGATCATGGGTAGAAAAGAGAGGGACCCACCTTGATTGCCAACCTGTATACCATCATCAGCCAATGGTGCAAGAAAATAAAGTTGTTAGACTGACAAAACTATAGAGGCATGCAAACCTACCAGGTGTTCTAGCTTGAATCAATTGACTTTGTCATTATGTTATGTGAATCAAAGACTGATATGGCCCACCACTAGGTGAAAGTTCAAAGTTGTGTCCCACTTTAGGCCAACTTATCAACACAAATGAATTTTAATCATTTCCAACTAAAATTTAATTTTAGTCAAAAATATATTCTAGTTGGATTCATTATAGCTAAATTAGATCTTGACACAACATTTTCAGCTTGAAGTGTTGACTAGATACATATGTAGCACCACTTTGGGGTAGATTTGTAAAAAAAAAATTATTTGAAAAGCTTAATGTTGTCACAACTCCTACTCATGTAAATAACATTTAAAAAAAAAAAAAATACCCTTTTGTAGATCTATAAGTGTAGTTTCCAAAAATATAAATTTTCTAGTATTTTAATTAGTATTTATATTTTATTGTTTATATTTACCAAAAATAGGTAATCAACACAAAAATATATGGTTGATTATCTTCTCAAGAAAAACTATTAAAGTTTATTAAAAAAATTGAGAAAAAATATGATGTGTTAGAGTAGAGATTCTATGTTGAGACTTTATAATTGTTTTCTATTTTGGATAAATGGTTAAGACAAAAATAGGAGGCCCGTCGAAATAATTGTGTTCTCAATACAAATACTTTCGAAATTTATTTAAAATATATTTGTCAAAATGGGAAAAAATAATCTATGCACTAAAGTTTCAAGTGATAAATGTTAAAAAAATTGAAAGAAAAAGAAAGAAATTTACTGTATAAAAAATGGAGGCTTGCTTAACCTCATTTTTTAGCATTTGATTATCAACTAAATTATAGTGTCAATTTTACAAAAAAACTACATTCAAATAATTTTAAAAAAAAATACAAACATAAAATACACTAAAATATCTACATTTCATTAGTTTACATCATTTCAAAATTAAAGACATATATGTTACTTTCTAGTGATTCAAGTTAAAAAGTTAGATTAGTGTTAGCCATTTTATTTATAAAAGTGGGACATGGCTTTGAAATTTCACCCTAGTGCTTATAACATGGAGATGTTAGCTAATGGCACAATTTTATTGAGTTGTTAGATTGACATCTCTTTGAAGATGCACTTGTTGGCAAATGGTCAGCACTCCCTGTGGGATTCGTGACATGGACTAATTGCCTCCCATGGATTCATTAACTCTGGCGCTTGTATCAAAAATTGACAGGTTGACCTTTTGGTTTAATGGCAATCGTGGGCCAACAATTAGTATCAAAGCAAAAGGTCACGGGTTCAAATCCCCCTGGGTAACACTAGGGGGGGAATATTGGCAAATTGTTAAGGCTCCTCGTTAGATTCATGACATGGACTAACCGCCTCCCATGGATTCATTAACTCTGGCGCTTGTATTAGAAATTGATAGGTCAACCTTTTGGTTTAATGGCAATCGTGGGCCAATAGCACCAACCATTCATCTAGATTAGAATCAAATGGTTTTGAATCAACTTGCCCTTAAGAACATAAAACTTTTTGAAACATCAAAATACCTGCACTAATTGAACAAAAAGCCCAGAAAGAAAAATGGCCACCTCCATGTTTCCAACTTAAAAAACATATAAATTTGTAAGGTCCGGCTACATTGATGGAAAAATACATGTCAAAGAGGATTTTTCCAAAGATTAAAAAGGGGACCCAATAGCACTTCACTCATGAAGAAGACAATCAATCTAAAAATGAATAATGGAGAGTTGATGCTCTATAAGTTCCATGCAGATTAATATATTATTAATTTATAACAATTTTAGTGATTAAATTCTATGAAAGGTCAGTAATGCTCACTTGGGTGAGGATTACATATCAATATAGAGTTTTTTTAATAAATATTTGGCATCATTTGATAATTGATGATCAATGACTTAAGATCTATTTTGAGATGAAGTTTTGACACACCCACATTTTGAGTTAAAGTTTTTAGAATAGTTCTATTGAAGAGAAGTGTCAACAATTGAATGACTCTTTGACTAATTATGATTTGTCATTAATATATTATTAATTTACTAACTTTGAGTTGGCAAATTAGTACCATAGTAGTACAATTAAATTCATATCCCACATCTCATGCATGTGAAACATTTATTGTAATGAAATGAAATATTTAATAATGCCAAGCTTGATGAGACCTCAAACTCACATAGCAATTATTGATGGCATTGGTAGTGGTCACTTAATGTTTATGGTTGTTATAAGGATGCAAGAGAAATAATTTTTGCAGTCTTGTCACTCATGATAATTATCTTCGTTAATGTTCTTAATAGTGATTCACTAGGAAGATCCTAAGAAACTCATATGATATTGACTACATTATTAATGTATCTAAAGTGTTTCACTTTCACCTTCTTTTTTAAATACTAGTGTATCATGTTTTCCATTTGGTTCTTCTAAGTATTTTAGATGCACATTGTGAATATAATAGGTGTAGTTACTAATGGCACCAAATTGAAATCTAGGAGAGATAGATGTTGCAAGTATGTGCCTAATCGATGTTGTCATTGATGTCAACATATCTGTGTTGTCATTGATGTCAACATATCTGTGTTGTCATTGGTGTCAATTGTGCTCTTGTTTTGATGCTTGCTTGTAATGAGTTAAGTATTGAAGATAATAAGTATTCCTAATACAACAAAACAATCCAGTAGATTGCTCTGCATTTATTAGAGAATGAATATCTTTATCTGCAAATTGGAAGTTATCTAGATGCATGTATAAAGATTCTATATTCGAAGATTGAGCCTCCGGTATGAAGATTTGAGTGAGTTATGTTCACCAGAGTGAAAATTGCTTTTTCTGTATATTTGGTGGTGACAGAGAATGTATTATGCTCTGCATTCCTCTGTAGTTAGGTATTTCAGTGTACAGTTCTGGAATCAAGTTTGTGATAACGATAAGTGCCTTCAACTCCAATGGTTCATGATTTGTTGGTCTCTAAGAGATCATTTCCTTATGACAGTAGCTGGCAGTATTGTTTAGTGCTCTAGTTTGAAGAATCTTCTTGATAGAGTGGTTAGAGATTGTGTAGTTGTTCTTGGTGATTACAATGTGCTTGTGGATGTCTCCTGATCGTGTTCCTACATTTGGATTGGTCTGCAAAGAGAAATTTGGATCATGGATGAAGATTGTTCTTAGAAGACTTGATGATAAAACCAGTCTTGATCAACTTGGTTGTTTTCATTACTTGCGGAGATGCATTGAAGATTGTGGAAGCATGTTGTGGCATGGAAGATTGCTTTTGAGTCCTAGCTAAGGTGTAACATGATTCACATACATCTTTCCCTTAGCTAATCTTGTTTAGGTCTAGACTTATTTCTATGTATGTTTGTAATACCGACCTTGGAGATTGCTCCAATGGTTGATGAATGTAATGCCAACCTTGCTATACATGCTAAGGTTGATGAAGTGTATAAAAACATGTAATGTAGTTGTGAAAAAGATGTCCTTGCGCGAAAATGAAAAGATAAGTGAGGAGTAAGAAGAGCAAAGAGAGGTGTTATATTGTGCTTCAATGGAACTAAACCTAGGCATGGAGTAGATGCTATCAAATTAGTTCACCAATTCTTGGTAGTGAGCCACCCCTTGGCAGTGTTGGGGTAGGTGTTGTACACCTTGCATAATATTGTACTATTTTATTCGGTTACCACTTGTATAAGTTGTATTGTAACATTGGGTTAGTTATTTTATGTGTGTGGGACACATAGAGTAATTAACTATTATTTGTATTATTTGATTAATTGGGAGACTTAGTACCAATAGTCAAATGTGGGGTCAAGTGGTTTTGTGTAACCCATGGTTTTGGGGCACATGGTTTTCTCAATATAATGTGTGAGCTTATATTATAAAAGCAAGCACAAGGTTATTATTTGAGGTTGGTTGGATATTTCATTATAGGTGAATGGGGGTTTTGTGAGAGGTTGTCATTGTATTGAGATCTCTCTTGTAAGTGCAGATTGTGAAGCATGACAGGTGATGTGTGGATTCATGCTTGTACACATGGAGGCTGCATTAGAGGTGCTTGATGGATTCAGAGGTATTCATGGAGGTGCATGGATTGTATTGTAATGTTTCATTGCTGAATAATACATGTGATCATGGATGCTTTTAGAGGCTGGGTTTTTCCCTGCAAAGGGTTTTCCTAGGATATATCTTATGTTCCTTGTTGCTTGTTCATTTGATCTTTGTATTATGGTTTGTTTTAGCATCTTGTTTCTCCTATTGGGTTATGTGGAATTGGTTTAATTAGACCTAGAAATTCCTAACAGTTAGTATTAGAGCCATGTTTATGGTTGAGGGAGGTGTGAGCTCCCTAGATGTCTATAACCCTTGTGTGTGTAGATCAGGTGCAAAATGGAAGCCATGGCAACGCATGTAAGAATTTGGGACACTACAAGGCTTTGTGCAGGTTCTATTACAGTTTGGGGGTTTTGGGTATTGGTGATTAGTTGTGCATGTTGCAGATCGGGTGATTGAAAAATCATGGTTGAAGAGGGTTTTCAGGTTTTGGCTTCATGAGGGTTTTGAGGAGGAACTTTTACAGATGACCTCCTAGGACAAAACAGACCCCGACATTGACTCCAGGAGGCTTGAGAAATGAAGATTCATATAAAACTCAACCTATTTCAGCCACAGGAGTAAAATGCAAAAATTTTAGGCCCCCTAGTTCGTTGGTATGACTATACAGTCGTCGCAGGTATGCTACAAAATAATTAAAAAAAATTTCTCTGCACTCTATAGTTTTTACAAAAAAAAAAATTTGATAATTTTTTTTTTTAATTTAAACCTTTTTTAATGGCTGGCAGTGGGGGTTAAAACATTATGACAGCTATTTAATTTTTATTTATTTTGGACTTTATTAAAATCAAAACCCTAGTTAATATGGTGGTGGAGTTCGTGTAAAACAAATTGGAAGACTTTTACATCCGCTTGTCAAAGACTAATGATGCCAACTCAGATGCCACATTAGCACTACCCTAGTCATCATTACACAGTCAGCTACTTGCATCAGCGATGATGTCAGCAGTTTACTAGGGCCCACCAGGGGTCCACTTTTAGCCCTAGGAGTGCCTTTTCTTCCGGGGGGCATAACTTTCACATACGGTATCAATTTTTCAACTTCTTATAGGTGTCGAAAAGCTCTCTCCAAGCACTACATAGTGGTATAGGTTTCATGACTAGATTTTTCTGTTTGTGTCAGAATTTGGTGTCTGAAGCGCACTTTGCTTTGGTACATATTTATGCTCATAACTTTTGCATACAGAATCAGATTTTGGATTTTAGATAGGCGTTGGAGAGCTCTTGTAGTGTACTATAGATTGGATTGTGTAGATCATAAGTTTGGTGTATAGAGAGAGAATTGTACTTATTTGATCACTTGTGGGATCCTGAGCTTCAGAGTGCATTTACGAGTGCATTCGGATGGATTTTTGGGCACAGACTTGAGGGAGTGCATGTTGCTATGAGACCATCATCATGGTATAGTAGGGTTTTTAGATATGGTGC
This sequence comes from Cunninghamia lanceolata, assembly GCA_027924645.1. Classification (NCBI taxonomy): domain Eukaryota; kingdom Viridiplantae; phylum Streptophyta; class Pinopsida; order Cupressales; family Cupressaceae; genus Cunninghamia; species Cunninghamia lanceolata. Next base: position 20,056,178 of record BSBN01000254.1, read on the forward strand.
TTCTTGATATAAGTTTATAGGTGTTGTTTAGAGTTACGACTTTGATGGAGATAGGTATAGGTTGTCTTCTAGTTTGAGGACATGGTTGATACTTGTGTGAGACTTGGAGTCTCGTTTCAGTGGTAGTTGAGTACAGGTACATCGATGACGATGATTATGGTGTCATGGATATGTAGTTACACTTTTACATTGGCATGACATGATCATGTATGCGATTGATAGGTATGGGCTATGATGTTTGATTCATGATTATAGGTGGTGTTGTGGTGTTGTTTTAGGGGATTGTTCTTATCTCCTGGATGCTTGATTAGTTCCTTGACTATGGTATTCATTTATGGACTTGTTGGCAAATCGAATCTAGAGTTGATTTGGTGTTTGAGTCTTGGAGTCTACAGGTTATTTTCTTTGATATCTTAGTGTGCATATTACTAGTGTGATGATGAGTTTGCATGTTACATTTGTTTTGGATCTACAAGTTATGTAGTTTTGTGGATTAGCTACCGCTTTGCTACAATGGAATGAATCAGATGTGGACTGTCTTTATCCACCAAATTGATTCAGGAATCAGATTTTGGATTTTAGATAGGCATTGGAGAGCTCTTGTAGTGTACTATAGATTAGATTGTGTAGATTTTAAGTTTGGTGTACAGAGAGAGAATTGTACTTGTTTGATCACTTGTGGGAGCCTGAGGTTCAGAGTGCATTTACGAGGGTATTCGGATGGATTTTTGGGCACAAACTTGAGGGAGTGCATGTTGCTATGAGACCATCATCATGGTATAGTAGGTTTTTCAGATATGGTGCTTCTTGATACAGGTTTATAGGTTTTTTTCAGAGTTACGACTTTGATGGAGACAGGTATAGGTTGTCTTCTAGTTTGAGGACATGGTTGATACTCATGTGAGACTTGGAATCTCATTTCAGTGGGAGTTGAGTACAGGTACATCGATGACGATGATTATGGTGTCATGGATATGTAGTTACACTTTTGCATTGGCATGACATGATCATGTATGCGATTGACAGGTATGGGCTATGATGTTTGATTCTTGATTACATGTGGTGTTGTGGTGTTGTTTTAGAGGATTGTTCTTATCTCTTGGATGCTTTATTAGTTCCTTGACTATGGTATTCATTTGTGGACTTGTTGGCAAATCAAATCTAGAGTTGATTTGGTGTTTGAGTCTTGGAGTCTACAGGTTATTTTCTTTGATATCTTAGTGTGCATATTACTAGTGTGATGATGAGTTTGCATGTTACATTTGTTTTGGATCTACGAGTTATGTAGTTTTGTGGATTAGCTACCCCTTGGCTATAGTGGAATGACTCAGATGTGGACTATCTTTATCCACCAAATTGATTCAGTGTTTATGCAGACTTTGTTAGTTGGTCTTGTCTGTGGTCATTTGTACATTGGTTGTTGCTTTGGGATAAGAGGATGGATGATTAGAGTGCTTGGATAGTCGGTTGATTGGGACTTGTATCATGTTTATCACGATGTCATGGAGAGCTTGGATACATGATTCTATGTTAGCTTTTGACAGCAATAGTTTTATTTTCTTTTTTGGAGATTTTGGTTCACTAGACCTTTTGGGAACTGTTGATGTTACAGTGGGATTCCTTGATTGGTTTGGGACCATGGATAATATTCATTTAGGAGATGGTTATTCTGTTGTCATGGATAGCTCAGTATCATGGTTTAGTGGGAGCTTTGGCAGCATATTGGATTCATCATATGTGATGGATGACCTTCTGTAGTGGATGTTGGTGTCATGGAGGAGCTCTTGGATTTGAGAGTTCTTTGACATTTTCAGTTTAGTTGATAGGAGATTGTTATCTTCATCTGATTGGAGATGTTGACATCTTGGTTTACTATGGAGGACTTCTTTGAGTCTTTGGTTGAGTTGTCAGATTATGATTTTTCAGTTTGACCGGTTTATCCTTGATTTGGAGATGTTGATATTGTGTCTTGATTCTTGATGCTAGCTTAAAGTTTTGGCATGATACAGGTTCTCTTGAGACAGGATGTATGCATCATTGTACACTTTGTTGCATGTGATCTTCTTACGAGGAGATGGTTAGATCATGATGTCATGATAGCCTTCTTGATTATGCAATTGTGCAGTAGGAGCATTGACAGTGATCTTGTTGGTTCTCTTGGTATTGAGTGCTTTGGTCATTTGCTTTGCAGCTTCATGACAATGCATTGTTGCATTTGGTGTTTAAGCATGGATTAATCATGGAGGTACTCTTGGATACTTGGAGACTTAGGTGAGGCTGGAGTTCTCTTATGATTAGAGACACTTGTTGAGACAATTAGTCTTTGGAGGTTTTAGTAGATAGACCGAGGAGCCTTACACCTGGATATGGACGTGAGTTGATTTTGGACCTAGAGGAGATTGTTCTTGGAGAGAGTCTATGTGGCTTGGTGTATCCTGGAGGAGCATTCTCATTCCCCACTCTTGGTCTACTCAGCGGTTTATCATCTATGAGGTATTGCCCATCCTTTTAGATGTGTTTTGTTTTATGTTTCATCTTCTCATAGATATGGATCTTGAGCTATAGTTATTGGTTATGGAGGGTTCATTTGAGGGATGTTAGCATGGTTATCTCCTTGTTAATATGGTTTGATTTATGATGTTCATTATGAGGAATTTAGGAGATGTGATTGGGCTTATTCCTGGTTATGAAATGGTTATGAGTTTGGTCTACCTTGATTAGAGAGGCTTGCATCCATGTTGGTTACATGTTACATATGTTCATTTGATCTTATGAGATTGAATGGTTGGGTGTTGTTAAGGATTTTCATTTGGGGTTGTAGAGGAGACCATACTTGACACAGCTTGGCACTCAGAGGTGTATGTTGAAGGACATTATGATTTACATGTTTTCTCTCTTTGTCTTATTGCTACTTCCTAGAGGATCATGTTGATAATGTTGGACTTTGGGATAGTTATGGTGACATGTTGTGAGAGAGTATGTAGCAATTTACCATGCATGTGTGGATCATTCTTATTGTTATTGATACTACATTGGCTTGTTGATTAGCCACACCTTGGTTTGAGTGTTGATTGATAGACTTGGTATGCCTTGGATCTTTTTTCATATTTGACATTACCCATGCAGTGGGAGTTCCTGGATTGATGTGTTCTTCATTGATAGGTTTTATACATGGAGCTTATTATTAGAGTATATGGGTTGGTTATGTTGTTGGCATGAGTTTGTTGATGTTGTTGATACCTATGAGGTATGGATGGTTGGATGTATTAGCATATGTTGTGGGTGCTATTTCTAGTCATCTAGGTTTTTTACTTTTTGACAGCATCTTGGAGCCTTGTGTTATCACTTGGATTTGATGCTTGTGTTCTTTGGATTGGTACATCTTCACCTTGGCATGTTCCTTTTCTTCCATAGGTGGCATGTTGGAGGATGATTTGCTTGAGATGGTGGTCACTTTGCTTTGTTACAGGCATTTTGATGGAGCACGAGAACATTCTAGAGATTCATGTGATTTCATGTTTTGCCTATGATGATGTATTTCATGTATTGACCCTTATGCAATGTATACAACAAGTGGGAGAATGTTGGGATAGGTGTTGTACACATTGCATAATATTGTACTATTTTATTCAGTTACCACTTGTATAAGTTGTATTGTAACATTGGGTTAGTTATTTTATGTTTGTGGGACACATAGAGTAATTAACTATTATTTGTATTATTTGATTAATTAGGAAACTTAGTACCAATAGTCAAATGTGGGGTCAAGTGGTTTTGTGTAACCCATGGTTTTGGGGCACATGGTTTCCTCAATGTAATGTGTGAGCTTATATTATAAAAGCAAGCACAAGGTTATTATTTGAGGTTGGTTGGATATTTCATTGTAGGTGAACGGGGGTTTTGTGAGAGGTTGTCATTGTATTGAGCTCTCTCTTGTAAGTACATATTGTGAAGCATGGAAGGTGATGTGTGGATTCATGCTTGTACACATGGAGGCTGCATTGGAGGTGCTTGATGGATTCAAAGGTATTCATGGAGGCTCATGGATTGTATTGTCATGTTTCATTGTTGAATAATACATGTGAGCATGGATGCTTTTGGAGGCTGGGTTTTTCCCTGCAAAGGGTTTTCCTAGGGTATATCTTATGTTCCTTGTTACTTTTTTATTTGATCTTTGCATTATGGTTTGTTTCAGCATCTTGTTTCTCCTATTGGGTAATGTGGAATTGGTTTAATTAGACCTGCAAATTCCTAACATGCAGTGAGCCGATCTTGGCAGTAAGCCCAAAGGCAGCCAGCCTCTGAATTTTGGTATTGCTACAACTTATTTATTTCTATGGGCTAATACCCACCATGGTTTTTCCTTTATAAGGTTTTCCACGTAAAAATTCTGGTGTCTCATGTGTTATCATGTTGAGCTTCTTATTTTGTGCTTTCATGGTTAATCTTAATAACAGTGATTAAGAATTTGACATGTGTTGATATTTATAAGTGGTTAAAGTTTTGTGATAACTGATTCGCCCTCCCCCCTCTCAGTTGTCTTGCATATTTCAACAATAGAGACCCACTTAGGAAGGGTTCAGTGATGAATAGTAGGTTATCTACTATTTTCTCATACTTTAAGTCAACTTCTTTAGGATTCATTAAGGTAATTTTTGATGAGGATGGTCTAGCCATAACAAGAACATCTAGGTCACAAATACCATCCAGAAGGAGTTTGTAGAGAAGCCAACTTTAATTGTGCCCTTAGTTGAGTAGAGGCTATGGTTGCTAAAGCTTCTTCTACCAAACCCATTAAGAGGCATTTTCATATTCCTAGTTGTAAATGGAGGTGACTTAAGTTGTAAAGCAAAGAGTGGGGGATATTTCATTGAATGATGAGGTAAATGATGAGAGAATATGGCAATTGAAAATGAATTAAAGGCATTGAGAGTTTACTGTGCCGATGTGGGGAAGGTGCTTAAATTTTTGTAGGTTATTTACAATAAGGGCCACCTTGAAGTGGTTGGTGACTTCACTATGCTTTGTGGGTATGTGCAAGATCATTGTGGGCCAAACAGTGGCAATAGGAAAAAAATCACGTTTTTACTTAGTCAAATTTGTGACTTGGCAAAGTTTGACTTTGAAACGGATATCTGTTAACGGATATCCGTTTTCTAGAAAAATTTGGGAAAAAGGCTTTTTAGTCTTTTTGAAAATATACCTCTTAAATCTTAGATCTCCCATCAATATATGAACCTCCTTAAAGACCATTTCTGGTGAAGGAGGAGGGCAAATTAACATTGGTAGCTTCTTTACACATTAATCCATAAGGATTTGTTAAACACTAAGAATCATCACTAATGAATTACTCAAATAATCAATAATAAAATATTCAGTTTTGTTCATCATGTGAAATAATCACTTTTAGACTATGTTCCAATATTTTAGGGACAGGAATGGTGGGGCAGCAGGGGATGTGTTTCAGGGCGTTTTGGATTTCATGCCCTAAATTGCTTTACCCAATCCTTCATATGATTTGATTCATGATACATGGTTTGAGAAGGATACACATGATATACCCTTACCCTCTAGTGATAAAATTATGAATGATACTTTATGTGGTGAAGCTACACCTTCGTTAATCCTTCATGACATTGTTATTCCTTGTGATGATGATGTCCTTCATGTGATATGTTAGGACATAATGCAAAGTTAACATGGCATGAACTCTCTTGGAAGGGTAAGCATGGACTATAAGAACATTGAACTAGCTGGATCTGTTAAGCTCGCCATTTATGAAAGAACCTTAAAGGTTAACCTTAATTAGGTAAGGTTATGTTTCAGTGTGGTTGTTTGTGCAACAATGTGTAAATTAATGTTACCGAAGGATAAATCTAACTATACTAACATTTTAATAACCATGAGAGCTGGGACTAACAATTAGACTAAAAACTTGACAAACAATACAACTTGGACACATGTAGGACTTCAAAAATGGAAAAGAATATAATTAAATGTGGAAAACAATGAAAAAGTGGTATTAGTTGCACCTATATAGGGAAGTGGTTTAGAGGTTGGTTAGGGGAATTATTTAGGGTTTAGAGGTTTAGGGTTGCTTGGGTTTAGGGGTTTAGGGTTTATAGTTTAAAGAGAGATAGAGAGAGGGGACTGAAAGAGTTTGGGACAGATAGAGGAGACAGAGGGGAGAGATAGGGAGATAGAGAGTGAGAGACATGTCCAAAGACATAGAGAGAGAGATTGAGAGGTAGAGGGATGATAGAGATAGGGAGATAGAGGTTTAGGGTTGCTTGGGTTTAGGGGCATTATTTAGGGTTTAGGGTTTAGGGTCTTGGGGTTAGGGGTTAAGGTTTAGAGGTCTAGGGTTTAGGGTTTAGAGAGAGATAAAGGACCAATAGGGAGATATAGAGGAGTTTGAGGGGAGAGATAGGGAGATAAAGAGTGAGGGACATGTCAAGAGACATAGCGAGAGAGATTGAGAGGTAGAGGGACAAAGGTGATAGGGAGATAGGGGAGAGATAGGGAGATAGTGGTTTATGGTTACTTGGGTTTAGGGTTTAGGGGTTTGGGGTTTAGTGTTTCTCAGGTTTAGGGGTTAGGGGTTAGGGTTTAGGGGCATTATAATTTAGGGTTTAGGATTTATTGTTTAGGGGTTAGGGGTTAGGTTTAGAGGTTTAGGGTTTTGGATTTAGGGTTTATAGAGAGAGGAATGATAGGGAGATATAGAGGAGTCTGAAGGGAGAGATAGGGAGAAAAAGAGTGAGGGACATGGCCAGAGACATAGGGAGAGAGATTGAGAGGTAGAGGGACAAAGGTGGTAGGGAAATAGGGGAGAGATAGGGAGATAGTGGTTTAGGGTTACTTGGGTTTAGGGTTTAGGGGTTTAGGGGTTAGGGTTTAGGGGCATTATTTAGGGTTTATAGAGAGAGGAATGATAGGGAGATAGAGAGAGGAGATCGAGGAGAGAGATAAGGAGATAGAGAGTGAGGCACATGGCTAGGGACATAGGGAGAGAGATCAAGAGAGGTAGAGGGATGATAGAGATAGGGAGATAGGGAGATATAGGTTTAGAGTTGATTAGATTTAGGGTGTACCTGGGTTTAGGGTTTCTCAATTTGGTAGGTAGCTAGATAGAAAGAGAGAGGAGACAGATAGGGAGAGATGGAGGTGACAAAGGGGAGAGATAAGGAGATAGAGAGTGAGCGAGATGTCCAGAGAAATAGGGAGAAAGATTGAGAGGTAGAGCTTGATGATAGAGATAGGGAGATAAGGGAGAGATATGAGATAGGGTTTAGGGTTGCTCGCGTTTAGGGTTTAGGGGGTTCGGGGTTAAGGTTTAGGGGCATTATTTAGGGTTTAGGGTTTATGGTTTAGGGGTTAAGGTTTAGAGGTTTAGGGTTTGGTGTTTAGAGAGAGAGGACAATTAGGGAGGTATAGAGTGAGGGACATGGCCAAAGCATAGGGAGAGAGATTGAGAGGTAGAGGAATGATAGTGATGGGGAGATAGTGAGATAGAGAGATAGAGAGATAGAGATTTAGGGTTTCTTGGGTTTAGTGTTTAGGATTTAGGGGTTTATGGTTTCTCAAGTTTAGGGTTTAGGGGTTAGGAAATAGGGGTTAGGGGTTAGGGGTTAGGGTTTAGGGGTTAGGTTTAATCATGTGTTAATACAGGTTGTGGAGTGAGAAATGGGTGGTATGGGAGATCGGAAGACTAGTTTAAAATTGGGCCGATGGATATATGTCATAGTGAAAGGTTCAAAGGCTCGTCAAAAGTGGAGTGATCGGAGCATCGGTATAAGAATTTTTGAGTTGGCCGATAGTGTTTATCTTGCCGATAGGAAGAATGTATATGATTTGATATTATTTGGGACTTTGAGAAGGTTTCTTAAAGCTGATTAAGCTTTAATCTATTTGAACTATGGGTTTTGATGGGTATTCCACTGTGTTTTGAGAGCTTCCACTGTGTGCTCTGCATTAGACCAATAGGGAGATATAGAGGAGTCCGAGGGGAGAGATAGGGAGATAAAGAGTGAGGGACATGGCAAGAGACATAGCAAGAGAGATTGAGAGGTAGAGGGACAAAGGTGATAGGGAGATAGGGGAGAGATAGGGAGATAGTGGTTTATGGTTACTTGGGTTTAGGGTTTAGGGGTTTGGGGTTTAGGGCTTCTCAGGTTTAGGGGTTAGGGGTTAGGGTTTAGGGGCATTATAATTTAGGGTTTAGGATTTATTGTTTAGGGGTTAGGGGTTAGGTTTAGAGGTTTAGGGTTTTGGATTTAGGGTTTATAGAGAGAGAGGAATGATAGGGAGATATAGAGGAGTCTGAGGGGAGAGATAGGGAGATAAAGAGTGAGGGACATGGCCAGAGACATAGGGAGAGAGATTGAGAGGTAGAGGGACAAAGGTGGTAGGGAAATAGGGAAGAGATAAGGAGATAGTGGTTTAGGATTACTTGGGTTTAGGGTTTAGGGGTTTGGGGTTTAGGGTTTAGGGGTTAGGGGTTAGGGTTTAGGGGCATTATTTAGGGTTTAGGATTTAAATTGTTTAGGGTTGGGGTTAGGTTTAGAGGTTTAGGGTTTTGGATTTACAGTTTATAGAGAGAGAGGAATGATAGGGAGATAGAGAGAGGAGACCGAGGAGAGAGATAAGGAGATAGAGAGTGAGGCACATGGCCAGGGACATAGGGAGAGAGATCAAGAGAGGTAGAGGGATTATAGAGATAGGGAGATAGGGGAGAGATGAGGAGATATAGGTTTAGAGTTGATTGGATTTAGGGTGTACCTGGGTTTAGGGTTTCTTAGTTTTGGAGATAGCTAGATAGAAAGACAGAGGAGACAGATAGGGAGAGATAGAGGTGACAAAGGGGAGAGATAATGAGATAGAGAGTGAGTGAGATGCCCAGAGAAATAGGGAGAAGGATTGAGAGGTAGAGCCCCAATGATAGAGATAGGGAGATAAGGGAGAGATAGGAGATAGGGTTTAGGGTTGCTCGCATTTAGGGTTTAGGGTTTAGGGGTTAGGGGTTAAGGTTTAGGGTTTAGGGTTTATGGTTTAGGGGTTAAGTTTTAGAGGTTTAGGGTTTAGTGTTTAGAGAGAGAGGACCAATAGGGAGATATAGAGTGAGGGACATGGCCAAAGCATAGGGAGAGAGATTGAGAGGTAGAGGAATGATAGTGATGGGGAGATAGTGAGATAGGGAGATAGAGAGATAGAGGTTTAGGGTTTCTTGGGTTTAGTGTTTAGGATTTAGGGGTGTATGGTTTCTCAAGTTTAGGGTTTAGGGGTTAGGAAATAGGGGTTAGGGTTTAGGGGTTAGGTTTAATCATGTGTTAATACAAGTTGTGGAGTGAGAAATGGGTGGTATGGGAGATCGGAAGACTAGTTTAAAGTTGGGCCGATGGATATATGTCACAGTGAAAGGTTCAAAGGCTCGTCAAAAGTGGAGTGATCGGAGCATCGGTTTAAGAATTTTTGAGTTGGCCGATAGTGTTTATCTTGCCGATAGGAAGAATGTATATGATTTGATGTTAATTGGGACTTTGAGAAGGTTTCTTAAAGATGATTAATCTTTAATCCATTTGAACTATGGGTTTTGATGCGTATTTCACCATGTTTTGAGAGCTTCCACTGTGTGCTCTACATCAGACCAATAGGGAGATATAGAGGAGTCCGAGGGGAGAGATAGGGAGATAAAGAGTGAGGGACATGGCAAGAGACATAGCGAGAGAGATTGAGAGGTAGTGGGACAAAGGTGATAGGGAGATAGGGGAGAGATAAGGAGATAGTGGTTTATGGTTACTTGGGTTTAGGGTTTAGGGGTTTGGGGTTTAGGGTTTCTCAGGTTTCCCTCAAATCATGTATAAATATGCATAAACCTTCATGGAAAAGGCATTGGAGATGTATTGAAAACATTTTGAAGATGAATTGAAGACAAGTTTGAATGAAATTAATGTCAAAACTCTGTTTTTGCAGATTTTACTATTTTCCTACTATTTCTTTGTTTAGTATAGCCCTGTATGGATGTGTTAGGGATGAAGAGAAATTGTAATTGAAAGCTAGCGAAATCTACTTTCTTGTGTTTTAGGTGCCAATAAGGCCAATAAGGACACTGGGGCACATTATAAACATAAAAAACTTACATCTTGGGGGAGGTACCAATAAGGCCAATAAGGATACTATTTCAGTTGGGTGTGTGTGTATGCAAATCCCATTTATGGCCGAGAAGCTCTCTATTTACTATTATTCAACTCTTGTTGATAGGAGGTTGGCTCTACAACTATTGTAATTTATGTATGAAACCTAGATGCCTACGAGATCATATATATATGTATGTATGTATGTATGTAAATCCTATTTATGGTCAAGTAGCTCTCTATTTACTATCATTGAACTCTCATTGATAGGAGGTTAGCTCTTTGACTATTGCAATTCAATCCATTTGTAATGATGCCTCTATCATGTTGAGTTGGATCCTATCTCTGCATCAAGTTAAAATCATGAATATGACAACACTATACAATCCTCATTGGGCTGTTAAAATGCACAAAACAATCATACAAGATAGTCATTCATCAAATTACTATACAAAGAGGGTTTATAAGTTGCATTAGGGTTTGTATAAATGATCTAATGGATTTATAAGGTTGTCAAACACCAAAATGGATGATTTATATGAGTTTTGGGACTGTCACAGTCCATGCACAACTTGCCCTTTATGATTGTTAAAAAGATACATATGGCTATCCAAAAACTGCCCTTTATGACTATCCTAAAACAACATCATGTATATGCTCATAAAAGCCATCAAACTCTGCGAATAAACTTGTCATTGGATAAGGACTGGAAGGATAAAATCACATTCCCAAAACCTCTTAAAATCACATGTCTCCCCTTATGAAAACTAGGGTCTTTGCTGATACATTGTTTTGTAAGAGCAAAAACCTTGCTAGGTGCCATATTTTTTGTTTTGCTCATCGTGGGGTCGAACGGACTACACCAATGCATCGAGGTGGTCGGGTAAATGCCAGTGGAGGTCTTGTTTCATGTGCCAAGCCTCCCAGTCATTCCGGGCAAGAGGCTACCGGCAAAGTCCCTTAAGATCCCTGAGACCAAAAATGCGCCAAACTTTGACGGAGCAGTTCTCAGAATTTGTGATAGCTGGGAATGTTGTGTTTGGACCTACAAGTGCATGTGGGGTCTGTTGACAATAACCTCTCTCATTTTTGGTCAACTCCATTTCGTTTGACCGTGCCGAAATCAAACGCATTGTTGCAAAATGCTTCAATTTGATGCAGTGGAAAGGTGTTAGGTGTGACATTTTTCATTCCATAGCTCGTAGGGTAGAACGGACTACACCAACACATCGGGGTGGGTGGGTAAATGCTATTGGAGGTCTCATTTTGTGCGCCAAGCATCCTAGTCCTTCCGGGCAAGAGGCTACTGGCAAAGTCCCTTAAGATCCCTAAGACCAAAAATGCGCCAAACTTTGACGGAATAGTTCTTAGAATTTGTGATAGCTGGGAATGTTGTGTTTGGACCTACAGGTGCATGTGGGGTCCGTTGATAATAACCTCTCTCATTTTTGGTCAACTCCATTCCGTTTGACCATGTCGAAATCAAACGCATTGTTGCAAAATGCTTGAATTTGATGCAGTGAAAAGATGGTAGGTGTGACATTTTTCATTCCATAGCTCGTGGGGTTGAATGGATTGCACCAACACATCGGGGTGGGTAGGTAAATGCCAATGGAGGTCTCGTTTTGTGCGCCAAGAGTCCCAGTCGTTCCAGGCAAGAGGCTACCAGCAAAGTCCCTTAAGATCCCTGAGACCAAAAATGCACCAAACTTTGACGGAGCAGTTCTCAGAATTCATGATAGTTGGGAATGTTGTGTTTGGACCTACAAGTGTACATGGGGTCCGTCGACAATAACCTCTCTCATTTTTGGTCAACTCCATTTCATTTGACCATGCCGAAATCAAACGCATTATTGCAAAATGCTTCAATTTGATGCAATGGAAAGGTGCTAGGTGTGACATTTTTCATTCCATAGCTCGTGGGGTCGAAGGGACTACACCAACGCATTGGGGTGGGCAGGTAAATGCCAATGGAGGTCTCATTTTGTGTGCCAACCATCCCAGTCGTTTCGGGCAAAAGGCTACCAGCAAAGTCCCTTAAGATCCCTAACACCCAAAATGTGCCAAACTTTGACGGAGCAGTTCTCAGAATTTGTGATAGTTGGGAATGTTGTGTTTGGACCTACAGGTGTACATGGGGTCTATCGACAATAACCTCTCTCATTTTTGGTCAACTCCATTCCATTTGACCGTGCCGAAATCAAACGAATTGTTGCAAAATGCTTCAATTTGATGCAGTGGAAAGGTGCTAGGTGTGACATTTTTCATTCCATAGCTCATGGGGTCGAACGGACTACACCAACGTGTTGGGGTGGGCAGGTAAATGCTATTGGAGGTCTCATTCCATGCGCCAAGCGTCCCAATCCTTCCGGGCAAGAGGCTATTGGCAAAGTCCCTTAAGATCCCTAAGACCAAAAATGCGCCAAACTTTGACAGAACAGTTCTTAGAATTCGTGATAGATGGGAATGTTGTGTTTGGACCTACAGGTGCATGTGGGTTCCATCGATAATAACCTCTCTCATTTTTGGTCAACTCTATTCTGTTTGACCATGCCGAAATCAAATGCATTGTTACAAAATGCTTCAATTTGATGTAGTGGAAAGGTGCTAGGTGTGACATTTTTTATTCCATAGCTCATGGGATCGAACGAACTACACCGACGTGTCGGGGTGGGTAGGTAAATGCTAGTGGAGGTCTTATTTCACGCACCAAGCATCCCAGTCCTTCTGAGCAAGAGGCTACTGGCAAAGTCCCTTAAGATCCCTGAGACCAAAAATGCGCCAAACTTTGACGGAGTAGTTCTTAGAATTCGTGATAGCTGGGAATGTTGTGTTTGGACCTACAGGTGCACGTGGGGTCCGTCGACAATAACCTCTCTCATTTTTGGTCAACTCCATTCTATTTGACCGTGCTGAAATCAAACGCATTATTGTAAAATGCTTCAATTTGATGTAGTGGATAGGTGCTAGGTGTGACATTTTTCATTCCATAGCTCATGGGGTTGAACGAACTATGCCAACGTGTCGGGGTGAGTAGGTAAATGCTAGTGGAGGTCTCGTTTCGTGCGCCAAGCTTCCCAATCATTTCGAGCAAGAGGCTACCGACAAAGTCAAAAGTTGCTAGGATTGAAATTTTGCATTCCACAAGTCCTAGAGGCAAACGGATTATGCCAACACGTCGGGGTGGGTGGGTAAATGCTAGGGGAGGTCTCATTTTGTGTGCAACACATCGCAGTCATTCCAAGCTATAAGCTACCGGTAAAGTCACTTTGCTGGTAGCTTCCAGCTCAGAAGGAACGGGAGCCTTGGCACATAAAATGAGACCTGCCCTAGCATTTACTTGCCCACCTCGACATGTTGGCGCAATCTGTTTAGCCCCAGGACCTGTAGAATGCAAAATTTCAGTCCTAGCAACTTTTGACTTTATCAGTAGCTTACAGCTCAGAACGACTAGGACGCTTGGCGCACAAAATGAGACCTCCATTGGAATTTACCTACCCACCCCGACTCGTTGGTGTAGTCTATTCGACCCCACGAGCTATGGAATAAAAAAATGTCACACCTAGCACCTTTCCACTGCATCAAATTGAAGCATTTTGTAACAATACGTTTGATTTCGGCACGATCAAATGGAATGGAGTTGACCAAAAATGAGAGAGGTTATTGTCGATGGACCTCACATGCACCTGTAGGTCCAAACACAACATTCCTAGCTGTCATGAATTTTGAGAACTACTCCGTCAAAGTTTGGCACATTTTTGGTCTCAGGGATCTTAAGGGACTTTGCCAATAGCCTCTTGCCCGGAAGGACTGGGATGCTTGGTGCATGAAATGAGACTTCCACTGGCATTTACCTGCCCACCCTGATGCGTTGGTGTAGTCCGTTCGACTCCATGAGCTATGGAATGAAAAATGTCACACCTAGCACCTTTCCACTGCATCAAATTGAAGCATTTTGCAACAATGCGTTTGATTTTGGCACGGTCAAATAGAATGGAGTTGACCAAAAATGAGAGAGGTTATTATCAACGGACCCCACGTGCACCTATAGGTCCAAACACAACATTCTCAGCTGTCACGAATTCTGAGAACTACTCCGTCAAAGTTTGGCGCATTTTTGGTCTTAGGGATCTTAAGGGACTTTGCCGGTAGCCTCTTGCCCAGAACGACTGGGATGCTTGGCGCACGAAATGAGACCTCCACTAGCATTTACCCACGCACCCTGATGCGTTGGCGTAGTCCGTTTGAGCCCATGAGCTATGGAATGAACAATGTCACACCTAGCACCTTTCCACTACATCAAATTGAAGCATTTTGCAACAATGCGTTTGATTTTGGCACAGTCAAACGGAATGGAGTTGACCAAAAATGAGAGAGGTTATTGTCGATGGACCCCATGTGCACTTGTAGGTCCAAACACAACATTCCTAGCTGTCACAAATTTTGAGAACTCCTCCATCAAAGTTTGGCACATTTTTGGTCTCAGGGATCTTAAGGGACTTTGCCGGTAGCCTCTTGCCCGGAACGACTGGGATACTTGGCGGATGAAATGAGACCTCCATTGGCATTTACCCACCCACCCCGACTCGTTGGCATAGTCTGTTCGACCCCACGAGCTATGGAATGAAAAATGTCACACCTAGCACCTTTCCACTGCATCAAATTGAAGCATTTTGCAACAATGCGTTTGATTTCGGCATGGTCAAATAGAATGGAGTTGACCAAAAATGAGAGAGGTTATTGTCGACGGACCCCACATACACCTATAGGTCCAAACACAACATTCCCAACTATCATGAATTCTGAGAACTGCTCCATCAAAGTTTGGCGCATTTTTGGTCTCAGGGATCTTAAGGGACTTTGTGGGTAGCCTCTTGCCCAGAATGAATGGGACGCTTGGCACACAAAACGAGACCTCTAATGGCATTTACCAACCCACCCCGACACGTTGGCACAGTCTGTTCGACCCCACGATGAGAAAAACAAAAAATATTGTTCTAGTTGACACATTCTCAATCATTGACATGGATGTTATCTCAGTACCATTACTTTAGGCACAATATGAGCTTCCGAGGGAAGGCGCAATTGTGAGGTTGGAGATAATGAAAAGTGAACCTCATTCACAATCATGTTTTACTTGTCTTCAATGATGATTCCTTGATTCAACTTAATCCTTTGATAATACATTTTAACCTCCTTGTCAAAGCGCACTTTCAAGGTTGCTTGAGCAAGAGCTAGTGCCTCAACATCTAGGTGCACTTTTGGTGTTCTAGAAGCATGAATTAGCAACTCAAATAGTAAGGCACTCATTCTAGTTTGTTTGTTCAATAATTGGCACCTTGTATTCTTTGGACATTCTTTCAACTTGTGGAGACAACCTCAACTTGCAAGATCAATTCATTATCAAGGCGCATATCCAAAGTCATAGAGATATGAAGTGATGCCTCACTAATCTAGGTGCATATTTGATGGTGTAGAGAGGTAGATGTGCGCCCAAGTCATCATTTGATGCCTTCAATAACTATAAACTCCTTTGATGATGCATTTTATCCTTCCAATTCAATATCTAGCCTTAGGCACACATTTTAGGTTGATCAATCATAATCTAGCACCCTAAGTACCAAGGCGTACTTTTAGGTTAGTTTGATCAAGGATTAGTGCCTTCACTTCTAGGTGCAAGTTTGGAGTTGAAATATATCAAAATAACAAGTTTCTTCATCACTTCATATTGTCACATGTTGTAAGCCATGTATGTGAAGATGTAAACATAGTATTGGTGACATGAGAAACACTACTACATATTCTTAAGTGTTGTAAATATACATCTTCTTAGTTAATCATGTGTTGTAAATGAAGGAATGCAATGATTGCAATATGTGCACAAAACAAAATTTTTGATAAGGATTGAAAGGAAATGTTAAGAAAATGCAATTGGCAGGTGTAAATCCAAAGTGTGGAAGCATAGACAAGGCATGTGAATAGTTTGGCATGACACCTCAAAGAGATGCTATCTCATGGAATGCAATGATTGCAAGATATGCACAAAATGGATTTTTTGAAAAGGCTTTAGAAACTTTGAAGAAAATACAATTGGAACGTTTAAAACCAAATTCCATAACCTTTGCAAGCATTCTCCCTACTTGTGCCAAATTAGGATCTTATATATACATATATATGCATAATGTCATGAAAATAATTTGTAGAGTGTATATATCAAGCCATATAGGCATGTACAAATAAAACCATATGGGTATATACAACGATATACATCGATAACATACAAAAGTATGTTTACAAAGCCAAATAGGCATATGTAACAAAATGTCCCAAAATCAAATCTCCTATGGATTTCTATCAAATAATCTATGGCTCTTGCTAGGCCATGAAGATGGTGAACTAGTCATTGACTCATCCTCTATCGCTCATCGACTAGATAATGTATTGGAGTGGATTGTTGGCCCTTATGATTGTTTAAATCATGTTCACCTAGCATTTGAATAGTTGCTTCATGACATGGATGGGAATAGATAATGTATAGACTTTATCACACTTTAGGGTTTTCCCATTATGCTAAAATGTTATGACTATCCACTTATTCTATTTTAGGCTATCATCAAATGAGGAGCTTCTAAAGGCAAAAATGTTGTCCCAAAAGAAGGCTCAATGTTATTTGTAAAGACATTAGATTGTTAAAATACAAATTCAAGAGTAGATATTCCTTGGGCTATTTTAGTATAGAGAAGTAAAATTGCAATATATGACTATCCTAGGAATTAGAATGGTTGATCATAGGATATTCATGGCATTTTGATATTAATGGATGGATTGATGGATGTTTAGGCAGTTTAAGTTTAAATGTAATGTATGAGAATTCTTATTTATGAAGGATCTAAAAGGTCTTATGTCTTATTTGTAGGCCATTCAAGAAAGAAATGAAAAGATACCAAGGACTATCATAACACCTATTACAATTAGGTGCATCAAAGGATTGGCATCCAGGACCTTACCACTATGGGAAGTTATCAAAACCATGTCATGTTTAAACTTAAAGGCTTTATCACCTCTTTGTCCCTATAGGCCTATTAGAACAATAGGTCACATTTTATTCATATACCAGGGTTGAGAATAAACACTAAGCATTTGTAGTTATGGCAAGTGTAAATGGAAATAGATTACAACTTTAGACAATCTATCCTCTCCTAGATTACATTAACTGAGTGGAAATTAAAAATTCCCTATCAATGTCCTTTATATACTAAAGGTATGGGTGAGAAAGGTAAACTTTGTATGTTGTAGACAAGGCCTCAAATATAAAATATATTATGACAATAATGATAAGGACTGTTAGGCATGAATGCTATCACTATTATAGATTGTCAAACCAACCATAGGCTGCCATAATAGTACATTGCTGACTATCATACCTTTAGGCATGGTGCCATGAACCTTATGAGTAGAATGCATTGGTATTTGTGAGAAATGTATTGCTTATGTTAAGAATTAGTATTTATATTGTTTGAACATCATCAAAAGGTGGACTACAAATATGACTTTGTCAAAGGAAAACTTTAGTGGCAAAAATCTAACTATGAACTATTGTGCCATCCAAGCACAATCATGACCAACATTAAGGGATAGTCAAGGCATGGGTGTCTTAAGAAACACAATTGAAATTGTCCATGGATATTTGAAGTAATTCGCAATATTCATGATCAAGAATCAACTCTGATTGTCTCAACAGTGGTAAATTTGGCTTCAAGACAATCAAAAATGAGCTTAGGGATTCATTATCACCAAGTAATAAAGAAGAGTAACCATAAGTGTCGACCTTCAATTTCATTATACAAGAGGATGAAGAAGGGGCCATAGTATTTTCATACCATAAAACAACATACAAAAGGAAAATCATGAAGTCAAAACATGTGCAAAGGGTATCTATGTTAAAGAGGAGAGTTGTGAATGGACGATGACTATCACTGTCAAAATAAGATATAGTCTCACTATGGACAGTTAGGTGATTTGTGGATTGTCATGACTACAAGGCATGAGAATCTTTTGTATGAAGAGGAAAGAAATATAAATAAAAGAAGATTGAAGGATTGTTGCACCTGGGTACAATGATCCTAAAGGATTGTCATGCTAAAAGGATAGTCAACAGTACAAAGAAATATATCAAGGCTATCCTTAATTTCATTCACATGGTCCTAATGTTGGTTTGATTTTCATGGAGTGAGATGACACTATTAGGATTAATTGAAAAGGTGAAAGGATTTGGTACCAAATTTAGTCACAAGTGTAAAAATTGCAATAAGCTTGAGAATATTGTTCACTAAACCTAGAACTATCACCAAGCAACATCTGTTTCATAAGATGTGATCAACAAACATGTAAGAAAAATGGATATCAACCTTCTTGGTTATGCGTACTTGATAAGAGCCAATACTTTTCACAAGGAGCCACCAATTTTTAACTAAATATTCCATTAGAAACGGATAAAAAAATGTTCCCCCAAATGAGGAAACTAGATTGTTAATTAGAATTCTATGTGTAATGTGATATGAAACAATAGATACACCTATAAATGACCAACTAACTTTAACTTCTTGTATTATTGCCTCGATGTTTCAAATATGTTGCTTCTCTTCATCCAAAACCAATGGTACAAAAAATTTCATAGATCAAGGAAACGGATATCCATTTTCAGAACGGATATCCTTTTTTAAAATGGATATCCGTTTTGGAAATGGATATCCATTTTGAGTTGCTTTTACCGAAGCAAAACGGATATCCGTCTTGCTTTGGTACAAAGCAAGATGGATATCCATTTTGGTTGTTGACTTTTTATGGATTCTAACGTGTTTTACTGTTTCAGTCTCTTCTTCGAACTTCACCCTTTGTGCTGATGACTTTTTTTTAATGTAAAATTGATAAAACAAAAAGGGTTTATAGAAAAAATTGTTATCTTTCTAAAAATATAAGATTTGTTTGGTTATCATTTTATTAAATAATTATTAATAATTTTCTATATACTATGTGTCTGAAATCCTGATGGACACACTGATTGAAAAACATCCATAACTTTCAAACCATTTCACCTTTTTGAGATCTGAAACTTGCATCACTCTATGCTTTTCTGGCTATAGGTTAAAAAAAAAAAAATTTAATTTTGATTTTTTTTAATTGAGTTAGGTTGGCTGGAAAATTACTTTTTATTTTTTTAAAAAAGTCAAAGTAAAAAAATCATAACTAATTATTTTATTGGAAAAAAATTTCAAATAAATATGTGTCACATCCGGACATGAGTCCTCTACCTATTTTGAAAGTTTCAAAAAAATATATATATATTTTTACTCATAGTTAGGTTGGCTGGACAGACACCCACTTTTTATTTTTTTCTAAAAAATTTAATAGCTATTATTTGAAATATTCAATTTTCACTAAGTAAATTTAGTTTTTTTTAAAAAAAAAGTAGCCTATAAACTAGATTCAATTCTCTACAAATTTTGTTCTTACATATTTTTCAAATTGCATAGATAATCCATTCAAATTTTCACATGAACTTGATAAATTCTGATTTTTTGTATTTTCATTGCCACTTAGAGGTATAGTTTGGCCCATCATGATCCTGCACATACCCTTGTCTTGTGTATAAATGGTGTGCAATGTGCTAGGAAAATAATTGAAGTCTTTAGAAGAGTCTACTTTGTCTTCTTAGATCCTACTTGGAATGGTAATACAGAGGGACCTAACATAGTCTAATTGGGCATGGGTGGTGAAGTTTTATGTGGTGGTGTGGAGTAATAAATAGTTTGATTGTTTTTTGATGAAGGAAAAAAAGAACTTATCATATTATAATAGTTTTCAAAATATTTTTGTACATGGGTGGTGCAATTGTAATATTTTTTATAATTCTATAATGTTTTTTATAATATTTTTGGTATTGCAATGTTTTTTAAAATTTAAGTGTTCAATTCCATGTATGTGTATAGTAAATAAAATAGTTCTAAAGTAAAATAAAATAACTCTTAAGTAAATTAGCTCTTTGCCTTTTCTCCATCTATGTACTTAGCTACTTGTGTATTTGTAGTAGTTTAAATAGATATGAACATTTAATATTCATATAAAAATAGTTTGTTAAATACATGAACATATTTCCAACTTATGTTATAAATTTACTATAGGGGCTAAGGAGACTATATCATATATTTTAATTTATATAAATAATATGGATTGTCTGGTGAACAAGACACATGTCAATCATCGATGAGAACATTTACTAATGGTCATATAATGTGAATTTCTATATTTTTATGACATGACACTTCATATGAATATATGAGATGTTTGAAATAACGCCTTTATTTATAAATTAGAAAATTTAGAATTTTAGTGTATTTTCTTTTCTAAAATAATGCACATTACATTACCTAAGTTCTAACAAATTTTAAAATAATGAAATTATATAAATATACTAGATATTATTGATTAGATGTAATTGTACTTATCCTAGGTAACAAAGTCATGGAACCTCTTAGCATTAGCTCCAAAAAACTTAAACAATTTTATATTATTAAAATATAGGTAATATGTGCACAGTATTTATAATTCTACATATTCTTACTTAATAGTACTCTATTTTGTTTGAGTTTCCTTAATCTTTTATAGGGTCTACTATCCATAAATAACTCAGTATAATCTAAAACCAATATGTTTATTGGCAACATTTTTTGAGATTTTTTCTAACATATAGTTTGGCATAGTTAATAAAGCTACAAGAAAAGAAACGTGCCTCAAGTACAACATAGCTCAATTATTGGATAGCACTGAAGATAATATAGTAGGATTAGATGGACTAGAACTCAATTTTAGAATTAAATGCACTACAAATAGCATTTCACACTTCAATTCTAATAGTTAGTAATGTATTTTCTTTACTACTGAAGTTTATTATCCATCTATATTGTTGGGAATTAAGGTGTCTCAACCTTGGTAATTCCTTGTATTTTTACATTGTATTTATTTATTAATTGCCTATTGTATTAATTGGATGCAAATCCTATGTTGTCATATTGTGGGAGTTGGCATGGTGATGTGTCATCCTACATGGCATATGACCACATGTATTTATGTCCTCACATGAGGAGATAGGCATCCCACTTAGTGGTAGGAATATTTTGCCATGTGTTAGCATCTTAGATGTGTAAGGGAATATTGATCATAACGGTCATGACAGATTTCTATGATGATGTTATGACATGTAAGAGTCAGAAATAGGAGATTCTATGACAGGTGAGGACATGTATCAAAGAGCATCTTTGAAAAAGGCATCTTTGGGTGCCCCAAAGTAGACTATGACATGTTGTAAGAGAATATGCTATTTATAGCCTGTGTATGATAGATTCTCTTACAGCTATAAGTTATGACAATTATGACAGATTCTATGACAGTTGTAAGAGTCGTAAGAGCATCTGTCATAGCCCATTTTGGAAATAGGTGACCTCCTTGGGATGGGGTGACTTGACAAGTGTTAGGAGTATCCTACAGAGTTGGACAAGTGTCCATAGGTGTGGGTTTTGGGCCATGAGGCCATGTTGGACGCTCATCCCTATGTGGAGCCATATTTGCCTTATATTTATTATATAAACAGGTGCTTTTGAGAGATGTATTATAGGTTTGATAGGTACTGTTATGCTATTTGTTTGTCTCTAGATACGAGTGTTGAAGACTCCTAAGAGCTTGCATTGCAAGTCTATTGTAAACCATTTTAGTTTTGATAATACATTGTGTAGGTTTTGGAGTGTGGGGTTTTCACCCGATAAGGGTTTTCCCCACATATATCTTGTGTCTCTCTTCTTATGTCTCACTTTCTTGTTTATGTGTTTGTTGCAATATCTCTGTTAGTGGTTTAACATTGCTGTAATAGTAAGGATAAAATTGAATTTGTAATCTCCTCCCTATTGTCACGTGAAATTGCACCCTGCTTGTAAAGATTCCAAGCATTCCAATGACACAATGGGAATGATATCTAAGTGTGGGACTTTGCTAAATGAGATCAGACCTCTAGAGAAGGCCAGCTTCCTTGCCTGATTATCACCTAAAACTACTAAATTTTGAGGGGGAAAAGGGAGAAGAAATGATTCTTAAATGAAAGATGAAATAGAAAGCTTAAAAAAAAAGGGTGATGCACCAGACAGATTTAAAGAGACTTCCACAACACTGAGAAAATGCACAATATAATCAGATACAGCAAGTAAACATACATAGATTAGATGATTCTAGTAGAAGTAAGGTGCAATAGGTTTGAGAGGAACAAAACGTTCACAAACAACCTCATGCAGATTCACACAGAACTAGAAAATCAGCAAAGGAGGTAAAATAACTTGCATATATTCAATGAAAAGGTAAGGTTACAGTATATGAAATCTCTGTTTAGAAATAGAAAGACCAGAATGCCAAAAAAATTTCAACCTTGTTTACATCACTCGAATGCATATATATAGCATTCCAAACTAACCTAAGTCAGTTACAACAACTCGTTCAATGAGCTACAATAGAAAATATCTTTTGAAGGGATGTCCAAGTACAAGGAGTTATGGCATCAAATATCTGGAACTGGGTAGATAAAAGATATTTTTGAGTCTTTAATGCAGCTGTTGCATCATCGATCTGAAACAAGGTAGTGGAGAGATATCCTTTATCATTAATGTGAGCTGCTTCATCTTTGTGCAGCAATGAATGCAAAAAATATCTCTATCTACTAAAAAATGGTCGCTGAAACATCTACTCGACCAAAACATGCAAATCCAAATCTGAAAATGAAAAGTGGCAAAAACCCTTAAAAACCCCACCAAATGAAAGAGGGGATGAAAATATGCATCTTTGCCTCTTGCAGCATGTCAAAATTTGCTAAGATGAAGGAGATATAGGCAGTCAAAGTTTCGGTCAACTGCCTGTATATATCGCTTTGCACCTGTGTATATATCGGCCTCTGAATTGGCCTTTGAAACTGCGTTTGGATATACATGGTGCTTTGTATTTCAGGCCGTATCGGGGTGTATATCGGGTCATATCGGGGTGTCAAGATGATCTTCAGTCGAGCCGCCGATGTATATGGTCATGCCGAAAATCCCTAGTCTATGCTTTTGCTTTTGGCACCTAAAAATAGTCCTTTGAAATCGCCCTTTGTATATGCATTTGAAACTACATACAAAACGCGGGCCTTTACCTTTTTTGAATCGGTCCCTGTATCACCTGCCACATGTCACCACTTGATTTGTCACTGAGCTGGTTTTGAGAAGTATCACCGAAAACTGTATCTGCTTATCGGCGGTCGGAATGACTATGAACTAAACTGTCGATGCATTCTGTCTGGTTGATGACCCTTGTATATGGTCCCTTGCATATCGGCTTGCATATCGCAATATACAAGCAAAACATGCATACAAAACTTGCGTCTGCACCTGTGTATGTTTCCTTGTATCTGCGACTTGTATATGCATACAATTTCCTTTAGATGTGCGGGCCCCACCAATTGTATGTCAAACTTTGTATCTACAAACATACAAGCCTCGGACTCCAAAATGACCATTAGCTGTATTTGATTGCCTTGTTGGGTCTAGCTTGTATCACCTTTCTTTGTATATTTCTTTGTATGTACAAATATACAAAGCATTTACACATACAAGCCACGGACTTGACGCCTGAATATGCTAGAATTTGATCTTCGAGTTAGGTCCACCTTGTATACTTCCTTTGCACCTTTGACTTGTATATTGCAATATACAAGCATCCTATACATGCAAGCCGCGGATTTCAAAATTTTATGGAGTAGACTGAAAAGACTTTGAAATCTGGCTTGTATATCGCCTTTGTATGTTTGACTTGTATATTGCAATATACAAGCCGAATATACAATGTACTATTCATGACATACATTGGCCTTTGTATATGCTCTCTTGTATGTGTGGCCCATTGTATATCTGACTTGCATCTTTTCTTTGTATGTTGCCGATATACAAATGCCCTTGTATATTGTGGACCCCACCAGTTGCACATTCGGCCTTTGAATGTTCATTGTAGCTGATGCATATTATCTTTGTATATTGGCCTTGTATGTGCGAATATAGAATCCGATATACATTCCACTGTACATTCTCACTTGTATGTATAAAACATACAATCTCCTTCGTATAACTGTGGGCCCCACCACTTGTATGTCCTGCCGATGTACATTGCAAAATGTACATTCACCCCTGTATCTTCTAACATACAATCTACCTTGTATGTTTTTCCTTTGCATAAACCCGTTGTATATCCGAATATACAACAACAACATACAAACCCCTACATACAAGTGGGAATCTTTGATGGAATATACCTGCAATGTATAACCCGATATGCATACAAAATGCATACAACTGCCTTTTGCACCTTTTAAAGCCAATTTAACTCCTCTTTCAGGCCCGCCAATGTATCTACTTGTTGTATGTCAAACCTATTGCATCTACCCCCTTTGTATATTCCCTTGTATGTACAAAGGAGAATGTATATGCGAATGTACATTCAAGAATACATATTGAAATACAACCATGAAGCTGAAAATTCCCAGCGATAGAAAATATTTGAAGTTAAAAGATTTTTGGGTTTTTCTGGGTTTTTTTGCAAAGATTCTCCAGGTGAGATTTTGGGAAATTTGGCAAGGCAGAGCATGAGTATTTAGAAGATTTAAGCTTTGTATGGACCTTTTCCTAAGGATTTTCAAAGAAAATACAAGGTGAACTATTCACTCTGGGTAGAGGAAAATAGGTCAACACTCCCCTCATTAGATTAGTGTAGGAAGTGATTTCCACACACCTAGCTTCCTTTCAGTTGGTATCAGAGCCTAGCTAATTTTGATTCTAGTTGCTGGGTAGGGGTTTTTTGAGCTAATCTTACATTGAGTGGGAGTGTTGTGTAGAGTATTCTGTATCTTGTTGCAGCAAGGAGATGGCAACCACATCCGGAAGGTTAGAGGTTGATAAATTCAATGGCAATAATTTCAAGTTGTGGAAACTCAAGATGGAGGACTTACTTGTTGATCGTGACCTATGGGAAACTATATCTGGTGTGAAACCTACAACAATGTCACAAGCTGATTGGGACCTCAAAGATTAGAAGGCTAAGGGTCTCATAAGACTCTGTTTAGCTGACTCTATCTTGTTGAATGTCCATGAGGAGAAGAACACAAAAGATCTATGGAAGAAGTTGGGTGATGTTTATTAGGCCAAGTCCTTGGTAAACAAACCTTTCTTGAAAAAGAAGTTGTTTTCTTTGAAGATGGAAGACAGAGGATCTTTTACAGATCACATGAATGCTTTTAACATGATTGTTACATAGTTGACATATGTGGGTGTGAAAATGGAGGAGGAGGATCGATGCATGACCCTACTTTGTTCTTTGCCAGATTCATGGGATCATCTTGTCATGGCTATCAAAAGCACCTCTACCACCTTCAATATGGAAGATATGGTATCTTTGTTGTTATCTAAAGAGATGCAGAGAAACTCTTCTGAGGTAGCCAAAGAGGCTCTTGCAGTTCGTGGAAGACCTAAAGAGGAAGGGAAGAAGAAGGACAAAAAAGGTGATAAGGGCAGATCCAAATCTCGTGGGAGATCCAAATCTCCTAGAAAGTCCAAGGCTCTCTATTGGAACTGTGGAAAAACTAGGCATTTTCAAAAGGAATGCAAAGAGGAGAAGAAAAAAAGAAGAAAGCTTCTGATTCAGATTCTGACAAGTCACAAGATGATGGTGATGCCCTCATCACAGCCCTGGCCACCCATGCATCTGATGATGTGTGGTTGATTGATTCTGGTGCATTATTCCACATGATCTCACATCGAGACCGGTTCATGAAGTATGAAGAGTGTACTTGGGTGATGACTCTCATCTAAAGATTGTTGGTCATGGAAGAGTCTCAATCTGATTCCATGATGGATGATTGAAGGGGATCACTAGAGTTATGCACATTCTAGGCCTTGCATGGAACCTGCTTTCTATAAGTATGTTGAATGATGTAGGTGTGCAAGTTCTCTTATCTATGGATGGATGCAAGATGACTAGAGGATCTATGGTGCTTGTGAAGGGTACTCAGAGAGGTACTCTATTTCAGCTGGAGGCATACACTTCACGGTGCAATAGTTCTTCTGATTCAAAGAAACGAGCTATAGTCACTTCATCCCCATCATCTGAACAAGCAGTGAAGAAATCTGTTGTAACTAGTTCTGATGGTAGTGCACATGCTATGGAAGTTAAACTTCCTGTTGAAAAGACTATGTTATGGCATTTGAGATATGGCCACATTGGTGAGAAGGGTCTGCGTACCCTAAAAAATAAAATCCTCATTGAGGGGTTAAATGATTGTAATCTCGAGTTTGACTTTTGCAAACATTGCATTTATGGAAAGCAAAACCGTGTTCAGTTTTACTCTAATTCTCACAAGTCTTCTAGTGTATTGAATCTTATTCATTCTAATGTGTTTGGTCCTGTTAATATTCCTTTGATTTCAAAATCTATATATTTTGTATCTTTTATAAATGATTACAGTAGAAGGACATGGGTTTATTTTATCAGAAGCAAGACTAGAGTCTTTAGTCGGTTTAAGGAGTTTAAAGCCTTTGTTGAAAATCATACTAGTAAAAAGATTAAGTGTTTGAGAACTGACAACGGTGGTGAGTTTTGTTCGACAAAGTTCAATAAGTTCTATAAAGAGCAAGGGATTGAAAGGCATAAGACAACTCCATATAGGCCGAAACAAAATGGAGTTGTAGAGAGGATGAACAGGACACTGATGGAGAAGGCTAGAAGTATGCTTAGTGGAGCAAGCCTTGAACAAACATTTTGGGCTGAAGTTGTTGCCACTGCTTGCTATCTGGTAAACAGATCCCCTACATCAGCTCTTGTTGGTAAGACAACTATGGAGGTGTGGTCTGGTAAGAAGCCTTCAGTTAGACATCTTTGTGTTTTTGGTTGTGATGCATATGCATAGGTGCCTAGGGAGAAATGGTCTAAATTGGAAAACAAGTTGTTAAATGTATTTTCATTAGCTATGGTGTCAGTGTGAAAGGATATGAGCTTTGGGATCCCGTGGCTGAAAAAGTGTTGTATAGCAGAAGTGTTATCTTCAGAGAGCTAACACCTTCTTCCGTTGTTCTACATCCAGAATAGACAGAAAAGAAAGAAGATGTGGTTCAATTTCCTTCTACCCCTGAGAAGACTGAATGGACAGACCTTGTAAGACCTGATGATGAGGAGAGCTCTAGTAGCTCTGAAAGCCCAAAAGAAGAAGCACAACCTCAACCTCAGCCATTGAGGAGGTCTACATGAACAAGAAAGCAACCTGATAGGTTTGGTTATTCATTACTTGATTCTAGTTGTGCTTTTGCTTTACTTACTAACACTGATGAGCCTAGGACTATGAAAGAGGCTATGGGCATGAAAGATGCAAGTTCCTAGAAGGAGGCCATGGAGGATGAGATGGCTTCTTTGGAAAAGAACAAAACATGGGACTTGGTGCCTTTGCTTGATAGATGGAAACCCGTTGGATGCAAATGGGTGTTCAAGAAGAAATTCAGTGTAGATGGCAGTGTTGAAAAGTACAAGGTTAGATTGGTTGCAAAGGGGTATTCACAAGTGGAGGGAATTGATTAGGTGAAATTTTCTCTCCCATTGCAAAGCTAACATCCATTCGATTCTTGTTATCTCTTGTAGCTTCTTATGACTTAAAGGTAGAACAGATGGATGTGAAGACAACTTTCCTTCATGGTGATTTGGAGAAAGAAATCTACATGTCACAGCTAGAGCATTACATAGAGAATGGTAAAGAAAATTTGGTTTGCAAGTTAAAGAAGTTTTTGTATGGTTTGAAGCAGTCTCCTAGGATGTGGTACTTGAAGTTTGATGCCTTTGTGTTGTCGATTAGATATCTAAGATCAAAATCAGATCATTGTGTGTATTACAAATTTGACAATGATCGTATTCTCATTATTGCATTGTATATTGATGATATGTTGTTGATTGGGAATAGTAAGAATATGATTTCTGATTTGAAGTCTCAGTTGTCAGCACAATTTGAGATGAAAAATCTTGGGGCAGCCAGGTACATTCTGGGAATGGAAATCAAAAGAGACAAAGCTAACATAAAACTTTGGTTAAGTCAGAGTAAGTATGTGAAGACCGTGTTGGATAGGTTCAGCATGGAAGGTTGTAGACCGTTGTGTGTTCCTGTTTCTTTGGGGACAAAGTTGTCTATTAATGATTGTCCAAACTCTCCTAGTGAGGTGGAGGATATGAGTAGAGTACCTTATGCTAGTGTTGTTGGTAGTTTGATGTATGCTATGGTCTGCACAAGACTAGACATTGCCCAAGCAGTGGGAGTCCTTAGTCGATTTATGGCTAATCCTGGACGGGTACATTGGGATGCAGTTAAGCGAGTGTTTAGATATTTGAGGGGTACTTTCGAGTATTTTATTTTCTATCATGGCAATGCTACAGGACCTCCACATTTAGTTTGTATTCATGGATTTGTGGATTCTAATTGGGTAGGTGACATTGATAGTAGGATATCCACCAGTGCCTATGTGTTCACTATGTTTGGTG
The DNA here is from genome assembly GCA_027924645.1 of Cunninghamia lanceolata. Classification (NCBI taxonomy): domain Eukaryota; kingdom Viridiplantae; phylum Streptophyta; class Pinopsida; order Cupressales; family Cupressaceae; genus Cunninghamia; species Cunninghamia lanceolata. The sequence continues at coordinate 20,084,944 of BSBN01000254.1, forward strand.
GTGCAATTAGTTGGATGAGTAAGCAACAACCTATGGTTGCTTTGTCCACTATAGAAGCTGAGTACATGGCTACAACTCATGCTTGTAAGGAAGACATTTGGCTTAAGAGATTATGCTCAAGCATTGGTGTTGATGCAGGACAGATGACGACTAGTTGTGACAGTCAGCGTGCGATTTGCCTTGCGAAGAATCTAACTTTCCATGCCAGAACAAAGCATATTGATGTTTAGTTTCACTTTGTCTAAGACATGGTAGAGGATGGGAAGGTAAATTTGGAGAAGGTAGATACTTTGAAGAATGTTGTAGATGCATTGATGAAACTAGTGGGCACAGAGAAGTTCAGATGGTGTTCGGAGTCTATGGGCCTCTCGGACTATAGCAGTTAAATCCTGTTGATTCTATTGGCTCTTACAAGGTGTTAGAAAAGTGGGAGAATGTTGGGAATTAAGGTGTCTCAACCTTGGTAATTCCTTATATTTTTACATTGTATTTATTTATTAATTACCTATTGTATTAATTTGATGCAAATCCTATGTTGTCATATTGTGGGAGTTGGCACGGTGATGTGTCATCCTACATGGCATATGACCACATGTATTTTTGTCCTTACATGAGGACATAGGCATACCACTTAGTGGTAGGAATATTTTGCCATGTGTCGGCATCTTGGATGTTGTGTAAAGGAATATTGACTATAACGGTCATGACAGATTCCTATGACGAAGTTATGACATGTAAGAGTCAGAAATAGGAGATTCTATGACAGGTGAAGACAAGTGTCAAAGAGCATCTTTGAAAAAGGTATATTTGGGTACCCCAAGGTGGACTATAACATGTTGTAAGAGAATATGCTATTTATAGCCTATGTATGACAGATTCTCTTATAGTTGTAAGTTATGACAGCTATGACAGATTCTATGATGGTTGTAAGAGTTGTAAGAGCATATGTCATAGCCCATTTTGGAAATAGGTGACCGCCTTGGGATGGGGTGACTTGACAAGTGTTAGGAGTATCCTATAGAGTTGGACAAGTGTCCATAGGTGTGGGTTTTGGGCCATGAGGCCATGTTGGATGCCCATCCCTATGTGGAGCCATATTTGCCTTGTATTTGTTATATAAACAGGTGCTTTTGAGAAGAGATGTATTACAGGTTTGATAGGTACTGTTATGCTATCAGTTTGTCTCCAGATATGAGTGTCAAAGACTCTTGAGAGCTTGCCTTGTAAGTGTATTATAAACCATTTTAGTTTTGATAATACAATGTGCAAGTTTTGGAGTGTGGGGTTTTTCATCCGATAAGGGTTTTCCCCACGTATATCTTGTGTCTCTCTTCTTCTGTCTCACTTTCTTGTTTATGTGTTTTCTACAATATCTCTGTTAGTGGTTTAACATTTTTGTAATAATAAGGATAAAATTAAATTTGCACTCTCCTCCCCTCATTAGACTAGTGTAGGAAGTGATTTCCGCACACCTAGATTCCTTTCATATATTACCAACCATATTTATTTAAAATCAAAGGCAACTCTTCATAAATGTTGCTCAACTCTAAAAATCATTTTATTTGTGATTCCCAGGTCTTGCAAAAAGAAAGCATGAAATGTACAGTTCAACTGAAAAGTTTTATAAAATATGTAAACCTAAAACCATTGATGACATTTGAAACAAAAAATAGGACATTAATGGCATAATGCATACACTTTCAAGTTAAGAAAGCATACCTTCTCCATTTAGCTTCAATAATAAACACCATTTTTTCCTTTTCAATTTTCTTCTCTTTCCAAACTCTTCTAGTTCTAAAAAACCTACTGAAATAAATCATAATTTTTTTAATAATTCTTCAAAGTCCAAACCTTGCTTAGAATATATGAGGAGCACATTAATATTCACCATTAGTAATTTGTATCAAAATTTTGTGTTAATAAATTTGTAACTCTTGCTCTTGTACCTTTGTTTGAGCTTGGAGTTGATTGACTGTGTCGTTGGTTCATTTTAGCTCTAGCTCTCTTTTTCCAAGCTTCCTGCTCAACTTTAGGAAATCTATTGTGACAGATTTCTATGCTTCTTGCATTGACTCTACTTTGTCTTGATGGTGCACTTGTGCCAGACTCATTCCTATAGTGTGGACAGAGTAATCTTTAGGTTGCATTAGCCCCTGCAGCTTGTCTACATTTGAAGTCATATGTACAATCATTAGAGCCTATTACATAGGATCATATTGCAATCTTATGCATGTGCATGCTAGAGTTCTATCCTCTCTTTACCTTTGACTTTCCATTTTGGCCTCATAGGCCTGTCTAGTAGTCACCATTTATTGATGGAGATTGGTTGGTGACTGAATGAAACCACCTACAAATGGAAAACCCTAAGGAAGTCCATACAAATAGGTGACTTCTTATTGGGAGGAAGCACTGATATCTCTAGGAGGCAATGGAGAATGTACCATGAGTGTGGAAGGGGAGAAAGGAGGTATACCAAGGGTGTGGAAGAGCTATCACATGGGTTTATTAGGAAGTAGGAGGTGAAAATAATGTTGGTAATGGAGTCATGGCCATATCAAATGGTTGAATTAAAAAATGGGAGGTTGATGTAGCCATTGGAGTCATTGTAACTACGAGAAAGGTTGGCATTGATGGAATTGGTGGTTCCACTAAAGTTATCCAGATGGGGAAGGCCAAAGGAACTGATTGTATGATGGAAGTGGGTGATAGCACAGGAGAGGTCAGAATAGACTGGGTAGAAGAAGAGGAAAGAGAGATACTTACCTACGTGACTGCTAGGGTCATGGGTGTTATGGTTGGTATGGCCACTGGTATGGCAGTCTCCACTCCCTCATCATCAGACTCTATTTATAATATTAGTTTCTTTTTCTTCTTTTGAGGCTTTGGCTCTACCTATATTATAGCAGCAAAACCTTGTTCTGAAGCTAATTGTACTACAGAAACTTGTGCTTCCACACTACTTATTGGTGGTGTCATTTCCGCAATTGGCTCAGCCATATTAGTTACTGATCATGATGCAACTTGAACACCAAATGGATGAAATTATTTCATCATTTCCTAAATTTTACTACACTTTGTTGGTAAGTAATTTGTGCATCTTGATGAGCCTACATGAATTTTTCTCTAAGCAAGGTCTTGCAATGATTGCTTCAACCTACCATACTGAAAGTGGTCATTGGCTATGACTAGGATCTGGTTCTTGGATTTCTTCTACGAAAGAACTACTACCTTCTTCAACTTATTCTTGAACCTCAAGCTCAGAGCCCTCACCTGGTTGAATGTTATTGACATAATAGTTTGAAGTAGGCGAGGAATGTTCTGCATCCCATAGATTCTCCCAAGTGTCATCTATTAGAACTAGCCCATATGATTTATCTGGTTCTACTATCTCTTGTCTATATTTCTTGTAGGCATTAATCTTATTTTTCCTCCAATCCTCAGTTTTAGGGCTTTTCAAAGACCATACATCATGATTTTAGAAGGATCATACACGTGAATAACTTTATAGAAGGTCTCCCATGGTGGAAGTAGTCTGCTAAGGAGGTCATGGGTCTCAACATACATATATGGTGAGTCATTAGTATGTTATTTTTTAGCCTCAATGGCTAGTTGACTCTAGCGAATAAACATCTCCTTTATTTTTAGCCCTTTAACCTACTTGTCCACGAATCTATTTAGGTCGTATGACCAACAATCAACTATAAGCTCTAACCCCAGATCTACCAATTTCAGTATCAGAAGATGATCCACTCCTCTCTTCTTGATTCTTATGCCCCCAAAGAGAAAGGAATATGATAAAATGCCTTTTTATTCCTATTGTCTCTGAATTCAGAGTCAATTACATTTAGCTTCTAGGCATATTCAATTCCCAAAACCCTATTTGTAAGAAATTTAGGGAGCCTAAAAGGCTCCTCTTTGAAACCATGCACCCTAATAATTGTATAGTGTACTCCAAAATACCAATCACAAGGGATTAGACCATTTTCCATTTATCATCTCTAGATATCACTCACTTTGGAGACATCCTCATCATAATTGAGATCTATAAGGACTGGGGTAAGAAAATTTTCCACAAACTCATAGTAGTCTAAGGTTTTTGAAAGGGTATGTGTTCAAGCAGAGATTAGAATGATATTATGAGCATCAATGGACTCATCAACAATGGAAAGATGCATATGGGGCTAGAAAAATTGGGAGTTCTGATATAAAATAAAGTGGAACAGAAAAAAACAATACCCAAAGAATTGTTCTATACCAAAATAGACAAGCTGGTAACATGTCATATTTTCTATCACTTCTGTAAAATCAAGCTTCAAATTTTGATTTCGGGTTATATTCTTGAGGTTGAAGAGAGCACCCAACTAAAAATTATATACACTCTTGTCATTATCCAAACAAAAAGTAAAGGCCATCATAGAGCACACATCTTGGACATCTTGTGTAAAGTTTGGTAGAGCAATTGGGAGAGTGGGAAACACGGTGTTATCCCTTGGTCAGCGAAGCTCCTTATTTAGGAAGTCCAGCTGATTATTTCTTGAGTCCCACATTTTCTACAATCTTTGGTAAGAGAAAATAAAGTTTTCTTCATCATATCTCAACCACATCATCTCCTTGATAGTGTCGGCATTGATTGTCACTTGAATATTCTTTCCCTAAATTGTACTTGTTTTTCCATCAAAACAATTAACCCAAGCTTGAATTGTTTCTCAACATGGGTGAACAATTGGGACCATATATTGTGCTAATGTAGAGGTCCGAACCTTTATTCCAAAGTTCTCTTTTTCTCCCATTCTCAATCAAGTCAGATTCTTTGCAGTCTTTAATAGACTATATCAAAAATAGTATTGACAATGTTGAATATAATAGAAGAGTTTGAACACTTCCCCTTCTTGACCATTATTACATTTGAAATGTATGGCCTCAGCTATACAAGCATTGAAACATAGGGTTTACTATGCGTCAACTCTAGGGGAATGTTTTGGAGAGGCATGGAAGGCGAACTCCTCTTCTTCTTTGACATCTTGATGTTTGATACCTCCTCCTGCAAATCTAATTCCTTTGTAGAAAAACTTGGTGAACCACTCAAATATTTAAAAATAGTAGGGAAATAATGGCTTCTTCAAATCTTCATAGGTGTAGCATAGTGCTTTTCTTTTATGCTTGGGGCTTAATTTATAATCATAACGTGCAAAAAAACTCATTAATTGTAGTAAGTACAACTTCACTTGAGTGCCATTTCACATGTTTGGGAAATCTCTTCAATCAAAATCTCTGACTTTTAATATAATTGCTCTGAATTTAATGCTCTACTACATTCAATACTTTGATTTGTGGCATTCAATACCCCAGTACAAGTTGCACAAGCCACATCTAAGAATAGCATGGATTTGAAATTATCTATAGTGGCACAGAGCTACATAGAGAGATCTCACAATGTTTGAAGGTCATTAGTCTGAAACGTTCTAAATGTTATGCTATTAGATGTTTCATCCAAGTCAATTTTTAATAGGAACTATTGTTCTCAAAGGCTTTGGAATAAATTAAAAGTTCATATCAGATTCGTTGATGACCTTGTAAGAGATTTTTATGTGGTACAATCTTGCAACATTTAGACGTTTCCCAATGACAACATTAAAATGTTGCACCATTGGCCAAAGTAGATGAGTTGGCATATATCATGGGTCCCTCCTGTCTCTTTTCTAAAAGATTAACTAAAATCTAAATCGAGGGTCCCCATTGTTCAAAAGTTCTTATTGGAGCTGTGGATGTCCTGGCAAGAGAGTTTGATGAGGCACAATCTTGCAGCATTTAAACATTGTGAATTTGACAAGTGATAAATTTAAAATGTTGCACCATTGGCTAGAGTACATGACTCTATTAGCTAGCATACATCATGGGTCCCTATCTCTTTTCTGAATGATTAAGTGAATAAGGTTAAATTGTTAATATGAGGTCCCAAGTGCCACATGGCGGCATCCCACAACATTTTGGGATGATAAGAGACATGAGCGACAAGTTCTAAATGTTGCGTTATTAGTCATATTATGCCAAGTTGGAATCAATGGGCCCCAATGTTCAAATATTCTTATTGGAGTCACTGATGCCCTAGAGAGAGAGTTTGATGTGGTACAATCTTGCAACATTTAAACATTGTGAATTTGACAACTTTAAAATTTGAAGAAGGGTTAAATTGTTAATAATAAATTTGAGTGCCACATGGTAGCATTTTGGGATGGTAGGTGTGATAGGTTCTAAATGTCACACTATTGGTCAAATATCACCAAGATGGAATTAGGGGGTCCCATTGTTCAAAAGTTCTTATCGGAGCCATTGATGTCCTAGGGAGAGTTTGATGTGGCACAATCTCACAACATTTGAACATTGGGTTCTAAACATTGTGCTATTGGTCAAATTATGCCAAGTTGGAATTGATGGGCCCCAATGTTTAAAAGTTTCCATTGCAACATGTTATAGCATAGATGAATAGTATATTTTAATTAGATTAACATAAAAAGTTTACAAATGAAATGACCTTGTGGCACAGTTGAGAGAACATAACATTATACATAATCACATAATAGATTTTGTTAATTTCTTATTGAACCATTTGTATACATTACCATTGAACTCATGTCAAACCATAAATACTTCTCTATATTTTATTAACATCACCGTCAAAAATCTTGGGGAATCCAAGTTACATGAACACAAAAGCAAACAACATGGAGAAGACACCAAGACATTCAATCAACATCATACTCTATAACTTTTATCCTTAGACCTTGATTTTGTCCTCCAAAATCTTTTTGTTTCCTCTTTTCAATGATGTTGAATGAATATTTCATTGTAGTCCATAACCATCCTATTAACAGGCAATGCCTGCATTACAAATTCAATTATGTAGTCATTGACAATTTTAGTAAATGATTTCCATAGAACCTTGCATTATATGTATGAGAAACCACTAGTTATGGGTAGCAATAAGGCCAATAAAGGAGAATTAAATTGATTTTCTCCAAGTCACTGTCAATTGCGTTACAATACCAATTCCATGCATCCATTCGAATTTCTAGTTTCTCATACATGCATGTATCTCTATGAAATTCAACCCACCATCTAGAGTAGTATGTGTCATTTACAAATGTGAAAAGTGTCAATTATTGACACAATACATTCAACTTGACGAAGGGTTGTATTTCTTCATTCTAAGAATTGCAAAGCAATAACATCTTGCATAGCCACACACAAATAAAATTGTCTCATACTATTCTACATCTTTGAACTCTATTTTTAATATTTATATAAATTCCTAATTCGAAAAGAGTAGAGAGCTGAAGCTCAAAATGACAAGAGAAAATGAAAAAAGTAGATGATGCAAAAAATCATCAGTATCACACAATTAAATCCAAAATCATGAATGAACACAAAAAAAGTACTTGGTAACCTACTTTCTTGGCATAGCTATTGTAATGAAATCCATTACTTTTAAATTTTATAGTTTAACGAGTCTTGTACTATCTAATGCTCAGTAATGCAATTACCAGTCTTAGTTGAATTTCAAATTTTCACTTCAACAAGTTAATCTTTTAACCTAACTTTGCATATTTTCTAATATTTCCAAGATAAGGAGTAAATGCATATTTGTGAAACATGTGTACAATTGATTCAACCAAGGTTGAAACAATAAATAATAATAATGATCTATACATGTAGTACCGAGAAAATGACTAATGACAAGAACCTACATTAAATTGACTCCACAATCACCTATAATGTAATAGTTAATAAACTGAATTGGCATTGGCTAATCTAGGTTGGTTTGTCACTTCACTTTCAAAGTATCACAATTTGACACAATGGATTTGATTGCAGAGGATAACTAATTAATGATAAAGGTACTACAATCTATCCTATCAATCTATGATATTATTTCAAATCGATCCTAATCGAGATTAAGATTAACCCATTGTTTGATCTTCTATTTTATTGCAAATGCAATAATGTTGCCAAGTGGCACGAAAGTTGTACATTCTCACACAATAAATATAGCATCTTCTATAAATTTATTGGCATCTTCCTTCTATGTTGGTTGTTTCTATTTTCATTCTTGGCGATCATTGATCAAGATGAGTCAGTTGATCTTTCGCTATGTTTCTCTCTTGCCCTGCAAGTGGGAAATGGTTGATTTGGCTAGATTTGAGAAACAAAAGCTAGGGAAGGTGTTCCTAATTGAATCCCTTGTGGTTGATGATGATGCCTAGGAGATTATTGGTCATGATATTATTTTAGAATATCTTCAAAAAAATCTTTTCAGCGACATCATTTGTGCATTTTTTTTGAATTTAATGGACCTGCATGATGACCCAGGTCTAGTGAAGATGATCGGGAAGGCAATGATTCAAGAATCGCTTATCTATGGGGATAAGCTTTATTTAGCTTTAAATGGTCATGACTATGATGTCAGACCATGGGATGAGGTTGGAATTTTCCCTTTACATGTGTTAGAGTGCTCAACTGCAACTAATTGCATTCTTAAGGAGGCAAGGAGGGCACTTGTTAGAGGCTCGTTGGAACACTTTGATAGGGCCCTTATTATACATAATGATTTATGTGACTGTTTATTAAGGGAAAGGTGTTGGATCTAGGGCATACAACTGAGAGGGGGGGGTGAATCAGTTGTATAAAACTTCTTGTCTTTCAAACACTTAACTCACTGTTGTTAGGTAGCAGCATATCAAATAATCATCCATGGAAGCATAATACATAAACACAAGAGCAGATAAGCATCAACACATTGAACACCAAGATTTTGACGTGGAAAACCTGGTTAAGGGAAAAACCACGGGGTGATTAACCCAAGAATTATTCTCTGTTAGAAGAATAAAGAAAAATGAATGGCACATGCCAAATAGGGCTCACTGCCCGAGCACACTGCTCACAAAGAGGCCCACTGCCTACAAGGAGACACACTGTCTACAAAGTGATGAAAATCACAGTCTTGAACTGGAGAATGACATCTCTACCATGTCCGGATCAGTTCCAATTAAGCCCAACAATCTCTGCTCTGCCTTTCGCACGTTTCTTCGCTATATCATGCTCATCCTCACACCACACACTGAAATGAACTCACAAACCGTTATTTATACAAGACATCGACTTAGGAACAAACATCTAAGTCGGCAAACAACCATAGGAGTATCCGCAAGATGAATAACACATCCGGTCGGCCATCACAAGAGCATTCGCAGGATGAACAACTCATCCGGTCGGCTACACAGAGCAAGAACTTCATCCGGAAGAATAACTTCAATTCCGGGCTCTACCATCAATGCGGACCAACAACACAACCTAAACATGATCCAAGAACCTTCACAAGCCTGTCTGAATGTCCAGATACTTCCGCACTTCCTCTGCTTACTGGGATCTCTTGTCTTCCTCATCCAGAACTTCAAGAACACAGTCTGTCGCCACTGTCATAATGCAAGAGGTACTTCCGGACCTTCAAATCATACACAAATCAGGATGACACATCACAAGGACATCCCAAACACTCCTTCCAATCCGCAGATTAGGGTAATACAATTCTGGACCTCACCGGACCTTTTTGTGATCCTCTGTCACCTCCGGATACTTGCCGGACCCAGTTTTATACCGGCAGCCACAACTCCTTCAGATCTTCATGCGGACCTCTGAAATCTTAACTGTTGCATCTCAAGACTCATATCTACTAACCCTTTAATCCGCATCCTCTGGTTCTCATCCTATACAGTACATTTACCTTCTTCTCATCACTGTTCTTCACTGTTCCTGACTGAGACTAATTTTCTCAATATCCTCAGCACACAGTTCATCAAATCCTTCTTGTCAATGCAATATGAGTATGTTGACATCAATGACAACACTGGATCACCTCATACTTGCAACAATCTCCCCCTTTGTCATTGATGGCAACATATGATGTGAAAAACCATTAAGACAAGAACTTCAACTTTTCATATGTCTTCTCTTCCTTTACTGCTCCCCCTTTGATCATCAACCACTTGTTTTTCACATGTCTTCTCTCCCCCTTTGACATCAATGGCAAAGGGCTCATACTTGCAATTCTCATGCATCAGAATCATACTAGCTGCTCCCCCTTAGTTGCAGCTCCTTATTAGTCCGGATCACAAGATATGACTGTGATAGCCACCGGACTGATGCACATCAGTGCATCTTAGTTCATCACCGGAGGGGCCATGACCCCTAACTTCTCCCGGAGATATTCAAAGGAGTCCTTGGGAAGAGGTTTTGTAAAGATATCTGCAATCTGATCCTTGGAGGGAACATACTCCAATCTGACTTCTTCCTTGTTTACTTGTTCTCTCAAAAAGTGAAATTTGATAGATATGTGCTTAGTCTTAGAATGCAATACCGGATTCTTGGAGATATTAATTGCACTTGAATTATCACAGAAAATTGTGATAGGCTCCTCATATTCAACTTTGATGTCTCTTAGCATCTGCTTCATCCATAGGATTTGAGTGCAACTACCTGCTGCTGCAATGTATTCTGCTTCAGTTGTAGACAGAGATATTGCATCTTGTTTCTTGCTTAGCCAAGAAACCAATCTCTTCCCCAAAAAGAATGCTCCACCACTAGTGCTCTTCCGGTCATCCACATCTCCTGCCCAATCTGCATCTGTGTAAGCATGAAGAGAGAAATCCGGATCTCTAGGATACCATAGACCATACTCAACTGTTCCTTTCAAGTATCTAAAAATTCTTTTGATTGCCATAACATGAGATTCTCTAGGATCAGCCTGGAATCTTGCCACAAGACCAACAGCCTGCATTATATCTGGTCTAGTTTGAGTGAGATACAACAATCCACCAACCATTGATCTATACTTTGTCTGATCTGCCTTTGGAGAATCATCATCTTTGCTTAACTTACATCCGGTTACCATAGGAGTGTTCATAGGCTTTGAGTCTTCCATACCAAATTTCTTTAACAATTCTTTCACATATTTGGTCTGAGAGATGAAGATCCCTTCTTTTGTTTGAGTAATTTGCAGACCCAAGAAGAAATTCATTTTACCAAGCATAGACATTTCAAACTCACTTTTCATCTGATTTGCAAAAGTTTTGCACATACTATCTCTTCCTCCAAAAATGATATCATCCACAAACACTTCAACAATCAGAATGTTTTCATGATCAATTTTGAAATATAAGTTACTGTCAGCAGTACCTTTGTTGAATCCAATCTGCACAAGATGGTTATCCAACCTTTCATACCATGCTCTTGGGGCTTGCTTCAATCCATACAAGGCTTTCTTCAACTTGCAGACCATATCATTATTATCAGACAATTGAAATCCATCCGGTTGTTCAATGTAGACTTCTTCTTCCAGATCACCATTTAGGAAGGCAGACTTGACATCCATCTGATATACCTTGAAGTCTTTGAAGGCAGCAAATGCAAGAAGTAATCTGACTGCTTCAATTCTTGCTACCGGAGCAAAAGTCTCTTCAAAGTCAATTCCTTCTATTTGAGAGTAGCCTTTGCAGACCAATCTGGCTTTGTTTCTGATTACTTCACCAGCTTCATTTAGTTTGTTCCGGAAGACCCACTTGGTTCCAATTACATTCCTGTCTCTAGGTCTGGGAACAAGATCCCAAGTATGATTTTTCTCAATTTGCATCAGTTCATCTTCCATTGCTTTGGTCCAGTTTTCATCATTGCAGGCTTCATTTATTATTTTAGGTTCAATCTTTGAAATCAGACAACATTCATTCTGATCTTGAGCAATATTCCTTCTAGTTTGTACACCTTTCCTTCTGTCACCTATGATCTGATCTTCAGAGTGATTCAGTCTTACATACCTTGGAATTTTGGGAGTATCCAGCACTGCTATTTCTTGATCAGGCTCATTCAAACCTAACTCTTCTTCCTGATTTACCGGATCAGGCTGACTCTGTCTCACCGGAGAGGATTGAGGTCCTTGAACACTGTCTTGATCATCTTCATCAAACTCATAAAATCTTGAAGGCTTCTCAATTCCTTCATCAACCTTTACATTGGTGCTTTCTATCATCTTCCTCAATCTCTTATTGTAACATCGGTATGCTTTGCTTTGAGTGGAGTAGCCCAAGAAAATTCCTTCATCACTTCTAGCATCAAACTTTCCTAGATCTTCATCTCTTTTAATATAACACTTGCTACCAAATACTCTGAAATATTTCACAGTAGGAGTGATGCCAAACCAGAGTTCATAGGGGGTCTTACCGGTGTTGTTTCTGATTTGAACTCGATTGAGAGTGTAGACTGCAGTGCTGATAGCTTCTTTCCAAAACATTTGAGGAACATTTGCTTCCAACATCATTGTCCTAGCAGCTTCCTGGATGGTCCGGTTCTTTCTCTCAACTACTCCATTCTGCTGTGGAGTCTTAGGAGCAGACAACTGTCTCCTTATACCCTGTTTCTCACAAAAGTCAATGAATTCACCAGATGTAAATTCACCACCTCTATCAGACCTTAGACACTTTAGTTTCAATCCGGTTTGATTCTCCACCATGGCTTTGAAGATTTTGAACTTCTCAAAAGCTTCTGATTTTTCTTTTAGAAAGGTAACCCACATCATCCGGGAATGATCATCTATTAACAACATGAAATATCTATCACCTTGCAGACTCTTGATTCTTGTTGGTCCACATAGGTCAGTATGTACTAATTCCAACAATCCGGTAGAAGACTGGTCTTTGCTTTTGAAAGAGACTCTGCTTTGTTTGCCTAACTGACATTCTTTACACACACTGTTTGTAGGTTTTATCAACTTTGGAAGATCTCTCACAGCCTGAGTATTGCTTATCTTGATGATGTTATCAAAATTTACATGACACATTCTTCTATGCCATAACCAACTCTGATCAATTTGAACAAACAAACAACTTTTATTTGAACCAACCAGATGAAAGATGTTACCTCTTGTCTGAGTACCGGATGCAATTTCAGTTCCGGAGCTTGTAAAGATTCTGCATTTTCCATTCTTGAACCGGAGATCATAGCCTTTGTCCACTAACTGACCAACACTGAGAAGATTGTGCTTCAATCCTTCAACATACAGTACATTACCTGTTTTACTCTTACCATCAAAGGAAATAGTTCCCCTACCTCTGATTCTACCAGCAGAATTGTCACCAAACTTTACCATTCCTCCTTCATATCTTTCCAAGTCTAAGAACTTATTCTTGTCACCAGTCATATGGTGAGAACATCCACTGTCAATAACCCAATCATCCTTTTCTTCCACTTGAGCAGCCAAGGCTTTTTCAACAACTTTGTGATTGACAGATTCAGAGAGCAAGGAATCTTCTTCCTTGATGGCTATAAACACCCACTCATTTCCGGATTTGCTTCCTGGTTCTGATTCATCATCTGTTACTCCTTCATTGTCATCTTCTTCATGAACATAATAGCAATTCTTTTGAAACCTTTGTCTGTGAGTATTAGATCTTGCAGATCTCTCCGGACATCTTGAGGCAAAATGACCAATCTTATTGCAGTTGAAACACTTAAAGGGTAGTTTTCCTTCATACTTACCGGATCCTCTTGGCAATCTCTTTGCAATGAGGGCTTCAAGTTGAGCTGTTTCAGCTTCTTCTTCTTCCATGTCTCTTCTTGCTTGATCATACCATGACATTTTCTTTGATGAGTTTTCACCCGGATCAAATCTCTATTTGCCTTTCACATAGGCACTGGCTTTGAAAGCAGATTCAGTCTTGGGAGGATCATCTCCAAACTCGGTCATTTCAAATGCAGCTAGTTTGCCAGCCAGTTGTTCTCTTGTGACAGTTGTGTGGGCTCTGAATTCATCAATGGCAGCAACTTTGATTTTGTAGGCAGCAGGAAGGGATCTTAGGATTTTGCAGACAATCCAATTTTCATCTAAAGTTCCACCAGCATTTCTGATTCCACATACCAACTCATTTACTCTTGGCATAAAGGTAGTGATGTTTTCATCATCTCTCATTTTCAATCTTTCAAATTTCCCTTTCAGACTTTGCAACCTTGCACTTTTGACAAACTCATCTCCTTCATACAGAAGTTCCAGTTTAGTTAGGATCTCATATGCAGTGGGTAGGTCAATGACATTCGAGAGATCTGAGTCATTCAATGCGCTTAGAAGAGCTTCCTTGGTCCGCAGATTGTTTTCAGCTTCTGTGATTTCATTCAGAGTTGTCGGACCACCTTGTGGAGGTACATATGGTTTTGAAATCATACCCAGGTATGCTTTTCCCATGCATTCCAAGTGACACTTCATGTGACCTTTCCAGAGAGTGAAGTTGGTTCCATCGAACTTCGGACTATCCTTCTTGTATGACGACATCCTGGATCTCCTCAAGCGGTTAAGCCCTTGTCAGAGGAACTTGGCTCTGATACCAATTGTTGGATCTAGGGCATACAACTGAGAGGGGGGGGTGAATCAGTTGTATAAAACTTCTTGTCTTTCAAACACTTAACTCACTGTTGTTAGTTAGCAGCATATCAAATAATCATCCATGGAAGCATAATACATAAACACAAGAGTAGATAAGCATCAACACATTGAACACCAAGATTTTGACGTGGAAAACCCGGTTAAGGGAAAAACCACGGGGTGATTAACCCAAGAATTATTCTCTGTTAGAAGAATAAAGAAAAATGAATGGCACATGCCAAATAGGGCTCACTGTCCGAGCACACTGCTCACAAAGAGGCCCACTACCTACAAGGAGACACACTATCTACAAAGTGATGAAAATCACAGTCTTGAACTGGAGAATGACATCTCTACCATGTCCGGATCAGTTCCAATTAAGCCCAACAATCTCTGCTCTGCCTTTCGCATGTTTCTTCGCTATATCATGCTCATCCTCACACCACACACTGAAATGAACTCACAAACCGTTATTTATACAAGACATCGACTTAGGAACAAACATCTAAGTCGGCAAACAACCATAGGAGTATCCGTAAGATGAATAACACATCCGGTCGGCCATCACAAGAGCATTCGCAGGATGAACAACTCATCCGGTCGGCTACACAGAGCAAGAACTTCATCCGGAAGAATAACTTCAATTCTGGGCTCTACCATCAATGCGGACCAACAACACAACCTAAACATGATCCAAGAACCTTCACAAGCCTGTCTGAATGTCCGGATACTTCCGCACTTCCTCTGCTTACTGGGATCTCTTGTCTTCCTCATCCAGAACTTCAAGAACACAGTCTGTTGCCACTGTCATAATGCAAGAGGTACTTCCGGACCTTCAAATCATACACAAATCAGGATGACACATCACAAGGACATCCCAAACACTCCTTCCAATCCGCAGATTAGGGTAATACAATTCCGGACCTCACCGGACCTTTTTGTGATCCTCTGTCACCTCCGGATACTTGCCGAACCCGGTTTTATACCGGCAGCCACAACTCCTTCAGATCTTCATGCGGACCTCTGAAATCTTAACTGTTGCATCTCAAGACTCATATCTACTAACCCTTTAATCCGCATCCTCCGGTTCTCATCCTATACAGTACATTTACCTTCTTCTCATCACTGTTCTTCACTGTTCCTGACTGAGACTAATTTTCTCAATATCCTCAGCACACAGTTCATCAAATCCTTCTTGTCAATGCAATATGAGTATGTTGACATCAATGACAACACTGGATCACCTCATACTTGCAACAAAAGGTTGGTTGTTTATTTTGCATCTTTTCTTCTACAAGTGGTAGTTGTTAGGGAATACATCAATTGTGGCCACTAACAATTTTGTTTTCAATTTTCAAAAATTTTGCATCTTTTGAATTTTCCCTTTTCTGCATACGCCTTTATCCAAGATTCATGTTAGGACACCTTGGCTTAAGGCTATCTAAAAAATATTTTGTAAACTCTTTTGTTTAATATAATATTATAGTATGGGTTATCAATGCAAATTGCAATTGATTTCATCCTTTTAATTTTTGTCTTATTATCTATTATTTTTGGTTAATAACATAATTCTAGAACTTTAATTATTTATGATTATAGCCATTGGTTAATTTTGGAAGTATCATAATTTAGAATATATGTAAAAATTAAGGTTAATCTAAATTATTCACTCATTGGCACTTGTCTCTATTTTAGAGACTTTATGTAGAAATTTGGGTGTGTCAAAACTTCAGCCTGGAATAGAACTTATGCCATTAATCTGCTAACATCTAACGATTGAAATTTATTATAATCTTATAAGTACATCGATGTAAATTGAAATTGTAGTCATCATTTTAATTTTTTTATTATCTATTATTTTCTTTAATTTGAATCATCATTTACAATTATCTCTATTTCAAAGACTTTATGTAGAAATTTGGGTATGTCAGAACTTTGGCCCGAAATAAAACTTAAATGTTGTCGATCTATGATCATCTGATGACCAAAAATTAATATAATATTATAAGTGCATCGATGTAAATTGTGATTCTAGTCATCCTTTTAAATTTTTGTTTTATTATCTATTAATTTTTGTTAATCTAAGTTGTTCACTTGTTGACACTTGTCTCTATTCCAAAGACTTTATGTACAAGTTTGGGTGTGTCAAAACTTCGGCCTGGAATAGAACTTATGTCGTTGATCTATGATCATTTGATGATGTAAATGTAAATCTTTTTAAAGCTATAAATTCTTTAAATAACTTAATCATTATCATTTAGCATTTGATCTTTTCGCTAGCCACATTATGATTTTTCAAAAACTTGCCAACACATTCATCAACTAATTAATTTTATATTTTTGAATATTTATATAATTTGCTACCAAAATTATTTTATTTTTTTGAATACAGGTATAATTCACTAGTGGAATTATTTCTTTTTTCAAATCTATTTATAATTTGCTAGCTAAAATCATCAAAGTGGAGAAATTTGAAAAAATTCACCAACAAAATTATTTTTTCCTCAAAATAGACATGCATTTGCCACAAAAAACTACTGCCTCTGGCTAGGATTCACTAAGATTTTATAGATTTTTTTAGGGATGGTCCCTTAAATTTATCACTATTCACCAACCTGCAACCACTCCTCTTAAAAGCCACTTGCACCCCCACACCATTCATTTTAGATACAAAAATTAAATTTCTAGTTAAACTAGGGATATGCAATACATTCTTGAGGGTTTTCACCCCTTCCATAACTAAAAATTAATTTTACCTCCCCTTAGCCCATAATCTTTCAAGTGTTGTTATCCCTGAGGAAAAATTATCAATCATCTTATGTTGTATACATTTAAAATCACTCCTTGTGAAGAGTCACATGGTAAGATGAACCTAAATCTATTAACTAAGAGTCATCAAATCTCAAGTAAGTAGAAATAATAAAAACAACAATAGCTTTATCATCAAAGGTATTATCAGTAGAGGAATCTTCATCTTTCTTTTTTCTTATTTTGTCATTCCTTTTTGAGATGCTCCCATTTTCCATAGTTCAAACATCACAATCTACTCTTACTAGGTGTCTTGGATCTACCCTTAGACTTAGATCTATCCTTATACTTTCCCTTACCACCTTGTTTCTTGTCCTTAACCTTCTCTTTAGATTTTCCTAACACATGCAATGCATTCTTAGACCCGCCCTCCATAGACTTTCTCCTCATTTTCTTTATGAGCAAGGTAGTAATGAGAGCATACATCATTGGATTTTGCATAGAAGTACCGAGTGCAAGAATTATATTATCCCAAGATTTAGGCAATGAACATCATAGTAAAATACATTTATCCTCTTCTTCTATCTTCACATCTATTGACTATAATTGACTCAAAATTGAATTAAATTCATTCAAATGTTCTACAATCGAGTCTCCATCTCTCATTTTAAAGAATACAAATTTATTTCAAAAAAATAACTTATTCACAAGACTCTTAGTTTGGTAAATTTATTTTGTTCTTTTCCACATATTATATGCAGTACTTTGTTATAAATATTTAAAAGAATAGAATCAGATAAAAACAACTGTATAGTACATCATTATTTTTTTTGTCAAGTTCTACCCAATATTCATTTGTCATCTTTTCCAATTTGCTTTCACTTTTCACAACAATCCACTAATCTCTTTCTTCCAAAATATCCTATATCTTTATCTTCCAAAGTTTAAAACTTAAGCCATTGAACTTTTCAATAAACAATAGGGATGATCTAGCCACGATCTTTATCACCCAACTTTTAAATTTCAAGAAAACATAACAAACTCCCATTGCACCAAAAAACCCAATCAAACACTCTAAAAGAGGCATCCCTCTCTCTAATCAAGCTAACCATGTATTTGATACCGAATGTCAAAGATATGGTATGGTGAAACAATCAATGAGAAATGTTATTCTTTAATGCATCCAAATTGCTAAACCATGATAGATCATAACATTAAATGGAAATAAAAAATGAAAGAAAATGCAAACAATAACACAATGTCTATGTGGAGAAACCCTTGCGGGAAAAAACTCCATACCCAAAAAGACCCAAGCTTGTAGTAATCTTGAAAATTAGTTACATCAACATAATTTGCTTCTCTCTATATACTAGCAACATAACGGTGCTTGAATGACCTACAAAATGATCTCATAATACCACCATATCAAGGCACAAATATATAGGAGATATGGATTCAATATACCATGAATGGTATTCCAAAACTAGTGGCCAATACCATTCACCCAAATCTAGGCATCCACCTCCATCATGGGGAATCTCACAACTCACCAAAATTGGTCAACCACCTAGAATAGTAACTCCTCTTATGCACCATACACCCACCTCATGTGTTATAGACATCATAGATTCTATCATAATAATCAAATTGACCAAGATCCCAATCCTAGGTGCTCCATGGGAATATTTTCCAAATCTGTCATAAGCTCTGTTTGTATAAGATCCTCTTTCACATCTTGATCTTTACCTAATTTTCAATATCTTCCTAAATGTATCTCCTGACTTAAATACCACCATGATTACATGTGAGAGAATAAATGATAATACATAAAATATCCTACCACCTAGGAGAGGTGTCCATATCTATCATCTCCATGATACTTGGAGGCAACATTATTTACTGATAATAATAATTAAAAACAATTAAAACATGTCTAGGGATTTGCAAGGTGCATGGCATCTAATCCCAACATTAGATGCACTGGAAAGAACTCCAAAATTCCTAAGTAGAGATACAAGGAGGTATTAGTTAAAGATGACATACCCTCCTAGACCATCTGAGTACCAGAAACGCTATGAAGGCCTCCAAAAATGTAGAATATGTAAAAAAAAAGTATTTTTGATATTTACTATATTTGACTATGTAAATTCCATCCAAATTATACTAGACTTTTGATGGATCATAAGACAGATTTGAATGGGTTTGAATATGCCAATATGGAGTGCCCAAATTGAGGAGTCATTATGACAAGTTATGATAGTTGTAAGAGCATCTTCAATTTTTAGCAAAGGAGACCATGAACCACTTGGGTGTTGGAATTTGGGCCAATTATGGGCACCTTTTTTTGGTCATTATTTTGACACATGGTTTTATCAAACCACTTATGGTTTGTGTTTTCAGTTTTTCCTATTTATTGGTCCTTGAGGATGGAGTATTGTATGGTTGACTTGTAGGTAATGTTGTGCTACTAAAATTACTTTAGTTTACATGTTGGTGATACTATTGTAAGTGCATGTTCCTAATATTGTATTGTAACCATTGTTGCTGAATAATATAATTGGTCTTTTTTTTGGAGTGTGGGCTTCACTCCCAAAAGGTTTTCCCCACATAAACCTTATGTTATAGTGTATTATGTTTTTTAATTGCAAAGATTAAATTTATTTGCACATATCTTCCTCATAGGCTAGTGTAGGAAGCATATTCCACACCTTCACTTCCTTTCATGATTCCGTATAATATATTATAAAACAATCAACCAAGAATCACATGGAACAATTTATCCAAAGTAAGTGGTATAGCTATGACATGAAGAGTAATAGTACCCAAAGAATATTTACCAAAATTGCCAAATCCTTTAATTAGCACACCACAATATGTAAAGATAAAATATTCATTAACTAACTTAGGTGGGAGGTCTATATTATCAAATGAAATACATATCTATGTTTCTTATGACTAATAGATTCAATCAACAAAGTCACTAAGTGTGGACCAATATCAAAATTCATTTGAATACTTGTTGGGAAAGGTGTCTCAACCTTGCATCCTAGTATTCTAATTTATTAATTATTTGTATTTATTTATTATTTTGGCTTTATATTAGAAAATGAGACATCCTACTTTATCTTGGAATTATTTTCTATTTGTTAGATAAATTGGGAGGTGTGCAAGATGTTGTAAGAGCACCTAATGTCAATATTGCATTATAAGATTGGCATTCCTTATGATAGATTCTTATGATGCATAAAAGCATGATTATAGGGGAGTTACATTGGAACCTTGACCAACATTATGACAAATCATAAGGAACATGTGAATGGGTTTGAATATGCCAAAGTGGGTGCTCAAATTGAGGAGTCAACTATGACATCTACATTATGATAGGTTATGAGAGTTGTAAGAGCATATTATATTTTTAGCAAAGGAGACCATGACCAACTTGGGCATTGGAATTTGGGTCAATTGTGGCCACACCATATTTGGGTCATTGTTTTCACTCATGGTCTTAGTAAACCACTCATGGTTTGTGGTTTTAGCTTTACCTATTTATTGGTGCTAGAGGATGGAAAATTGTATGGGTTATTTGATTGACATATAGGTACTATTATGCTACTAGAATTGGTCCAAAATTGAATGTTGGTGATACTCCTATGAAGGGATGGCCCAATATTTTTATTGTAACCTCTTAGTTTCTAAATAATACAATTGGTTTTTATTTGGAGTGTGGAGTTTTTATCTCAAAAGGATTCTTCCCACGTAAATCATTTTGTCATGGTATAATTTTGTTTGTGTATTTTTTTTTATAACTATAAGATCTTTTTTTTATTTTTGTACATACTTCCATTTAAAGGTTAGTGTAGGCAGCATTTCCACACCATTGCTTTCTTTCAATATTTTCTAATACTTTATGCATGAAATCCTTATATAAAGGTGAACTAAGCCCTAAATCCCAAGAAAATACCTTAGTTTGTGTATTATGAAGTTTAATAATGTCATATTTTAGATGTGTCCTAGATGTAATCCTAGGTGCAAGAGGAAGATTAACTATACTAGATGGAAAAATTGGTTGCTAAGATAGAACATTCTAATCTCTAGTCTCCATGCTCTAATATGTATATCCAATTGTGTAATAGCTTTGTGAAGTAGTTTTGGCAAGAAAAGTAGGTATGTGCCTAGGAGGAGATGGTTCAACATGAAAGGTAGGGCATGCAAATACATGGGTTATATGAATAGTAAGGGAAGAGGGTGGACTAACATCTAAATATAGATTGTGAGAAGGCTTAACTAGTTGTGACTATCCTCAAGCATATTAGGACAAGAAAATGAGCAATATAATCATATGTTAAATCCATAAATGTGATAAAAATAAACTAGATGAACCAAACCATTGCAATGCACTACTACTCAAATGAAGTATATGTTGGTGTGAATAGGGATATTACCTATCCGGTTGTTCCTTTGTAGTGTGAACTAGGTGTTGGTTTTTTCCCTGACTAGATACTTTCTCCTAGACTTCCCTACAAGGTAGCCATCAATGGATCAATAGGATCTCTGGGCCAGGGGCCAACAGTATAGGAGATAGACTCTATTTTTATCTCCTCTTCTTCTTCAGGCTCTGCAAAACCTAGGGGGTATTCCCTATTCAACACCCATGAGAATATACTTATGGATTGGCTTGGGATGTTGACACAATGCAGATAAGTCCTCTTGTAAGTAGACCAAAATTGTGAGGAAAAAGCAAAGGGGCTAGCTTCGAGCCTATGTTCAGTTGTGAATCAGAGGACTTTGGGTCCTAAAACTACTTCTACAGTCCTAATGGTTGTGGTTGAAGTTTGATTTTGATTTATGTTTGGATGCAAACCTGGACCTGGTGTATAACCTCAACACAGAGCTAGATTGGTGCCCATCCAGGGCTTGGAGTCAGTAGCCATACACCTGTGAATGATCAGTATGAACAACTAAAATTGGATTTCAAGGGGATGTTATGGTATCTGCCTTACAGATCCCTCCCCAAAATAGAGTGTTAAGTTATCTCTACTTATGGCATCCCTATTGCAGTATATCCTTCCCAATACTCAATCTAAAAACACTTTAATCTACTCCTTGAGCAGAAGTTGAAAGATCAAGCATTCAATATAGGAATTCTATATTCTAGAATACCAGACACCCCTTAGATATCTAGATTCAGAAGGACACATGCAATACTGGAGACAGAATTAACAAAACACATGCAAATACAACATTTCTCATATAAAACCAATCATGAAATCAGTAAATTCATGCATGAGACATTTAACAAGAGATACATAAACTCACAAGACCTCCTGTATAGAGCAACCAAAAATAGTTGTGTCTTATTATAGAGCTAAAATGTCCAATTTTTTCAACAACCACAAAAAGAGTAACACAGTCTGCTTAAAACAGCCAGAAAGTGTACCTTCAGCAATTAATTACTTAGCAAATCCAAAATTTGCCAGATACATTCATTTTGAGGAAATGGCCTACAAAGATTTAATGTGGCAGGGGACAAAACATGGAGAAGCAAGAGAAGGATGATAAGTAGATGAACTCGAGCCATGTGCCACCGTTGGAGAACTCTTCATCACAAATCTGGTACATGGCTGTCAATCGCCAGCCCATGCCTCTACATAATCTTGCCATTTATGGCTCAACCACCGACATCTTCTCCTAGAAACTGTCACAATGCTCATATGGAAATTTCCCACTCAAAACATGCCTGAAGATGCAAAAGAAACCCAATGCTCCAACTTTAAAACATGGTCGTTGATTCTTCCATCGCTTGAAAATCAATGGCACCAAATTCATGTTGAAAAGTGGTCGTTTTGCAAAAATGTGCCACATAGGCACCTTGCACATACATTTTATGCATTGTGTATCATGCCATCAGTGTGACCAAGACTATCGGGAAGACCCACATATCTGTAAGGTTTAAAATCCCACATTAGTCCTGCAGAGACCATTCCAACACTTTATAAGCATGGCCACGAGCATAATAAGTGTCGAGTGTTTTGCCCTACTCGACCCACGAACCTTCCACCAATAGCTTATCGGCCTAACTCCTACTGATAGCCCACTTCCTTCAGCAAGACCGCCTCCATCGGCTCGCCCAAAAATTCTCCCACCGATCACATCGATCTCACCGACGAAGCCTTCGCAATCCCCTGTCGGCCAGACAAAGACTATCAGAGCAACCAAAAACCCTCTGGCCAACACCATGTGTTACACTGATGACCACATAGCATAAAACCCATCGAGCAGAGAAACCCTATCGGCCCAACTCTCCACACTCCATCTGATGCACCAAGTCCTCCCGATGGCGCCCTCCAAACTACCTTCGTCGGTAAGACCCACACCGTCGGCAAGCAACCTGTCTGTCTGCCCGATACCTTTTATCATGCTAATGACCACTTCACATAAATCCCATACCATCCACCATCGGCCAAACACTCAACATCGGCAAACCACAAAACACTTCTGTCGATACACCAAGCCACGCCGATGGCAACTCCATCGGCCAGACTGAACACATTGAAGGAAGCAAAATTTCCTTTGCCGATAAACCATATCACACCGACGAATACCTGATGATAGAAAAAACTTGACGATCCCTCGTCGGTGAGACCCAAACTGTCGGAAAGACACCAACCTCGTCCACCGATAGACAAAGTCTTAGCGATGGAAGAAAACACACCACCACTACTACCATGATCGCTAAGACACATGAAAACTCATGCCGATGGACAAGAAAATTTAGGGTTCGAATGAAAAATATGCAAATATCCAAGCTCAAACCCCTGACCAAAATGATTACTAACATAGGCTCTGTCTGGGGACGTGCAGGTGCAAGACTACAACAAGGACCTCAGATCTCTGGGATGCAGACCAGTCCCTATCCATTAGGCAATAGAGTCATGAAGCACCAACCTGCATCACCAAACACACTTGATGGCCTGAGGCCACCGAGAAAAGGAAAACCTATATTTCCCTTTGTCAAATACCTTATTTTCATCTGCATACACTAGGTCAAGCCTGAGAATGCTGCCATGATCTGTCCAGAAGCAACTTTGGTTATTTGCATATTCAACCCTCTGATTTAGCTTGTCAATGTCAACCCTATGCAAGCAACCTTCAGCATTAGGCAACAAGTGGATGTGGTATTTATCAAGCAATGCATGTTCATATAGTACATAACACAGGTTATCATCACTATGCATTGCAAAATGATTTCCTAGCTGGAGTGAAAATTGAAAGCACTCAAAGTCCACCATGCAACTAGGAACACCAGGGCTCATTTCATCAGCTGGCCTATCAAAAGAAAAGCTTTCAAATTCATAATTGTGCACATCATGCACACAACCAATAGCAGCACCAAACTGGAAAAGATCAGGCTTTGGCACCTCTTTCAAATCAGGCACATTTTTACAGTCACTTACCTGATGTATGTTGGTTCCTCTTTCATCAGTATGAGAAACAAAATCCAAGTCAAAAATAGTGCTCAAACCTTCACCATACTCAAATAGATCCTCATCACCATATGTGTCAAAAATGGGTGATCCAGTACATTAGCTTGATCATAATATGCCATTTGTTCATGGACAGCAGAGCATGCATCTTCATCACCAATGGGTTCATTTTGTGGAAGAATATTAGCTTGTGTGTCATAAGCAAAACAATCACCAAATAAAAAAAAATCATTCTCTGCACTAGCACTTGTTTCAATCTCTAACTGCTCTTCATGATCTCCATGTGCTTGAAAAGAAGGCAATGGTTCACACATGGGACTGCATCTTTGTTTGCTTATATCTTCTCTGTCTTGAGTGCAATACTCACAATTATCTCCACAAATCCATTCAAAAAGTTGCTCATCGCTGTCCACAACCTCATTATTGCTTTCACGGCCAGTTGCCTCAACATTGCAATGGGAGTCCTTATTAGTCCTTTCATTTGCATCCTCAGTATTCATCTTTTCATCTTCACATGATGCCTTAATCATTTGGTCATTTGCAGCTTCACAACCATTTCTCACACCAAGGCCTAGAGACAGGGATTTCTGCAGGTGCTCATTTCTCATTTCTTCCACATTTTCTAAAAAAATGTATGCCATCTGCATACTTGTTATCTTGAATTCCCTCAACAATGCACTAGAGCCCTCCTCAAAAGCCTCAAAATATATGCCAACACAGGCTAAAATATCACGTTTGAAGACTTCTGCGATCTGTGAAAGGGCTAGTGCAAACCGATGACTGAAATCAATACATGGCTCCTCATCTTGTTTTCTAATTTTCATTAATTCTGCAACAAGATCAGCTGGTTCTTTTGCAAATTCCCTTTTGAAACAGTCAGCAAGCTCATCCCAACAGGCAAAGGATCTCTTTGGAAAGCTCAAATACCAATCTCTAGCTTTTGCATCAAAGGATCTAACAAAAAACCTCATCCACATATCCTCATCTCTAAATGAATGTTTTTCCATAAAACTGTAAAATTTTTGGATATGTGCACCCCCATCACATACACTGTGACCACTAAATCTAGGCATCTGACAGTATATCCTAGCAAGCATACTTTCTACTTTATAATCAACCCATGACAAATCCAGTTGGTCATACAAAGGATCAAAAGGGCTGACAAGAAGTTTAGCTTTCTGACTGGCAAACACAATAGGGTTATCATTATTCAACTGAGCCTGCCTAGCCTCTAAGAGTATCAACCTATTTCTTATCTCTTATATTCTATCACATAACATTGCATCTCCCTCTTGGTTGAGCACTGGTGTATACATCTTTGGATTCATAAAATTTTCAATCTTAGACATCCTTTGTCTGCCTAAGACCTAAGGCTTCCCCCTGGCATCTAACTTATGCAGTAAACAACAAATTTAAAGGGGAAGAAACTAAGTACCTTTTCTCATCCAGATGCAGAAATATGAACATCCTTTGTCACATAACATACATCTATCTTTCATGTGCACTTGAATCTTTTTGTAGACCTCTCCAAAGAGGACAAAATTTTCAATAGCTGAAAGCTACTTTTCCAGGTTCATTCCACCAGCAGAGCCAGCAAAACTTCACCAAAGGATGTAAGATATAACTTTTCTTGTCCATTCCCTAGTAGAGTCACCAATTCTTGTTGGTGACTCGGATGGGCAATAATATATCACCAGGGATGACTAGATAGTACTTTTGATAAATCACATCCCCAACGAAGTCACCAATTTCTGTTGGTTTTTTCCCTGACTGGATACTTTCTCCCAGATTTCCCTACAAGGTAGCCATCAATGATCAACAAGATCTCTGGGCCAGGGGCCAACAGTATAGGAGATAGACTCTATTTTTATCTCCTCTTCTTCTTCAGGCTCTCCAAAACCTAGGGGGGTATTCCCTATTCAACACCCATGAGAATATGCTTATGGATTGGCTTGGGATGTTGACACAATGCAGATAAGTCCTCCTATAAGTAGACCAAAATTGTGAGATAAGAGCAAAGGGGCTAGCTTCAGGCCTATGTTCAGTTGTGAATCAGAGGACTTTGGGTCCTAAAACTACTTCTACAGTCCTAATGGTCGTGGTTGAAGTTTGATTTTAATTTATGTTTGGATGCAAACCTGGACCTCGTGTATAACCTCAACACAGAGCTAGATTGGTGCCTATCCAGGGCTTGGAGTCAGTAGCCATACACCTGTGAATGATCAGTATGAACAACTAAAACTAGATTTCAAGGGGATGTTTATGGTATCTGCCTTACAGATCCCTCCCCGAAACAGAGTGTTAAGTTATCTCTACTTATGGCATCCCTATTGCAGTATATCCTTCCCAATACTTAATCTAAAAACACTTTAATCTACTCCTTGAGCAGAAGTTGAAAGATCAAGCATTCAATACAGAAATTCTATATTCTAGAATACCAAACACCCCTTATATATCTAGATTCAGAAAGACACATGCAATACTGGAGACAGAATTAACAAAACACATGCAAATACAACATTTCTCATATAAAACCAATCATGAAATCAGTAAATTCATGCATGAGACATTCAACAAGAGATACATAAACTCACAAGACCTCCTGTACAGAGCAACCAAAAATAGCTGTCTTATTACAGAGCCAAAATGTCCAATTTTTTCAACAACCACAAAAAGAGTAACACAGTCTGCTTAAAACAGCCAGAAAGTGTACCTTTAGCAATTAATTACATGGCAAATCCAAAATTCGCCAGATACATTCATTTTGAGGAAATGGCCTACAAAGATTTAATGCAGCAGGGGACAAAACATGGAGAAGCAAAAGAAGGATGAGAAGAAGATGAACTCGAGCCATGTGCCACCGTTAGAGAACTCTTCATCACAAA
This sequence comes from Cunninghamia lanceolata, assembly GCA_027924645.1. Taxonomy (NCBI): domain Eukaryota; kingdom Viridiplantae; phylum Streptophyta; class Pinopsida; order Cupressales; family Cupressaceae; genus Cunninghamia; species Cunninghamia lanceolata. The sequence goes on from BSBN01000254.1 coordinate 20,112,519, forward strand.
TCTGGTACATGGCTGTCAATCGCCGACCCATGCCTCTGCATAATCTTGCCATTAATGGCTCAACCACCTACATCTTCTCTTGGAAACTGTCGCAACGCTCATATGGAAATTTCCCGCTCAAAACATGCCTGAAGATGCAAAAGAAACCCAATGCTCCAACTTTAAAACATGGCCGTCGATCCTTCCATCGCTTGCAAATCGATGGCACCAAATTCATGTTGAAAAGTCATCGTTCTGCAAAAATGTGCCATGTAGGCACCTTGCACATACATGTTCTGCATTGCATATCACGCCATCGGCGTGACCAAGACTATCGAGAAGACCCACATATCTGTAAGATTTAAAATCCCACATTGGTCCTGTAGAGACCATTCCAACACTTTATAAGCATGGCCACGAGCATAATAAGTGTCAAGTGTTTTTCCTCACTCGACCCACGAACCTTCCACCAATAGCTTATTGGCCTAACTCCTACCAATAGCCCACTTCCTTCGATGAGACTGCCTCCATCGACTCGCCCAAAAATTCTCCCACCGATCACATCGATCTCACCGACAAAGCCTCCGCAATCCCCTGTCAGCTAGACAAAGACTATCAGAGCAACCAAAAACCCTCTGGCCAACACCATGTGTTACACTGATGACCACATATCATAAAACCCATCGGGCAGAGAAACCCTATCGGCCCAACTCTCCACACTCCATCTAATGCACCAAGTCCTCTCGATGGCGCCCTCCAAACTACCTTCGTCGGTAAGACTCGCGCTGTCGACAAGCAACCTGTTTGTCTGCCCAATACCTTTCATCATGCCGATGACCACTTCACATAAATCCCATACCATCTGCCATCGGCCATACACCCAACATTGGCAGACCACAAAACACATCTGCCGATACACCAAGCCACGCCGATGGCAACTCCATCGGCCAGACTGAACACATCGAAGGAAGCAAAATTTCCTTCGTCGATAAACCATATCACACCGACAAATACCTAATGATAGAAAAAACTTGACAATCCCCCGTCGGTGAGACCCAAACTGTCGGAAAGACACCAACCCCGGCCGCCGATAGACAAAGTCTTGGTGATGGAAGAAAACACACCACCGCTACCAACATGATCGCCAAAACACATGCAAACTCATGCCGATGGACAAGAAAATTTAGGGTTCGAATGAAAAATCTGCAAATATCCAAGCTCAAACCCTTGACCAAAATGATTACTAACACTAGGCACATTATCTAACTAGTCATTAGTTAGGATCTATTCACACATGTTCACATGTTAAGTTTACTTAGGTAGTTAGGACATTTAATATTTGTCACACTTTAAATGTTTGTGTCTTATGTCATAGGATTAAGACACTTGTCAACATCCTAGTTTGTCCTACCTCTCATCCTTGCCTATATAAGCAAGGCTTCTCATTGTACATTTCTATTGGAATTAGGGCTGACAATTGAGAGGGGGGGTGAATAAGTTGTCTTAAAACTTTTAAAGCTTGCTGCAGTTAATTCTTCTTTACCACTTCTTAATAGATTAATGACATAATCATGAAAAGCAAGAATTAATAACACATGAGAAGAAACATAAACATCACACTTGACACCAAGATTTTGACATGGAAACCCGGTTGAGGGAAAAACCATGGTGGGGGTTAACCCATAAAGATTATACTCTGTTAAAAGTATTACAAAAGGGGAAGGCACATGCCTTCAGGCTTAATGCTCAAGAGAGGCTCACTGCCTACAAGAATGATTACAAAAGGATTATAGATTGTTTGAACTGATAAGTAGCATCTGCCAATGCAAGAATTCAGTTCTGGTTAAGCACATAATACTGCTTTTGCACACTTCATCTTTATTCTACCTTGTTTACTGCTCTGCCATAATTTGGTCTTCAGATCTTTTCTCTTTCACACTTCTATCTACTTTTTCTGCACTTACTCCATATTCACATCACTACAATATTGCACAACACTCAAATCCATTGGTTATATATATCTGCATCAACAAACTCAATCACTTATCTATCGACCTTATGAAGAACTTAACAAACAATACAAGTACTATGTTCTGTCGGTTGAATCCATACATCAATATTGATGCATACCAAAACTATCACTTACAAGTCACCATACATGTCAGTCACTAACATTATATCCCATACACAACTGACCAAAATACTTCTACTAGATCCGTAAAAGAATCTGACACAAGTCGGCCTGTTCTTCATTGAGTTGTTCTGTCATATTAGGACCTAGTACTCAGATGCTCATAACTTTTAATCCCTTTGTCACCGGAGGTTGAAATCTTAGATTTAGATTGTCCTAACATTCCTCTACACTTCCCCAGATTCGCAACACACAATGATTAACTGGAGAGGTCTGCTGACCAAAATACTAAACTTTGCCATACCCTGTTCCTATCTATCCAGACTTGTCAAATCTTGGAACTGACTCCCGGTATGATCTGATACTACACTGTGGATGTGTGGAATGGACTTAGTTGCCATCAATGACAACACATGTCATGCGTAGCAGTGTCTCTTACCAACAATTTCATCCCATCATATTCAATATCATATCATATTGTGTATTTGCATCATTTGATAGAATAGTATTATTCTCTCATTTTGGTCTCTCTTGTACTTTTATAGAAGCTCCTTGATCTTGGGAGCCTACCTTCATAGCCAAATCTTACATGGTATCAGAGCATAAATGTTTTACCCACCGATTGGGACAAATGCTAGAAGATTCACTAACACGGGCCGAGGATTCTCTGTGCAAGCTAAAAAGATTCTGAGTCAGGGAGATGGATCCTTGATTTTGGTGTTTCACATCATATGGCTTCATCACATAGTATTCTCTTCATATGAGACTTTTTCATCACCAAACATCCTAATGGCCAACAACACATATATGTGTGTTTGTGGGAAAGGATTTATTGACATAGATGAAGGATCATTCAATGATGTCCTTTTTGTGCCTTATTTGTCAACCAATATCCTTTCTATCTATCAGATCACATAGGGTGGAGCAGGAAAGAGTGTTTATTTTACACTTGATTATGTGATTATTTGGGATTTGCATAGCAGAGATATTTTTGTAGTTGGGGAGGTAGATCATCAATCTTGAGTATACACCTCACATTTTCCTCCTCTTATTCCTTCAGTTGATGTACACACTGAGGCATCTAGTGTGGACACTATTGAGGAGATAAAGTATGGTCATTTGAATCTTGTTGTTCTTTCATCCATTGAGGTTCTAGATACATGTGCTGACATTTCATCTCCTCCTCCATATCTTGTTTCTTCTAATGAGACTTGTGTTGCTACATCCATGGTTTCTATTGATTCAATGTAATACGATATTCATTGTCTTCTAGACACACCATCTTGGGATGAGTACATGACACATTGTAGGTTTATTTTGTGAGTCCTATCTTGCAAACTTGGAGGACACTATTGAGGAAATTCACCTCCTCTTTGATGTTGACTCTCATGGAGTTGCATCATCTTCTTTGGATGTGATGAGGGAACCTTCATACCCTCTTGTTCTTTCTTCTCCTCTTCACTTGTCACAGTTTGGCATTGAGTTGGATTATCTTGAGAAGCATTTAGAGTCATTTTTATTGTCTTTGGATCATGTTCTACATTAGTTTCCACTAGGTTATGGATTTTCACATTCTTTAGTTTGGCCTGGGACACCTAATTGGATTGTGGCTTCTTTTAGCATCAACATGGAAACACCTGAGCAAAGTTCAGAGACATCATACATCTTGATCTTTATTCTTTCATATTCTTTTCAGGAAGGGGAAGAAATCATGCATACATCCTTGGTCTTGTTTCTTCCTAAGGGGAGGAACGTTGTTCGACGTTCTTGGATCATCTTCAACATTCATTGTCGAGCATCTACCATCAGTGTAGGAGATTATACATTGAGAGAGGCTATTTGGTCTCTCTTCTTCTCTCATATGGGGGGAACATTTTCCTCACATGGGGTTTTGTTCTTCTCATACTATATAGATCATCTTTCATGTTTTCTCTCTTTTGGGGAGAGGTTTTTTCCTACGGGTTTTTCTCCTTTTCTCTGTTTGTGAGAGATTGTTTGTACATGGGTACCTAACATGGCCTAGTAGTCAAGACCCATCATCATCCATCAATGCATCTTTGCATTTTTCTACTTCTCCCTAAGTTGCACTTAAGGGGGGTGTTATGTGAACAGAGATATTACCTATTCAGTTTTCCCTTTGTAGTGTGAACTAGGTACATTCTCTAACTAGTCATTAGTTAGGACCTATTCACACATGTTCACATGTTAATTTTACTTAGGTAGTTAGGACATTTAATATTTGTGACACATTTTAAATGTTTGTGTCTGATGTCATAGGATTAAGACAGTTGTCAACATTCTAGTTTGTGCTACCTCTCATCCTTGCCTATATAAGCAAGGCTTCTCATTATACAATTCATTTCATCATATGCAATATCATATCATATTGTATATTTGCATCAATTGATAGAATAGTATTATTTTCTCATTTTGGTCTCTCTTGTACTTTTATTAAAGCTCCGAGATCTTGGGTGGCTACCTTCATAGCCAACTCTTACAATAGAAATGCACTAATCAATAAGATATCATCATCTAAGTACTTATAATTAGCAAGTAAAAATTACTTAACATGTAAAGATGCATCACCAATACCATCAAAGTTATCATGTAATAACTCCTCACTCATTGTGTAATGTAGTAGGTGATAATGAAGCCTTCATAAGGTGAGCATGAGAAGTCAAGGAACTATCATAATAATTCATGCTATTGTCATGTACTATATCATAAGGAAATTTATCATCATTCATGTTCATAGAATCAATATTAGATGTAGGGAAATTATTGTCATCATGCATAAAAGAAGGTAGATCACATAAATCACTATTCTTAGACTCCTCATAAGAAGCATCATCAAAGGAATATGAATATATGGGTATAGAAATAAGGCTATTGTGACATGTATGAAGAGAAACATAATAGGTTTTAACAATCCATTATGGATGACTAAAGATAGTATAACCCCCTCATGCAAAGCATCATCCCTATATGTATTATGAGGTAGGGAATGAAACACCACATGAAGAGAAGATAAATCTTTAGGAGAAGCACCTCTCCTAAGAAGTGATGTAGTATGAAAGGTAGATATCACACTAGAGTTGCAATATGGCACACATCAAATAATAGAGGAGCATCAAGAGTAATAACATCACATAGAAGCATGGATGATTCCCTAATGTTATCTAATATATGGCCACTAAAATGATATAATAATGAAGCACAAATGGATAGAACTCTAGATCATATAAAGTGATAAAAGGGTTAATAAACATGCCCACATGTATGAATATTATAGCATATGAAAGCATTATATTTAATATATATAGAAAAGGAAGTGCTATTGAATATACATGGAAATAAAAAAAAATGTGCATCAAAGTACATACATGTATAAAGGGCATAAAACATATCCTAACAAGGCTTTTTAAACATAAAGACATCATAAACATCATACCATTAACAATAAACAATATAGAAATACGATCATTGTCTAGCATATCATCATGAGAAGAAGAATAATTATCATCACTATAAAGTATAAAGGAGTCCATAATATGTTTAAGATCTAATATATAATAAGAAATCCTAGAAATGACCAGATTTAAAATGTAAGGAGAAAATATAGTATCAAAACCCTAGGGTGTGTTAGGTAGGTGATGCAAGAGAATCACTAGGCATTATGGAAACCTTGTACCATGTCTGGAAGAGTGGATTTTGTGGTTAAGTTCAGTTGTTTATTGGTCTATTAGTTTGTGGTTATCAGTTTGTGATAGAGAATGTTAGCGCATTTCACTGCATTGGAAGATTGATTCTTGTGGTTTTGGGATTAGTTCTATTTGTGGTTTATGGATCTATTGTTTATGTTTTAGGAGATTTGGATGAGTAGAAGATTGTAAGATAGTATGTGAGTATCTATAGGTTGATAATTGTGTAGAGTTGGGACTATTTCTATTTGTGGTAGGTTATATAGAGTTTGTGACAATAGATGAATATTTGTGTGGTTTTAAATAACCATTGGTGATGTATGTCATGTATTGTGTGGAGGTTCTCCACTATTATACCATTTGAATTTGTAAATTTGTTATTTTCAATTTGTGACACGTTTCATGTGGTTTAAGGGTTTGCACTATCTTGTGCCAACATAGGTCATTTGGGAAACTTGAGGATGGTATATATACTTAGTTGTGAGAGTTTGAAAGTAAGCGAAGAAGACAAAATGGGGTAGGATCATAGAGAGTAAGTATTTCGATAGCGAGGGGTGAGGTCTAAGAGGTTGAGTGAAGGAACAAGGAATATGATGTGGGGTACAATCTAAGGAAGCATATAGGAAGTTAGAGGATGTAATTACTAGAGTGCTAAAGTTATATTATATTTGAATTATCATTGTGTAGCCCATGCAGTAGGTTCTAGAAGCGGTGTTTTGATAGTTTAGTTATTCTGTGCATATAAGAAGCCATTGTGGCAACTATCCATTTTTTAATCTTAATTGTAATCAAATGGATCTAGCTTGGCATGTAAGAGGGACCATTGTGGCAAATCATATGGTTGTAAACATGGTGATAATCATGAAAGCTTATATAAATGAGAATGTTGTTATTTCTATGAGTTCTTTGTTGTTTGTGGTTGTTTGTGTGTGATGTTGTGTTGGCTGCACAGTTGGACAACCATTCCTTGGACCCGCCTACAATGACTGCACCAGTAGGGATCAAAGATATCTCACAATAAAGTCCAAACCCCAAGAGATAGATAAAGAAACAATAAGCACAAATGATGAAGGATAAACCCTAAGTTGTGTATGAATGTCCGATTCACCATTTTAATGTAATGAAAATAATGCTTTTGAACTAAAATTTTCTAAGGAGAAATAATCAAAGAATAAGAAAACCCTAGGATGTATAACTTCGATTAATAATAGATGTAGTGATTAATGTGGGAATTAAATAAACTAAATGTGATACTTAAGCTTGAATCCCAAAGAGTGGAACATTTTGCAAATTATGTCAAAAATTGATTCATCAATGTGTGAAAATTTTAGGGCTTTGTAGACAAACACCTTAGAATCTAAAAATTGACCATTCTTCATTATGGTTCTGTGAGGACCGCCCTTTTTACTTCTGTTCTTATGACTATTTATATTGCTGTTATTGATACTTTTTATATTTGTGGGATAGCAGTTCCCAGATTTGTCAAAACTATTAAACTTTATTATGATTTCGAAAAAACTAATTGGGTGATGTTTGGATAAGTTTACATTTCAGAAAAGTTAATTAGGTGATGATGGAAAATTGTAATATGATTTCATTTATGTTAATTAGAACTATGTCATGATAATGCATGTTTTTAAGTTGCTTCGACTATGATGATTATATGTGGACACTGATCTTGTAATTTAGTGTGCAGGATTTACTAATCGAACCACAGATTTCGGAGATCATTCCACACCTTGTTATTGTTATTCCCTTTTAAGCCGATCTGGTTCCACGAGGAACCAAGATCTTTCTGTGTTTGATGTGATGTTGTAATGTGGTCTTTCGTATGGTCGAGTGGGTTTGGTTACCCTCTTGTAACAATATTTTATGATTTGTGTTGTAAAAAGTTTGAATTTGAATTTCTTTATTTTATTTAAATCTTTGAGGCCTTTTCATGTGCTTTACCTTGACCATGGGTGTCCTGAATGGGTTAAAGTTGACCCTGGGTTATACCCCATGGGTCCAGGGGCCCATTTGGCATGGGTAACCCTTGAGTAACCTCCATCTAGTCATCTTAACTTCCCCCTGAAGTTAAGTGGCGAAAATTGGAGGTATGGAGGGGACATGATGGGTTGTACCAACACCCAACCCATCCCTCTTCAATCCCCAAGGTAAGAGATGACTACAAACCCATCTATTATTGAAGGATTGACTTGAAGTCACCTTCTCCATTAGTGAGATTCCCCCATGTGTTGTGGGGCCATCCATGTGAAGGAGGGAAGAAGAGGCATGGGTCACCTGTCTTTTCCTCCTTTAACTCTTTTTATTTCTCCCATGCGTAAGAGAAATGACATGAGGAGAGGGATAAGGAGTACTCTAGGGATGGGTGAGTGACATAAGCCACCAGGACAGAATAGTGGTTTTGGGGGAGGGTGAGGAGGTGACAAGTGTCACCTCCCCATTCCTCTAAACTGATAAGCATTTTGGGTTATTTGTTTCCAATTTTGGGATGAGAGGGAGTTAGTTGAATTTTGGGAGAAGTTTTATTATTATTGCCAAAAATAGAAAAGTTAGCTTGGAGGAGAGGAAAAGAGAGAGAAGTTGGTGGCTAAGGTTGGAAGAGAACTCAGTGGAGCTCTGCAACAGTTTCATTCCAGGAGGGCTTTGTAAGGTTGGTTTCATTTTTACCTTTCTTTCGTATATCTGAATGTGTATGTAAAGTGTGTGAAAGATGCTTATTTGTTTGTGTTTTAGAGTTGTTTTCTGTGGGGTTTGTTGTCAGGTTGTTTGACCGAGCTTCTCCCACTTGGGAGAAATGCTCATCAAGTTTGGGGTAGGGGAGGAGAGATCCTCCTCGGGTGCATACCTGTTTCCTTCTTTTAGGATGTTGAAAGCCTTGAGGGCATGTATCTGTGACTGTATCTTTGACTTGAGAGTCAAATACAGATTTCTTAAAAAATTTGTGATCAAACTTGGTTTGAGGCCAAGAGAAATTGTGTTGGTTAAAATATCTGTAAGGGTGACACTCTGGAGTCGAGTGTGTCCACTCTCCTGCCCCTTATGAAACTCACTGTAGTTGAGTTTCCGTGTTGTGTAATTTACCCACGAGTGTTTGTGTGCTTTGGGTTTGTTGTTGTTCCCTATTGTGAATTGGAGTGCTTGAGTTACCCAGGTGTGAGTATGGTCTCCCTAGCTCAGGGGTGACCCTCTTGCGGGTCTACGGAAGGGAGGAGAGCTAGATGAGTGGTGTTTTCTTCTTTGTTTGTCTTTGATACGCAAGTTTCCTCTTGGAGCTTATGGTTGGAGTTGGAGAAGTTATATTTATGAAGAAACAGTTTATTCTTCTCTGTCATGAGAATTAGATCATGTTCATTTCATAAGAGTTGAAGAGAGAGCACCTCTCTTGATATTGTTGTAACTTATTGACACCCTGGGAGTGAAGGAAATCACTCCCTGATCTTGTTATTGATGGACTTTTACTTGGTTGTTACAAGCTATCTGTTGTATGTGGTTGGGAGAAGGAAGTTCATATCTCCCTTAGAGTGTGTAGAAGATGTGGAAAGTTAGTTGTATGTTTCCATGGTTTAAAATTATCTCTTGCTATATGCAGTGGAAGAGTTAACTTTTCTGTAATATGAATGTTGTAAACAAATGCCTTAAATTTTCAAGTTAAGTTGCTTTGTAAACTTTTTCTAAATAGCAATTTTATTGTGTTTAATGTGTTATTGAAAGGAAGAGTTCATTACTTATTTGCAATCTAATCTGAGCTTGTTTATGTAATCATAAGAATAGAACTGCTTAACTAGTTGAAAGGTCAGTTTTATAGTTCATTGTTATAATGGAAAAGACAGTTTTAAATGATTAAGTTTTCTTCTTCATAAATGATGGTTTCAGCTATTTTTGTAAAGTTTAGAGGAAGTCTAGTATGTATCTACTTCTGTTTAAAGATTAGGATGGAAGGAATTTTAATGATAAAATATTGTAATTTTAAAAAAAAAATGTGCATCTCCTTGGTAAAATTAGTCATTCATTTTATCTTATTGAGAAGTTTTGTTCTCTGTTAGAACAAAAAGAGAGGAGAGATAAAAGTGTATATATATATATATATATATATATATATATATATATATATATATATATATATATACTTCATTAAGTTCTTAATTATTCATTTTATAAGAATTTGAGAAAAAACTGAATAACACACTGTATTTGTGAAATTTGAGTTTTATATATATATATATATATATATATATATATATATATATATATATTAGAATTGTTATATATTTAATCTTTTTATTTGTTAAACAAAAATTTGAGACAATGTAAATATTATTGAGAGACATCATGCAAATATTATATATATATATAAATATACATATATATATAAATATATATATACATATATATATATACATATATATATATATACATATATACATATACATATATACATATACATATATACATATACATATATACATATATATATACATATATATATATATATATCATTAAATATTACTGAGGCGCGAATTAATACTCATTAAAAATCGAAATAAACAATGCGAATTTGAGTTGCTGTGTATTCACAGTCAACGTTTTGTTTTTTTTTATTTATGGGCGGTGGGGTTGGAAACCCCACCACGCCGTTGATAGACACAAGGTGTGGGGGGGCGGAGCCCCACCCACACCCCACTGTATGGGATGTGGGTGGGGCTTCGCCCACCCCACATCCCCCTCCTTTAGATTCGCGGCCGCCTGCAGGCCGCTAACCCCACACCCCCGCCTATGTTTAAATGCGGCCACCGCATCCGCGTATTTCCCTCTCCCCACGGCAGTGCCTCCGCCACAGAACCTCTCCTCCGCCATGCCATACCTTTTGCGCGGGCTCTAAACTCACCACTCCACACCACCGCTGTCACAATCCGTGCGCCACCTCTGCATTCGGCCTCTCCTCTGCCATGGTCGCGCCACCGCCGCCGCTACCCTTGTCCTCTACCAAACAAAGAATATATCAGTTAGGGTTTTTTTTTTAAGTGATGAAACAAACAACCAAAGAAAATTATGTTATATTCCTTGGTTTGGCTTTAATTTTATAAAGAGGAGAACCTCTTATAAATAACAACAATGGTATATAATTGTAGATGTAAATATATATTTATATATATATATATATATAAAATTATATTATATAAAAAAAATAGAAGATTAGAAATAGTATAAGAGATAAATAATTTATTAAAATAACCTAACAATTGTAATAATAGTAATTATAATAAACAACAGTAATTATAACAACAGTAATTATAAATAGGAGAAATGTAATTGAGTATATATATGTTTATATATATATATACGATCTTATATAAATATACATATAAATATATCGTTACATATTTATATATATTTTTTTAATTACGACTTTCAGAGAGGTCGTTTTCCCTTAACGATAATAAGAGAAAATAAAATTATAATTTAACGAGAGCATAAAGGAATATACTGTATTACTCCGGAAAGAGTTTCTCGGAAGTTTCAACTATCAACGTAATTTCAATAACCGGGAAAATGAAGAGGAAAATTACACGTCACCTTGCTTAAAGGATCACTAGAAATAAACTTAAGAAGCCATCACAGACATTCCATGTGAGACCATTTTAATCTCAACTGTAGTAAACGTCCACATAAGTAAACCTGTAAGAGAGTCAGAAGAAGAAAAACTAACATTGGAAAACACAGAGGAGAAAATGCGCGACATTTCCCACATGGGATAAGAGAACTAAGTTGATGGACCATACCGCTAAATTTGCTTAGGAACAAGTTTAATTAATACAAACGAAGAGGAGAAACCTAGATTCGGAGAAGACTAGGAGACTGGGTCCAACGAAGTAGTAAACCAACCTATGTGACCTGGACCATCCGGAAATTAGGTTTAATGTCAACAATAGATACAGTGATAACCCTGATTGATGTCAAATATGAAGAAAGGACCGGATAAACATAAAGAAAGCATAGAAAACGAAAGAGAGAGAGATCGAAATATAAACAAACTAAATTATCAGAGAAATAGTTAAGGTGAGCGCGATAAAAATACAATCAAAATTAAGACCCAGAGAAAAGGGAAGATAGAGCAAACAAACCGCCTTGTTGAGAATGCTAAGTCGAAGGAGGAGTATATTTCAGGAAACAAGAGAGGAGACAGACAACCGTGCCTTGCTGAAAAATGACTCAATAGGGAGATCACGAGTCGGTTTAGTCGGAATAAGGCGTCGTGGGAAGTTGTTAATCTATCAGTGAACCACGTGCGTAATATAGGGTTGAGTAATTCCCACTTACGCCGTAAGGCGTTATGCTGCCGGAATCTGCCGAGACTTAGATTTAGGAACCTTGATATTAAAAACCTTGTAGTGAAGTTAACAGCGTCGTAGAGACCCCCTTGTTGGTCTGCTCACGTCTAGTTGCACGCAATTGTACTTGTACCCCGCCGACAACTGTAGTGTTTTCGCCTTGAGCGAACACCACCGAGCATGCTTACGCATGCGAGGGGGTTTTTAGGGAAGCATGAGAAATTTTTTTGATATTTCGTGTCATAACCACATGACAAATGTGGCTATGACACGAGTGATGTGTGTTGTGACCACATGGAAAATGTGGGCATGACAGGTTCAGGTGGTGCATGTAGAAGTGAACATGGAACACAAAAATGAACCTAACCCACATAATTGAATTGGTAGAAAAATTGATAATTGTTGTGGTTGTGCCTTGACTTGATATATTCATGTTTAGAAAATGATGTCAATAAACATTATTGGGAACTTGCTAGACAAAGATTTTTTGTTCTTTGGTCAAGCTCCTAGGCAGGTTGATTCAATAACAATAAACAAAGATCATTTTCGAAAAATGAGTAGTAATATAATATGCTTCTAGGATGCTGATGCAATGCTAATAGAATCACTTTTATCTTTTACAATTGATATCTAGATGTCCTCCAAGATAATTCAAATGAATTAAAGTTAGTTCTTAAATAGACTACCCTATCATGCATTTGAAATAATTCACACTTTGGTAAGCTCATAAGAGCTAGTAGGAGAGAGAACAAGGGCCCAAATTTTAAAATTCAATTATAAAGTTTAGGATTTAGGTTTGTGTGCATAGACAATGATTTGAATCAATTCCACATTTGCAAATCTAAACTAAGATGATAAATAAATAAACAGAGGTGTGGATCATAAACATGTGTGATGATAAAGACAGACTAAAATAAAGTTATTCACCAACTTCCATACAAAATGTCAAACTTACACACTAGTCAATATATTAAAACAATAAAACAGCTTAATTACTATGAATCCAAAACATAGAGAAGAATGGCATGATTATGTAATTCTAAAAGGGAGTAGAATAAACAAGTTTGAACTCAGAGTTATTATAGTGCTCGGGAATTGTCTCGAAATTTTCTTGAAGTGTCCGTTGTTCCTATCGGCGTATCCCTTCAAACTTCTATGGGTGCAAGTGAAGATGAGAGCAATTACCATTTTGTGAAGGTGAGAGCGATTACCATGTTCATGATGATGCAGAGCAGGTGATGCATTATACAATGAAAGCTCAAAAAATTGCAAATCTGGCAAGGAATGTGGCTGCTGGGATTCGAGCCCAGGTCTTCACGGCCACAACGTAGAATTCTCACCACTAAACTACAGCCACTGATAAGACAAATGCCGCAAAATTTATTTTCACATAAATAAACGTCATATTGCGGTGTTTAACCTGGTGTGTCGTGGGCTTGATGGATGCCTACGCCACACGGTGGGCGTAAATTTATTTTCTGTTTTCCGGTTTGGTTTGTGCACAGCGATGGTCCTTCTCTCTGTAATAGCGAAAGGGATTTTGCAACCCACGGGTCAGTGCTGTTTACTAGACAGCCAGACCATCTCTCTCCAAATATAATACAGCTGATCATCTACTGATAGAAACAAGGCAGCAAGCAGCTCACCTACCTATAGAGTAAGAGATCATCTCGCTACACTGTGCCTTTCCAAGAATTATTTTAAATATGACTAGATCTTATATTTTCGCATCGTGGCCTATTATCTCAGTTGGTTAGAGCGTCGTGCTAATAACGCGAAGGTCGCAGGTTCGAGACCTGCATATTTGATTAATATCCTATCACTTATTCTTTAGTGAAATTAATACCATACTTGTCTGCAATCATATTGCTTGCTTATCCTCCTCTACTGATATCAATTGCAATAAATTAAATGTTGCTGTTGCTTCTACATCAATCACATTCTGTCCAATTAAGTCGTTTTAGCATAAATATGCCAAATTTTCAAAGCTACATTGTATACCCAAGTTGTTGTTCATTATAGCTTTCACTTCTTAGAAATTTTGCAATCGGTACTCTTATTGCAATGGATATCTTTGCAACAACACTACCCCGGCTTGTTCTATGGCAATAGGTTTTTTCCCTCGTATTGAACAAAGTTGGATTACAAAAGTATAGGATAAGAAGTACCCCAAGGACAAAAACAAGTTCAAGACTCAGTTACAAGTAGATATTTCAAACATTACATCTTTTCAATGATCAATGTGGGACTAAACATGAAACTTAAATGCAATTTTTTTGAATAATTTGATGTACCACATAATGTTGCAACTTATATTTCTTGGATCATGTAGTGTTGAACCAGCCACTATAATGGACGAAGTCTCTGAAGTGATGGCATTAACACCCCTGACAAGCCCTTCTCTTGTGGGAGATCTCTGTAGATAACCTGTAAATAGAGTCGGGCAAATTTGCACTTCCATATTTTGGGAGGAAACAAAATGAACATGAGAGAGGTTGCAGTTGAAGGAATTGAAGTATCTCTTGGAGAAGTGTCCAGGCAAGGATTTGGGAGTTGGCATCATCTTTAGACTTCCAAAGGTGAGCATTGAATTTGGAGCATATAACATTACTAAAGAGGTAGTTCGACTTGATGTTAAGGCATGGGACAAGGAGAAGTGTAGGAAGAAGTTCCAAGTAGATTTTCTTGAGGGGGAAGAAGGAGAAATGTTGAGACGAGAACTAATGCTAATCTTTGAGGAAGTTGCAAGGATTTGGGGTGGATAACATGATGCAAAACTTCATGGGACAAGGGATATGACAAACTCGGTCACCTACTTATCACAATAGGATAGATCAAATTGGGAACAAGTGTGGTCGCAAGAGTTTCCGGTGAGAGTTGGGTAGTACCAAATATCACTGAATTGGTGAACACCTCTATGAAAGATGTAGTTAGGTTGTGGATGAAGAGATAATGCCAAGGGCTTCCTATCATGGTGGATCAAATTGTTCCATGAAGTGGATGAAGTGATGAAACTTAAATCATGTCTAAGAGAGGTAGCATTCCAAGTTCTTGGGAACAAGTGTGAACCTAGAGGAGATTCGAGTGAGAGCTAAGTAGTCCCAAAGATCACTAAATTGGCAAATGGCTCTATGAAAGATGTAGTCAAACTCTGGATGAAGAGATGATGTCGAGGGCTTGTTATCATGGTGGATCAATTTGTTCCACCAAATAGAGGAGGTAGAGAAACTCAAATAATGTTTGAGAGAGGTGGCCTTCCAATTTAGGAACTTGGAATGCCAAGATTTCCACACACTAACAAGGGGGGAAGGGGAAACCTTGATGCTAAAGAAGGGAGCTAGAAGAAGATATTCCTCCTAATTAACCATATGCCACTTGCCCTTGATAGAAATTGAAGCTACACTATGCCCAACATAGATTTTTCAAGGTTATTCCCATTGGATAACTCTAGTGGTCCTTTTGGAGATAAGATAGATTCCTTGAGTTTTAGGATCTATGATTCTTAATCCTCCTCTATTTTTAGGTTGAATGTAGTGAATCCACAAATTAGCTATGTTGCCAAGAGTGCCATCCCATTTGGACCAAAGAAATTATCAATTCAACTTAGTAAGTTTATCATAGCACCTATTGGAAAACATTCTATAGTAGGATAAGGAAACATGAGTGACCAAGAAAATCTTGTTGGCCACTTGAACTTAGCCAACAAAAAAGAGGAACTTGTTTCCCCAATGTAAGAGTTTAGATTTAAACCTATTCATAAACCATTTCCATGTGTCTGCCAATGATACTTCATGACCAAAGGGAATACCAATGTATGTTGTGTTGATGCCCTATTTGGTGTGTTTCCATTTTGTAGGAATCCATAATGGAGGAGGAGAAGTTTGGGTCATAAAGAAATCTATCTTGTGCAATCATATTGCTTGCTTATCCTCCTCTACTGATATCAATTGCAATAAATTAAATGTTGCTGTTGCTTCTACATCAATCACATTCTGTCCAATTAAGTCGTTTTAGCATAAATATGCCAAATTTTCAAAGCTACATTGTATACCCAAGTTGTTGTTCATTATAGCTTTCACTTCTTAGAAATTTTGCAATCGGTACTCTTATTGCAATGGATATCTTTGCAACAACACTACCCCGGCTTGTTCTATGGCAATAGGTTTTTTCCCTCGTATTGAACAAAGTTGGATTACAAAAGTATAGGATAAGAAGTACCCCAAGGACAAAAACAAGTTCAAGACTCAGTTACAAGTAGATATTTCAAACATTACATCTTTTCAATGATCAATGTGGGACTAAACATGAAACTTAAATGCAATTTTTTTGAATAATTTGATGTACCACATAATGTTGCAACTTATATTTCTTGGATCATGTAGTGTTGAACCAGTCACTATAATGGACGAAGTCTCTGAAGTGATGGCATTAACACCCCTGACAAGCCCTTCTCTTGTGGGAGATCTCTGTAGATAACCTGTAAATAGAGTCGGGCAAATTTGCACTTCCATATTTTGGGAGGAAACAAAATGAACATGAGAGAGGTTGCAGTTGAAGGAATTGAAGTATCTCTTGGAGAAGTGTCCAGGCAAGGATTTGGGAGTTGGCATCATCTTTAGACTTCCAAAGGTGAGCATTGAATTTGGAGCATATAACATTACTAAAGAGGTAGTTCGACTTGATGTTAAGGCATGGGACAAGGAGAAGTGTAGGAAGAAGTTCCAAGTAGATTTTCTTGAGGGGGAAGAAGGAGAAATGTTGAGACGAGAACTAATGCTAATCTTTGAGGAAGTTGCAAGGATTTGGGGTGGATAACATGATGCAAAACTTCATGGGACAAGGGATATGACAAACTCGGTCACCTACTTATCACAATAGGATAGATCAAATTGGGAACAAGTGTGGTCGCAAGAGTTTCCGGTGAGAGTTGGGTAGTACCAAATATCACTGAATTGGTGAACACCTCTATGAAAGATGTAGTTAGGTTGTGGATGAAGAGATAATGCCAAGGGCTTCCTATCATGGTGGATCAAATTGTTCCATGAAGTGGATGAAGTGATGAAACTTAAATCATGTCTAAGAGAGGTAGCATTCCAAGTTCTTGGGAACAAGTGTGAACCTAGAGGAGATTCGAGTGAGAGCTAAGTAGTCCCAAAGATCACTAAATTGGCAAATGGCTCTATGAAAGATGTAGTCAAACTCTGGATGAAGAGATGATGTCGAGGGCTTGTTATCATGGTGGATCAATTTGTTCCACCAAATAGAGGAGGTAGAGAAACTCAAATAATGTTTGAGAGAGGTGGCCTTCCAATTTAGGAACTTGGAATGCCAAGATTTCCACACACTAACAAGGGGGGAAGGGGAAACCTTGATGCTAAAGAAGGGAGCTAGAAGAAGATATTCCTCCTAATTAACCATATGCCACTTGCCCTTGATAGAAATTGAAGCTACACTATGCCCAACATAGATTTTTCAAGGTTATTCCCATTGGATAACTCTAGTGGTCCTTTTGGAGATAAGATAGATTCCTTGAGTTTTAGGATCTATGATTCTTAATCCTCCTCTATTTTTAGGTTGAATGTAGTGAATCCACAAATTAGCTATGTTGCCAAGAGTGCCATCCCATTTGGACCAAAGAAATTATCAATTCAACTTAGTAAGTTTATCATAGCACCTATTGGAAAACATTCTATAGTAGGATAAGGAAACATGAGTGACCAAGAAAATCTTGTTGGCCACTTGAACTTAGCCAACAAAAAAGAGGAACTTGTTTCCCCAATGTAAGAGTTTAGATTTAAACCTATTCATAAACCATTTCCATGTGTCTGCCAATGATACTTCATGACCAAAGGGAATACCAATGTATGTTGTGTTGATGCCCTATTTGGTGTGTTTCCATTTTGTAGGAATCCATAATGGAGGAGGAGAAGTTTGGGTCATAAAGAAATCTATCTTGTGCATGGAGAGTTTCGAACCCAAGGCAACACATAAGAGATCCAAAACTTCAGTAACATTAGTAACCTCATCTACACTATTATTAAGAAATAAGAGCTTGTCATCTACAAAGTGAGAGTTAAGCATGAAGGAGTTTTGTGGGAGAGAGATGCTTGAAAATAAGCCCCATTTGTTTAGCTTAGAGAAGGTAGCCCATAGCATCAATAATTAGTACATTGGGGAAGGGTGAAAGGGGGCATCCTTGGTGGATGGAGTGTTAAAGCAAGATTGACGAGGTAGGCAACCATTAATAGCAAGGAAAGCAATAATGTCTACAAATAACATTTGTATATGAGAAAGCAATATATGTCCAAATCCAAGCCAATGAAGCATTTTGAAAATAAAGGGCTAGTGAATGTGGTCATAGGCTTTATCTAAGTCAAGTTTAACCAAGAGAGGATCATGTGGAGCACCATTTGTTTAGCCCACTCAACATTCTCCTCAAATGGAATGAGATTATCTAGAATGCATCTACCACCTATGGAACCAATTTGGTTTGGCCAAATGGCATTCTAAACCACATATTTAATGTGGAGAAAAAGATGTGTCTATGATCTTATAGGAAGTGTTAAGGGTATGTGAATGGAAATGAGGGACCAAAAGGGGGTCAAAATTGGGCATTTTTTCCTAAAATTACTAAAAATTGATAAATTCAAGATAACCACGCTCAAACTTTGAAGATGTGACAAGAATAGAGTGGTCAGAATTTAGTTTCTAAACTATTGTTAAAAAAATGGTGGAGATTAAGAGGGTCAAATAGGGGGAGTACACAAAGTGTTTATGTTTTTGTCAAAAAATATAACATAGTGTATGATGTGCTCCCCCTAAAATGTTGACTTTTTAAAATATATCACAAATCTCTTCGGTGAAAAATTAGCTAACATCACATAGTTTTTGCTTAATTTTTCTTCTACTTTTAAATGAATATCTGATTTTTTACTAAATTTCAAAATGGACATATTCCCAAAAATGAAAAATTGAGTGTGCTCCCCCCTTACTTGTTTGAAAACTAATCAAAAATTATTATTTTTCAATGTGTATAGAATAGAGTCTAGAATGTAAAAAAGTAATTTGTTTCAAATTTGGATGAGCAGATAAAAATGACACCAAAAACACAATATATAGGTTTTTTTGTAAAAAATAAACACTAACAAAAAAAATTGAAGATGAAAACGTTAATATTTCTAGATTTTAGAAAAAAAATATATGGTTAGAAAGGTAATAGAGAGCTCAAAGTCATTGTAGCATTTTTTCAAATTAACATTGAAAAATGTGCAAACCTAATAGAGAGCACACTGAATATTTACTTGTTTTTGTATATGTTCTAGAAAACATGTATTTGGACATGTGGCATGTAGGTCAAACCCTTTGGGTTGGATGTTCAAAGGAATTTTCCAAAGCAAGTTATAATGCATACACATTATAAGATGCTTATATAACGCGTATGCATTTTGGTTTACATAAAAAATAGAGCAATGGTTTGAAAAAAGGTGAAACTCATGATTCTAGACCCACTTGCTCTATTTATTCCTATGTACTGCATGTTTTGCAACATATAATCAATTTTTTCATGCTTTTGAAGAATTACAATAATTGTTTGACGAAACTATTTCATTTTTTTCCTTGTATTGATGTAAAAGATTCTAATTGCATATTTTAAAATTGAATTTTATATTATAAATCAATGTTTCATATTTTAAGGAATTTGAATAATTATTTGACAAAACTAACTAATTTTTCCATCTTGCATTGTCATTTAAACATTCTAATTGCATGTTTTTTGTTTGAATTTAATAAATTGTCAATCATTATTTTTATTATTTTGACAAATTGTATTAAATTGATATAAAATTCAACATCATTGCAAGGAAAAAAGTAAAAACGCACACCGGAGGAGCACAAAGTTGAGAATGTGAAGAAAAGAAAACAAATGAGACAACTTTGTGAAAATAAGAAACTGAACTCCACATATGAAGATATACCATCTTTGCCAATTCAATTAGTTCTTGAAACATCCATTGGAGCCATGGAGGAGAAGATTTTAGAGAAACAAATCCAACAAATGCAAAAAACTTCGTGCAATTAAAAAATTGAATCTTGGAGTTGAAGGTACATCATCTTTGCCATCTCAATCTAATATTGTAGAAAATCCTCAAACACCAATTGAATTAATAAATAATGAAACAACCAATAGTGATGCAATTTCAAACATAAATTTAGATGTTATGTTACACTAGTTGATCAATCTATTGAAAGCGTAGAAAATTTACCAAATTCTGAAGATGAACAAAATTAGTGTAATGAATAAATTTTATCTAATGAATCAAGTTTACCATTGAGAACACCTTCAAGAATTTTGCGTAAAAAACTTAAGTTTTTAATTGAAATTGATGAGAACATTCTAAAACCAATGACTGATAAGATTCCTGAACACTCTAAAATATGAAACACTGATACATAGGATTCTAGGTCTTAAGTCAAAGTCATGAGGTTTAGTTAAGGTTTTAGGGTTCTTTTGGTCATGAAAAACCTAGGTTTCTTTTAAACTAACGTTGTAGGTTGCTCAATAATGCAACAGAGTATCCTTATGTGCTTGTGTATCTAAACAAACTCATGAAAAATGTAGATAAGTGTATGGAGAGGTGAAAATATTAGGTTTTCTCCTTACCGATCTCTTGAAAAACACATTATATATTTCAAAATTGCTAGGATACACAATATGTTTTCAATTGGTTAGGGTTTTGATAGAACATGGGGTTTGTAGAAAAGATCCTTTGTTCTTGGACATTCTCAATGATATATGTGTTACCAAAAGCACCATCAAAGCAATGTACAAGGCATTCTATAGTCTTGAAATACTTTAGGGGGTCTTGTGAACAATATCAAGAAATTCACTTAGATCTGCAGATATGTGAGGAAAGTTTGATTGAGAAACCTAGGGTTTTAAGAGCTCCAAAAGTCATGACAGGACATTGAAGGGTCTGTGTAGTATCATTATGATGTTGTAGAACCAAGTGAACTTATGTAGAGTTTCTAAGTCAAGTGTGAAGACTAGTAGAGAGCTCTTTTTTAATTTTTTTTTTGGGAAGCATTGTAACTCAGTTTTTTAGAGAAAGATAGCATTGTAATCTCTATTTTTTTAGAGAAGAATATCATTTCAGACTTGTACCAGGTGTTGTAATACCCTTTTTTTATCAATAAAAGAAAGCATTTTGCCTTCTCAAATTCTTCATATTGTGTGAAATCATGAAATGACTGATGTGGTTCTATGATATCTTATGTGTCCTTAATTCCATGTCTCATTTTAAGGCACCTTTATGCAAAAATATGCATGTTATGCAGGTGATAGTTTATGTTATTGAGTTATGCAGTCTTTAGTTGTGAGAAACACCCAGTTTCCTTCTAAAAACTATTAAAACTCCAACTTTCCTATGGAATACTGATGCATAGATATGTCAAAAATTGAGTTGTGCCTAGTTTAGCTTGTTTATTGAACATATTGTGTATGTCAAACAATAGTACAAGTCATAAACATCTAGTGTATCAACTCATTTACCATTTAAGTTCAGTTTTGTATCATGTTCTATCCCTTTTCCCAACAAACAACAATAGTTTAGAGTCAGTCTTGGGTGATCCATCAAGGGAACCAACCCTCTTTGGAGGTTCATTTCAGTCATAGGTCACCCACAACCTTGAAGTGATCCCATTGTATCAACTGGGTGAAGAAGCTTGAAGATCTTCTTCAAGGGTACTGTTGGGAATTAAGGTGTCTCAACCTTGGCAATTCCTATATTATTACATTGTATTTATTTATTTATTTCCTATTGTATAAATTTGGATGGAAATCCTATGTTGTCATATTGTGGGAGTTGGCATGGTGATGTGTCATCCTACATGGCATATATGACCACATGTAATTTTGTCCACACATGAGGAGATAGGCATCCCACTTAGTGGTAGGAATATTTTTCCATGTGTTGGCATCTTGGATGTTGTGTAAGGGAATGTTGACCGTAACAGTCATGATGGATTCCTATGACGAAGTTATGACATGTAAGAGTCAGAAATCGAAGCTTGTAAGATAGGTGAAGACATGTGTCATGAAGCATCTTTGAAAAAGGCATCTTTGGGCGCCCCAAGGTGGACTATGACATCTTGTAAGAGAATATGTTATTTATAACCTGTGTATGATAGATTCTCTTACAGCTGTAAGTTATGATAGCTATGACAGATTCTATGATGGTCGTAAGAGTCATAAGAGCATCTGTCATAGCCCATTTTAGAAATAGGCGACCTCTTTGGTATGGGGTGTGTGGACAAGTGTTAGATGCATCTTCCAATGTTGACCAAGTGTCCATAGGCATGGGTTTTGGGCCATAAGGCCAAGTTGGACGCCCATTCCAAGATAGAGGCAATTTTGCCTTGTATTTTCTATATAAACAGGTGCTTTGAGGAGGAGTTGGATTATGTGATTGACAGGTACTGTTATGCTACCGGATTGACTCCAGACACGAGTGTCGAAGACTATTGAGAGCTTGCATTGCAAGTGTATTGTAAACCATATTCAGTTTTGATAATACATTTTGCAGGGTTTTGAGTGTGTGGTTTTTCACCCAATAAGGGTTTTCCCCACGTTATATCTTGTCTCTCTTCTTCTGTCTTCTTTATGGTTCTATGTGTATTGCTGCAATATCTCTATTATATGTTTCATGTTGCTATAATTGTAAAGATTAAATTGAATTTGCATAGCCCTCCTCTCATTAGATTAATGTAGAAAGCAATTTCCGCACACCTAGCTTCCTTTCAGGTGCAACTCAGAGTGATAACAGTTTTTGGCATGCCTGGTGGGACAACTCAGATCTAAGTTGGGGTTAAAATTGAGAAAATTGGTATTGTTCTCAGCATATTTCAAGCATTTACTAGTACCTGATGACTATAAAAGTTCAAATCTACTAGTATAAATAGTTCAAGTTGTACAAAGAACATCAAGGATCAATATTTTGGTGGTGTTCTCAATCTTTTCCTTCATGTGAAGCTTTCCAATCACTTGGTGTTCTATTGGTATGTACTTGATTTTTATTAAATCAAACCTATTTGTTCTTGCTATATAAGAATATTACAATGAAGTTTATATCTTGTCTCTCTTCTTCTATCTTCTTTCTAGTTCTATGTGTATTGCTGCAATATCTCTATTATATGTTTCATGTTGCTATAATTGTAAAGATTAAATTGAATTTACATAGCCCTCCTCTCATTAGATTAATGTAGAAATCAATTTTCACACACCTAGCTTCCTTTCAGGTGCAACTCAGAGTAATAACAGTTTTTGGCATGCCCGGTGGGACAACTCAGATATAAGTTGGGGTTAAAATTGAGAAAATTGGTATTGTTCTCAGCATATTTCAAGCATTTACCAGTACCTGATGACTCTAAAAGTTCAAATCTACTAGTATAAATAGTTCAAGTTGTACAAAGAACATCAAGGATCAATATTTTGGTGGTGTTCTCAATCTTTTCCTTCATGTGAAGCTTTCCAATCACCTGGTGTTCTGTTGGTATGTACTTGATTTTTATTAAATCAAACCTATTTGTTCTTGCTATAAGAGAATATTTCAATGAAGTTTCAGCTTGTTTGAGGTTCTAGCATGTCAAACTTTCAAGGAAAATATGTTCCTTTGCCTCCCTTATGTCAAAATATAGTTTTTGAACCTTCCTATCATCCATATCAAATTGAGAATGTTGTTGATTTCATCCCTAATAGCCCTGTCATAGTAAGATATGACCATGCTCATCAAGCTTACCTCCCACGCACCCCTACTCAACCTTCTTGGTAACCTATCCTTGCTTATGATCAGCCTCAAGAAAACTATTTTTCTCATAACCAACATACTTATTCTCCTAATCAGCCTTAGGATGTTCACAACATGAGCATTAGAGATATCACGTTAAACTTACAAAAGAAACTAGATGATGTTAAAAAAGAGCAAGAGTATAGTTTGTAGTAGGAAGAGCTTGCTTATTAAGGTTATCGACACCAGCAGGAGAGAGAGGTACAAGTGAAGTGTGAACAAGAGTTTTTGGATAAACAAATTGTGGCTAAAGAAGAAAAAAACAAGTGTTGGCTCAAATACAAAGGTATGAAACCCAATCAGCCCCTTGCATTCTTAGTTTTAGATCAACTCTTCTTACAACTATGAAACAACCTATAGAAGAGGAGGTTTCCAAGTTTAAAATCCCAAGTTTCAATCATGGAAAACCTTCTAAATCATCAAGTAAGTCCCCTTGCTTCAAAATTCCAAGTTTTATAAGCCCACATCCTTTGCAAGAGCTTATACATATGCAAACTCAACCTATTATCTCTCAAGAACAATTCATTCAAACTATCATACCAAATCAACTTCCTTGTCCTAGTATAATTTCTCTTTTCAAGGGTGGACCAATTGTTTGGCAAGCCAGTTGGTTTGATGAGGAAGAGGGGTTAGTTGAGAAAAAAGAAGAATCGTCTTTTGTCCATGAACTTGCATATGCTACAAAAAATGAGAAGTCAGACTTATTGCAAGAAGAAGATGAATATAATCAGCTGGAATAGTAGAATATAGGGCAACTAGATGGTGACAAAGAGGAAGAGTTTGTGTTCTTGTTTGATCAACTGCCTCACTTTGTTGACAAGGACATGAAGAGAGCATGTCAATGCTCACATCAGTTGAAGTTTTGAATCAACACGAGGATGTTGGAAATCTTGATAAGTTGCTGGTCCACAAAGACAAGAATGAGAATGGAGTCTCATCTTTGGAGGAAGAACACAAAAACAATCTTGTTTGGGAGGTTTGAGAGATTGATGTACATGAAACTACCTATTATGTTGAACAAGACATCAAATCAGAACCTATGCTCGAAAAAGATGATCTTGATGTTCTTATAAATCTCCAAGAAAGTTGTCTCATGCAAAAGAGTAAAGAGGAGTTGGAAGAAGATCTTTTTTGGGATGAGTTAGAAGACTTTTGTTCAAACTTAGATGTGAAATCAGCATCTCCTAAAACATAAATTCATGAGCATCATGAATAAAAGGTGGAAATGATCATGTTTCCAAATGATTCACTAGAGACAAAGCTTTCCAATCAATAGGATGATAGGGCAGCGGAGCATAAGGATGAGGTTAACACTAGTGTTCAAATATTTCCCTATCAAGAGGATGTCCTATCTGACATCTAGCTTAGAGGAAGTCACCATATGTTATACTTGATCTAGAGCACAACATTTGGCCTCTCAAACAACAAGATCAACTTGTTTATCCAATTCAAGATAGTTGCATTTCCAGTCAACTTGAGTGGGTAAGTGGATTTGTTCTCATTCTTGGAGAAGTGTTTCAATATTTTGTTGAATATCCATTTTTTCTGCATCCCTTTTTGGTTGCTTACAAACATGAACAATATTCTCAGTTGACCAGGAAAGTAAGTTAGTTTGACAAACCAGTCAATGGTTTTGTTTGATTGATCTTTCTTGTTGGTTAGTTTTAGGTTAGAATAGCTTTGTCATGGCTGAACATGGTGGAGACACCCAAGATCAAATAGAAAAACTAAGAATACTTCCACAAACAATATTGTACATAATAATCCTAAAATAATATTGACAAAAGTTGAATAAAATGTACATGAGTCTTGCTTAGATATGCAAGTGAGAGAAGGTTGGAAGGTAGGCCACAACTACTAACTAACCAAATTTCAGTGTGTCACTTGTGAGCTCAAGTGACAAGTGCTCATGCAAGTGACAAACAAATATGAAAGAGGTGTCTCACATAGCTAAGGACACATGTCAAAGTGATACAAACTCCTAAAAGACCTAAGTAAACTTAAGCTAAGTGTGAATAGGTCAATCCTTCTAAAAGGTGATATCTAAACTAGTTAGATAATGAATCTATTTACACTAAAACCCCCCTTAAGTGCAACTTAGGGAGTAGTGAAACAAATATGGGTGCCAACTGCTAGGCCATTTTAGGTACCCATGTACAAATGAATTTCTGAAAAACTAGAGAAAAGGAGAAAACCTTGTGGGAAAAATCCCTCTCCAAAAGAGAAATGATACATGATTGAATTATACAAGAGACAAAGAAGAAAAGGAGGACTCAACATGACCCCCCAAGGACTACTAATACTAATGTACAAAAAATGTTCCCCCATAGGAGAGAAAATAGAGAAGGTTGATGTGACACCCCAAAAAATGTGAAGGAATGAACTTCATGCAAAGAAATGTATCCTCCCAAATCTGATATGAGAAGACTAGCCATGCAGCCTCCTCTCAAAGTACCTACTGTAGAGTGTGTAGAAGCTCTAAACTAGATGTTGAAGATGTTCCACAAATGTTGAGCCACATTTATTCCCTTAGGAAGAAAAGGAACCACAGAAGTGTGTAAGTGATCTTCCCATTCCAAATATGATATTCATGCAAGAAGGATGAATGTATCTAAATGTTGCACATGATTCAAAGACATAAAGGAATCTCCTAAGAGCTTCTAAAAGGTCTCCAATCCATTGCCAAACTATGATTGAAGAAGAGGAGGATGAAATACAATCTTTGAAGAATAATATGGTGGTGCAACTCCATCGAAGCTGTCATCAAAGAGGAACTGAATATCCTCAATAGTGTCTTCCAAATCTGCAAGGTGTGATTATATGAAAAGGCACGAAATGTCAGATAGATATGCATCCCAATGTGGTTGATTTGGAACAACAATAATAATGCCTTGATTCAATGAATGACTATAAGTCAATTTGAATGTAACATCAGGAAATGGTTTGTCAATCTTACATAAGAGTTTAAAGGCAACATGTGAGAAATGAGGACACATTTCATCTCCATGTTGATTACTCCCACAATAGGTGCATTTTATTTTGCAGGTGTTAGACATGATCTAAGTATTTAGCAAAAATCAATGTAGAAATGCAAGATTCCCCCCTGATATGATTATGACTAGTTTAGAAGCCCCCCATAAAGATACGCAAGAAAGAAATTACTTGTTGAAGATTGGATGCTAAATCGACCGTTTATAATTTACAATGATTTTTACAAAATGTGCAATTTGAATCTTAAATTTGTTTACAATTTTCAATTCCTTGCAAAATTCAGAGCACTTAAAAAAAATTACTATTTTTTGATATTGTGAGCAAAAGGTATGCCCTGTTAAAAATTATGATTACAATTGGCTTTTGAGGTTAAAAAACTAGTCAAAAAGGAAAAAAAATTAGTTTGACTTTGTCGAAGCGAAGTACACATAAAGAGATTTCCGTTGACTATAATTTTATGAAAATTTACCTCTGTGGGCGAAAGTTGTGGCAAAATGAAAAAAAGCCCTTGTTTAGGCACTTTTGAAGAGCCTTGTCGGTTTGTCTTGGCACAAAATTTTATCTCTCATAGTTTACTTGTTGGCTAGAATAAAAAGTTAAAATTGTAGGTTACAATGAATGTTTACATAAAATATTATCAACTAATTCTAATCTTAACAATAAATGTTAAGTGAACATAAACTTCTAATGGTTTGAGCAAATGGTGATGCTAACATAAATGTTAGCTATTACAATGCATCAAATAGCATACAAATGTAAACCACAAACTTTCATGGCTTGACAGATGTTGAAGGAGCTAATTTTGAAGGCCTAAGAGGTGCAGAGTTTGGGTGGGACTCTAAATCCTAGAGCCTGTGTTGACTTGCAGGAGGAATGACTATTAAATATGGTCGTTTGAGTGAGGACGTTGGGTGTGGCCTATGGGCAAAGCCGAACCATGTGTAGGAAGGTCGTTTGATGGAGATAATCGTGACTTGCAATTAAACAACGAACACTAAAAAATGAATACCATTTGAAGATTTCAACAGACATTTTCCATGAACAAGTCGACAGCCTACACCCTATGGTTGGAAATGGTGAAGAACTTTGTAAATACACTGACCAAAAACTTTGTACCTGCACACTTTGAAACCTTTAAATAGTGACCAACAATTATGTATGGTGATTTGGATGCACGGACTTGCAACTATTACATGGTGATATCAATGATCAAATTGCAACCTCCGTGGAAGTCGCGACCTAGAAGAGAGACTTCAAATGGAAGCAAACATTTAAATGGAGAGTTGTGAGCTTTAGATAAATTGCAACCAGAGTGTGAGTCAGAACTCCAAACAGGCTAGATCATGGGCTTTCAACTAGACTGGTCTATGCAAGGCGAAGTCGATGAAGTAGGATGCCTGTAGAGTTGAACGCTGATGCTAGAGCAGAGGATGAGTCTGGAAATGGATGCAAGAGCTTCCAAAACCAGGACTGGAGATTTAAAAAAATTGAGATCAGGCCAAACATGAATGATCTACGGTGCATCTAGGGGCTTTGAGATTAGCTAGGGCGTGTTGAAACAGGTGCCAAACACAAAAGACCAGGCCCAAGCTTGATCTTGAAGTCCAGACTTCTATAGAGAGGGCACCGTAGTGTAATGAAACAAGCCCAAACATAAAACAAACACTAAAGTAAACCTTCCAAAGAGCCTGATGAGAGCCCAATAGGGCCATTGTCTCGAACAAGGGCCAAGTCACATGAGCAAGGCCGACAAGAGGAGACGTAAAACAAGGCCGAATAGGGCCTAAAATAGAACAAATAACCTATACAAAAACTAGATTCGACCCAATATACAAAAAATTGCAAGGGCCTGAGTGCCTCTGCAAAAAAAAAAATTGTGATTTTTTTATAAAATCTGTAAAACACGGATTGGATGGCTGAGCAAGTGAGATACCTTCTAAAAAAACCAAAAAATGCCAATTGAAAGGCTATTCTTTGTTTCTCGAGCCTTTTGGACTCAACGACAAGGTCCATTTGGCTCTAGGATGAACTCTTGTGAAGGCTTGGTGAGAAATTTCTCAAAAATGAGAAGCGTGTTGATCTCAAAAAATGACAGCAAGAGATACAACCTATGGGAAGTTCTGCAAATGGGGGACTAGGGTGTGCTCTGTAGAACAACCTCTGGGGTTTTAGAAGCTATACCTTTGGAGGTCACTGGGAGAGAGAAAAGGGGAAAAGGGGGAACTGATGAAACAAAACCTACATTAAGGCGATGCGCCGAAATTGAGATAGCCCATTCACCAGACAACATAATATGATTCTAGTTTTATTAATTTCAAAGAAAGTTTGAAAGAGTATTAAACATGATTCAAAGCTTCCTTATCATCACATAAACTGAAACTATAAAAGCTTAAAAGTAAGAGTAAATGATCGTAACAATTCTTTAATAGACACAAAGCGATATATATAGCTATTTTAACATAACATAACACAACATAGAGGCAAGAATTTGCGTAGTTGATGTATTAGATTTCTATCCACAACTCAAAATGCTAAGGTCTCAGAATATATTACAATCAAAATAAACTGCCAAGATCTCTAAAATTATTCCTTTCCAAAAGTGACGAACCTCCTCTAAAACAATAATTCCCTCTCTTATAGAAAACCACTAGGACAAAGAGAGGGAACAACCAAAAAGATTCCTCCAAACCAACAAGACACCCATCATTGTTGTTGTTGCAACTGCCAGTTGAAAATAAAAGTGTGCTCACCTTATCCAACTGCTAGCACCACCTACAAAGAACGCCAGGAATCCATCAAGAAAAAGGGGGGACGTGGCACGAAGCCGATAAAACACATCACAACGCTGCATGAACTTGCCAGCAGCCGACCAAGAAAAAGAACCAATAGTGCATCGAGAAGGCCCCTAAAGCCTTGGAAATACTCCAGCCTGCACTTGATGGACACGTGGCATATTCCATGGCCTCCACGCGCTGCCAAAAAAAGTGAAATGAGGGGATACGTGACACGATGGCAGAACTCGGAGAGAGCCCTGCTCCTCCTTTAGATAGAAAATGCATCGTGGAGACACATGGTGCTATCTGTAGACTACAACTTAGGATGTAAAGAAAAACTTGATTCCACCAAAAGATATTGCTCAGTGGCACCGCTACGTGGCGCCCCTGTGCAAGCTTAAAGGGAAAAAGCTCCATGAACATTAGAAAGTGCATTGTGTAGACACGTGGCACGATCTGCTAACAACATAGACTAGGAAATTCTCAGGGCCACGAAGAAGAAAGAGCAAAACTAAAAGATGCTAAAAAATAAGTGTATAGCTCTTGGAGACTCTTTGGGGACCTCTACCTGCTTTAGTAAGAACCCAGAAACCTGGGTTCAAAAAAAAGAAAGATGCTCAAAACTATAACTTTGAGAGAGTTGATTGCAAAGGCTCACAGTCGATCTCTGCGGACTAGGTCTTCTGTTGGAGTGCCTCAAAAGCCTGATCAAGATCAACCATTTCCTTGAAAGACAACATGCTCAACGTGGTTGATGCAGCCTTGATGTGGAACTTCAAATGTGCCAGAGGGTATAGAATTGCATCTACTTCTAGGGCGCTTGGCGAGGAACTTAAGGCCTGTAAAATAGATTGATCTTGTTACTGATGCTCCAAAAGTTTCTTGATCTGAGCCTCTGCCATGATTAACCCATCTGGGAGGAACGAAGAAGGGAGTCCAAGTTGGACCAACTACTTGATATATGCCCTTTCATCTGTTTTACTATTTGTTCCAGGGCGCAGTGACATTCCTTGGCTTTCATGGCTGCTTTATTACACTTGATGAACTCATTAGCCTTCTTTACTACTAGCCTCCTATCATTTATTCCTGTAGCTATCAAAGAATCATAAGAAGTGGTATACAACTTCTGGATTAACAATTGCAACTCGAACACCTTTAGGGCAATGGAGTTCAAAATCTACTCAATGGTGGAGTCTACTTTTTCACTTAGCTCATGAGCATTTGCAATGAAACGTAAAACTAACTGAAGGGCCATGGCAACTATCTTGATCTTCTCCTAATAAGAAGAATATAATTGTTGAAGCATTAGGAGAATGTTAGCTTGTTGTGCAGAGTTTGCCAACGCACTTTGCAGCTATTGGATCTACAAATCCTTGTCTTTCCCTTCGAGCTACAACTTTGTAATTTGGTCCTTCATTTGCTTTCTCTCAGTTGAGGCATGTGAGGTGGCATCTGAAAGGTTCTTTTGAACCTGTGCTAGCTCCTATTCCTTGCCCTAAAGCCTTGAGTTAAGGCTTTCTTTCTCCTTCTTCTCTATAGCGGCCTAAACCTGATCCAAATCTGATTGCAACCTACTCCTTGCAGTCTGTTTGGCCTCCAAGACCCCTTTTGAAATTTTATCATCTAATTCCCTCTATAGATAGGAAATTTTGACATCTTTTCCTTTGCTCTCAACACTAATCTGCTCCACTGTGGCCTTGAAATTTTTTAGTTCCTGCTCATGCTTTACTGCTTGTCTACTGGTCTTTAGGTAATCTATTGGGACAACCCATTGAGTCTCTTCCATCAACTCTACTCTATCCTATGGGCGAGCCTGGCTAAGGTTGAGACCAATGGCATGGACCGTGTAATCATCTAGCTGCATCTGACCTTTTGGATTATTGATGTTAGGAGTCATAGA
Organism: Cunninghamia lanceolata; assembly: GCA_027924645.1. Classification (NCBI taxonomy): domain Eukaryota; kingdom Viridiplantae; phylum Streptophyta; class Pinopsida; order Cupressales; family Cupressaceae; genus Cunninghamia; species Cunninghamia lanceolata. The sequence continues at coordinate 20,144,173 of BSBN01000254.1, forward strand.
TGCTATCAACATAGTGTGTTGTGCCTCGTCATATATGGTAGTCATTTTTGGGGCTGCTAGCCTTGGTGCGTCCTTCTATTTTCTTTTTGCTATTCTCTCCTCTTGGGCTTTCATAGTTGCATCAATTTGACTATTGTATGGCCCAGGTGATTGAATATACTGGCCAGTGAAAGGGGTACCTGCAAGAAGACCAAAAGGAATGGGTACAATAGAAGATGATGCTTGTGTCCCTACGGAGGCAGACAATGGGAAACTCAGAGTAGAAGGTGAGAAAGGTGGAATACTCTACAGAGGGGCCATAGAGAAATCCAGAGGTGTATGAGTAAATAGGGGGCATAAGAGGTTGGCAATGTCATGGTGATCTACGCGGAGGATGAAACAAGAGGGGAAGTAGACACAACGAGAGATACTGACGCAAAGGTAGGGGATGAGGGCTACAAAACAGTGGGAGAAATAACTGTAGCGACAAAGACGGTAGTGGACACAATAGGAGAGACCAGAGATTGAGAAGAGAGAGGAGGAGTAAAACATATCTGCACTGTAGGAGCCATGGAAGTTGCCGCTGTATCAACTACATTATCCTCTTCCATTGGATCGCTTGAACCAACCTTTCTTCACTTCCTTCCTTTCCTGAGATGAGAGGATACCTCATAAGGAGATCCCTTGACAGTGGATCCTGAAGAAGTTGCTTTTCTTCACTATGTTCACTGACCTCTTTGAAAAGCTATATCATAAACTGTTGGTCCTGGGTGAGGAGGCGATTCCTCAAGCCTCTCTTCCACGCTCACCGACTGAGATTCACCTGATATTACTAGAGCAACTAGTGTTTCATGTCCTTCATTCCACTTGGTATCAAATGTCATCATAATCAGGGGAGTCATAGGTAGAATTTAGGTTGTCTAAATCCTGTCGGTATCTCCTAAAAGTTGTAATCTTCTCATTATCCCAAGCCTTGTTCTCCAAGCAGTTTTAGTACAGTCACGATTGGAGGGTTCACAGAATGAACTATCCAAACCATGTAGCTAGAGTAAACACAATGGGAACAACACAAATATAGAATGCAATGGAAGATTCAAATGCTCAATATATCATATATTTAGAATGCTTATATGCTGGCAACATGCGGGCTACAATCTAGGGCTCACAGGCCTGATTTTCCAGTTACAACAGATATTGCTTTGAAGCACTTTTCAGAACAAAACATCTAATGATCATGAACTAAGAACTATCTAACTGATTAACTATCAACTACTAAGTTCCTAACACTCTAAGAGATCTATATATATCATCCCCAAGCTTTGGAAATCCTCTGCGTTGGCCAAGAAAGGCTACAAGCCCCAATGAAGGAATGTAACATGTAGAAACAAATAGGTCAGGCCTAAACATCTGGTAATGCTTTGCAAATGTATGAAACTTGGTGCGGACCTCAAGGAAGGTCTATCTAATCCATATGTGCATTGAATGATGTTCCATTTAGCTCCACAAGTCACGGAAGTGCCCTGCAAACCTTCTCCTTCAACTGACTGTCTGAATGCTCTAATTTTGGAGAACTAATGATCCTCTAATAGCGATAAATTTTAGTAGACAAGTCCAAATGACCTAAATTTGGATATGATGTAGATGATGATATGTAAATGCTAAGTCCTGCTCCATGAGATCTAATATGTAGATGCAAAAAATTGCGGTACAAAATGTTGAAACAGTAACTGACTAAACTAAACTGAAAATGGAAGAAAAGAAAGAATGCAAATGTTTTTGGTTGATGCAAGATTGCTCTGCAACCTAGGATGCTCCTACATCAAAAACCTGGGGTTATTGAAAAAGTGAGTCCCTCAATTTGATGGGGCTAGAGGAAAACCAAGGTGGTCTACCTTAGCCTGAGAAATCCAAGTTGAGTCTTCTTTTGGTCTACCTTTCCACTTTACCAAATATTCTTTGTATTGGTTGCGTCTGGTACTACGTCCAGCTCTGCTGTTGAAGATGTCTTCTATCTGCTCTGGTTGTAGTTGTGGCAATTGATCCTTCAAATCATCTTCAATTTTGTCACTTGATTCTCCTTCATGATACTGATATAGGTCTACAATGTTGAATATAGGCGATATACCCAATGTCTCCAGTAGCTCCACTTCATATGCATTGCCTAAATCAAACTTCTTGAGTATCTTACATGGTCCAAACTTCTTCATCTTCAACTTGTTATATGTCCCTACTGGAAATCTCTCTTTTCTCAGATATACCATGATTTAATCTCCAACTAAAAATTCTTTATGTCTCCTCTCCTCATCTACTTGTTCTTTATACTTGTTGTTCATCTCCTCCAAATAATTCTTGACTTGATTATGTACTGTCTCCATAGACCCTACAAATTCTTCTTCCTCTGCACTTCTTGTATTCTCCATACTAATGTCTCTCAACTGTGCAACTCCTCTAGGGTTAGTTCTTGTCACAATCTCAAATGGTGTCTTCCATGTACTTCTATTTACTGAATTATTGTATGCAAACTCTTCTTGTGATAGAATTAGATCCCAATTTCTTGTCTTCTCTCCTACCAAACATCTCAACAAGTTTCCCAAACTCCTGTTTACCACTTCTATTTGTCCATCTATCTGTGGATGAAATGCTGAACTAAACTTTAGGTTTGTCTTCATCTTCTTCCATAATGTCCTCCAAAAAAATTCAATGAATCTTGTATCTATATCTGAAATTATGCTCTTAGGTAATCCATGCAATTTCACAATCTCCTTGAAAAATAGGTTAGCAACATGCACTACATCATTTGTCTTCTCACAAGCTATGAAATGTACCATCTTCAAAATCCTATCCACCACTACAAATATAGAAGCATGTCCTCTCTTTGTTCTTGGCAATCTTAATATGAAATCCATGCTTATGTCTTCCCAAGGTCTCTCTGGTACTGTCAAAGATTTGTACAATCTAATATTCTGACTACTTCCTTTTGTAACTTTGCATACTCTACAACTCTGCACAAAATTCCTTACATCCTTATATATCTGAGGCCAAAAGTAGTGTTCACTTACCAAAGGCACTATCTTGTCAATTCCAAAATGTCCTGCTAATCCACCACTATGCTTCTCCTTGATCAAATTATCTCTCATTAAACTCCTACATATACACAACTGATTTCCTTTGAACAACATATCCTCCTGAATGAAATAATCTAACCACCTACTTCTATCTATCACAACAAGTTTCTTACATGCTTTCCATGGTTCTGCAAAATCAAGATCTTCTTCATACATGTGCTTCAACTCCTCAAAACCTAATACTTCAACTTTCATCTCTGTCAGCAAATTCCTTCTTCTACTTAATGCATCTGCAACTTTGTTTAACTTCCCACTCTTATGCTTCAATAAAAATGTGTAACTCTACATGAGCTCTACCCATCTCATATGTCTTTGATTCAACTTTCCTTGACTATACAAATATTGTCAAGCCTGATGATCTGTATACAACACAAATTCCTTAGGCAACAAGTAATGTCTCCACTTCTTCAAAGCTTGAATTATGGCATAAAATTCTTGATCATAAACTGAATATCTTCCCCTTGCATCATTCAACTTCTCACTAAAATATGCTATCAATTGGTCTACCTTCTTGACTTAACACTGCTCCTATCACATTTTCACTTGCATCACAATCCACTTGAAATACTTTGTTGAAATCTGGTAATGCTAACACTAGTTGCTCTGTCACTTTCCATTTCAATAATTCAAAACTCTTATTTTCTCCTGATGTCCACTTAAAATCCTTTCTGTCACCTCTCATTGTCTCTGTCATCGGTGTGCATACTGAACTAAATTTTTTGATGAACTTTCGGTAGAAACTAGCTAATCCATGAAATGATTCAACTTCTCCAATGCTCTCAGGTGTTGACCACTCAACAATTGCTCTAACTTTCATAGGGTCCATCTTCAATCCTTCCGCAAAAATCACAAATCCCAAATATACTAGTTCTTCCTTCATGAAACTACATTTTTTGATGTTTATCAACAATTTATCTTCCCTCATTTTCTGTAATACTTGTTGAAGGTGCCACAAATGTTCTTTCATCTTACTGAAAATCAGAATATCATCCAAGTATACAATAACAAACTTACCCAAAAATTTCTTGAAAATTTCATTCATCAACCTCATGAAAGTACTTAGTGCATTAGTCAATCCAAAAGGCATCACTAACCATTCATACAATCCTTCATTTGTCTTAAATGTAGTCTTCCATTCGTCTCCTTCTCTGATCCTGATTTGATGGTATCCACTCTTCAAGTCTATCTTTGTAAAATACTTTGCTCCACCCAAACAATCCATAATGTCATCCATCCTTGGCAATGGAAATCTGTACTTAACTGTAATCTTATTGATTGCACTAGAGTCTATACACATGCTCCATTCTCCATCTTTCTTCAATGCTAACTCTGTAGGTACTGCACAAGGGCTCAAACTTTCTCTGATCAATCCTTTCCTCAACAATTCTTGTATCTGTCTATTCAGTTCTGCATTCTCTATTGGTGTCATCTGGTGTGCTGCTTTGTTAGGCAAACTAGCTCTAGGTATAAGGTCCATATGATGACTGATACTCTGAATTGGTGACAATCCTTCAGGTACATTATCTGATATGATGTCTTCATACTCTATCAACAATTCAGTTATCTCCTCTAGTTGTGATTCTTCAGTCTCTATACTTAGGGTTCCATGCTTCTTGGGAATCAAAGCAAAACACATATTCTCATGTCTCAAACCATCCAGAAATTTCCTTCCATCAACCAAACATATTCTAGCATTCCCACATACTTTACCTTTAGGCTCATCTTTCAAAGGTATCAAGGTATGTTTCTTCCCATTTGATGTTATAGTATAAGTATTCTTTCTCCCATCATGTATATCTTTTGTATCATATTGCCATGGTCTACCCAACAATATATGACATACATCTATCGGTATAATATCACACAATACTTCATCATGGTAAGATCTAATATGAAATTTCATCAAACATTGTTCACTCACCAGTACCTTGTGTTCATCTTGAATCCATGCTATCTTGTAGGGCTTATGGTGTTTCAATCTCTCTTGATTCAGCTTAGTCACCATCTCCTCTGAAACTAAATTATCAGTACTACCACTATCAATGATAACCTTACAACACTTACCTCCTGATTTGCATCTGGTCCGCAACAAAATTTTCCTCTGCGGTGGTTCCTCAACTATCTCTACTTGAAATAATGCTCTCCTCATAAATAATGATTCTCCTTTCTCTACTTTGTCAACTGAATTAGGTGATCCAACAGGTTCTTCTTCTACATAAGTTGTTCTTGCACTATTCTCTGTCTTCTTGCTTGTACTTCCCTGATGACATTCAAATGCTCTATGTTCTTCACCTCCACACTTAAAACAAGTTCCTCTGAATGTTCTCTTATCATACCCTCTTTCATCTCTCCTATACCCTTCACTCTAGTAAGAATTATGATTCCCTTTCTATCATCTCTTCGGTATGGATTGTTATCTCCATCCTCCTTCTTGAATGGGCTATCTTGTTTGTTCTTCTCTGCATATGATCTTTCTCCTTTAGAGTATGTTCTACCTCTTTGAAATTTACCTCCTCTACCTCTCTGTCTTTGCTCATGCTTCTTGTTTAACTTGTCTTCAAATTTTAGGGCAAACTGATATGCTTCTTCTATTGTTGTCATCCTTACCAGACTTAGTTCTTATTGAATGTTCAATCTCAGTCCATTAATGTATCTTGCCACTTTCTCCTTGCTTGCTTTACTATGTCTAGTCCTTATGATCATCTTATGAAATTTTTCAGTATTCTCCTTCACAGATTTCTCCTTTTGCTTTAGGTTCTACAATCTCTTCAACAATTCCAACTCATAGTCAATAGGTATAAACTGATTTTTCAACTTTATCACCATCCTATCCCATTTTGTGATATTTTCTTTTCCCTTTCTATTCCTATCCAAATGAACTTCTTTCCACCAAATAACAGCATGTCCTTTCAACTTAGTCTTTGCGAATCTCACTTTCTTTGGATCTTCAATTTCTTCACATTCAAAGTATTCCTCCAAGTCATTTATCCAATCAATCAATTCCTCCAGATTCAAATTTCTAGTATAATTTGGTACATCCACTCTAGGTCTTTTTCTAATCTTCAAAATAGCTTTCTATTGAAAGGCACAAGACAACTGAGAGGGGGGGTGAATCAGTTGTATCAAAAACTTTAACTTCTTTAAACAAAATCACTTTCACATTCACTTACTTTAACTCCTTATTCTCATGAAGATTAAACATGAAAAGCATAATCAAAACATAAACACATCAACACCATACACACATGAACACCATATTTTTACGTGAAAAACCCTAACAAGGGAAAAACCATGGTGAGTGTTAGCTCACAATATAATGTAGTAATAATACCATATAACAAAAGAGGCTCACTGCCCAAATGAAAGGCTCATTGCCATGAACTGATATAGTAGCATCTACAATATGCCTGAGTTTAGTTCCAGTGAAGCATAATATATCTCCTCTGCTCTGCTCTGCTTTTGCAATTCACACTTTATCTTTGCATCTTTTCTCCCTCTCAACTCACTCACGAATTCATTACATAGATTTATACTAATCATCAACCTTGGAATGTACATCAAGGTCAGCATTACAATCTACAACCATTGGAACTATCTCCAAGGTCAGCATACTTACATAAATCAAATTAGGACTGGACCTAAACAAACTTGCAGAGAAAATAAATAAAAGAGGAACACTTCATGGCTTAGCTCGGACCCAAATACATCTTCACATGCTATAATACACTTCCACAATTCATGAATCACCTCCACAACAAGTGTAACTAACCAGGTTGGCCATAACTAGTGCAAACATCAAGAACACTTAGATACTTGCTTCCAAGAACTTCATTATAGATTACAGATCAAGAACACGCCTTCAATACATTCTAGATACATCCATGAACAACATAGAATCACTTGGGAGCTAACAGATCCAATCACAACAGATTTCACTTGAAGTCAACAAATATCATTTGAAGATATATCATAGACTACTTCTTAACAGACACTGTCAAACTCTGCTAATCAATTACTTGCTTTCCAAAGTACCAAATCACAAATCCTTTGGCATGAAGATAGCTAAGGACTTTATAAGCTTAAGTCTAGAACCGCAAGACTAAATTCCAAACTCTAGAGAAATGTTGACCAAATTACTTTCTCCCTACCACTTTGCAAATATTGCCAGGCATAGTCTTCAAACTAGTGAATAGAACTTTTTCTACACAGTGATTTAGACCACCAATTTCTAGATTTAGCATCTTCAAACACTTCTTTAAATCATATCCAAATCTCATACTCTAGTCTTCAACATAGAGAAAATGCAGAGTAGAATACTCAAATAGTGTTCTTAACATGACAACTCAGTCAGTCAATAAATAGCAATATCAGAAGATATAGTTGGCACCAATGACAACACAAACATGTTGACATTAATGACAAAACTAGTTAGCATATACTTGCAACACTTTCAACATATTTGAACTTGATCTAATTCTTCTTCTTCTTCTAGGGTTTCTTCATTCTAATCAACAAATTGAAATTCATCATCATCACTTTCAACATCATGTCTAGGATTTAGTTCTCTTCTTCTATCTTCTTCTACAACATCTAGTCAAACTTTCATTATTTTCATCATCTCCATCATTTCATCCATTCTTCCATCCATAGTGCCTATAGCGGGCATCCTCCTCAAAGGCATCTCTTCCTAGGATCTGGTGCAACTCCTCAATTCGGCAATCCTAGGATCCAGTAGCAACTGCCTCACACTCGGTGATCTATTGACAAACACAAGTAGACTAAATCAGTTCAGCAATCAGTTCACCACAACATCTTCCAGAATGTCTTCACTTCCCAAAGGATTTGAACTTCACTTTGATACCACTTGGTGCAGTCACAGTCGGAGGGTTCACAGAATGAATTGTCTAAACCATGCAGCTAGAGTAAACACAATAGAAACAACACAAATATAGAATGTAATGGAAGATTCAAATGCTCAATATATCATATATTTAGAATGCTTATATGTCAGCAACATGTGGGCTACAATCTAGGGCTCACGGGCTTGATTTTCCAGTTACAACAAATATTGCTTTGAAGCTCTTTCTGGAACAAAACATCTAATGATCATGAACTAAGAACTATGTAACTGATTAACTATCAAATACTGACTTCCTAACACTCTAAGAGATCTATATATATCGTCTCCAAGCTCTGGAAATCCTCCATGTCGGACAAGAAAGGCTAAAAACCCCAATGAAGGAATGTAACGTGTAGAAACAAATAGGTCGGGCCTAAACACCAGGTAATGCTCTGCAAATGTATGAAACTTGGTATGGACCTCAAGGAAGGTCTTCTAATCCATATGTGCCTTGAATGATGTTCCATTTAGCTCAACAAGTCACAGAAGTTCTCCGTAAACCTTCTCCTTCAATTGACTGTTTGAATGCTCTGGTCTGGGAGAACTGATGATCTTCTTATAGCCATAACTTTTAGTACACAAGTCCAAATGACTTGAAATTTGGATATGATGTAGATGATGATATGTAGATGCTAAGTCCTACTCCATGAGATTTGATGTGTAGATGCGGCAAAATGTGGTACAAAATGCTGAAACTATAATTGAATGAGCTGAACTAAAAATGGAAGAAAAGAAAGAATGCAAATGTTTTTGGTTGATGCAAGATTGCTTTGCAACTTGGGATGCTCCTGTATTAGGTTTTTAGTCCCTTGTGAATTTTAACCATTAGGTCAAAATCCCTCTTCAGTTTGTAAAAAGAGAACCACACTAATTTGAGTTTCTCTGTGCAAATGTATGCCAAATCCACAAAAGTGGCAGGGGACTCAATACTCGGGGATTGCCACTCAACCCAATACCTCCTCAGCTTGTATGCAACCTGCACATTTTGACTTTTATCGCTGTGAAACATTCATCAGGATCAAAATTTGATTGGTCATAGATGATGTCTAGACCAAGCTCAGTGAGAGTAAAAGCAAGCAGATTTTTTGAAGCTCTCTTCTTCATGGTTACCCCTTCTCTAGTTAGCAAGGTGGAAAACATCATTGCTTTCTTCCTTCTTGCACCCCATTCTCCATCAACAATGCTTATCTGTCAAGCTACCTCTAAAAGGAAGCTAGGTGTGTGGAAAACGCTTCCTACACTAATCTAATGAGGAGAGGGCTATGAAAATTCAAATTAATTCTTACAACTACAGCAACATAAAACATCTAAACGAGATATTGTAGCAATACACAAGAACCAAAAAGAAGACAGAAGAAGAGAGACAAAGATTTACGGTGGTGAAAACCCTTATCAGGTGAAAAACCCCACACTCAGAAACTTGCACAATGTATTAACAAATCTAAAAGTTGTTTACAATACACTTGCAATGCAAGCTTCAATGGTCTTCGAAACTTGTGTCTGGAGTCAATCCAGTAGCATAACAGTGCCTGTAAACCTGTGATACAACTCCCTCTCCAAGCACCTATTTATATAGAATATACAAGGCAATGTTAGTCCAAACTTGGAATGGGCGTCCAACATGGCCTCATGGCCCAAAACCCACGCCTAAGGACACTTGGTCAACATTGTAGAATGTGCCTAACACTTTTCCACAACTCCCATCCCAAAGAGGTCACCTACTTCCAAAATGGGCTATGACAGATGCTCTTACGACACTTACGACTGTCATAGAATCTGTCATAGCGGTTACAACTTACAGCTGTAAGAGAATCTATCATACACAGGCTATAAATAACATATTCTCTTACAACATGTCATAGTCCACCTTGGGGCACCCAAATATGCCTTATTGAAAGATGCTTCATGACACATGTCTTCACCTATCTTACATGCTTCTATTTCTGACTCTTACATGCCATAAATCCGTCATAATCATTTCGGTCAAACATTCCCTTACACAACATGAAAGATGCCGACACATGGAAAAATGCTCCTACCACAAAGTGGGACACCTATCTCCTCATGTGAGGACAAAATTACAAGTTGTCATATTCCATGTAGGATTGACACATCACCGTGCCACATCCCACAATATGACAATATGGACTTTACAAATATTTACAACATAGGCAATTAAATAATAAATACAAACATTAATAATGTAAGGAATTACCAAGGTAGAGACACCTTAATTCCCAACATTCTCCCACTTGTCAAACACCTTGTAAGAGCCAATAGAAAAACAAGATTTAAATGCTATAGGCCGAGAGGCCCATAGACTTTGAACACCATCTGAACTTCTCTGTGCCTACTGGCTTCGTCAATGCATCTACAATATTCTTCAAAGTATCTACCTTCTCCAAATTTACCTTTCCATCCTTAACCATGTCTTGCACGAAGTGAAACTAAACATCAATGTGCTTTGTTCTAGCATGGAAAGTTGGATTCTTTGCAAGGCAAATTGTACTGTGACTGTCACAACTGATCATGATCTGACCTACATCAACACCAATATCTAAACACAATCTGTTAAGCCAAATGGCTTCCTTACAAGCATGATTTGCTTCCATTTACTCGGCTTCTATCGTAGACAAAGCAACAACAGGTTGTTGCTTACTCATCCAACTAATAGTACCACCAAATAGTGTAAACACATAAGCACTGGTGGATCTCCTACTGTCAATGTCACCTGCCAACTCTGAATCCACAAATCCATGAATATCAATAGAATGCAGAGGTCTTGTAACATTACCATGATAGCATATAGAATACTCGGAAGTATCCCTCAAATATATGAACACTTGCTTAACTGCATCCCAATGAACCCATCTAGGATTAGCCATAAATTGACTAAGGACTCCCACTGCTTGGGCAATGTTTGGTCTTGTGTAGACTATAGCATACATCAAACTACCAACAACACTAGCATAAGGTACTCTGCTCATGTCCTCCACCTCACTAGGAGATTTTGGACAATCCTCAAGAAACAACTTTGTCCCCAAAGAAATGGGAACACACAATGGTCTACAATCTGCCATGCTGAACCTTTCCAACATGGTCTTCACATACTTACTCTAGCTTAACCAAAGTTTTCTGTTGGTTCTATCTCTTTTGATTTCCATTCCTAGAATGTACCTAGCTACCCCTAAATCTTTCATTTCAAATTGTGTTGACAACTGAGATTTAAAATAAAAAATCATATTCTTACCCTTCCCAATGAGCAACATATCATCAACATACAGTGCAACAATGAGAATACGATCACCATCAAACTTATAATACACACAGTGATCTGATTTCGATATCACAAATCCAATTGACAACACAAAGGCATCAAACTTCAAGTACCATCTCCTAGGGGATTACTTCAAACCATACAAAGACTTCTTAAGTTTGCAAACCAAGTTTTCTTTACCTTTCACCATGTAATGCTCTAGCTATGACATGTAGATTTGTTCCTCCAAATCACCATGAAGGAAAGTTGTCTTCACATCCATCTGTTCTACCTCTAAGTCATAAGCTGCTGCAAGAGACAACAAGAATCAAATGGATTTCAACTTTGCAACGGGAGAGAAGATCTCACCATAATCTATACCCTCCACTTGTGAATACCCCTTTGCAACCAATTTGGCCTTATACTTCTCAACACTGCCATCTGCACCAAATTTCTTCTTGAACACCCATTTGCATCTAATGGGTTTCCATCCAGGAGGCAAAGACACCAAGTCCCAAGTTTGATTCTTTTCCAAAGAAGCCATTTCATCCTCCATGGCCTCCTTCCAGGAGCCTGCATCTTTCATGCTCTGATAAAGTTCTAGGCTCATCACTGCTAGTAAGCAAAACAAAAGCACAACTAGAATCAAGTAATGTAAAACCAAAACTTTCAGGTTGCTTTCTTATCTGTGTAGACCTCCTCAAGAGCTGAGGTTGAGGTTCAAATTCTTCATTTGAGCTTTTAGAGCTGCTAGAGCTCTCCTCACCATCAGGTCCAACATTGTCTTTCTGTTCAGTCTTCTCAGGGGTAGGAGGAAACTAAACAACATCCTCTTTCTTTTCTTTTTCTTTTGGCTATAAAACAATGGAAGAAGGTGTAAGCTCTCTGAAGATGACACTCCTGCTATACAACACTTTTTCAGCCACAAGGTCCCAAAGCTTGTATCCTTTCACGCCGACACCATAGCCAATGAAGATACACTTAACAGCCTTGTTCTTCAATTTTGACCACTTCTCCCTAGGCACATGTGCATATGCCTCACAACCAAAAACACGAAGATGAATTATTGAAGGCTTTCTACGAGACCACACCTCCATGGGTGTCTTTCCAACAAGAGCTGATGTAGGAGATCTATTAACAAGATAACAAGCAGTGGCAATAGCTTTAGTCCAAAACTTTTGTTCTAGGCCAGCTCCACTAAGCATACTCCTAGCCTTCTCCATCAGTGTCATGTTCATCCTTTCTGCAACTCTATTTTGTTGTGGGGTGTATAGAGTTGTCTTAGTCTTTCAATCCCAAGTTCCTTGCAATATTTATCAAATTCTATAGAATAGAACTCACCACCGTTGTTAGTTCTCAAACACTTAATCTTTTTGCAAGTCTAATTTTTAGCAAAGGCCTTAAACTCCTTAAACTTACTATAGACTTCAGATTTGCTTCTGAGAAAATAAATCCATGTCCTTCTACTATAGTCATCTATGAAAGATACAAAATATACAGATCTTGATAACGAAGGAACATTAATATGACCACATACATCAGAATGAACAAGGTCCAACACACCAAAAGACTTGTGAGAACTCGAATAAAACTGAACATAGTTTTGCTTTCCATAAATGCAATGTTTGCAAAAGTCAAACGCAAGATTACAATCATCTAACCCCTCAATGAGGTTTTTATTTTTCAGGGTACACAAACCCTTCTCACCAATGTGGCCAAATCTCTTATGCCATAACATTGTCTTTTCAGTAGGAAGTTTAACTTCCAAGGCATGATTACAAACATCAGAACTAGAAACAACAGATCTCTTAACTACTCATTCAGATGGTGGGGATGAAGTGAGTACTACCCTCTTCTTTGAATCAGAAGAACTATTGCATTGTGAAGTGTATGCCTCCAACTGAAATAGAGTACCTCTCCTAGTACCCTTAGCAAGCACCATAGCTCCTCTAGTCATCTTGCATCCTTCTTTCGAAAAGACAATCTGCACACCTGCATCATTCAAACTACTTATAGAAAGCAGGTTCTGTGCTAAGCCTAGGATATGCATAACCGTAGAGATCCCCTTCACTCTACCGTCAGGGAATCAGATAGAGACTCTTCCATGACCAACAATCTTTAGATGAGAGTCGTCACCCAAGTACACCTTTCCACCATCGAACTCCTCATACTTAGTGAACTAGTCTCAATGCGAGGTCATGTGGAATGATGCACTATACTTAATCATCCACACATCATCAGATGCATGGGTTGTCAAGGCTGTGATGAAAGCATCACCATCATCTTGTGATTTGTCAGAATTTGAATTAGGAGCTTTCTTCTTCTTTTTCTTCTCCTCTTTGCATTCCTTTCAAAAATGCCCAGATTTACCACAATTCCAACATATAGCCTTGGACTTTCTAGGAGATTTGGATCTCCCATGGGATTTGGATCTACCCTTTTCACCTTTCTTGTCCTTCTTCTTCTCTTTGGGTCTTCGACGAATCACACGAGCCTCTTTAGCTGCCTCAAAAGTATTTCTCTACATCTCTTCAGATAACAATGAAGATACCACATCTTCCATTTTGAATGTGGATGTGGTGCTTCCAATAGCCATGACAAGGTGATCCCATGAGTCCGGCAAAGAACAAAGTAGGCTCATACACCGATCCTCCTCCTCCATCTTTACACCAATAGATGTCAACTGTGCAACCAGCATGTTAAAAGCATTCATATGTTCGGCAATGGATCCTCCATCCTCCATTCGAAGAGAATACAACTTCTTTCTTAGAAAAAAGTTTATTAACCAGGGATTTGGCTTGATACACATATCCCAACTTCTTCCAAAGCAAGGTTGTAGTTTTCTCCTCATGGACATTTAACAACATAGAATCAACAAGACTAAGTCTTATGAGACCCTTAGCCTTCTGATCCTTGAGATCCCAATCAGCTTGTTGCATTACCGTTGGTTTAATTCCAGTAACAGTTTCCCAAAGGTCTCGGTCAACAAGCATGTCTTCCATCTTGAGCTTCCATAGCTTGAAATTAGTGCCATTGAATTTCTCCACTTCCATTCTTCCGGATGTGCTTGCCATCTCCTTGCTATAATAGAAATCAGAATACTCTACACAGACTCCCACTCAACTTAAGATCAGCTCAAAAAACCCCTACCCAATAGCTAAGACCAAAACTGGCCAGGCTCTGATACCAACTGAAAGGAAGCTAGGTGTGAGGAAAATGCTTCCTACACTAATCTAATGAGGAGAGGGCTATGCAAATTCAAATTAATCCTTACAACTACAGCAACATAGAACATCTAAACAAGATATTGCAGCAATACACAAGAACCAGAAAGAAGATAGAAGAAGAAAGACAAAGATTTACGGTGGGGAAAACCCTTATCAGGTGAAAAACGCCACACTCAGAAACCTGCACAATGTATTAACAAATCTTAAAGTTGTTTACAATACACTTGAAATGCAAGATTTAATGGTCTTCGACACTCATGCCTGGAGTCAATCTGGCAGCATAATAGTACTTGTAAACTTGTGATACAACTCCCTCTCCAAGCACCTATTTATATAGAATATACAAGGCAATATTGGTCCAAACTTGGAATGGGTGTCCAACATGGCCTCATGGCCCAAAACCCATGCCTAAGGACACTTGGTCAACATTGTATAATGTGCCTGACACTTTTCCATAGCTCTGATTCCAAAGAGGTCACCTACTTCTAAAATGGGCTATGACAGATGATCTTATGACACTTACGACCGTCATAGAATCTGTCATAGCGGTTACAACTTACAGCTGTAAGAGAATCTATCATACACAAGCTATAAATAGCATATTCTCTTACAACATGTCATAGTCCACCTTGGGGTGCCCAAATATGCCTTATTCAAAGATGCTTCATGACACATGTCTTCACCTATCTTACATGCTTCTATTTCTAACTCTTACATGTCATAAATCCGTCATAATTGTTTTGGTCAAAGATTCCCTTACACAACATGAAAGATGCTGACACATGGAAAAATGCTCCTACCACAAAGTGGGACACCTATCTCCTCATGTGAGGACAAAATTACAAGTTGTCATATTCCATGTAGGATTGACACATCACCGTGCCACATCCCACAATATGACAATATAGAATTTACAAATATTTACAACATAGGCAATTAAATAATAAATACAAAATTAATAATGTAAGGAATTACCAAGGTTGAGACACCTTAATTCCCAACAAGCTCCAAGGCCAGAGTTCTGTCAGTTAAGTAGGTAGGGATTCTGAAGGGCTCTCCTCTGAAACCATGCATCTTGAGAAAGGTAAAATTGGTTTCGAAGAACTAGTCGGTGGGAGGACTAGTTTTTGTCATCCAGGCTTTTTGGTGGTCTACAATTTGAGCCTACTTAGTTTGGTGGGTTAAGTCTAAGAATGCCAGAGTAAAAAACTAGTCAGAGAATGAATAATAAACAGAAGAGGTAGATAGGACATGAGTCCATACAGATACTAGGATAGTCTTTGTAGGGTCAAACTCATTCGCCACGTTCAAATCAATGAAAGACAAAAATAAATTAGCATTTTGGTGTAGTATTAAGTGGACCAGGAGAGAAGAATACCTGAAAGAAGATTGGTTGAAGAATTCCATCATTTGAGCATGCATGGCATTGGCAATGATGTCTGCAAAATCTATTTTGAACTTCTCTCTTTGTTTCCTCAAATGAAAACCTAAAGATAGCTGGAATTCTTCCACCCAAGAGTCATTGTCTATGCCAAAGATGAAAGCAAGCATAGAAAAGACATCTTGCATTTTAGGATATCAGAAGTTTGCAAGCACAAGGGGCATGTTTGGCATGGTTGTATCTTCTCTCTCTCTCTCTCTCAACCGAGCTCATGATTGAGAAAATTTACCTGATCCCTCCTTCCAGACTAGTATAACTCTAGCTTTTTTTGATCACATATTTCTACTGGTAGGTTGGGAGGAACACACAACATATCTCGGATGGCCTGGGCACTTACAATAACCTTAAGAAGATGATCAGAAATGATCCTGGTGTCTACATCATATGCTCATGCACATGTATCTACCAATTTAGAGTAGAGGTGGACCATTGGGAACATGAACTGAAGGAGGCCATAGTTCCATAATCAGAAACCTAATGAATCATAATCTCCTTTTGCCTCTTTGGCTAACATCCTCTCATGGGTGCCTGAGTGGAGACTAATTGAGCTCCTGTGTAGTCTAGGATCATAGATTTCATCTATATAATCTGCTACATGAAGTGCATCTCTAGACTTTCCTTTAGGTGGAATATCCATATTTGGCAGCTGTGGCTTTGATGCTACAGGAACAGAAGCATATGATTTGCTCTTTAAAACATCAAGGAAGAAGCCTGTGCCTCCTACCTCGGTGCTAGAAGATGCTCCGAATGGGTCCATAATTACAAAAACTCTTCTTGAAACCCTGTCACGTTTGATGAATTCATGATGCAACAAATGATTGGCACTCTACTCCAACACACACTCTTAGTGCTCAAAATACTCCAAAAAACTCTGTGAAGACCTCGCTATGCACCTTGAAAACACTATTGCATTGAAAAACTTCACTCAGATCGCTTCGACCCTGGATTCTTTCAATCACTGGAAAATTACAAAAGCTTGGAATGTTGCGAATGGGCTAAGGGAGAAGCATTTAACTACCAATGCTTAATGCATTCATGTGAATTAAATTTAGCTTCCCTCGGTATGTGTAGATTCATAATGGGCAGGTAAGGCATGACTTGGAGCATCATCTTTTTGGGGAATGCAAAGCCAATAACATAGAGGGAAAGAACATGTGGCAAGTTGCATCAAGTATCCCAAGAGTGGCGTGTGGGACATCTCTTCGAGGAAACCCAACTGACAATAGCTAAGTAGGCAAGACACCTAGTAGAAGGACAAAAGTAGGCACACAAGGAACTTATTGGAAGGAAACACATGGCGAAAGCAATAAGCAAACTATTTATAAGGGAAACTAAAATAGAAGCAACATTAATAAAAATGCTAAAAATAAAAATTTGGGTGATCCCACAATAGTGGGTTACACTTTTTGGCCAAAGTTGACATTGAAATGAACATTTTGAAAAAAATCTTCACTTTCGGACACCTATAGTTGCTAAACTGTGAGGAATTTGAAGATGATGAAAACTAGTGATTTGTCACATTTTGTCTGTAGATTCTAAAAATATATTTTTTTAATTTTTTGGAATCAAATTGCATTTCTTTTTCCATCTCCTTCAATAATTAGTTTTTAACAATAAACACCAATTTTAAAGAGTTATGTGTATTGTGTAAAACATAACTTTTTTTCTAGGAAGGATAAAATTCTATTTTTTTCAAATTTAGATTTTTAACTATGATATCTAGAGGATGCATTTGGTTTCATAATGTTTTATTGAATATTTTTCTTTTAATTAACTTTTGAAGTCAAACCAATTACAATTTAGACACAGGCGTACTATGTAAAGCATAACTTTTTTTGTGTGTATCAGAATTCTTTTTTTTTTGTTGGATCAAGGACATGAATACCAAGAGGATAGATATTTTTCATAATTATTTTTGGTAATATACTATTTTTCCACATGTACAGAACAGGGAGCTTGACTTTCAATGAAAAACCTATGTTTAATTAAATTAAAAAAATATATAATAAAACCAAAATATATTAAAATTATACTTGATAGAAAGCTCATTTCAAAGACTATAATCCTCCAGCTGGGTTTGTCAAGTTGATTCCATTTTGATCCTCAACCTGAGCCTTGAAACTTAAAAATTTGCATAAAATTGCAGCTGGAGAGGGGCAAGAGCAAAATAAGGGCGTTCGAATGAACCCTCGTTCATTAGAACCCTATAAAAAAAATTTAAAAAATCAATCCAAGGGGGTTCGATCGAACCCTGTCAGTTAAAAATATTTTTAACCACCAATTTTTGTTCGAACCCCTGGCTGACCAAATTGTTATTATTTTTTTAATAATGTTATATGCATATAAATATGAACTTATTTTTTTATTTTTCATATTTAACATTGCAAGATTAATTCACATTATTATTTAGCAAGCAAGATTTTGGAGAAGAAAACTTGAAGAAGAAAATGGGAGACAAAAAAAAGACAAAATAAGACTCAAAGAAAGCATTCAAAAGAAAGAGAACAAGAGATGCGTGAAATAAATTTGACAAGATACCATAGAAAGAAACAAGGTATGTATGCATATTTTCTTTCCTATTTAATTTATGAGTTTTTAGCATGTAGTAAGATATTATTTCTAGTTTTGAACATAAATACTAAGTGAATTTATATTTTTTTCAATTGAATGTGTATTAGGGTCCTTCATAGGTTTGCACATTAAGTAAATCATACTTGTATTAAATTTAATCATAAGTTCCTCTCTCTCTCTTGAGTAGATCTTTTTAAAGCTCTTTCTTTGTATCTCTCTAGATCTCCATAAATCTAGATAAGTCAACTCTCTCTCTCTCTCTCTCTCTCTCTCTCTCTCTCTCTCTCTCTCTCTCTCTCTCTCTCTCTCTCTCTCTCTCTCTCTCTCTCTCTCTCTCCTTCTCTATAGAAGTCCTCTATCTATCCTTTTCTCTAAGGTCCTCTCTCTCTCTCTCTTGACAAGTACAAGTAGATTTTTAAAGTGCTCTCTCTACCTCTCTCTTGACTTAAGTTTGTTTAAAGCTCCTTTCTCTCTTTATCCTTCTCTAGATAGGCCTTCTATCTCTCTCTCGACTTAATTTTTTTTTAAAGCTATTTCTTTAGATCTCTCTTGACTTAACTATTTTGTGTGTAGAATAGGCTCAACAAGTAGAAAATTCTCAAGCATGAGTTGATCCAAATTTAGATATTGGGGCAAATGAGGTTGAAGAGCACATAGTTGAAGATAGAGAGGAGGTCCAAGTTCAAACAATGCATATTGGAGAGGGGTTAGGATCACTTCCTTCTATTGGTATGGATGAGCATATGAATCTGGCTAAAGAGGTGAAGACAAAAATTTCAAGTTATAGAAATTTAGATCATTTACTTGAAATGGATGTGGTGAAATTGAAACGTTATGCTAAACAACCTATAAATTCTAGTAAGAGGTCAATTAATAAATCTATAAAGGAAATAATCAATGCTCATTTCAATCATCTTGGTACACTTGAAAAAACCCAACTGTTATCACTTTTACTTCTTCGTAATGAGTTGAAAGAGCCATTACAATTGTTGGGTGTAGATTCAACATTGAATAAGAGGAAAGCTTCATAAAACTTAGGAAAAGATATTGTTGAAAATGTTAAAAAAGGTTTAGATTCTATTGGGAAAGGATCTCGATCAATGGATAAGGCCATTTAAAGAAGAGTGATGTTAACATCTATTTTAAATAGAAATATATCAGGAAAAAGAAAAATCTCTTCACTTTTGAATGAAATTGGTATTAGTAGAACGACACTAACAAAATATGTGAAAAGGAGAAAGGTTTTGGATGATAGTTCAGAAGGCAATTGGGCAATTATGTGTAGAGCTCCCCATTCTGACATGATTGAAGATGTTGTTAGGAACTTGGTCTCAAATTTTTGGAATGATCTTACTCATCCATCATCAAATAGTAGAGATGTTATTAGACACGGGATTGGGCTCATTGATTATGAAAATCATTCAAAACATTGGATAGACATAACACAACATGAGATGTATGTGAAATTTTGTAATTTGAATCCTGATATAAAGATTGGGCAAACGATGTTTGAAAGTTTAAAGCCATATTGTGTGAAGATAAACAAGGTTTTTGAAACTTGTTGTCGTTATCATATTGAATTTGATCTCTACTATTAGGTGCCTCGAAAGATGAGAGAAGAAAGTGATGGTTTTCAAAATGCACCTCCTAAACGGGTAATTCTATTCATAGAATCCATCTTATGTGATAATGCAATTGGTTAAATAAATTGCATAAAAGGACTTTGTGAAACATGTGGAAATTTGGCTAAATTGGCTTTGAGAAACGAAGATACCAACCCAACAAATACAGCAAATTGCAAGAGTTACAAGTATGTAAAGTTTTAAACAAATTTTGGGAAAGAATCCACAAGGTTAAACTATGTAGAAGAGGGGATACCTATTGGAACATTTATGGAAAATTTTTAAAAATTGATACAACTGTACATACAACATGTATTTTTTGCTAGGTGGCAAGCACAATAGTTTCAAACATTAAGAGATACTTTCCCACCTGGAACAGTTCTATCAGTAGTCGACTTTGCAGAAAATTACTCTTTGGTACATCAAAAAGAGATTCAATCAGATCATTACTTTTCAAAGCATATCACTATTATGGTATATGTGTATTATTGACATGCACAATTGGATTTGGATGGTGTTGACAGTACATATGATGAACGAGTCATTAAGAAAGAATATCACTTTTATATTAGTGATGATAAAGAGCATGACACACTTTTTGTACAACATTGCTTTACATATGTTTTTGAGAATTTGGCAAGCAGGCGTGTAAAAATCGAAAAGTATTTGTATGGTCAGATGGATGTGCAGCATAATTCAAATCATCATGACCATTTTATGCACTATGTAAATATCATCGAAATTACAAAATACAACATGTTTGGAGTTTCTTTGAGAGTGGGCATGGAAAGGGTGAACATGATGGCACAAGAGCTTGCATCAAACATGCTCTAAGAAAGAATCAAATGAGTTATTTGACAAATCATATAGATAATGCACGTGATGTTGAATGGTGTAAGAAACACTTTGCATCAAATGAGGTCGACACATCTTCAGGAATGAATTGATACATCCCACATAGAGTGTTTGGGAGATATCAGGTATGTACATATAAATTACATAAATGAAAATTTTAAACTTTAAATTTAAATTTATAATATATATATGTTTGAAATGTATTTAAGTTTAAATTTTAAATTTAGTAAATTCAATTATTTTAAATGAATTTCTATTAAATTTATATATGTAAAATTTTTATAATTTTTATGTATCTAGGTGTGGATAGAAGATCGAAGCATGGATGCAAGAGGGTAGAAAAAATAAGATCTTTGCATTGTGTCATGAGTACAGATGATTGCTCTATATGGAAATTGTATACAAGGGATTACTCTTGTTTCTGTGATGAGTGCATTTTGGAAAACTTTGAGGCATGCAACAACCAACAACTTGGATATGTTAGTGAATGGAATGCGGTGCCATTAGTTGTTTCTGACACATACGATGAAGGTGAGGATGAAGGCTTTGAAGACATTCCTTTGATTTTAATTGATTATGACCATATTTCAGGATTGATTAGAAAAGGTATATATGTATATTTGTGTACTTGATAAATTTAATGTAAATTTACAACATGTAGTTATTTAAAATTTAGTACTAGATCAGAGTTAAATTTAATGATTATAAAGTCTAGACAACTCTCTAATTTTTTTACAAATTTTGAACCATGTAAATTTGGTGTACTAGGAGATGTTTTTATAGTCATAGCAGAGCCTGAAAACATAGAAGGTGTTAGTTATTATTTAATGTGTTGTACAAAAGAGAGGAAGAAGCTAACACGACCTGAAACAAGCGATGAAATGGTGTTTCCCACAGGTGGGTCACATTTAAATTATATATACATGTACACATGTACATTAAACTTTACATTATATTATTATACCTGGGTTGAGTGAAAATGTTATGTGTGCACATGTGTTACCAAGTTGGTTCATGTTGTTTATCGTGTAGGTTCAGTTGTAGTGCAAGGGACATATCTCAAACAAGTCAAAATTGTTCAACATGGGATTCATTTTATTGACTATCAACCTGAGAACAAGGTATATCAGTATAGTCACCTAGTAATTACTACCACCCTACATCTTCATCTAGTTCCACATGCATGTGGATGAAAAAATAGAGATTAGATAGTGATGATCATCAGAAAATATTACATGTTATTGAAGAGCGGGCTGAACCAGATGTTTGAATGAGAACTTATATCTAGTAACTTGTTTGAAGTCCATTGATTTAGTTACAGTTTATAAAATTAGTGTGATCTTGAAGTTTCACATTTGTGTAAGTTAATTTCTAGATGTTCTTAGGATCCAAACTTAGAAGTACTATTTAATGCAAAGTAATTTTATATTTAGTGTTCAACACTTTTTAAAACCTGAACATGAAGTACTGTTTTTAATGTGGTCCACTTTTAAGGATGATACATGTGTACTATGTCATGCTCACATTTCCCATGCGGTCATGACACACAACACACATATCATGTCCACATTCCCCATGTGGTCATGACATGAATTACAAAAAACTTTTCTACCTATCCCTAGGAACCCCCTCGCACGCGTCTGCGTGTTTGGTGGCAATATGCAAAAGGTGTAAACGTGTCAACATAATTCAGGGAGGTGCATTGTCCCACGCAGTCCCCTGTGTGATGATAGCTGTCTAGGGGGTATGTGACATGAAGTGTGTCACTTTTAGGGTTGGAAAGATTTGAATTCGAACCCTAATCTTCCTAGGTGTGAAGATGATTTCACCAGCTTCGAAACCTAACCCTAACTTAGGTCAAAATGAACTCAAAATGATGATCAAGACATAGAGGTAAGATGGATGCATGATTAAAGTGGAATGGTGAAATAAAATTTAATAAAATATCATAAAATAAAAACCCTAGAAACCTAGGAAAATTTTTACAGCATAACGCGTTTTCAATAATCGCATTAAAATTTTTAAAATAAAACACCAATAAGAAATTAAACCAAAAAATCTAAGAATAAAAATTTAAACTTAAGAACAAATTTAAAACAAATTAAAATAATAGAATAAATACCCTGCCAAGGTCAAATAAATCGACCTTGCATAAAAAGATTAAAGTTTGAAAATAAAATAATAAAATAATAACAAGACGCCAAATTGGATTTCAAATTTGAGTCCGTTAATAAATATAATTTTGGCATTACATTTATTAACGAACTCAGAATAATGGAGAAGGGAAGAGATTAAAATACTCATTCCTGTAAAATAATAGTAAAAATTGATAAAAAGATAAAATAATAAATTCATGCTAGGGAGTATAAAATAATTACTCCAATATATGTGAAATTAAAAAAAAACATAGGGAACACACTTCCCATCATAGCAAAATTTAATCGCATCTACCTCTTAAAAATAAAATCACAAGACATTGGACCAAAGTTCAAAATCCCCTTATTTTCTAACGTTATAAAATAAGCCCTCCTTTCAAACTCATTTAAAGGAATGGAGCGATTACAAAATTTATAAGTTACCCCAATTAAAATATCATAATGAAACCAACTAGATAAGGATGGGCCCAAGTTTTGATTTGTGTCGAACAACCTAACTGACAAATCTAATGAAGGCAAAAAGGCACACATTTTTTTTGAGTAATTAGATTCTAAGGTTCAAATGAAAGTACCCTAATGAAATTCTACAAAAATTATGTAAGCTTTCCTTAGACGCCATAAACTTAGTCTTCTCTATATTTCTATTAAGTGTCCTATAATTAGATAAATACCCCCAGGGAAAAATGTAAAGCTTAAAGGCCAATACCAAAAGAAAGAATATGAGTGTGATAAAAATTCATATACATCTAAAATTTTAATGTTTAAATCACAAATCAACTCAATCTCCAAAATGAAACCTAATGCTCCCAAAATACAATAAGCCTAAACTCAACAAGAGGCAAACTCTAACCTATCCCTAACCTCCCCATTTTCTCTCACAACTCACTCTTCTGTTGCCTTAACTGGCATTTCAAACCCCTGTTGCATTCCACATAGGGCATGAAGGGCAGCCGGATCAAGGGCAGTATGCAAACTAATCTTGCAGGGTTGAAAAGGCACAGGGAGAGGTAGATGGTGGCAGCAGAGCTCACAACGAGTAGTGGCAGTGTCTCACTGGTGAGGAGGGATGGCAGAGGCAGTAGCGGACCAGTCGCAGCTGGAAGGATGGAGCAAAGGAGGTGGGGAAATAGTGTGAGAAGGTAGCATGAAGGATGGCATGGGAGACGCGCAAGGGAGACGGATGCACGGTGGTGCTAAGGAGGAGATGGGGGTTGTGGGGAGGGGGTGATGCCCCCACCCACACCCACGGGTGTGGGTGGGGGCATCGTCCCCTCCCCACACCTTCAAGGATAACAACTATGGTGGGCGGCGGTTTGGGCGTCGTCCCTTTTTTTATTTATATTTAAAAAAAAAACTCCCATGACACAAAAACTCACCCTACCAGTTAGGGTTTAG
The DNA here is from genome assembly GCA_027924645.1 of Cunninghamia lanceolata. Taxonomy (NCBI): domain Eukaryota; kingdom Viridiplantae; phylum Streptophyta; class Pinopsida; order Cupressales; family Cupressaceae; genus Cunninghamia; species Cunninghamia lanceolata. The sequence continues at coordinate 20,168,700 of BSBN01000254.1, forward strand.
TCCATTAACATCATTTCTATATATTTTCTTTTTCTCACAGTTAGAAAACTTAACCACAATTTTTAGATATACAAAAATATATTTATATATATAAATATATATGTATACACGTGTATATATATATATATGTATCTCTATATATATATATGTATATATATATATGTATATGTATATATATGTACATTATATATACATACATACATATATATATACATATATATACATATATATATATATATGCATATATATATACATATATATATATACATATATATATACATATACATATATATATATATACATATATATATACATATACATATATATATATATATATATGTATATATATATATGTATATATATATATATATATATATATATATATACCCTAAGCCTGTCACTATTTTATTAAATATAGTTTGCTTCTTTTTTTTATTATTATATATATATATTTTAATCATCATAGAAATATTTACAAGTCTGGTTTGAATGGTAAATGAATATAAAATTAGTTTTATTATTTCTATATATCTATGTTTGCAAGAATACTGTTATTCATCTTTCAGTAGAGATTTAAGGTGTATTTACATTTCAATAATATGTATAATGTATAATAAACTAAAAGTGTAACCATGATTCCACATTGAAAGAGTTTAACCAGGTTTGTAAAGAAATAATAACCAATGGTAAATACTATCTCCAGGAATCTAAGAACAAACAGAATGCTAAAATATTTTCTCCCTTTTTTTTTTTTAAAAGAAACAGAATAAATGAGCTAGAGTAGCATATTTTCCCATGACAGAAAATTTTTAAAACATGAAGTTTCCTACTCTCAAACAACAACTATTAGCCTAAAATTTCAAACAACTTAATAGAAAATAATTCCCTTAAATTTCTATCTACCTTTCTTTGTATGTAATAAAACTTTTACAACCACTGATGTATATTTCTTTTTTTTTTGTTTAAAAGAATAATGACAGCAAAAATATATTTACATTCACATGCACATCTCAAAATACCCAACTCCACAACATATGAAATAAACAACTCATAAATAAATAAAAAGATTGTTTTCATTTCAATACTTTTATAGCCAACTCCAAGGGGGATAATGACATGAACCATTTAACAATAGGGCCACAATGGCCATGGCTCAAACAGCCAACCACATAAAACTATAGAAGCACAAAAATGGACTTCTCAACAAGCTCCATTTCTCCAATAAGGAACCTGCAAAAATAAAACACAACAAGAAGGGAAAACCTAGCCACTCGAAATGCCCTCCTCCCTACCGTAGACCCGCAAGTGGGTCACCCCCGAGATAGGGAGGTAGGGATTCACACAATTGCAAGTACACCACAAACAAGTAACAAACAACCACAACACAAAAATCAACCCCAAGGATAAGCACATAACACAACTCATAAAAATGAGTTTGATGGGGGTAGGAAAGGCCACACCAAAATACCAAAATACCAAGTCTCATGGCCTCAAGCCAAAACCTCCATACACAACTCCTCAAATATCTCAAAATAAACTTCCATGGCACTCTTGCCATTCAAATAATCTCCACAACAAGTAAGAAGCCCTCAAGGCATAAATAACACAAATATGGGAGTGACCTCAAGGAGGTTCCTTTCCCCTACTCCAAACAAGTTGAGCCTTACCTCCAAATGGAGGTGCTCTCACCAAACTCCCATCCCACACAAAAATGAAACAACAAACAACCAAAAACTACAAACACATTACAATAAAGATATGCAAGGGTAAAGAACAAGACATAGAGCTTACCTCAAAAGCCCTAATAATGGAAGCACATTTGGTGATGAGCTCCAAGCCTCTCCAAACCTTCCAATCTCCAAGAGTCTCTCTAACTTCCCCAAAAATTGCTCAAAATAGAAAGAAATCTCCAAAAATGCAAGAACCCCACACTCCTCAATAAGAGGAGGTAATATAGGCCATCAAAATTAGCCTTGAGGAATGAGAAGGTGACACTTGTCACCTTCTCCTTCCTCCTCCAATGCCACTTGCAAGGGAGAGGAAGTGTGAAGGTGACAAGTGTCATCCTCTAATTCCATCTCAATCCTCACCTTATCCACTTGTGCTCTCACACATGTGTGAGAGAACAAGTGGTGAGGTGGCATTCCCTTACAAACCTCCAAGAGGATAAGGGATGCCATATGGCATCCTCTTATTCTCTAAGAGAGCTATCTCCCTCCAAGATGCTCTCACACGTGTGTGAGGGTCTTGGAGGAAGATCCCACACACTTGGGAGTCTTGGAGACCTCCCAAGTCCTCTCAGGGAAGGGATTTCCAAACTTTGGGAAGGGAGACGAGTCTTTCCCAAAGCATGACTCATCTCCCACCTTATCTAATTTTAAATTTCGTCACTTTGACTAAACCTTAGTTTGGAGTGACCAAAAGTGAGCTAATCCAAGGGTTAGTTAGTCAAAATTAACTCTAGACCCATGGGTAACCACCTAGGGTAGATTTTGGGACACTAAGGTTCACCAAAGGGGTCATAAATCGACTTTAAATGGCCTCAAAAATAAAAACAATTACCAAGTGGTATAAGTCAATAAAATTTATACAACACATAATATTAATTAATTAAACAAAGGGGTACTAGGCCAAAATGATAAAAATTAAATCAAGCACTTAAATCATCACTCAAGTTCAAACGTGATCCTCATCCCTCTTGGGAATGAATCAGTTTCACAGGGAATAACATATGTGTGAATTCTACCTCCAATTTCCTGTGGCCTGGGAATGTAATCCTGCACATCTCGATCAAGTGTCAATCATATCATGATAAACATAGCCGAAGCAACTAGAATTAAATTCATGCCATTAAATACAACAATAATCATCTATAACATAATTCTGAATTAAACTGCATTTTTCTATCACATGTCAAATAATCATCATATAAATAACTAGAAATCACATCACAAAACATCATCTAATATATCTCATATGTCGGATCACAAAATATCATCAAAATATGATCAAATCGAATCACCATATGTCTAATCAATGTCATATCAAAATCAAGAGATATAATCAAATATGCATAATGAAACCACAGTCTCTAAAAGTCTGATAATGTCATCAACTAAAATGCATAACGATCAAAATAAGGAAGGAAAAATAATCGGCCCTCACATACTATTTAATGTTTTGTATTGGCATCTAACGTTTGACTACATGTATTATTTATTGGATGCATACATGTTGTGACTATGTGTGTCTAATTTATATTGAACAATGTTTTGATTTATTATTTTCACTAGATATATGATATATGTGATTTGATTATGTTATCCTAGAGTTCAACATGTCATATATATATATATATATATATATATATATATATATATATATATATATATATATATATATATATATATATATATATATATATATATATATATATATATATATATATATAATTAATTGGAGACAATTTAGTTTGGGCAAATATGTTGTGTGTATCTTCCCCGTCTCACTTGACTCAAGTTATAATGAGTTGTATTTTGTTGATACCTATGAAATTATCACTTGATCCAAATCGATGTCAATTCTAGATCCATGTATTATAAATAAAATAGTTAATTTGTGTGTGTTCTCATTAAATGTGTTTATTATATCTCCTAGTTTGCATTTGTATTTATTTAGTTTATACAGTTTCTTAATGAGGAGTTTTTGTGATTTACCTGTACATGCTTCTTGACATGTGTGAAAGAATATTTATATTTAATTGTTATCTTGGAATGGTCGAGAATGCATTTAACAAATTGTGATATTTTATCTCAAATTATGAATTGAAAGATTATTTTAGCTTCATTCCTTAGCCAAATTGATTAAATCGTGTGTGTTAATTTATCGAGAACATAATTACTTTAATTGCAACTATTTGTAAATGTGATTATAACAATAGTGATTATTGAGGACTGCAAATTACAAATTTTTATGGATGGCAACACTGGTGCACCAGTATCTAAATTGAACTTCTTCTAAATTTACCCTCCAAACTCTTTGTAAAGCTCTAGATTCTTATTTTTGTAAAGTCTAGTTTTCATATTATGTTTCTTTGAACTTTTAATTTTTCCTATTTTCCTAGTTATCAACTCATTAATTTTTTCTTAAGGGAAAAACATGTAGTTTAATTAAAGACAAATGTACATAATTTATATAAGGTTATGAATAATTTTGATTATCTCTATTGAAATTAACAATAATACCTTTTTATTCTTAGCATTATCTAGTGTGTGCATTAGGTTGAAATATTAACATAACATTGGAATCAACTTTAACCATCGTGCAAAAGGATAAATAAGAAGTTTAGATTGCAAAAAGAAATGAGGGAAGAAATAGCAAGACATCCACATGCATCAAAAAAAGTACCACCATCACTAAAAGGTGAAGGAACATTATACCATGTCAAACACATCATTATTTAAATATATATGTACATATGTACAACTTCTCAAGTTTGATTCCAAAATTGTAGATGCTTGTATATTAAAAATGGGTGAGAAGGGTGTATCTAATCACAACAAATTGTTCAACTATATAATGAAAATTATCATGGTGCTTGAGGAAACGTGTTTTGGAGATACATAGTGTTGCTTCAATTATATGATTTGATAGTCGCAAGGTTAAAAACAATTGTCATATCACAGTTATCTAGATATGGATAAGTGGCACAATAGAATAGAAAAACAAAAGTATCTTCTAAAGAATCTATAAAGGAAGTGAATAATCTATGTTAAGATGTTTCAAAGGATCTCATATGCCAAATTGTGAATAAAAACAATATATAGATAAGGAATATGGCTACCAACTTGGATGCACACTAAGAAGTTAGCTCATGATTTAATAAACACAACTCATTGTTATCATGGAGGATCTAGGTTAAAAGAATTGTAGAAAAATATTTGCTTTCATGGTTGGAAGATGTATGCATGAGAGTTCAAATTTCATCAGAGGATTAGGCTAATTAGTTTTTAGCTCTTAGGATAGACCACATAGATGGATGTTTCCATGATAGAGGAAGATCTAAGAAGGAAAATGTAAAAGTGGAAGAGTAGTGAAAGGAGCAAAGACTAACTATTAGTGATTGTAAATACATACATTTTTAAAACATGTTTAACATGACATATATAGTCCATAATGTATTTAATGTACATTTAACCTATTTAACATGTATATAAATCATTTAAACTCATGAGTTCTCTAAATAGATCTATATAATGTATATAAACACAAACACGTATATATATGTATGTATGTAGATGCTCACATAAACATTTACATAAGAAAACATATATGTAATCAAGTCCTGCAAATGTCAATATATATCAAACATAAGACATCAAATGTATGTAATAAAGTCCTGGTGTAAATACACACATGTCAATATATATCAAACATAAATCATCAAATGTATGTAATCAAGTCCTAGTATAAATGTGTACATGTCAATATATCAAACATAAATAATCAAAAATGTATGTAATCAAGTCCTGAAAATGTCAATATATCAAACATATATCTGGAAATGTCTAGATGCAACATCAAATGGATGTATCTAGGTAGCTACCTAATCATCGTGTCGACTCCTAGTTGAGTGACCCTTTGAATGAGAATCCTATTCTGATCCATGATGTGTTGAGTCTTGGAGATAAAATCAAGTATACATACATGTACAATGTGTTAAATACATTTTATCTATATAGAACTATTTAAAATGTATGTAATATTATAAATATATCTATCTATCTATATATACATGTATGTACATGTAAAAAATTAAAATTGACATGTCCACTGACAACAATATCATCAACAGAATCACGCCGACATATACGATCTAACCTTAGGCTAGGAGTAACATGAGGTATCTCCATCTACAATATATATATATATATATATATATATATATATATATATATATATATAATATTACATAGATTTTAAATAGTTCTATATATATATATCATTTAGTTAAAACTAAAATCTAAATAATTTTTTTAAAAATTGAATTGAACATGCACATGCACACATACATATAGATACACATACATACCTGCATATCAGGTGGCATAGGATCTGATCCCTCTATAATGTCTGCCTCCACTTAATCATCCAAATGAGTTGTCTAAGCTGTTTCATGATCTAATGTATTTGTCTAATCTCTCTCATGTCACAGTAATGATGAGTGAAGGGGACTAACCAACTGAGATGACATCGATAACAAATTTGAATGCATCAACATATCCACAAAACCTGCAGACTGTAGCCTCTCAAGGTCATCTAAAGGATCACTAGCTTGTGCAGCAACCGAATGATCTATAGGTGGATCCTGATGTGCATTGGTACTGGACCTGGCAGGTGGTGAGAATGATGAGATCTTGAATGTGAATGAATAGATGTAGCCAGATGATATCTAACCTGATCTATCAAGATCTCTAGCTCTGATGCGATGAAGGCATATGCCTCCAAGAGATCCTCTATGAAACAATGTAAAGTGCTACATGCTATCTCCCCTGTAAGACCATCCAACTGTGCGGGTGTAGGGATACCTGCCATAGAATAAGGATCATAGTGAGTGTTGCTGCACTATGCTATAAATGAAGCTCTAGATTGTGGATGTCGTGCCATCAAAAACTAACCCACACAATCACTAGTTATTGTAGTGTTGGCAACGTAATATCGTTAGCACTATCAAATGCTTCCCTTTGGGAAGCAATGACACATGATTTACTAAGGGGGCTAGGGTTGGGGAGATAGCAGGATTCCTCTCACCAATCAATGCCCTATACGCTGGGGCTGCCTGATCAACTTGATGATAAGCGTCCCTATCAGCAAGCCTACCCTGACCCTAACCAAAATATCTTGGAAGGTCACAATAGTTGACTTTGAGGCCCAATTGACCTTAACATACAACTGCTATACAAAATATAAGAGAATTTGGTCATTATTTGGATAACGACCAAAGATAGCAAGAAATTAAGGGTAGATCAAACTAGCCATAGCACCATCCACACATTTGGTAACCTGGTATCCCTTCACCTTAGCCTTATCCTAATAAAATGGAAAACATTGGATTTAATGGTTTCTTTGGTCACCACAATCTGAACATAAGAAAGGGGAACATCACCACAAACTTCTTCCCACATGTGGGAAAGAATAGAAGCTATAGCATTAGGGGAATATGCACTTGTGTCTCAAATTTTATCTCTAATTTTTTCTAAGCTTTCCATTATGGACTTACAAGTGTCTTTATATATTCCCATGTTGGTACCATCATTTATGGAAACTCTTAATCTCTCGATCTCACTATTAGTTCATGCAAATAGTTCCTGAGGTGGAACTAGTCCATAATTTGCCATGTGATGTACCTGAAGGAGAAATTCAAGGTTCTTACTTTAATCTATAGAGAATCTAGAAATACTAGACATGTGTACACATTCAATTTAAATTATTCAAAATGTAACTATTTACAAGTGATAGATAGATTGTATTTCTCTATATCCATCTAGTTCTTGTACATGCATACATGTGTGTGCAATAAATAATGTTTAACTTCTAGAAACAACTAAACAACTGAAACTAGCAAATTAATTTGAAGTATTAATATTGATCTAATATAATTCACTTCATGTGCACACAAATTTCACCAAAACATGTACAAAAGTTTGTAAGATATATATATATATATATATATATATATATATATCTATATATATATATATATATATATATATATCTCTATATATATATATATATATATCTAGGATCACTAAATTGTTTAGTATCTTAGGGCTTCTCTTTGATTACATGATTTAATCGAGCCCTGCTAAATTTAAATATTTTGGCACATAAGTGAAAGGTTCAAATTTAGTGAAAGGGTCACCATGGCATAAGTGAAAAGCATGTTTGAATTTGGAGGATGTGATTACAAGTACAATTTTCTATCTATAGAACAACATTGCACACTAGACAAAATCACATTTGCAATTCAATCCAAGGTGAGGGAATGTGTACATAAATAAAAATGGGTTTAGACCATTCTAGGTATAAAAAAGACTAAAGGTTGATAGATAAATTCTATATTTTTTCTAGCTTATATCTGGAAATAAATACCAAGATAATATATCTTAGGATAAAACCTAAAGTGAGTGTAAAATGAGTAGAAAAAAGGATATAAAAATACACTTTTCTCCTACTTATATAATATAAGAGAAAATTTAAATAATACGTGCAAGTACTTAGCTCAAGTAGCTCTTGACATAATATGACTATATGCCTATGTCCCAAGGTGATTTGTCAATATTTTAAAATTTCAAGGCTTGCTAAATAAGGGCATCAAAATTGGTTAAACTTCTATTTTTCTATTACTCGATCATTTGGAAATGATTGTACCTCATTAAAGTTTAATCTCTTGAAGCCCTCTAGGGGAGGGGAGTATGATTCCCTTTTCCACCCCATCAAACCTTAATATATCGTAATAGTCCTTTTGGGAGGGGGTCATCATAACTCATCTTGGGGGGTGATGAGATCATGAGCATTTTGAGCGAGCTTCTAAAATGATTTGCACTTATCAAGCTTGAATGGTTAATTTTAAAATCTTTTAAAATGTTAAATATGTATAGTCAAGTAAAGTCCAATAGAATATCATTAGATCTAGGTTGAATTAAATAATGCAATCAATGATCACATAATTAATCTAGATTTAGTTAAGAAAGTATTTGTGTTGATAAATTGAAATGTTATTTTTAGAAAATTGTAAATGTTATGGATAAGGTACTTTTATGTGGGAATCTTTAAGGAGAATTTATGTTGATGGCACACATAATCTAATTTTTGAGACGTTCCTTTTAATTGTTCTTAGTTTACTGGATATCTCATGTTCTAAATTGTTAGGTAGAAATATATATGGATCAGATCTAAACTCCTTGGGATAAAACACAAGTGTCATAAAAATGAATTTCTATAGGGAAATGAAAATTGTAAGTTGTACATCAACTTGGCATGTAATGTAGACTCCTAAAAATGTTTAACCCTAATCTTTGGTATTTGAATTCTTGTAAGGATTATCCAACTATATTTAAAATATCTTTAGGGAAGCTAGACTAGATTTCTAAGGTCAAGTTCTGTTAGATCAACCCCAATTCAAATTATCTTTACATATTTGATAAAATGGTTTTAGACAACATGGCTTGAGACTTGTGATTTTAATGTAGACTAAGATTCCTTTTAAGCTCGAAATTGAAATGTTCCTAGAGTAAATGTTCCTTTTGTTATAGATGTTCTCTTGATTTCTCCTTATGATTCCCTTGAATTAATTGCACAAATGAATATCTTAAATATAAATTTACATAATAATTAGTCTCATAAAGCATGTACCAAGTGGACTCACAATGACTAGTGAAAAGGGGTGGGAAACTTAAAATTTTAAAATTTAGGGTCAATCTTGAGGCAATAATAAATGATGTGTAAATGATGAATGAATGGGTATGTGTACAAAAAGGGATGATGTGTTGAATGAAAATAGGAGCAATTAAGGGATGAGGTAAAGTTGAGGTACATATATCTAATATTTACTAATTTTAGACACTCGCTTTCAACTCAGATCAAGTTTCTAAGTTTGATATTTGCAAATTAAAAGTTTGGTTTGTGTGCTTGGGAGATTACACATGACAAGGATAATTCCTCCTCTATGTCAAACCCTAATAAAGAGATGTTGAATCAATACTTTTGAACAAGATTAAAGATAGCAAGAATTCATGCAATATGCCCTAGAATGATGATGCAATGTTGATATCACAAGATCTGACTCTTTTTAGGTTATGTGATGTGTGTTAGAAAGTGTTAAAATGTTCCATGTGTTTTCTAGATTTTATAAATGAATTAGGTTTAGTCCTTTTATATAGCTTCCAAAGTATTATTTATGAAATTTGTTTTGTGCATCAATATGAACATAAATATTCACACCATAAAAGGATACACATATGTCCAACTAAACACTATTTTGATACATGTTCCCTTGTGATAAGTGTGCCACTTGAAAATATGCAAACACAAAATAAAGGGATCCAAATAAGTAGCATCCATAAAGCATTCAAAATAAGCATAAACACAACTATTAACTAGATATGAAAAATAAGCAAATGGTATTTCTTATCGACAACTAGATACTACATGTACATCGATAACATTTAAAGTATTATGTATGTAAACAAGTAGATATTTTAAACTCAATGTAACTAAGATGGTACAAGGATGGTATGGGACATCTTGCAATCTTTAATGGCATATAATCTACAACTTCCAAGGTTGCTTCAACTCATTTAGGGGCCCATAAATTTAGTCATGTTGCATGGGGGTAAAATAAATGGGACTTATTTCATATTGTAGGAATGGAAAGCATGTTTTTATTTCATATTTAAATAGCCCTAACAAAAAATGTAAGTTTAGAAACAAAAATGATACCTAATTTCGAGTTTGAATGCAAAAGTTATGGCCTCTAGAAGGTCTAGGGTAAAGTAACTAGCAAAGTGGTGAATAATACATCCTCCCTAGAATGAACTAGCACCCACCTTGAAGTGAACTTATGACTAATAAAGGGGAAAGTAGGGCATATAACAGTAATTTGACTATCAGAAAGGGCAAGCAATGACTAGAGAGCTAGAATTTAAACTAATAGATATTTTGTTTCTCCTTTTTGGCATTTGCCAAGTTCAATCTTCAGACATAGTGAATCATGGAACAGTCGAGTGTATACAATTGTATATGTGTTTTCATAACTATGCATATGTGTAAATTTCATAGCTATATTCAAATTTTCAGCTCTACATGTAGTTTAGAAATACATGTTGGCACTTGAAAAATATATTTCAATAATGTTTGTTCATTACTACTCATATTAAATATATTTTGTACAGTTTCAAAGTATGCAAGGATGATGAAAGATTTGTAGAGCATTTGGCAAAGCAATCAATTTGCAAGTAAAGTCTGAGAGGACTTAAATGAAAATCCTAAAAGGTCAGTTTTCCTATGAAATTATAGCGTCAAGAGGCATTTTACTGACTAAGGAAATCACTATCAACTTTCTTATCAACATACCCATGATTCATTTGTTACCCCTACTATACATGAGCCTTACCTACAAAGAGATAACTGTTGGCAAGAGATGCTGCTCCGGTATGGACTTGTATGTTGTCATTGATGGAAAAAGGCTCAGAGATCTTATCACCATGATAGGAAGAGATATCTGTAGAAGAACATGTTGCATCCCAGGTCCAGTTGACAGAAAATGGCTAAGTGTGAAAAGTATTCTGAGTAGAGGGCAGTAAGTTGGATAGTATATCTCCGTAAATGATGATCAGTTAATGCAGTTTAGGTATGATGTTCTCAGTTGTTTGATAGTGTTATGCTTCAAAGGTTAAGTCCTGATCTCCTCCGGAAGTCACCTTGAAGAATTGTCTAAGTTTGGATAAGCAAAGGTATAGCAGGAACAATGAATAGGGTCTAGTGCAATGGTCCACATTCCTCTGTAGATAAGTATTTTTTTATGAGGTTTTAAGGTGTTGTAAACACCTATATGAAATGTCTTATTCCAGAGTTAGGAGATCTGAAGTCCACCGAAAGGTTAGCTACAAGCTGCTAAGTATTAGCATAGTGTTTGACAGAGTTTGATAGAGATAGAGTTTGAGTTCTAATGGTCTGCATTTCTCTGCAAGATGATATCATGCCTTGCAGTTCTGAGGGTAAGATTGGGAATCTGTAAACAACCCTTGATATGATTTTGGAAGTGTGTTGTGATCCACAGTAGAAGTTGTAAGTCAGTAGATGAACCTGTTGAGCATGCTCTTGAGGAACAAGCCGACTGGTGAAATAAATCATGATGTGGAGAAAGGATAGTATGTGAAAGATCTATTCAAGTATTTAAATTATTAGAGCTGACATATATGAACATGTTTGGGAAAAGATTTGGGTCCGCGTGACACATAGTGCATTGGATTGAGTGACAAGGTACATCTTTCTATGTACACGTTTCTTTTGTTGGATGCCAACCTAACTATAGATCAAATCATGATGTGGATATATAAAGGTGATGAAATTTAGTTGTGGTAGTTGTGTGGTGTGTGTGTGAGATGTGAGCATTTGAATAGAAGAGTAGAGTTAGAAGATCAACATCGATGAAGACTTGGGATTCAGAATTTAGTTGCTAAATGACTGCACCCTGGCATAGTGGCAGATGCTTAAGCAGTATTCAGTTTTCATGTGTAATATGTTTCAAAGCAAGCTTTCATCATCAAGGCAGTGAGCCGGTAGTGAACCTTCAATAGGGTTTAACAACCCTCAGGCTTTCACAACCCTCATTGTAATCTTGCTAAGATTAGGTTTGAGGCAGTGACCTTGCTAAACTTAGTTGTACTTCATGGTAGTGACCTAGTATGTTCCAGGCCCGTGGAGTGACCAAGCCTAAACATTATTTTTGTAAAGATTGTAATATATATTTGAGAGCTAATCCTCTTTGTGGTTTTTCCCTTGGGTTTTCCACGTAAAAACCTTGGTGTTCATGTGTCATGATTTCATGGTTGCTATTCATATGCATAGTATGTTTTTGTTTAACTAATTTTGGGAAATAGCTGAAAGTTAAAGTGCATGAAAAGATTTTTAGAACACTAATTCGCCCCCCTCTTAGTGTTCCTGACAATCAACAAAAACAACTTTAAGACTAACTATTTCTAATAGTTCCAACATAATCAACCCATATTACAATCCTCCCAAGTTCCATTAAGATCTAAAGTTAAAATTCAAAATTGTATGGTGCAATACCAAGTATTTTTGATGAATCAAGGTTCAAATTTTTGTATTCAATGCCTAAGAGAGCAGGCATTGATGTTCATTCCAACTTTGTAGTAGATCATGTATATCTTATGTAGACAAAAATTGTAGATTTGAACATATGCCTCAATCCTCTTAGGTTTGGTTCATTTGAGAGCTTCTCTCATGCTTTCCATGAGGTGTAAAAAAGGAAAGACAATTTATTTTGTATCTTGAGAGCCTCATTGCGTAAAGGAGAGATGGAGCCATGTACTTCAAATGAAGACTCAAACTTGTTGAGTGATTTTTTGATATGAAGTGATCAATGAGCATAGACAAGGGATGTGAATTGTTTGACATAATGCCTCAAAGAAACTTGTTCTTATGGAATGGGCCTTGATTGCAAGGTATTCATAAAATGGATTTGTTGAAAAGGCTTTAGAAACTTTCAAGCAAATGCAATTGGAAGGTGTAAAGCTAGACACCGCAACCTTTGCCAGTATCCTCCCTACCTGTGCCAAAATGGGAGCTTTGCAACAGGGTATGGACATCCATCAAAGGATAAAGGATAGAGGAATTTTGTCAGTTATTGTAGTTGCAACTTCCCTAGTAGACATTGTTGCAAGTATGTGCCTAATTGGTGTTGTCATTGATGTCAACATATCTGTGTTGTCATTGGTGTCAACTGTATGCTATTTTACTACTTGTTTAGAAGATTTATATGTTGGGGATATTGTGAAAATTTGCCCCTTCGGAAGAAACAGAGTTGCAATGAATTGCAGTGAAGACAATGTGTTGCATACTGAAGAACATTCTAGAAGATTGCTTATATTAAAGATCTTGGTCTATGGATTGGAAGTTATTTAGAGGCATGTCTAAAGATGCTAAATCCTAAGTTTGAGCCTCTAGTATGAAGAATTGAGTGAGTTACATTCACCAGAGTAAAACCTACTTTTTCTGATTATTCATTGGTGACAGGGAGAAAGTATTTTGCTCCACATTCCTCTGCATTGAAGTATTTTTCTCTGTGGTTCTAGAGGGAAGTCTAGGATGATGATGTGTTCCTACAACTACAATTCTTCATGATTTGGTGGTCCACAAGCTATCTTTATTTTATGACAGTCGAAGACAGTGAAGTTCATGTGCTTCGATGTGAAGAATCTCATGGATAAAGTGGTTTGATTTTGTACGGTTGCTCCTAATGATTACAATGTGCTTGTGGATACATCCTGATCATGTTCCTGCATTTACATTGGTCTGTGTTAAGAAATTGAGATCATGTTTGAAATTTATTCCCAGATAACATAGCATGTAACCAGTCTTAGTCGACTTGGTTAATTCCAGTGATTGCGGAGATCTCTTGAAGATTGTAGAAGTGTATTGTGGCATGGAAGATCATTTTTTAGTATAATCTCATGCATGGTGTGATCTGTATACATCTTTACTACATTTCCTTAGCATAATTTTGTATTAGGTCAAGACCTATTTTATGTATACTTGTAATGCCGACCTTGGAGATTGTTCCAATGGTTGATGATTGTAATGCTGACCTTGATGAACATTCCAAGGTTGATGTAGTGTATAAATACTTGTAATTGAGTCATGAAAAAGTGTCTAAGTGTGAAGATGCGCAGATAAAGGAAAATTAAGGTAGTAGAGTAGAGTAGAGGTGTTTTTGTGCTTCAATGGAACTGAACCTTGGCATGGAGTAGATGTTGTTATCTCAGTTCAACTCTTTGGTAGCAAGACACCCTTTGGTAGTGAGCCATCCATAGGTAATGAGCCTTTTCTTGTAGTGAGTAATTTGGGTAGTGAGCGCTATAGGCAGTGAGCCTCTGATTTTTGTTATTGATATAACTCATATATTTCTGTGGGCTAACACCCACCGTGGTTTTTCCCTTAATAGGGTTTTCCACGTAAAAATCTAGTGTCTCTTGTGTTTGACTTGCAACTGTGTTTAAGTTTATGATTTCATGCTTTCATGGTTTAATCATAATATTAGTGGACTAGTGATAAATGTTTTAAAGTGCAGAAGTAGTTAAGATTTTGTGACAATTGATTCACCCCCCCTCTCAGTTGTCTGGAGCATTTCAACAATTGGTATTAGAGCCAAATTCCTCTAAATAAAGCCTAACAGCTTGAGGAAGATCTAGGATGTCTTATAAAAAGGAAGCTCCACATTTTGATGGGACAAATTATGCTCTTTGGAAGGTACAAATGGAATGCCATCTCCTCTATCTTGGTTATAAAGTATGGCTAGCTACACGATCACAACTTGTCATGCCTGAAGGTGGGTTGACAACTGAAGATGATATCAAAGAATATGAGCTAGATGTCAAAGCAAAGGATGCTCTATTAAGTTCCTTAAGTGACTTAGTATTGACAAAACTTGTGGACCTTGAATCTGCAAATGAGGTATGGGAGAAGCTGAAAAACTTGTATGAAGGAGATGATTCTGTTAGAGAAGCCAAGCTACAAAGCTTGAAAGTAAGATATGAGGGTTTGAAGATGAAAACATAATAGCCTTTATGTAGAGAGTTGATGAACTTGTCACTGGAATAAAAGGTATGGGAGGAACTCTCACTGATAAGGAATTTGTGATGAAAATTCTTAGGTCACTACCAAAATCCTATAGTCACAAAGTGGTTGCTATTGAAGAATTCATGACTATGAAAACTATTGACAGAGATTAGGTACTTGGAAAGCTTACAGACTTTGAGATGAGAGAATTTGGTGATTCTCTTCCAAAAGTTGAAGCAACTTTCAAAGCCAGTACTTCAGAAAAGATTTCCATAGCTGAGAAATATAGAGTGCATGATGAATTTGAAGAACTTGAGGCTAACTTTGTCAAGAGACTACAAAGAGGCTCTGCTAAGTTAAAAGGAAAATTACTTTTCAAATGTTTCTCTTGTGGTAAAGTAGGCAATTATGCTTCTAGATGCCCTGAAAGAATTGAAAGGAATAAGAAGATTTATGAGAGCAGGCCTAGAATTCCAAAGAAGTTTTACTATGTCAGAGATTTTGATGATGCAGGAGTGACTGATGATGAATCTGATGATGCTAGTACTAGTGCAAATGAATGCTTATTTATTGCTATTAAGGAAGATCCTGTGTCTACTAATTCTCCTAGTTGTGTGAAGGATGAAAAACTAGTCAAAGAAAGTGCTTCGGCTATTCAGGTTGAGAAAGATAAGGATGAATGGATTATTGATAGTGGATGCTCTCCTCACATGACCAGTGACAAAAATAAGATGTAAGGTTGGAAAAGTATGATGGTGGACTGGTTAGGCTTGGAGATAATGCAGCTGGTAAGATTTGTGGAAAAGAATCTATTTCATTTGATGGAAAGCATAATATTGACAATGTTCTGTACGTGAAGGGTTTGAAGCATAATCTTTTGAGTGTTGGTTAGATGTGTGACAAATGATATGATCTAAGATTCAAAGAAAATGGTGCAAGATCATGGAAAGCTCTAAAACTATGATTGCTACCGGTAAGAAGACAAAAGGTAACATCTATCAATTGAAAGGAACTAATGATTATTGTTTGTTGGCACAGAGATGAAAGTTGGCTGTGGCATAGAAGGATGTGTCATATGAATTTTGATAGTTTAGTAAAGATAAGCTCAAGTCAGGCTATGAGAGATTTACCAAAACTTGTGAAACCCTCCAACTCAATTTGTAAGGAATGTTAGTTGGGAAAGTAGTTAAGGACAAGCTTCAAGAGAAAAGTACAATTTTCTACTAGTTTGCTGGATCTAGTGCATACAGATCTCTGTGGTCCTACAAGGGTGAGAAGTCTACAAGGTGATAGGTATTTCATGTTGCTTATTGATGATTACTCTAGAGTGACATGGGTTACTTTTCTAAGAGATAAATCAGAAGCCCTAAAGAAATTCAAATCTTTCAAGGCAATGGTTGAGAATGAAATAGATTTGAAGATCAAATGCTTAAGATCTGATAGAGGAGGTGAGTTCACATCAAATAAATTCAACATTTTTTGTGAAGAGCATGCGATAAAGAGACAACTATCTGCACCTAGGACTCCTCAGCAAAATGGAGTTGTGGAAAGGAAGAACAGGACAGTTCAGAAGGCTACTAGGATAATGATGAAGGAAGAAGGTTTGCTAGAAGTCTTTTGGAAAGAAGCTATTCACACTGCTGTCTACATTCAAAACAGAGTTCAAGTGAAAGGTAATGGTAGTGAAACTCCCTATGAATTGTGGTATGGAAGAATTCCCACAATAAAATATTTCAAAGTCTTTGGAAGAAAATGTTATATTAGGAGAGATGAAGATCTAGGAAAGTTTGGTGCAAGATGTGATGAAGGAATATTTCTTGGATACTCTACCAAGAGTAAGGCTTACTGATGCTACAACAAGAGGCTCAAAAAGATTGTTGAGAGTACAAATGTGAAGGTAAATGAAGGCAAAGAAAGAATACCAAACTTGAGTTGTTATAAACCAGATGAACTTGTGACTATAGAAATTAAAGAAAAAGATGAGCAAGCAGACAGTCAGGATGAAGAAGAAGGCTCTAGAAAGTGTTGTCAAGACTCCTAGGTATGTAAGGATCAATCATTCTTAAGTTTAGATTATAGGTGACAAGAACAAAGGTGTTCTAACAAGAAGAAGAGTTGTAGAGGAACATGTTAATTATTGTTTTCTTTCAAAGATTGAACCAAAAAATGTGAATGAAGCATGCAATGATGAAAATTGGGTAAAGGAAATGGAAGAAGAACTGCTGCAGATAGAGAAGAATGAAACTTGGGAATTAGTTCCTAGACCTTATGACAAAAATGTTATTGGAACTAAATGGGTCTTTAGGAACAAGCTAAATGAAAATGGAGAAGTTGTAAGGAATAAAGCCAGACTTGTATGCAAAGGATATTCTCAAATTGAAGGGATAGATTTTGAAGAAACCTTTTCCCCAGTAGCTTGGATTGAAGAAATCAGAATGTTTTTGGCGTTTGTAGCTCACAAAGATTTTAAGGTATATCAGATGGATGTGAAATCTACCTTCTTGAATGGTGAACTAGAAGAGGAAGTATACATTGAGCAACCAGATGGATTCCAATTGTCAAATCAAGGAGATATGGTATGCAGGTTGAAGAAAGCTTTATATGGACTCAAACAAGCTCCTAGATCCTGGTATGCAAGGTTAGACAGGTACTTACTGCAATTGGGATTTAGTAAAGGTACTATAGACAGTAATATGTACTTCAAAATTAATGATGATCAGATCTTGATTGTTGAGGTCTTTGTTGGTGACATTATCTTTGGAGGAAATGAAGGTATGTGCATAAATTTGCCGGTGAGATGAAAAGTGAATTTGAGATGTCTATGTTTGGTGAGATGAATTTATTTTTGGGTCTGTAAATAAACCAATCAGATAAAGGAATCTTCATATCTCAGTCTAAGTATGTGAAAGAGTTGTTGAAGAAGTTTGGGATGGAAGACTCTAAACCAATAAGTACTCCAATGGTGATTGGTTGCAAGTTGAGCAAGACTGATGAATCATCTAAGGCTGATTAGAAAAGATATAGATCCATGATTGGAGGATTGCTTTATCTAACTCAAACTAGACCTAATATAATGCATGCAATCTATCTTGTTGCAAGGTTTCAAGCTGATCCAAGAGAATCTCATGTGATGGCAGTCAAGAGAATCTTGAGGTATCTAAAAGGCACTCCGTATTATGGATTATGTTATCCAAAGGACAATGACTTCACTCTGAGTTCTTATACAGATGCAGATTGGGCTGGAGATGTTGATGACAGAAAGAGTACAAGTAGAGGTGCTTTCTTCTTGGGTAATAGACTAGTTTCATGGTTGAGTAAGAAACTAGACTCAATTTCTCTGTCAACTGCAAAAGCAGAGTATATTGCAGTAGCATGTTGTTGCACTCAAGTGCTATGGATGAAGCAGACATTGAAGGACATGTTGGTTTTTTCCCAGACTGGATGCTTACTCCCAGATTTCCCTACAAGGTATGTTGATAACTGAGAGGGGGGGGTGAATCAGTTATCCTAATTATTTTCCTTTTGAACTTTCTTATTAATTAATGCAACATTGAATCAAACATAAAAACATTACCATGAAATAAGAAAACACATGACACAGTATTTTTGATGTGGAAACCCTGTTAAAGGAGAAAACCACGGGGTGATTAACCCAAAGATTATTCTCTGTTAGAAGAATAAGGAATTACAAAAATGGCACTTGCCAATTAGGGCTCACTGCCCGAGCACACTGCTCACAAAGAGGCCCACTGCCTACAAGGAGACACACTATCTACAAAGTGATAAGAATCATAGTCTTGAACTGATTGGAAGCATCTACATATGCTGGAGTTCAGTTCCGGTTAGGCTCAGTACACTGATCTGCTGCACTTCATCTTTCCTCTGTTCTTTATTCTGTTATCCTTTCACATACCGGATCTTTCTTGCTACTTCTGCTCTGTTCTTGCACTTATTCGCATATTCCTTCACACAATCACACATTTCACAACTAAATCCATCCTCTATATATATCCGCATAAGCAATTTCATCACCTTTCTAGTCGGCATCCGGAACAGTCTAGTTTCTTACAAACTCTGTTCTGTCGGCTGAATCCTTGCTCACCAAGCAATGCGGATCAAGCATATACTTGTAGATATCATTAATCATGTTGGCCAAACATGATTCATGCCTTCACAACCTTTACCATCAACAGTAACAGATCCAGAAAATAGTCTGATACTCTGTCAGTCAGTTCTTCCTCTGTTCTCTCTGTCTCTCAGGAATCTGATACTCAACTATTCATATCTTTTTCTCTGTTCATCACCGGAGGCTAAATCCTTGGAATATACTACTCAAGATAGTCCTCTTGACTTCCCCAAATCCGCACTACACCAAGATACTTCCTTTGAGAGATCCGGACCAATCTGTCGGACCTTGCCATATGCTCTGTTCTTGTTCACCGGACCACAACAATCTTCATTCTGACTTCCGGTAGAGACACACCATGACTTGCGGATATGTGGGATGACCTTTGTTGCCATCAATGACAACAACCATGAATCCATATAGTGTCTCTTGCGAACAATCTCCCCCTTTGGCATTGATGGCAACACTTAGTGAAAAATGACTAAGTGTTTACACTATGCTCCCCCTTGGCTAATGCTCTATCTTTATATACAATTTCTGGAACTCCCCCTTAGTTGGATTCCTCATTTTTCACTGCTCCTCACTCCCCCTTTGACATCAATGGCAAAGGGTAGGGTTCGCACACCAAAACAAAAAAAAAAAAAAAATTTCTATACATAGCCGCATATTTACATACTCACATATACTAAAGAATGTCTGCAAAGGATGTCTTCAATTGGATCAGTTCTGTAGCCCAACTTTGCTTCATTATATCCAAAATTGAAATGTGACCACTCAACAAAAATGCAAAAGCTTCTGCCCTCTTGAGATCTGTCAGATCATTTGTTTGGGCGGTGGTCTGAGCATCACTAATGGCCTCATGCATAGTTTCCAACTTAGGGATTATAATCCTTCTAAGTTCTCCCATCCGGTTAGTGATATTCTTCCTTTCCTTCTCAAGGTTCTTTATTTCATTCAAGACTGCAATAGTTTGACATTCTTGATTTACTATGGAGGAAGAGAGAGGATCAAAACTTTGAGATAAACTTTGTAGTTTGTCCTTTTCCTCTTTTATTTTCTTATCTATTTCAACTGTTGTCTTTGACCAGGAGATATAAAATTTGTAAATATCACCGCCATCCTTAAGAGCACTTTCTAAGCTCTTTATTCCAATACTCATATTTCTCCTATCATTAGAGATTAATCCTAATACTTCTGAAAATCTTTTATCCAAAAATTCCTTCCGGACCTTTTCTTCAGCTGATTTTTCTAGAGAATCAAAATGTGTATCAACACTGTTGACTAAGGTTTTTAGATTACCGGAAGAGGAGGCTGTCGGATCTATCTGGATTGATGGCATAATCTTTACAAGTACTCCGGAAGCAGCCTCTATCAACTCACAGTCTTCCATATGAGACTTCAGGAGTTTTTCATTTGCCTTGGCATTTGCAAATGAAGCTATTTTCATTGTTTGTACCGGAGAGAGAGAGTCAAAGTCGAATGGGCCTTTTAGAAGCTCCGGTTCATCAATCTCTAAAGTTTCTTTGCTCAAAAATTGTTGAACAGTTTGTGCAGTGTCTCTTGCCGGAGACAGATGTTTCTTTTCTTCTGCAGTCTTGGAACTGTCAACCTCTTTATCTTTCACCACTGCTTCCTTCTCCTGTAATTTCTCTTCTTCTTTGGATCCGGAGACTGTAGGGGAAACCGGAGGAGAGATGCTAGCCTGTTCATAGGCCACTTCTTCTGGAGCAGAGGGTTCCAAGTCCACAGCTGTTTCTGCACCTAAGTCCTCTACAACAGGAAGATTGAAACTTTTGAAGGCCTTCCGGAGGATCTCTTCTGTCTCTTTGGCCACCTTGTCAGTCTCACCAAGCATGAGTTGGTTCATCCTGGCTTTACTTCTGAACTCATCTTTGCAATCTTTGAATATTATGTTCATTGTCTTGGGATCAATTTGAGGATATAGCTGAATAGCTATCTGCTCCCGGATCTCAAGATCTTTTGCATGAGCATTATTCTTTCTTATTTCTAATTCCTTTTCTAGGCTTTTAGGAATTTCAGAAATAATCTCAATAAAAGCTTTATTGTAGATGTTCAAGTACCTTATTATGGCTTCTTGCAGGATCTTTTGATCTGCCTCATTGTAGTCATCATAGAATTCAGCCACGGGTTGAAGGTTCCCGTCCACAGTGACTGATTTGACTACACTGTCTAGAGACAGGGTGGGCTTTGCAGAAAATTCTTCTGTCATTTCTTCCTTGTCTCGGCCAGAAGAGGGTTTACCGATTCCTTTCTTTTTCTGTTTCTTTATTTCTTTCACTCCTTCATCTGACTCAGTTTCTTCTTCATCCTTTTGGCTTTGATAAGCTCTTGAGGCTTTTGTCTTGGATCGCTTACCAGATCCCTGGACTTCCGATTTTGAGATTTTGGTTTTGATAGGTGTGGATCCTTTAGATGATCTGGTCCGGGTTGAGGATTCCACCGAAGCACTTATCTTGCTTTTCTTTTCTACCTCTTTCTTTTCTTCCTCAGATTTTCTTCTCTTTTCCCGGCTGGCATGAAGTGCCTCTTTTGAGATGCCTAGGCCTTGAGCAATATGCTCAACTTCTTTTCTTACCTTCCTCTTTATCTCTGGTTCCCTGAGTTCTACATGTATCTTTACACTCAGCTCCTCAAAGGTTCCAAACCTTTCTGCCTTTGGATCTTTGGGCTGACTTAGCATGTGTTGAACGCGCAGCTCCACTATTTGTTCATCCACTTCATACCCCATGGGCATGATCCATACAGTTCTTGGTTCTACTGCCTCCATTAGACACTGATCTGTTTCTACCATGAAGCATACTGTGTCTTTGTACTTTTCAACAAGGGATAGGGGTATTCTTTCTCTTGCATGCATCATGCTTTGGAAGTTCTTGAAGTATCCCCATAGAGCTGTGTTTCTTGCTTTAGCATCCCCAAGTCCATGCAAATAGTCTCTGATTTGGATGGCAACCGGTCTGTCATTCTGCCATATCCATCCACTGGATCCGGGAAGCTCGTTCATGTAGTAAAAGAAGAGACAAAGGATCAGATTGCCATACTTGAAGGAGTTTTTCTTGTCCTTCTTAATCTTCTGCAGATTTTCAAAGAGTTGGTTTACAAGAAGCTCACACAAGTCATAGTCTGCATTCTCCTTTAACATTTGATAGGCTGTGTAGATTGCAGTTCCCGGTACTAAATTTTCCCTACTGGAGTGATAGATTTTGTAACCAATTATCATAGATGCAAATTTGACATCCGGTTCAGTGATGTCATCAACTGTCATAGCTCTCTTGTCAAACTTGGATCCGGTTGCATCACTAACTGTCTGATTTTTGACAGACTTGAGAACAGGTAATCCACTGGATGAATGCAGACCGGTTACAACCCTAATTGCATCTTTGGTAATTTTGAAGGGCTTGTTCAACCATAGGAAGTTGTCATGTACTCTACTTAGTACATACCGGACCCATTCATCTTCTTCAAAATAGGGGAAATGAATGCATTGTGCAAAGTGTTTGTCCCAGATGGCTTTGTACTGAGGTTTGATCTTGAAGGAGTCATCTATCAATTGTTTGTGATAGATATCCATCAGTTTTGCTTCTCCAAAGTCTTCAAAATTCGCATGGATGTAAACCCTAATGTCTTCCGTATGCAATACACCATGTGGAACACTAGAGAAGGCTCCTAGTGGATCTACCTCCAAGGATTTGTAAGGATGTTTCTTGAATGTGGGGCGAGGTCTATCAGAGATCTTAACTATATTCAGAGTAGCCATTCTTCAAAGATTTGCAGTGAGATAATGAAAACGGAGAATACCTTATGCGCCTTCGGTTTGCACGGAGTGGTTGGATTGATTTCTTTATGCAATGACTTCGGCAGGAGATCTTTGGTGTGCTTGATGAATCTTGTTGCAGAGCTCTGCTTTTCGCTTCTTCTTGGATGTGGAATGATCAAATGATTGTTGAGAATCCCTTATATCATTTCGCAAACCCTAATATCTGTTTACAATAAATGCTTCACCTATATTATTCCGGTTTGCCTTGTCTGGATAGCTTGGAGTATCCCGGATCAGTCCTGATCTATGAACATCATGCCGATCTTTCAATCATGAATAAATCGAGATAACACATCACAAGGACATCCCAAACACTCTGTCCAATCCGCAGAATAAGACAATGCACTTCCGGATCTCTCTGAACCTTTTTTGTAATCCTCTGTCATTCCGGAGCATCTCCTGGAACAGGTCTTACTTGATCGATCACAGCTTCTTCACATTTTCATGCGGACCTCTGAAATCTTATCTAGATCATCTCAAGACTTATATCTTTAAACCCTTTACTCCGCATCTTGTGACACATCCGGCACCACTTGATTGGCTGGGGGAACAGGATTTTCTTTGAGTCTCCCCCTGAGCCAGAGCTCACTTTTAATTTCCAGAAGAAATATCAGCACCAAAGTCTGGTGCGGATCCAACCTCTACATTCTCTAAACTTTTCTTCACCCAAATCTTGCTCATCTGATTCCTAACTTCATCCGCATTCATCTTTTGTTTACCCTTGTCTTGATTCTGATTATACACCGGACCTCTTTTGTCCTGATTCTTGCTTCTGCAAACTTTAGCATTATGACCGGACCTATTACAGATTTGGCAAATAACATTTCTTTGCATATTTGACTGATAACCTCTTGATCTGCATTGATTAGCCATATGACCTACTCTATTGCATGTAAAGCATCTACCTTTGAATGATTTGTTTACTTGCATATTTCTACATTCATGGGATTTGTGTCCATACCTTTTGCAGTTAAAGCACTGTCTGGAGAAGGATGAATTAATCTGATTCATTCTCTTTCTGCACTGATTAGCTTTGTGACCAAAGTGGTTGCAGCTGTGGCAGTATCCATTGAAAGATGGATATCTTTGAGCATTGGGCTGTCTTACCGGAGGTCTTCTAGGCCTATTCCTTGGATTTTCTGATCCAAAATTCTTTTGATCGGATCCGGAGCTTTCTCCTTCCTCATATCCCAAACCATACTTGTCATCTGTCCTCTTTTGACTTCCAAGAAGTACTTCAAGTTGGGCAGAACTTATCTTGAATTTTTCTTTATATTCATTTGCTGTTTGAAGATCTCTTTTGAGAGAGGCAATTTGATCCTCAAGTTTTTCTTTATCTTTGGCATCTTCAAGATCAGATTCAAGATGTCTGATAATCCTGTCCATCTAGTGGCATTCTTCTGATTTCTCTTTAAGAGATTGTCTCAGATTATCTTTAGTTTTTCTTTTTTCTTCAATCTCTTGAGTAAACTTTATAGTTCCTGATTCCATTTCATGTCTTAACATAATGACTTCTTTTGATAACTTTTCACATAACTTGGTTTGCTCAGTCAATTCTTCATTTGTATTGCTTTCTTCACTTTGTCTTGCCAATTGTTGGAGCAGCTCCTTTCTCTTTTTCATAGAGAGACTTAATTTGTCTTTTAATTCTCTCATGAATTCATCAGCATGTTTGAGTCTTTCCTTTAATTCATTGACTTCAGAATTTGACTGTTCAAGATCCTCAAGGGCAGTCTTGAGTTGCTCCCTTAAACCATATGCATCCATTTGAACTCCCAGATCTTCCTCAAGATGTTAGGCTCTATTAGGAGGAACTTAGCTCTGATACCAATTGTTGATAACTGATAGGGGGGTGAATCAGTTATCCTAATTATTTTCCTTTTGAACTTTCTTATTAATTAATGCAGCATTGAATCAAACATAAAAACATTACCATGAAATAAGAAAACACATGACACAGTATTTTTGACGTGGAAACCCTGTTAAGGGAGAAAACCACGGGGTGATTAACCCAAAGATTATTCTCTGTTAGAAGAATAAGGAATTACAAAAATGGCACTTGCCAATTAGGGCTCACTGCCCGAGCACACTGCTCACAAAGAGGCCCACTGCCTACAAGGAGACACACTGTCTACAAAGTGATAAGAATCACAGTCTTGAACTAATTGGAAGCATCTACATATGCTGGAGTTCAGTTCCGGTTAGGCTCAGTACACTGATCTACTGCACTTCATCTTTCCTCTGTTCTTTATTCTGTTATCCTTTCACATACCGGATCTTTCTTGCTACTTCTGCTCTGTTCTTGCACTTATTCACATATTCCTTCACACAATCACACATTTCACAACTAAATCCATCCTCTATATATATCCGCATAAGCAATTTCATCACCTTTCTAGTCGGCATCCGGAACAGTCTAGTTTCTTACAAACTCTGTTCTGTCGGCTGAATCCTTGCTCACCAAGCAATGCAGATCAAGCATATACTTGTAGATATCATTAATCATGTCAGCCAAACATGATTCATGCCTTCACAACCTTTACCATCAACAGTAACACATCCGGAAAATAGTCTGATACTCTATCAGTCAGTTCTTCCTCTGTTCTCTCTGTCTCTCAGGAATCCGGTACTCAACTATTCATATCTTTTTCTCTGTTCATCACCAGAGGCTAAATCCACTCAAGGTAGTCCTCTTGACTTCCTCAAATCCGTACTGCACCAAGATACTTCCTCTGAGAGATCTGGACCAATCTGTCGGACCTTGCCATATGCTCTGTTCTTGTTCACCGGACCACAACAATCTTCATTTTGACTTCCGGTAGAGACACACCATGACTTGTGGATATGTGGGATGACCTTTGTTTCCATCAATGACAACAACCATGAATCCATATAGTGTCTCTTGCCAACAAGGTAGCCATCAATGATCAATAGGATCTCTGGGCCAGGGGCCAACAGTGTAGGAGATAGACTCTATATTTTATCTCCTCTTCTTCTTCAGGCTCTGCAAAACCTAGGGGGGTATTCCCTACTCAACATCTGTGAGCATATGCATATAAAGGCTGGGATGTTGACAGAAAGCAGATAAGTCCTACTGTAAGTAGACCAAAACTGTAAGATAAGAGCAAAGGGGCTAGCTTTGGGCCTATTTGCAGTTGTAGACAGAGGACTTGGATCCTAAAACTAATTCTACTGTCCTAATGGTTGTTTTGGAGTTTTGATTTTGATTTTATGTCTGGATGCAGAGCTGAACATGGTATGTAACACAAACACAAAGCTAGATCGGTGCCTATCTAGGGCTTGGAGTCAGTAGACATACACCTGTGAATGATCAGCATGAACAACTAAAATTGGATTTCAGGGGGACACATATGATACCTGCCTTACAGATATCTCCCAATACAAAGTGTTAGGCTATCTATACTTATGGCATTCCTGTTGTAGTATATCCTTCCCAATATTCAATCTGAGAACAATTTAATCTACCCCTTGAGCAGAAGTTAAGAGATTAAATATTCAACATAGGAATTCTATGTTCTAGAATCTTAGACATTCCTTGAATACCTAGACTCAGAAGAAAGATACATGCAACATTAGAGACAGAATTAGCACAACACATGCAAACATAGCATTATTCATATAAGATTAACCATGAAATTAGTGGATTCATGCAAAAAACATACTACAAGAGATACATAAACTCACAAATTTTGCTACACAGAGCAACCAAAACCAACTGTATTGTATTACAGAGCCAAATGTTCAACTTTCAACAACCACAAAAATGGTAACACAGTCTACCTATATCAGCCAGAAAGTGTACCTCTAGCAATTAATTACATGGCTTATGACAAAAATCTACCAGATATAGATCCCACAAAGGAATGGCACTCAAAATTTATTGCTACAACAGACAAGAGAGACCTCAAGCCCTGCGCTGCCAACTGGAAGTCCTCATGCCAAAAATCAGGTACATGAATGTTCAACAACTCGCCCATGCCTTAGCACAGTCACCATTGATGGCTCAACCACCCGCAACCACCAAGAAAACCATCACAACTTTCAAAGAGAAGTTTCCCACCAAAATACATTTCACCACAGGTTCAAAATAATATAGGGAGATTAATCCCACATGCATGCCACGGAGACTCCCTCAGCAGTTTAAAAGCATAGTCACTTGCATACCAAGTGTCAAGCACTTTTGCCACGCTCGACGCATGTTCCTTGGCCAAAAGCCCATCGCCAAGACTACCACCATCGGCCAAGCCCACAAATCTCCTGCTGACCTCATGTGTTACGCCAATGAAGCCATCGTAATCCCCTGTCAGCCAGACTACTACCATCGGCCAACCCAAAAGCTTCCCTACCGATAGGCAAAAGTCACGCCGACGCCTATTTCACACCCCCTCCGTCGGTATGACCAAAGCCATCGGTGAACAACAAAATGCCTATGCCGATAGAGCTAGTCACCCTAATATACACATCCTTCGCCATCATCCAGACCAATGCCATCGGCCTAGCATGAAACTCCTTCGCCAACATAACAACTCCCGCCGATAGACATCCATCAGCCAAACAAATGCCATCGGGCTAACACCTACCCGCTCACCCGATAGTCTATGTCGTGCCGATGGCACATCAAAACCCTCGTCAGCATGACTAACTCCGTCGGGTTAGCCAAAAACTCATCCAGCGATAGCTCATGTCACACTGAAAGCACCTCCTTCGGCCAGACCTAGCACGAAGTCCTCCCGATGGCCAAACTCCTCGCTCCCATAGGCCAGACACATACCGTTGGAGCAACTAAAAAAACACTGGCTGATACTCCATGTCACATCAATGAAGGCTCAAAACATACTCCGTCGGGGAGACCTACACCATTGTCACCCTGACATGTCGAACACTAATATCATCGTCAGCCAGACCTTCAACTGTCGGCACAACATGAATTTCCCTCGCCGATGATACTGCTCACTCTGATAAGACCAAAATCATAAAGATTTGAACCATTGAACCTTGAACCCTTGAACCTTGAAGAAAAGGGTTCAAGCAGGTGGTTCAATGCGGTGGTTCAACCATACTGATTGGATCATATAGATGAGCAAAGGATTCACTTACAGAAAATAAGGAACCAAAGCCCCTGAACTGTTGAACCACGAACCATTGAACCTTTGAACCTTGAAGAAAAGGGTTCAAGTTCAAACCGAAAGTTCAAAGACACAATCGGAGCACTCAAAAAGAACGTTCACCGAAATGCCAAGCCCTTGCCGATGGACAAGAAGACTTAGGGTTTAGATGAAGAAACCCTCCAACATGCAAGCTCAACCTCCAGGTCAAAATGAGTACCAACACTGGCTCTTTCTGGGGATGTGTGGGTGTAAAACTACAGCGAGAACCAGTTCTCTAGGATGCAGACCAATCCTTATCCAATGGGCACGGAGTCATAAAACTACACTGACCTGCATCATAGATCACATTTTCAAACATCACTTTGGAGGCCCCGGGTAGCCAAAAAGGAAGAACCATAATTTTTTCAAGTCAAATGCCTGATTCCAAATTGAATAATCCCAACCACAGCCGAAAAGATTGGCATAATCTACCTACAAGGTCATTTGCTCAATTAGATATTCCACCACTTTTGAAAGCTTGCCACTATCATTTTCAACTCTGTCATTTTGGATTTCAAAATTATACATATAACCATACACATAATATTCTTCAACATTAGGTAACACATGTATGTTATATCCCTCAGACAGTACATCATACTACTCTTGGTAGTCTGCATCATTTATCTGGCTACCGCACACCATCAGGCACTCATCCAGCTAATCTAAAAACTCAAAATAGTCAGAAAATATGAGACCCCTTATATCTACTGATGTTGAAAACAAACCCTGATCCACACACCCAATGTTGCACATGTCTGGATCAAGTGATGATGAACATCCATTATTCACAGTTTGCAAATCCATAGTATCTTCACAAGAACTAAAGATATCTGATTCATATGCCCCCCACTCACAAACTGGCGTAACACCAAGGTCAACAGTCTCTTTATATTCATCATCATCCTCAAAAAGAGGATTAATCCTACACCACTGAAAGTCAAGATTCACAGCATCAAAGGCACCTGTAGACTCATCATAAAGGGGATTAACACTCATTGCAAAGGCCTCTGCTTCTTCTTCATGATACTCCAATTCTTCTTCATTACTATCAGATCTAGAGTCATAAGAAGAACAAACCTGATCCATGAATTGATCATGGATATCATTTCTATCAACTGATTGCCCCATATACAAGATTTCTACTATTTCAATGTACTCTAAAGTTGAACTATCTGTATCATTTTCCAGCCCTCTAATACTTCCTGATGAAACTGATACTGACTGTTGATACACATGATCATAAATTTGTACAACTAGATCATTTAAACATGAATATTCTTTGATAGGAGCTGGCATGTAAATACTACTTGAAAAAC
Organism: Cunninghamia lanceolata; assembly: GCA_027924645.1. Classification (NCBI taxonomy): domain Eukaryota; kingdom Viridiplantae; phylum Streptophyta; class Pinopsida; order Cupressales; family Cupressaceae; genus Cunninghamia; species Cunninghamia lanceolata. Next base: position 20,198,508 of record BSBN01000254.1, read on the forward strand.
CATTGTTTTCAACTTCATTTACTGGGCAAATCAGGACATCCTCCTCTATAACAGAAACATCATCAACTTGGAATGATGCAAAAACAGGGATAGCAGGATTAACATTGGAGGCTGCAAGACAACAAATTTTTTTAGAAAAATAACCCTTTTGTATTCCATACCTCCAATTGTTTTCAATATCTATCGCAAACTGATGTGCTTGATGCAATGTGGTGGGCTCCTTGTCTCTTAATCTATAAATCATTTTCTTATCAAAAGCTCCCAAATAGACAACTAAGCACAGTGCATCATTAGGTCTCATGTGTTCTAGAATTCTAATCAATGCCCTCATAAATCTGAGGTTAAAGGCTGGGATCAACTCATCTTCTTCAATGTGGATATACATAAAGTCACTAATAACTACATATTCAGAGATTCTTTCACCATATTGTACTAGAAATGTAGATTTAAAACCATGCCAAGAGCTGACAGAGTGAGCTGGAAGGTAGGAAAACTAGTTCCTTGCATCTTCATCTAGAGATTGAACAAATAATCTCATAACCACGTCCTCATGGTCAATCTCAAAGTCATCTATCACATTTATAAACTGCTGCAAGTGTCTCTCAGCTGATTCATCCTTTGCACCACTAAATTTGGGCAAATACTTTCTGATTTTAGGTGGAAAAGCATTTGGGTAGCCATAAATGCCACTGAAATTTATGGGCTTATATCTATCTATGTTGAAGCCTCTTTTATTACATGGTTGGTACTGACTACTATACATTTTTGCATTTGACACCTCACAAGGGTGCATAAGCTGACAATACATCTTTTTATGCTTTTGCAACCCTCTTCTCTACTCAGATTTTCAATCAAAACATGACCTTAGGCCCTTAAAATATAAACTGCTATTTCAACCTGCCTAAAGTCCTCTATATGAGTCTTTTAAACAACATTGCATGCCCTTTTGAAATACAGAGTAGGTTCTAACAAAAGCATGCAAGCTCTATTTTCACCAATGTTTCCCTTTTAACCAGTGCTATTTCACCAAATAGGGAACTTTCAAAAACTTGAAATACCTAGATATGTTGCAGTAGCTGATAGATTCATTCAACAGAGTCGCCCCCTCCTTGGCAGAGGAATGAGCTTCAAACAGGCTGAAGCTGAAAATTGATTTCTTTCTTTCTGGGTCATCCACCAGCAGAGCCACAGATAAAACTTTTTCTTTTGCTGTAACAAGGCACCTCCAGGTCTGATTCTTCAGTTTCTTAGACTCAAGCTTCACGGATATGACATTGTCTTCCCACCAGAGTCACCCTTTTTCTGTTGTGACTCAGATGGGCCACAAATATTTCACCAGGGAGGACAAAAAATAACAATTTTCAAATCACTCCCTGGTAGAGTCGCCAATTTCTGTTGGTTTTTTCCCAGACTGGATGCTTACTCCCAAATTTCCCTACAAGGTAGCCATCAATGATCAATAGGATCTCTGGGCCAGGGGCCAACAGTGTAGGAGATAGACTCTATATTTTATCTCCTCTTCTTCTTCAGGCTCTGCAAAACCTAGGGGGGTATTCCCTACTCAACATCCATGAGCATATGCATATAAAGGCTGGGATGCTAACAGAAAGTAGATAAGTCCTCCTGTAAGTAGACCAAAACTGTAAGATAAGAGCAAAGGGGCTAGCTTTGGGCCTATTTGCAGTTGTAGACAGAGGACTTGGATCCTAAAACTAATTCTACTGTCCTAATGGTTGTTTTGGAGTTTTAATTTTGATTTTATGTTTGGATACAGAGCTGAACATGGTATGTAACACAAACACAAAGCTAGATCGGTGCCTATCTAGGGATTGGAGTCAGTAGACATACACCTGTGAATGATCAGCATGAACAACTAAAACTAGATTTCAGGGGGACACATATGATACCTGCCTTACAGATATCTCCCAATACAAAGTGTTAGGCTATCTATACTTATGGCATCCCTATTGCAGTATATCCTTCCCAATATTCAATAAGAGAACAATTTAATCTACCCCTTGAGCAGAAGTTAAGAGATTAAATATTCAACACAGGAATTCTATGTTCTAGAATCTTAGACATTCCTTGAATACCTAGACTCAGAAGAAAGATACATGTAACACTAGAGACAGAATTAGCACAACACATGCAAACATAGCATTATTCATATAAGATTAACCATGAAATCAGTGGATTCATGCAAAAAACATACTACAGGAGATACATAAACTCACAAGTTTTGTTGCACAGAGCAACCAAAACCAACTATATTGTATTACAGAGCCAAATGTTCAACTTTCAACAACCACAAAAATGGTAACACAGTCTGCCTATATCGGCCAGAAAGTGTACCTCTAGCAATTAATTACGTGGCTTATGACAAAAATCTGCTAGATATAGATCCCACAAAGGAATGGCGCTCAAAATTTATTGCTGCAATAGACATGAGAGACCTCGAGCCCTGCACCGCCAACTGGAAGTCCTCATGCCAAAAATCAGGTACATGACTATTCAAAAACTTGCCCACACCTCAGCACAGTCGCCATTGATGGCTCAACCACCCGCAACTACCAAGAAAACCATCGCAACTTTCAAATGGAAGTTTCCCGCCAAAATGCATTTCACCATAGGTTCAAAATAATACAGGGAGATTAATCCCACATGCATGTCATGGAGACTCCCTCAGCAATTTAAAAGCATAGTCACTTGCATACCAAGTGTCAAGCGCTTTTGCCACGCTCGATTCATGTTCCTCGGCCAAAATCCCATTGCCAAGACTACCACCATTGGCCAAGCCCACAAATCTCCTGCTGACCTCATGTGTTACACTGATGAAGCCATCGCAATCCCCTGTCGGCCAAACTACTACCATCGGCCAACCCAAAAGCTTCCCCGCCGATAGGCAAAAGTCACGCCGACGCTTATTTCACACCCCCTCCGTCGGTATGACCAAAGCCATCAGTGAACAACAAAATGCCTATGCCGATAGAGCTAGTCACCCCGATATACACATCCTTCGCCATCAGCGAAACCAACGCCATCGGCCTAGCATGAAACTCCTTCGCTAACATAACAACTCCTGCCGATAGACATGTTAGCACAGTAAAAATTTGAAATTTTTACTATCTCCTTACCCCATCATATTTGAATAAATCCTGAAGAATATCCCAAAAAGACCATAATAATTTTTTTTTTTTTCACAAGGTGTCTATGGATGAGCAGTAGAAGATATTCATATATACATAATATATAATGTCTCAAAATGACTATGTTGCATATTTTATTTGAAGAAGAAGTTTGAAGTTCTCTGATTCAGTGTTTCTATCTTGGTATCAGTTGTTTGTTGAAAATATTCAATTGTGTGGCTGTCTCCATTTCTGCATTTCCTTGTTATTCAGATTAAGATATCAAGTATATAGTTAATCTGTCATTACACACTTGCTGTATCTGTGTGATTAATTTGGTTGGTATCCATCTGAGGAATTAAACCCTTCTAATTTAGTCGCAGTAACCTGGAAGTAGTAAGTTGGGATTACTAAGTAGAGCCATATAATTAGGATTACCACTCTGTCTCCAGAAAATATTATCTGTTAATCTTGCCCATTCATTTCATTTGGTTCCTTCAAGTAAGGATTAAAATACCTTCTGGTGAATTATAAGATAATTGATTATATTGGTTGGATTGCTAAGAAGAGTTTGTCAATCACTTTCTTACACGTTTATACAAGCTATAAACCAAAGCTGTGCCAAGCAATTAGAATTATTACCATTAAGAAACTACTGGTCTAGGTCCTTCAAATTGACTCTGTTACCCAACAAGGCACTGGTCTCATTCAACTCATTATTTAAAACCTTTTACCTTGATATTGCTTATACAATTTCTGCTAATCATTTATTAAACATTGTACATAGAATTAAGTAGTCAGCTTCTTTTTCATCTATCTTACATCCTATGCCATTGTAGATAGATCTAGTTAGTCCACTCATCCACACTCATACTGCTTTAATATCTCAAGGTTCACCCACCTAGGTGTAGCAGGACCTAAAGTGTAGGAAATCATCAAACCTTGAAGGTTGATTTCGTCAAGTTAGTTCAAAAACGTTGCAAATCCAAACATAGAGCCTGGCATTCTCTTAAGATTAGCAACTTGCATTTTTGAGACCTAACAAAATTGGCGACTCTACTGGGGACTAGTAAAGGACCTTAGAAAGTGATTCTTTCCTTTATAGAGTCAATTCAGAAAATTTAAGTTGGTAACTCTGCTGGTGACAAGAACCCTACAGATAAAATATAAACTTTTCCTATTTAATAGGTGGCGACTCTAGTTACAATTATAACAAAAAATTCAATATCAAATAGATGGTAGGAGATCCAAGATGGAAGGAAGAAATTTGCAGTCATCTCCACCACTTAGAAACATTTCCAAAAGAAATGTGAATCCAAAGTATTCCCACCGAGATAATAATCTAGACATCCAAGAGAATGATTTAGAACAAAATATTGCAATTCACAACAAATTCACACCTCTGCATTATTCAAACGAAAACCTCAGTGGAGCAACTGATGATATTTTGGAAAGGTACAGACCCACTCCTCAAGAACAGCGAGATCATGATGCAAAAGTCATGAGGGATATTGATAGGAACCAAGCTGAACATGATTTCAAGATCTCATTTGACCAGGGAGAAGAGATAGGATATGAATTTTCAAATCAGGGAATGAATGACAATCCAGAACATCAGGAAATAAATAAAGACATGAGTGATGAGCAACAGGAAATACTCATGCTCAGGAAAGAACTTGAAAGATACAAGATACAAGAGGAGAAGGAGTTGTTGCAGCAAGAAATTCAACAGAGAAAAAATAAAGCCAAAACAGCTACTCCAAAATATGTACCCCCGCATAGAGGGAATATTTCAAGAAATACACAGCAAAATACAAGTGGTTTTCAAAATTCACATGCTTCTGGAAGTCATCAGAACATTATTCCTCAAAACCCTAGACCACCTCCCATACGTAATGCATCTCAACATATGGCAAATAATTACCCACCCCCTGGTCAACAATATTATAGGCCACAAAATCAACACATAAATCCCCATATGAACGAACATCAACAATATGCATATCATCAGCCACCAGGTGGATATAATTACTATCCCAATCCACCACCTCTCAATTTCCCTCCCCAAAACCTTGCTAATATATGCAGTCAATTTGATTTAACTGGATATCAGTTATATCCATATCCTATGGATAGTACTTGGAGAAACATGGTTCCCAAGTTTACTGGAAACAATGCAGTATCTACAGAAGATCATATCAAAAGTTTTAATGCTTTTGTACAGGATATAGGTATGGATTGGGAAGACATTAGAATGAGGTTGTTTATGATGTCCCTCACTGAAGATGCCAGAGATTGGTTTAATAGCTTGCCCGATGCATCAATCAATTCAATAACTGATTTTCATAACCAGTTTAAGGATCAGTATGGTAACCAATACGCTCCTGAGTTTGCACTACATGAACTAATAAGTATACAGAAGTATCAAAATGAATCAGTATTTGATTTCAACCTGAAGTTTTCCAAATTACATAATAAGGTACCACATGGAGCCAAGTTATCTGACTAGGCAGCACTGAGTATCTATATGAAAGCATTTGACCCCAAAACAGGATATGAGCTCAGAAACCAGTGTCCTGCAACATTGGCCGAAGCACAGAAAGTAGCCATAACTATCGAAAATAATAGGAAGGCTGCAAGAATGGTCAGTAAAAGGGACAATCATAGAAATCTTCAGAATCCAAATGCTCAACAGATTAAACCAGAGGGTCAACATAGGCATGATAGACCTAGGTTACATGATATGATATGCCTTACAATACAAATTGGAAGGATGGAAGACCTATTGACAATAACAGAAAGCAGCCATATGGAAAGGATACTCCTGATCCCTTGAAGAGAAACATGGCACATATGGCAGAAAATAAACCTTGGTGTTTTGTATGTAACTTACCACATTCACCTGAATACTGTGAGGTAGCTAAATCAATACAGCAAGAGGAAATGCTATACAACTATAATAGGGATAATCACACCATCAATATGATGCAGGATACACCATGTGTAGTAACAGAAGATTATTCTTCTTCAGAAGAAGAAGGATATGAGTATGATGTAGGGAACCAAAAGTATCATATTAACATGGGAGAATAGTAGGTATTCTCAGACCAGGAAGATAGTTGTAACAACAAGTCATGTGGTCAATGGAGAAAACCTACTGAGGATGAAAGAGAAGCTCTCACAGTGGCTACAGTGGTTCAAGCTCAAAACACTTATAACTTAAGGAATAGAACAACAAATGTTGGGCAAGGAACTCCTGGAAGTGTATTTATAAAAGACCAGAATAACAAAGAAAATAATACAAAATCATCACCTAAAGAACCAAAAAAGGGGGATAAAAATAAAATGAAAGGAAATCAAGAAAAAGAAAACACAAAAACAAAAAAGAATGACCAGATCATAACCCCTTCTTTCGACATTGCACAGGTAGTGTCTCAGGTGAAGATATCAGTCCCACTCCTAGAGATGATGAAAATAGATAAATATAGGAGTACAGTTGTCAAGATGATTTTTGATACACCAAATCCAAAACATAAAGGGTTTGAAAAAACAACAAATAATGTGCATCAGGAAAATTTTAAGATGCCTGAGGTATACCTTGGTGACACACTTACAAAAAATCCCTCACAGGTAGATCCATTCTATACTACACTAGTAATCAAGAACAGAATAGTCAGGAATTGTATGATTGATTCAAGTGCTGCTATGAATATCATGCCTATAGCAGTGATGAAAGAATTAGGGATGTGGGTTGATACTACTTATGGCCAGTGTTATGCAATGGATAACAGATCTATTCCAGTAGTTGGTATTATGAAAGATGTAGAGATAAAACTTGCTTCACATCCTGAAGCAACATATAACATTGACATCACTGTGGTTGATATCCCACCGTATTATGGAATGCTGCTATCAAGACAATGGGCTGCAATGGTAGGAGGCAATGTTCAATTAGATCTATCATAAGCCACCATACTAGTAGGTGACAAGGAAATCAAATTGTGTAGAGAGCCAAGGTACGACAATATTATAGAAAGAATGGATCGGCATCAGGTGAATTTCTTTTGTGACACAGATTTAGGAGTTTTCAAAGTTGGAGAAACTACCCCAGAATTGCATAACACTGACCCAATACACACTGAATCTATGAAAAGAGAGAGTGATTTGTGGAAAATGTATTTTGATGGTGCATGCAGCAAGATAGGAAATGGGGCCGGGGTAGTTTTTATCTCGCCAGGAGGTAAAACATTCAAATACTCTTTCCTATTGACATTTGAATGCACCAATAATGTAGCTGAATATGAAGCCCTGCTCATTGGCCTAAACATAGCCACCAAATACAAAATAAAAAAGTTGGCTGTCTTCGGTGATTCTGAACTGGTCATCTCCCAAGTAAGAGAAAAATATTTATCTAAAAATAAAAGATTAAGACAGTACAGAAATGCAGTTTGGGACAGTGTTGAATTATTTGATGCCTTTTCAATCAGCTGGGTTGATAGGTCTAAAAACATTATGGCAGACTTTTTAGCAAACATTGCATTAAAGAGAGATGATGTTACATTAGGAGGGATCACAGAAGTAGAATTTAAAACTAGACCTACCATCCCTGATAATATACAGAATTGGCAAGTGTTTGATAGCGATGTTGATATAATCAATTTCTTACATTGTGCTGATTATTATGAAAATCAAAAATTGATTTCAGTGCATTTGTGGAGGAACACGATGGGAAGGAAACCCTTTTTGGCCAAGAAGTGGTCCAACTAAAGACAAATAAGATACCCAAAGGACTTATTGCATTAGAAAAAACATTTGATGGCCATGACAGGTATAAAAAGAAAGACACACCAGTGGTACCTAGTAACCTTGAAGAAATCAATTTGGGGACACAAACAGCTCCAAAAAATGTGTATATTGGAAAAAGTCTTGACCCAAAAATCAGAAGCAGACTTATCAACCTGCTCAGGAAGTACAAGCATGTGTTTGCTTGGTCATATGACGACTTAAAAGCATATAGAGAGGATCTATTTCAACATGAGATACCACTGAAGCAAGATGCTAAACCTTTCAGACAGAAGCAGAGACCGATTAATCCTACACTAGCCCCTAAAATGTTAGAGGAACTTACAAAGTTAAGGGATGGAGCTATAATCAAACCTATTAGACACTCTTGCTGGGTTTCAAACTTAGTGCCTGTCAGGAAAAAGAATGGTGACATTAGACTATGTGTGGATTTCAGAAACTTGAATAAATCTTCCCTCAAAGATAATTATCCTCTTCCCAATATGGAGGCAATATTGCAGAAAGTTACTGGGTGTGAATTGCTATCCATGATGGATGGTTTCTCTGGCTACAATCAGGTAAAAGTTAAGGAGTCTGAACAATTTAAGATGGCATTCACCACTCCGTGGGGAACATATGTGTATTTGAGAATGCCATTTGGATTAACTAATGCTGGAGCAACATTCCAGAGAGCGATGGATGTAGCATTTGCTAAATTGATCAATAAGATTATGATAGTATATCAAGACGACTTGACAGCATATTCTAAAAGGGCCGAAGATCATTGCACACATTTAGAACAAGTATTTATCAAAGCCCTAGAATATGGGATATCATTGAACCCTAAAAAATGCCATTTTGCAGTAACAGAAGGAAAATTGCTTGGTCATATAGTCTCGAAGGAAGGAGTTAAAATAGATCCTGAAAGGCTAAAAGCAATTGATCAAGTCCCTATTCCAAAAAATGTAAAAGCTATACAATCATTCTTTGGTCAGATAAATTTTGTCAGGAGATTTATACCAAATTTCGCAGAGATTGTTTGTCCTATATCGAGAATGCTGAAGAAGAATTCAGAAATGAAGTGGACAACAGAAACAGTGGAAGCATTTGGTAACATTAAGGAGGCTATCAAGCAAGCTCCAGTCTTAATATCCCCTGACTTCGGTAAACCTTTCCAACTTTTCTCATTTGCTTCCTATCATACAGTAGCAGCAGTGTTGTTACAGAAAAACAATGATGGACATGAACAGCCTATCTCTTTCTTTAGCAAGTCCCTTCAGAATGCAGAGTTGAAGTATGACATTATTGAAAAACAAGCATATGCATTGGTAAAAGCGGTAAAAAATTTTAGACCATATTTGGTAGGGGCTAAAATCATAGCATATGTTCCTAATGCTGCAGTGAAGGATGTACTGATCCAAACTAAGGTCACCGGTAGGAGATGTAGGTGGATCAATAGGATTCAGGAATTCAACATTGAAATCCAAATCACTAAATTAGTCAGAGGACAGGGTCTTGCCAAATTGATGGCTGAAAGTAATCTAGAAGCTTCCCAGATATGTAATGTTGATGCAAGTACCAGCATTGAACACACTCCATGGTATACTGATATAGTATATTATCTAAAACATATGAAGTGTCCTGAAGGATATGATGATAATAGAAGAAGGACACTCAAACTACAAGCTTCAAAATATGTACTCATTGGTGGGGATCTCTATTGGAAAAACAGAGATGGGGTTCTACTATTATGCTTGGACGAATATCAATCAAAACATATTATGAAGGAGTTACATGAAGGCATGTGCGGAGGTCATTTCTCAGCAAAGACCACAGCACACAAGATCCTGAGGACAGGGTACTATTGGCCTAAAGTCTTTAATGATTCATACCAGTACACTAGAAAGTGTGAAGCATGCCAAAAGTTCTCAGGGAAGTTAAAGTATCAGGGAGCACTACCCTTAAAACCTATGCAGGTTGAGGCTCCATTTTATCAGTGGGGTATTGATTTTATAGGTGAAATTTCAGAGAAATCGAGTGGGGGGCACCGATGGATTTTAGTGGCTACTGATTACTTTACAAAATGGGTGGAAGCAATCCCAACCAAACAGGCTACAAGTAAAGTTGTGATTAATTTTCTAATAGATAACATTATATGCAGATTTGGTACTCCTGTAAGATTGATTACAGATAATGGGATGTGTTTTAGATCTGATGAATTCAAAGGTTTTTGCAATACACATGGTATCACTGTTTCTTATGCTGCTCCATACCATCCACAGGCCAATGGACAAGCTGAATCAAGTAATAAGAGCCTGTTGAAAATCATAAAGAGAATGTTGGATAAAAATAAGAAGGCTTGGGATTCAAAATTAAGAATGGCAGTATGGGCTGACAGGATTACTATAAAAAGGGCAATTGGGAGATCCCCTTATGAATTGGTATATGGAACACAAGCAAGATTACCATTGGAAAATCTTATACCAGTATACAAATTTATCCTCCAGGAAGACTTGAATATCCCTGAACCAATGGAAGAAAGGTTGGAACAATTGGCAGAGCTTGATGAAACAAGAAGAATAGCTTAGAGACAGAATATCAAATCACAATCACAGGTAAAATATCTCTTTGACAAGAAGGCCAAAGAAAGAAAGTTTGAAATAAATGATCTGGTACTAATGTGGAATGCAAGATGTCAGGACAAAGGAAAACATGGAAAATTTGAAGCCTTGTGGTTAGGTCCTTTTGTTATCACTGGCAAGGGAGGTGATGATTCTTACTATGTACAGAATATGTTAGGAGAGGAGCAGGAATTGCCTGTACATGGGAAATACTTGAAGGAATTCTTTTCATAAACATGTACAAAGAGAATTGAGTGCTGCCAGTGCATGGACAACATTCAAATAGTTCTCAAAATATCTTATTCCATGCACAGTAGTCTAGGAATCATTCCCGCTCCCCATCATTTGTTCTTTTCCTTTTCCCAGTTTCATAAAACCTCACCCCAAAATAATAAAATATGTGGTCTACTTCCCCAGGAGATCTGGATCCTTGTTATACTCACAGGGAGTATACATCCCAGACAGAGCCACTGTTAGCACAGTAAAAATTTGAAATTTTTACTATCTCCTTACCCCATCATATTTGAATAAATCCTGAAGAATATCCCAAAAAGACCATAATAATTTTTTTTTTTTTCACAAGGTGTCTATGGATGAGCAGTAGAAGATATTCATATATACATAATATACAATGTCTCAAAATGACTATGTTGCATATTTTATTTGAAGAAGAAATTTGAAGTTCTCTGATTCAGTGTTTCTATCTTGGTATCAGTTGTTTGTTGAAAATATTCAATTGTGTGGCTGTCTCCATTTCTGCATTTCCTTGTTATTCAGATTAAGATATCAAGTATATAGTTAATCTGTCATTACACACTTGCTGTATCTGTGTGATTAATTTGGTTGGTATCCATCTGAGGAATTAAACCCTTCTAATTTAGTCACAGTAACCTGGAAGTAGTAAGTTGGGATTACTAAGTAGAGCCATATAATTAGGATTACCACTCTGTCTCCAGAAAATATTATCTGTTAATCTTGCCCATTCATTTCATTTGGTTCCTTCAAGTAAGGATTAAAATACCTTCTGGTGAATTATAAGATAATTGATTATATTGGTTGGATTGCTAAGAAGAGTTTGTCAATCACTTTCTTGCACGTTTATACAAGCTATAAACCAAAGCTGTGCCAAGCAATTAGAATTATTACCATTAAGAAACTACTGGTCTAGGTCCTTCAAATTGACTCTGTTACCCAACAAGGCACTGGTCTCATTCAACTCATTATTTAAAACCTTTTACCTTGATATTGCTTATACAATTTCTGCCAATCATTTATTAAACATTGTACATAGAATTAAGTAGTCAGCTTCTTTTTCATCTATCTTACATCCTATGCCATTGTAGATAGATCTAGTTAGTCCACTCATCCACACTCATACTGCTTTAATATCTCAAGGTTCACCCACCTAGGTGTAGCAGGACCTAAAGTGTAGGAAATCATCAAACCTTGAAGGTTGATTTCGTCAAGTTAGTTCAAAAACGTTGCAAATCCAAACATAGAGCCTGGCATCCTCTTAGAATTAGCAACTTGCATTTTTGAGACCTAACAAGACATCCATCAGCCAAACAAATGCCATCGGGCTAACACCTGCCTGCTCACTCGATAGTCTATGTCGTGCCGATGGCACATCAAAACCCTCGTCGGCATGACTAACTCCGTCAGGTTAGCCAAAAACTCATCCACTGATAGCTCATGTCACACCGAAAGCACCTCCTTCGGCTAGACCTAGCACGAAGTCCTCCCAATGGTCAAACTCCTTGCTCCCATCGGCTAGAGACATACCGTCGGAGCAACTGAAAAAACACTGGCCGATACTCCATGTCACATCGACGAAGGCTCAAAACATACTCCGTCAGGGAGACCTACACCATTGTCACCCCGACATGTTGAACACTAATATCACCGTCGGCTAGACCTTCAACTGTCGGCTCAACATGAATTTCCCTCGCTGATGATACCGCTCACTCTGATAAGACCAAAATCATAAAGCTTTGAACCATTAAACCTTGAACTGTTGAACCTTGAAGAAAAGGGTTCAAGTGGGTGGTTCAATGCGGTGGTTCAACCATACCGATTGGATCATATAGATGAGCAAAGGATTCACTTACAGAAAATAAGGAACCAAAGCCCTTGAATCGTTGAACCATGAACCATTGAACCTTTGAACCTTGAAGAAAAGGGTTCAAGTTCAAACCAAAAGTTCAAAGACACAATCAGAGCACTCAAAAAGTATGTTTGCCAAAATGCCAAGCCCCTGCCGATGGACAAGAAGACTTAGGGTTTAGATGAAGAAACCCTCCAACATGCAAGCTTAACCTCTAGGTCAAAATGAGTACCAACAGGACATAAGAATTGTTTATGAAGATCCAATTGCAATCTTTTGTGACAATACAAGTGCCATACACATTTCAAAGAATCTAGTGATGCATTCAAGAACAAAGCACATATCAATAAGGTATCACTTTTTGAGAGAAAAGGTGATAGAGAATGAAGTAAAATTGGCATATGTGTCCACAAAGAATCAGATTGTAGATATCTTCACCAAGCCTCTACCAAAAGATACCTTTGAGTATCTCAGATAAAAGTTAGGGGTTATTACCCCTCCTACTCTAAACTAAGATGCACAAGAGTGCATCAGTCTGATGGTGCTTACAGCTCCATTCCTTGATCCAGATTGATGATTTTAGGGCTACTACTCAGGGGGAGTAGTCAGTCATTTGTAAAGAAGAGCTCAGAAGAAAAGTCTGATCAGAGCAGTAGATTGCAAGTATGTGCCATTTTCCATTGATGTCAAAGGGGGAGAGAAGTCATATGAAAAACTTAGAAGAAGAAAGAATGCAGATGTGTAAAAAGAAAGGGGGAGAATCTTGTCTTGATGGTCCTTTCAGTTTTTGACATCATATGTTGCCATTAATGACAAAGGAGGAGATTGTTGCAAGTATGTGCCTAATTAGTGTTGTCATTGGTGTCAACTATATCCTATTTTTCTACTTTTTTAGAAGATTTATATGTTGCAGATAATGAGAAAATTTGCCCCTCCCGAAGAAATAGAGAGTTGCAGTGAAGATAGTGTGTTGCATACTGAAGAACAATCCAGAAGATTGCTCTGCATTTCTTGTATATTAAAGATCTTGGTCTACAAATTGGATGTTATTTAGAGACATGTCTCAAGATGCTAAATCCTGAGTTTGAGCCTCCGACATGAAGAATTGAGTGAGTTACATTCACCTAAGTAAAACCTACTTTTTCTGATTATTCATTGGTGACAGGGAGAAAGTATTTTTCTCCGCATTGAAGTATTTTTCTTTGTGGTTCTAGAGGGAAGTCTAGGATGATGATGAGTGCCTACAACTACAATGGTTCATAATTTGGTGGTCCACAAGCTATCTTTCTTTTATGATAGTTGAAGATAGTGAAGTTCATGTGCTCCGGTGTGAAGAATCTCATGGATAAAGTGGTTAGAGTTTGTGCGGTAGCTCTTGATGATTACAATGTGCTTGTGGATACCTCCTAATCATGTTCCTGCATTTATATTGGTCTGCATTAAGAAATTGAGATCATGTTTGAAGTTTATTCCTAGATAACATAGCATGTAACCAGTCTTAGCCGACTTGGTTAATTCCACTGATTGCAGAGATCTCTTGAAGATTGTAGAAGCGTGTTGTGGTGTGGAAGATTGTGTTTAAGTCCCAGCTAAGGCATGGTGTGATCCATATACATCTTTACTACATTTCCTTAGCATAATTTCGTATTAGATCAAGAGCTATTTTATGTATGCTTGTAATGCCAACCTTGGAGATTGTTCCAATGGTTGATGATTGTAATGTTGACCTTGATGAACATTCCAAGGTTGATGTAGTGTATAAATACTTGTAATTGAGTTGTGAAAAAGTATCTAAGTGTGAAGATGCAAAGATAAAGGAAAGTAAGGTAGCAGAGCATAGCAGAGGTGTTTTTGTGCTTCAATGGAACTAAACCTTGGCATGGCATAGATGCTGTTATTTCAATTCAACTCTCTGGTAGTGAACCACCCTTTGGCAGTGAGCCATCCATAAGGCAGTGAGCCTTTCCTTACAGTGAGCAATTTGGGTAGTGAGCCTCTAATTTTTGGTATTGATATAACTCATATATTTCTGTGGGCTAACACCCACCGTGGTTTTTCCCTTAACAGGGTTTTCCATGTAAAAATTTGGTGTCTCTTGTGTTTGATCTTGCAACTGTGTTTAAGTTTCTAATTTCACACTTTCATGGTTTAATAATAATATCAGTGGACTAGTGATCAATGTTTTAAAGTGTAGAAGTAGTTAAGATTTTGTGACAACTGATTCACCCCCCCTCAGTTGTCCGGAGCATTTCAATAGACATGTATGTAAAATGTAAAAGAATAGACAAGGCACGTGAACTATTGATAGAATGCCTCAAAGAAATATGTTCTCATGGACTGCATTGATCATAGGATATGCACAAATGGATCTGTTGAAAAGGCTTTAGAAACTTTCAAGCAAATGCAATTGGCAGGTGATAAGCCACTCTACAACCTTTGTCAGCTTCCTCCCTAGTTGTGCGTAAATGGGAGCTTTGTAATAGGGTATGGACATCCATCAAAGCATAATGGAAGGGGGATTATTATCAGATATTACAGTTGGAAATGCTCTGGTAGACATGTATGCAAAATGTGGAAGCATCGACAAGTCACACAAACTATTTCATTGGATGCCTCAAAGATATATGGTCTCATGGAATGCTATAACTAAAGGATATGCACAAAATGTGTTTGTTGAAAAGGATTTAGAAACTTTCAAGCAAATGCAATTGGTAGGCCTCCCTGGTTGTGCGTAAATGGGAGCTTTGGAACAGGGTATGGACATCCATCAAAGCATAAAGGATAAATTTTGTACCCTAGCTTAAACTCTGGTTCAACATATAATCTTTATTCAATCAATGAGAAAGTGAGAAAATGAGAGAATACCTAGAGGGTGGCTGCCTGGAAGGTGGCTGGTCATGAGGTTCAGCTAGTCACAATCTCCTGGGGTCCTCCTGGGGTTTGGGTCGTGCTCCTGGGTTCGGCAATAAAACTGTCAAAAATGACAGTTAAAAACACTTTTTAAAAAAACTTTAATAAGAGGGTTTGATCGAACCCATGTTCGAATGAACCCATTATTTTATTATTAAAAAATTAGGCTAACTGGGGGTTTGAATGAACCCTCCAATGACTTGGGCTTACGTGGGGTCTGTTCGAATGGGGTTTCGAATGAACCCATTTTTGGGTTCTAATGAACACCCCCATTCGATCGATCCTGTCCAAATTTTTTTTGAGGCACAGGCAATTTTCCTTCCTCAATGCAATTGTAACCTAGTTATGTGGGTTCACCCACTTGTTTCCTTGAATCAAATTATGTCTGCAACCCATGATTTTTCTAGTTTAGATTGATTGATCAGGATCTTCTTTGGAATTTCTTCTACGATTGGGGACTTAGTTGTGTGTGCTAGGTATTCACGGAGTTTTTTTTCCCTCAGATCACTTTAGTAGGTCTAACCTCTATATCATTATCTAGAATCTTTGTGATCCAATTTTCTCTCTTATCATTGATTGCTTCCTCCATGATATAGAGGTTAGACCCTTAATAAAGAAATATGATATACTCTCGGACACTTGAATTTCATCACCTTGCCTCCTGCAATAAGGTGTCTGAATTTCTTTAGACCCTTCACTATAGTGAATGCCTGCTTTTCCACAAAATTATATTTAGCCTCATGTTCATGCAGGGTCTTTGAATGGAAGGCGATGGGGTGTTCCCCCTTATCTCTGCATCTTTCTATGTTAGTACTACAACAATACTATGTTTACCACTGTAAAAATACATAACAAAGCCTTTTGAAAAGTCAAGACTAACACTGGGGTTGAAGAAATTGCCTTTTTGATATCTGTAAAATCTGTTCTACCTTTGGGAGATCATTTGAATGCTTGATCCTTTTTTAACATGAGGGTGATTGGTCTAACTAGCCCATAGAAATCAAATATGAATCTGTTGACAAAACTAATCTTTTTGAGGAAAGATTGGACTCCTTTCTTGTTCACAGGCAAGGGTAATCCCTTGATAGCTTGCACTCTTTTGGGGTCTATAGAGATCCTCTCTTTAGACACCACATATCCAAGCTGCTTCCCTTGCGGAACTCCAAATACACATTTTTTGGGGTTTAAAGATACCTCAAACTCCTGACATCTTTGGAAAACTTTCTCCAAGTGATCGAAATGATCTTCCTTCAAATTAGAGAAGACTGTAAGGTCATCTAGGTAAATAAGTATAATCACATTGATGAGACCTTTGAAGGCAATGTCCATTGCTCGTTGGAAGGTAGCTTCATCGTTTGAAAGGCTGAAGGGTATTTTAGCATATGCAAAGGTTCCTTATTTGGTGGTGAATGTGGTTCTGTGCTAGTCCTCCTTCACCTAGACCTAGTTGTATCTAGAGAAGCCATTTAACAAAGAAAACATTTCAGAACCTAATACAGTTTGTAAAATTTACTCCATGGAAGGTAATGGATAATGATCCTTTAAGGATGCCTTGTTCAACTCTCTGAAGTCTACACACAACCTAATGTCTCTGTTTTTCTTTCAAACTTGAACCAGGTTGGATACCCAGGTAGAATGCTTGATTAGATCTATTATTTTTGAATCAACAGGATTTTTTAGCTCTTGGGCCATCAAAGACTCTATCCCAGGATTGACTGGTCTCTACTTTTGTCAGATAGGTTTGGCCCCTCAACTAGATCAATGGTATGTTGGATTACATTACGGTCTTATCCCTTGAGATCATCATAATACCATGCTACTGCTCTGTCATATTTGTCACAAAAGGATATCATCCTTTCTTTGTCTCTTTGAGAGACATCTTTACCAAATTTTAGCTTCCTACCACCTTTGATATCAAGATCGACATAATCACCTTTATCTACAACAAACTTTCTCTTGTCATTCTTGGCATCATCATAATCAAACAAATTTTCTAGTGTGATCAAACCTTTTGGGAGCTTATTTGTTCTGAGATGAATGATCTAGTCTTCATAGGTTTCTTTGACTTTTGGGTGCAGTTGTTCCACAAACTCATAGGATTGCGAGATAAATAGGGCAATCTAGTCACCGTTCTCAAAAACTTGCCAATTTTGATCATTGTTAGGGATCGTTAGTCTCACAATTACCTGCACATAATGCTTATTGTCTTAGAGGTTTGTGATCATGTCAAACTGTGACCCAATCGTGACCAATCTATCAGTGTCTATGTTCTAAGATCTTAGGATCGCTTGAATATTGAAGGTCTCGAAACATTCAATCATGTCCCATACTCTATGGCGGTAGGATCACATTTGCACATTTTTTGCTACTAAAGTCCCTCTTACTTGTTTTATTACCAGTTCAGAGTCGCCAAAAACACTCAATTGTTTAACTCCCATCCACTCTGCCAAACTGAGGCCTTGGTCCAGGCCTTCATACTTAGCTTCATTGTTGGTGCAGGTGAATTAGAAGCAGAAAGCCTGTAGAGTCTCCTCCCTGATGGGAGATACTAGTCGGATGCCGACTCCTGAACCATTCTGGCATCTTACACCGTCAAAGTACAGAGTACACAGACTAGAATAATCACTAAGATCTTCATCATGCCTGCCTTGGCTTTTGGTGATGTCAAGAATGATTTGATCTTCATCATAGATTACATAGGCCCCTAGGCCAGTAGAATGGTAATTGCCAAAATGATCTTCTTGCATGAAGGTATTGATCAGGGTTTCTTCTTCTTCACTTCTTTCTCCTATCACTTCTTCATCTTCTAGGATTTATACTTGGTGCATTTCATCTTGAGAGAAGGATATATGGGTAGCCTCAAATTTTATCATGGCTTCATCGGCTATATGCTCTGTGTGTAGCGGTTCAAAAAGTACCTTCATTTTAGAGCCATATTTGGTCCTTAAGATTAGATTGACCAATCAAGAGATAGGTATCCTCCAATTTTTGTAGTAAAATCTTAACATAAGCATATGCCAAAAATAGGGGGAATGTCTATTATGACCACTTCTTGAGACACTATGATACTAGGGCATGAGAATAGGGTCATTGGGAGTTCTTTGATTACACCTAGAGTTTGAACATCTTTGCATCAAGATGCATAATTCCTTTATTTAAGGGTTCATATTGTAATTTTAATGCCTCAGCTATCTTCTTAGGCATGACCATAGTGCTAGCACCTGAGTCGATCATGGAATTATGCAATAACTTGTTTCCTATAATTAGAGTTAGGTAAAAGGGAGTAGGTTTTGGCTTACCTATTTCTTTCTTCACTTTCTCTTCTCTTGAATTTGTTAAAGTTGCAGCTGCTTGTTTCAGCACGTCTCGTGTTCTGATAACTGGCTCTTTATCTTTTATTTGATAGTTGTCACCATTTGCATGGGACTTTCACCTCCTTATAAAGCTTCTTGCAGTAGGCACTTCTACTTCGAGATGGCCAAAATGTCTCATAGAGATACTTTGGTGGGGACCTTTTTTAATTGTTTGACTACATTGAGTGATCCTAGAGGTTGAAACTTTAGATCCTTCAACCTGTAGGAGGATGCTTCTTTTAGATTTTGTAAGGGTTGGGTCACAATTAGGGGACCAAAACTCTTTTCAAAAAGTGGTCTAGGTTGTTGTTCCTGAGGTATAGGCTAGCCAATGAGTCTTCTCTTAGAGTGGGTGTTGTAATCAGATTGAACTTGCAAGATTCTTGATGGGAGGATCCCATTCGCAAACATTGCATCCTCTTCTTCCATCTAGGAGAAAAGAGCTTGGTTTGAGGTAATTTTCCCCTCTTGTTCCAAGGACATTCCTTGGACCTGAGCTACTAGCACAACACTTTCTACCCCAAGGATTGGTAAGAATAAATCCTTGCGTCAAGTGCAAACCCTTGGCTCAGCTGCTCTGCCACTTTTTGTTGAAGGTTGCATCTAGGGTAGTTGCAAGGCATGTGTAGGGCATTGCAAGGAAAGCGCCATGCATTGACCTCAATTACTAAATTATTTTGGCCTACCATCAGCTCATGGTTCTAATTCAAAGGTATTGCCTATAGTAGAATCAAAACTGGTACTATCTGGTTTGGGGTTTGAGCTTGATTATACAGGCATAGACCTCCTTGATAGTGATTGTGCTGAAAAGGGGGTCTTCCACCTTGATAGTTCTGATAAGGGGGCTTTGGGGGAACTACCTATTGCCTTTTAAGGTTGATTATCTCATTCAAAAAATTTTGCAGCAAGGACTTCACATCGTTCATCTCTGCAGCTAGTGACGATGAAGCAAGGGTGTTTGTCTAAGTACTGAGGTATGCATACATGGAACGTGGTGCAACAGACGTACTCAGAGAAGCATCTTCTAGTGATTGAGGCAATATTTTAGGCAATACCGGCATAGGCAGCTACGGCGGTAGCTTTCTAGCATCGATCGAGTTGTTAGCATCTCTTGTCTGAGTGTAAAGATCTAGTTAGAGTGGAAAACAACTCGATTGATTTTAAGTAGAAGACAAATTCCATATCCATTGGGGGTTGTGCCACTATCAAGATTCTTTGCTAGGTCTTATGAAATCTAGTGTTGAAATCAGAGACCATGTCTTGTGGTGCCCTCTTAATAGTTATTAGCTGTTGTAGCAAGGAGGGCTAGTCTCCTTTCTCTATGAAACTTCCAAAGAAATGGTCTCCTAGCTGGTCCTAGGTAGTGATAGAGTTAGCGTGCAATGATCTATACCAATCTTGGGCCTTCCCTTTAAAAGAAGTAGCAAGTAGCCTAAGTGCTACATTTTGTTATGTGACATGGTGAATAGTGTAGACATCAGCTACATCTTGAAGATGTTCCATGGGAGTTTTAGAACCTTCTCTGGAAAACTTAGGGAGTGCCTTTAAAGCATTGGCTAGGATAGGGTCCCATACTGTGGGAGGAACCAGAGGGATGAGTGGGCTACCACTATTCCACTGGACAAAATTTCTAGGTGGTTGAATGGCCATACCTTCATGTGTTGGTGGCACTTGACCTTTGGTTTGAGTTTGAGCCTAAGTCACTCTGCCTTTTGTAGTCTTTTGTCATCCCACAACTACCAATGGTGGTAGGAGTAGCTCGGGAGATTTTTCTGCAAATGAGCTTGTAACGGGCCTTCGCCTCATAAACTAACTTCTAGACCAAGATAAGAGTAGGTCATGTTTAGGGTAAAACGTGGATTAATCAATAACAATAATAAACCCAAACATCAATAGAATATGAAGGAGAAAGGAGATTTAAATAACAAACAAATGATACTTACAATCCTTCACCTTTCGTCTTCCATTGCTCACCTTTTCTGTCTTGATCTTGATGGAGATGAATATGGCCCTCAGGAAGCTTGCTTCCTTGCTTCAAAGTCCTCAAGATGACAAGATGAAGTTGGCTATGATACTTTGTGTGATTGAAGATGAGCTTCAACACACTATTGATAACACACTATTGATGGATGATAAGTGATATGGAGATGGGGGTGCCAAAGGTGCGCTTGGTGTTTCTGCAACATAAGTTTACTCAAACGATGGATATGAAATGAAGAAGAAGAGAGTTGCATTTATAGAAATATGTGAGAGCAGATCAATGGTTGAGAAGAAATATGAAGATCAAAGGTTGAGAATGGTTGAGAAATGTGCATGAATAGAAAGAGGACAATTGTCCAAGCTCCATCATGTAACAGGGGAGTTAACAAAATTGATTGAATAGTTAACAGAATAAACCAAATAGTTAAGTGAATTGATTAGGAAGTTGGACTGAATTGATTGATCAGTGAACTTGAATGATTAATTAGTTAACAGACTTGATTGACGAGTTAACTAATTTTGACTAGAGGATAAATAGGACATGTGGGTGAGGGAATATTAGCTAATTAAATATTTAAAATATTTAATTACATGTGCAAAATGGTGAGGTGGAGAAGGTGAGGTGGAAAGATGAGGTGGATTTATGAAATTAGGACTTAGGATAGAAGGATTTAGGATTAATTAAATAATGTAGGATTATTTAATTATGTGAAACATTAGAAGAATTTAGGGAATTTAATTAAATAAAATAATTTTATTTAATTATGGGATAATGAACCAATCAAATAAACTTAGAATATTTATTTAATTGATAGAAGAAAATAAGAATTAAGATAAATATTAAAATATTTACTTAATGCGGCATGAGCCAATTTTAGATGTATACAGGTCCCACTGGGCATGCCAAAAAAGAACTATTGATCTCAAAAAATGACAACAAGAGATACATCATATGGGAAGTTCTACAAATGGGGGACTAGGGTGTGCTCTGCAGAACAATCTCTAGGGTTTTAGAAGTTGGTTCTTTAGAGGTCACTGGGAGAGAGAAAAGGGGAAAAGGGGGAACTGATGAAGCAAAACCTACATTAAGGTGATGCACGAAAACTAAGATAGTCCATTCACTAGACAACATAGTATGATTCTAGTTTTATTAATTTCAAAGAAAGTTTGAAAGAGTATTAAACATGATTCAAAAATTCCTTATCATCATATAAACTAAAACTATAAAATCTTAAAATCAAGAGTAAATGATCGTAACAATTCTTTAACAGACACAGAGTGATATATATAGCAGTTTTAACAGAACATAACACAACATAGAGGCAAGAATTTGCACAGTTGATGTATTATTATTCTATTCACATCTCAAAATGCTAAGGTCTTAGAATATATTACAATCAAAATAAACTACTAAGATCTCCAAAATTATTCGTTTCCAAAAGTGATGAACCTCCTCTAAAACAAGGATTCCCTCTCTTATAGAAAACCACTGGCATAGAGAGAGAGAGGGAACAACCAAAAAGGTTCCCCCAAGCTAGCAAGACATCCATCATGGCTGTCATTGCAACTTTTGGCAAGAGACCTTGCTCTAATAAATGTTGAATGTTGTCATTGATGGCAACAAGGCAAGGGTTTCTACCAGCATGACAAAGAGACTTTACTCTGAAAGAATAAATGACTAAGTATGGGTAGTATACAATATACAAAGTAAGTGACAGTGTTTGAGATGGTATGCCTCAATAGTTAAAGACATTTGTATGCAATTCAGGTATGATGTTCATAGGTACCTAGTGATCACATTTTCCAGTGTTCAAGACATGACTTCCTCTAGCAGCCATATGGTGAAATATCTAAGTTTGGGTGAATAGAGTCAAGTTAGGAATAGTACAGAGTACCAGAGTAAAAGGGTCTGTATTCCTCCACTGTGGCATATTTTGTCTTGTGGTTCTGAGGCAACAAAGATACATACAATGACTACCTAAATCTAGAGTTATAGCTTCTGAATCTCAACATATCACATTCTACAAGTTCTCCAGTATCAGCTTCCAGTTTGACAGTATTTCACTATGACAACAACAATTCCAAGATCCACATTTTACTATAAAGGACTATTATGTTCTGTGAATCTAAAGGTATGTTAAAAGGTCAATGAGGAATGTTGGATATGATTTTTAGAGTCTCATATGGTTTGCAGTAGAAGTTATGATGTGACAGTTGAATTGGTTAAGTGTGTTCTTAAGGGACAAGCTAACATACATGTTAGATCTATATGTGGAAAAGATACATTGTTTGAATAATCAATCTAAGTAGTTGAATGATTGGTGTCGACCTATATGAAGACTATTGTATGTTTGTTTGGGTCTGCATTGATGTTTGTGCACAAGATCAAGCCAACAAGGTATAACACTTGCATACACGTTTCTTGTCTTGCTTGCTGACCTGATTGTAAGATAATTCATGTTACGGATATATATACTCAGTAGATTTTGGTATTGGAGGTGTGGATGGATGTTGATAATGTGCGAATTCAATGTGTGTGTGATCTATGGCAGTATTGTGATTAGAAAAGGACAACAAAGGCATAAGAATAAAGTATATGTAAAGTAGACTAGATAGAGAAGAATAGACACAATGAAGGCTTTTGAATATGTATATTGAGACATCAATGGAACTACAATTCAAAATTTGATAGATGCATTTAGAGCAGTCATCTCTTGGTAGTGAGCCAATCTTTCTTCTATCTACTCTTCTATTTTCTTGGCAGTGAGCACTTTCTTGGATAGTGAGTCCTTGGGCAGTGCGCCCTAAGGTAGTGAGCCTTCATGAAATTTGGTATTGATATCATAATATATTGTGAGATAACACTCACCATGGTTTTTCCCTTGTTTGGGTTTTCCATGTAAAAATCCTAGTGTCCATGTGTTATGTCTTTATGGTTGCTATTCTCTTGTTTATTCTGCTTTCATGTTATTAATTTTGGTAATGGATTAATGAACATGCTAAGAAGTGGTTTTGCAGAATACTAATTCACCCCCTCTCAGTATTCATTGTGTTCAACAATTGGTATTAGAGCAAGGTTCCTTGGAAGAAGCTTAATAGCTTGAGGAAGATTTGGAAAAGTGATCACATGACAGAAAGAAGATATCCCGCTTCTTCAAAAGCAAATTATTTGGGTAGCATTGATGAACAACTACAAGATCCTCTTGATGATCTTGACAAGTCTGAGGCAGATATCAAAGATTTGGTGGAAAATATCAAAGAAGTTGATGATTGTATTTTGAAACTAAAAGAGCAAGACAAGAAGTCTCAGGATAGAAGGAAAGAGCTAATTGAACAACTAAAAACAACAAATGAATCCATAGACAATCTATCTATGCTAGTTGAATAAAAAACAAAGATTGAAGAACATCTGAATTAGGTTGTGAAGGATAAGTCTGAAGAATGTGAAAAACTAGGAAAAGAGGTGTTACTTTTGAAATATGATTTGGAAGTGCAGCCAATAGCTATAAAGAAAAAATCAAAATAAGCTATGCAAAGATTGAGGAATTGATTGAAAGTCAGAAGAGTCTAGATGACAAGAAAGGCTTGGGATTTGAAAAAGAAGAATGTTCAAAAGCAAACACTGAGTTTAAGCAAAACAAAGGCAACCAATTCCAGAATCAGAGAAGAAGACCTAGGAGACCTCCCGTCAGGCAGCCAAATGCTCAAAGGTACCCATCTTTCAATGGTTATTGTTTTAATTGCAATAAGTTTGGTCATAAGGCTACTCAGTGTAGGAGTAGAATGAATCAGAACACTCCATCATTCTCTGGTTAATGTTTCAATTGCAAGAAAATTGGTCACAAATCAAATGAATGCAGAAGCCTGGTAAGGAATGGTTTTAACAATACAAGAAATACTTAGTCTTTCAATGAAAAGTGCTTTTCATGCAATAGATTTGGGCATATGGCTAACCAATGTAGATCAAGGATGAATCCATTCAATGGAAGGAGTCAAGGGCAAAGGAATATTACATGTTATAACTGCAGTAAACCTGGGCATATTGCAAAATTTTGTAGAAGCAAAAATATGAAAAGGAACAAATCTCCAAAAGGGAAAAATATAGAACAGAGCAATGATAAGGGAAATGAAAAGGTTGATCCATTTGAAACTAAGAAAGAGATGGGAAAATTTTGGATAAAGAAAGACGTGATTGAAGTCAAGGATGAATCTGCACCAGCCTCTGGTGCTAATACTTCTTCCAGGAAGTAAATTGGGACCTCTGGCTTAGGAGGGGTTGCATTGAAAATCCTAATCCCCTAGCTAGATAGTTAGTGTTGAGATCTGACATGAAGATATAATGAAAAGATTCATATGACAGATCCTTTGAAAGTATCTCTAGAAGAAAAGGATCAAATGTGGAACAGTGCGGAGCAACCCAGATCATCTGTGTTTAACAGAGAAGGTTTTGATAGCTTTTTGAAAGATAACATTTATGACGATTAGGTTTTGGAAAGTGAATGTTAAAAGGGTTGTATCCAAAGGAAAAATCACTTTGCATTCAAGCTCTTAAGTGTCTAAGGCAAATTGAAGTGAAATTCCTAGCGACTACAGTGATTTCCAAAGCAATTCAAGGCAAGATCAAGCAAAACCCTAAATTGACAAAAGAGGTATTTTTTTAGATTTGAAACCCTACTGTGAATTTACTTGAATCTTTGTTAAAATGGAAACACCACAAGTGATAGATATAACTGAGAGAGCCCGACCAAAATTCAAGAAGCATCCATTCAAATCAACAGAGGTCGATCTAAATGGTACATTTTTTAGAGATTCTGTTTGGTGTGATACATGCAGAAGATGTTAGGATTTATATTCATGTTGCCCTAGAGGAACACGAGGATAGTCAACTCATAGACCTATAGCTAAAACATCTAGTGGTGATACATTTGACCTGAAAGAAGAATACAAGGCATTGAAGGAAAAGAAACTCATTTAGTATATAGATTTTCTAGTTTTTACAGAAGATGAATGGGTCTGGTATGTCTTAAGCCAAATTCATGATGAGTTTATGTGGCTTAACTCTACATTCAAGATCACCAAAGAAGTCATAAGGGTAGTCACATGATTAAACTCTACCAGTACAGTGCCTATATTAAAGGCTATGAAAAATGATACAATGATGAAAGCCACCAGAGAAAAATTTGATAAAAGGGCATTGACAATCAGTGATATTGAAGATCATGTAGTTAGGTTTGCATCCATGGTGATCAGCTACAAGGTATACTTCACAAACCATGAGAACTCTATCTTTGGTACTACCATATATACTACCTATCAAATGGTTAAGGAAAATGCAGACTATGACCTATGTGAATTGCTCCAACTGTAGTTAATGGAGAACTTGAAGAAGACAAAAGAAAGTAAATACCCCTTCAAGTTTGATATGTTAATTATGTGCTTATTCTTCTACTTTAGGCAAGATTTACCTCGTATGAAAAATCTATTTTGGACTGAAGACAAACCTATTGTGGTGCAAATTAGAAATCATTTGAATAGTATTAGAAGTTATGATGCAAAAACTACAGCGCTATGGGGCTAAATATTCAAGAAATTCCAAAGGGAAATGCAATCCAGGGAAAGAATCCCTAAGATAATTGTTGTAAAATACAAAAATGACATATGTTTTATTGTAAATAAAGATCAATACATGATGGAAGCTATTGAGCCTAGAACAGTTTGGATTATGCCAATGGGGTATGAAGTGGATGTAGATGTATTAGATAGTTATGCCAAGCTCATGTTAAGCAAACCTAGGGATACTTCTGAGCCAAGATTTGACACTTATGAAGAATTATCTATAAAAGTCCATGTTGAACTAAGGAAATCTGAAACCTAGAAAAAGGTAAGGAAATTGGTGGAAGAATATGTCCAGAGCATAGGGATTTCAAAAGAAGAAGTTGCCAAATCAAGGGCAAGAACAACTAAAAGAGCTTTGGAAGTTCATGATGTGCAACAAGAGACACAAGAAAAAAGGGCTGCAAAAGAGAAGAAAGAAAATGAACTGGTCAAGGCTCTGGAAGAGCTTGAGGCAAAGGCAATGGAACTTGTTGTAACAAGGAAGAGGACAAGAGGTTCAACCTCTATAGGAACTACATCAAAAACCTCTAGTCCAACCTTATTTGTTAGTGTAGAAGCACCCACCAAGAAGCCCACTGACAAAAGATTCAAAAGATAGAAAACTAAAGGCCATAGAATGTATGTCAGTATAGGACAACAAACTGATGATCAAACAAACAAGGAGAAGACTGAGGAATAAAACAAAGATGATAATCAAGAAGAGGAACAAGTTGAAGAGAACCCTATACTGGAACAAAAGGATGGTGCAAACAAGGTCATGGATTTAGATCCATCGGAACAAAACCAAGAAGAAGTCTTTGGTATAGCAAGAGACATTGCAGAGTCTATCAAGGAATTCTTGAAAAGAGAAAAACAAATCTTAGATGAACCTAAATTTTTGCAGGGTCCAATAAAATGGGACTCAATGTCTCCTATACAAAAATTCCAACTGGTGTCAATTGTTCAAGCAAAGGCATAGGAAGAGATGATGAAAACACACATACAGGACAATGAGCTCATTGGTGTAGCATCTAAGGTGTTGGAGAAGTTGATGCTTGAATACCAAAAAGATACATCATTATCATCAACTGACCAACTCAAAGGTATGATAAAATCAATCAACACTCATTTTGAATCTTTTGAAAAATCTGCAGAGATAAAAGTTAGAAGAGTTTGATGATCAGATAAGATTAACTGAATTGAAAACTATGTTATCAAATGATAAAACTCAGTTAGACAATGAAATGCGAGGTATACAGAGTGTCATTCAAGAAGCTTGTCATTTGTACAAATTTTGTTTATCATGGGCAGAAGCCATAGAAGAGTTAGAGAAAAAGATCAAGGATCTGAAACTTTAGCTGACAAATATTTCTAAGTCATTTGATCCGGCAGTTGAGTCAGTAAGCAACGAAGAGATACAAGTGATCAATATTCATAATGAGTTAAGTAATTTGGTGAATAAGAGGGATCAAATGAAAAATAGAATGTGTCATTTGAGAGGACTAATAAGTCCCAAGCTAGACTCAATGTTAAATCTTGCAACAGAAGCACTGCAGGCAAATGCACTAATTGCCACACCCTCTGATGTACAAAAGGCAGAAAAAATGGTCTTCCTAATAAATGGCCATATTAAAATTTTGGAAAATTCAAAGAAGAATTAGGTTGGAGAGCTGTCTAAAATCAAGAACATCTTCAATGACATCCTACAACCCACATCAAATTGAGCTGAAGATTGTATATGTACATATGCGGCAAAGTAAGACAGTTTTTGCATTTTTGTTGTCTTGAAAATTTTTTGACTCTTGTACATACACCTTTGCCATTGATGTCAAAGGGGGAGAAGAAGACTAGTGAAAAATGGGAAAACATGTAAGGGGGAAAAGAAAAATAGAGTTCATATAGAAAGGGGGAGCAGATAAGAAATTTTCACTAAGTGTTGCCATCAATGCCAAAGGGGGAAATTATTGGCAAGAGAGACTACTTTGATGAATGTTGACTTTTGTCATTGATGGCAACAAGGCAAGGGTTTCTATCGGCATGGCAAAGAGACTTTACTCTAGAAGAATAAATGACTAAGTATGGGTAGTATACAATACACAAAGTAAGTGACAGTATTTGAGATGGTATGCCTCCACAGTTATAGACATTTGTATGCAGTTCAGGCATGTTGCTCATAGCTACCTAGTGATCACATGTTCCAGTATTCAAGTCCTAACTTCCTCTGGAAGTCATATGGTAAAATATCTAAGTCTGGGTGAATAGAGTCAAGTCAAGAACATTGCACATTACTAGAGTAAAAGGGTCCACATTCCTCCATTGTGGTAAATTTTGTCTTGCGGTTCGGAGGCAACAAAGATACATACCATGACTACCTAAATCCAGAGTTATAGCTTCTGAAGCTCAACAAATCACATTCTACAAGTTCTCCAGTATTAGCTTCCAATTTGAGAGTATTTCACTATGACAGAGCAACAGTTCTAAGATCTGCATTTTATTATAAAGGACTATTATGTTCTATGGATTTGAAGGTATGTTAAAAGGTTAATGAGGAATGTTGGATATGATTTTTAGAGTCTCATATGGTCCGCAGTAGAAGTTATGATGTGATAGTTGAATTGGTTAAGTGTGTTCTTAAGGGACAAGCCGATAGACATGTTAGATCTATATGCGGAAAAGATATATTGTTTGAATAATCAATCTAAGTAGTCGAATGATTAGTGCCGACCTATATGAAGACTATTGTATGTTTGTTTAGGTCCACATTGTTGTTTGTGCACAAGATCAAGCTGACAAGGTATAACACTTGCATACACATTTCTTGTCTTGCTTTCCAACCTAATTGTAGGATAATTCATGTTACAGATATATATGCTTGGTAGATTTCAGTATTGGAGGTGTGGATGGATGTTGATAATGTATGAATTCAATGTGTGTGCGATCTATGATAGTATTGTGATCAGAAAAGGACAGCAAGGGCATACGAATAAAGTATATGTAAAGTAGAGAAGAAAGAGCATAATAGACACAATGAAGACTTTTGAATCTGTATACTGAGCCATCAATGGAAGTGCAATTTAGCATTTGATAGATGCATTTAGAGCAGTCATCTCTTGGTAGTGAGGCAGTCTTTCTTCTATCTACTCTTCTATTTTCTTGGTAGTGAGCACTTTCTTAGATAGTGAGTCCTTAGGTAGTGTACCTTAAGGTAGTGAGCCTTCATGTAATTCGGTATTGCTATCATAATATATTGTGAGCTAGCACTCACCATGGTTTTCCCCTTGTTTGGGTTTTCCACGTAAAAATCATGGTGTCCATGTGTTATATCTTTATGGTTGTTGTTCTCTTGTTTATTCTACTTTCATGTTATTAATTTTGGTAATTAAATTAATGAACATGCTAAGAAGTGGTTTTGTAGACTACTGATTCACCCCCCCTCTCAATATTCATTGTGTTCAATAGCAACTGCCAGCTATAAATAAAAGCGTGCTCGCCTTATCCAACTACTAGTGCCACCTATAGAAAATGCCAGGAATCCGTCGAGAAAAAGGGGGGACGTGACATGAAGCTGATAAAACACATCGCAGCACTGCATGCACCCTCTAGCAACCCACCAAGAAATGAACCAATAGTGCATCGAGAAGGCCCCCAAAGCCTTGGAAATACTCTAGCCTGCACCTGGTGGATACATGGTATATTCTGCTACCTCCATGCACTGCCAAAAGAAAGCCAAATGGGGCGATACATGGCACAATGGCACAACTTAGAGAGAGCCTTACTCCTCGTTTAGATAGAAAATATGCCATGGAGACATGTGGCACTATTTGTAAACTACAAAGGATGTAAAGCAAAACTTGGTTGCACTGAAAGATATTGCTCAGTGGCACTGCTACATGGCATCCCCACGCAAGCTTAAAGGGAAAAAGCTCTGTGAACATTAGAAAGTGCACCATGTAGACATGTGGCACAATTCACTAACAACATAGACTAGGAAATCCTTGGGGCCATGAAGAAGAAAGAGCAAAATCCAAAGCTACTGAGAAAGAAGTGTACAAAGCATTTTACTAGTATCGTTTTGATACCATGTTGGAGACAACCAAGATCAACTAGCAAAACTAAGAATATTTTCACAAACAATATAGCACATAATAAGCCTAAAATGATATTGACAAAAGTTGAATAAAATGTACATAAGAGCCTTTCTTAAAGAGGCAAGTGAGAGAAGGTTGGAAAGTAGAACGTATCTACTGACTAACCCTCTTTAGGTGTGAGACTTGTGAGCTCAAGTGACAAGTGCTCATGCAAGTGGCAAACAAATATGAAAGAGGTCTCTCGCATAGCTAAGGACACATGTTGAAGTAAGACAAACTCCTAAAAGACCTGAGTAAACTTAAGCTAAGTATGAATAGGTCAATCCTTCTAAAAGGTGATATCTAAACTAGTTAGATAATGACTCTATTTACACTAATAGAATAAGTGTTGTTACACAGTGTTGAAGTTTATTTTTCTTCTAAGTGCAAATGCACAAGTATTAGTTGTCTTTTAGGTAGTTTGTTATGTTTGTCTTATGTGTTGTTTGTTATTTGAAAGAATGCTAATCGTTGTATGTCAGGTCTGATGTCTTGTTTTCAGTTTGTTTCAAGTCCCTTATGTCTCTTTTGCCCAATGGATATGCAAGGCTACTGGTCTTTGTTGCTTAGTAGGAAATCACCCCATATATTTCACTAAAAATGTTGACATATTTCACCCTCTAGGCTCAAATAGTCATGAAAAGGTCTTAAGTCTTTTTATAGGTCGGTTAACATGATTGAAAAGGGGGTTTTTGTGATTCAAAAGGGTGAAACAATAATTTATTTGCTTTGTAAAAAGATACATAATAACATATTAAAGTTTTTAAGTTTTTAAATAACCTTAAGTATTCAAACATTGTGTACACACCTTGTGGATGGAGTTGGTTTTATAAATGATCAAAGTCTTTGAGTAAGATTCTAGGTCTTGAGTCAAAGTCATGAGGTTTAGTTAAGGTTTTAGGGTTCTTTTGGTCATGAAAAACCTAGGTTTCTTTCAAACTTACATTGCAGGTTGCTCAATCACACAATTGGGTATCCTTATGTACTTGTGTATCTAAAAAAACTCATGGAAAATGTAGATAAGTGTATGGAGAGGTGAAAAGATTAGGTTTTCTCCTTACCAATCCCTTGAAAAACACACTATGTATTTCAAAATTGCCAAGATAGACAGTATGTTTTCAATTGGTTAGGGTTTTGATAGAACATGGGGTTTGTAGAAAAGATCAGGTCATTTCTTGGACATTCTCAATGATATATTTGTTACCAAAAGCACCATCAAAGCAGTGTACAAGGTATTCTACAGTTTTGAAAGAACTTAAGGCATGTTGTAAACAATATCAAGAAATGCACTCACATCTACAGATATGTGAGGAAAGCTTTATTAAGAAACCTAGGGTTATAAAAGCTCCAAAAGTCATGACAAGCCATTGAAGGGTCTGTGTAGTATCATTATGATGTTGCAAAACTAGGTGAACTTACGTAGAGTTTTTAAGTCAAGTGTGAAGAAAAGTAGAGAGAATGTCAAACATGGACAGTGGCATGAAGGCATGCACATGAGATCTACAAAGTAGGGAGTAATATAATGATGGTGTAGAGTCATATGACTGTAGGATTATCTAAAGAAATTTGGAGCCATGAGTAGAGCCCCATGGAACCCATTAAATATTTCTCCTAACCTATTTCTACACTTGTGAAATGAGAAAAGATTGGTAAGTGCAAGGGTGTGCAAGGGTATGTTGAAATAACTAAAAACAAGACCTATTCAAATATTTGAGATAGTGCATATAGAAATCCATAACGAAAGAAAAGATAGAGAATACATTGATTTACTAAGAGTGCAAGACAATATAGAAAGAGATAGTGTACAGGACAAAGTCATCCAAGACATTATTGATCTAACAATTGATAGAGGTACAATACAAGAGTATACATGCCAATACTAGGTCTTACACAGTGAAAACAGAATGCAGTTGGATAGAGATCAAAGATTCAAAGAATATATAGTGTCAAATACAATGGGTTTGCATGTTGTTGATAAGATTTAAAGGATCATGAGGTCTACAACACAGATCCACAAGTGTGGAGGCATAAATGTATGAGATAGAGTTGTCTAACATGTCATTGATCTAAAGGGCATACAATACGATAGTGAAAGATGACTAAACAGTGAACAATGAAGGGTAAATCACTAGACAGTATATAAGGATCTTGCAAACTAGATGAGAAAGAAGACATTAAAGGACAATGTAGAGAGATATTGACAAAACATTGACAAGGTACAAAGATCTATGAGTATATGACTAAGATGTGTCAAGATATTGAAAGACTGAGATCTTGAGATGCCTCTAAGGTTTATGATGTTGTTGCAGACATTTTTCTATGTGCACAGCTAAAGATAGAGATACAACATAAAGACAAAGAGGATGAAGGTTCTGTAGGGTAGTCAAAAGGACAGTGAGGAGGAGGTTTTGATGAAAAGTTCCCATGAGTCCATCAATGGTTTGAGAAGAGTAAAAAGAGGTATACTCTCACTCAAATGATGGCATATGCCTATCATAAAGTTATCATATTGCTAATATAGAGGTTTGAGATCTCTTTTAGATCTTGTCTTAATCTTTATATAAGACATGCAGGCCTATACAGTGAAGTAATCACAGAAAGTGACAACATTATCAACCCCTGCCCATGCCTTTAAATCTCTCTAAAGACATCACAAAAGGAAATGAGGCTTACCCATCATTATCAGGCATACATGTAGTTTACATGGTTTCAAAGGTTGATAGAGCTCAAGTATTACCTCATAGATAGAGATCATGGAGATAACATAGAAATATAGAAGTTTGAGGCCAAAAAGAATGCAAGTTGTGTGAGACAAAAGACAGGATCCTGAAATCATGAGGATAATGCTGCCAATGTGACTTTGATACATTGTTAAAGGTGTAGGGATGTATGCAAATCTCTATATCATTGTCATAATACATACCTTAAGCTATGTAGCAATGTATTGTCAATTAAGGGGTGGTTGCTTCATGAAGACAAGGAACATGTCAATGCAGAAGACATTTGACAGGGGTAAAGGACATTGACAAGACATGATCAAGGTATTAGAAGGATGAAAATGTCTTAGGAGAGAGGCCATAAGGACACCATCATCACCAGATAGGCAGGAGACCTCCAAAAAGCTCATATTTCAACTAAGTTAAATAAAAAGTGTGTTGAAATACCCAGCATGTTTTTTTTTTTTTTTTTTCCAAATTGGTAAGGTGAAAGAAAGGTCTCTATCTTCTCACATGAACAACTAAGTACAATGGAGTCCTATTTGAACATTTTCAAGTAATGAAGACCCCTTTACAACTATTTCAATATGGGAAAAGTAGGATAAGTGTTGGAATGAAAGATCATAAAGAAGCAATTAAGCATGCATTGAAGATATAACAGAAAGAGAACCTTTTCCCACACCTAGAGGAGGTTGAAATAGTTACAAGGAGCAAAGAACATGTCTTACATGCATGAAAATATCAGTTGGGAGATATTAAGCCACCTAGAAGTAGTTATGACAGCAATATTGACCATCATGCAAGCATCTAGGAGTTATTTTAGGAGCATGGAAAGAAGGAGGTTTGAAAAGTCAGACAACTCATCCCTCAACACCTTGTTGAAGCATTTCAAGGAGCAAAATTAGGAAATAAAGGTCCCAAGCACCCCTAAGGAGGTAGATCAAGCAAGTAAAAGCATGAAAAAATCATTTTTGATCTTAGAGTCATGTCCTAGATTCCCTGTTAGGGTTGAATAAACAAAAAGAGATGCTAGGACAACTAGTAAAAGGAGAGAGTTCTTTTTTAAATTTTATTGGGGAAGCATTGTAACTCAATTTTTAAGAGAAAGATAGCATTGTAATCTCTATTTTTGAGAGAAGAATATCATTTAAGACTTGTACCAGGTGTTGTAATACATTTTTTTTATCAATAAAAGCAAGCATTTTGCCTTCTCAAATTCTTCATATTGTGTGAAATCATGAAATGATTGATGTGGTTATGTGATATCTTATGTGTCCTCAATTTCATGTCTCATTTTAAAGCACCTTTATGTAGATATATGCATGCTATGTAAGTCATAGTTTATGTTACTAAGTTATG
Organism: Cunninghamia lanceolata; assembly: GCA_027924645.1. Lineage (NCBI taxonomy): Eukaryota > Viridiplantae > Streptophyta > Pinopsida > Cupressales > Cupressaceae > Cunninghamia > Cunninghamia lanceolata. The sequence goes on from BSBN01000254.1 coordinate 20,233,181, forward strand.
CAGTCTTTAGTTGTGAGAAACACCTGATTTCCTTCTAAAAAAATGTTAAAACTCCAACTTTCCTATGAAATATTGATTCATAGATATGTCAAAAATTGAGTTGTGTCTAGTTTAGCTTGTTTATTGAATATTATTTGTATGTCGAACAACTGTACAAGTCATAAAGATCTGGTGTATCACCTCATTTACCATTTAAGTTTAGTTTTGTATCATTTCTATCCCTTTTCCCAGAAAATAATAGTAGTTTAGAGTAAGTCTTAGGTGTTCCATCAAGGGAACTAGCCCTCTCTGGAGGTTCATTTCAATCATAGGTCACCCACAACCTTGAAGTGATCCTAATGTATCAATTGGGTGAAGAATCTTGAATATCTTCTTCAAGGATGCAACTCAGAGTGATAACAAGAACATCGAATTCTAATTTTAAAAAATCTATTACAAAAATCTAATCAATGCATATCAAATAGTAGGTTCAACCTCACACATCAAAGATAGTAATGCTACACAATGTGTAATTAAATGAACTATAGTAAGTAATCATACAAATAAATCTCGCTTAAAATAAGGAAAACAAGTGAAGTACTTAAAATAAGTAGAAAAACACGAATGAAATGAGGCATGAAAGAGTTGAGGATTTGAATATTAATGAGTTATGAGCATTCTCTATTAGACTCCCACAAGAAGATAAAGTCATAGTTGAAGTGTTAAAATCTCTAATTGAAGAATTTTTAAAAAATAACACAAGAGTATCACCTAATCAAAAAGATATTGTAAAAAGAAGAATTGGTTGTCAAAATTGTGAGCCATATCCAAAGTATTTTTTGGATACGACTCAAACATAATTTTTCTCTAAATTTATAGAGAGTTATTCTCAAATAAAAGTTAGTCAAAGATATTTTGAAACGACAAAAAATTTATGTTAAAATAAATCACACACACAACTTGTTGTAGAGTCCACATTGAATTCTCTCTGCATTATGATGTTTTTCGACATATATGTGTAGCTTTGCATACTAATGATATTTTGTACAAGTTTATGATAGAATCTCTACATAGATCAGCAAGAGATTTTATTTCAAGCATTTTTTTGTAGAAGAGTATATGGACAATTGTTTTATAAGAAATCATGTTTGGATGGAACATGTGAGTTTTTGTGGTTTGCAATGTTTGAGAAATTGTGTACACATGAAGAATACACATGTGATTGGAAATGAACTAGTAAGTTTTAAAAAATATAATTCAGTGGAATACACTATAAAATATGGTAAGGAGACAAAAATGTGTGAATTCATGAGTGAAGAAATACTAGTATAAAATTTATGCCTTTTTTCAGAGAAGATAATGTATGAGTATGCAAGACATACATATATGGATTGATGGTTGGACTTACAATTCAAGTTATGCATGGACACATTTTATCTTAATACTATAATGTCAATTGTAGACTTTGCAGAGAATTATACATTACAACCAAAAAATGAGGTTTAATCACAACACTACAACTCCACTTAGGTTGCTACATTTATGCATATAGTATTCATTCTGTAGGAATACACACAACACTGAGAGGGGGGGTGAATTAGTGTTGTTAACAATTTTAACACCTTTTTTTTTTTTACTTTTGATTAATCTAATTTCACAATTTAGAATTCTTCAGAAGGAACAAAGTAAATATGCAGAGTATCAACACACAGATTTGACACAAGAAATTTCCCGAGTGGAAAACCCTCCTGGGGTATAAAAACCACTCAACTACCTCACTGGCTTAACACAAAATTCAGATTACAATTGTCTCACTGACATTACAATTCTGCCTCACTGGCAAATTTTATCTCTCTGCATGTCTCACTGACATCATCAACATTCAATGAAAAATTATAACTCAGGGGATTTCCCTGTTTCAATAAAAACAAAACCTTATTTCTCCCTTTTAAGACAAACAAAATAAATTCTTTGCAATCAACCTTTAACTGTCTTCAACACCTACAGTCAATCAATTTTGATCTTCAATATATTTCATACCTCTGCAAAACAATTTCAAACTAATTCACCATTTTGAGCTTTCTCTCTCTGCAAACTGAACAATTTATCTTCTCTGAAAAATATAGTCTTTAATCACCTTCACTTTCTCTGACACCTTCACTTTCTCTGAACAAACATTACTCCATCATGATCATTGAAGAATTCCATTCATTTTGAATTAACATTCTTTCAAATTCTCAATATAAATCCCTGAAAAATGATTCTCCATTCCTGCAAAAATTATATAACAATTCCATTCTCCAAAAGAACTTCTTCAAAAATTCTCATCAATCCTCTCATCTACATCTGCAACTCTTTTTATATCTGCCATTCAAAAAATCTCTATATGCAAAAAGAATTTCAATCAAAAACCAAAATCTTCAAAAACCGGTTCAACTTCAACATTACATTTCTTCTCAAACTTCTCATCTTCTCTCTTATCAAAATCAAAAAACATAAAACAAAAAAAATGAAACCCCTTCGTAGAATTCTGCCTTTTCATCTTCTTATCAATTAGAAACCTTCTAAAAACTTACTCTTTCCTTTACACAAAAAAAAAACTTCAGTGCTCCTTGAATTTCAGTTAGAAAGGCTAAGACAAACATGTTTTATTGCCTTTTTAACAACAGTGAACGTCAATTTTAAAGGGACAAACTAACCGTTCGGAGATAGTTTCTATTTAAAAACCAACCTTTCGATCTTCGGTGCCCACCAACTGAGGATTCAAAGATAGTCGTTGATTTTGTGTTTCCCGCGGACCATACAATGCATTGACTGGTTACCGGGCACCCTAGGCAATGGGGCCGGTAAGACCGACGACTTTCATACCCTTACATTGCAACTTAAGGCCCGATGACCTTCTCGACCGGTCAGTTTGAGTTTATAACATAAAGTGCATAGAGTTATGACGGGCAATAAGGTAATGAAGAATAAGTGTTGAACACAAAGTTTATGACTTGTTAAGTGTTAAGGAAAAACATATTTACCACTTACATTTTTCTAAACCTCAACATATGTAAACACCTCAACACATATTTAAACCTCAACCTTGTAAACCAAACTTCAACTGATCTGCCACTGTCATCAAGTTAATATGATGCAAGTTAACTTTTATCAAATGACATATGCCTGTTGTGCCTTGCACACACGCCCCATTCTAAACATGGGGGCCCCTCCCCTTTGTTCTTTTTTTGGCTAGTGGGTCGTTTGTTTTTTTGATCTCTCTCTCTCAGAAGTGGTTGTACGGTCTAAAGTATATGTGCCCTGGATAGAATGATTGCCTTAAAAATCACTTCAAACTTGCTAAAGGAGGGTTGTTGTTTCCCCTTCTAGAGCCCTTGATTTAGTTTGTTGCGCTGAAGCTGGCTTCAACCGACCTTTTGCGCTAAAACTGGCTTCAACTGACCTTTGTGCTGAAACTGGCTTTAACCGACCTTTTGCGTCAAAACTGGCTTCAACTGACCTTTGCGCTAAAACTGCATTCAACTAACTTTGCGCTGAATCTGGACTCAACCGACCTTTGCGCCGATTTTCAACCTGTCGGACCTAGCGCTAAAATCCCCTCCGTCCGACCTAGCGCTAAAATTCGTTCCAAGTGACTTCGCATTATAACCGACTTGGTCGGACCCCCAAACGAACCCCACAGGTCGGATGAGTCCGAAAGCCCCGCCAAACAGGTCAAGTCGGAGGCCTCTGGATTTCGCGCTGATTTCTCCCTCAATTGACCAGGTCGGAGACCTCCAGTTTTCCCGCTAAGTCGGAACCCCTGCGAATCCCCGCTGACTGTACGTACTCCCGAGCATTAATGGCGGATTGGCGCGGCTTAAATAGGGAAATTAGGTAAAATTAACGCATTTTAACCGCGTTTCAAAGACCACGCATCCGGAGCTCCGATTTCCACGACCGACCTCGCCCAGGCTCGAACCCGCGACCTCACGACAAGTCTGATCTGCACCGCCATTTACAGGTAGGGTTCTCACCCTTTGCATTTCAAGGTTTCTCTAGGGTTTTGAAGCAGATTTAGTAGAAACTATTAGCGTTTTTACCGTTTGCATAAGTAGCTGTTGAAACTGTGAGTCGAACGAAAGGGTTCTGGGTTAGGGTTTGGGGGAATTGACCTTTGTATTTCTTCAAACCCTAGATTTAGAAAACCACGAGTTTGGAAGCCTTGGGCAGATCTGGATCTTTCCGGGTTGAAACCCTATAAACCCCACGCACGAAGTCGGCGCCGAATTAACTTTTAACCGACCCAAAACCACTGAACCATTCGATGTAGTCGGATACCCTTAGACCTAGCGCTAAAATCCAGCACCCGATTGCGCTAAAAACAACCTCCTCCGACCTTCACAACTCACATGTCATTTACAAATCAGGTCGGATGGTTTAAGAATACCCGCAGCCTTGAAAACAGCTTTTTTTGCGCTAAAATCTTCTTTGTCCGACTTTGCGCTACAATAACCTGTGTCCGACCAAGTCGGATGACATCCATAACCCCGCGAAGTTGGTGCTACTCGAAAGGCCCGCTGAAAGACTTACCAAACTATTTTGCGCTACATTTTCCTTCATCCGACCATGCGCTAAATTACCTTGCGTCCGACTTAGTCGGACCCCGTCGAAATCTGCGCAAATCAGACTCACCCGAATTCCGCGCAAAGGAACCACTGATATGCCAGCAATTGTTTTGCGCTAATTTATCCACCGACCGACTTGTAAACCACTGAAGGTCAGAGACCTCCAAATCTCGCGCAAGTCAGACACCTATGAAAACAGCGCAAATTTTGCAACGCACTGAACTAACCTCATTTGAGGTCGGACCTGCCTCATTTTCCCGCCAAGGTCCGACAGCCTCAATTTTAGCGCTTTTACTGCCCGAGGTCGGACGACCTCAATTTTAGCGCAAAACTCCCTAAATGGCCAAATTTGTTGAAATTTCTTTAGGGAAGATGGTTCAAGATAAGGTTATTAAGGTTGTAATGCTATAATGATGATGTTTAGGTGACTCTTTTTACAACATTTGATATCTCCTTGCATGCAATACGCTGTGAATGTTAACTTAAGTCTTCTTTCAAAATGCGTGCTTTAAATAAATGATGGATTTATGATTGATTTATCTAATCCTAGGAGTATATCAAGGAACATACGTGGTATCAAGCTTATGAGGTTTGGTTTTGCAGGTTAGATGTCTGCTCGAGCTCAAGCCATGAAGTACGAGTTCAAAGGAATCCCCCCAGAGACCAAAATCCACTCTGGGTGGAGTAATGTGGGAGACACTGATCTAGGTCATATTGACTTAGATGATTTCAGACTAAGAATCTTCGGACCCACTCCAACTCCTCGGGCCAAGAAACTTAAGGACAGTGGACTTGGACAAGCAGCTGCCTTCCCGACCTCTGTTCAGTGTGCAGAGTTAATGGCAAGCTGTGCAGATAGGTACGACATCATATCTAGGCAAATTCAGACAGCTAGTGGAGAAGTCCTAGCTGATTTGTCCCCACCTGCTTTGGCAGAAATGTTGGATATCCCGTGGCATAAAACCATGACTATGCCTGACAGGCAAGCATCCAAGGAGGCATATAACAAAGATGTTGAGGGATGCAGAAAACACATAAATGATCATTGGGTCAAGAGCAGGAAATCCGCTCTCGTCAAGCTCCCCATAGTGCTGTATAGAAGTGATTTCCACGATGAAATTGGAGATATAGTAACATTTTTAAGCAGAGTGTATGGGCTACCTACTGCCTCCACTTTTGAAGATTGGATGTTTGTCATAATCTCAGAAGTATTGAAGGGAACCAAGTTCCATTGGTCGCAGATCCTTAGCGACAATATGCATGAAGCCTTCAGCCACTTCAATGAAAAGAAATATTTCAGATGGACATCCTACGTCGTCCACGCATTGGCAAGAATGAATCATTACGACGGATTGTCCAAAATTGGAGAAATCGAGAATGATGAAAAGACCCAAGTCAAGGTATACGAAGGCTATCCTCAATTGACTTCATCACAATCATTGATACACTTCAAGCGGGTCAATGATGCATTTACCATGTACATAGCAAGGAAGTTACAGGGTAATACAACCCTGAGGATTTCAGCCGAGGCGATGAACGAAATAATCCAGTATGGCCGATGGTACATACAATTTGAGAAGTTCACATACATCAGAGTACAAGGCTTCACTGGAATGGCATATAGGTTGCCAAGGTATCCTGATGATAAGACAGTGCTCTTAGAACTGTCCAGGCAATTAGTGCCGTGTGCCGAAAAACTCAAGCACCTGCACCGAACAAATGTCCAATTTCCCATCAAGTTTGGCAGAGGACTCTACGCGTGCCCTTCCCACGCCTCAGCTGAGTATTCTGATAAAGAGCTCCAGCTTCTGAACTTGCACTATTACAATGCCAGGGCTCACTTTGACCCGAATCAGGTGATGGAGAAGTTCGTAAGCAAGAAATTGTTTCATAAAGATCATATTGAGGATTTCTGGGCCAACTGCACCGACGACTACGATGTCATGAAGAGGATGCACTCAAGGCTATCATTGGATTTTATCAAGAAGTTTCATGTAATGGCAGTACCAGATCAATTGCAGGATGATGATAATATTATGGCTAGAGGCCCGTGGGAGACACAATACCACCTGCCCATCCCATTACCCAATTGGGCCAATGCAGAAGAAAGCTCCTTGGATGTGATCATGAAGGAGCCGGTTAGATTGAGTAAGGCTTGGGTCAGAGCACAATTGGGTATCTTAAGGGGACAAGGAGTCCAACTGACCTATACGGCAGTTGAATCAGATAAGGACTTCGACGGAGAAGAGGATGAGCCCGTACTAGGGACAGATGATACAGAGCCTATCAAGGAAAAAGATTCAGATATTGATGAACATGCCCCTTTGGCAGCGAGGGCTCGAAAAGTGCAAAAACCTCCTCTGAGATCCCCTCGGAAGAAGGATCCACCTCCTAGGCCCAGAGTTACTAAGAGGAAAGACATGCCAGGCAGCACTGGGGAGGCCTCCAAGGCCAAGAAGGTAAAAACAGAAGCAGCGAGCAAGAAGAAGACTGCTACTAAAGATGATTCAACTCCTTTGGTCTCCCAAACCCCCATGCCTGATACGGGAACGGCAATCTTGGCTTCCACCTTCTCTACTTCCATCCCTCCTTCTTCTTCCATTTCATCTACTTCTCCCACCACCTCAGCCATCATTGTGCAGGAATCATCCCCTTCCGCTTCTCCTTCCTCTGGCATTACTACCACTTCCTGCCCACTAGCAATCTCCTCCGGTGATTCCAGCAGTCCTATTTCTCCCCCTCTCGCCATTATGTACCCTACCCCTTCTTCTCTCTTACCATTGCCCGCCTTCGCTAATTTGACTCAAATTAGTACCCCTTCCTTCACAATTTCTTCTGCTGTCCCCCTTTCACAAATGCCTGCGATGACATTGGAAGTACCTTTGTTGGAGGGTATTGAGAAAGTATGCGCAGAGTTGGGATTGCCAGAGCTCGAGGGAGCGCTGACCAGTAAAAATGATAAGGACCCCCTCGACTCGGCTGTTGGTATAGAAATTATTGACATATCTGATAGTCCGCTGAGCAAGGACCCAACAGAGGAAGTTTTGGAAATAGCACGAGAAAATGTGCTCGAGGGCCTAAAGGAATTGGCCCAAGCAGAAAAGGAGAAGAGTCCTGAGCCTGAACAAGGGCCTTCCAAAGAGTTGACTATATCAGATAAGGGTGGAAACGCTGAATTGAACAAATCGTCCGCTCCAGAATGGCTGCAGGATAGGATGGTATATCCAGAGCCCCAGATTGAAATAATGAAAATTGATTTGAGCACCATCCTATCGCAGGCTCACAAGGCTCAGAAACAAAAGAAGGCGAAGGTGCAATCAAGAATCTACCAGAGCGAATCAGGCTCAAGGATTGCAGAGGTAGCTGTCCCTCCTGCTGACGTAACAAGAGATCAAGTCAGGGCGGATGATTATGTGATATCCACAGTTGACTTAGGCCCAACCACCTGTGCTCAAAGGGTGGATGATTTTAAAGGATCAGTTACGTCAATTTTGAAGCAGTTGGATAAGGACGAAATGTCCAAGAAGGAATTAAAGCGCCAAAATGAGGAACTCAGGGCGTGTCTTCAATTTTTGGTAAAACCAATAGATGCAGGGGGTGATATAAGGACTGTGCCTACCTTCCTATCTACGGATGAAATGGCAAAGCTGAGCGAGGTAAGATCAAAATCCCAAGGCGTCGAGAACTGGTTGATGAGTGTGTTTGAAGCGGGATGCGATGCCATAACTGCCTCTGCTCAGATCCACCAACGTACAGTGGAATTGATTAACAAGTGGAAAGATTTGCGTGATGAATGTGATGTGTTCGACGAATACTATTCTCACATGTATCCGCGAATCAAGGGTATCTGGGAGTTGCCAGCTCAAACCTTGGTCACAGAAAACATTTTGACTGGAGATAGGCTCCCAAAGGCTATTGAGTGGTACCGGCAGTTACTTCTGAGGAAAGAGACCTTCGAGCAAGTAAAGGAAGCATATAAACCCGCTGATGAAGAGCTAAGATCTATCATATATGATATCAGCGATGCTTTGAGAAGCTGTAGAGATGAATCTTTTGATGATTATGCTCCTTTCGAGGTCGAAAAATGTAAAGGAAAACTGTATGTTATATTATTTGAGGACACTACGCTAAGTACAGAAGAACGGCTAGACAAGGCAAGTGACCTCAGGGCAGAATTCAAAGCATTTCACAGAGCAGAGGCAGATTTTGAAAGGATATACACTAGATTCAGTCGGGAGCTAGAAGTGTTCGATTACAGAACACATCATCTGAAAGATCCGGCCCCATCTGATATCAATCCAGCACTTGAGGCATGGCTGGCCTATCGGAATAAGCTGTCCGGAGGAGATAGTATCGACCTGGATAAAGAATCTTAGTATTATTTGAATATTTTATCGATTCAAATCCTATCATTGTTGTAAATTTGATATATTTGGACAGCATGTAATTCATTTTGTCTTCTTCTTACCCCCCCTAAATGGGTATTTTCATCAATGTATTGGGTTGGCTAGTCAAAATGACTAGATTCAATGTATCTGGGGCTATTTTTTCGTCTTTTTCATAAAAGACAAAATGTAATCCGGGAATTAATGTGGGCCTTTCTTAATGTAATCTGAGCCGTCGGTGTTGAGTTAATCTCCACCGTTCATTTGATGAGCTAGGGTATGCTGCTTTCTATATAAAGGGCTGCCATTTCCACTTTTTAAAAGAGAGATTTTGATGCCAAATTGTTGACTCTGTGCCATTTGAATTAATACAAAGCAAGTTTCTGCAGCATTTCTGAGAATTTACATCTTGTTTCAATTCATTGTGGTTTTCATGGTTTGCTTCTTGCTCTCCCATAGTTAGATTAGTTGTGCTTTTATAATGTTAATGGTTATTGCAGTATTTGATGAATGTTCCAAGTCCATACTTTTAGTTGTTTGCTGATGGTAAATGACTGTGTAAAGTTAGCCTGGGCTCATTATTTGTGCTGAAGTTCAACTTCATTTTATGAGTTAAGTTGCGCCATTTATTGGGTATTTAACGAATGAATGTGGCCTGAAAATCTTTCGACTTCCATTGAAGATAGCACCGTTTTCTGCAGCACTGTAACACCCATTTCAGTTTGGTAACTCAGAAAACTGGTTTAAAGTCTGGAATATTTGTCTACTAAAGATAACCCTTGCATTGTGAATGTCACTTAGGATTCCTTCTAAACCCTAAATCTTTTGCATTTTCTTTAAAACCAACGTTTAGTTGTTAGAATAGAAAGTTTCAGCAGCATCTCACCTTGTATATCAGCTGAAAATCATCGTAGGGTTTATGTGTATTTGTTGTCTCAACCTTGAAGATTTGCAGACTGCATGTAAGACCCCTTGTAGGTACAGCTAGAACATGACCATTGAGAAATTCCAAGCAAGCTAAGACCTAGCTGTATTATCCTTGGAGTAGTCTTACCTAGGGTAAGATACTTTTCAAGAGAGGTGTGAAACCAGCAATCACACCTACGTTGTTGCGTGCTAAAAACACCATCAACAGAACTGGCGCTAGAAGGAGGGCAACTAAAAACTAAAAATCAGCAAGTCTGGGGACCAGACAGAGACATACTCGATCCAGTTCAGCTGGAGAAGAACTGCTATCTCTGATAGAATTTAGAAGAACAAGAAGGGATCAAGGAATACCCAGGGCTCCCCGAGCTCAGTCAGCCCCCAGATATACTGCTGCAGTTCCCAATAATCCCCCTATCATGGCTTACTTTGCAGGAAATAACCAGTCCCCTCTGCTGTTCAATGACTACCATGACATGCCCAAAAACCCAGACAAGTTCTGCTCAAAGTTCAGGGTACATGACCCAGATAGGACTGCGGATGAACACATTAAGATCTTTGAAGCTAATATGTTCATGTTACAGGTGCAGCATGAAGATGTAATATGCCGACTGTTCCCCTACTCGTTGCAGGATGAAGCCTACTACTGGTTTGCCAATCTCCCAGTAGCATCTATAAATTCCTGGCCAAATCTGAAGACAGCTTTTCTGAATAGGTTTCGTATGCCCACTTCCCTGTCTGATCTTTACCGTTCTTTGGTGGAGATTCGACAAGAGGAGGGTGAGATGATCAGCACTTTCAATAATAGATTCCAGAAAGCTTACAGTCGTCTGCAGGCCCCTTATGCTATAGACCAGGCTGCTGCCCTACCTATTTACTATGCTGCCCTAGATAAACTCACCTCCATGTTTGCAAGGAGGGCCAACCCGGTACCAGCCAGTTTAGCCGCAGCCTATGCTGCTGCTGTCGAAGTGAGTACCCAGCTTGGGCAAACAGCCTCTGGCCCGCTGAACCATATGGGTCCCGTGGCCATGCCAAACCAAATTCCCATGATAAATCATGCATTGGCCAATCGAACCCCTGTGATGAACCCAGTCCCGAGCCCAGCTGCCACGCAAGCTCTAGTAGTCCATCTAGGCAACCTAGTGGCTGAAATGCCTCCAGCACAAATGCCTTTCCTGCAGTCCTCAGAGGCATCCAAGACCAAGGAAGACAAGGACGATATCAAGGAGCTAGTCGAACAGATGAAAAAGCTCACTGCTGAAGTTACTCACCTCAAAAACCAGAATGCTTATTTACAGCAAAAGGGGCAGAATCAGCAACATCTCCAGAGCCAGCCGCATTCACTAAATCATCAAGGCTCGAACCAATTTCCAAATCAAAATCAGTATCAAAATCAGAGCTTTCAGTAGCGGTCAAATCGATCCTGGAATACCAGGCCTAACAATGGGGGAGTGCCTTCACCGTTGGAAAGTCAGAATAACGACACCAGACCCCCAGGTCGCGTGATGCTGGCCGAAGCTGCCTTATCTACCTGGTGCAGATTGCACAACACCAATGCCCATTCTGAGTTGGATTGCCCGGAATTCCAGATCGCTTCCAGTATCTTTCAAATGGAAATACAGAACGCCGAAAATCAGGAGACTCCACCAACTGGGTATGAGATTGTCCCCTCCCAGAGGTATGATGCTGCTCTCGTTCTTGATAGTTATACATTCCCATTCCAGGATGACAACCAACCCGAAGAAGAAGAGTCTGAGGAGGTCAATGCCTATCAGCAGTACAACAAGACTCCTTACAATTTGAGAAGTAGCAAGCCAAAAGGCCCTTTCACCACTTCCATTCCCCCAAATAGTTATCAAGTCCCGCCCGATCCTCATGCTACCAATAATCCTGAGCCCCCCAAAGCCCCTCTTCAAACCGCACCTCATAGTACCATCGTTGATCCGAAAAAGTCCCTGCGTGCTGATATGGTAAAAATGGGACAGTATGTGGCTGATGAGCTTAAAAAGATGAAGGTCAGTCTCTCTGTGTATGAGCTGTTTAAGATACCTGAGGTTAGAACATCTTTCTTTCAAGACCTAGGCGCTGGAACCAGGACTGATCATACGCCGAGAGAAAATATCGCTAAGGATAATATCGATAAAGGAAAGGAGAGGATACATGTGACTGACATGGAACAAAAGGTAACTCTGTATAAAGACAGGAGGGAAAGTCTGCCTTTCCTTTTAACCCTCAGGATTTTCAACAAAAACCTTCACAATTGTTTAGTAGATTCAGGTGCTTCCACAAATGTAATGCCATTGTCCGTTTGTAAAGCGCTTGGGCTCACTCCAGCCAAGTCCTCCAGAAAAGTGACGCAACTAGATAAAACCAAGGTGAATGTGATTGGTGAACTGAACCGGATACACATGCAACTGGCTTCTGATCCTAGGGTGCAGCAGTATATCGATATTCAAGTGGTGGATATTCCAGATCAATACGGTATGCTTTTAAGTAGAGACTGGTCCAGAACTCTGAATGGATATATGGCGACAGATTTCTCTCATATGTGGCTGCCATGGAAGGGATTAGCTAATCAAATCCGCATTGAAAGGGAACCTAAAATGAAGCACATGATCACTGAATTTAATCAGCCCAACGAAATTTTGTTTTCAGAGGTTGATTTGGGCGTCTACCTTCCCCACATCAATCCGCTAGAAGAAATCCTTATGCTGAGTTGCTTAAGACCTCCTAAGCCTCTGATAGAAAGGCCAGAAGGCACAGCAGCATACGTTCAATCTGATGACGGAGAATCTTCAGAGGAAGACGAACCCAGGGTCTTTGAGGGATTTCATAGTTTTGTAGCCAGATTCGTGCAAGATCAAACTGCTGTTGGGAGGCAGGTCCAAATGGAGGAATTGTTATTGCCCAACTGGTGTCGCATACATGATACAGCTCATTCCGAAGTTACCTGCCAACTATGTCGAGAGGCAATTGAGCAAGTGCAAAAGCAACTAAGGGTTCCCTTAATTCCGAAGGATGAACCGATGGCCGAAAAGAAGGAAGAGTCTGAACCTCTGCTTGAGCAAGAGAAATCAGGAAAGGAAGAGAAATCAGGGAAGAAAGAGAAACCAGGAAGACAGAGGGAAGACAACAAGGATTTTCGTGTATGGACCTTAAGGTTTGACGGTTCACGGTGTAGGCAAGGGTCCGGTGCAGGAGTCGAGTTGATTAGTCCTACTGGGAGTTCCTTTCTGACATCACAAAGACTGCAATTTCCATGTACAAACAACGTCGCCGAATATGAGGCGTTGGTACAAGGATTGCTGCTAGCATTACAGAAAAGGGTCAGGATTGTCCAGGTGTTTGGTGATTCTGAGTTAGTGGTGAAACAAGTACGAAAATAGTATTCGTGTAATGACAAGAGATTGAATAGGTACAGGAATAGGGTGTGGGATTTGATTGAATGCTTTGACGGTTTTAACATCCAAGTCATTCCTAGAAGGCAAAATCATGTTGCAAATGCTTTGGCCCAGACTGCAAGCACATTGGAACCCACGCCCATGGCGGGATTGAAAAGGTTTTCTGTTGAGTTCGTGGCTACTCCCTCTGTGCCCGACAACATTACCAACTTTCAAGTTTTTGAGGATGATCAACACATACTCAATTTCCTTTCCTCATCAGACGTGTTCACTGCTCAGATAATAGATGAAGAAGAGGTAGAACCTGCTGAATTTGATTTGGAAGGAGTACTGAATTTGAAAACAAATACAATCCCCAGAGGAATGGTAGAATTGGAAAGACTTTTTGATGCAGATAATCTGGGAACTCAGAAGAAAGAAGGAGAATCTCCAGGAGGAAAGTGCGACCCTTTTAACTTGGGGACAGAGGCAGATGTGAAGAATGTGTTTATCAGAAAGGCTAGCATAGAGGATGAAAGGACGGGAATCATACATGCACTAAGAGAATACCACAAGGTAATAGCTTGGAGTTATGAGGATCTAAAAACTTACGATACCTCGATTATCACACACACGATCCCGCTGAAGCCAGGGGCAAAGCCTTTCAGGCAAAGGCAGAGGCCAGTCAATGCACTTTTGGAGCCACTCATTTTCAGAGAAGTTCAAAAGCTGTTAGCAGCTAAGATAATATTCCCAGTCTGACACTCTGCGTGGGTGGCGAACTTAGTTCCTGTTCGAAAGAAAAATGGGGAAATCAGGCTCTGTGTTGATTTCCGCAATTTAAACAGAGCCTCTGAAAAGGACAATTACCCGCTACCATCATTGGACGAAGTGTTGCAGATTGTCAACGGATCACAGATGATGTCCTTTCTAGATGGATACTCTGGTTATAACCAGGTAATGGTGGAATACGAAGATAGGTTAAAAACATCTTTCACCTGCAAGTGGGGCATCTATGCGTACCGGCGAATGCCATTTGGTTTGATAAATGCTGGCGCAACTTTTCAGCGTGCAATGGATGTCGCCTTCAAAGGACTAGTTGGAAAATGCATAATCATCTACATGGATGATTTGACGGTGTTCTCAAAAAGGCGCGAAGACCATGTAGCTGATCTGAGGAAGGTATTGCAGCGATGTAAGGATTACGGCATATCGCTTAACCCCAAGAAATGCATGTTTGGGGTAACTGAAGGAAAGCTATTGGGGCATGTGATATCAGACCAGGGAATATCCATTGATCCGGACAGAATCCAGGCAATACTCAAGATTGCCCCTCCGGCCAGTAAAAAGGAACTTAAATCATATTTCGGTAAGATCAACTTTGTGCGCAAATTCATCACAGGCTTTGCTGAGATAGTTCGACCCCTCAACGCCATGCTGAAAAAGGATGCTAAAATGGATTGGACCCCAGAAGCTAAGGCTGCCTTTGCAGAAATCAAGCAAGCCATATCCAACGCACCTGTGTTGGTTAGCCCTGATTATGCGTTGCCATTTTATATATACTCATTTGCTTCAGAACATACTTGCGCAGCGATGCTGACCCAGAAGAGGTCAGTTGACGATGAAAGGCCCATTGCTTTCATGAGTACCCCATTAAAAGACGCAGAACTGAGGTATCCAAACGTGGAAAAACAGGCGTATGCCCTTGTCAAAGCAGTTAAGAAATTCTGCCACTATATCCTAAGAAGCCAAGTTACCGCCATAGTTCCAGATGCAGCGGTCAAAGCACTGCTGATGCAGAGTGAATTAGGAGAAAGAAGAGGGAAGTGGGTCACCATATTGCAGGAATTCAACATAGAGATTCAACCCATGAAGTTGGTAAGGGGCCAAGCCTTGACTAAAACC
Organism: Cunninghamia lanceolata; assembly: GCA_027924645.1. NCBI lineage: Eukaryota > Viridiplantae > Streptophyta > Pinopsida > Cupressales > Cupressaceae > Cunninghamia > Cunninghamia lanceolata. The sequence goes on from BSBN01000254.1 coordinate 20,248,367, forward strand.
ATGACCGAGGTTGGACCCGACTTGGTTTCTCAGCAATATTTCTTGGAGGATGTTTCAAAGGATGAATGGTACGGGGACATAATATTTTATTTGCTTAATCAACGCTGTCTGCCGCATCTAAATGCAGTACAAAGAAGAGCTCTCAAACTCAAAAGTAGCAGTTACATGATAAAAGGATCCGTCCTCTACAAGAAGAATCACGAAGGCCTTTATCTAAGGTGTTTGGACAAGTCAGAGGTTGATCAGGTATTAGTCAGTTTTCACGAAAGGTTCAGGATAGGACATGGGTCAGCGCATTCGACAGCTAATCAGATCCTCTGGGCTGGGTATTACTGGCCAACATTGTTTAAGGATGCGCATTCACACGTAAGGACCTGTCATATATGTCAAACTGCCGCGCATCGGGAACGCCACGTAGCCATGCCATTACAACCGGTAGTGGAGGTACGACCATTTGCTCAATGGGGGCCTGACTTCATCGGTATGATCAACCCACCTTCTTCCGCGGGCCACAGGTATATTCTAACCGCTACTGACTACTGCACTCGCTGGTCTGAGGTAATAGCTTGTAAGCAATGCACCACGGAGGTAGTTATTGAATTTATTGAAAAGCATATTATCACTAGATTTGGTTGTCCATTTGCTTTAGTTTGTGATAATGGCCCTGCCTTTTCATCCTTGCGTTTTTCTAACTGGGCATTCGACTATGGGATCACTCTCAAGTTCTCCTCTAACTACTATCCACAAGGAAATGGGGTAGCTGAATCAACAAACAAGAACCTGCTTGAAGTTATCAAGAGGCTTTTGGACAAAAACCCTAGGGATTGGCACACTCAACTCAGGTTCGCCTTATGGGCTGATAGAATCCGACACAAAGCCGCTTTAAACACCTCCCCATATCACCTGGTTTATGGGATTGAACCTATCTTTCCCGTCCACTTGAGAATCCTGGTACTTCAATTCATGCAAGAGTACCTCGAGGCCGACAACCACTTATCTTCACGACTGGCCCAGCTGTTGCACCTTGAAGAGAAATGCGATGCAGCCCTAGAAAACTTTGCTAAACACCAGGATGTAGTAAAACGATGGTTCGATAAGAGGGCTAAAATTAAAGCTTTCCGTATTTCTGATCTGGTCCTATATTGGGATAAAGCCCATGAGAAAAAGGGAGAACATGGCAAGTTTGACAAGCTTTGGTTAGGACCCTACCAGATTTATGAGATCCTGGGGGACAATACGTATCGACTCAAGAGCCTTATTGGTGAGGAGCTGCCATTGCCTGTCAATGGCCAGTTCCTGAAGCACTACTTCCAGGCCTGAGAGACATTTATGTCTCGTTCTAGTGTATATAGTTAGGGGTGTTGTTAGTTTAGGTTAGTTTAGGCTGTTGCTAGTTTAGTTTGCTTTCCTATTTTTGCTGTCTTGCTTTTTGCTCTCCTTCGGGCCAGGCATTTTGTCTCGTCCGGTTGTTCTTGTGCTTTCGCTTGCTGCGTCTGCTTTGTCGCGAGGTCCTTGTTTTGACGTGGTGGCAGTTGTGTAGACCTGCGAATGTTTCCTTGTTGGGCAAATAATCCATAGCCTTTCTTTGCGAAGCCAAAATTCTGCTTAGGCTTTACTGTGGGATCCGCTGTTTTACCAGGAAATATGATGTTTGTTCATTGGAAATGAGTCGTTAGCTGGTGCACCTAAAGTGTTTTCTAACCATATATCTCTCACACTTTAAATAACCCTGAAGTAGCTAAGTGAGGCTGGGTGATCTTGTGTAAGTGAAGAGTTTTGGGTCCCCCATTTTACCACCAACACCAATTCTGCAGATCCAGATGAGAATGGCAGGCAGTACTAAGTACTGTTAGCCTACTGGGTAAAAATAAAAGGTGTTTCTCAACACCAGACCCACTCCAAAGTATCAGTATAAAGATTATCATTTAAATACTCTCACAAGAAGACTGTCATCTCAAGATTATTACTATCAGAAATCATCAAAGGCAATATCAAAAAGGAATATTATTGCCAAAGAATTGTTACTGGAAGGATCATCATTCACCTCTATCAAGGCTCATCACGTCTCAACATCAGAGGCATTCTCTAGGTGGTAAAATGATCCCAACTTCCTCGCCTAGCACGAAGAATCCTGGATGAACTTAGCTGCCAAGGGATGGGAATGAATGCAATTGCACACACTCAGGTTTTCAGGATATGGATGGTTGCACTGGTTAGTGGTCTTTGATTCTTTGATAGGGTATCATCTTTTCTTGTCTAAGGTGTGGGAAACACAGAGAGTCTGGGTTCGAATTAACGTTTATCTTAGAAATGCTCTGGAGCATTTCCCCAGCAGAGTCGCCATTTGTTGTGCCTTGCACACACGCCCCATTCTAAACATGGGGGCCCCTCCCCTTTGTTCTTTTTTTGGCTAGTGGGTCGTTTGTTTTTTTGATCTCTCTCTCTCAGAAGTGGTTGTACGGTCTGAAGTATATGTGCCCTGGATAGAATGATTGCCTTAAAAATCACTTCAAACTTGCTAAAGGAGGGTTGTTGTTTCCCCTTCTAGAGCCCTTGATTTAGTTTGTTGCGCTGAAGCTGGCTTCAACCGACCTTTTGCGCTAAAACTGGCTTCAACTGACCTTTGCGCTGAAACTGGCTTTAACCGACCTTTTGCATCAAAACTGGCTTCAACTGACCTTTGCGCTAAAACTGCATTCAACTAACTTTGCGCTGAATCTGGACTCAACCGACCTTTGCGCCGATTTTCAACCTGTCGGACCTAGCGCTAAAATCCCCTCCGTCCGACCTAGCGCTAAAATTCGTTCCAAGTGACTTCGCATTATAACCGACTTGGTCGGACCCCCAAACGAACCCCACAGGTCGGATGAGTCTGAAAGCCCCGCCAAATAGGTCAAGTCGGAGGCCTCTGGATTTCGCGCTGATTTCTCCCTCAATTGACCAGGTCGGAGACCTCCAGTTTTCCCGCTAAGTCGGAACCCCTGCGAATCCCCGCTGACTGTACGTACTCCCGAGCATTAATGGCGGATTGGCACGGCTTAAATAGGAAAATTAGGTAAAATTAACGCATTTTAACCGCGTTTCAAAGACCACGCATCCGGAGCTCCGATTTCCATGACCGACCTCGCCCAGGGTCGAACCCGCGACCTCACGACAAGTCTGATCTGCGCCGCCATTTACAGGTAGGGTTCTCACCCTTTGCATTTCAAGGTTTCTCTAGGGTTTTGAAGCAGATTTAGGAGAAACTATTAGCATTTTTACCGTTTGCATAAGTAGCTGTTGAAACTGTGAGTCGAACGAAAGGGTTCTGGGTTAGGGTTTGGGGGAATTGACCTTTGTATTTCTTCAAACCCTAGATTTAGAAAACCACGAGTTTGGAAGCCTTGGGCAGATCTGGATCTTTCCGGGTCGAAACCCTATAAACCCCGCGCACGAAGTCGGTGCCGAATTAACTTTCAACCGACCCAAAACCACTAAACCATTCGATGTAGTCGGATACCCTTAGACCTAGCGCTAAAATCCAGCGCCCGATTGCGTTAAAAACAACCTCCTCCGACCTTCACAACTCACATGTCATTTACAAATCAGGTCAGATGGTTTAAGAATACCCGCAGCCTTGAAAATAGCTTTTTTTGCGCTAAAATCTTCTTTGTCCGACTTTGCGCTACAATAACCTGTGTCCGACCAAGTCGGATGACATCCATAACCCCGCGAAGTCGGTGCTACTCGAAAGGCCCGCTGAAAGACTTACCAAACTATTTTGCGCTACATTTTCCTTCATCCGACCATGCGCTAAATTACCTTGCGTCCGACTTAGTCGGACCCCGTCGAAATCCGCGCAAATCAGACTCACCCGAATTCCGCGCAAAGGAACCACTGATATGCCAGCAATTGTTTTGCGCTAATTTATCCACCGACCGACTTGTAAACCACTGAAGGTCGGAGACCTCCAAATCTCGCGCAAGTCAAACACCTATGAAAACAGCGCAAATTCTGCAACGCACTGAACTAACCCTCATTTGAGGTCGGACCTGCCTCATTTTCCCGCCAAGGTCCGACAGCCTCAATTTTAGCGCTTTTACTGCCCGAGGTCGGACGACCTCAATTTTAGCGCAAAACTCCCTAAATGGCCGAATTTGTTGAAATTTCTTTAGGGAAGATGGTTCAAGATAAGGTTATTAGGGTTGTAATGCTATAATGATGATGTTTAGGTGACTCTTTTTACAACATTTGATATCTCCTTGCATGCAATACGCTGTGAATGTTAACTTAAGTCTTCTTTCAAAATGCGTGCTTTAAATAAATGATGGATTTATGATTGATTTATCTAATCCTAGGAGTATATCAAGGAACATACGTGGTATCAAGCTTATGAGGTCTGGTTTTGCAGGTTAGATGTCTGCTCGAGCTCAAGCCATGAAGTACGAGTTCAAAGGAATCCCCCCAGAGACCAAAATCCACTCTGGGTGGAGTAACGTGGGAGACACTGATCTAGGTCATATTGACTTAGATGATTTCAAACTAAGAATCTTCGGACCCACTCCAACTCCTCGGGCCAAGAAACTTAAGGACAGTGGACTCAGACAAGCAACTGCCTTCCCGACCTCTGTTCAGTGTGCAGAGTTAATGGCAAGCTGTGCAGATAGGTACGACATCATATCTAGGCAAATTCAGACAGCTAGTGGAGAAGTCCTAGCTGATTTGTCCCCGCCTGCTTTGGCAGAAATGTTGGATATCCCGTGGCATAAAACCATGACTATGCCCGACAGGCAAGCATCCAAGGAGGCATATAACAAAGATGTTGAGGGATGCAGAAAACACATAAATGATCATTGGGTCAAGAGCAGGAAATCCGCTCTCGTCAAGCTCCCCATAGTGCTGTATAGAAGTGATTTCCACGATGAAATTGGAGATATAGTAACATTTTTAAGCAGAGTGTATGGGCTACCTACTGCCTCCACTTTTGAAGATTGGATGTTTGTCATAATCTCGGAAGTATTGAAGGGAACCAAGTTCCATTGGTCGCAGATCCTTAGCGACAATATGCATGAAGCCTTCAGCCACTTCAATGAAAAGAAATATTTCAGATGGACATCCTACGTCGTCTACGCATTGGCAAGAATGAATCATTACGACGGATTGTCCAAAATCGGAGAAATCAGGAATGATGAAAAGACCCAAGTCAAGGTATACGAAGGCTATCCTCAATTGACTTCATCACAATCATTGATACACTTCAAGCGGGTCAATGATGCATTTACCATGTACATAGCAAGGAAGTTACAGGGTAATACAGCCCTGAGGATTTCAGCCGAGGCTATGAACGAAATAATCCAGTATGGCCGATGGTACATACAATTTGAGAAGTTCACATACATCAGAGTACAAGGCTTCACTGGAATGGCATATAGGTTGCCAAGGTATCCTGATGATAAGACAGTGCTCTTAGAACTGTCCAGGCAATTAGTGCCGTGTGCCGAAAAACTCAAGCACCTGCACCGAACAAATGTCCAATTTCCCATCAAGTTTGGCAGAGGACTCTACGCGTGCCCTTCCCTCGCCTCAGCTGAGTATTCTGATAAAGAGCTCCAGCTTCTGAACTTGCACTATTACAATGCCAGGGCTCACTTTGACCTGAATCAGGTGATGGAGAAGTTCGTAAGCAAGAAATTGTTTCATAAAGATCATATTGAGGATTTCTGGGCCAACTGCACCGACGACTACGATGTCATGAAGAGGATGCACTCAAGGCTATCATTAGATTTTATCAAGAAGTTTCATGTAATGGCAGTACCAGATCAATTGCAGGATGATGATAATATTATGGCTAGAGGCCCGTGGGAGACACAATACCACCTGCCCATCCCATTACCCAATTGGGCCAATGCAGAAGAAAGCTCCTTGGATGTGATCATGAAGGAGCCGGTTAGATTGAGTAAGGCTTGGGTCAGAGCACAATTGGGTATCTTAAGGGGACAAGGAGTCCAACTGACCTATACGGCAGTTGAATCAGATAAGGACTCCGACGGAGAAGAGGATGAGCCCGTACTAGGGACAGATGATACAGAGCCTATCAAGGAAAAAGATTCAGATATTGATGAACATGCCCCTTTGGCAGCGAGGGCTCAAAAAGTGCAAAAACCTCCTGTGAGATCCCCTCGGAAGAAGGATCCACCTCCTAGGCCCAGAGTTACTAAGAGGAAAGACATGCCAGGCAGCACTGGGGAGGCCTCCAAGGCCAAGAAGGTAAAAAGAGAAGCAGCGAGCAAGAAGAAGACTGCTACTAAAGATGATTCAACTCCTTTGGTCTCCCAAACCCCCATGCCCGATACGGGAACGGCAGTCTTGGCTTCCACCTTCTCTACTTCCATCCCTCCTTCTTCTTCCGTTTCATCTACTTCTCCCACCACCTCAGCCATCATTGTGCAGGAATCATCCCCTTCCGCTTCTCCTTCCTCTGGCATTACTACCACTTCCTGCCCACTAGCAATCTCCTCCGGTGATTCCAGCAGTCCTGTTTCTCCCCCTCTCGCCATTATGTACCCTACCCCTTCTTCTCTCTTACCATTGCCCGCCTTCGCTAATTTGACTCAAATTAGTACCCCTTCCTTCACAATTTCTTCTGCTGTCCCCCTTTCACAAATGCCTGCGATGACATTGGAAGTACCTTTGTTGGAGGGTATTGAGAAAGTATGCACAGAGTTGGGATTGCCAGAGCCCGAGGGAGCACTGACCAGTAAAAATGATAAGGACCCCCTCGACTCGGCTGTTGGTATAGAAATTATTGACATATCTGATAGTCCGCTGAGCAAGGACCCAACAGAGGAAGTTTTGGAAATAGCACGAGAAAATGTGCTCGAGGGCCTAAAGGAATTGGCCCAAGCAGAAAAGGAGAAGAGTCCTGAGCCTGAACAAGGGCCTTCCAAAGAGTTGACTAAATCAGATAAGGGTGGAAACGCTGAATTGAACAAATCGTCCGCTCCAGAATGGCTGCAGGATAGGATGGTATATCCAGAGCCCCAGATTGAAATAATGAAAATTGATTTGAGCACCATCCTATCGCAGGCTCACAAGCCTCAGAAACAAAAGAAGGCGAAGGTGCAATCAAGAATCTACCAGAGCGAATCAGGCTCAAGGATTGCAGAGGTAGCTGTCCCTCCTGCTGACGTAACAAGAGATCAAGTCAGGGCGGATGATTATGTGATATCCATAGTTGACTTAGGCCCAACCACCCGTGCTCAAAGGGTGGATGATTTTAAAGGATCAGTTACGTCAATTTTGAAGCAGTTGGATAAGGACGAAATGTCCAAGAAGGAATTAAAGCGCCAAAACGAGGAACTCAGGGCGTGTCTTCAATTTTTGGTAAAACCAATAGATGCAGGGGGTGATATAAGGACTGTGCCTACCTTCCTATCTACGGATGAAATGGCAAAGCTGAGCGATGTAAGATCAAAATCCCAAGGCGTCGAGAACTGGTTGATGAGTGTGTTTGAAGCGGGATGTGATGCCATAACTACCTCTGCTCAGATCCACCAACGTACAGTGGAATTGATTAACAAGTGGAAAGATTTGCGTGATGAATGTGACGTGTTCGACGAATACTATTCTCACATGTATCTGCGAATCAAGGGTATCCAGGAGTTGCCAGCTCAAACCTTGGTCACAGAAAACATTTTGACTGGAGATAGGCTCCCAAAGGCTATTGAGTGGTACCAGCAGTTACTTCTAAGGAAAGAGACCTTCGAGCAAGTAAAGGAAGCATATAAACCCACTGACGAAGAGCTAAGATCTATCATATATGATATCAGCAATGCTTTGAGAAGCTGTAGAGATGAATCTTTTGATGATTATGCTCCTTTCGAGGTCAAAAAATGTAAAGGAAAACTGCATGTTATATTATTTGAGGACACTACGCTAAGTACAGAAGAACGGCTAGACAAGGCAAGTGACCTCAGGGCAGAATTCAAAGCATTTCACAGAGCAGAGGCAGATTTTGAAAGGATATACACCAGATTCAGTCGGGAGCTAGAAGTGTTCGATTACAGAACACATCATCTGAAAGATCCGGCCCCATCTGATATCAATCCAGCACTTGAGGCATGGCTGGCCTATCGGAATAAGCTGTCCGGAGGAGATAGTATCGACCTGGATAAAGAATCTTAGTATTATTTGAATATTTTATCGATTCAAATCCTATCATTGTTGTAAATTTGATATATCTGGACAGCATGTAATTCATTTTGTCTTCTTTTTACCCCCCCTAAATGGGTATTTTCATCAATGTATTGGGTTGGCTAGTCAAAATGACTAGATTCAATGTATCTGGGGCTATTTTTTCGTCTTTTTCATAAAAGACAAAATGTAATCCGGGAATTAATGTGGGCCTTTCTTAATGTAATCTAAGCCGTCGGTGTTGAGTTAATCTCCACCATTCATTTGAAGAGCTAGGGTATGCTGCTTTCTATATAAAGGGCTGCCATTTCCACTTTTTAAAAGAGAGATTTTGATGCCAAATTGTTGACTCTGTGCCATTTGAATTAATACAAAGCAAGTTTCTGCAGCATTTCTGAGAATTTGCATCTTGTTTCAATTCATTGTGGTTTTCATGGTTTGCTTCTTGCTCTCCCATAGTTAAATTAGTTGTGCTTTTATAATGTTAATGGTTATTGCAGTATTTGATGAATGTTCCAAGTCCATACTTTTAGTTGTTTGCTGATGGTAAATGACTGTGTAAAGTTAGCATGGGCTCATTATTTGTGCTGAAGTTCAACTTCATTTTATGAGTTAAGTTGCGCCATTTATTGGGTATTTAACGAATGAATGTGGCCTGAAAATCTTTCAACTTCCATTGAAGATAGCACCGTTTTCTGCAGCACTGTAACACCCATTTCGGTTTGGTAACTCAGAAAACTGGTTTAAAGTCTGGAATATTTGTCTACTAAAGATAACCCTTGCATTGTGAATGTCACTTAGGATTCCTTCTAAACCCTAAATCTTTTGCATTTTCTTTAAAACCAACGTTTAGTTGTTAGAATAGAAAGTTTCAGCAGCATCTCACCTTGTATATCAGCTGAAAATCATCGTAGGGTTTATGTGTATTTGTTGTCTCAACCTTGAAGATTTGCAGACTGCATGTAAGACCCCTTGTAGGTACAGCTAGAACATGACCATTGAGAAATTCCAATCAAGCTAAGACCTAGCTGTATTATCCTTGGAGTAGTCTTACCTAGGGTAAGATACTTTTCAAGAGAGGTGTGAAACCAGCAATCACACCTACGTTGTTGCGTGCTAAAAACACCATCAACAATGCCCTTGTCCTGATTCAATATTGATGCAATGAGTGTCATCTTCTGAAATGACTAAGTCAGAACAAACTCACATAGAATCAACACTGATGTGTCACTGATGTCATTACCATGAAGGACCACTTGTAAGAGTTTTACAACTTGAAAATTGAGAAGGTACCAAACCACTATGATTACAACAAGTCACATTCAAAAGTGTGTCATAATTGCATGAAGACCACTCATAATGCCAACCTTAGCCACTTTCACTGAAAGCATAACTTAAACTTTCCTATGAAGAATCCTTCTGAAATATAATGTGATCAACACATCTGTCAACTACATCTTCTGAAATATAATGTGATCAACACATCTGTCAACTGCATCTTCTGAAATATAATGTGATCAACACATCTGTCAACTGCATCTTCTAAAATACTGTGTAATGCAACATCCTAATTTCCTAATATTTTGACATCAATGAAAAGACAATATACTCAACTGTGAAATGTGCTACAAAACTCCCCCTTTGTCTTTGACATTGATGGCAAAACCATAACACATTTCTCCCCCTTTTTGACATAAAATTGTCAAAGGCAAAAAAAATACCACAACTAATAGATTCCTGTTCTTGTAAATGCAATCCTCTAAAATTTTTTCCAAAACCAATATTTAACTTTACACTGATCAAATGCATAATACTGTAACACTGCCAACCAAAAAAAATGTGTACAAAAACTATATACATACTATGTACAAATGAGATTCAGGACATCAAAAATAATCTAGAAGACAACTCCCCCTGAATCTAATATCTCTGTAACTTACTGAAGAGAGACAAGAGACAGAACTCCTAATCTCTGTCTCAAAGTTTCAAATGTCTCCTTTGGCAAAGGCTTTGTGAAGATATCAGCTAATTGATCACTAGTATGCACATATTCCAAAGCAACTTCATTTTCAATCACCTTTTCCCTTAGAAAATGATATCTGATAGCAATGTGCTTAGTTCTTGAATGCATTATAGGATTCTTTGACATATTGATTGAACTTGTGTTATCACAAAGAATAGACACAGACTTTTTAACCTCAACCTTAATATCAAGAAGTGATTGTACCATCCAAAGTACCTATGTACAACATGATGAAGCAGCAATGTACTCAGCTTTAGCTGTAGATAGAGAAACACAATCTTGTTTCTTACTATGCCATGCAACCAATCTGCCACCTAGAAAGAAAGCTGCCCCACTTGTGCTTTTTCTGTCATCAGGACACCCTGCCCAATCTGCATCTGTATAGGCAAGAAGTGTAAAATCATTGTGTCTAGGATACCATAAACCAAAATCAAGTGTACCCTTAATATATCTAAAGATTCTCTTAACAGCATTCAAATGTGACTGTTTAGGACAAGCTTGAAATCTAGCAACCAAACAAACAGCCTGCATAATATCAGGCCTAGAAGCAGTGAGGTATAAAAGACTCCCAATCATAGATCTATACAGAGATTGTTCTACTTCAGGTGATTCATCATTTTTACTTAGCTTATGCCCTGTCTCCATAGGAGTACCCAAAGGTTTGCAATCATCCATTTGAAATCTCTTTAACATCTCTTTGGCATATTTATTTTGTGAGATGAATATTCCCTTTTCAAGCTGAGATACCTGAAGACCAAGAAAGAAAGACAATTCTCCCAACATAGACATTTCAAATTCTGATTTCATGATGTTAGGAAATGAATGACTCATATCATCATTGTTACTACCAAAAATGATATCATCTACATAAATTTCAACAACCAGAATATCCTCACCTTTGATTAAATAGTACAAATTACTATCCACACCTCCTTTTGTGAACCCCTATTCCTGCAGAAACTTATCCAGTCTATAATACCAAGCCCTTGGAGCTTGCTTTAAACCATATAAAGCCTTTTTCAACCTGTAAACATGATCTGAATTATCTTTATTCACAAAACCTTCTGGTTGTTCCATGTAGACTTCTTCTTCAAGATCTCCATTTAGAAATGCTGATTTTACATCCATTTGGTAAACTTTGAAATTTTTATAAACTGAAAAAGCTAAAAACATCCTTATAGCTTCTAATCTAGCAACAGGAGCAAATGTTTCTTCAAAGTCAATACCTTCAATTTGTGAATACCCTTTGCAAACCAGTCTGGCTTTGTTTCTAACAACTTTACCTTTATCATCAAGCTTATTCCTAAACACCCATTTTGATCCAATGACATTCTTACCTTCTGGTCTTGGAACAAGTTCCCATGTTTTGTTCTTTTCTATTTGGCTTAACTCCTCTTCCATGGCATTAACCCATGCTTCATCTTTGCTGGCCTCAACATAATTCTTTGGTTCCATTTCAGATATCAAACACACATGTGCTTGATTATGTGCAGCAACTTGCTTTCCTCTTCTTGTTAACACACCACTGTCCTTATCCCCAATGATCAACTCATGAGGATGATCTCTTTGAAATGCCTTTGAAAGAGTCTTTGTCTTAACATCAACAGATTTTTCAGGATCTTCTTTCTCTTCCTGAATTTCTTCTTCCTTTTGTGAATGATGATCAACTTCAATGTCATGAATCAACTGCATACAGGGCTGCAAATCCTCATCCACCTTAACATTAGTACTTTCAATTATTCTTTTGAGCCTATTGTTAAAACATTTATATGCCTTGCTATGTGTAGAATAACCAAGAAAAATGCCTTCATCACATCTAGACTCAAAACCACATAAGCTATCATTATCTTTCTTGATGTAACACTTACTTCCAAAAATTTTGAAATACCCAACATTAGCTAACTTACCATACCACAGTTCATAAGGAGTATAATTTGACTTTACCCTTAATTGAACTCTGTTCAGAGTATATACAGCTGTATGAACAACTTCTCTCCAATAGACATTAGGCAGATTTGCATCATGTAGTAAAGTTCTTGCCATTTCTTTTACAGTCCTGTTTTTCCTTTCAGCTACTCCATTTTGCTGTGGAGTTCTCGGAGTGGAGAATTGCCTTATTATCCCATGTTTTTCACAATACTCCTCAAATTCCTTTGAAGTGTACTCTCCTCCATTGTCTGACCTTAGACATTTTAGCTTGAAATCAGATTCCTTTTCAACCATCTTCTTGAAGATTTTGAATCTATCAAATGCCTCTGATTTATGCCTTAAGAATGTTACCCATGTCATTCTTGAAAAGTCATCAATGAAAAGCATAAAATACTTTTCTCCTCCCAGAGCTTTAGTCCTTATAGGACCACGTAAATCTGAATGTACCAGCTGCAGAGGTTTTGAAGTAAAATACTCCTTAGGCTTGAAACTAACTTTGGTTTGCTTACCCAGCTGACACTCTTTGCATATAGTATTACTTGGTTTTGAAATATGAGGCATATTTCTGACATTGTGATTCTTGCTAATTCTCACAAGATTGTCAAAATTCACATGACCAAGTCTTCTGTGCCATAACCAGCTTTCCTCAATTTGACCCATGAAATAGATATGACTATCAACACTTTTAGTTTCTGAGTTATGAAGATTGTAGATGTTACCACTAGTCCTTAGACCTGCTGCAATAACTTTACCTGATTTCTTTTTAATCTCACATCCATGTGCATCAAAAACCACATTAAAACCATTGTCACATATTTGACTGACACTTAACAGGTTGTGCTTCAGTCCTTCTACAAAATACACATCATTTAGTGGTGTTTCATCATCAAGAAGAATTGTACCTTTGCCTCTGATCATAATACAATCATTATTTCCAAACATAACAGAGCCTTCATTAATGTCTTCAAACTTAACAAACTTATCTTTGTCCCCTGTCATGTGGTTGGAGCAACCACTGTCAATCACCCACTGTTCCTTCTTTTTGGCATGAAAAGCAGCTTGTGCAATCATAACATCTAAGCTCTTATTGATTACCTTAGGTTTCCAAACAAGCAATTTCTTTTCAGAATCCAAAGAAGACAAACCTGAGACAGTATTTCTTGTTGTTTGTTGCATTTGCAATGAAGGTCTACAGAATTTTGCAATATGCCCAAAATTTTTACAATTGTGACACTTCAAACTTCTTAAGAACATGAATGGATGCATTTCTCTTCTGATTCCAAATCTGCATTCACTGGCTTTGTGTCCAAACCTGTTACAACAAAAACAATATCCAGTAAAGTGAGCATTATACCTGAAAGTATCACTTCTGTTGTAGTTTGTTGTCCTTATGATTGATTTGCCTTTTATACTAGCCTTTTGAGAACATTGTCCCTCTTCAAATCCAAGACCTGATTTATCTTTGAATCCTTTTTGTCTATCAAGAAGATCATCTAATTTATCACTGCTTCTGCACATATCAAGTCTTCTTCTTAGACCAACAATTTCAGCTTCAAGTGTATGACATTCCTTGTCCTTGTTATTCAATTCTTTGTCTTTATCATCAATAATTTTCTTACTTTCTTCAAGAGAAAGAATTAGATCAGTAATCTGTTTCTCATAACAAGTTAACTTGTTATTCATGATATCATTTTCTTTTTGAAACTGACTTCTTTGAGCAATGATTTCCTTCTTAAGTTTCTTGACTTGACTTAATGCACATATCAATTCTCCTTCAAAGTCAATAACAGCTTCACAACTGTTTGATTGTTCTTCACATTTTTCATTTTCATTTAGAATAGCCATAAACAATGTTTGTGCATTTTCATCAAGAAAATCATCTGAATCACTTTCAGCCATATCAACATTTTTTATGAACAGACTTCTTTTCTTTCTGAAATTATTTTTCCTTCTAGAAACAAACTGTTTCTTTTTGAATTGCTTCTTGTTTTCATCTTCATCACTATCTGGATCTTTGTAAGGACACTGAGCTGCATAGTGTCCAATCTTTCCACACTCAAAACATTTGAATGGAAGCTTACCTTTGTACTTACCAACAGATCTCTTCTTTAACTTGCTTGCAAGAGATATTTCTTGTTCATCATCCAATTCATCTGAATCAGAAATCTCCTTTTCTTTTCTGACTGATTTGAAAGAAGCTTCTTTGCTTGAAGGTATGTCATTACTAATCCTCATCTCATAAGCTGTGAAAGTTCCATGAAGTTCATCAAAGGTAACTTTGCTTAAATCTCTTTCTTCAACAGCAGACACTTTGGATTCATATTTTGGATTTAAGGTCCTTAAGATTTTTGTAACAACTGTCTTCTCTTCCAGTGTATCACCAAGTCCTCTGATAGCATTTACAATTTCTTGAACCCTTAGAAGATATTCTGCCACTTTCTCATCATCACTCATTCTGAGACTTTCAAACTTTGCTCTGTAGGATTGCAGTTTTGCTTCTTTGATTTTATCATCTCCTTGATAGATATTAGACAATTTGTCCCATATTTCCTTGGCTGTTTTACACTCCATGATTTTTACAAGTATGTCATTGGTAAGACCACAACATAATGCATTTTTAGCCTTAGCATTATTTTCATATGCCCTTTTCTCATCAGCTGTGCTAGGAGGATTTGTAGCAGTATATCCAGTAACAATAGCATCATACACATCATAGCCTAGAGATGACAAATATGACTCCATCCTGAATTTCCAAAAAGCATAGTTAGAGCCATCAAACATAGGTGCCTTATAATTTGAGTAACCTTCTTGACTTGCCATGATAAGTATTCCAGAAATATGATCTACCCAAGCTGATTAAGCTTTGACAGGGTACCAGGCTCTGATACCAATTGTAGGAATACACACAACACTGAGAGGGGGGGTGAATCAGTGTTGTTAACAATTTTAACACCTTTTTTTTTTTACTTTTGATTAATCTAATTTCACAATTTAGAATTCTTCAGAAGGAACAAAGTAAATATGCAGAGTATCAACACACAGATTTGACACAAGAAATTTCCCGAGTGGAAAACCCTCCTGGGGTATAAAAACCACTCAACTGCCTCACTGGCTTAACACAAAATTCAGATTACAATTGTCTCACTGACATTACAATTCTGCCTCACTGGCAAATTTTATCTCTCTGCATGTCTCACTGACATCATCAACATTCAATGAAAAATTATAACTCAGGGGATTTCCCTGTTTCAATAAAAACAAAACCTTATTTCTCCCTTTTAAGACAAACAAAATAAATTCTTTGCAATCAACCTTTAACTGTCTTCAACACCTACAGTCAATCAATTTTGATCTTCAATATATTTCATACCTTTGCAAAACAATTTCAAACTAATTCACCATTTTGAGCTTTCTCTCTCTGCAAACTGAACAATTTATCTTCTCTAAAAAATATAGTCTTTAATCACCTTCACTTTCTCTAACACCTTCACTTTCTCTGAACAAACATTACTCCATCATGATCATTGAAGAATTCCATTCATTTTGAATTAACATTCTTTCAAATTCTCAATATAAATCCCTGAAAAATGATTCTCCATTCCTGCAAAAATTATATAACAATTCCATTCTCCAAAAGAACTTCTTCAAAAATTCTCATCAATCCTCTCATCTGCATCTGCAACTCTTTTTATATCTGCCATTCAAAAAATCTCTATATGCAAAAAGAATTTCAATCAAAAACCAAAATCTTCAAAAACCGGTTCAACTTCAACATTACATTTCTTCTCAAACTTCTCATCTTCTCTCTTATCAAAATCAAAAAACATAAAACAAAAAAAATGAAACCCCTTCGTAGAATTCTGCCTTTTCATCTTCTTATCAATTAGAAACCTTCTAAAAACTTACTCTTTCCTTTACACAAAAAAAAACTTCAGTGCTCCTTGAATTTCGGTTAGAAAGGCTAAGACAAACATGTTTTATTGCCTTTTTAACAATAGTGAACGTCAATTTTAAAGGGACAAACTAACCGTTCGGAGATAGTTTCTATTTAAAAACCAACCTTTCGATCTTCGGTGCCCGCCAACTGAGGATTCAAAGATAATCGTTGATTTTGTGTTTCCCGCGGACCATACAATGCATTGACTGGTTACCGGGCACCCTAGGCAATGGGGCTGGTAAGACCGACGACTTTCATACCCTTACATTGCAACTTAAGGCCCGATGACCTTCTCGACCAGTCAGTTTGAGTTTATAACATAAAGTGCATAGAGTTATGACGGGCAATAAGGTAATGAAGAATAAGTGTTGAACACAAAGTTTATGACTTGTTAAGTGTTAAGGAAAAACATATTTACCACTTACATTTTTCTAAACCTCAACATATGTAAACACCTCAACACATATTTAAACCTCAACCTTGTAAACCAAACTTCAACTGATCTGCCACTGTCATCAAGTTAATATGATGCAAGTTAACTTTTATCAAATGACATATGCCCTTCTCCTGATTCAATATTGATGCAATGAGTGTCATCTTCTGAAATGACTAAGTCAGAACAAACTCACATAGAATCAACACTGATGTGTCACTGATGTCATTACCATGAAGGACCACTTGTAAGAGTTTTACAACTTGAAAATTGAGAAGGTACCAAACCACTGTGATTACAACAAGTCACATTCAAAAGTGTGTCATAATTGCATGAAGATCACTCATAATGCCAACCTTAGCCACTTTCACTGAAAGCATAACTTAAACTTTCCTATGAATAATCCTTCTGAAATATAATGTGATCAACACATCTGTCAACTGCATCTTCTGAAATATAATGTGATCAACACATCTGTCAACTGCATCTTCTAAAATATAATGTGATCAACACATCTGTCAACTGCATCTTCTGAAATACTGTGTAATGCAACATCCTGATTTCCTGATATTTTGACATCAATGAAAAGACAATATACTCAACTGTGAAATGTGCTACACATTCGTCCACTCAACAATATAGAGGAAGATAGAAATATCTTGATTTGGGAGTATCATTTTTATATTAGTGATGCTTGCACATATTCTATATAGTTTGTGCAATGTTACTTTCAAATGTTCTATATATAGTAATTTGAGTAGCAGGAACATCATATTTGGTTAGCATATCATATGGTTAGATAATTGTATATCACAATTCAAGAATTCATGAATATTTTACTAGTTGAGTAGGATGCATGTATGATGAGTGTTGTTCAACTTATATGCAATTTATTTAAGGTTGGGCATAGAAAATAGGAGCATGATGGTGCAGAAGCATGTATTAAAAGAGCCTTAACATGAGAAGAGTTGAATGGTGTAACTCTATAATGGGTCCAAGTAATGAAGATAACATTGAAAAATATGAATATTATTATATAATGACAAGGTCGAGCGAGTTCCACTCTTTTAGAAGCTCAAATGTAGGTTCATGGACTAATCATATGAAGTGGATGACGTGCTTTTGTTTTTTGTGTACAAATTTTGCTTGAAATGAGTGTGAGTCAATGAATAGTGTGCTAGAAATTTAATCCCACTTGAGACGTATCGACTTCTAGGAGCACTACAAATCAAGGATATGGAATCATTAGTTGACTTTGACTCTAGTTCAACCAAGTATTATAGATGTATTATTTAATAAAAAATAATATTTTATCTTATTATGTAGTATTTTTGTATCATTTATTCAATTAATATTTAATTACAATTCAATGCAGGGCATGCTTATGGAATTATTGATTATGAAGATAATGATGAAGGAACCTAGATCATTATCTGTGTCATTGTGTTGAGGAAAAAACTAAATTGGTAGCCCCTATCATACATGGAGAAGACATTAAGTATCCTACAAGATTGGTGGTTATTACTCAAGCATGGCTTAGCAAGTACCCAATGAAGAAATTTGATGTGTGGTTGTTTGAGGAATTTGTCACCAATAGGAGAATTCTTTATTATTCTAACTTTGTTGTGGCATCGAATGTTTAGTTGATCAAATATGGGGGTAGACCATTGAATAAGAACTTATGGAAAGTTCATGAGTTTGACCACGAAGCAATACTCAACATCATAAAGAGTAGAGCAGATCCACATGGTTCATTAAACTGAATTAGTGGAATGACACAAATAATACATAATTTGTAAGTATGTTATGTACTTCTTAAGTTCTATGATTTGAGTATGTTTTTCTTTTCTTTTCTTTATTTATTTTTACTAATGCTATTAATATAGGTTAGTGGAGTCAACAAGCTTCCAAGTTCTCATGGTTGGTATTGTTAGTAGATAATTTTGTAGTCTTGAAGCAAAACAAATCTTTAAAAACTAACAATAAACTCACAATTTTCAAAACAATTAACAAAAAACTCACTATGCAAAGCAATTAGCATTTAACAATAATTTCATACTCTCTCTCTCTCTCTATCACCCTCCCACTCTTCATATTTGTAACCCTTTCTATTATTGTAGTCTCATTTATGCCTTCAATGCTACCACAACTATCTATAGTTTAGTGTAACCTATATCAAGAACAATGCTTCATATCCTCTCCCAAACAAGCTACACCAAACATCCATCATCTGATTCCAAGAAAATTATCTATTCCTCAAATGTGCCATGGCTAACTGCCATGACTAAGTCTTTCCTCTATTGTACTCCCATGTATCATCTTTGTTTCTAGCATTATTTACTTCTAACTACTTATGAAATAAGTCTTTACATTCAAATTTAGTTGGTTATCTATTAGAGAGAGAGTGAATTCACATTGAAATTTAGTTGTTTATCTATAGGGTTAAATTCTAAGGTTCATTTTTTAAGGTTTATAGTTTAGGTTTCACATGTTTATGATTTAACTTTCAATGTTTAATTAGCAAGAGAGAGAGAGAGAGGAAGTGACAAAGTGAGAGAGAGGGAGGGAGGAAGAGAGTTAGGGAGAGAGAGGAAGTGAGGAAGAGAGAAAGTTAGGGAGAGAGAGAGAGTTCGGAGAGAGAAATATATTTTACATAGGGTACATTAGTGCTACTAGAGGTGTCTCCTCAGTGGCCAAGCATCCCGGTCCTTTTGGGCTATATCAGATTGAGAAAGTCTCTTAAGAGCCTCAAGAGCAAAAAGGTGCCAAACTTTAATGCAACAATTCTCTCAAACCTTTGCACCTAGGAATTTCTTGTTTGCACCTATAGGTGGATTCTTGGTCCACCTAAAAATACCTATTTGGGTTTTTCTTAATTCAAATTCACTTGCTTGCGATGGAAACAAATGCAATGTTACAAAATACCTCAATTTTATTCAGTGAAAGTGTGCTAGGAGTGAAATTTTGTATTCCGATCCTCATGGCACTAAATACACAATACCAACATGTTCAAGTGGGTGCGTTAGTTCTATTAGAGGTGTCTTTTTGGTGGCCAAAAATCCTAATCCTTCTAGACTACACTGGATTGAGAAAGTCTCTTAAGATCCCTAAGAGCAAAAGGGTGCCAAACTTTGACATAGTGAACCGTGGCACCTAGGAATGTCTCACTTGCACCTATAGGTGGATGTTAGGTCCATCTAAAATACCTACCTTAGTTTTTGTTAACTCAAATTTATTTTCTCATGGTGACAATGAATGCAATGTTGCAAAATGCTTAAGTTTCGTTGAGTGAAATTTGCATTCTATAGGTCATGGCACCGAACCAACAATGGAAAAACATTCGAGTGGGTGGGTTAGTGCTATTGGAGGTGTTTTTTCAATGGCAAAGCATTTTGATCTATTTAGGTAAAAATTGGATTTGTTAAAGTTTTAGATTTTAGATGTTTAAATCTTCCTTTCCACTATACATTCAAGGATCTAGGGTCGAGTGGTGAGCACTATCATACGCTAGGTCACTTACAGATGTAGGGAAACTTGGATTAGGGAATTTAATTATTAATTTTCCTTCTCTTATGCCCAATTAACCATTAAAACCCTAATTATGCAAATACAACAACAAATTGATGAATGAAAGAAAAAGCTCTTGCAGACAGGAGAAAAATACCAAATCACAGAATACTTATCTTTAGGGTTCTGAAGCAGAATAGTCAGGGACAATGGAGCAGGTGTCCTAGTCCAAGGTATTAGTTTCTTTGCAGGATCTAGACCTGATTACGACACTGAAACTTAGATGTAGAGGACACTAGAGTGAGCGCCCAAGTCCTGGAAGTGCTCTTGTGTCCTACTTTTCTTCAGATCTCAAATCCTTGATGCCTGCTAATCCTTCCTACAACTCCACTTTTCCCAAATGCAACACTTGTAACCTGCAATCACAAAACTTGGTTTGGGGTTGTGGTGTTTAGAGGCTTGCCTCAGTCAAGCCCCAAAGGACACTTAAGTCTCCAAACATCGTTGTCAGATAAAGAGTACGTGCCCTTGTGAGGCATCGGCAAAAACCAAAGGAATCAATGATGAAAACACAATATTATGTCACATTGTAGTGAAAGATATCATGGGAGGAAGAAGCTCTTCATTCCATGATGAAATGGATGCTCAAATCTACAAACAAACACATAAACCACACAAGTCTGCTCTTGCAACACAATGAAAGCCTTAAATCACCTTGAGAACACAATAGCTTGCTACTAATCATCCCATTTACAAATGAATGCCTAAACATGCTTATATATGCAACTACAAGCACTCCCACCAATATTTTAAAAATCAAAACTTACCGTGTCGGTAAAAGGACCAAATAACGGTCATAAATTGACACACATAAATTAGGGCTGCCCCAAAATAGAGCAGGACTAGGGCGCGGGCACCCAAGTCCTCCTCCTATTTTGGGCAAGGTATAGTTTAAGGGGTCCACCTAGGTCCAATTTGCCATGAAACCTAGGTCTCATTCCATCGAGATGCCAAAATATGAACTAAGATGTCCTAAATGCATACTAAAGACCTGGGACCTAAACCTTATGAGGGAAAAGCCCCCAAGGGGACATTTTTTGACATTACATTTAGCCCCCACTTTAATGTATGTATAAATGCGAGGCCAATACATGCATTAAAGTAAGATCACAAACACAACAAACACATCAAGCATGGGGAAGACACACCAATCACATAGAAGACAGTAACAGGCACGCAAAACATGGAGAAGATAGCTACATTCATGTAGAACATGGAGAAGACAGTCAATGCATAGAAGACACATTAATGCATGGAAGACAAAAATGATATCTTTTCTTTTCTTTTTCTCATATATATGAAATGGAAATGCAAGTACTGGAAAGTAAACAAACCTCCCATAATACAGGATGCACTACCCTAGGGCATAGGTCTCTCTATATATGGGGCAACACACACGCAAGACACATAAAACCTCCCAAAATGCAGGAAGCACTACTCGAGGGTGCTCGTCTCTGCATATGGTGAAACAAACACACCACCCAAAACAAGCATTCCAAAACACACACTTGAAGACATAGAGAAAACATGGTAGACAAGTGATGGAGTGTACCTATTTCTAGGTCCAACACCAATGATTGGGTTTCACTGCAACAATCACTGAAGACATGCTTAACGGTTGAGTTAGTGATAGAACCGCTCCCTGCCTTCGTAGAGGACTTTTGAAAATGACAGGATGATGCAATCTGCTCTGAGAAATACACCATCCCCGCCTCCATAGAGGGCTTAGGATAAAAAAGGATATACGTGATATCCTGCCTTTGTAGATGGCTTATATGATCGATTGATTGATTGCAAACAAACTTAGGATGCATGATGCACTACTCTGGGGTACAAGTCTTTGCATCTGAGGTCAAACACATTGCTAACATATATAATAGACGGCTTACCTTATATGTTCCCCCACCTTAAGGTGGTTGATATCAGGTATTGATATCAAGCACATTAAGGTAGGAATAAAACACACAAGGGAACACCAACTTTCACAAAGCCCATGCTCCCCAGAGGTGACCTGTACTTTACGATCGCCAAATGTTCCCAGAAACACATCCCTGCAAGAAACATGTTAGTGTCTACAACATCTACACATATGATTAACCACACAAAGAGCCAAGGTTATACAACAAATTCAGAGTTCAAGGATAACCGTAGGGCCATATCACGAAGCTATCCGAATCGAGTACCACCAAGGCTAGATTCAAAGACAAACAAAGGTGCATAGAGCAACAATAATGTTAAGGTTTGTAAATGTGATAGAAACATCATCAAATTCACTACACAGAAAGCACGAGTGCTTCCACTAGCCAAGTGTCAAATAAGATATACAACCCCATCTTCATATTAGGAACTAAGTCCATTTTTTTATTGCTCTCAAAAGGGACACTAGGTCCGCATCAGTATAAATGTTTGTCCTCATCCACCTGCTAGATGGAAACACTAGAGGAAGGGAAATAATAAATAAGAGAGGAGAAACAAGTGTCTTAGGGATAGTCATGTAGGAGGGTGCCCTCAAGTCACCAACCGCAATGCTATGTCCGCGAGAGACTCAAATCAGAGAGAGAGGCAATATAGAAGAATGATGATACAAATAGAAGGAGGTCACAACAGAGGAGGTCTCTTGGTATCCTAAACCTTATAGGAGAATCCAAGGTCATCCCAGGAGGCCTAAAAAACATATAACACATCACGGGAGAAGCACATCACGAGAGAGATAAAGGGTTAGAGATATTTACCTGTAGGGCCCCTGTCGGGCTAGAGATTGTCTATAAGCAAATCGTCGTCATCGTCTTCCCACTCCCTAATGTTGGAGGACAATGGGACATACAGTACCATAGCCAAATTCATATCTTGTTCATCATGTTATTCATTGTTAGGATCAGTGTTGTTTGGTTGAATGTTGGGATCAATGTTTTCTTGTTGAGATGCAAGGTTTATAACGTATTCTTGTCTTCTTTTTCTTCTTTCTCTTGCTTTTCTATTTCTCTTTCTTCGACCACTTACTCTTGTAAGACAAGGCCTTGCTCTTTCATAGGTTTTTGCAAATTAGGATATGAAGCCTCGAGATCAAACCTCATTTGTCACGGTGGAACATTTTGTTGTTGACAATGACCTCCCAATTCTTGTAAGGATTTCAGGGGCGGAACCTCAGCATAGGGACCTTGTCCTTTCGGTCTAAAGTTATCTTTACATGTGGGTTGTTTCTCTTTTGTCATTTCATGTATAGGAGGACTAGGCATCTCATTTTTATTCCAAAAGTAATTCAACTTGTAATGTGTTTTCTGAACCAAAGGTTTATACTTGTTGCGAGGGACGGTGATTATACAACCATCCAGGGGAAATTTCAGACAATGATATATTGTTGAAGGGATAGCTTGTATTTATTTTAGCCAAGGAAGTCCCAATTTAATGAAAAAGAGGTCAGAAATAGGAACAACATCAAACCATTGTTCGACATGTTTTCTGGATAATGTTACTAATAATGATATCTTACCCAAAGGCTTGATAAAAGTTCCCTTATGTGTCTTAATCATCATGCTTGAGAGATCATAAAAACCTTGCATTAGTTGATGTGAAAAGAGGAACTCTTTAGTGGAAAAATTATTCATGCAATTAGGGTCAATAAGAGTTCCATTCACAAGGTTTCCCATTATTTTCACAGTGATGTAAAGAGGTCCTTCAAAATCATAGATTGTTCTATCATGAGGTGTAAAGACAATTTCAGGTTCGGGTGCTTTCCTTTTCATGTAAGGTCTAGGAGGGAACCTATTATTTATGCTATGATTAGAGGCCATTGTTTATATTCTCAAACCAATGCAAAATCAGGTTTTGAAACCTTTTCAAAATTGGTGCAAAAGGCAAGAGAAAAAATAACCCAGAATGCTTGATTTTTCGATACTTTTCAATGTAAATGAATGAACCAAAGGGTGTTGTAAGGATTTTAGTCAAGGGAAGCAAGTTATATGTCTGATATCAGTCCAAAACAGCAAAAGTATCCTTCTCAACACACTCTTGATGCGATTTAAGTTAATGCCAAGTCAAAAGATAGCAAAAATATGTCAAAATAGGCACTTTTTTCACCGAAATTTAATGCAAGAGAGCATAACAAAGGGTGTTGTGAGGAAAATGATGATGGAAAGAAAATAATATTAGTAATAACAGTCACCTAGTGCCAAAATACCCAACACAACACACTTTTAGTGGCACTTAAGGTAAAACCCTAGTGAAAATATAGCAAAATATGCAATTTTTCATGGGTTTTCAACTCCAAGACCTAGCAAAGGGGGTGTTGTAATGAATTCAGGAGGTACAAAAAATAATATCAATAATATCAGTCACCTTAATCCATAAAATTGATCACAACATTCTTGGAGTGGAAAACTAGGTCAAACCCTAGGGCAAAAAATAGCCAAAATGTATAGTTTTTCATCAAATTTTCACTACAAGAGCCCGTTAAAAGGGTGTTGTGAAGATTTTTATGAGGGGAAGAAAATTATTACCCTAATAAAATCAAATTAATTCAAAAATACTCTTCACAACATGCCTATGGTGCAAGTTTATAGAGTTGATAAGGCCAAATTTAGTGAAAAGCGTTGTTTTTGAAGCCCTAGGATTGAGATCTTGACACAAAATGCTATGTGAATGCTTTGAAATATGATTTATTATGAAAATTAATTACTCACAAATCTGAAAATGATTTTCAAGCCTTAACATGCAAAATGCCCATGCAAATTTAATGTAAATGCATCAAAATTGCTAGTTTTTGTTGAAATTTGCTATGCAAAATTGCAAATATTTTAAATCTAAATGCAAATTTACACTAAAATGCAAGACCAAAGCCAAATGTTAATTTGAATGAGCCTCTAAAAGAAGTATAAAAATCTGAGAAAAAGATTTTGCCTACTAACCCTAGATTTTGGAATTACTAGGTTATATAAAATTGTCAAAATTTCCACAAAACCGTAGCAATTAAATGATGAAAATGCAATGCAAAATTTTGAATTTTTGGATTTTTCTGTAGTTTATATCATATCTAATGCAAAAATCATTAATTAGGAAAATTTAGGAAGAATTGATGCAATTTAGTAAGCTAAACATTGCAATTTTTTTGAATTTTTCCAAATTTTCAATTTTTTTTGAATTTTCTCAATGCAATAAAATGAAAGACTATATGAATGAATGAAAGCAATCCAAATATGAAGACACACACTTAGAAAATTTAAATTTAAGTCCAAAAACACGGGTTCACCAAAATGTTTAGGGGAAAATTGGATTTGTTAAAGTTTTAGATTTTAGATGTTTAAATCCGCCTTTCCACTATACATTCAAGGATCTAGGGTCGAGTGGTGAGCACTATCATACCCTAGGTCACTTGCAGATGTAGGGAAACTTGGATTAGGGAATTTAATTATTAATTTTCCTTCTCTTATGCCCAATTAACCATTAAAACCCTAATTATGCAAATATGACAACAAATTGATGAATGATAGAAAAAGCTCTTGCAGACAGGAATAAAATACCAAATCATAGAATATCTATTTTTAAGGTTTTGAAGCAGAACATTCAGAGACACTGGAGTGCGCACTCAAGTCCAAGGTAGCAGTTTCTTTGTGAGATCTAGACCTCCTTCCGACACTGATCAGCCCTGTAACTTCTATTTTCTGAAACTCGGATGCAGAGGACACTAGAGCGAGCACCCAAGTCCTAGAAGTACTTCTGTGTCCTGCTTTTCTTTAGATCCTGAATCCTTGATGCCTACCAATCCTTCCTACAACTCCACTTTTCCCAAATGTGACACCTATAACCTACAATCACAAAACTTGGTTTGGGGGTTGTGGTGTTTAGAGGCTTGCCTCAATCAAGCCCCAGAGGACACTTAAGTCTTCAAACATCGTTGTTAGATAAAGAGTGCATGCCCTTGTGAGGCAAAGGAAAAAACCAAAGGAATCAATGATGAAAACACAATATTATGTCACATTGTAGTGAAAGATATCATGGGAGGAAGAAGCTCTTCATTCCATGATGAAATGGATGCTCAAATCTGCAAACCAACACATAAACCACACAAGTCTACTCTTGCAACACAATGAAAGCCTTGAATCACCTTGAGAACACAATAGCTTGCTAGTAATCATCCCATTTACAAATGAATGCCTAAACATGCTTATATATGAAACTACAAGCACTTCCGCCAAGATTTTAAAAATCAAAACTTACCGTGTCGACAAAAGGACCAAATAACGGTCATAAACCGACACCCAAAAATTAGGGTTGCCCCAAAATAGGACAAGACTAGGGCATGAGTGCCCAAGTACTCCCCCTATTTTGGGTAGGGTACAACTCAAGGGGTCCACCTAGGTCCAATTTTCCATGAAACCCAAGTCTCATTCCATCGGGATCCCAAAGTATGAACTAAGATGTCCTAAATGCATACTAAAGAATTGGGAGCTAAACCTTATGAGGGAAAAGCCCCCAAGGGGACATTTTTTG
Organism: Cunninghamia lanceolata; assembly: GCA_027924645.1. NCBI lineage: Eukaryota > Viridiplantae > Streptophyta > Pinopsida > Cupressales > Cupressaceae > Cunninghamia > Cunninghamia lanceolata. The sequence continues at coordinate 20,274,914 of BSBN01000254.1, forward strand.
ATGTTACATGATCCTATCAGGATACATCAAATTGATAAAATCTCTTAAGATCCTTGTTGACCTATTTTAGCCCCAGGCCAAAATAGCCCATCTTTCAAAATTACAAAATGTTGTCAAAATTTATAAATCAAGCCTTAGTTGTTTAGCCTTCATTCCTTTGAAAATATTTGATTTGAGATATCCAATATGGATGCCAAATCCAAAAAATTCCTAATTTATCCTTTTCCAAGTGTTTTTTTGTCTTAGAATAGAAGAAATTTTTGAAAAAGAAGTCCTTGGCACATTAGCATGGCTTTGATTAAGAAAAGTTACGCCACTACACTAAGTAAGCTCCCAGTGCATCAGCACAGCTTTGATTAAGCCATTGGGCTATGGATTTGTGCCATTTCTCTAACCAGGCTCCTAGCATGCCGACGTGACTTTGACTAAGTCACTGGGTTCTGAAGTTGCACCTGTGCACTAAACAGATCTTCAACGTGCTAGCACAACTTTGCATCAAGGCACTGGGTTGGAGGTTGTGCCCATTCACTAACCATCATAAAAGGGTGCCACAAGAATAAAATTTAAAGACTAAACACTTTAAAGTGTTGTAAAAGCATTAAAAGGGTGCGCCTGTTTGTATCTTGCCCTTGAAACGCGTTTCTTTTGCATAACATGACTCATGTTCAATGCCAAAATGCCATTATTATAAAATGAGTTAGGTCTTGGTGGGTCAAATAGTGCCAAAGAGTTTATTGTTGCAAGCAAAGATAGATTTTTAGGTAGCTGGAACAGTGTATAGCTTCAAGGTGCTAGTACTAGGAGTAAATGGGGTGGATTTTCAATGACCCTAGATGATGATAGACCTCCAACATTAAAGTTTGGTACCCAAAAGGCATGGGAAAGCACTCCATCAATAAGATCTTCTTGATAGAGCCCATGTGGGTATGCAACAGGGCATGGGTGATTTACAAATCTTGTTGACCAAGTTTCCCTATGCCAGGCCTGTAATAGTGAAAATGTAAATGCTATATATGCATAGAAAGATGTATTTTAGGTTAGTTGTTCCTTGGGTCATCACATAGGTAGAGTGATTTGTTTGCAAGTTTAGGCCTTGTATCTCTTCAAAGAGATGAGTGGATTTGATGGACTGTGCTCTCTTCTGAGCCTCTCATCTCTACATTATTAGCTCAACAGAAATGGAAAGTAGTTATTTGTGTGTTTCTTTCTCTGTATTCAATCATTCTTCTTTTTTAATGGTTGTTTAGCCTTCATGATCAACATGATAAACTAATATTTTGGCTCTCCCTATACATTTGTACTATGTTTATTTGAAGTATGTAGGCTTATTCTATGGATGAATGATCCCTCATGTAGTTATAGTTTTCTATTCAAACCTTTGTTAAAGTTTATGAGTCTATGTGAGTTTATTTTAGTCTTTGAGATCATTGTTGTGTTATCTCAGAGTCAGCTAAACACACTAAATCTGGTGCATCACCCCCTTTTCATTTCAGTTCTTCTTCTCCCCTTTTCCCTAGTGATTATTATCATAGGTTTAGTTACATTTTCTCTGAACCTTTAGTTCAGAATGAGGAAGCAACCTTCTCTGGAGGTCTGATCTCATTTGCAAGGTCCCACACCTTGAGATCAGTCTCATTGTTTCACTGAATTTATTGCAGTAACAAGCTTCAACAAAAGGGTGCAAATTCAGGTGACAATAGTTTTTAGCATGCCCAATGGGACCAATTTGATGATCCTCAACATCCATTGAAGAGTTTTGGTGTGCTCTTTAGTGCATCTTGCAATTTGGGGTAGTTTTCTTCAACAACATGGTGACTCTGCTAAAAAAATCTACTAGTATAGCCAATTCAAGTGCTTGATGATTATTAAAGATCAGGATTCAGGTGAGGTTCTTGATCTTTTCTTGCTTTCAAAGATTTACACTCACCTGGAAACTCTTTTGGTATGAGCCCATTTCTCAAAAGAGCAAACCTAATTGCTCTTCATACTTGAATGATTCTCTAATTTTAAATGCTCTAATATGTTGAACTATTATGGGGACTATGGCTATTCCCCTCCACCTGGTTAGATTGCAACTTTTATGCTTCCCTATCAGTCATATCAAACTAAAAATCCCCCTGGTTTTATACCAGATAGCCCTTCTACAACAAGTTACCAGCACTCCCATAATGCTTACCTCCCTTCCACCCCTACTCAGTCTTTTTTTGCAGCCTAATCATGATTATTATCAACCCCAAGAAGTCTACGTGGGTCCTAATCAGTGTGGTTACTCTCCTAATCTGCCTCAAGTAGATTATGGTTATGACAACATGAGTCTCAAAGACCTGGCGCTGGATCTGCAAAGAGAGTTAGATGATTTGATGAGAGAAAGGGAGTATAACTAGTAGCAAGAAGAGATTTCTCATCAATCTTACCTTCACCTATAGCAACTAGAAGCACAGGAAAGACCTTACCAAGAACAAATGTCCATACAAATTGGAGTGAAAGAAGAGCAAATGAGGCAATTGCTTGCCCAAAGGTAGAGGCTGGAAGCCCAATTAGTCCCCATCCATTCCCAATTCCATGCAAGATCCTCCCATATAACCATGAATCAGCTTGTGGCAAAGAGGTTTTTCAAATTTAACATCCCAATCTTTAAGCAGGGAAAAAAGTTTTCAGCCTCCAAAGTTGCCTTCCAGATTTAAAATTCCAAGCTTTAGAGATCTTTATCACATGAAAAATCATGTTCCTATTGAAAACCATCCTATTATTCTATATGGGTAACTCTCTCAGGGTCCTATTCTCCTACAAGAATATCAAGAAACACCCCAAGGCTTCATTCCATGTCAACCCTCTGGTCCTAGCACCATTTCTCTCTTCAAAGGTGGGCCTATTTTTTATTAGGCTACTATGTTAGACTAGCTAAAGAAGGAAGTGTCTAAGGCAAAGGAGGAACAACCTATTGATGATAAGCCTCATGCACACATTTAAAACATTGATCTTCAGACAAAAAGGCAACCTTTGTAGCATCAAATAGAGATAAAATCAGTTACAGAAGAAATTGCTCTAGAGGCTACTGACACCACCCTGTTTTAGGAGCTACCCATTTTCATTGAAGATGAAGAAGGCATGCAAATGCCAATGTTAGCAGTTTTGAAACAACATTATGATCTTGAAAATGATGGCAAGTTGCTAGCATGTGCAGAAAAAACATTATAGTGAGGTCCTTGCTCATGAAGAGGAGCATTTAAGCAACCCTATATTGGGGCGTGCAAAGATTAATAGCATAAATCTATTTGAAGTGCTTCCATCTTTTATAGAAGATAATGTTGTGGAGGTTGAGCATAAGGGAGAACAATTTGAAGATTTGTTCTCAGTTATCTAGTAGGGATATCAACTTCTTGGTGGAGGAGATCTCATCATTAAGCACATTCAAGGCTCATTTTCTGAGCCTATTTCTGATAGCTATCATGAGCACCATATTCATGGAGGAGGTGGTTTCATTTTCAAATGAGTTACATGAACTAGAGAATTCACACTAGAAAACTAAGGAGGAATAAAATCCTAGACATGAAGTCTCCATTGCTTGTTTGAGCATTGTTTTAAGGGGATGTCCTATTAGACATCTAGCCCAACTAGAGATAGACAGAAAAGAGTCACCACTTGTCATGCTTATTTGTAAGCATGAAGTTGGGAATTAAGAGAAATAGAATCCGCCCACCTATCCAATTTGGGATAATTGTATTCACAATCAGTTCATGTGGGTAAGTGAGTTTGATTTTATTCTTAGAGTGGCATTTCGTCAGTTTATTATATGCCTACTCCCTCCCCACCTATTGTTAACTACCCACATGCATGGAAAGCATTGTAAATTAATAAGGAAGGGTGATTATTTAAAAAAAACTAGTAAATGGATTTGTTTAAGTCCTCTTCTAGTTGGTTAGTTTAGGATTAGGTTAGATTGTTCTGTTGTTTGGTGTGTTATCATTTAAATAATTGTTGTCACACTCTGCTGCATCCTCATTAGGAGGTTGTTTCCCTTGTTTGTTTTTTGTGTTCCATTTTGTTTTGTTGTTGGTGGAGGCATGTTCAATTGTTTGATTTGTTGTTGCATTCCCCTTTCTGACTCTTTTCCCAATGGATAGATTAAGGCCACTAGATTCTTGTGTTTAGATGGCAAACACCCCTGCAAAGTTGTCAAAATATTGACATATTTTAGCCCCAGAATAAAATAGCCCATCTTTCAAACTTGCAAAATGTAGTCAAAATTCCCATATCAAGCCTTAGTGTTTTAGCCTTCATTTCTTCAAAACTATTAGATTTGAGATATCCAATATGGATGCCAAATCCAAAACATTCCTAAGTTATCCTTTACCAAGTGTTTTTGCAAGTGTTTTTTCCTTAGAATGAAGAAAAGTTTGAAAACAAAGTCCTTAGCACATCAACATGGCTTTGATTAAGTTGTAGGGATATAAAGTTGCACCATCATGCTAAGCAGGCTTCCAGTGCATTAGCACAACTTTGATTAAACCAATGGGCTATGAAGTTGTACCATTGTGCTAAGTGGGCTCCTAGCAAGTTGATGCGGCTTTGATTAAGCCGTTGGGCTCTGAAGTTGCCCTCATGCGCTAGACAAGTCTTCAATTGTGACTTTTCATCAAGGCATTGGGTTGGAGGTTGGGCCTGTGTGCTAACCATCAGAAAATGGTGCCAAAAGTACAAATGTTAAAGGTTAAAACTTTAAAGTGTTTTAAAAGCATTAAAAGGGTGTATCTTTTTGTATATTTACCAAGAAATGCATTTCTCTTGCATAATGACTCATGTTCAGCACAAAAATACCATTATTACAGAGTGAGTTAGATCTTGGTGGATCAAACTGTTGGCAAGAGACATTGTGTGGCTTCATAAGTGTTTTCATTGATGGTAACAAAGTATATCCCACACATCCACAGTACATAATATGCCTTCATTGGAAGTCAGATTGAAGAATGTTTTGGTCCGGTGAACAAGAACAAAGTATGTAACAAGGTTCGACAATCAAGTTTGGATCTCTCAGATGGTGTAACTCAGTAAGTTGAGGACTTGGGAAAGTCAAGAGGGGTATCATGACTACTATACTCCAAAGATTTAGCCTCCAGTGATAAATCAAGGAAAAGATATGAGCATCTGAATGATGGGTTCCAACAAGGTAGAGCAGACAAAGGAAGAATTAACCAACAGAGTATTAGACTTCAATCCGAATGAGTAAAAGGTGTTGATCAAGCAACTTATGGGTTTATACATTGTTGGCTAACATGATTAATGACTTCTATGCCTATGTTTTTTATACACATCACAAATCAAGCATGGATTCAACTGACAGATTAGTAACTTGCAAATATCTTGAGTGTTCTTGTTGCTGACTAGAAAGTTGATGAAATCCTTGATGCGGATATATATACCAGATGGATTCCAATATGTAGAGGTGTGTGTATGAATAAGTGATGAAATAAAGTGCGAAGAAAAGTAGGGATAAGTGTGAGAGCAGCAATTCAAGTCTGGTATGTGATAGAGCAACAACATTAAAACAGAGGAAGAATGAAGTGCATCAAATCAGTGTATTGTGCCTAACCGGAACTGAACTCTTGCATTTGTAGATGCTTCTCATTAGTTCAAACACTTGATTACCTTCTGTAAGTTCTATAGATAGTGAATCTCTTGTAGGCAGTGTGCCTCTTGTGAGCAGTGTGCTCGGGCAGTGAGCCCTAATTGGCAAGTGCCATTTTGTACTCTTTTATTCTTTTAACAAAGAATACAATCTTGGGTTAGTCACCCCATAGTTTTTCCCTTAACAAGGATTCCATGTAAAAATCCTTGTGTTATGTGTTGATTATATTTCTGTTCTTATGATTACACATGCTTTCATGTTTTGATGCAACATTGTTTATTAAGATAACAAAAGAAAGGAAAGTTAAGGAAATTTTGAGATAACTAATTCACCCCCCCTTTCAGTTATCTTCCTTGTTTCCAACAATTGGTATCAGAGCCAAGTTCCTCTGAACAAAGCCTAACAGCTTGAGGAAGATCTAGGAATCTCAATGGATATATGTTATGAAGGAACAAATTCAGTCTTCCCTAAATGATCTTGAACAGTCCCACTCTGAAGTCAATAATTTGAGAGAAAGACTCAAACAAACTGATGATTTCATAAATGAGCTAAAAGGAGAACTTAGTATCTCTGTGAAAAAGAGAAAGGAACTACTTCAAAAATTAGCCAATCAGAGTGAAGTCAAAGATACTAATGAAGATTTGGATGAGAAAAATGAGCTATGTGAGAAGCTATCAAAAGAAGTCATTATGGTAAGGCATGAAATGGAATCAGGGATTATGAGATTCACCCAAGAAATTGAATAAAAAAGGAAAATTGAAGATAATCTAAAACAATCCCTCAAGGAGAAAATAGAGGACTGCCACAAAATGGACAGAATAATTAGGCATCTTGAATCTGATCTTGAAGAAGCTAGAGACAATGAAGAACAACTTGAGAATTAGATAGAAATTCTTAAACAAGATCTTCAAATAGCAAATGAATACAAAGAGAAATTCAAGATAAGATCAGCCCAACTTGAAGTTCTTCTTGAAAGCCAAAAGAGGATAGATGATAACCATGGCTTGGGATATGAGAAAGGTGAAAGCTCCAGATCCGATCAGAAGAACTTTGGATCAGGAAATCAAAGAAACAGGCCTAGAAGACCTCCGATAAGGCAACCAAATGCTCAAAGATATCCATCCTTCAATGGATACTGCTTCAATTGCAACAATTTTGGTCATAAAGCAACTTAGTGTAGGAGGAGAATGAATCAAACTAATCCATCCTTCTCTAGACAATGTTTCAACTGCAAAAGGTATGGTCACAAATTTCATGAATGCGGAAATATGTAAATAAACAATTCATTCAATGGTAGATGCTTTGCATGCAATAGAATGGGACATATGGCTAATCAATGCAGATCAAGAGGATATCAATCAATTAAGCAAAGAAATGTTGTCTGTTACAATTGCAATAGATCCGGTCATATTGCCAAATTCTGTAGAAGTAGAAATCAGGATAGAAAAGGTCTGGTACAACATAATCAAAAACAAGACAAGGGCAAAGGTAAAGTGAATGTAGATGAAGTTCAAAAGGAGATGAACAAGATTTGGGTGAAGAAGAGTACAAAAAATATTGGGGATGCATCTGCACCAGAATCCGGTGCTGATATTCCTTTCAAAAACTAAAAAGGTGAGCTCTGGCTTAGGGGGAGTCACAGAGAAAAACAAATTCCCCCAGCTAGTCAACTAGTGCCTAAATTTGACACATGGAATACTACAGATTAAAGGGTTCTCAGAAAAACCTCCAAATAATCTTCAGTCAAAATATGAAAGATCTGCATGAAGTTTTGCAAGATTTCTAAGCTCTCAAGTTAATCCAGTTCTGATAGCTATCCAGTAAAGTAGGAGTTTTACAGACAAATCCTGTATGATTCAAAATTGAAATGCTTTGATTTGTGGACCCATGGCATGATTGAGGAAAAGAAGATACATTGTCAATCCTCACTGACAATGATTCTAAGTTCAGCGCAGTGATTCAAGATCTCTCTCAAAACAGGGCAACCAGATAACTTAAGTTTTGCATTTATTACAAAAGGAAATTAGGGTTTGTGCAAGGATAAAAGGGTTCTTTCACTCATTATTTGCACATTTTCATTCTTGAAGGAGAAAAGAAGAGCTTTGCAACAAAGTTTCTACAGTTCACTCAAGATCAACTAGAAAATCAAATTCAACCAGTGATTTATTCTGGCTCCTATTTCAAACCCTAAAAGCATGAAAAGGTACTTCCATTATGAAAATCTCTCTGAATCTTTTGCAAAATGGCTACTCTAATGGTTGTCAAGATCATTGATAGGCCGCGTCCTAAATTCAAGAAACACCCTTATAAATCTCTAGAAGTTGATCCTTTAGGTGCATTTTCTAGTTCCGCATGGGGTATTTCATGTAGAAGATGTTAGGGTCTATATCCATGCCAACATTGAGGAATTTGGAGACTCAAAATTGATGGACATCTATCACAAATAGCTAATAGATGAGAGTTTTGAACTTAAACTTGAATTCAAGGCCCTCCAAGATAAACACTTCAGATATTGCATACACTTTCCCTATTTTATAGAAGATGATTGGGTCCAGTATGTCCTAAGCAAGATGCATGATAATTTCATGTGGTTAATGAGGCCCTTTAAGATAACTAAAGATGCCATCAGGGCAGTGACTGGACTGCATTCATCTGGTGGGTTACCTGCACTTAAATCTGTCAAGAACCAGATAGTAATTGAAGCCACCAGATCTAAATTTGACCAAAGAGCAATGACCATAGATGACATCACTGATCCAGATGTCAAGTTTGCCTCAATGATAATTGGCTACAAAATCTATCATTTGAGCAGGGAGAATTCTGTGTCTGGGACAACAATCTATGCAGCATATCAGATGTTGAGGGAAGATGCAGATTATGACCTGTGTGAACTTCTCCTAAATCAATTGTTAGAAAACCTACAGAAGATCAAAAAGGATAAGAAGAATTCCTTTAAATATGGTTGTCTAATATTGTGTCTATTCTTCTATTATATGAATGAACTTCCTGGATCAAAGGTTGGGTTTGGCAAAATGATAAACCAGTTGTAATCCAAATTAGAGATTATATGTATGGACTTGGTGATGCTAAATCTCAAAACACAGCCCTCTGGGGTTACTTTAAGAACTTCGAAAGCATGATGCAAGCCAGAGAGAGAATACCTCAATCCATAGTTGAGAAATACAAGGACACAATGTGCTTCATGGTTGACATTGATCAATGCCTAATGGAGGCAGTTGAGCCCAGAACTATGTGGATAATGCCCATGAGATACGAGGTTAATGAAAAAATCTTGGAGCTACATATTCAACACCTGTTGAGCCAGCTTAAGGACCCTGAAGTAGAAAGGTTTGGCACCTTTCAAGAGCTAAGTGCGAAAATACATATTGAATTAAGACAGTTGGAGATAAAGAGGAAAGTAAGAACGGAGGTTGAAGAAATTGCCAAAAGATTTGGCTTATCAAAGGAGGTTGTGGATGCAAATAGAGAGAAGATGGAGAAGGATGAGAAAGAGAAACAAGAAGCAAAGAAAGACACTCCAATAGAAGCCTCCTCCCAGACTAGATCTTCCAAAAGCTCTACATCTGCCACTCCTAAAAGCTCAAAGGCTACCGAACTGGAAGTCAAGACATCCGAAAAAAGGAAAAAGAGGATGAAGACCAAAGCCACAAGGTCATATACAAGCCTTAAGGATGATGAAGAAACATAATCTGATGAGGAAATAAAGAAAATGAAGAAGAAGAAAACATTTGGGGAATTCTTTGCTAGTAAAAATGAGGAAGAAAAGGCAGAAGAATTTGTTGAAAAACCCACTCTTTCCATTGATGACATCATCAAGGTAGTTACCATGGATGGGAAACTAAAGCCAGTAATAGAGTTCTATGATGAATACAGTGATACTGACAAGATAATTTTGGAAGAAGCTACTGTCAGATACCTGAACATTTACAATAAAGCTTTCATTGAAATTATATCATTAATTCCTAAGAGTCTAGAAAAGGTACTTGAACTCAGAAAAGAGAATGCAAAGGCAAAAGACCTAGAGATTAGGGAACAAATAATGATTCAACTTTATCCTTCTATCACTCCAAAACAAATGGACATGATTTTTAAGGATTGTAAGGATGAGTTCTGGAGTAACGCAAGAATGAATAAACTTATGCTTGGAGAAACTGACCAAGTAGAAAGTGAAACAAAAGATATCCTCCAAAATGCTTTGAAAAGATTCAATCTTCCTATTATAGAGGAAACAATTAAAGAACCTTCTACCATGGATGTTGAAGGATTAAAAGTAATCAATGAAGAATCTTCTGACAAGAATGTAGAAGGATCAAAAGAGATAGATGAAGAGAAGTCTAAGGACTTGGATTCCTCTAATCTGGAAGAGGAAGTTCATGAAGCAATAAACACTGGTGACATCTCTCCTTTGGATCCCACTACAAATATTCCATACTCTGAAGCTAAAGGAGAAGATAGAAGAGAAGAGAAGGTGATTCAAGAAGAAGAGGTTAAGGGAAAAGAAGAAGAACAAGCTGGAAAAGACTAATGATGGCTGTTCTAATATCCCAAAAGAAAAGAACACTCAATCACCAGCAAGAGACATTGCAGAGGCAGTAAAGGACTTCTTAAACAAAGAAATGATGGAGATAGATGAACCTGAGCTATTTCAAAGGCCACTGAATTTTGACTCTCTCTCTAGTTCAGACAATGAAAATAGCATCTTTTGCTCAAGCCAAAGCAAAAGAAAAACTCCTGAAATCTCACATGGAAGACTGTAAACTGTTTGAGATTGCATCCGAGATGCTGGAAAAGATCATGCCATCCTTCCAAAAGGATCCTTCAGCCTCACCATTTGGTAACTTGAAATGTTTGGTAAATTCTATTAGCACTCATTTTGAATCTCTAGAGAAATCAGTAGAAGCAAAGGTCTAGAAGGAGTTTCTAGGAAAAAGATTTGCTGAAATGCAAGGACTGATTGCTAATGATAGGAGGACCCTTGACATTGGAATAAAGAGCCTTGAAAATGCTCTTAAAGATGGTGGGGATATATACAAATTTTGTTTATCTTGGCCCAAAGTGACAGAGGACATTGAGAAGAAAGTGAAAGAACAAGAAGGTAAACTGTCAAGTTTATCTCAGAATTTTGATCCCCTTACTACCTCTTTAATGAATCAAGAATGCCAAGCTATTATCATCATAAATGAAATAAAGAGGCTAGACAAAGAAAAGAACATAATAAATAGAATGGGTGAAATCTGAGGGATAATTATCCCCAAGTTAGAGGCAATGCATGAGGCCTTGACAGATGCTCATACCATAGCTCAGACCAGTGATCCTGCAGATTTAAGAAGGGCAGAAGCATATGCATTTTTGTTGAGTGGTCACATCTCCATTTTGGATAGGATGAAACAAAGCTAGGCTATAGAGTTTGTACAGCTGAAGACTACTTTTGCCAATATACTTAACTATATGTAAGTATAACACTTATATATATATATATACTTATGTGGCCATATATAGGACAATTTTTGCAAATTTTGGTATACAGATTTTGTCCTTTTCCATTGATGTCAAAGGGGGAGTGAGGAGTAGTGAAAAATGTGGAATCCAGCTAAGGGGGAGCTCTGGTAAAATAGTGCAAAAGATAGAGCATCAGCCAAGGGGGAGTTTACTGCGACACTTAGCCATTTTTCACTAAGTGTTGCCATCAATGCCAAAGGGGGAGATTGTTGGCAAGAGACACTGTGTGGCTTCATAAGTGTTGTCATTGATGGAAACAAAGTCTATCCCACACATCCATAGTGCATAATATGCCTTCATCGAAAGTTAGATTGAATAATGTTTTGGTCCGGTGAACAAGAACAAAGTATGTAACAAGGTCCGACAATCAGGTCTGGATCTCTCAGATGGTGTAACTCAGTAAGTTGAGGACTTGGGAAAGTCAAGAGGGGTATCATGACTACTATACTCTAGAGATTTAGCCTCTAGTGATAAATCAAGGAAAAGATATGAGCATCTGAGTGATGGGTTCCAATTAGGCAGAGTAGACAAAGGAAGAACTAACCGGCAGAGTATCAGACTTCAATCTGGATGAGTAAAAGGTGTTGATCAAGCAACTTATGGGATTATACATTGTTGGCTGACATGATTAATGACTTCTATGCCTATGTTTTTGATACGCATCACAAATCAAGCATGGATTCAACTGATGGATCAGTAACTTGCAAATATCTTGAGTGTTCTTGTTGCCGACTAGAAAGTTGATGAAATCCTTGATGTGGATATATATACTAGATGGATTCTAGTATGTAGAGGTGTGTGTATGAATAAGTGATGAAATAAAGTGCGAAGAAAAGTAGGGATAAGTGTGAGAGCAGCAATTCAAGTCTGGTATGTGACAGAGCAACAACTTTAAAACAAAGGAAGAATGAAGTGCAACAAATTAGTGTATTGTGCCTAACCAGAACTAAACTCTTGCATTTGTAGATGCTTCTCATCAATTCAAACACTTGATTACCCTCTGTAAGTTCTGTAGATAGTGAATCTCTTGTAGGCAGTGTGCCTCTTGTGAGCAGTGTGCTCAGGCAGTGAGCCCTAATTGGCAAGTGCCATTTTGTACTCCTTTATTCTTTTAATAGAGAATAAAATCTTGGGTTAGTCACCCCGTAGTTTTTCCCTTAACATGGTTTCCACGTAAAAATCCTTGTGTTATGTGTTGATTATATTTCTGTTCTTATGATTACATATGCTTTCATATTTTGATGCAACATTGTTTATTAAGATAACAAAAGAAAGGAAAGTTAAGGAAATTTTGATAATTGATTCACCCCCCCTCTCAGTTATATGCCTTGTTTCCAACACAAACAGTGCCAAGAGTTTAATGTTGCAAGCAAAGGTAGATTTTCAGGTAGCTAGAATAATGTATAGCTTCAAGGCACCAGTACCAAGAGTAAATGGGGTGGATTTTCAATGACCCTGGATGATGATAGACCTTCAGCATTAAAGTTTGGTACCCAAAAGGCATGGGAAAATAGTCCATCAATCATATCTTCCTGATAGAGCTCATGTGGGTGCATAGCAGGGCATGGGTTATTTACAAATCTTGTTGACCAAGTTTCACCATGTCAAGCTTGTAATATAGTGAAAATGTAAATTCTATATATGCATAGAACGATGTATTTTTTAGGTTAGTTGTTTCTTGGGTCATCACAAAGGCAAAGTGATTCATTTGTAGGTTCAAGCCTTGTATCTCTTCCAAGAGCTGAGTGGATTTGATGGACTATCCTCTCTTCTGAGCCTCTCATGTCTCCATTATCAGCTCGACTATGAATGGAAACTAGTTATTTGTGCCTTTCCTTCTCTATATTCTATCATTCTTTTTCTGTAATGGTTGTTTAGCCTTCATGATCAACATAATAAAATAATAATTTGCCTCCCTCTATACTTTTGTACTATGTTTATTTGAAACTATAAGCTTATTCTATGTATGAATGATCCCTCCTAAAGTTATAGTTTTCTATTCAAACCTCTGTTAAAGTTTATGAGTCTGCGTGAGATTTTTAAGTCTTTGATATCATTGTTGTGTTATCTCAAGTTTAGCTAAACACACTAAATCTGGTGCATCACCTCCTTTTCATTTCAATTCTCCTTCTCCTATTTTCCCTGGTGATTATTAGCATAGGTTTAGTTACATTTTATTTGAACCTTAAATTTAGAATGAGGAACCAACCTTCTATGAAGGTCTAATCTCATCTGCAAGGTCCCACACCTTGACATCAGTCCCATTGTTTCAATGAATTTGTTGTAGTAGCAGGCTTCAACAAAAGGGTGCAAATTCAAGTGACAACAATTCCTAGACTAAAAAAGTTCCAATCTTTGGCCTGATTGTTCTCTGAAACTATGGCACCTTGGAATTTCTTGTCTAAACCTATAGGTAGACATCAAGTCCACCTACAAATATCTATCTCAATTTTTAACTTGAATTCATTTGTCCTTAGTGGTGATGAATGCAATGTTGCAAAATGCTTCAATTTCATTTAGTGAAAGGGTGTTAGGAGTGATTTTACATTCTACACCTCATGGAACTGAACCAACAATGCCAACATGTCTGAGTGGGTATGTTACTACTAAATTGGAGATGTCTTTTTTGTGGCCAAGTGTCTTGGTCCTTCTAAGCTATATCAGACTAAAAAGAGTCTCTTAAGAACCCAAAAATAAAAAAAGGTGCCAAACTTTGACACATTGATTCTCATAATCTATGGCACCTAAGAATATTTTGTTCACACATATAGGTGGATGTTAGGTTTGTTTACAATATCCTATCTCAGTTTCCATCAAATCTAAATAGTTTGATGGTGTCGATAATGAATTCATTCTTGTAAAATGTCTCATTTGCATTAGTGTAAGGGTTCTAATAGCTATATTTTTTGTTTCGCACCTTGTGGGCTTGAATTGATAGTGCCAACATATTGTGGTGGGTAGGTAAATGTTAGTGGAGGCATTTTTTGTTCCCTAGGTGTTTTGATCCTTTTGGGCTACATTAGATTGAGAAAGTCTCTTAAGAGCCCCAAGAGCAAAAGGGTGTCAAAATTTGATGTAGTGATTCTCAAAATCTGTGGCACCTAGGAATGTTTTTTTCACACCTACAAGTGGATGTTAAGTCTATTACAATAGATTATCTTAGTTTTTTTCAACTCCAAACTATTTGACCGTGTCAACAATGAATGCATTCTTACAAAATGCCTCATTTGTGTTCAGTATAAGGGTGTCAATAGCCATATTTTTGTTTTGCACCTTGTGGGATTGAACTAATGCTACCAACATATTAGGGTGGGTTTTTGAATGCTAGTGAAGTCCTCATTTCATTCCCTAGGTATCCCAATCGCTCCAAGCTACATCAGGCCAAGAAAGTCACTTATGAGCCCTAAGAGAAAAAGTATGTCAAACTTTGATGCAATGATTTCTAGAATCTGTGGCATCTAGGAATGCTTCTTTCACACATACAGGTGGATTTTGTGTCTATCTGCAATAGCTTATCTTAGTTTTCATCAAATCCAAATCATTTGATCATGCTGACAATGGATGCATTCTTACAAAATGTTTTATTTCAATCTAGTGTAAGGGTGCCAATAGACATATTTTTTGTTTTGCACCTCATGGGATTGAACTAATGGTGCCAAGATGTCAATGTGGGTAGGTGAATGCTAGTGGAGGCCTCATTTTGTTCCCTAAGTGTTCTGATCTTTTTAGGCTACATCAGACCAAGAAAGTCTCTTAAGAGCCCTAAGAGCAAAAATATGTCAAACTTTGATACAATAATTCTTAGAATATATGGCACTTAAGAATGTTTTGTTTACATATATAGGTGGATGTATGGTCCTTCTACAATAGCCTATCTCATTTTCCATCAACTCCAAACTATTTGACCATGCCAACAATGAATGCATTCTTGCAAAATACCTCATATGTGTTCAGTGTAAGGATGCCAACAATCATATTTTTTGTTCTACACCCCTTGGGACCAAACTAATGACACCAACATGTTGGGGGTAGGTGGGTGAATGCTATTGGAGGCCTCATTTCATTCCCAAAGTGTCCCAATCCATTTAGGCTACATTAGACCAAGAAAGTCTTTAAGAGCCCTAAGAGAAAAAAGGTGCCAAACTTTAATGCAATGATTCTCAAAATCCATGGCAAGATGTTTTGTTCACATCTATAGGTGGATGTGAGGTCCATCTATAATACCCTATCTTATTTTTTTTAATTCTAAATTGTTTGATCGTGTTAACAATGAATGCATTCTTGTAAAATACATCATTTATGTTTGGTGTAAGGGTGTTAATAGCAATATTTTTTCTTTTGTACCTCATGGGACCAAATTGATGGTGCCAACATGTTGAGTGGGTAGGTGAATCCTAGAAGGAAGGCCTCATTTCATTCTTTAGGTGTCCTAATCATTTTTTTCTACATCAGACTGAGAAAGTTTCTTAAGAGTCCCAAGAGGATAAATGTGTCAAACTTTGATGCAACAATTCTTGGAATCTATGGCACCTAGGAATGTTTTGTTTGTACCTACACATAGATGTTAGGTTTATTTATAACACCCTATCTTAGTTTATGTCAATTCCAAATTTTTTGACCATGCAGACAATGAATGCATTCTTGCAAAATGCCTCATTTGGTTCGATGTAAGGGTGCCAATAGTCATATTTTTTCTTCTACACCTCATGGAACCAAATTGACAACATCAACACATTGGAATGGGAAAGTGAATTCTAGTAGAGGCCTCATTTCATTCCCCAAGTGTCCTAATCCTTCCAGGCTATGTCAGACTGAAAAAGTCTCTTAAGAGTTCTAAGAGAAAAAATGTGCCAAACTTTGACACAATGATTCTTGGAATTTGTGGCACCTATGAATGTTTCATTCACACCTACAAGTGGATGTGGGGTCCATCTAAATACCCTATCTTGGTTTCCATCAACTCAAAACTATTTGATTATGTGGATATGAATGTATTCTTACAAAATACCTCATTCGTGATCAGTGCAAGGGTTCCAATAGTCATATTTTCTCTTTTGCACCTCATGGGACCAAATTGATGGTCCAACACATCGATATGGGGGGTGAATGGATAGTCATTCATGCAAACCAAGGATAGTCTTATCCCCTAAAGGACTACCACTAAGGCTAAGGGTTGTCATCATTACTTGTTTAAATGCATGTCATAGGGTTTAGAGAATAGTCATCTCAATCTAATCACTATCACCAACCTCTTCAAACTATAATAAACAAGATTGTATCATCAAGTCTTTGAAAAGATAGTTATCAAGGTGATTATAAAACTCATTTCACTATAATAGACAATCCTATTACACAAAAGGATAGTTAAGTTAGACAAAAGACACCCATAAATCCTTGAGGATAGTCATATCCTTAAAGATAAGAGTCATGAATGTATGATAGAAGGTTTCCAAGATCAACATTATAATGCATTATCACCAATAATAGAAGTTGTTGTATCATATGTCACCCATTATAGAAGATAATCAACAATTCGGAATATCAATATAAGGATCAATAACAATTTATGGATAGTCAATATGCCAAGCGGGTAGTTGACATACCATAGAATACTATCATGCCAAAATGCCTATAATAAATATAGTCTCAATCATGCATAAATGAAGAAAGAACTATCACAGAGGAAGTATTTGGATTAGGGCATGGTAAATACACCTTGACTGTCATAAACACTAAGATGTAGTGTAAGGTGAATGACAATGAATTGTAGATGGATCATGAAGGTCATAGAAGGAAACTTGCCAGAAGGATACAAGAGCTATCATGGATACTTAAGGGTTATATCATCATCAAAATATCAACACAAGAAGACTATTATAAACACCAAATAGTTAGTCGTGTAGAGTAAGAGGACTATCATGTTATACCATCTTAGTCACTTATCATGTAGGATACCATACAAGAGAGAACATTATCAACTCATTAGGGTTGTCACCCCATTCTTATAGGTCATCAAAGTTTTCCATATCAACAAAAACTTGTCATAAGTATAAACCAATGGTCAATCATACGTAAACAAAAAGGGATATCTTGACCACAAACGTCAACCATATATCAAGAATAATTATTCCTATTTCAAAAGGATAGTGAAAATTCCTTTAGACCATATATCATTAACATGTGAATACTATCATTAACATGTGAATTAAAGTTGTCTAACAACAATATTAAGTTTAAAGGGAGCATTAAAACCATTTAAAACAATCTTAAGTTTGAAGTGAACATTAAAGTCATTTAAAACATTTATGATCACTGTAAATAATAAATTTAATCTTAAGCCTTATTATTCAAAGCACTCCAACAATTTAAACCAATTAAGTCATCAATATAGATTATATATATATATATATATATATATATATATATATTGATCTCAATAAGGCCACTAAGGTATACATAATGTAATAAAAATGACATATGTATAGTGTCATAAGGCCTACAATTCCATATAGGCAAAGGATGAGTGTATAAACAAACTCATATGGGCATACACTGATATACATTGGTGGGTGATCCCACAATACCGTGTTTCACTTTTTGGCCAAAGTGGGACATTGAAATTAGCATTTTAAACCAAAATTTCACTTTCTAACACCTATAGCAACTAAACCGTTAAGAATTTTGAAGATAATGTGAACTAGTGATTTTTTAGATTTTGTGCATAGATTCTATTTTTTTTTAATTTTAAGAAGTAGCTTTTGAATTTTTTTATGTAACTTTCAATAACTTATATTTTAAAGTTAACAATATTTTACAAAAGTGACGTTTATACCATATAACATAAAATTTTTCATAGAAAGGATAAAATTATAAATTGTTAAACATAGATTTGTAACACCAATATCTAGTGCATAGATATTTTCATATTTTTTTGTTGCATTTTTTTTATTAATTTTTGAAGTGAGATTAATTATAATTCAAACATAGGTTTATACCATACAACATAAGTTTTTTTGTATGCATCCAAATTAAATTATTCTTCTTTTGTTGAAACAAGGACATCAATACCTAGTGCACACATATTTTTTATAATTTTTCTCTCTATTTTTTATTTTTTCGCATGTGTGGAATAGAGACCTTGATGTTCAGTGAAAAACCTATGTTCACTAGGAATAGAAAATAAATATAATAATCAAATGAAATATATTCAAAATTATGATTCTTGGAAAGCTTATACTAAGGATTTCATATTTACAAAATAGAATTTTTAAATGACTTCATTTGATCCCCCAAAAGGTAAAGCAAAATTGGTTTTTGTCAGCATTTTGATAGGTGCAGAAGAGACTCCTTTGAGGGTTTGATTTAAGACTAGGGGGGTTATTTCCAAGGGGATTTGATCTAAAGGGGTTTTATCTAACCCCTTTATATTAAACCCCTTTATATGGAACCCATCATGGCTTAAATCATTAATTTTTCTAAAAAATATGCGATTTCAAACAAAAATCAGGATGTTGCATAAGTGGGACACAATATTGTGGCAACACCCTGGTAATACACATACAAAGTTATATAGGTGTACAATTATATACATTGGCAAAATACAAATCTACTCCTACATTCTATGGAGGAATACAATAAAATGTCCAAACATAGAAACTATGGAGTGTCATGGAACAATCGATGACTCTTGCTCTACTAGGAAGATGGAGAACCAATATCATAATTGGCATCTCTCCTCCACCAAAAAGACCTCGTAAGATCAATATTTTTTGTATTTTCACCTAGTAATATAATTTTAAATAGTATAAATATTAATTTAGAAAACATGAAATATACAATGACATAAGTAAATAATCACTTATTGTAAGCCAGTGATCGTCCTCAGTCATCCTTTGCTTCTCCTCATCCACCTAAGAGGTAGGTGCACAAAGTAGAATTGTGATCTCCTCCCATGGTAAGCATGAAGAGGAAAATTAGACTAAAGAGGAATATCATTTCTTTACACTAAATCATGTTAGATAAAACAACAGATACATCGACATTTACATTACTGGCTCATACCTATGTTAAAGGCATTGAATAAAAAAATGTTGCATCAATGCCCATCTCCATTATTCCATGAATATTAGGAGGAGTCTATACTGATGTCATCAAGTAAGAATAAGAAATACATTATTTGACCAAAATCTACATAACAATATTTGCATACACAATGATCAAAAATAGTAATACTTACCTTAGTGAAAGTTGATATTTGACAACTACTACCAATGTGTCTTGATGTTGGAGGTTCAACATCCACATGTTCATCATCAAATTGTCATCTTAACATTACCATTGATAAATTAAAAGAATTCATGTGTAGTATATTTTTTTATTTTGTTATAAATTACATACTTGTGGACTTGGCATACCCATATAAGCATGTGATAAAGAGCTAATAGATGTACAATGCATGCTTTGACCTTGTAATTTTATAATACATACAATTTTTTACATTAATTTTTATTCATAATAGATTAATATGGTTAATTGTACAATTAAATAGGAAATATACTAAATTACACAACATTATTGAAAATTACCTATCAGTCAATGCCAAAGGTCACATCTAGCAACTCATCAATCCAGAGCATACTATCCAATATAGATGTATCATGTGCCCCATCCCATGTGGAAAACTCCTCAAAGTGTGTAGCATCCTCTTTGACATATTTAGTAGCATCATGACCATGTACATTTTGTGCTATATACCTCATCAAACAATCCTCAGACCTATAATCATATGTAGATCCACAAGCATGAAAAATATGTGGTGAGAGTTGATGCCTAGAAGGCTAACCCTCATCACATTGAAAAAGAGGCCTGCTATGTTGTAGCAAGGTCTATGTGAGGGAGCTGATGGACTGTAGGGTCTCCACCTCCACACTCTTCTTCACAATGGAAGGGATTGTGATATGTTGAATAGATGGGCGAGTAAGGGGTCTTACTAGTTGGTCTTGGGCACAACATGCCCCCTCTCTAACCTATGTAGAGTGTTTACCTCTACCCTAGAAATCATACGTATCAAAATAATTTAGAATTTATTTGAGGATGAACTCGCAATAGAGTTTCCTCAAGAAATATTGAGGCACTTCATTGTTATTGCATGGATGGTAAAAAACCATCCACCACCTATCATAGAAGTTATCATTTATTCCTTGGTGTTGGTACAAATGAATAGGAAATCTTTTGTAACTTGTATGCATGGGCTCATTAGTTCTAGGGTATACAAATAATTCACATAAATTAATTTTCATTATTTTCTTATCTTTTAATTAATTATATGATAGTCTTGTTGAATAATATTAACAAGCATTATATATGATTTGTCCATGTATTGATTTTCCCATTGACTAAATCTATGTGAGATATTATAGATTTTGATTCATGTGCATCCTTGGGAACCCTGAGAATATTGTGCCAAGTCTAAGGAAGTGGAATTTATGGTCTAATTTGATGATTGTGTGTGAGTGTACATGGAGGTTAATTGTTTGTAGTGGTAAAGGTTAGCACATTTCACCACATGAAGGAACTAGCTTCTATGGTTGTGGCATAGGCTTTGTAGATGGTCTTGTCTATAATTTTGAGGTTAATTGGATAATCTGAGATTGGTTATTTGGATCATGGAGTGATTATGGTTTGACAACATGAGTTGTTAGAGTTATTTATGTTGATGAAGAGTTTATTTTGGGTTTGTGCCAAAGGAGACTATTTGTGAGGTGTTTTGTAGCCATTGTGAAGGTCTATGGTGTGTTGTGTGGAGAGTCTACACTGTTGGACCATTGTAATTTGTAAGTTTTCTACATTTAATTGGTGACATGTTTCATATCATTCTGGGCTTTGTGCCAACTTGAGGCCAATGCAGATCCTATGAGGAACTTGGGTATGATATAAATAAGAAGTTTTAAATTTATAGAAAGCAATTGAAGAAGACCAAGTTGGAGTAGTGGCATAGAAGGTAAGTTTAGCAATAAAGGAGAGAAATCTGAGGATAGAGTGTTGTGATTAGTAACATGATGTGAGATACAATATGAAGGTATCTAGTGAGGCCTATAGGAATGTTTCTTTGAGTGTTAGTGTAAATAAGGATATTATCCAACTAGTTCTAGCTTTTAGCCTATCTAGAAGAGTCCTATTCACACATGTTAAGTCTTCACTTAAGGACTTTTATCTTTTTATCCTACCTCATGTGGTTGAGACACATGTACTTACCTTTTGACACACCTATCTCATGCACACATGACACCTTTATCACACTTGTCCTATGTGCATGCAAGGTGGTTAGATTCCATAACTACCTTCTCATATCACTCCTTTTCTATATAATTAGGGGTTCATATATGATTTGTAATCTCTTTGGATTCATAGATATTGCATGAATATATTGCATATTTTGGCATATTAGAAATCTCTTGTAGAAGGCACATCCTTATTTTACATGATCTATTGGGCTATGAGGGTCAAATATTTGACTCCAACATGGTATCAGATCTTTGAATCTACAAGCACCTTCTCAAATTCTGGGTTTTCAACCAAGAACTTTCATAGGATGTGTCCTAGAGCCAAACAAACCTCGCCATTGTGATCAAGAGGCTCGAGAAATGAATTTTCATATATAACACTTTATATTTTGGTGCAGGAAAAATTTTGAGTTTTGAAGGTGCCTCGATTGGAAACCGTACAAAAATCCATAATGTCATACCATTGTATGACCACTCTGCTATCATTGTGTCATCAATCCTCAACTCATCGTATTATCCAAAGGTTATTCAATTTCTTTAACTAGTGAATTTTAATATTACCCTTTGGTTATTTTTATTATCTTGTGAATATTCTTTTTGTGGTATAAGGATAGGTGACATCATTGTGACATCACTCTACTAGAGGTACCAATCATAGGTGGAAGTAAATTCTTTGTCTGCAATTTTTTTGGATGAGTTCACTAGTTATTAACTAGTGGTTTTTGGTTATTTTATGGGGTTTTACTCACCATTGCATTTCCACCACACCTCCGCTAGTGGCACCTCAACCCACCACCACCAACAACAATGATTCCCAACATCACCCACTCAAAACTACCAACACTACCCAGAAAGTGGTTTCCCACCAAACACGGGTGGCTTTTTCAAAACATGATAGTTTTGGGTATTTACAGTGGTTTTATGGTAGCTTGATGACAGTATTGGAATATTATTGGCATCTAGAATATTTTGGGAGCATCTTCAAATATTATTTTTCTAATATCAAAATGATGTTAGCATTCTTCCTCCCAAATTCTCCTCCCCTCTACATCAACATTTTCATTTTGGCACCCCAACTTTAGAGGCTCATATCTTGAGCATACAGACACATTTTTCAATGATTTGTTTTTATTTGGGGCAATATTCTGTGCTCTACCTTGTGGTGTGATCAATTTATAATTTTTGTATACATATTTTTGTATAATCACATATTATTAAGTGTAACCCTGCTCAGTTCTCATTTTTGGAACTTTAGATCGCTCATTCAGGAACATACAGACTCCTTTTTGGGTCCCTCTTTTTGAGAAAGCCTATTTTTTTTAGAACTACAAAATGGTGCTATTAGTTTTTCTTAAAAAAGTTCTAGAAACATACTTTCAACATATGCCTCTTTTTTGAGTGTTTGTAATCATCTTGTACATCAAATCCAGTCGGTGGTAATTGTAAAAGCACTAAATATAAAGTGCCAAATCATTGCAACTTTCTTGGGGGATTCATTGATTGAATCAAGGGGGTTAATCCAGTGTTTCTACTTTTTATTTTGTTGTTCATGTGATCATATTTCACACTAAATCCCTTCCATTTGAGTATTCTTTGTATTCTTCCTAATAAATGGAAAATCAAATGTGGATATTGTGTGAAAACCAAACATACAAAAGAAGATTGTATTCATTGACAAATACATGAAATGAAATAACTTCTTATTGATAATGGTATTTCTTTACTTGATCGTTACAATCCAATACCTACATAAACATCATATCATCTCACTTAGACATTTCATGAGATAACATCGACATTTGGGGATGAACAATGTAGTCTGATGACTTGCATTGATATCTCATCTCTCCCATCATCACCTATTGCTACATATGAATCCAATGTTGATTCATCCATGGCTTCATTCTTTGTAGCAAGACATTGATATCAATTTTCTAGATCCACCGCATTGGGACACATTTCTACCAAACATATCATCCTTGTTTGTAGAGTCCCACATTGCATATTTGAAAGACACAATTGAGGAAATTCATCATCTATTTGATGACAACTTTGATAGAGTTGCATCATAATCATCTCCTTTAGATTTACTTGTTCTTCACCCTCATCTTTGTTGATGGGTGTTTTGTACCACTTAACAACAGTTAGGTAAAACACAAGATGTACCACCTCTCCTGAAAGGAAACCAACCTCAAGAAGGTTGATAACCTTAAGGTCCCTGTTAGCTAGGTCTTAGCCATGTTGGATAGATCATTGGTCTATGTAGTTGTACCTATATAAGGGGTTGCTGGTAATTGTTGTCACTTGGATTTGCACCCTATGTTGCAGAGATTTAACAATCTTAAACAATCCAGTGAAATATTGAGATGACCTCCAGGTGTGGGACCCTGTAAGGAGGCCAAATCTCTAGAGAGAGGTTGGTTCCTTTGCTGAATGGGAGATTCATCTATTCCTAAGACTAAACCTAATCTATCCACTATTGATGAAAAGGGGAAGAGGGATGAAACTACAAATTAATGGGGGTGATACACAAGGTTTGAATAAAAAAGCTCTCACAGAACTGAGAATGCACAAAATAAAGAGATACAGCTGATCACTCACACAAATCTAGCAAATTCTTAGTAGAAGTAAAGAAAATAACTAGGTTGAGAGGAATTAAACATTCACAGACAACCGGTTATGAATTACACAGAGCTAAAACAATAGAAAAGGTAAAAACATAGTGTGCATTTCAACAAAAGGCATGATTACAGTAGAGGAGGGCTCTGTTTGGAATATAAAAGAATGAAAAATATGCAACTATTTTCCAACCCTCATTACATCTTTTATACATGCATATATAGCAATTCATTACATTGACCTTAGTCATTTCATCAATAAATTTTCCCCATGCACCTGTCAGAAAATATCCATGTAAAAAGAATGTATGTCTACAAGAATTCAATGCAAAAAATCTCTTGGATCATGGAGTAGTTGGGATATATTTTTCCTCTTCAATGCAAGCAGTTGATTCATCACCTGCAACAATCAATGCAAAATATCTAGTAGTGGGGTAGTTGAGTAGATCAAATTCTACATTAATGGCTGATGAGAAAATTCAAATGAATTTTCCCTCCAAAATCCCTTTTCACAGAGCTTTTACAACACTTTAAATATCTACATTCAGATATTTAAAGTTTACAATATATTACAACTCTATTTTTCATTGATTTCTGCATATTTCAATTTCTAGTCTATATTTTGCCCTATTGGTAAAATCTACTTATTACAAACCATTTTTTCTTGCTCTCTATATTTTTCTATCTTCAATCGACAACTTTGTCTTTTTCTAAACTATGGCTTGTTTCTTATTTTTGATCTTATTGGAAAAAATCCTTTTTTCTAAACTATTCTTGCCTTGTCTCTTTCTTCCTTTATCGGCAAAATGTCATTTTTCTGAACCTTGCTTTTGGTCCATCTTTTCCTTTGTTATCGGCAAAATCATATTTTGTTGAACTTTCCTCACTTTGTCATCTATTGCCCTTATCATCAAAATGCCACTTTTTCTAACTTTCCTTTGGCTACAACTTTTCTTCTTTGTCGGCAAAAACCCATTTTGCCAAACGTTTCCTTGCTTCCCCTTTTGCCTTATCAAAAAAGTGGCTTTTGGAAAACTGTCGATAAAATCTCCTTTTGCCGAACCATTTGGGCTTGCTCTTATTCTTTGTTGGCAATTTTGCAATTTCTCAAACCTTAGCCATTCTTCATCTTTTCTACCTTATCGAAAAACCACCACTTTTACAAACCAAGCTTATTTTTGCCTTATCGACAAAATCATGATTTCTTGAACTTTGCCTTTTGGCCAACTTTCACCCCTTTATCGGAAAAAGTTCACTTTCATGAACTTTGCCTTTTGGCCTTGCTTTTTCTCTTTATCAACAAAATTCTATTTTACCAAACCATTTCGTCTTTGACTCCTTTTTGCCTTATCAACAAAAGTTGTCCCTGGTGAACCTTGGCCTCTCTCTCCTTCCTTTATCAGCAAAATATCCTATTAGCGAACCAAAGGTTTTTCGAACTTATGAAAAGTTCATGATTTTTGAAGATTGTCGATAAAGGCATTCTTTTGCTCCATTTTCCTTAGCTAAATTTTGAAGACAAAACCCACTCCTTGGCCTCTGTCAGCAAATCACCGAGTCGATGAACTTGAGAAAACACAAACTTTTGGAAAGTTCACACAAAGTAAGCATCGTCGATAAAGGGGAATACTTCCCTTTATTTAGCTATTTTGAGTTTTCCTCCCTTTGTCAACGAATCAGCTAGTCGGTGAACTAGCCAGTTCATGAACCTAAAGTTTTGCCAACAAAGGGAGAGAAGATTTGTCATGCCTTAGTCATTTTTTCCCTAGTTCAAAAAACTGGAACTTTACCGATAAAGGCCAAAAGGGGGCCAAAAATTAAGGCTAGGACTTCAAATTTTCTAGGTTTTTTTGGTTTTTTGCAAGGATTCTTGATGAATTTTTAGGGATTTTTAGAAGGCAAAACACTAGAATTTGAAGGATTTTAGGCTTGTAGAGTTAGGTTTCAACAAGATTGTTAAGTTGGGCTATTTGATTCTGGGAAGAAGAAAATAGGTCAACATTTTGGTGACCTCCTAGGGATGTTTGCCTGCTAAACAAATGTACTAGTGGCCTTAAGCATTCATTGGACATGGAGTCTAAAAGGGACTGCAGTAGGTCAAAATAACTAAACCCTGCCTTTTGAAACAACAACAAAAAAAAACAAGGCCTGCATTCTCCTAATGACAATGTTGCCTGTGCAAAAGCAGCTATGGAAAAGAAAACCTAAAGAAAAAATAAAACCTACTCTAAAACCTAAACTAACAACAAGGAAATGACTTCAAACAAAGCCATTAATAGGTTCTTGAAAGTAACTGCCCTTTCTTAACAATTTAGAATGTTTATCATGCATGTGGGTAGTTAAAAAGAGGTGGGGAAGGGATGGACATATAACAAGGTAATGATAAACTTCCCCAAAGACAAAGAAAAACTCACATATCCACTTGTACTAATCACAAATGTAGCTTCTTAGAAGTGGATAAATGGGATGATCTAGCCCTTTTTGATGCACAACCTCATGCTTTGAAGAAAACATGACAAGTAGGGACTCCCTCTCATGATCTATCCCTAGCTGGGCCAAATGTCTTATAGGAAATCCCCTTGAAATGGAATGCAGGCCATCACTGCTGCATTCAAGTTCTTTTTTTAATTATTTCTCTTGTTGCTAGTGTTGTCGATGAGGATTGCACCCTTATGCAAAGTTGTGAAACTCTACAATCCTTCAAAACATGGGGACAAACTCAGGTTGTGGGTGACCTATATGTTAGTTTTAGGACTGACAACTCAGAGGGGGGGGTGAATCAGTTGTCCCAAAACTTTCTTTTCTTTAAACACTTAAATCCTTTTTGTAATTCAACAGCATAATAATGAATCAATCATGGAAGCACAATGCAATAATTCAAGAGTAGAAACACATTAACACCTATGACACCAAGATTTTAACATGGAAAACCTGGTTAAGGTAAAAACCACAGGGTGACTAACCCAAGATTGTATTCTCTATTAAAAGAATAAGAAGAACAAAATGGCACATGCCAATCAGGGCTCACTACCTACAAGAGAAACATTGTCTACAGAATAATAAATATTACATACTTGAACTGAAGATTAGCATCTTCACCATGCTTGAGTCGGTTCCATTTAAGCTAAACACTTCTGCTCTGCTTTTTGCTCTTCTCCTCTCTACTACTTATTCATCTTGACACAGATACTTTGAAATGACTTCACAACTCTTATTTATACAAGACATCAACTTTGGGATAATCATCAAAGTTGGCACAATACATACTTTATTTTATTACAGAGCAAATACACAAATACAACTTGACTTATTACAAAAGACTTCATGTGAATCACCACACTATCAGTCACACATATCTGGGACTTCAATCTTCCTTGAGGAACACACCATGCTTCATAGAACATCTTCAAGATCATCCGCAAGATGTTTAAAACATCCGGTCGGCCATGATTACGAAGAACATCATTACCTAGAAGTAAATATTCAATTACAAGCTCAATCTTCAATGCGGACCACCAACATGAACTGGACACAATCTAGAGACCCCCACAAGCTTGCCTGATCACCAAAAACATCCACACCACTTCTGCTTATTGAAACCATTTGCATCTTCATCTAGAACCTCAAGAACACATTATGTCATCATTGTCATATTAGAATAAATGCTTGCGGACCTCCAGACCACGAACCAATTGAGTTGTCAATTCACATTGACTTCCTAAACACTCCACCAAATCTGTAGAACAAGATATTGCATTTCTAGATCTCACCAGACCTATTTATGTCACTCTGTCACCTCTGAACAACTGCCAGAACCAGTTTAACTCATATGGCTATAACTTCTTCAAATCTTCATATGGACCTCTCAAATCTTGACTGGATCATCTTTAGACACATATATACAAACCCTTTGATACACATTCTCTGATCTTCATCTATCTAGGATCTTCACTTCATTGAACTTCACTATCCTCGCTATTTTTCTCTGAGACTAATTTTCTCAATATCCTCAGCACACAGCTCATCCAATCCTTGACATCAATGCAACAGGAGTATGTTGACATCAATGACAACACCGGTTAGGCCCATACTTCCAACAATCTCCCCCTTTGTCATTGATGGCAACATATGATGTGAAAAACTATTTTAACCATCAAGACAAGAACTTCTCCTCACTAACTAACATAGCTAACAACCATTCACATGTCTTCTCTTCCTTTACTGCTCCCCCTTTGATCAGCAACCACTTTTTGTTTTTTACATGTCTTCTCTCCCCCTTTGACATCAATGGCAAAGGGCATATACTTGCGTCAATCTTCTGAATCATACAAACTGCTCCCCTTGAGTAGCAGCTTCCTATCTGTTGGTGCCTGCATGAGCAGTCAGTTTTCAAGCATATAAACATGCAGGCACCTTCCCAAAAAATCCAAAAAGCTCTAAGTCTTTGGGCCTCCTCAGCATGTTTTAACATCAGCATCATATTTTCTTTGGAGGAGGTCATCATCATCATGTTTCCAGACATCACCCTGATGTTGCTTACGAGGGTCATCATATTTTCTGTCAGCATGATCTTTCGCTGGGGTGATATTCTAACATCGGGTGATCTTACTTAAGATCATCCTGATGATGTTGCTGCAAAGTCCTAAGTATGATCCGATCTTCATCGGGGTCATCATATTTGAACATCGGGTGATCTTAGTCAAGATCATCCTGATGTTGTTTTATCACTTCATGTTCGTTGTTTTATCACCCTGATGATGCTGACGTCATTCTTATGTCAGGGTGATATCTATTTCTCTGCCTATTTGCATCATGATATTTCCGAAGGAGGGGGTGATATTTTCATATTTGAATATCACCCGGATGTATGTTTGTTCCAGCATCATGATGATGCTGATATCAGGGAGATATCCGCCTGTCGGCTTCATGCATTATCCAGTGGGGGGTGATCATTTCAAATATCTGTCATATTCATATATCACCCCGATCTTATAGTGGAGCTACAGTGCAGCATGATATTTGTGCATCAGGATGATATTTCCAAATATCCGGTTATCTTCCGAATATCATCCTGATGTCGATATGATGATGACATCATCAAGGTCCGGGGGGGGTCATATTTCTAACATTGATCATCTTGTGGAGATCCCCTGATATTTGCAAACATGATGATGACGTCATCCGGATATGAGGAGGTGCGCAGTAGACAGATATGCTTATGACGTCAGCAGGATATGACGGTGACGTCATCAGGATTTTTCATCGGCCAGACTTTTGATATTGGTTAAGCAGGAGGATCTTCCTCCGATGCATCAGGTTGTGCCGACGAAGGCGATTATCATGTAGGTGATATTGCGATGATGATGCTGACGTCAGGGTGATATTTCAAGCAGCAGGATATCATGCTGCTGGAGGATGAGGATGATGAAGGTCTTATACTAGTGTCGTCGGGAGCAAAAGCACCGACATCACATATGCTCGTGACCTAGTATATAAAGTGTTGAAAAGGTCGCCGCGGGGTGCATGTGGGATAATTGATATCCTGCATATTTTGAAATATCACAATGAGGTATTTTGGCGGGAAACAGTTGTGACGCACAGTTTTCTGCATTTCCCAGGGCCGCGGGTTGGTGCGCCATTAATGGCGATTGTTGCAGAGGTATGGGCGATGGTGTGGACGGATCTAGTACCCGATTGAAGATGTGGATCCCTAGGCGGCAGCGCAAGGCTCGAGATTTCTTCCTGTCTCCTCTCCCACCTGCTGCATTCATGTTTGGGTGCCAATCTGGTAATGCGTTGAGCGCCATTTTTCTGATACTGTGTATCTGGCGAGATTTTTGGTCAACCATGTAATTAATGCTAGAGGTACACTTTCTGGCTGTTATAAGCAGACTGTGTTACCATTTTTCAGGTTGTTGAAAACTGGACATTTTGGCTCTGTAATAAGATACAACTAGTTTTGGTTGCTCTGTGCAGCAAAACTTGTGAGTTTATGTATCTCCTGTTGTACGTTTTGGCATGAATCCACTGATTTCATGGTTAATCTTATATGAATAATGCTATGTTTGCATGTGTTATGCTGATTCTGTCTCCAGTTTTGCATGTATCTTTCTTCCTGCAATAGGGATGCCATAAGTATCGACAGCTTAACACTCTGTATTGGGAGATATCTGTAAGGCAGGTATCATGTGTATCCCCCTGAAATCTAGTTTTAGCTATTCATGTTGATCATTCACAGGTGTATGTCTACCGACTCCAAGCCCTGGATAGGCACCAATCTAGCTCTGTGTTGAGGTTATACACCAGGTCCAGGTTTGCATCCAAACACCATTTCAAACCATCTCTCCCTTCCATCTGTTAGTTGTAGGATTAGGAGTAGGAAACCCCTGCATGCTCTCATACCTAACCAGACATATATGTCCAAGAACGTTGCCCACCTTGTGATCTATCATATAGATCTTGGTCCATACATGAGAGTATTCTGCCTGTTGTTGTCAAGTTAGATCTTTCTATCTTTGAGCTAGTCAAGGTTACATCTTGAGTTATAGGGATACCCTCCTTGGTGCGGCAGAACCAGAAGTTAAGGGGAGGAGCTCACGCAACCTCCTGTATTAGTTGGCTGAATCTGCCTGTGCATTAGAAGTGGCAAACCCTAATGCTGATTCAGAAGAAAAAACCAACAAAATGGCGACTCTGCTGGGGAGAAAATTGATGAAAAAGTGTTATATCTTGTGGCCCATCTGAGTCACCAACAAAATGGCGACTCCACTGGGGATTGAGAAGTAAAAGTAATATCTAATCATCTCCAGTAATACATTTGTGACCCATCCAAGTCACCAACAAAATGGCGACTCTGCTGGGGATGTTGATGTAAAGTGATATCCTGCAGTCTCTGGTGAAGTTTTGCTCTGCTGGTGGAATAAACTCAGAGACATATTTGTTGAGCTTTCAGCTGCTGTAAAATTTTGTCCTCTCTGGAGAGGTGGCGACTCTGCAAAAAATTCAAGTGCACATGAAAAGTTGATGTGTGTGTTGTGACAAAAATGTGTTGTTCATTTTTCCGCATCTGTATGAGAAAAGGTACCTTGTTCCTTCCCCTTTATATTTGCTATTTTACTGCATAAGTTAGATGCCAGGGGAAGCCTTAGGTCTTAGGCAGAGAAAGGATGTCTAAGAGTAAGATTTTTATGGATCCAAGTATGAATTATCCCATACTCAGCGGTGAAATGTTGGATAAAAGAATAGAAGAGATAAGAAATAGGTTGATATTCTTAGAGGCTGAGCAGGCCCAGTTAAAAAGTAGTAACCCTGTTGTGTCTGCTAGTCAGAAGGCTAAACCTCTTCTCAGCCCTTTTGATCCTTTGTATGACCAACTGGATTTGTCATGGGTGGATTATAAAGTAGAAACTATGCCTGCTAGGATATATTGTCAGATGCCTAGATTTAGTGGTCACAGTGTGTGTGATGGGAATGCACATATCCAAAATTTTCATGAGTTCATGGGAAAACATTCATTTAGAGATGAGGATATGTGGATGAGGTTTTTTGTTAGGTCCTTTGATGCAAAAGCAAAAGACTGGTATTTGAGCTTTTCAAAAGGATCCTTTGCCTGTTGGGATGAGCTTGCTGACTGTTTCAAGGAAGAATTCGCAAGAGAACCTGCTGATCTTGTTGCAGAATTGATGAACATCACAAAACAAGATGAAGAGCCATGTGTTGATTTCAGTCATAGGTTTGCAGTAGCCCTTTCACATGTCCCTAAAAGTTTCAGACCTGATATTTTAGCCTATGTTGGCATATTCTTTGAAGCTTTTGAGGAGGGCTTTAGTGCAATACTGAGGGATTTCAAGGTGACAAGTATGCAGATGGCATACAGGTTCATAGAAAAGATAGAAAAAATCAGAAATGTGCACCTGCTGAAACCCCTGTCCCCAGGCCTTGGTGTGAATAATAGTTGTAAAGCTGCAAATGACCAAATAATTAGGGCATCATGTGAAGATGAAAAGATGAATGTTGAGGATGCCAGTGAAAGGACTAATGAGGATTCCCATTGCAATGATGAGGCATCTGACCATGAAAACAACAATGAGGTTGTGGACAACAATGAGCAATTTTTGGAATGGACCTGTGGAGACAATTGTGAGTATTGTACTCAAGACAGAGAAGATATAAGCAAACAGAGAAGCAGTCCCATGTGTGACCCATTGCCTTCCTTTCAAACACATGAGGATCATGAAGAGAAGTCAGAGATTGAAATAAGTGCTAGTGCAGAGCATGATTGTTCTTTGATTGATGGTTGTTTTGCTTATGACACACAGGCTGATACTCCTCCACAAAAGGAATCCTTTGGTGATGAAGATGCATGCTCTGCTGCCCATGAACAAATGGCATACTATGATGAAACTGATGCACCTGGGTCACCCATCTATGACACATATGGTGATGAGGATCTATTTGAGTATGGTGAGGGTCTTGACATGGTTTTTGACTTGGATTCTGTTTCTCATCCTGATGAAAGAGAGACCAACATACATCAGGTAAGTGATTGTAAAGATGTGCCAGATTGTAAAAAGAGGCCAGAGCCTGATCTTTTCTAGTTTGGTGCTGCTATTGGTTGTGTACATGATGTGCACAATTGTGAATTTGAAAGCTTTTCTTTTGAAAGGCCAGCATATGAAATGAGCTCTGATCTTCCTAGCTGCATGGTGGACTTTGAGTGTTTTCAGTTTTTAGTCTAGCTAGGAGATCATTTTGCAATGCATAATGCTGATACAAATGATAACATGTGTTATATTCCATTTGAGTATGCATTGCTTGATACATTCTACACCCACATGTCACATGATGCTGAAGGTTGTCTGCATAGGGGTGACAATGACAAGCCAAATCAAAGGGTTGAGTATGCAGATGACAAGATTTGTTTGTGGGTGGATCTCTGTAGTATCTCCAAGCTTGACCCAGTGCATGCAGATGAAAACAAGATATTTGACAAAGGGAGATACATGTTTTTCTTTTCTTGGTGGCCTTAGGCCATCAAGTGTGTTGGTGATGCAGGTCAGTGCAGTATTTGACTCTATGCCCAATGGATAGGGGACTGGTCTGCATCCCAGAGATCTGGGGTTCTCACTGCATTCTTGCACCTGCACGTCCCCAGACAGAGCCACTGTTGGTGCCTGCATGAGCAGTCAGTTTTCAAGCATATAAACATGCAGGCACCTTCCCAAAAAATCCAAAAAGTTCTAAGTCTTTGGGCCTCCTCAGCATGTTTTAACATCAGCATCATATTTTCTTTGGAGGAGGTCATCATCATCATGTTTCCAGACATCACCCTGATGTTGCTTACTAGGGTCATCATATTTTCTGTCAGCATGATCTTTCGCTGGGGTGATATTCTAACATCGGGTGATCTTACTTAAGATCATCCTGATGATGTTGCTGCAAAGTCCTAAGTATGATCCGATCTTCATCAGGGTCATCATATTTGAACATCGGGTGATCTTAGTCAAGATCATCCTGATGTTGTTTTATCACTTCATGTTCGTTGTTTTATCACCCTGATGATGCTGACGTCATTCTTATGTCAGGGTGATATCTATTTCTCTGCCTATCTGCATCATGATATTTCTAAAGGAGGGGGTGATATTTTCATATTTGAATATCACCCGGACGTATGTTTGTTCCAGCATCATGATGATGCTTATATCAGGGAGATATCCGCCTGTCAGCCTCATGCATTATCCAGTGGGGGGTGATCATTTCAAATATCTGTCATATTCATATATCACCCCGATCTTATAGTGGAGCTACAGTGCAGCATGATATTTGTGCATCAGGATGATATTTCCAAATATCCAGTTATCTTCTGAATATCATCCTGATGTCGATATGATGATGACGTCATCAAGGTCTGAGGGGGGTCATATTTCTAACACTGATCATCTTGTGGAGATCCCCCGATATTTGCAAACATGATGATGACATCATCCGGATATGAGGAGGTGCGCAGTAGGCAGATATGCTTATGACGTCAGCAGGATATGACAGTGACGTCATCAGGATTTTTCATCGGCCAGACTTTTGATATTGGTTAAGCAGGAGGATCTTCCTCCGATGCATCAGGTTGTGCCGATGAAGGTGATTATCATGTAGGTGATATTGCGATGATGATGCTAACGTCAGGGTGATATTTCAAGCAACAGGATATCATGCTGCTGGAGGATGAGGATGATGAAGGTCTTATACTAGTGTCGTCAGGAGCAAAAGCACCGACATCATATATGCTCGCGACCTAGTATATAAAGTGTTGAAAAGGTCGCCGCAAGGTGCATGTGGGATAATTGATATCCTGCATATTTTGAAATATCACGATGTGGTATTTTGGCGGGAAACGGTTGTGACGCACAGTTTTTTGCATTTCCCAGGGCCGCGGGTTGGTGCGCCATTAATGGCGATTGTTGCAGAGGTATGGGCGATGGTGTGGAGGGATCTAGTACCCGATTGAAGATGTGGATCCCTAGGCGGCGGCGCAAGGCTCA
The DNA here is from genome assembly GCA_027924645.1 of Cunninghamia lanceolata. Lineage (NCBI taxonomy): Eukaryota > Viridiplantae > Streptophyta > Pinopsida > Cupressales > Cupressaceae > Cunninghamia > Cunninghamia lanceolata. The sequence continues at coordinate 20,309,496 of BSBN01000254.1, forward strand.
AGATTTCTTCCTGTCTCCTCTCCCACCTGCTGCATTCATGTTTGGGCGTTTTTGATACTGTGTATCTGGCGGGATTTTTGGTCAACCATGTAATTAATGCTAGAGGTACACTTTCTGGCTGTTATAAGCAGACTGTGTTACCATTTTTCAGGTTGTTGAAAACTGGACATTTTGGCTCTGTAATAAGATACAACTAGTTTTGGTTGCTCTGTGCAGCAAAACTTGTGAGTTTATGTATCTCCTGTTGTACTTTTTGGCATGAATCCACTGATTTCATGGTTAATCTTATATGAATAATGCTATGTTTGCATGTGTTATGCTGATTCTGTCTCTAGTTTTGCATGTATCTTTCTTCCTGCAATAGGGATGCCATAAGTATCGATAGCTTAACACTCTGTATTGGGAGATATCTGTAAGGCAGGTATCATGTGTATCCCCCTGAAATCCAATTTTAGCTATTCATGCTGATCATTCACAGGTGTATGTCTACCGACTCCAAGCCCTGGATAGGCACCAATCTAGCTCTGTGTTGAGGTTATACACCAGGTCCAGGTTTGCATCCAAACACCATTTCAAACCATCTCTCCCTTCCATCTGTTTGTTGTAGGATTAGGAGTAGGAAACCCCTGCATGCTCTCATACCTAACCAGACATATATGTCCAAGAACGTTGCCCACCTTGTGATCTATCATACAGATCTTGGTCCATACATGAGAGTATTCTGCCTGTTGTTGTCAAGTTAGATCTTTCTATCTTTGAGCTAGTCAAGGTTACATCTTGAGTTATAGGGATACCCCCCTTGGTGCAGCAGAACCAGAAGTGAAGGGGAGGAGCTCACGCAACCTCCTGTATTAGTTGGCTCAATCTGCCTGTGCATTAGAAGTGGCAAACCCTAATGCTGATTCAGAAGAAAAAACCAACACTATCATCAATCTAGACCACAAGATATGACTATGAGATCCACCGGACTGATGTACATTAGTGCACGTTAATTCAGAACTGGAGGGGTAATAACCCCTAACTTCTCCCTGAGATACTCAAAAGAGTCCTTAGGTAGAGGTTTGGTTAAAATGTCTACAATCTGATCCTTGGAGGACACAAACTCCAATCTGACTTCATTCTTGTTCACCTGCTCTCTTAAAAAGTGAAACTTGATGGATATATATTTTGTCTTTGAATGCAACACTATATTTTTTGATATATTTATTGCACTTGAATTATCACAAAAGATTGTGATAGGTTCCTCATACTCCACTCTGATGTCTCTTAGCATTTGCTTCATCCACAATACTTGAGTGCAACTACCTGCTGCTGCAATATATTCTACTTCTGCAGTGGACAGAGATATTGCCTCTTGTTTCTTGCTTAGCCAAGAAACCAATCTTTTCCCCAAAAAGAATGCACCACTACCAGTACTCTTTCGGTCATCCACATCTCCTGCCCAATCCGCATTTGTATATGCATAAAGAGAAAAATCATGATCCCTAGGATACCATAAGCCATACTCAACTATTCCTTTTAGATATCTGAGAATCTGCTTGATTTCCATGACATGAGATTCTCTAGGATCTAGTTGGAATCTGGCAACAAGATCGAGAAAATTCATAATGTCAGGTCTAGTTTGAGTAAGATACAGTAATCCTCCAATCATTGACCTATACTTTTTTTGATCAGCCTTAGGAGAGTCATCATCTTTGCTCAATTGACATCTAGTGCCATGGGAATATTCATTGGTTTTGAGTCTTCCATCCCAAATTTCTTCAACAATTCTTTCACATATTTAGTCTGTGAAATGAAGATTCCTTTCTTTGTTTGAGTGATTTGCAGACCCAAGAAGAAATTCATTTCCCCAAACATGGACATCTCAAATTTATTTTCATTTGATTTGCAAAAGTCTTGCACATACTATCTCTTCCTCTAAAAATGATATCATCAACAAATATTTCAATAATTAAGATATTTTAATGATCAATTTTGAAGTACAAGTTACTAGTGGGCATGAGCTTTCCATAGTCCATAGAATACACGCAGTCAAATCCAAAAGCAATCTCTTCGTACAAGTTACTGTCAGCAGTGTCTTTGTTGAAACCAATCTTCAAAAGATGTTTATCCAGTCTTTCATACCAGGCCCTTAGGGCTTGTTTGAGTCCATACAGTGCTTTCTTCAACTTGCAGACCATATCACCATGATCAGACAATTGAAATCCATCCGGTTACTCAATGTATACTTCTTCTTCCAAGTCACCATTCAGGAAGATAGACTTGACATCCATCTAATATACTTTGAAATCCTTGAAGGTAGCAAAGGCAAGAAATAATTTGACTTCTTCAATTCTTGCCACCAGAGCAAAAGTTTCTTCAAAATCAACTCCTTCTACTTGAGAATAACCCTTGTAGACCAATCTGGCTTTGTTTCTGACTACTTCACCATCTTCATTCAGTTTATTCTGAAAGACCCATTTGGTTCTAATCACATTTTTGTTTCTAGGTCTGGGAACAAGATCCCAAGTGTGATTTTTCTCAATCTACGTCAACTCTTCCTTCATTACTTTAGTCTAGCTTTCATCATTGCATGCTTCATTTACTATCTTTGGTTCAATTTTTGAAATCAGACAATACTTTTCTGAGTCTTGAGCAATCTTTCTTCTTGTTTGAACACATTTGCTTTTATCACCTATGATCTAGTCTTCAGAATGATTCAGTCTTTACATATTTGGGAGTTTTGGGAATTTCTTGCACTTCTATTTCTTGGATAGGTTCATTCAAACTTATCTCTTCTTCCTATATTTCAGGATTCTCCAGATCAGTCTAGATCTAAATTTCAGAAGGGACTTGAACCAAAACATCATTCTAATCATCTCCTTCATATTCATAAAACCTTGAGGGTTTTCAATGCCTTCATCAACCTTCACATTTATACTTTCTATAATCTTTCTCAATCTCTTGTTATAACACCAGTATGCTTTGCTTTGAGTAGAATAACGCAAGAATATTCCTTCATCACTTCTAGCATCAAATTTACCAAGGTCTTCATCTCTTTTAATGTAACATTTACTACCAAAGACTCTGAAATACTTTACAGTGGGAGTGATGCCAAACTAGAGTTCATAAGGGGTCTTACCAGTATTGCTTCTAATTTGTACTCAATTAAGAGTATAGACAATAGTGCTTACAACTTCTCTCCAGTAGATCTGAGGAACATTTGCTTCCATCATCATGGTTCTAGGCTTCCTGGATGGTCTGGTTCTTTCTCTCCACTACTCCATTCTACTATGGAGTCCTTGGAGTAGATAACTGTCTCTTTATCCCATGTTTCTCATAGAATTTTATGAACTCTTCGGATTTGAGTTATCCACCTCTATCAGACCTAAGACACTTTATGTTTAACCCGGTTTCATTTTCTACCATAGCCTTGAATATTTTGAATTTCTCAAGAGCTTCAGATTTCTCTTTTAGAAAAGTCACCCACATCATCCAGGAATGATCATCAATTAGTAACATGAAATATCTATCACCTTGCAAACTCCTGATTCTTACCAGACCACATAGATCAATATGTACTAAGTCTAATAATCCGGTAGAAGATTGTTCCTTACTTTTGAATATGACTCTGCTATGCTTACCCAACTGACATTCTTTGCACAAATTATTAGTAGGTTTCACCAGTCTTGGAAGATCTCTTACAACTTGAGTGTTGCTTATCTTGATGATATTATCAAAATTCACATGACACATTCTCCTATGCCACAACCAGCTCTGATCAATTTAAACAAATAAACAACTTTTGCCAGTACCAACCAAGTTTGAGTACCGGATGCAATCTTTGTTCCAAAACTTTCAAAGATCTTACATTTTTCATTTTTGAATCAGAGATCATAGCCTTTGTCCACCAACTGTCCAACACTGAGAAGATTGTTCTTCAGAACTTCAACATATAGTACATCACTGGTTTTGTTCTTTCCATCAAAAGAAATAGTTCCTCTGCCTCTAATTCTGCCAGTAGAATTATCACCAAATTTTACAACTCCTCCTTCATATCTTTCCAAATCTATGAACTTATTTTTGTCACCAGTCATACGGTGGGAGCAACCACTATTAATGACCCAATCATCCTTTTCTTCAACTTGGGCGGCCAGAGCTCTTTCTATCATTTTATGATTGATAGATTCAGAGGACATTAGATCTTCTTCCTTGATGGCAATAAACACCCAGTCACTTCCAGATTTGTTTCCTATCTCTGATTCATCATCTGTTACGCCTTCATCATCATCATCTTCATGAACCTAGTAACATTTCTTTTGGAATCTTGATCTATTTGGATTTGTCCTTGAAAATCTTTCCGGACACCTTGAGGCAAAATGACCAATCTTGTTGCAGTTGAAACATTTGAAGGGCAATTTTCCTTCATACTTACCAGATCCTCTTGGCAATCTTTTTGCAATAAGGGCTTCAAATTGAGCAGCTTCTACTTCATCTTCTTCTAGATCTTTTCTTTCTTTTTCATACCATGATAGTTTCTTTGAGGAGTTCTCTCCTGAATCATACCTTTGTTTGCCTTTTACAGAGGCACTAGCTTTGAATACAGATTCAGTCTTGGGGGGGCATCTCCAAACTAATCCAATTCAAATGTAACTAATTTTCTAACCAATTGATCTCTTGTGATATTTGATAAAGATCTGAACTCTTCAATAGCAACAACCTTGTGTTTGTAAGCAGGAGGTAGGGATCTAAGAACTTTGGCAACAATTTCATCTTCATCCAAGGTTCCACCAACACACCTAATGTCACAAACAAGCTCATTAACTTTTGGCATAAATGCAGTGATATTCTCATCTTCATTCATCTTCAGGTTTTCAAATTTTCCTTTCAGACTCTGTAGCTTGGCACACTTAGCATATTTGTCTCCTTCATGTAGAAGTTCCATTTTTTCTCAAATCTCATATGCAATTTTTAAATCTATAACATTTGTTAGCTCTGAATCAGATAAGGCACTTAGTAAATCTTCTTTAGCCTGAAGATTGTCTTCAGCATCTTTGATTTCATCTATAGTTGTCAGACCATTCTTTGGAGGAACATACTTCTTTGAAGTTATGGTCCAATATTACATTCCCATACATTGCAAGTGACATTCCATGTGGCTTTTCCAAAGAGTGTAATTAGTTCCATCAAACCTCAGACTATCCTTCCTGTAGGAAGACATCCTAGATCTCCTCAATTGGTTAAGCTCTTTTAGAGGAACTTAGCTCTGATACCAATTGTTAGTTTTAGGACCGACAACTAAGAGGGGGGGTGAATCAATTATCCCAAAATTTCTTTTCTTTAAACACTCAAATCCTTCTTGTAATTCAACAACATAATAATGAATCAATCATGGAAGCACAATGCAATAATTCAAGAGTAGAAACACATAAACACATATGACACCAAGATTTTAACATGGAAAACCCGGTTAAGGGAAAAACCACGGGGTGACTAACCCAAGATTGTATTCTCTACTAAAAGAATAAGAAGAACAAAATGGAACATGCTAATTAGGGCTCACTGCCCGAGCACACTACTCACAAGAGGCCCACTGCCTACAAGAGACACACTGTCTACATAATAATAAATATTACATACTTGAACTGAAGATTAGTATCTTCACAGTGCTTGAGTCAATTCCATTTAAGCTCAACACTTCTGCTCTACTTTTCACTCTTCTCCTCTCTACTACTTCTTCATCTTGACACAGATACTTTGAAATGACTTCACAACTCTTATTTATACAAGACACCGACTTTGGGATAATCATCAAAGTCGGCACAATACATACTTTATTTTATTACAGAGAAAATACACAAATACAACTTGACTTATTACAAAAGACTTCATGCGAATCACCACACTGTCCACCACACATATCTAGGAATTCAATCTTCTTTGAGGAACATGCCACGCTTCATAGAACATCTTCAAGATCATCCGCAAGATGTGTAAAACATCCAGTCGGCCATGATTAGGAAGAACATCATCACCCAGAAGTAAATCTTCAATTACGAGCTCAATCTTCAATGCGGACCACCAACAAAAACTAGACACAATCTAGAGATCCCCACAAGCTTGCCTAAATCACCAAGAACATCCACACCACTTCTGTTTACTAAAACCATTCGTATCTTCATCTGAAACCTCAAGAACACATTCTGTCATCACTATCATATTAGAATGAATGCTTGCGGACCTCCAGACCATGAACCAATTGAGTTGTCAATTCACATTGACTTCCTAAACACTCCACCAAATCCGTAGAACAAGATATTGCATTTCCAGATCTCACCAGACCTATTTGTGTCACTTTGTCACCTCTAAATAGCTGCAAGAACCGGGTTAACTCATATGGTCATAACGTCTTCCAATCTTCACGAGGACCTCTCAAATCTTGACTAGATCATCTTTAGACACATATATAGAAACCCTTTGATACACATTCCCTGATCTTCATCTATCTGGGATCTTCGCTTCATAGAACTTCACTGTCTTCACTATTTTTCTCTGAGACTAATTTTCTCAATATCCTCAGCACACAGCTCATCCAATCCTTGACATCAATGCAATAGGAGTATGTTGACATCAATGACAACATCGGTTAGGTCCATACTTGTAACATTATATTGAGTTTGAACGTTTAGATTATGGGGTGGTTCCCTTTAAATGTTCAATTTGAAACTATGATTTTTGATTTGGAAAAGGGTAAGAAAGAATCTCTAAGGTAATAAAACTGTAAAATTTTGGTGATGCACCTAGTAATGATGGAAAAATTGCAAATCCAATTCACAATAGACTTCAGAAATCTTACCCACACAATCCATTTTTGACACAATAATCACATAAATGTTTCTAAGGCTGGAAAAACTATTCTTTATGAAGGAAAAGGATTCTTCACAACATGAAAGAAAGGATTTCAGTAACACAACCTAAGACCTATGATATCAATATGCTTAACACTTGTAAGTAAGAATGAGACAATAATTTTAAAGGTTTTGATATTTAAACACAATAAAATTTCATCAAATCATTCATACAAGTACCATTAATGTAAAGGCAAACACTTGATTTCAAGGAAAAATAAAGAAAAATATTGCATGAGTAACAAAGGAAAATGGAACCTGTAACCTGCTGTGATCTCTATAAAATCTGTAATCAATGAGTTACAAAACCTCTTTCTCTCTCAAAGTGTAAAGAGAAAAAAGGCAAGAACTAGCAAAAACTAAGTTTTGCTTTACAATATATAGCTTGCTCTCTCTAAGAGGCATGAAAAATAGAACTGCAGCTAACTGCCTCTAAAAAAAGTCCTCCAAAGTGATCCACGAGAAAACCAAGAAATGCCTAAAAATAAGGGTCCAAACTGTCACAAATTGAGCAAAAATAACTCCAAGTTGATCTTCTCCATATGTTTGACCAAGAAGTTGACCAAAACTCCTCAAATTGCTCCTCAAATCATGCAAAAGTCTCTAAATGACCTCAATTAACTCAATTCATCTATTTTGCATGATTTTGCATTGCAAAATTGATGTGAGTGAATAATAAACTAATTAGGATAATTACTTTACTATTAGTTACAATTTGCATTGTTTTACGATTTTACAACTTGTGAAAAATAATAAAGTAATTTGTAAAATATTACTTTATTATTCACTTACATTGATATAGTTGTAAAACATGCATGATGGATGAAAAGAAAATAAATACCTTATCACTCCAAATACACTTGCCTAATTTGTATGATTTGAGCAAAAAATAGGACTTTAAGAGAAAACAAAAATCTCTTATATCTCCATGCAAGAAAAACCCCTAGTTTCACTTCACATGCATTAAGGAGAAAAATCACCCTTATTACTCCACATGCATTAAGGCAAAAATAATACACTCTGCCTTATGTCTCCATGCCTTGTAAGAATACCACTTGTCTTTTCATACATACTGCCATTTTTACGTTATCCACTTCATGCAAATATACTCTTCTTACCATATAATTTCCATCATCCAAAAATATAACCTTATCCATAAGACTCTGTCACCTTGCTCTTATCTTGTCCTCTTATGATTTTTTACCTTTGAATTTTGATTATAAGGCATGAAAAGTTCCTGACCATATTCAGTCACCATGCACTATAAAGAAGAATCTCTGACTTTTGATTGTTTGCAAAAAGGCAAAGGTATACACTTTGACTATGCATGAGCTTCTTAAGAGGCAAATTCGACCATACCATAGTCGACCACAAGGGAATAAAGGTCTTTGAAAAACACATAAGGCATAAGCCTTATCTCCTCATGATATCGACCATTGACATTAACAAATAATCAAATGGAAATAAAAACACCTGTCAGCCCCTCCAAATAATGATCACTAGGGGATCTCAATGTTTGAAGTCTTGACCATGATTACATTTGGATAAGGTAATGATTTTGTATTTGTTAAGTCAAAAAACAAAAGAGAAAAGAAGGTTCTATCGAACAAAACATGAGAACCCTAAAAGATATCCTCATTTTTCATTTGGCATTTCACTCTTTTTGTTTTCCGCTCTGCAACTTTTCACCATGGCTGACCTCAGGTTTGAGACTCTCTGGTTTCTCCTTCATTTTCTTGGCTTCAGTTGGTCAAATCTTGGCATTTCTTTGTAAAAAGAAGGTAGGAACATGGTGAGCATGATGTTTGAGGCTTCTTTTGCATTTTCACTTATTTATTATATAGTTGTTACTCCATCAAATGGACATGGCCATGATTCTATGCATTTCTTACAACCTCTTAACAATCTTTATTTGCTTTTGTGTCTTTATCTTTTACTACTGTGACAAAAAAAAAACCCTAAAAAATGAGGTTGCGGCCATGCTTCTTCTCCCTCTGCAAATACTAAAGGTGAGCTTCTTTTCTGGCATAATTTATTTTTTACCATGAGTAAAGAAGATATGGTCTCTGATATGAATGAAATGGGTATCTTTTTGCCTCGTAGAAAAAGATATATTTGTTGTAGCTGTGGCTGTATGTACATTATTTTTACCCTCCTTTAACTGTAGGTGCAAAAAACTTTGAGGGTTTCTGAAATATGAAACAAGGGTTTTAATTATTTTCTCTTATACAGGGGCCTTATTTACCAAGACCATACTCCTTGTGTTCTCTCTCTCTTCTGCAAATGAAAATGGCACAAGGGTTTGAAAAAACTTTGTGATGGGTTTGTAATTTTTCACAAAAAAGGCTTTTCCCATGCACGACTATCTCTATAGATGCATTACATCACTTTCTTTTGACTGTAAATGCAAAATAGAATGAGGGTTTCAAAAATTTCTGACAAGGGTTTTGTTCTTTTCTTTACATACAAAGCCTTCATTCTGTCACAGCCATAACATATATATGAATTCTCTTTCATTTTTTCACTGTGAATGTAAGAAAGACACTAGGGTTTGAAAAGATCTGAGATATATTTGTTCTTTCTACACAAAAATGTCTTCTTCAAGCACGTCTAAGGCATTACATTTATTTCTGTAACTCCTCTCTCCATTGTATGTGAAAAAATGAAATGAGGGTTCCAATCTTTTTTTTTTTAACAAGGGTTTCATTTTTTTCTCACACAGGAACCCTTATTTTGGTACAAACATGACATCTCTCTTTTTTGTATACATTTTCCTTCCTTTCAGTAGATAGAAGCCTTTTTAGGCATAGTCATGATACTCTCTTTGGACTTGTATACTTTCTTTTAATTGTCCTCTCTTCTGTAACACAAGACCATGAAATAAATGGCTCCACAAAACATCATACATGTTTGACAAATCTGTAAAAAATGAGTTTCTTTTCTTCAGTTGAACTTGATCTTTCCTTATGTTTTGTAACTGTATAACTTCTTTGTAGCATATCTATATAGCTGTAGCTTTTAATGACATAATTTTTAAAGTAGTAGAACAATATCTTCTTATTTTGAAGTTGAAACTATATTCCTCTTTGCTTTGTTTTCTGTGTATCATTACATAGCATAAACCTGATATCAAGTATTCTTCTTTATGTTAGTCACCTGTCCTCAAAAGAAAACATGAATATTTATTCAAACCTGCCTATATCAGTATAGAATGTTCTGAACCTACATTTCATCTCTTTTCCTATAGCATTTTCTTGTTCTTTTCTTGTGACTGTCACTCTTAGCTTATGCATTTTATCTGATTTGTCTTTAATTATAGCTCCAAGGCCTCATATGATAAAAGGTTTTAACATTTTAAAGGAATACTTTTGTTTCTCTTATCTCACCTATAGCTTGACACCTTGATCTTCTGTATGCTATCATATCATTCATAACACTTAATCATATGAAATGAATATGATATTTTGTACATTTCTATGCATTTGATGTCTTCTATAGTTGTATATCTCTCTTTCCTAAACATTGCTTGTTGTAGCTCTTTTTGAAGTTATCTTGCCATGATTTTGATGTATTATCCTCCATTTCTTTATGACTCTCATAGTCAGATGATGCATATACCTTCTGTAACTCCAAGGTATCAAATGATACAAGGTTTTAACATTTTAAAGGGTAACTTCTATTTCTCTTATCTCACCTATAACTTGACATTTGATCTCCTTACTTGTCTCTTTCACTTGATTATCTGATTTTATCATTCGACCCCTGATCATTGAATGCATAACTATTCACACTAATCTGCAGCTGTTCATTATGTATATAACTCTCAATTTTGAATGGCCTATGTACCAAGAATATTGACAAATTAATGTCATGCTTGTATTTGTGAGTTATGTTTCATTATGATCAGCTACAGATAGGGATTAACCTGATGTCTTTGCAAATTGATACTCTGCTTGATCACAAGTCTGTCCTCGATTGCATTTGCATGCTTTTATGATATCTCAAGTCTGATTTTATGAAGTTTGACCTATCTAGATGACTGTGGCATGAAATATGATAGCACTAAGGCATTTCAATGATAGTAAAAATAAAGAAAAAGTATCTTTTCATAGTTGCATTTCCGTATTCTGCAATCTGTCAAGTTGACTTAGGCACTTTGAATATGTCTGATCTAATTTAATCAACTATTATCAAAGTGAACATAGTTTATAGGAGCAACTGCTCCTTTTCATGATCATGACAACACACTTTTGTATAAGTTGATTTTTATGATGCAAGATATATCTTTGAATGATGCATCCTATCTTTTATTCTGATATCCTTTTCAAATGATTAGAAAAAGGAAAAACATGCTGGGCTCAACCCTTGTGGGAGCCAAATTTTCTCCACATGTTTTAATGTCTTCAAATTAGGAGCATTACTTTTCCTATACCTACAAAGTGAACAAACAAGTTAGCATAAAAACATACCTTACAGAGTTGATTGATCTTCTTCATGATGTTCTGATTTATAACACAAGTCTGATTTGACTCTTTTATATGAAATGCATGATGTGACAAGTTGATATGTCTGTTTGATAAAACATATGATAGTGTTAAATATTTGGAGCTCTAACAGGAGTTTCCCCAAATTTTTGCATGTTCACTTGATACAACTGGAGTTGAAGATGAAGATATGAGATCAGCCATCAACAAAGTACATCAACCTTGCTTTCAGGCAATGATAGATATTTAATATTATCATGTGTTCTTTCTCATTTCTTTTATCATCAGATCTATTACTTGCACATGTCTGCATTTCTCAGTCTAGTCATTCCCATAGCTTGTGTGGGACACATTTAAACACTTCCTTTTGTTGGGTAAATATTTTTTCGTCAACTCACTGATGGAAAAATTGTTATATCAACCACAGTGTGATGAGATAAATTTCTCCTCTCAGCAAGGGGAGGTTCCCTTCTTACTGTTTATTGAAATAAAACTAAACTACTTATTTACACTAGCTCTAACCATGTAGTGGGTGTGTTACATTCATCCTTTTCTCTTCTTTCAGAAAAGATGTAAATACAATGTTTCATGGTAATATTCAATAATGCTTCTACACTTCTAATATTAACCTAAACAGTAATTACCAATATTCTTGTAAGTTAAAGCACAAAGTCTTTCAACTCACTTCACAAAAAGATTCATGAACCAAGTGAATAATCTCAAGCACAAAGTCTTCAAATTATCTCCAAAAAGATTTTAAAAGTAACCGTATCACCAGTTGGAGCACAAATTTTGTCAACTAACAATAACATTGATCCACGTGAATGTGACTGAAACTCATAGCACAAAGTCTACAAGTTCTCAACATGATTCATGTACAAAGTGAGCAACTACAAGCTCAAAGTCTTTATAACCCTCCACTAAGAGACGCTTTCAACATACATAAATTCAAGGAAATAATATAACATAAAGTTTATATAACTTATCTTGAACGTCCTCCAATCATAATAACCAAGCACTAGTTTATCCAATCAATCAACAAGAGAAATCAACAATAAATGCCATATGTACATCCTCACTCATACAAATTCAATTCAACACAAAGTTTGAGATAAAAACTCACCTTCTTTATTGATTGGAATTGATCATGCAATTTGAACACAAAGTCTCAAAGTTGAGTCACAATTTGGGTAGCACTTTGTTGCATAAAATTAAAGATAAAAATTACAAAAGAAGCCCTCTTTATTTATAGGGAGAGGCCTGGAGAAAATTTAGGAAAAACCTAACTACTTTGACTTATTCAAAAATAGGAGTCCTTATTGAGTTGGGACTTCCTATGTTTTTACATGTAATTACATATGGGAAAAGTACATGTAAAAATGTCCAAAACTAAATGAAAAGTACATATGAAAATACAGAAAATAAACTAAGTCATGACACTTTGCATCAAATTGCATCTCCATTCTTCTTCAGAAAATCCTCAAACATTTTCAACACTGTTTGCATCCCAAGGTTATCTGGTCTAGAAGTGTTCTCAGAAATGACACAAGTCCTTGTTACTAAATCTTTCATAGAAGTAGCAGCCTTCTCATGCTTATCTAAAACTACCTTAAGAATGTCTAAGGTCAAATGTGTATCTGACAACTTATCCATATAATCCACTGAGAAAGCTTGATCTTCAAACTCTTTTGGATCATGTGATGACCTCAGCAGTTCGCAGAAGAAACTGCAACAAAAAGTCATGATCTTGTAGTTAGGGGAAAAAATGGGCAACTTTGGGAAACTGTATGTCGATGATCATGATCACAAGGATGGGCTTGAAAGGGATAAAGAGTGAGCGAGGCAAAGAAATAGATGAAAGCGGGCTTAGGATAGCAATTCTGAATGCACAGGTGGCAAAATTTGCTGCCCTTGCATGTCAAGGGGAGTTGTAAATGTCAGGGCAAAAAATTTTGCCACACCTGCATATTAAGGATACAGCATTGTCAAATGCACGAGCAAAAAAATTGACCACTTTTGTAGGGAAAGAGAATTTTAGCAAAGAGTAACAATGACCAATTTTTCCGCTTCTGCATTGGATAGAGGAAATGCAGGTTTCATGTTAAGGCAGTAAATATCATCGCTTCTGCATGAAAGGGCTCAAATTTATGACAATCGTGTAGGGGCAGTGAATTTCACCGCCCTCGCAACTTCACTCATTTAACATATGTATCGATGATGAATACTACCACCAATACTCAGGGATAAACACAGTAAATTCAAGACAATAAAACCAAACGACAAAAATTGACCAAAATGATAATACCTAAAACTAGGGTTTTTAAAACTTTTTCTACCACGACCATTTGGATAGAGAACACGACTATTCAGCAACACAAAACCCTAGTTTCATAAGAGAAAATGAAAAAACCAAAACATTTTTACAATTGTAAACAACAAGAATAAATATGAACTAAAACATAATCATTCAAAATAAAGAAAATGTTTTAATAAACTTACATAAAAGAAAACTGAAAAAATAAACCAACCTGACAATGACGAACACAATTTGCCACCTTCACAATGAAATTATGTGAATAGATAAACATGTCATGGTGGTAATTTTTACCACTCTGAGACTTCAAATGATTGATATGAACAAAATGTGTGGGCGGCAAAATTTACTGCCCCTACATTTTGGAGTTTTCATAAAAAGAAATGCATTAGCGGCAGATTTCGCCGCTTCAGCATCAAACAAAAACAAAAATATGTATGGACAGGAAAATTTTTCCACCCTTACACTTCACTCAAAGACAAAAACATGTAACAGTGGCAAAATTTTCCGCTCATGCATGTTCTCAAAATTTCTCTAACTCCTCAAAATTGCAAAAACAAATTTGACAACTTACGCGAATTTCAAAAAATCCAAACGAGAGAATACTTGAGTAGATAATTAGGAGCAAGAAGACCACACATGAGGATGAGATGCTTAAACCTTGATTTAGGAGCTTAGAGTGTAGGCTATGAAATGGACAAGTTTCGTAGGGGTCGTCCTACAAAATGAGCACAACTAATTTTGAGGACAACACCTTTAAACATGATCAGTTAATTTACCTTATGCACTTAATTTATGTATGTTTCTTTTCAATCAATGCATAGGATAGAATAAATGAAACTTGAATGTATGTTCCAAATATGATATGAAATGACAGTTCAAATAAATACCTTTCTTTCTTGTTTTCAATTATGATCATTTGAATAATCAAATTGTCTTATAACTCTGAAACATAAAAAATAGTTAGATCAACTGTCTATCATTGACTGTTTGATTTCTTGACACTGAAATTCATTTGTCATGATGACTTGAAATCCCTGATTGGACTGTTGGATTATCATGACAACTAATCGCTATTTTTCTCTTGTCAAGACATCAAATATTCACTGAATTCAATAACTTGAAAGTTTTCTTTTACTATTTCTGAAACAACTGCAGATAGGTCTAACTAAATTTAGTGTAAACAAAATTTAGTAACATTTCTAGCGACCTCTCAGGGGTGTTTGCCTTCTAAACAACTTAGAACCAGTAGCCTTGCAATTCCATTGGGCACATGAGTCTTCTGCTCTAAACTTTGAAAAACTTTTTGTAACTCAAACTGATAGAAAAACTATAGCAGCAACAAAACTAAAACTAAAACTAAACTAGCTTGCTTAAGACAAAGCCATCAAAATGTACAAAAGCACTTCTTGGAAAACAAAACAATAACTGAAACTAAATGTGCAAAAGAACTTATTTACAGCATAAGGCTACTTCTCTAATAGCATAACTTGAGGTGAATCCCATTAACTAATTGGAAACACCTCACCATCTAACTTAGCAAGTTGGAATGCATTATGTTTCTTGCATCATGTAATGATGTATGGTCCATCCCACATAGCATCAAATTTTGTATGTTGACCAGGTCTACTCTTTAATTCATTCCATTTGAAAACCATATCTCCTTCTTTAAAGATTCTTGGGACTGCTCTTTTATCAAATGTCCTTTTCATTTGGTCCTAGTGTATTTCCAATGTTTTCAAGGCCTCTTTTCTGATTTCTTCAAGCTTTATCAGTTGTGCAAGCCTAGTCTCCATTAACTGTTCTTCAAGTAATTCCAGTTCTTTTATGTAACTCAAAGTTGGTAACTCAGCTGATATTGGTAGTTTGGCCTCTTTTCCATATGTAAGAACATAAGGTGAATTACCTATTGCTCTTTTAGGGGTAATCCTATCAGCCCATAAGGCTAATTTTAACTTGTCATGCCAAGACCTCTTATTTTCATCAACTATTTTCATTATGATTTTAATCAGATTTTTGTTAGTTGACTTAGCATGTCCATTACCTTGAGGGTAATAATTTGATGAAGTATTTAGAAATATGTTATTTTTGATAGACCAATTAGATACTCTTAATCCAATAAATGCTAAAGCATTATCTGAAATAATTGAGTCAAGAGTACAAAACCTGGACACTAGATCTTGATAGAAATTCAGGACTAATATTTCATTAGCTTCTTTTAAGGCAACTACTTCAATCCATTTGGTAAAATAATCAGTAGCAGTCAAAATCCACTTATGTCCCTGGTTGGAAGGTGGATTAATAGGACCAATGAAGTCTAATACCCACTTGCCAAATGGCTGCTCTACCTAGATTAGATGCAAGGGCATTGCTGCAAGTTTCTGTTTACCTGCAAAAACTAAACAATTTAAACATTTCTTTACCCATTCATGTGCATCCTTGAACATGTCAGGCCAATAGTAGCCAGCTCTCATAATTTTTAGAGATGTTGTTCTAGCTACAAAATGACCTCTAGAAGGTCCATCATGAAATTCTTCTAGAATCTTTTGGATCTGATCTGGCTATACACACCTTAGTAAAACACCATTAAAGTCTTTTTTGTATAAGATTCCATTAACCACAACATAAGGAATTGCCTGCAATATATAATATCTTCTTTTAGATCTATCCAAGCCTTGAGGACAATCACCAGTATGCAGATAATGGATCATATCATGCACCCAACATGTAGGAAAAATCTAGGATAGCAGATGCTTCATCATTATGTAGCACTGTCTCAACTTCTCCTTCAAGTTCCTTGATGTATTGTTCATGATCTGCAAGCTGTTCACACAATCCTTTGCCTCGGACCAGCTTGGTAACTTTAATTTGAATGTCATACTCCATAACCTTTGTTATCCACCCTGCTCTCTTATCACTCAAATCCTTACTAAGTAAGAATTCTTTCACTATAGGATGGGCAACCATTAACTAAATTCTATTATTTGAAAGCATATGTTTAAACTTCTTTAGGCTCCTGATAACAACCAATACATGTTTTTCAACAAAAGAATATCTTACCTCATAGTCATGCAGAATTTGGCTAAAAAATACCATAGGTTATTCCAGTCCTTCTTCATTCTATTGACAAAGCATAGCTGATATAGTATCCACACTGCCAAATGCATACAAAATGAAATCTTTGTCAAAATTTGGATTTATCAGTGTTGGTGCAGTAGCAAGTGCTTCTTTTATCTCTTCAAAGCTCTACTTGCCTTCTTTGGTCCAGCTGAAAGGAATATTCCTTTTCAACACTATTGTAAGAGGTTGTAAAAGTGCTGCTATGTTTGGAATAAACCTTCTTACAAAGTTAATTCTTCCTAGAAATCTTTGTAATCCTTTCTTATGTGCAGGAAGTGGTAATGCCACTATTGTAGTGATTCTTTCAGGATCAATTGATATTCCATCTTTCGACACTATGTGTCCTAAAAGTTTGCCTTCATGAACAGAAAAAATACTCTTTTTTGGGTTGAGTGAAACCCCAAACTCTCTACATCTTTCAAAAATTTGTCTTAAATGATGAAAATGATCTTCATCCTTCTTAGAAAAAATAGTCACATCATCTAAGTATACAAGTACAAACTTATTAATTAGGCCTTGAAAGGCCATATCCATTGCTCTTTGAAATGTTGCACCTACATTTGATAAGCCAAAAGGCATCTTTATGTATGCTAGTGTGCCCCATTTAGTGGTAAAAGTTGTCTTGTACTGATCTTCTTCTTTTACTAGAATTTGGTTATAACCTAAATAACCATCCAACAAAGAGAATCTTTCTGATCCAAAAACAACCTGCAATATCTATTCCATGGATGGTAAAGGATAATGATCTTTTAAAGATGATATGTTTAAATCATAGAAATCAACACATAATCTGATTTCCCCATTCTTTTTCCTAACAGGAACCAAGTTAGAAACCCATGAAGTATGTTTGATAGGAAAGATAATATTACCTTCAATCATTTTATTCAATTCTATTTTCATGAGCACTTCTAGCTTAGGATTTAGTGGTCTTTGCTTCTGTCTAACAGGTTTTGCCTTAGGTTCAAGCTTAATTGTATGCTGAGCCAACTCTGGGTTGAAACCTTTTAGATATCCATATTCCCATGCAAATATATCACTAAATTCCTAGCAAAGATGAATAAATGCTTGTTGTTCTTCTTTTGTACATATCTTTCCAAGCTTGAGTAACTTATCTTTAAAGATCTCAATAGGTTCATAGTGTTCCTGTTTCACTAACAAGCTGGCCTTGTCCTTTCTTACTCGATCATTAGTATTAAAGATTGATTCTAAGGTCACTAAGCCCTTAGGTAGCTTGTTTGATCTTCATTGTAGTATTTGATCATCATATTGCTGCAAAATTTTTTGTTGATTGCCTGCAAAAAATTCAGACTCTTCCATCAAGAAATTTACAATTTGTTCATCACTATCAATACCTGTCAGCTGGTATTATTATCTAGAACTAATGGTCTAACAACCACTTTAACATATAAAGGAGAATGGATATTCTTCATTTCTACAGTAATATCATATTCAGCTCCTATGGCAACTAGTTTGTCAGCCTATTTATTATCAATTCTAGGTACAGATATCATATTAAATGCATCAAATTTTTCTATCATGTCCCAAAGTCTGTGTTTATACAATTTTAGCAAATCATTCTTTGTAGCAGCAAGATTTCTGACTTGTTTAACAACTAATTCACTGTCTCCAAAGACTTTTAGGCATTTAATATTTCTTTTCTTGGTGCATTCTAGTCCATGAACTAGAGCTTCATACTCAGCTGAGTTATTAGAACAGCTGAAAGCAAATTTGAAAGATGACTAATATTTCTCACCTGTGGGGGAAACTAAAACAACTCCTCCACTAGCACCAATCCTACTTCTAGAACCATCAAAATAAAGTTCCCAAACATCATTTTCAACCTCTTTTACTTGTTGATTTTCTCCTTTAAGTAGATTTAGAATGATTGCATTTTTCTCCTAGATCATATACACACCAAGGCCTATCTCATCCATCTACTCAAATGGATCTATTTCATGGTTCTCTGCTACCCACTAGTCTAAAACAAGATAAGGAATTCCCTCTAAAAGTGTACTCAGGTCTTGAATAGGAATCAGATCTTCTTGATCAAAAATGGAAAGGTTGGCATTTATTGGACTAGGTGTATAAGGTTCAAGGTGATCTTTGGATAATGGCTTAGATTTGATTGTAACCTTGGTTCCATATCTAGTTATAAAGAAAAAATGTGTCCAATCAGAAGACAAATATCCCCCTAATCTTGCTGTAAAATATCTAGATAAACAGATGGAAAAAGTAGGTGGCAAATCAATGACATATATATCTTGATGTATGACAAGATTTAGACATGCATGCAAAGTAAGATCTAATTTTTTAAACATTCCAACTATATTGACTTCAGTTCCATCCCTTTGCACAACTCCTCTAACAATAGGTTCATACTTCAGGCCAAGTTTATCAGCTAGCTGTTTTGGCATAACTGAGCTGCTAGCTCCTAAGTCTATCATGCAATTGTGTACTAAATGACCACCAACAATCAAAGTGACATAAAATGGTGGTGGTTTTCTTACTAGTTTGGTCTATTCTATTCTTTTTTCTACCTCATTTGTAAGCATAACTTCAGTTTGATCTACTTTTTGAACTTCATTTGGCAAAGACAACTGTGCTAAAACATCTTGCAATAAATCTTTCTATCCTAGAATTTGTAAAGCATCTAAAATGGACATGCTAACTATTGCTTTCTTCATATGATCCAAAATATTAAAAACATGACCATTAACCTTTTGTTGTATTTTGGGGACAACAACTTCTAGTTGGTCTTTACTTTGTTGTTTATGAGCTTCAAGCTATCTTTTTTCAACTGTTGGCTGTCCTCTTAACAAAATATGCATATATTGAGATGTAGAAGCTTGATTCTACCTTTGTTGACTTATAGAAACTATACTTTTACCTTTATCAGCTTGTTGTTGTACATTTCTAGCTTGTTTATTGATATCAGCTTGCTGATTTACATTTCCATCTTGTTGTTGTAAGTCAACAACCCTCTTTTTTGATCTTGTATTTGTTGCAACATTAGTAAAAGCCTGCTTTTGGCTTGGTAATTAATTCACACCACAAAATTCATTAGCCTACCAATTCATCAAAGCTACATCAGGATTAACATGTTGAGTCTGATTACCGAGCTAGTTATTCACATCACTTGCTGAATTTTCAGCAGCATCATTGTTATTCTGTACCATTAAAGCTGGACTTACTATTCCATTTGGGCAAGTAGCCTAGTTATGAGGCTAATTACATGGGTATGACCATGCATAATCCTGAATCATATTATTTTGCCTAGGTATAAGCTCCTTTGATGAGCTAACAACATTTGGATTGTACTACTGATTTGGCATATTATTGTAGTTCTTTCTTTGGCCCTAGTAATCTATCTGATAAGGAGGCCTACTTGCTTGATATGGGGCTTGGCATGGTCTATTATTATGATTTTCTTAAACTTTGAGGCTTACTAAGTCATTACTCACAATTTGCAATAACCTTTCTATATTTTGCTGGTTGTTTTTCATTTCTTGTTGGCTACCCTTGAGCTCTTATATCTCAGAATGGATTGGATCAGTTTTGTTTTGAACAGCTATTTGATATCCAAAAGCTGGGATAGCAGGTATAGATGCAATAGGAGGTATTGATAATGGCATTGAAGGTTGAATATCAGGAAATATTGGCATAGGAGGCCTTGGTGCTATTTTACCAACCTGTATTAAACTATTTTCTTCCCTTATTGCAATATCAAAAGCAGCTAGTAAAGTGACCCCACCCATTGATTGTATCATGACAGCAATATCACTATTTAATGCCCTCAAATAATACAAACAAGCATGTTTAGGAGATGGTTTTACTATTTCTAGAATTCTATTCCATGTTCTTTGAAATCTAAAGTTAAAATTTGACATTTGCTCAACTAATCATAAATGATCAGATTTATCCTGAAATTGTCTATTCAAAGCATCACCTAATTCATCCCAAGATGTAATTGAATTGACTCTTAAGCCTCTAAAACATTGAAGAGCTTTACCTTTGAAAGATGTTGTTAATAGCCTGATTGCTACATTCTCTTTTGTGATATGGTGAACAGAACACAATGATGCTACATCTCTGATGTGTTCTATTGGTGTGGTTCCATCCTCACTATTGAAACTAGGTGGACTTTTCAATGTAGCCACTAGTATATCATCATGTTGTCTTAGATTTAATGGGTTGCCCCCATTAAAGGTAACAAAAGGATGATTCCTTAGTAGTATTGGTGGTCAATTTCCTCCACCTCCTCCTCCTCCAGGTGCTCCTCCAGGAGCTGCTCTAGCTGCTGTAGACATTTGAATAACTGGTGTTTATATTGGTACTTAGATTGGTACTAGTACCTCTTGTAACACAAGTTCCTCTTCCTCAAGCTCTAAAAGAACAAGTTCCTCTTGGAAAATAGGAATCTGCTCTCTTGGGCTTGCTGGTGGAGAACTATGAAATTCTAATGATGAACTTGCAAATAATGGATTCTGGTGAGAAGCAAACTCTGGATGTGTTCTTGGCAGATCTGAAACAACCATTACATCTGCTGATTTGATTACTTAATCTACTTTTACTCTCCTCTTTGGTGGAGATAACTAAATATGCTTCTTCTTGGGATCTTTATTTGACCTTGTTTGATACTTTTCATAAGCTACAAGATCTGATCTATAAAACCAAAGAATTAGAGTCACCAAGTACTTGAAAATAAACCTCTAAAAGGCTAAAAATTTTGTTGTTCATACCAAAACAACAGAAATAATAAGTTCTTATTGAACTAAAAATTAGTTCAAAGTCCCACCGTGTGTACCAAAAACTGTTGTCGATGAGGATTGTACCCTTATGCAAAGTTGTGAAACTCTACAATCCTTCGAAACATGGGGACAAACTTAGGCTGTGGGTGACCTATATTGAGTTTGAACCTCCAGATTATGGGTTGGTTCCCTTTAAATGTTTGATTTGAAACTATGATTTTTGATTTGGAAAAGGGTAAGAAGGAATCTCTAAGGTAATAAAACTGTAAAATTTTGGTGATGCACCTAGTAATGATGGAAAAATTACAAATCTGATTCACAATAGACTTCAGAAATCTTACCCACATAATCCACTTTTGACACAATAATCACATAAATGTTTCTAAGGAAGGCTAGAAAAGCTATTCTTTATGAAGGAAAAGGATTCTTCACAACATGAAAGAAAGGATTTCAGTAACACAACCTAAGACCTATGATATCAATATACTTAACACTTGCAAGTAAGAATGAGACAATAATTTTAAAGGTTTTGATATTTAAATACAATAAAATTTCATCAAATCATTCATACAAGTAGCATTAATGGAAAGACAAACACTTGATTTCAAGGAAAAATAAAGGAAAATATTGCATTAGTAACAAGGAAAATGGAACCTGTAACCTATTGTGATCTCTATAAAATCTATAATCAATGAGTTACAAAACCTCTTTCTCTCTCAAAGTGTAAAGAGCAAAAAGGCAAGAACTAGCAAAAACTAAGTTTTACTTTACAATATATAGGTTGCTCTCTCTAAGAGGCATGAAAAATAGAACTGTAGCTAACTGCCTCTAAAAATAAGTCCTCCAAAGTGATCTACGAGAAAACCAAGAAATACCTAAAAATAATGGTCTAAACTGTCACAAATTGAGCAAAAATAGCTCCAAGTTGATCTTCTCCATATGTTTGACCAAGAAGTTGACCAAAACTCCACAAATTGCTCCTCAAATCATGCAAAAAGTCTCTAAATGACCTCAGTTAACTCAATTCATCTATTTTGCATGATTTTGCATTGCAAAATTGATGTGAGTGAATAATAAAGTAATTAGGATAATTACTTTACTATTAGTTACAATTTGCATTATTTTATGATTTTACAACTTGTGAAAAATATTAAAGTAATTTGTAAAATATTACTTTATTATTCACTTACATTGATATAGTTGTAAAACATGCATGATGGATGAAAATAAAATAAATACCTTATCACTCCAAATACACTTGCCTAATTTGCATGATTTGAGTAAAAAATAGGACTTTAAGAGAAAACAAAAATCCCTTATATCTCCATGCAAGAAAAACCCCTAGTTTCACTTCACATGCATTAACGCAAAAATAATACACTCTGCCTTATGTCTCCATGCCTTGTAAGAATACCACTTGTCTTTTCATACATACCACCATTTTTACCTTATCCACTTCATGCAAATATACTCTTCTTACCATATAATTTCCATCATCCAAAAATATAACCTTATCCATAAGACTATGTCACCTTGCTCTTATCTTGTCCTCTTATGATTTTTTACCTTTGACTTTTGATTATAAGGCATGAAAAGTTCCTGACCATATTCGGTCACCATGCATTATAAAGAGGAATCTCTGACTTTTGATTGTTTGCAAAAAGGCAAAGGTATACACTTCGACTATGCATGAGCTTCTTAAGAGGCAAATTCAACCATACCATAGTCAACCACAAGGGAATAAAGGTCTTTGAAAAACACATAAGGCATAAGCCTTATCTCCTCATGATATCGACAATTGACATTAAAAAATAATCAAATGGAAATAAAAACACCTGTCGGCCCCTCCAAATAATGATATCTAGGGGATCTCAATGTTTGAAGTCTTGACCATGATTGCATTTGGATAAGGTAATGATTTTGTATTTGTTAAGTCAAAAAACAAAAGAGAAAAGAAGGTTCTATCAAACAAAACATGAGAACCTTAAAAGATATCCTCATTTTTCATTTGGCATTTCACTCTTTTTGTTTTCGACTCTACAACTTTTCACCTTGGCCGACCTAGGGTTTGAGACTCTGGTTTCTCCTTCATTTTCTTGGCTTCAATTGGTTGAATCTTGGCATTTCTTTGCAAAAAGAAGGTAGGAACATAGTGAGCATGATTTTTGAGGCTTCTTTAGCATTTTCACTTCTTTATTATGTAGTTTTATTCCATCAAATGGTCCCAGCCATGATTCTGTGCATTTCTTACAACCTCTTAACAATCTTTATTTTCTTTTGTGTCTTTATCTTTTGCTATTGTGACAAAAAGAAACCCTAAAAAATGAGGCCACAGCCATGCTTCTTCTCCCTCTACAAATACTAAAGGTGAGCTTCTTTCCTGGCATAATTTATTTTTACTATGAGTAAAGAAGATATGTGTCTCTGATATGAATGAAATGGGTATCTTTTTGCCTCGCAGAAAATGATATATCTATTGTAGTTGTGGCTGTATGTACATTATTTTTACCCTCCTTTAACTGTAGGTGCAAAAAACTTTGAGGGTTTCTAAAATATGGAACAAGGGTTTTAATAATTTTCTCTTATACATAGGCCTTATTTACCACAGCCATACTCCTTGTTGTGCTCTCTCTCTTTTGCAAATGAAAATGGCACAAGGGTTTGAAAATTTTTTGTGATGGGTTTGTAATTTTTTCACAAAAAAGACTTTTCCTAGGCTCAGCTATCTCTGTAGATGCATTGCATCACTTTCTTTTGACTATAAATGCAAAATAGAATGAGGGTTTCAAAAATTTCTGACAAGGGTTTTGTTCTTTTCTTTACATACAAAGCCTTCATTCTGTCATGGCCATAACATATATATGAATTCTCTTTCATTTTTTCACTGTGAATGTAAGAAAGACACTAGGGTTTGAAAAGCTCTGAGATATATTTGTTCCTTCTACACAAAAAATGTCTTCTTCAAGAATGGCTAAGGTATTACATTTATTTCTGTAACTCCTCTCTCCACTGTATGTGAAAAAATGAAACGAAGGTTTCAAACTTTTTTTTTTTTACAAGGGTTTTATTATTTTCTCACACAGGAACCCTTATTTTGGCACAAACATGACATCTCTCTTTTCTGTATACATTTTCCTTCCTTTCTGCAAATAGAAGCCTTTTTAGGCACAGTCATGGTACTCTCTTTGGACGTGTATACTTTCTTTTAATTGTCCTCTCGTATGTAACACAAGACCATGAAATAAATGGCTCCATAAAACATCATACATGTTTGACAGATCTGTAAAAAATGAGTTTCTTTTCTTCAGTTTAACTTGATCATTCCTTATGTTTTGTAACTATATGGCTTCTTTGTAGCATAGCTATATAGCTGTAGCTTTTAATGACATCTAATTTTTAAAGTAGTAGAACAATATCTTCTTATTTTGAAGTTGAAACTATATTCCTCTTTGCTTTGTTTTCTGTGTATCATTACATAGCATAAACCTGATATCAAGTATTCTTCTTTATGGTAGTCACCTGTCCTCAAACAAAAACATGAATATTTATTCAAATCTGTCTATATCAGTATAGAATGGTTTGAACCTACATTTCATCTCTTTTCCTATAGCATTTTCTTGTTCTTTTCTTGTGATTGTCACTCTTAGATTATGCATTTTATCGGATTTGTCTTCAATTGTAGCTCCAAGGCCTCATATGATAAAAGGTTTAACATTTTAAAGGAATACTTTTATTTCTCTTATCTCACCTATAGCTTGACACTTTGATCTTCTGTATGCTATCATATCATTCATAGCACTTAATCATATGAAATGAATCTGATATTTTGTACCTTTCTCTGCATTTGATGTCTTTTGTAGTTGTATATCTCTCTTTCCTGAACATTGCTTACTGTAGCTCTTTATGAAGTTATCTTTCCATGATTTTGATGTATTATCCTCCATTTCTTTATGACTCTCATAGTCAAATGATGCATAGACCTTCTGTAACTCCAAGGTATCAAATGATACAAGGTTTTAACATTTTAAAGGAATACTTCTATTTCTCTTATCTCACCTATAACTTGACATTTGATCTCCTTACTTGTCTCTTTCACTTGATTATCTGATTTTATTATTTGACCCCAGATCATTGAATGCATAACTATTCACACTAATCTACAGCTATTCATTATGTATATAACTCTCAATCATGAATGGCCTATGTACCAAGAATATCGACAAATTAATGTCATGCCTATATTTGTGAGTTATGTTTCATTATGATCAACTATAGATAGGGATTAACCTGATATTGTCTTTGCAAATTGATACTCTGCTTGATCACAAGTCTATCCTCCCTTGCATTTGCATGCTTTTATGATATCTCAAGTCTGATTTTATGAAGTTTGACCTATTTAGATGACTGTGGCATGAAATATGACACTAGTAAGGTATTTCAATGATAGTAAAAATAAAGATAAAGTACATTTTCATAGCTGCATTTCTGTATTCTATAATCTGTCAACTTGACTCAAGCACTTTGAATATGTCTGATCTGATTTAATCAACTATTATCAAAGTGAACATAGTTTATAGAAGCAACTGCTCCTTTTCATGATCATGATGACACACTTTTCTGTAAGTTGATCTTTATGATCCATGATATATCTTTGAATGATGCATGCTATCTTTTATTTTGATATCCTTTTCAAATGAATAGAAAAAGGAAAAACATGCTGGGCTCAACCCTTGTGGGAGCCACATTTTCTCCACATGTTTTAATGTCTTCAAATCAGCAGCATTACTTTTCCTATACCTGCACAATGAAGAAACAAGTTAGCATAAAAACATACCTTATGGAGTTGATTGATCTTCTTCACGATGTTATGATTTATAACACATGTCTGATTTGACTCTTTCATATGAAATGCATGATGTGACAAGTTGATATGTCTGTTTGATAAAAGTATATGATAGTGTTAAATATCTAGAGCTCTAACAGGATTTTCCCCAGATGTTTGCAGGTTCACTTGATACAATTGGAGCTGAAGATGAAGATATGAGATCAACCATCAACAAAGGACATCAACCTTGCTTTTAGGCAATGATGGATATTTAATAATATCATATATTCTTTCGCATTTCTTTTATCATCAGATCTATAGCTTTCAGATGTCTACATTGCTCAGTTTAGTCACTCCCACGGCTTGTGTGGGACACATTTAAACACTTCCTTTAAACATGATCAATTAATTTACCTTATGCACTTGGTTTATGTATGTTTCTTTTCAATCAATGCATAGGATAGAATAACTGAAACTTGAATGTATGTTCGAAATATGATATGAAATGACAGTTCAAATGAATACCTTTCTTTCTTGTTTTCAATTATGATCATTTGAATAATCAAATTGTCTTATAACTCTGAAGATAAAAAACATTTAGATCAACTGTCTATCATTGACTGTTTGATTTCTTGATATTGAAATTCATTTGTCATGATGACTTGACAGCCCTGATTGGACTGTTGGATTATCATGACAACTGATTGTAGGAGTTCAGGACAACACTGAGAGGGGGGGTGAATCAGTGTTGTGTAAATTTTCAAACCTTTTTGCAAACTTTAACTTTCAAGACACACAGAGAGAAAGATATCATTGATTTGTCAAACACATAAGCACATGACTGAGAATGAAGAAAGAGAACAAAAACCTCTTGAGCAAAGTATTAACAACACACATATAGATAAAAGCAATATGAGACATAACACAAATTTGCACTAGTGGAAAACCCTCCTAGGGTAGAAAAACCACTCCAAAACTACCTCACTGGCTTAACCTTGAAAATATCTTTACAAGCCTCACTGGCTGATGTAAGTGTCTCACTGACAAATGGTCTTACTGACCTACAAGCCTCACTGGCATTTCTCAATCAATCAGAAACAAAAATCTCATGTACAAGAATTGATTGTTGCTCAATTTGATTTGCACCATTCGAATCAACTCATCTGTAACATACATTCCATCATTCCAATCCTCTGATATCTTATCCTTGAATCATCTAATTCACCTGATCAGGAAATATATCTTGTTCATTACAAATTGGTTTTTCACATTTTATACATTCATCTGTATTTTCCTTTTTAACAGAATTTTTCATAAAATTGTCTTCATCATTGATCTGCAACCCTGCATGATGAACCACACAATCACCTATATAAAAATGCTTTCAACACTGCCTCATCTATCCTTACCCAAAAACTCCCAATTTCAATGCACCTGAAAAACCATTATATGTAAATTTAATGTCTTTTCACCTTTCATCTTCTGTATGTGTCATCTCTATCAAATAATGAAGTTGTACCAATGTGACCCTTCATATTCTATGATCTAAAGAAAAAGATTTATGTTTGAGACCTTTTAATATCCTTTTCTTCAACTCCCCTACAAATAAAACTCTTTATCTCCACAAATCCTTTTCTTCTTCTCTACAAAAAAAACATATTCTGTGATTACAAAAATAGTCTTCAATAAAAATTTATCTTCATCAAACCTTTCATCTCCTTCTCACAAATTTTGTTCATCTTCTGTGCAAAAATGATCCTTCATATTCCATTTCAACAAGACTCTTCAATCTGCAAAATGATTCTTCATATTGTACAAAAAGACTTAAAGAAAATTCACCAATTTATCTTTTTATTTTGCAAATACAATTCAAAAATCTTCGAATATTAGTCTTTATACTTTCTCCTTTTAAAAAGAAAGAAAAAGAACTCCACAAGAAAATTGCCCTTTTTACAAACACTAAAAAATCTCTTTAAAAGACCATTATCATCTCCATATGAAAATAGAAAATTTCTAATTATAAAGCACTCCATGCTTTATACTTAATATGCTACTCCTTAAGGCATAAATCATGTCTTTTGCATTTTCTGCTTTATAAAATAAAGCTTTTCACCGAAGAGAAGACTTTTCCTTTTGAAAGGAAACTTTCTAAAAAACACATTTCATAGCATTCGAAAGAAAAATGTTCATAGGAATGTCAAAATAAATTAGGCAGGAGTCGG
Organism: Cunninghamia lanceolata; assembly: GCA_027924645.1. NCBI lineage: Eukaryota > Viridiplantae > Streptophyta > Pinopsida > Cupressales > Cupressaceae > Cunninghamia > Cunninghamia lanceolata. The sequence continues at coordinate 20,338,096 of BSBN01000254.1, forward strand.
GCTTGAGTTTTAAATTAGAGCCATTGGATCATGTCTTCGCGGCTTTTGTAATTTTAAACTTAACCTTAGATTTAGGTTTTGTCGCCCGAATGCTCGTTGGAGGACCGAAGCTATAGGTTAAACATGTAAAAGGAGGCCGATTTCCATACGATGCCAAACCCTTTATTCTACCACTTAAGTGGCCCGTGACCTATTCAAAAGGTCAATGTAAAATTAAAACAAAAAGAGCACTTTACATGTGATGGGCAGAATATGTAGTGTGACAAAGACTTTAGGGACTTAGGAACCAACTTAGGAAGATCAAATCTTTAGGAGGTTTTAAATTCTATCAAATATTCCTGAGCACCTTTACCACCACAAATAAACAAGCACTCCAATTGACATTTGATATATAATATGAAACAACATGTATTAATAACAACACCATCTTGTCATCCACTCATGATGATGAACTCTACAAAAACCTACTGAAGTCACTGATGCAAGCAAATGAACCACATCTGACCATAATTAGCATTCTGCCACTGACATTGAACTAGTATGATTATGAAGAGATTAAAGTGGTCTGACTTTAGACAATCAAGGACTCATGCGTTGATAATATAAATGAAGATCTTGAAGGCAACATATACTAATACACTGATCTCAATGTAAGACAATTCTCATCACATTTTATCAACATGAAGAAGTCCTGAAGACACTTAAGTATAAAGCATTACATTCCTCAACATAATGTTCTCCAATGAAGAATATACAATCTCTCACTGATATCAAACAATTCCTGATTTCATCAAAATGATGATGACCTTTTCTCACAAGCATTATCAACATGCAATGTCATAAATAAATACATTATGTTTTGACCCTTGGAGAAGCATGAACACACCTATGAAGCATCAATCTCTTGCACTTACCTCCTATAAGACCTTTTTGACATCAATGACAATCTGACACCATCACTGATCACTATTTTCCTCTTGTCAAGACATTAAATATTCACTGAATTCAATAACTTGAAAGTTTTCTTTTACTCTTTCTAAAACAACTGCAAATAGGTCTAACTTAATTTAGGGTGAACAAAATTGAGTAACAGCTAGTCTGAAAGCTCTGGCTCTTGTAAAATAATTTGAGGAATGACTGCCTCCTCAAACTACTCAAACTCCTCATGATCTACCTCATTAAGAGGAGTTGATCCACTATCTATATTTGAACAAAAAACGTCAATCTCATCCCTGATAAGAGCCTCCTCCAAGTCCTCTGCACTCTTCAATAAAGGACTACACATATGCTCTTCCCTATGAGATGAGATCTCGTTGTCATATTTGGCCTCAACCTGCAACGACCTACTACCACTCTCAAAATCTTCATGTTGTTCTAGAACTATAGCTAATGTTGGCATTTACATGCCATCTTTATCTTCATATAACTAGGCAATTCATGAAACAAAGGGGCATCATCAATCTTTTCTTGAGAAATCTATGTAACAACTTCATCCCTAATGCCCCCATTGTTTGACTGTAACTCCACAAGATTCTGTTGTTTGGGTTGTCTTTGTAATTGGACCTTTTCACCATGCTCCCTTTGCATTTTTATTTCATTCCTCTTGTTCAAAGCATGGGAAAACTCTTTAAATGAGTCAAAATATAAAGGACTCAACTCTGCCTCTAAATCAATAACAACCCTAATGTGCTCAAAGTACTACTGCTCTATCAAACTGGGCTTAACTTCATCTTGCAACAGGTCTGCATTTTTTAGTTTTAATGGTGCACAAGGTTTCATTATTTGTAGGAGGATCTTCCCTAATTGTAGGTATCTCCCTCCTTAGCTCATCCTTCCAATTAGCCTAGTAGACAATAGGTCCACCCTTGAAAATTGAAATAGTATCAGGGAAAGAGGCCTGAATATTTTCTTGAATTTCTTGTAGAAAAAATGTTCCCAGGGAATGATAGACTAGGTTTGCACAGGAACAGGGTCTTGTGGAGGGAGAGAGCCTCTAAGAATTTAGGATTTATGAAGTTGAGGATTCCCTGCTACATGTTGAAATTGTGCAGAAGGGAGAGGTTTCCTGAAGCTAGGAGAGGAAGAAACTGATTGGGCCATTTGCCTCATCTGTTGTTCTTGAGCCGCAATCCTCATAGCAAGGTTTTCTTGAGAAGCCCTTTATCACATCTCCTACTGTTGGGCATGCTCTATCATTTCCTAAAACTCATCCCACTCCCTCTATAGGTCCATCATCACCTCATTCAGATCACTAATATTTTTTATGTTAAGGCTATAGTTTTGGTAAGGCTGACTATACTCCCATTTCCTTTTCTTATCATCCAAAAGTCTATTAAGCTCTAGGAACATGCCCGTGAGATCTTTGAACGCATCGGTATTCACATAGTCAACATCTGGGAACTAATTAGAAGGGTAGTTGCACTGGTTAGGATTAGAATAGTCTTCTTGGGGTTGATAATAAGTATTATTAGGCTGCCAAGAAGACTAAGTAGGGGTAGGTGGGAGGTAAACGATGTAAGGACGCTGATATTTCCCTAAAGCAGAGCCATACAACACAAAAATAGAGGCATCTTGGGCCTGAAATTGTTGGTATGGAGGCATAAAATTTGTATTCTAGCTAGGTGGAGGGGAGTAACCATAAGTCCCATAAAAGCTTGACATTTTAAAGCATCAAAATGCTAGATAATCATAGAAAATGTATGAACAGAGAAAAACAGGTCTGTATCTAGAGAAAACTGGATACATACCAAGAAGAGTCACCAAGCGATGTGAGATTCTTCTGAAAGTAGGATAGACCAGGGGAACCACTAAAATCCTGATCCTTGGAGTTCTTTAAGTGCTTGAACTAGCTAGACCAATAGATTTGATTAGTAGAGTCGCCATGGTGTTGGAAAGATTGCTCTAAAAGGCAAGATACACAAAAGAGCACACCAAAACTCTTTAATGGATGATGAGGATCATCAAAGGTCCCACTAGGCATGCCAAAAACTATTGTCACTTGGATTTGCACCTTGTGTTGGAGACGTTTAATGGTCTTCAACAATCTAGTGAAATATTGAGATGACCTCTAGGTGTGGGACCCTGCAAGGAGGCCAAATCTCCAGAGAGAGGCTGGTTCCTTCGCTAAATGGGAGATTCAACTATTCCTAAGACTATACTTAATCTATCCATTGTTGATGAAAAGGGGAAGAGGGATGAAACTACAAAATAATTGGAGTGATACACCAAGTTTGAATTTAAAATCTTTCATAGAACTAAGAATGCACAAAATAAAGAGATACAACTGATCACTCACACACATCTAGCAAATTCTTAACAGGGGTAAAGAAAAGAACTAGGTTGAGAGGAATTAAACATTCACAGACAACTAGTTCTAAATTACATAGAGCTAAAATAGTAGAAAAGGTAAAAACATAGTGTGTATTTCAACAAAAGGCACAGTTACAGTAGAAGAGGGCTTTGTTTCGAATTCAGAAGAATAAAATGTATCCAACTATTTTCCAACCCTCATTACATCTTTTTTACATGCATATATAACAATTCATTACATTGACCTTAGTCATGTCATCAATAAATTCACCCCATGGGCCTGTCAGAAAATATCCCTGCAAAAGGAATGTTTGTCTACAAGAATTCAATGCAAAAAATCTCTTGGATCATAGAGTAGTTGGGAGATATTTTTCCTATTTTGGATCAGCCCTAAATTTAAATGTCACTTTTATGACTATTACTTAGGTCCTATGCCGACATCTCAAGTTTTAATTGCAAAATTCTTAGCGGGAATGTTTGTAGTTGCATATATAAGAATGTTTAGGGTTTCATTTGCAAACTAGAAGCTAATTAGAAGATGATTGTGAACTTTTGGCTAACTTGTGATTTTAGAGCATCCATGATATTCATTGTTGTAGAGCGGAGCATTGTTATTATGTTTGTGATTGCAAATTTAGCTTCATCTTCTCATGTGATTGAAGAGCCTTCGTTTATGTGAGATCTACACTTCTAAGGTGACATTTACTTGTGTTTGAATCATTTGTCAATTTGTTTTTGCCTCTATGCCACAGGGATACACACTCTTTATTTGACAATGATGTTTGGAAGACTTGAATGTCTCTTTGGGGCTTGACTGAGGCAAGCCTCTAAACACCACAACCCCAAACCACTCTCCTTGTAATTCTAGGTTATAGGTTTCGCATCTGGACAGAGTGGAGTTGCAGGGAACAGTAAGACAGTGTACAAATTCTGCATCCCTAAAGAAAAGGACTGCTTGGACACAGGTGTTAGTGGCAATGTTCTCTAGATCTTGAAACATAGAAACAATTTGGATAGTGATAATCAGCATCCAAAGAGCTTCTGACACCTTGAAAAACATCTGACATTGGACCAGGGCACTAGTGGAGATGTCCTCTACATCTTCCAGGATAGAAATGGAAAATATAGTGAATATTAGTGTCAGGAGGAGATCACAATTCTGCAAAGAAAATAGTACCTTGGATAGGGGCATTAGTGGTAGTGTCTCTAACTATTTTGCATTCTAAACTTTAAAAAATGGTCAGTTATTAATCTGTCTACTACCTTAGTCTGCAAGGATTTGTCATAATTCATCAATTTGCTTACTATTTTGCATAATTAGGGTTTCTTACATATTTGAGTATTACATTAAGGCATTAGTTAGCCATTTCTGAGTTTCCACATCGTTCCAAGTGACAACCCAACCTATTAGGTGAATTCTCTCTTAGTAGAGATTCAACTCGATTGATATGTCCTTGAATGTTTGTTGTGAAAGAAGGATCTAAACCCATCAAACCATCAAACCAAAATAAAACCCCATCCCCCTTTTCCTACTAAACATTTTTGTGAACCCATGTTTTTGAATTTTTGCACCTTGTTGAGTTTTGTGTGATAGATTTGCATTCGTTCATCTTATTGCATTTGAAAAATTACAAAAAAATTGAAAAATTTGAAAAAAAATTAGCATTTTAGGCTTGCATTTTGGCATAATTCGAATTAATTGGCATTTAATTTCATTTAATTTATATTATTTTCATTCGATCTGATTTAAATTACAGAAATTCATCATTAATAATTCATTTGCATTGCATTTTTCATGCTTAAATTGTTGAAAATTGTGTATTTTTCATATAACCTAGTTTTTGCATTAGCTAGGGTTTGTAGTTAAAATCTTGTTTCAAATTTTACTACTATTTTAAACACTCATTTAGGACTAATTTCTAATTGTAGTGTTGCGTCATAGTGTCCTCTTTGAAAAAATTCATGTCTGGGGTTTGAAAACCTTGCATTTTCACTAGATTTGGCCTTATCGTCTCTCTAGAATTACATCATAGCCATGTTGTGAAGGATATTATTGAATTATTGGGTTGATATTGAGCTTATTATTTTCTTCCCCTCTTGAAATTTTTCACAACACTTCTTTCGTTAGTAATTTGCATTGAAAAGGTGAAAAATCAAGCATTTTTAAGTCATATTCACACATAGTTTTGCATCAAAGGCATGTTGTGAAGGATATTGATGCATAATTGGATTGATATTATGCATATTACTTTCTACCCCTCATCAATTTCCTTACAACACCTTTTCTTTCACTCATTTGCATTGAAAAAAGTTAAAAAATTAAGCATTTTGCGTCATATTCATACATACTTTTGTACTTGTTTCTTGCATAAGTGTTGAAAATCTTTAAAATCTGATTTGGCATTCATTTGAAAACATATAAATGGCTTCCCAATACAACAATAATGCTAGGTTTTCTCCTAGGCCTTATTTGAAAAGAAGCGCCCCTGAACTTGAAATAACATTTACACCTCGTGACAAAGCAATGGTAGATATTGAAGGGCCTCTTTACATTACAGTGAACATAATGGAAAGACCCATGCATGGAACACTTATAGACCCTAATTGCATGACTAATGTGGTTATAGAAGATTTTCTTCTTAAACATGATTTGGCGCAAGATTCTTATGAACCGTCGGATTTGAGAATTAAAACACATAATGGAGCTTTGATGAATACATTTGGGAAGATAACCTTATTGGTCTCAGTATATGATAAAGTCATGGATTAGTTATTTGATGTTATCCCCTTAACTAACCTCTTCTATGTAAAACTAGGACATCCATGGCTTAAGGCTATGCATTTCATCCCCTCAACTATTAAAATATGCATAAAATTCCCTTTGCATGGAGAGATACATACTATCCACTGTAATTCATATCAATCTCTGCCTAAGGACAAGAACTTCACTCTTGATTAGTTTTGGTTGTGATCTAATAGAGATCCTAATCTGTGAAGAGACCAATCTTTCCTAGAATATAGATGATACAAAGTAAAACAACTAGCTAGAGTGGCCAAGCCTCCTTTACAAACAATAAGGGAAGAACAACATACATTCGAAGATCATCTTAGAGAAAAAGGAAAATGACAAAATGAAATAAGAATAAACTAAGATTTTTATGACTATGATGAAATAATTGGCATTATAGAAGTGGATAAGAAAAAGTTTCATAACTTGCCTCATCCATGGAGAGATGGTATCTATGCTGAGGTTTCTTCCCCGTCATCCTTACAAGGATCAGGAAGTATTCATCGACAACAAAACATTTCATCAAGACCAATGAGATTTGAACATGGTGCTTGCTCCTCTAATGTGCAAATTCCTATGGAAAAACATAACAATGCCTCTGAAGAGATAAACAATAAGACAAGAAGGAATAGACAAGAAAGATAAAGGAGGAAGAGAGGACAAGCTTTTGCCCAACGAAATGCAACTCAACAAGAAAACATTCAACCTAACTGTTGGTTATGATGTTAGTCACAAATAAGCATAGAATAAAAGTACACATTAACCTGTATTCATCTTGAAAGGTACTATAAATTTCATGATCCCAAGTCTCCGGTGATTAGGTCTTAATCGTCTAAAGTTACTCAGAGGTTAATGTGAGTTGCTGTTTCCATTTTGGGGCCTTACGTGAAAGTTCAACGTCATCATGACACTCCTGCAGGAATTCTTTATAGAGAAATCATATTATACAATTATTTGGTGAAAAGATGCAGAAATACTTCATTCTTTGCATGATATTTTCAATTGTGCATGCTTTGTATTCAAATATGCTAAATATTTGCAATTATCTATGAGATGTCTGCATATCTGTGTTATTTACTTAAGATCATCAACTATTTGCAATTATGAGGATGAAATGCCCTGAAATTTAAAAGAAATTGAAGAAATGCTTCTAATTAAAGTTGAACCTTTAGCTTTTGAACCACATGTATATTAGATACTATCATGAAGAGAAGAAAACCAAACCATATTTTCACTAGGACATTCCACAGCTAGATATAGTTGATGCTAACTTCAAAGGAATTTGTATGAAAACAACACATGTAAGTAGACATGCACTCCAAGGGACACAGCAGATCACCACATATGTCCAGAACTCATACACTGATTACTCAAGATTTACTATGAATTGTAATCAACATAGTCTTCTCATTCATTAAGCATGCAAAAATATAAATGTATACAAAAACTTTGAAATGAGCTCTGAATGTTTCAGCAGACGGATTTCAATTAAGTTTTGAATGTTTACAATAAGGCATTCCATCACCTTTTATAGAACAAGGTAAGGAAACCATTACAAAAAGATCCACAATCCTGATTAATCAATGCACATCTACGGTCATCATTTTCTTGACTTTGTCAATCTTTACAAAAATGGCACAAGTTGCCAGCTAGCAACTATCTAGATTACTTACGCTTATATCCCCTTTATGATGTGTCTTCATCATGCTCCTCACCTGATTCATGTGGATCATCATCATGTGCATCACTTCCTGAACTTTCGCTATCCTGATGATGATGACGCCACATATGGGGCTGCATGCTACTCCGGATCTGCTCATATGACTGCACGACTTGATCTATTCCTCCACCATCCTGAGTCTTTTCTTTGATGATGGCATGCTTATGTGCTTCATATTTATTTCTATTGCTATCTAGTTTGTCTTTCCTGTCCTGCAGTGTCTCATTGTATTTTTCCATCTTGACCTTGATCCTCATTATTTTATCTATAACTTCTTCTGTCAAGTGGACCAGTGGACCATCTGCCTCTGATTGGAAGTTGCTATGTAAAGCCTTGATGGCAGACTCTTCATCTTGATTTTCTATTTTTCCTTCTACTTTCCCTTCCAATGTTTCTAATATTTCTGCCTCAACAGCCATTAAATCATGCAACTTCATGCTGATATCTCTCAGCTTATTATTGCATCTCCTAAGCACCCCACATTCAAATTGAATGTCCTTATACCAGATGTCAATTAACAATGTGGTATTACTGTTTAATACATGTTTATTAATAAGCAGTTGAGAATTTATCCTCTTTATTTCTCCCAGGATGTTTAGGACTTTGTCCAATTTATAAGACCTTTTCCCTGTCTGCATTTGCAATTTATCTACTTTGGTCCTGGAGTCACTAAGAATGTTCCACCTCTGCAAGGAGGCCTTTATCATTTCCTCAGCATCATCCAATGTGGATGACATCCATTTTCTTATCACAGATGCCTCATGTTTCATAAGGACTAACTTATTTACCTCCTCTTGAGAAATAGCAGTCAATGGGACTGCATGTTCAGTTGTTGTATCATTAGGATTAATCGGCCTCCTTATATAGGCATGCAACTGAGCAATGTGCTCTTTGTGTTGCTTATTCTTTTCCTTCTCTCTTTTTACCTTTTGAATTAGAGAATCAATAATCTCTTTGCCCTCTTGACCTTCTTGGTCCTCATTGGCAAAACCCAGATCCACTGTGCTAATTTGGAATTCATCTAAAGTAATTTTACCTTTTTCTTTCTCCACCGCAGGTATTGCAATTTGTGCGGTCCTCCTCCCAGTTGCTAGATCTCTCTTGATGGCTGAAGTCATTCTGGCCTTCCTCCTAGGCTTCATTATATCCCCAGAGAACAAGGTGGAGACATCAAATTCCTGAATTTCAAATTCTTCCTCTATATTTACCTCTTTCGCCAACCACGGAGGCACCTGATCATGTTTTTCCACATCATCATGATGTTCACCCATGTCTCCCGTTTCTGTTAGCAGATGTGGTGGAGATGGTGATTTTCTCATTTCTTCTTCCTGATGCTCACTTTGTTGTTGATCCTGCGGCACATCCTCCTGTTGAGGGATTTCTTTCTCCGAAGGAGCATCCTCTTGGTGTGGGGAATCCTGTGGTGCATCTGTATGTTGATCATGATGATCATGATCCTTCTCCGTCATTACTTCATCTATTCTCAACTCTTCCCCTTGTTGAGGTTTATCATCCTCTTTTGTCTTTTCTGTTTCTCGTTGCATGTCCACCGTACTGGATATTGTGGATTCTGCCTGAGGTGTTGGCATTTGTTCTGCAGCCATTATTTGTTCTGGGCCTGCACTATCAACCTCTTGTGTTTTGGCAGCAGGATCCTCTATTGTTTTCTCCTATTCATCAGCCTTCGTTTCCTGAACCTCTACTATAGCAGGTTCCGCTGATGTATCATGTGGACTTTGTTGGCCTAATTCAGGAGTATGGCCTTCTGATTCTGCCATCTCTATTTCTTCTACTGGGTGCCTTTTGTCAGGTGATCCTGCTGGATGTACAGGACTTGCATCCTGTTTCTCTGTCAGGTCTACCACTATAGGACTTGTCACCTCTGCAATTAATGTTTCTAGCCCTATTTCCTGAGCTACCTGCTCTGGTCTCTTTTCTTGCTCTGCCTCCACTTGCTTCATCTCCTCAAGGATAGTTTGAACTAGTGTAGGATTGTGAGGGGTCATGCTTGTACCAGCAGCAAGTGTTTCCATCTTTTGTGTAGCTACTTCCTGTACAACCTCATCATCAGACAAGTTTATTGTCTCGTCTAGTGAGACATGCCCTGATTGCATCTGAGCAGTTTCTTTCATTTGTTCCTCTGCAAGTTTAGTTTTGAACTTGACGATGGTAGGAAGTGGAACATCATGCTAAAGTTCCTTAGGTACTTCACTACCTGCCCCTTGTAATAATGTTGGGAGTTGTCTTATTTCACCTCTCATAGAGGTTCTTTGTTTCTTAGGTGGGGTGGACACCAGCACCTGTGGAGCTTTTCTTTTCCTCCTTATTATCAATGGAGCCTCTTCTTTTTTAGGCTCTTCCTCCATGAGGATATCCTCTTTATCATGTTTCCTTGAGGACTGACCCTCTTCTATGGTCTCAGTGATTCCAGTCTCTGCTATCTTACTCTTCTTAGACTTTTCTTTCTTTGTCCTTGGAGGGGATGCTGATTCTGATCCAGATCCTGATGCTGCTACCTCCTCAGGTACAAATACTGCTCTTTCAATAATAACCCCTTTGGGTTCTTTATCTACCTTCCTGCCCCTTGGGGATCTTTTGCTCTATTGTTGTGGTGGAGGGAGTCTATCTCCCTTGATCTTCCTCTTCTCATTTAGGAAGTCGTCATATTCATCCCCAGGAATATCCTGTCCCTTCTTCTTGTTGTCCACTATAATGGCAACACCTTTCTTCTTCAATGCCTCTACCTGCTCATCAACCCAAGCTTGAGTTAGTTGTATGGTCCTAGCAATGAAGGGGTCCAAGGATAGATCTTCAGTATGGTGAGGTCAGGTGTAGAGATGGTATCATTATATATCTTCTTCTACTCATATTCATCTACAATTATCCTACCATCATCCTTCTTCAATTGTTGGGGGATGGAGATGCAATCAAAGGTTCTAATTTGGTTCAAAGTTAACCTTTGATACCTTCTTCTTCTTGCCTCTGCTTCATCCTCACAGCCGGCCCAAAAATCCTCTAGATGCCTCTGATGAATAGGCTTTCCTAATATTTTCTGCATTCTACCATAAGGATCATATGGTCTTGTTAGTGGAAAAGGCTGCAGATTCATTTTATTTAGAGTGACCATCACCTTCTTTATATTGTCTGAATAAGGGCACATATAGTAGCCAATGCTGACTGGAAACAAATTTGGTGGCAGCTTCTTGGCATCCTTGTACATTTTTATCATTGTGGAGCCCTGCCTGATGAACTCCATTAGTATCACTGCATCAGTGGGATACCTCGGCAGCATTAGAGGATGTCCCTCAAAACCTTCAATCCTTATGTAAGAGAAGGTGGCAAACTATATATACCAGGCCCCATGCCTGTAAACTATCTCTTGAGCCTCCATGCTCAATCTCTTTATTCTGTCCTCATCCATGGTCCTCACCAGATGCATGGAGAATGCATCATTGACCAGTTTGTAATCTTTGAGGTAATTGGCTCTTTGCAGCTGGGGATGATGATCCCAGATATACACAACATTTGTGCCTGTAATCTTTCCATTTGTAACTAAAGCATCAAAAGTGCCTTTATAAGCACAAGAATAAACAATGTATGATGACATATAAAATACACAATTTGAACCTCCTAGGTTCATCAGTTGCTCATGCAGAGCATCACTTATTATCTGGCCCCACAGGGGCTTGATATCTGAATATAGACACATCATTATTATTCCATACATCTAATCCCTGAAACTACCAGCATCAGGCTGGCCTGTTACTCTGTTCAGGAGTGCAATCATGTATTGGTATTCCTCATTGAAATCATATTTGAACAGGTGCACATGAAAGTTTGGCTACTACAGGATATGTGCTATTCTCAACCCACCATTGATACATGTTCTTCCTGGCTAATTTCTTGTTGGCTTCATATTCCTTTTCTGACTTCTTCAGGTCTACACTTTTGACCTTGCTACCCAGTGGCAATCCAAATGTCCGGGAGAGACCCTTGATGGATAGGTCTGCATATATCCTCCCATGTTTCATCACTTGGCTTGTCTCTGGGTTATAATTCCTGGCACATTCAATGATGAGCTCCAGAGATTCCATGGAGTATGGAAAACTGGCAGCATTCCACATTCCAGATATGAACACTGCATCTAGCACAGGACTTTTGTCATTCCCATCATTTAGCCTAGCTGACCAGGCTTCCAAATTGGTGCTCCCCTGATGGGTATCTGTAATTGCTCCGTATTTAAACAGGATGCCCCTCTAAGAAGAGAACATGGGCCTATTGAATTCTTAACCTTTTGTCAGCCATGAGTACCTATAATTAACAAAATCCTATCTCACAACGGGTATACACATGTATGCATATTGCAATTAACTTCATAAATCACTATGCCTACTGTATCTTTTCAACATTACTTAATCATATGGATGCATAAACCAGAACTTACATCATCATACTTGAATAAAAACAACATGATGAGGGTTACATTTACTTATTTGGTTATGCAGATTTCTCTTTTATACCAGTAGACTATTAACAACACTCTTAATTCAGTTGATGATCCCGCACTTCCTTCTGTCTGTGACCTCAAATCGTGCAACTATCGCCTGTATGAGGATATGGAAGATGGTGCTCTGTAAAACAATTTTATCACAAGGTAAATGTAAAAATGGTGGTTGAATTACCTTTTAACCTTGCAATTAGGGTAAATTTAGGGCAACTCTGACAAATTAGATTGTATTCATTGATTATCTGTGTGAAAATGCAGGATCTTGCTAGGTGTTTCATCAGGTTTCGGGGTCGGCGGGAACCACCTACCATGTCTGTACGCATTAAATGATAATGGTGGCAACAGGAGCGGGGGGATATCCATATGACAGGATATCATGAAGGCAGGATGATATTCACAAATATCGGGTTGAGTTTCAATGTCATCCTCCTCCACCAAATTGGAATAGTTATCGCGACAAGATTCGGGTGACAAAAGCACCTTTTGGTTATGTTTAGTACCTCAGGAGGATATTTCGATGTATCGAGTGATGTTTCAAATATGATGATGATGAGACAAACTTACATGTCTCTCTTTTGGAATATCAGGATGACGTCATCCTGATATTTGTTCTTTGTATCGGAAAGGCATCATGACGTCATCGTCATATTATGCGAACATGATCATGTTTAGAAAATATCCTGTCGAAATGTAAATGTGATGATGATGTCATCATCATGTTTGTTTCTTCGCTTATCAGATTTGGATGATGTCATCAGGATATTGGCTTAGGGTGATATTTTGCGGCAGGAGGATATTAAGAAATATTGGGTTACATTTGGAAATATGACGCTCGCGATATATAAGACTGTTTGACGGGAAAGATTTATTACCATTTAAAGTTGACGTCCGGATATCTGGACCGCATGACTTATCAGGTGATGTACCAAGATCAGGATGATCTTCGACAACATGACTGAGGTTATAAGAATATGATCCTCCTCTTGCGAATATCAGGTTTGACCAAAACTTTGACTGTTCATAACTTTCACATCCTGAGGAATATCAAGGTGATGTAAGAGGCAAACCTGCATGGAATTTAATGCTCTTTCCAAATATAAGGTCACAAAAATGAAATATGAACTTTGACAAACTGACCTCATGATGGTGACTTACCTCATCCTGACTCTACATGATGATGACTTACCTCGTCCTGACTCTACATGATGATGCACATAACTTACTTTTACCAAACCGCCAGAAAGCAAACAACACAAGCCAAGCCAAAAAGTTGGGTCCCTATTTTGCCAAGTCAAAATAGGGCGTGTTGTGTAACCACACAACAACTTGCCACCAAAGAAAACAAACAAATTCCAATGATTCAAGTGATGTGATCACATTCATCTATAGTATTCTAATTCCATCTAAGCATAGGCATCATGATCTTCTAAATGATAAATTTTCATCATGGTAACAATGCTAACAAAGGATCAGGTGTGTGCATATGATTAATTATCCTCATCTTGAAAGCAAGTTGAAAACATGAGTAACTGGTGTTAAACTACATAGTTGGGGATCATCCCTCATAGCCAACCTAGATAGAGCCTTGCTGCCAGCAGGCGTCTATAGCCCCAGCAAGGTTATCTATACAATCTCCCTAAGTAGAGCCCCACTGCCAGCAGGCGTCTATAGCCCCGGTAGAGTTACTTAGATGGCCTAATTTTATTTCTTTTCTGATTTTCTCTTTAAAATTTGTATCTGATATCATTATGTCAGCTCATTTGTACAAGGTATAGTCACTTGCAGCTTTAGGTTGGAGATTGTATTGGTAGCAAGGGAGTCCCTTTAGATTTTTCACTTAACACCTATACTTGTGTGTTCGACAAACCCAAGGCTGTTAGGTGTTTCATCGTGATTGATTCACTTTGACCAAGAAAAGGCACCCTGATGAATGGATATCACAAACCTGATCATGAATACTTCTTAGAATGAATCATAACCTATGTCTAAATGTGATCTCCTCACTTGAATCCTAACAATTCAGTTATTTTGTTTGGTGATGAAGTGCATCATCCTGACTTACCAGAACAAGGTCTCAACCAACAAAACAAAACAAGCAAAACAAACAAACTGTACAAACAACTATACAAATATACAATATGATACATATGACTGTCATGAAGTCATTTAGGCCTGGAAATAATGTTTGAGGAATTGTCCATTGACTGGCAATGGGACATCCTCACTTGTCAAGTTCTTAAGCCTATAAGTGCTGTCTCCTAGTATCTCAAAAATTTGGAAGGGACCTATCCATAATCTATCAAACTTACCATGGTCACCTTTCCTTTCATGGGCTTTATCCCACATCAAGACTAAATCAGATATCTTGAAAGCTTCAACTCTGGCTCTCTTGTCAAACCAGCGTTTGACAACAGCCTGATGTTTTGCAAATTGGTCAATTGCTTGACTCCTTTTTTCTTCCATGTGCATCAACTAAAGCAACCTTACTTCTTTCTTATTGTCTATGCCTAGGTATTCTTGGGCAAACTACAGAGTAGGAATTTGTAAGTTTACAGGGAGGATGGGATCCACCCCATATACTAGTTGGAAAGGTGAGTTTCCTAATGCAATTTTTATTCTAGTTCTGTCAACCCATAAGGCATAATTTAGAAATGAGTTCCATTCCCTAGGGTTCTTCTCTATTAATTTTCTTATGATACTCAGCAAATTTTTATTGGTGGATTCTGCTAATCCATTCCCTTGGGGATAATAGTTGGATGAAAACTTAAGTATAATCCCATGATCAAAGCCCAACTTAATAACTTGGTGGAAGTGAAAGCAGAACCATTATCACTTACCAAAGCATAAGGAGTTCCATACCTGGTGACAATGTTGCTCTCCAAAAATTTAATGACATCATCTGCAGTACAAGTTTTGCTGCTAACAGCCTCAATCCATGTAGTACAATAATCAGTAATTGTTAAGACATACCTATGGCCTGAAGAGGACGGAGGATTAATTGGTCCTATGAAGTCCATGCCCCACTGTGCAAATGGGTGCTCTTCCATCACTGGCTGCAAGGGTTGTGCAGCATACTTCTCTCTGTTGGCAGCAACCTGGCAAACATGACAACATTTAACATGATCAGCTGTGTCTTTAAAAATTGTAGGTTAGTAATATCCTGCTCTGAGGATTGCATGTGTTGTGGCCAAGGCTGATCCATGTGCCATTCCAAACTTGTCATGTAGTTCTGACAGGACTTTATTTGCTTCTGTCTTTTCTAAGCATCTCAGGTATATTCCTTCATAATTCTTCTTGAATAGGGTTCCTCCCTTCATCATATACTTTTGGGATCTTATTTTCAAGGCTCTTCTCTGTGAAGCTTGCATTCTTGATGGACATCTTCCAGTGATCAGGATGTGCCTGATATCCGAATACCACTCTTTATTGTCTTTCTCATTGATCACATATTGCTGACTAGTGATGTTTGGATCAATTTCAGATATCATTTGACTCAAAGCTTGTCCTCTTACCAGCTTCATTGGTGTAATTTCCATGTCATACTCTTGTAATATAGTAATCCATTTGGCTCTTTTCTCACCAGGTTCACTTTGCATCAGTAGCATCTTCACTGCTGCATCTGGTGCTACAGCAATCACTTTGCTTCTTAGTATGTAATGTCTGAATTTCTTTACTGCTCTGACTAATGCAAGTGCATGTCTCTCAACATCTACATATCTTAATTCAGCATCCCTGAAAGGAGAGCTCATGAAAGCAATTGGTTTCTCTTCTTTCTCTTCATTTCTTTGAGTTAACACTGCTGCAGAGGTATGTTCTGAAGAAAATGAATAGATGTAGAAATCTTTTGTGTAATCTGGACTGATAAGGACTAGAGCATCTAATATGGCTTTCTTTATATCTTCAAATGCAGCTTTGGCCTCTGATGCCCACTCAATTTGTGCATCTTTTTTCAACATAGCATTTAATGGTCTGACAATCTCAGCAAAGCCGGTGATGAACTTCCTCACAAAGTTTATCTTACCAAAGTAAGACTTGAGTTCCTTTTTGCCTCCTGAAAGTTGTAACTTCATAATAGACTCCACCCTGTTAGGATCAATGATAATTCCATCTTCTGTGATCAGGTGGCCTAGTAACTTTCCTGTTGTCACCCCAAATATGCACTTTTTGGGATTCAAAGATATTCTGTACTCTTTGCACTTCTTCAGTACACTTCTAAGATTAGCAACATGATTCCCCCTTTCCTTGGAGAATACTATCAAGTCATCCATGTAGATGACTATACATTTTCCTATTAAGCCTCTAAAGGCTATGTCCATTACTCGCTGGAATGTAGCTCTAGCATTTATGAGTCTGAAAGGCATACGTCTATATGCAAATATCCCCCACTTTGTGGTGAAGGCAGTTTTCAATCTGTCAATTTTATCAACCATCACTTGGTTGTATCCTAAAAAGCCATCCAGGAAGGACATCATTTTGGCTCCATTTACAATCTGCAGAACTTCATCTAATGAGGGTAAAGGCTAATTGTCTTTTTTGGATGCTCTGTTCGGATTCCTGAAATCTACACATAACCTGATGTCTCCATTCTTATTTCTAATTGGCATGAGATTTGCCACCCAAGTGGAGTGCCTCACAGGAAATATTATCCTGGCATTTAACAATTTCTTGACTTCTTCAAGAATTATTGGTTCAAGCAAAGCATTGACTGGCCTTTGCTTCTGTCTGAAAGGTTTAGCATCTGGCTTGAGAGGTATAGTATGAGTTATGACAGAGGTGTCATATGTCTTTAGCTCATCATAAGTCCATGCAATTACATGTATGTAATCCTTGAGTGCCTGAGTTATTCCTTCTAACTCTTCTGATGTGCAAACCTTACCTATCAATACATTTTTCTTGTCCTCATCCTGTCTAATATTCACTTGTGAATACTGACCTCCATCTACCTTGGGTAGATCCTTTTGTTTAAGCATACTATCCAAATTAAAGGCTCTTTCTAATTCAATCATACCTTTGGGGATCCTGTTGCTAGGCAACTCTAATATCTCATCTTCTTCCCAGACATGATCTTCCATACCATTCTCATCTATAATCTGAGCTTCAAATATGTCTCTGTTTGAGATGAAGTCCAGAATGTGCTGATCATCATCAAACACCTGGAGGTTAGTCACATTATCAGGTACTGAAGGTACTGACACCAGTTCTACTGAAAATCTCTTCAGACTAGATATAGATAGTGGTTCCAATGTACTGACAGCTTGGGTAAGTGCATCTACCCTATGGTTTTGTTCTCTTGGCACATGGGTGATATTAAAGGCGTCAAAGTCCTCAATCAGGTTCCACACACGATGTCTGTAATTGGATAGCGTTCTGTAGTTACATGAGTAGATTCCTCTTACTTGCCTCACAACTAGCTCTAAATCTTCGAAGACATGCAGAATCTTTACTTTCTTTTTATGAGCAAACAATATCTCGTGAATCAGAGCCTCATACTCTGTTACATTGTTAGTGCAGGAGAACTGTAATCTATAGGCTGCCAGATAGGATTTTCTTGATGGATCAATGAGATCAATTCCTACCCCAGTACCTTGCTTGGATTTGGATCCATCAAACCTTAAGATCCAGGGCTTATCTTCAGTAGGATGTTTAGCTGAACCTTCTTTTCCTTTTGCAGCTCTGGCTGCTGCTCCACCTGATATCCACTTTAACTTAGGGACGTCATCCTTCTCAAATTTCTTCTTTCCTTTCTTGTGTGAGCCTAATGGCTTTTCTATTTTCTCTTTCACTTCAGCAGGAGGATGATCTTCTAGATCTACAGCTGCATGCTTTTTCAAAATGTGTAAACATAGTGAGCAAGTTGTTTCTGAGTGAGGTGCCTCGTGCAACCTACACCAACTTTTAATTAAGACCTCCTGGGGAGATCTATGCTGTCATGTCATCTTCTCTATTTCTTTTACTAGAAATTCTTTGAACTTAGTCAGGTCACTACCTTTGTCTTCATCAGACAATTCATAATCTGGTTCCATAAAACAATCACTCCCAGGGGTGATCTTTTCTTTCATTTCATCATTCTTCTGATTAGAAACTAGAACTTCTGTTTTCAGGATATGATCGTCATCATGATCTGTCACTTCTTCTGTTCCTACAAAAGACAGATAAGGATTAGTATCATCGTCATCATCAGATGTAGCATTTACCTCAGAATATGATGATGATGCCTCACTGCATGTCTGCTCCAGCATCATCATATCTAAGCATGTTTCACAAGTCTTTTCTGAATGTGCTTCATCGTGTAATCTGCACCATCCATCAATCAAAATATCATTAGCAGGTATATTTAACAATTGACAATGCTTTACCTGATTAGATAGATGCATCTCAAAGTCTCTGAAGCGATCTATTTCGTTCTCATTATCAGGATTATTATCAAGTTCCACAACTGGCATGTCCTCCTGATGATCATCATCATGATGATGATGAAGATCAAGCATCAGAATCTCTTCTATTTTGACAGTCTGTGGCTTGATGCAGTAAACTCCAGGTTTTACGTCTACGTACATGATCTCATTTGTTTTGTTGTACTCAGTGATCATATGCTTCATTCTCGGCTCAGCATCAATCCTAATCTGATTAGGTATACCCTTCCATGGTAACCACATGTGACTGAAATCTATAGACATATATCTGTTAAGCGTTTTGGACCAATCTCGGCTAAGCAACATCCCATAAGTATTAGGTATGTCGACTACCTGAATGTCAATGTAATACTAGATCCTAGGATCAAATGCTAGTTGCATGTGGATATGAGTTAACTCTCCTACTACACTTACTTCTATTTTGTCCAGTTGAGTGACCTTCTTTAGAGATTTAGCAGGATGTAGTCCTAAAGCATTACATATTGACAAAGGTATAACATTCGTGGAGGCTCCTGAATCAACCAAACAGTTGTGCAGGTTCTTGCTGAACATTCTTATGGTGAGGAGGAACGGAGGTGACTCAGTTTTGTCCTTATACAAGGTCATGTGAGAGGTTTCTGCAGCTTGGATTGTAGCTGACACTTTAGGCTTGACAGTATTATCCCTAGCAGCATGATCTTTGCCACTGGATTGACTTGAAAGATGGCCGTCCTCTTTAGGAGTAGGATCATCTAGTGACTTCATGAATGCTTTTTTGATAGCAGGAGTTTTCAGTAACTCAGACAGGGACAGGCTGATCTTAATTTTCTTCATTTCATCAGTGAGATAATTGACCAACTTGTTGGATTCATGAGGTGCATTTACAACCTTTGATCCTGTGTTCTAAGGTGACAAGTATTGAGCATTTACCTTGGGGAACCCAGGGTTATTGCTAGCTTTGGGATCAGGAGGTGTATTGAAGTTATTTGGAGGTAGAGATGATGTTAATGGACCAGCAGGTCTGTTGGCATTACTCCTCAAGTTATAATTATGTTTACCAGAATATTGCTGCTGATATGCATGTACTTCCTCATGTTCTCTTGCAAGCTCATTTTCATCCTCAAAGGGGAAAACATAATTTGTTTCAAAAGCTAAGGCAGATTCCTTCATTTTTGAATGTTTACAATAAGGCATTCCATCACCTTTTATAGAACAAGGTGAGGAAACCGTTACAAAAAGATCCACGATCCTAATTCATCTAAGGTAATTTTACCTTTTTCTTTCTCCAACGTAGGTACTGCAATTTGTGCGGTCCTCCTCCCGGTTGTTGGATCTCTCTTGATGGCCGAAGTCATTCTGGCCTTCCTCCTAGGCTTCATTATATCCCTGGAGAACAAGGTGGAGACATCAAATTCCTGAATTTCAAATTCTTCCTCTATATTTACCTCTTTCGCCAACCATGGAGGCACCTGATCATGTTTTTCTGCATCATCATGATGTTCACTCGTGTCTCCCATTTCTGTCAGCAGATGTGGTGGAGATGGTGATTTTCTCATTTCTTCTTCCTGATGCTCACTTTGTTGTTGATCCTGCGGCACATCCTCCTATTGAGGGATTTCTTTCTCTGGAGGAGCATCCTCTTGGTGTGGGGAATCCTATGGTGCATCTGTATGTTGATCATGATGATCATGATCCTTCTCTGTCATTACTTCATCTGTTCTCAATTCTTCCCCTTGTTGAGGTTTATCATCCTCTTTTGTTTTTTCTGTTTCTTGTTGCATGTCCACCGTACTGGATACTATGGATTTTGCCTGAGGTGCTGGCGTTTGTTCTGTAGCCATTATTTGTTCCAGGCCTGCACTATCAACCTCTTATGTTTTGGCAACAGGATCCTCTATTGTTTTCTCCTTTTCATCAGCCTTCGTTTCCTAAACCTCTACTATAGCAGGTTCCGCTGATGTATCATGTGGACTTTATTGGCCTAATTCAGGAGTATGGCCTTCTGATTCTACCATCTCTATTTCTTCTGCTGGGTGCCTTTTGTCAGGTGATCCTACTGGATGTATAGGACTTGCATCCTGTTTCTCTGTCAGGTCTACCACTACAGGACTTGTCACCTCTACAATTAATGTTTCTAGCCCTATTTCTTGAGCTACCTGCTCTGAGCTCTTTTCTTGCTCTACCTCCACTTGCTTCATCTCCTCAAGGATAGTTTGAACTGGTGTAGGCTTGTGAGGGGTCATGCCTATACTAGCAGCAAGTGTTTCCATCTTTTGTGCAGCTACTTCCTGTACAACCTCATCATCAGACAAGTTTATTGTCTTGTGTAGCGAGACATGCCTTGATTGCGTCTGAGCAGTTTCTTTCATTTGTTCCTCTGCAAGTTCAGTTTTAAACTTGACGATGGTAGGAAGTGGAACATCATGTTGAAGTTCCTTAGGTACTTCACTACCTGCCCCTTGTAATAATGTTGGGGGTTGTCTTATTTCACCTCTCATAGAGGTTCTTTGTTTCTTAGGTGGGGTGGACACCAGCACCTGTGGAGCTTTTCTTTTCCTCCTTATTATCAATGGAGCCTCTTCTTTTTCAGGCTCTTCCTCCATGAGGATATCCTCTTTATCATGTTTCCTTGAGGACTGACCCTCTTCTAGTGTCTCAATGATTCCAGCCTCTACTGTCTTACTCTTCTTGGACTTTTCTTTCTTTGTCCTTGGAGGGGATGTTGATTCTGATCCAGATCCTGATGCTGCTGCCTCCTCAGCTACAAATACTACTCTTTCAATAATAACCCCTTTGGGTTCTTTATCTACCTTCCTGCACCTTGGGTGTCTTTTGCTCTGTTGTTGTGGTGGAGGGAGTCTATCTCCCTTGGTCTTCCTCTTCTCATTCAGGAAGTCATCATATTCATCCCTAGGAATATCATGTCCCTTCTTCTTGTTGTCCACCGTAATGGCAACACCTTTCTTCTTCAATGCCTCTACCTGCTCATCAACCCAAGCTTGAGTTAGTTGTATGGTCCTGGCAATGAAGGGGTCCAAGGATAGATCTTCCTGTATGGTGAGGTTAGGTGCAGAGATGGTATCATTATATATCTTCTTCTGCTCATATTCATCTGCAATTATCCTACCATCATCCTTCTTCAATTGTTGGGGGATGGAGATGCAATCAAAGGTTCTAATTTGGTTCAAAGTTAACCTTTGATACCTTCTTTTTCTTGCCTCTGCTTCATCCTCACAGTCGGCCCAAAAATCCTCTAGGTGCCTCTGATGAATAGGCTTTCCTAATATTTTCTGCATTCTACCATAAGGATCATATGGTCTTGTTAGTGGAAAAGGCTGCAGATTCATTTTATTTAGAGTGACCTTCACCTTCTTTATATTGTCTAAATCGGGGCACATATAGTAGCCAATGCTGACTGGAAACAAAATTGGTGGCAGCTTCTTGGCATCCTTGTACATTTTTATCATTGTGGAGCCCTGCCTGATGAACTCCATTAGTATCACTGCATCAGTGGGATACCTCGGCAGCATTAGAGGATGTCCCTCAAAACCTTCAATCCTTATGTAAGAGAAGGTGGAACTGCATATACTAGGCCCCATGCTTGTAAACTATCTCTTGAGCCTCCATGCTCAATCTCTTTATTCTGTCCTCCTCCATGGTCCTCACCAAATGCATGGAGAATGCATCATTGACTAGTTTGTAATCTTTGAGGTAATTGGCTCTTTGCAGCTGGGGATGATGATCCCAGATATACATAGCATTTGTGCCTGTAAGCTTTCCGTCTGTAACTAAAGCATCAAAAGTGCCTTTATAAGCACAGGAATAAACAATGTATGATGACATATAGAATACACAATTTGAACCTCCTAGGTTCATCAGTTGCTCATGCAGAGAATCACTTATTATCTGGCCCCACAGGGGCCTGATATCTAAATATAGACACATCATTATTATTCCATACATCCAATCCCTGAAACTACCAGCATCAGGCTGGCCTGTTACTCTGTTCAGGAGTGCAGTCATGTATTGGTATTCCTCACTGAAATCATATTTGAACAGGTGCATAGAAAGTTTGGCTGCTGCAGGATATGTGTTGTTCTCAGCCCGCCATTGATACATGTTCTTCTTGGCTGATTTCTTGTTGGCTTCATATTAATTTTCTGACTTCTTCAGGTCTACACTTTTGACCTTGCTACCCAGTGGCAATCCAAATGTCCGGGAGAGACCCTTGATGGATAGGTCTGCATATATCCTCCCATGTTTCATCACTTGCCTTGTCTCTGGGTTATAATTCCTGGCACATTCGATGACAAGCTCCAGAGATTCCATGGAGTATGGAAAATTGGTAGCATTCCACATTCTAGATACGAACACTGCATCCAACACAGGACTTTTGTCATTCCCATCATTCAGCCTAGTTGACCAGGCTTCCAAATTGGTGCTCCCCTGATGGGTATCTGTAATTGCTCCATATTTAAACAAGACGCCCCTCTAAGAAGAGAACATGGGCCTACTGAATTCTTCCTGACACTTAATTAACCTTTTGTTAGCCAAGAGTACCTGCATATAACAAAATCCTATCTCACAACGGGTATACACATGTATGTATATTGCAATTAACTTCATAAATCACTATGCCTACCGTATCTTTTCAACATTACTTAATCATATGGATGCATAAACCAGAACTTACATCATCATACCTAAATAAAAACAACATGATGAGGGTTTCATTTACTTACCTGGTTATGCAGATTTCTCTTTTATACTAGTAGACTGTTAACAACGCTTTTAATTCAGTTGATGATCCCGCACTTCCTTCTGTCTTTGAGCTCAAATCGTGCAACTATCGCCTGTATGAGAATATGGAAGTTGGTGCTCTGTAAAATAATTTTATCGCAAGGTAAATGTAAAAATGACAGTTGAATTACCTTTTAACCTTGCAATTAGGGTAAATTTAGGGCAACTCTGACAAATTAGATTGTATTCATTGATTATCTGCGCGAAAACGCAGGATCTTGATAGGTGTTTCATCGAGTTCCAGGGTTGGCGAGAACCACCCACCATGTCTGCGTGCATTAAATGATAATGGTAGCAACAGGAGCGGGGGGATATCCATATGACAGGATATCATGAAGGTAGGATGATATTCGCAATTATCGGGTCGAGTTTCAATGTCATCCTCCACCAAATTGGAATAGTTATCGCGACAAGATTCAGGTGACAAAAACACCTTTTGGTTATGTTTAGTACCTCTGGAGGATATTTCGATGTATCGAGTGATGTTTCAAATATGATGATGATGAGACAAACTTACATGTCTCTCTTTTGGAATATCGGGATGATGTCATCCTGATATTTGTTCTTTGTATCAGAAAGGCATCATGACGTCATCGTCATATTATGCGAACATGATCATGTTTAGAAAATATCCTGTCGAAATGTAAATGTGATGATGATGTCATCATCATGTTTGTTTCTTCGCTTATCAGATTTGGATGACATCATCAGGATATTGGCTTAGGGTGATATTTCGTAGCAGGAGGATATTAAGAAATATCGGGTTACATTTGGAAATATGACGCTCGCGATATATAAGATTGTTTGACAGGAAAGATTTATTACCATTTAAAGTTGACATTCAGATATCTAGATCACATGACTTATCGGGTGATGTACCAAGATCAGGATGATCTTCGACAACATGACTGAGGTTATAAGAATATGATCCTCCTCTTGCGAATATCAGTGTTGACCAAAACTTTGACTGTTCATAGCTTTCACATCCTGAGGAATATCAAGGTGATGTAAAAGGCAAACCTGCATGGAATTTAATGCTCTTTCCAAATATAAGGTCATAGAAATGAAATACAAACTTTGACAAATTGACCTCATGATGGTGACTTACCTCATCCTAACTCTACATGATGATGACTTACCTCGTCCTGACTCTACATGATGATGCACATGACTTACTTTTACCAAACCGCTAGAAAGTAGACAACACAAGCCAAGCTAAAAAGTTGGGTCCCTGTTTTGCCAAGTCAAAATGGGGCGTATTGTGTAACCACACAACACTAACATTGAAACAAACAACGAAAAGCCTAATGGAGATGAACTTAAAGACAATGATAAGAGTTGGGTACTTGTCCCTTATGTCCCACTTTCCTCTAACATTTGGGAGTGGGAAGATGATGATTTGATCATCGACAACCTGTAGTTCAGTTGTCCCTACAGGTAAGTATTTCTAATACTTTACCTCTGTGTTGTGTTTCCCCCGTGATGTGTTATGTGTTGTTTAGGCCTCCTAGGATGACCCTTGATTCTCTTGTAAGGTCAAGGATATCAGGAGACTGCCTTTGTTGTGATCCTTCTTCTATTTGTATCATCATTCTTCTATATCACCTCTCCTCTATTTTCATTGTTGTGTGTTGTGTCTTACGAACATAGCATTGTGGTTGGTGACTTTGGGGCACCCTACTATGTGATTGTCCCTAAGACACTTGTTTCTCCTCTCTTGATTTACTATTTACCTTCCTCTAGTGGTTCTATCTAGCTGGCAGATGACAAAAAAATGAATAATACTGATATGGACCACGTGTCCCTTCAGCGAGTAAGAAAAAATGGACCTAGTCCATACATGACGATGGGGTTGATATATATTATCTAATGCTTGGCTACTAGAATCACTTCGTGTGATATTTTGATGTTGTCTTATTGCACTAACAAACCATAACAATACTTCTACTCCGTGCACTTTGTTTCTCTTTAATCTCGCCTTTATACGTAGTTCTGGGATCTCTGTGGTATAGCCCCATGGTTACACTCAGGTTCTGAATCCGTAGTATAACCTTGGCTCGTGATGTGATTATGTTTATGCATTGCTTTTTGATCATGTGATGTGGTTGTTATCTTATGGAAAGATATATAACATCTTCTTACAGGATATTGTGTGTTTGTGGGAACATTTGGCGATCGTAAAGTGCATGTCACTTCTGGGGGCATAGGCTTTGCAAGAGCTCATGTTCCCTTATGTGTTTTCTCTCTACCTTAACGTGCTTGATATCAATACATGATATCAACCACCTTAAGGTGGGGGCATATATAAGGTAATCTATCTAATGATTTTGGTAATAATGAAGCATGTTTGTAAGCCCTCTGTAGAAGCAGGATGTTGTATCTCTAAGCAAGTGCACATCTTTATTTTATATTGCAATCATTAAGCCCTCTGCAGAGGCAGGGATAGTGTATTTCTTGAGGAGATTACACATCCTGTCATTTCTAAAAGTCCTCTGAGCAAGCAGGGTTGGTGTATCCTCCCTTAAGCATGTCTTTAGTGATTGTTGTGGTGAAGCCTAATCATCGGTGTGTGCCTATAATGTGCATGAGATGGTAGAAAACCTAGCAATAGATTTCTTCCATCACTTGTTTTCTGTGTTTTCTCTATGTCTTCCATGTGTGTGTATGCCATGTTTCTTCCCAAGCATAGTTTCAAGACTGGTGGTGATGAGCTCCTCCTATGCTTTGGGATTTGTATGGCATGTTTGTTCTCAATTGTAGTTTCAAGACTGATGGCCATTAGCTCCTCCTACACTCTAGGATTTGTATTGTGTGTCTATTGCCCTTTATGCAGTTTCAAGACTAGTGGTGATGAGCTCTTGCATTTTGGGTTATGTGTTTACTTTCCTTGTACTTGCATTTGTATTAATATATGAGAAAATAAAAAATAAATAATCACTACATTCACTGTGTTTTGCGTGTCTTCAATACTATCTTCTCTGTGTCTTGTGTGACTATAATTGTCTTCTCTGTGTTTTGCATGCTTGTTATTGTCTTCAGTATGTTTGGCGTGTCTTCACCGTTCTTGGCATCTTTGTTGTGTTTTGACCGTACTTTAATGAATGTATTGGCCTTGCGTTAATACATACATTAAAGTCAGGGCTAAATGTTATGTCATAAAATGTCCCCTAGGGGGCTTTTCCCTCTTAAGGTTTAGCTCTCAGGTTCTTAGAATGCATTTAGAGCATATTACATGTTAATTTTGACTCCCGATGAGAAAACCCTGTTGGCAGATGGTCAGTAGTCCCCATGGGATTTGTGACATGGACTAATCAGCTCCCATGGATTCATTAACTCTAGCGCTTGTATCAAAAATTGATAGGTCGATGTTTTGGTTTAACAACAATCGTGGGCCAACAATTGGTATCAGAGTGAAAGGTCACAGGTTCAAATCCCCTGGATAACACTGGGGGAGTTCGTTGGCAGATGGTTAGCGCTCCATGTGGGATTTGTGACATGGACTAACCGCCTCCCGTAGATTCATAAACTCTAGCGCTTGTATTGTAAATTGATAGGTCGACCTTTTGGTATAATGGTAATTGTGGGCTAACAAACCCCTAAGTGTTATGGTAAATAGGACCTAGGGGCTGTCATTTAAATAGATCCTGACCAAAATTGGGAGTGTGGACTTGGGCACTAGCGTCCTAGTCTTGCCCTATTTTAGGTCAGCCCTAAATTCAAATTTCAGTTTTATGACCATTACTTAGGTCCTATGCTAACATCTCAAGTTTGAATTATAAAATTCTTAGCAGGAATGTTTGTAGTTGCATATATAATCATGTTTAGGGTTTCATTTGCAAACTAGAAGCTAATTAGAAGATGATTGTGAACTTTTGGTTAACTTGTGGTTTTAGAGCATCCATGATATTCATTGTTGCAAAGAAAAGCATTGTTATTGTGTTTGTGATTGCAGATTTAGCTTCATCTTCTCATGTGAGTGAAGGGCCTTCATTTATGTGAGATCTACATTTCTAAGGTGACATTTACTTGTGTTTGAATCATTTGTCAATTTGTTTTTGCCTCTATCCAGCAAGGATACACACTCTTTATCTGACAACGGTGTTCAAAAGACTTGAATGTCTCTCTGGGCTTGACTGAGGCAAGCCTCTAAACACCACAACCCCCAACCACTCTCCTTGTGATTGCAGGTTACATGTTTTGCATCTAGATAGAGTGGAGTTGCAGGGAATAGTAAGACAATGTACAAATTCCGCATCCCTGAAGAAAAGGATTGCTTGGACACGGGCATTAGTGGTAGTGTCCTTCGGATCCTGAAACACATAAATAGTTTGGACAGTGATAATCAACATCCAAAGAGCTTCTGACATCCTAAAAAACATTTGATATTGGACCAGGGCAGTAGTGGAGATGTCCTCCACATCTTCCAGGGCAGAAATAAAAAATACAGTGAATATTAGTGTCGAGAGGAGACCAGGATTTCATAGAGGAAACAATACCTTGGACAAGGGCATTAGTGATAGCATCTTTGATTATTCCGCATTCTAAACTTAAAAAAATGGTCAGTTATTAATCTTTGCCTACTACCTTAGTCTACAAGGATTTATCGTAATTCATCAATTTGCTTACTATTTTGCATAATTAGGGTTTCTTTCATATTTGAGGATTACATTAAGGCATTAGTTAGCAATTTTTGATTTTCCACATCATTCCAAGTGATAGCCCAACATGTTAGGTGAATTTTCTCACTTAGTAGAGATTCAACTCGGTTGATATGTCCTTGAATGTTTGTTGTGAAAGAAGGAACTAAACCGATCAAACCATCAAACCAAAATAAAACCCCATCCCTCTTTTCCTACTAAACACAATGCAAAATATCTAGCAATGGGATAGTTGAGCAAATTAGATTTTGCATTAATGGATGATGAGAAAATTCAAATGAATTTTCCCTCCAAAATCCCTTTTCACAGAGCTTTTACAACACTTTAAATATCTACATTTAGATATTTAAAGTTTACGATATATTACAACTCTGTTTTTTATTGATTTCTACATATTTCAATTTCTAGTCTATATTTTTCCCTATTGGCAAAATCTACTTATTACAAACTATTTTGTCTTGCTCTCTGTATTTTTCTATCTTCAGTCGGCAACTTTGTCTTTTTCTAAACTGTGGCTTGTTTCTTCATTTTTGCCCTTATTGGAAAAATCCATTTTTCTAAACTATTCTTGCCTTGTCTCTTTCTGCCTTTATCAGAAAAATGTCATTTTGTCGAGCTTTGCTTTTGGTCCATCTTTTCCTTTGTTATTGGCAAAATCATATTTTGCTGACCTTTCCTCACTTTGTCATCTTTTCCTCTTATCAGTAAAATGTCACTTTTTCTAACTTTGCTTTGGCTACACCTTTTCTTCTTTGTTGGCAAAAACCCATTTTGTTGAACTTTTCCTTGCTTCCCCTTTTGCCTTATCAACAAAAGTGGCCTTATTTAACTTTTTTTCATTCATCACTTTTTTCGTTTACCAGAAAAATCTCCTTTTGCTGAACCATTTGGGATTTCTCTTCTTCTTTGTCGGTGATTTTGCTATTTCTTGAACCTTGACCTTTCTTCATATTTTCTACCTTATTAGAAAAAAACCACTTTTACGAACCAAGCTTATTTTTTCCTTATTAGAAAATTCATGATTTCTCGAACTCTACCTTTTGGCCAACTTTTGCCCCGTTATCAGAAAAAGTTCGCTTTCGCGAACTTTGCCTTTTGACCTTGCTTCTTCTCTTTATCGACAAAATTCTATTTTGCCAAACCATTTTGTCTTTGACTCCTTTTTGCCTTATCGACAAAAGTCATCCCTGGCAAACCTTGGCCTCTCTCTCCTTCCTTTATTGACAAAATATCCTATCGGCGAACCATAGGTTTTTCAAACTTATGAAAATTTTGTGATTTTTTAAGATTGTCGATAAAGGCATTCTTTTGCTCACTTTTCCTTAGCTGAATTTTGAAGAAAAAACCCGCTCCTTGGCCTCTATCAGCATATCGCCAAGTCAGCAAACTTGAGAAAACATGAACTTTTGGAAAGTTCGTGGAAAATAAACATCGTCGATAAAGGGGAAAGACTTCTCTTTATTTATCCATTTTGAGTTTTCCTCCCTTTGTCAGCGAATCAGCTAGTTGGCGAACTAGCCGGTTCGTGAACCTAAAGTTTTGCTGACAAAGGGAGAGAAGATTTTTCATGCCTTAGTCATTTTTTCCCTAGTTTGGGAAACTGGAACTTTGCAGATAAAGGCCAAAAGGGGGCCAAAATTTAAGGCTAGGACTTCAAATGTTTTGGGTTTTTCTAGGTTTTTTTGGTTTTTTTCAAGGATTCTCCTGATGAATTTTTAGGGATTTTTACAAGGAAAAACACTGGAATTTGAAGGATTTTAGGCTTGCAAAGTTAATTTTCAACAAGACTTTTAAGTTGGACTATTTGACTCTAGGAAGAGGAAAATAGGTCAATAGTAATCAAGTAAACATATGGTTAGTTGCACACGGAGATTAGAAAACAAGATAAACAATGCATAAACTGGTTGCTCCAATCACCTATTGCTTAGAATGAACATCTACAATGTTGTACCAGCAATAGGGCAACTTGAAAATATGATAAATTTGATTTACAACATGTAATGAAGAATAAGATCCTATTCTAACCCTAACCTACTCTTAAACTAACTAGATCTAAAAAAAGAACAAAAGATAAGGGTTTTAGAGAGTAAAAAAAATGAAAATTGAAGTGGGCCAACTTTGTATTTGATTTACAGTCCTACACCTTGGAAGATCTAATGAAACCATTAACCTACAATGCCATAATCAATATTTCACATAATTATAAACAACATAGATGCAATATTCTAAGGGATTTCATGAAATTGACAAAGCAATTGCATAAACCATCATATTGCATGTGCAGGTATTACACAATCTTTGTAGACAATTAGCACTTTGTTGAGTTTCACCAAATAATCCAAGTTTCAAAATAGTAAATACAAAATACGTCACCACCCAAAGTGGAATACTAGCATGCCATCTACAATGTGACAACTTAGCAGGATTCCCACACCATAATTGCCTTTCAGTCTTTGTGTGTTCTGGAGAACTAGCTTCCATGTGACAATTTAGCAGAATTCTCACACCATAATTGTCTTTGTATCCTTGTGCGCTCAACCTTAGTCTCCTTGCCTCCCCCCACAAAAATGAAAAAAACACTCTTCCTTTTATAGAGGTTTCCTTTGTATTAAAATTTACACTATGTTTAAGTCATCTCATGCCTCAAATTTAGGAACACCCAAATAGGGTAGGGCCTAAATTACAAGTTACAAGTTACACATTGGGTAGGATAGGTCCTATTTAGGACTCCTATAAATGAATTGAATCTTAAAATACAAATTATTTCTCTTTTTCCTTCTTCATGTAGTTGTAGCTCTCCATCCATCCAGCATAAATGACCTTGTGTAGCTGTAGAAGGTTGAATTGTCCAAGTCCAACATGCCTTCATTATGCCCTAGAATGCCTCCATAGTTTTTCAGCACCCTAGACCTGCAAACAAATGATAAGAGTATCAAATCCTCATAAAAAAACATCATTTTCGATCATTATCCATCCTTACATTCATCATTCAAATAAAAAAATCAAGAATGGGAAAATTGCCAAAGTTGCTGGCAACTTTTACCATTTTGACAACTATGTTTCAACAATCATTTAACTCATTTTTTTCTCTTTGTTTCTCCATAATTATCATCTTCTCATGTTTGGACAACATTAAGACGCCCAGCTTCAGTCATTTCAGCACCTAAAATGTTCAAAATCATATCTTTGCATGCTCTACATAGGGTTGTCCTATTTAGGACTATCATAACAACCCTCTTTATGACTTACAAGAATCATATTTACCTTATCTTCTACTTTCATTTGTTGTCTAATGATCTCCCTAGCCAGGGTTTTATGAGGACTACTATAGGAAACCAAAATCCTTCATTTTTACCACTATTTATTCACTCTAATTATGGGTTTTTATGACTGTCCCAAAAGAGCCTTGGTTGGTCATTGACTGTGACAGCCTTATATCATATTGAAAATTACTCTCTGTCACCCATATGCCCTATAACGCCGAGGATGATGTCTTGTCTCTCTATATACAACTCATAATGTCCATTTGAGCAAGATTTCATAATTTATGGGCATGAAAACTTCACCATAATGTTGTTCTAAAAGGTTACAAGCTAAACATAACTGGGATAGCCTTATGTTAGATGGAAAACTTATTTTCTTGGAAAACCTCCATCTCAAAACTCCTTGGATGGTGTCTTAACATTTGATAGACTGCTTCTATACTCCATTTTTGTAAGGTTTCATGGCCTATGGGCTTGGAAACTTCACCATACTTCTTTTCTAATGAGAGAGATGGTTGATCAAAGCTGTGGCAGTTATAAAGCTAATTAAAAACCATTTTTCATAGCTACCCACTTCACCTTATGACTTCCAGATGATCTCTAAAGGTCATGTTGTCCTATTTTGCCTTCTAGACAAATAGCCCAAAGATCCATGAAATTTTCTAAGTGTTTTTCCTTTTGAAGTGCAAAGAAAAAGCCCTCCAAATGGCAAATTCCAAAATCCTAAGTGTTTTCATTGTGTTTCTTTCCTTTTCAGGGTTTTAGAGTTTAGGCTTCTCCTCTTCATCATGCCATCCTTATCCGCTATGAAATCTACCTTGGTTCCCTTGTAAATTCATCTAAGTGTTTTGAGCACCAGAGGTTAGGAGTTCTCTCTTCCTTCTTTATTTTGGAAAGTAGAAGGCAAAAGTCTACTCGTCGAAGCCCAACGAGTTCTAGTGTTCCTAAGTGCTTCGGGCACTGAAGGTCAGAAGGTTTATCTTCTTTCTTCTTTGAATAGTAGATGATAGGAGGAAGATATGATAGCCAAGGTCTACCAGTTTCAAAGGTTCTATTAGGTCTCAAAAATGCAGGTTGCAAATCCTAAGAGGATGCCAGACTCTATGATCAGATTGGCAACATTTTTGAACTAACGTGACGGAGTTTAACCTATAGGGTTGATGACTCCCTACACTTTAGGCACTGCTATACCTAGGCGGGTGGACCTTGAAAGCTGAAGCATATTAGATGAGTGTAAGTGCTTTGCCTAAGTTAATGGATCTACTCACAGTGGCAAATGGTGTGGAATAGATGAAAGCTTGCTGACTAATTCTATATCTAATATCTGAAAGATGATTGGTATAAATTGTATAAGCAATATAAAGGTAAAAACTAATAAATAAATTTAACTATTGAAATAAGTAAGACCAGTGCCTGTGTTGGGTAAACAGAGTCAAATGAAAGTCTAAGACCAGTGGCTTATAGTGGGTAGTAACTCTAACTGTTTGGCACAACTCTAACTTGTATAAACATGTAGGGAAATGACTAACAGACTCTTCTTAATAATCTAATTGACAAAATCAGATTTCTTGTTATTCACTAGAAGGAATTTTCAATCCTTTCTTGAAGGAACCAATTGAATGAATTGAACAAGAACAATAGCCAATATAAACTTGGAGACAGAATGACAATCCTAATTATATGGTTCTTCTTAGTGATCCAAATTAACACTTCCAGATTATTGTGACTGACCAAAAGGATTTTAATTCCTTTTATGGAAACCAATTAATCCAATCACACAAATACAACAAATGTGCACTGACAAATTAAATATATACTTGATATATTAATTTGAATAACAAGGAAATACTGAACTGGAGACAACCATATAATTGAATAAATTTTAACAAACAATTGATGCAAGAATAAAACCACAGAATCAGAGATCTTCTATTTACTTCTTCAATAAATGCTTGCAACATGGTCTTTGAAAATATTATGAACTTCTTCTACTATCTCCTACTGCTGATGATAATTCAGCATCATATGTTCAACTTATATAGAAATACTTATGAAGAGACATAACTCTTCAAACTGTCTTTCAGGAATTAAAATGATTAACACAACAATAGACAAAGAAAATGATCCTAAGCCCTGTTGAGCCACAAATATATCTGGATAATGTGATCCAGGTATTCTTGGCTGCAATGTGTATAGTAAATTCAATAGCATTCCTTATGATCACATCCATCGTCACCATCCTCTCTAGATGCTTGCAGGCTTCCCCAGATGTAGAGTCTTTATCTTTGAGAGCCTCTAGAGCTTCATGTAATATCACTTGGCACCCTTTACTCCATTCATCTTTGCTCTTCAACTCCTTGTTGTCTCTAAACAACATGGGCACACCTGCTTTTGAAGCCTCAATGCATTCTCTGGCATAGGTCTTAAGCTGGTCATAATATTTTTGATGTTGCTCAATCAAGTCTTTCACACTAGAAGTACTTGCAGTATCAGGAGCATCCTTACTCTGTATCTCGTGGAGTTTTTCTTGAAGCCTATTGTTTAGCCTTTCGTGCTCTTGGATCACCTTATGGTTTTCAGAATAGATATCCCAAAATTTGTTCATCCAATGCATCATATTATTGTGCCTACTCTGTAGCACTACTGCAAGTGTGTCACTCTGTACCTGAGTTATCTAATCAATAGATGGTGACTGGGTGCTTTGTGAGTTCTCTCCTTGAGTTAACCTTTCACTAACCCTCTGAAGGTATTCTTAACAATATCTTTCAAGAAATCATTTTCTTTTGTTAATCTTTCAAAACTTAGTTTATATGCATCATGTTCCTTGATTAGCATCTGAGCCTGTGCCTTATTTAACTTTGCAACATTTATGCCAATATTTGCAGTAATCAAGGGATCGGTTTCCCCTGCTTTCAAAGTCATAACATGCCCAAAAAAAATTTCAATATCTATAATGGTTGTTTTCTTATGAGGAGGGTACAAGGCCCATATCATGAGTGATTTTTCATCATTGTTATATTTGGTACCCATGTACACCTCTATGACACGCTCAGAAGTGAGCTTATACTTGTCATCAGTATTGTGCAAAAAACTATCAAATACCAGAGTAGAATTTATATCAAGACTAGGAAATATCATGACGCCTGCTTCTTTGAGTAGCTATCTACCTCTATTAGGAGTCATAGTTTTCAATTCATTGTCCACTGTTGTTTTTAACATATCAATTAATTATCTTTCATTGTTAGCCGTGACATCATCAATTGATTCCTTGATCTCTTTACCCTTGCATTTATACAAAAATGATTTAAACTCTTTAGAATGAATAAATTGATCATCTAAAAGAAAAGAATCATATGCTAATTCTCTAGGATCCTCATCAGTAGGTCTCTCCTCATCATACTTTACATCAGGAGATTGATAGCATTACATTTTTCATTTGGATATTCTAGTTGCCTGTTGATGTGGCTCTTCTTCTTCTGCAAACTCCTCATCACCAGAGGACAACAACTCTATCTCTGCAAGTTGTTTCCTCTTCTCATCTAATTCTCTATTATACTTCTCAATTACTAGTTCAACTTCAACTTCTTCTATGTTCCTAATAATGTCATCATGTGGATATGGGACATGTGTATATCCACTGAGGTTTTGTTTTCTCCTTGCAAAATCAATAAAACTCTCAGTATCAAATCCCTTTCTTGCCTCTACACATCTCATGTTGTAATGCATTAATTTGTCTATGATGAGGCCATAACCTTCTTTAGACACCACAGTAAAATCTCCAAAGCACAAAGTACTAGGCATGAAGGATTTTTTGTCATAGGCACTCAAATTCTTCACATTAGAGCAGTTCATTTGCCTGACTATCTCTAAGTGGGCAATTCTATCAGTAACTATCTTGGGTAATATAAACGGGGTATCTTCAAAACCCTAAATTCTGACCATGGTTGAATCCTCAAAACAATACCAATCTCCCCAATTGTGGGTAACAGTAGGAGGACAACCAAAATCTTTGGGTCTAAGAAACCTCTTTATTTCATTTGATAGTGAATATTCACAAGGATGATTGAAATATCTATACAACACTTTTATAGAGTATTCTTCAAAATGAATATAACTAGAATGGGTAAACCTGCTGTCCCATATCCTTGTCCACATTTGCACAAGTGACTTTTGTCCCCTCTGGTCCATTTGAGCAACTTTGAATTCACTTGGCCATAATCCCATTTCCTAGCCATAATAAAGTACCATGTGCATGAGGAGTGAGTAGTGCTCAAAAGAGACTGATGGGGCGTTATTCTTGATTGCAGTTAAACCAGAATCAATTCTTCCAAAAACATAGGTAGCATAGTCAAAATACCTAGCATTGTGACACTAGATATCTATGGCTATCACCATTAAAGGAATTGTCATAAAATCAGGAACCTCTAATCCTAGGACTTGGCCCACGGAATAATATGTGTATTGTATATATGGTTCAAACAATGACACATGGAATGGCGGTCCATCATTATCATTAAGATGCACTATTTCTCCTTCTGCCTTAGGCCTGTGAAGAGGTAATCTGCATCCATTATACGTGGTGTCCATCCTCTAGTATTCTTTGTCCAAATCTTCATAAACTATGGGACCAGTACACAAATCATCTAAATCAAATACTTCACAAATGGCATTTTTGGACAAATGTATAACAGGCTCTCCTTGCAGATTGCATATGGCCTTGAGGCTTGGATTGTAATGTTTAGCCATGAGTTTGAGGAGTTCTGAATTCACAAACACATCAGGGATGAGCAATTTGCCCAAATTCAAGTGCCATGGATTAGACACTAAGACATTCTTGAATCTTCTATTGTAATGGAATTTGAATAATTCATAACCTCTTATTGGTGTCCACACATTTCCAAGGTATTTGCATTTGTCTTCCAATTTCTCTACCTCTGCCCTAAGTTGTGTAGAGCTTCAGGCTTTAGGGGTAGATCCAAGCAATTGGTCAATTAAATCCTGATTCATTTTTCATTCTTTTATTTTTTCGTTAGGGCTTTTGTCAATTTTTTGTTTCTTGGGTTTACTAGTTTCACCTGGTTGTTTTCTGCCCTTTCCTTTTACTAGAGTCTCCATTACAATTATGGATGACAAATTCAGACTGTAGTCTATCAAACATAGGTTTTTGAGTATGTACCTATTATCTAATGATTGAACTCCTTTATCCTTTCCTCTGAGTTCTCGCTTATGCACTCCTTTCAGATAATTCATTTGAATCTAATTGCAGTGATTTTGAATGGCTCTTCAAAGGATTTCTTCTTGGCCTACAATTAATTGTTCCAGTGTATTAAATTTCATGATCGTTATGAGATGTCACATCATCATAACTCCCCTCATTGGTAGGACTTTTGTAATGTTAGGGAAATAGAATAGCTTCTTATGGTGTGAATATTTGCATGTGGATTAATCACTGTGACCCTTCGTTTTGTCTCCTCGATGTCATCTTTTATAAAAACATATATAAGTTTGTATCAGCAAGATATTTCAAGATCTACTCGATATAGAAATGAGCATGGCTATCGTCGGCCTGACTTACTTTATTGCGGTGGGAATAACATCCTACTCTGATATTTCAAGTGTCTCTGATATGAATATCGGCAAGAGTCTTATCGATAAGTGCAGCTACTATCATCATCGGAACAACATATGATATCAGGATGATTTGATCCAAGCTATCCGATCACGGTTGTTTCCCCGATACCTTTCTTTTATCTTTTATCGAGATGATCATCATAATATGTTATTGACATCCTTCATTGTTGTGACCATCAGTTCGAAAAGACTTGTAAACTTTGTTCCAACTTGTTCACTTTCGCCGATGGTTTTTATCCTCCATACATATCGGTGTGACTTAGGCCGAAACAATCCCTTTAGTCATTGATACATTAACATGTCAGAGATAATTTAATTCTTTGCCTTGATGTGTATTTCTTTCCTATGTACCACTAACTCCATCCATTCCATGGGTTGTTCGGAAAGAGTCCCACCGAACTTTCTCATCGGTGTGATCTATACTATCGGGGAAGTGTTCAGAGTATCCTCCGATATTGTTTTCTTGTGTCGATAGTCTTTACCATTGATTAACTCAGTGTGACTGGGAATTTTATCTCCAATGAAAGGTCATCAGTGTTACTCTCTTCATCGGTGATTCTTGAAGTCTTCACTCTGACCACAAACCTCATGTCGATACACATCTTAGCCCGTCTCATATAGAACATGGATCGGTATAAAGAAAATGAGGTCTTGTCGAAATTAAGGAACAGAGGCCCCTTATCTTATATGGTGTGATGGGTGAGACAAATGTTTGTGGCAAAGATCATGTGATCTTATAAAATTCATCCACTACTATTATGATTTTAGGCACATGATTTTCTGATTTGCTTGGATATGGGGTGGGTAGGAGTACAAGAAAATTTTAAAATTTTCATGTCCCAACAGTGGCTCTGTCTAGGATGCATACCCCTTGTGAGTATAACAAGAATTTAGATCTCTTGGGAAGTAGACCATATTATATATATATAGATGATCCTATACTACTGTACATGGAAAAGTTTTTGTTATTGTTGAGAGATTCATAGGACTGTCCATGTACTGGAAGATCCTAATCCCTTTTGATCATCCTAAACTAGTGTGCATGGAATAAAAGTATTTCAAGAATTATTTAAGAGTTGTCCATGCACTGGAAACACTTATTTCTCTTTGTGCATGATTTTGATATTTTCATGAAAAGAAAGGTTTCAAAAACTGTCCATGCACTGGTAGCTCCTGCTCTTCTCCAGACATATTTTGTAGATAGTAAGAATCATCTCCCCCTTTACCAGTGACAACAAAAGGGTCTAACCACAAGGCTTCAAACTTTCCATGCTTTCCCTTTTCTTGACATCTAGCATTCCACATCAATACCAAATCATTTATTTCAAATTTCTTGTCCTTGGCTTTTTTGTCAAAAAGATATTTCACTTGTGATTGCAATTTGATGTTCTATTTTTGAGCCAGTCTGCTTGTCTCATCAAGTTCTGCAGGATGTTCTAATCTTTCCTCCATTGGTTCAGGGACGTTTAAATCCTCTTGAAGAACAAATTTGTACACTGGTAAAAGATTTTCTAATGGCATCCTTGCTTGTGTTCCATACACCAGTTCAAAAGGAGATCTCCCAATTGCTCTCTTCACAGTAATCCTATCAGCCCACACAACCATTCTTAATTTTGAATCCCATGCCTTTTTGTTTCCCTCCAACATTCTTTTTATAATTTTCAAAAGATTTTTGTTACTGGATTCTGCCTGCCCATTTGCTTGTGGGTGGTAAGGGCCAGCATAAGACATAGTGATGCCATATACATTGCAGAAATTTTTGAACTCGTCAGACATAAAACACATTCCATTGTCTATAATCAACCTCACTGGGGTGCCAAATCTAAATATAATATTTTCCATTAAAAAGTTGATCACCACTTTGCTTGTCCCTTGTTTAGTTGGGATTGCTTCCACCCATTTTGTGAAGTAATCTGTTGCCACTAAAATCCATTTGTGTCCTCCACTTGACTTCTCTGCAATCTCTCCTATGAAGTCAATACCCCACTGATAGAATGGAGCCTCCACTTGCATGGGTTTCAAGGGTAGTACTCCCTGATATTTTAATTTTCCTAAAAATTTCTGGCATGCTTCACATTTTCTCATGTAATGATATGAATCATTAAAAACTCTAGGTCAGTAGTATCTAGCCCTCAGGATTTTGTGAGCTGTAGTCTTTGCTAAGAAATGCCCTCCACACACACCTTCATGTAACTCTTTCATGACATGTTTTGACTGGTGTTCATCTAGGCATAGTAGTAGAATACCATCCCTATTCTTCCAATAAAGATCTCCATCAATAAATACATATTTTGAAGCCTGTAATTTAAGTGTCCTTCTCTTGTTATCATCATACCCTTCAGGACATTTCATGTGTTTCAAATAATATATGATGTCAGTATACCATGGAGTATGCTCAATGCTAGAGCTTGTGTCATTAACATCATTAACATTGCATATCTGAGAAGCCTCAAGATTATTTTCAGCCATTAATCTAGCAAGACCTTGTCCTCTCACTAGTTTGGTGATCTAGATTTCAATATTAAACTCCTAAATTCTTTTGATCCATCTACATCTTCTTCTTGTAACCTCATTTTGGACTAATACATCTTTTACTATAGCATTAGGCACATATGCTATTATTTCAGCTCCCACCAAGTATGGCCTAAAAGCTTTAACTACCTTCACCAATGCATATGCCTATTTCTCAACTATGTCATATTTTAATTCTACATTTTGAAGAGATTTGCTAAAAAATGAAATGGGTTGTTCATGTCCTTCATTATTTTTCTGTAATAGTACTGTTGCAACTATATGATATGAGGCAAATGAGAATAGTTGAAATGGCTTACTGAAATCAGGGGATATCAGAACTGGGGCTTCTTTGATTGCCTTCTTAATGGTGGCAAATGCCTCTACTATTTCTGTTGTCCACTTCACTTCTGAATTCTTCTTCAACATTCTTGATATGGGACTAACAATTTCTACAAAATTTGATATGAATCTCCTGACAAAGTTGATTTAGCCAAAGAATGACTGTATAGCTTTTACATTCTTAGGAATGGGAACTTGGTCAATGGATTTTACTCTTTTAGGATCTATTCTTACTCCATCTTTTGAGACTATGTGACCAAGCAACTTGCCCTCTGTTGCTGCAAAATGGCACTTCTTAGGATTCAATGAAATTCCATATTATAAGGCTCTAATAAATTTTTTATCTAAATGTGTACAATGATCCTTAGCCTTTTTGGAATATGCTGTCATGTCATCCTGATATACTATCATGATTTTATTAATCAATTCTAGAAAGGCCACATCCATCGCTCTTGGGAATGTTGCTCGAGCATTTGTGAGTCCAAATGGCATCCTTAAATATACATATGTTCCCCATGGTGTGGTGAATGCAGTCTTATATTTTTCTAATTCTTTGACTTTCACCTGATTATATCCTAAGAAACCATCCATCATTGACAATAGTTCACACCTGGTAACCTTTTGCAGTATTGCTTCCATATTAGGAAGGGGATAGTTGTCCTTAAGAGAAGATTTGTTTAGATTCCTAAAGTCCACACATAATCTAATATCACCATTTTTCTTTCTGACAGGTACTAAATTAGAAACCCAAGAAGAATTCCTAATGGGTTTAATGATAGCTCCATCTCTTAGTTTTGTGAGTTCTTCAAGCATCTTAGGGGCCAATGTGGGATTGATAGGCCTCTGTTTTTGCCTGAACGGTTTAGCATCCAGTTTTAATGGTATTTCAAGTTGAAAAAGATCCTCCCTATATGCTTTCAAGTCATCATATGACCATGCCGATGATGGCATGGTTCGGTGGTTAAGTCGCTCAGGATGTAGTGGCGGCCACCAGAGTTCAAACCCCCGCTGGGCCAACGAGCTCGCAAGGCTTTACGCCTTCGCTGGGCCAATGAGCTCGCGGGTTTGAAGTGTTCTTCCTAGGGGATGAGGTCCCCCAGTTGTGGCCTCACCGGTTCATTGCTCCGGGCAAAAGCATTCGCGTGGAGCCGGAGGGCGTGTCGCACCAGCGTCACCGGTCACGTTAAAAAGTTTATCAGGCGCATTTAAAAAAAAAAAAAGTCATCATATGACCATGCAAATACATGTCTATACTTCCTAAGTAAGTTGATGAGCATGCTCCTGATTTTGGGACTGAGTTTCTTTCCAATGTATACATTCTTTGGGACTACCTGTGTCCCCAAATTAATCTCTTCAAGATCGTTCTGTACTATAGGTGTATCTTTCATTTTAAATCTATCACATCCATCAAACGCTTTTTCCAACGCTATGAGTCCCTTAGGTATTTTGTTTATTTTTAGCTGAACTATCTCTTGACCAAAGAGCGTTTATTTTCCATCATGTTCTTCCACAAACACATTAAAATCAATCTCTTGGTCTTCATAGTGATCAGCACAATGCAAGAAGTTGATTATATTAGTATCATTATTAAACACTTTCCAGTTATGTACATTATCTGGGATAGTGGGTATGGTTTTGAATTCAATTTCTGTAAGACCTCCTAATGTGATATCATCTCTTTTTAATGCAATATTTTCTAGAAAATCTACCATAATATTTTTGATCTATCAATCCAGTTGATTGAGAAGGCATCAAACAACTCAATGTCATCCCAGACAACATTTCTATATTGCTTCAACCTCTTGTTTTTTGACTAGTATTTCCCTCTTACTTGAGAAGTAACCAATTCTAAATCACCGTATATAGCCAGCCTTTTTATCTTATACTTGGTGGCTATAATCAAACCAATGAGCAAAGCCTCATATTCTGCTACATTGTTTGTGCATTCAAATGTCAATATGAATGAGTATTTGAAAGTTTTGCCTATTGGTGAAATAAATAATGGGTATGTGCCGGATCATGATGGGCCAAACTATACCTCTAAGTGGCAATGAAAATACAAAAAATTAGACTTTATCAAGTTCATGTGAAATTTTGAATGGATTATCTATACAATTTGAAATGTAAGAATGAAATTTGTAGAGAATTGAATCTACTTTATAGGCTACTAATTTAAAAAAAAAAAACTAAATTTACTTAGTGAAAATTGAATATTTCAATGAATAGCTATTAAATTTTTTAGAAAAAAATAAAAAGTGGGTGTTTATCCAGCCAACCTAACTATGAGTAAAATAAGTAGAGGACTCATGTCTGGATGTGATGCATATTTATTTGAAATTTTTTTCTAATAAAACAGTTAGTTATGATTTTTTTACTGACTTTTTAAAAAAAATAAAAAGTAATTTTATAGCTCGGAAGGATTGGGATGCTTTGCACACAAAACGAGAGCTCCCCTAGCATTTACTCACCCACCCCGACGTGTTGGCGCAAACCATTCGGCCCCAAGACCTGTGGAATGCAAAATTTCAATCCTAGCAACTTTTGACTTTGCCGGTAGCTTACAGCTCGGAAGGACT
Organism: Cunninghamia lanceolata; assembly: GCA_027924645.1. Classification (NCBI taxonomy): domain Eukaryota; kingdom Viridiplantae; phylum Streptophyta; class Pinopsida; order Cupressales; family Cupressaceae; genus Cunninghamia; species Cunninghamia lanceolata. The sequence continues at coordinate 20,380,593 of BSBN01000254.1, forward strand.
GGGATGCTTTGCACACAAAACGAGACCTCCCCTAGCATTTACTCGCCCACCCCGACGTCTTGGCATAAACCGTTCAGCCCCAGGACCTGTGGAATGCAAAATTTCAATCCTAGCAACTTTTGACTTTGTCGGTAGCTTACAGCTCGGAACGACTAGGACTCTTGGCGCACAAAAGGAAACCTCCAATGGCATTTACCCATCCACCCTGATGCGTTGGCGCAGTCCATTCGACCCCATGAGCTATGGAATGAAAAATGTCACACCTAGCACCCTTCCACTCCATCAAATTGAAGCATTTTGCAACAATGCGTTTGATTTCGGCACGGTCAAATGGAATGGAGTTGACAAAAATGAGAGAGGTTATTGTGGACAGACACCACGTGCACCTGTAGATCCAAACAAAACATTCCCAGCTATCACAAATTCTGAGAACTGCTCCGTCAAAGTTTGGTAGTTTTTTGGTCTCAGGGATCTTATGGGACTTTACCGATAGCCTCTTGCCTGGAATGACTAGGACGCTTGGCGCACAAAACGAGACCTCCACTAGCATTTACCTACCCACCCCGACGTGTTGGCGTAGTCCGTTCAACCGCATGAGCTATGGAATGAAAAATGTCACACCTAGCACCTTTCCACTCCATCAAATTGAAGCATTTTGCAACAATGCGTTTGATTTCGGCACGGTCAACGGAATGGATTTGACCAAAAATGAGAGAGGTTATTGTGGAAGGATGCCACATGCACCTGTAGGTCCAAACAGAACATTCCCAACTGTCACGAATTCTAAGAACTACCCTGTCAAAGTTTGGTAGTTTTTTGGTCTCAGGGATCTTAAGGGACTTTGCCAGTAGCCTCTTGCCCGAAATGACTGGGATGCTTGGCACACAAAATGAGACCTCCACTAGCATTTACCCACCCACCCTGATGCGTTGGCGCAATCCATTGGACCCCATGAGCTATGGAATGAAAAATGTCGCACCTAGCACCTTTCCACTACATCAAATTGAAGCATTTTGCAACAATGCGTTTAATTTCAACACGGTCAAATGGAATGGAGTTGACCAAAAATGAGAAAGGTTATTGTGGATGGATGCCACTGCACCTGTAGGTCCAAACAGAACATTCCCAACTGTCACGAATTCTGAGAACTGCCCCATCAAAGTTTGGTAGTTTTTTGGTCTCAGGGATCTTAAGGGACTTTGCCGGTAGCCTCTTGCCCGGAATGACTGGGATGCTTGGTGCACAAAACAAGACCTCCACTAGCATTTACTCCCCCACTCTGACGCATTGGTGTAGTCCGTTCGAGCCCACGAGCTATGGAATGAAAAATGTCTCACCTAGCACCTTTCCACTGCATCAAATTGAAGCATTTTGCAACAATGCGTTTAATTTCGGCACGGTCAAATGGAATGGAGTTGACCAAAAATGAGAGAGGTTATTGTGGATGGATGCCACATGCACCTATAGGTCCAAACAAAACATTTCCAATTATCACAAATTCTGAGAACTGCCCCATCAAAGTTTGGCAATTTTTTGGTCTCAGGGATCTTAAGGGACTTTACCGGTAGCCTCTTGCCCAGAATGACTGGGACGCTTGGTGCACAAAATGAGACCTCCACTAGTATTTAACCACCCACCCCGACGCGTTGGCGCAGTCCCTTCGACCCCACGAGCTATGGAATGAAAAATGTCACACCTAGCACCTTTCCACTGCATCAAATTGAAGCATTTTGCAACAATGTGTTTAATTTCAGCACGGTCAAACAAAATGGAGTTGACCAAAAATGAGAGAGGTTATTATGGACGGATGCCACGTGCACCTGCAAGTCTAAATAGAACATTCCCAACTTCATTAATTCTGAGAACTGCCCCGTCAAAGTTTGGCAGTTTTTTGGTCTCAAGGATCTTAAGGGAATTTACCGGTAGCCTCTTGCCCGGAATGACTGGGATGCTTGGTGCACAAAATGAGACTTCCACTAGCATTTACCCATCCACCCCGATGCGTTGGAGTAGTCCGTTCGACCCCATGAGCTATGGAATGAAAAATGTCACACCTAGCACCTTTCCAATGCATAAAATTGAAGCATTTTGCAACAATGCGTTTGATTTCGGCACGGTCAAATGGAATGGAGTTGACCAAAAATGAGAGAGGTTATTGTGGACAGATGCCACAAGCACCTATAGGTCCAAACAGAACATTCCCATCTATCACAAATTCCAAGAATTACAATGTCAAAGTTTGGTAGTTTTTCGGTCTCAGGGATCTTAAGGGACTTTTCCAGTAGCCTCTTGCCCGAAATGACTGGGATGCTTGGCACACAAAACAAGACCTCCCCTAGCATTTACCTACCCACCCCGATGTGTTGGTGCAGTCCATTCATCCCCACGATGAGCAGAATAAAAAATATGGCACCTGGCAAGGTTTTTGCTCTTAGGATCTTAAGTGACTTTGCTCTTACAGATCAATGTATCGGCAAAGACCCTAGTTTTCATAAGAGGAGACATGTGATTTTAAGAGGTTTTTGGGAATGTGACTTTAACCTTCCACTCCTTATCTAATGACGAGTTTATTCTCAGAGTTTGATGGCTTTTTTGAGCATATACATGACGTTTTAGGATAGTCATAAAGGGCAATTTTTGGACAGCCATGTGTATCTTTTTAACAATCATGGACTGTGACAGTCCCAAAACTCATATAAATCATCCATTTTAGTGTTTGACAACCTTATAAATCCATTAGATCATTTATACAAACCCTAATGCAACTTATAAACCCTCTTTGCATAGTAATTTCATGAATGACTGTCTTGTAGGATTTACATACATATATACATACATACATACATACATACATACATACATACATACATATATATATATATATATGATGTCATAGGCATCTAGGTTTCATACACAAATTGCAATAGTTGTAGAGCCAACCTCCTATCAACGAGAGTTGAATAATAGTAAATAGAGAGCTTCTCGGCCATAAATGGGATTTGCATACACACACACACCCAACTAAAATAGTATCCTTATTGGCCTTATTGGCACCTCCCCCCAAGATGTAAGTTTTTTATGTTTATAATGTGTCGCCAGTGTCCTTGACATAGAGTTTCTTGACATTAATTTCATTCAAACATGTCTTCAATTCATCTTCAAAATGTTTTCAATACATATCCAATGCCTTTTCCACGAAGGTTTATGCATATTTATACATGATTTGAGAGAAACAAGTAGTCTCCAACTGACTCTTGAGTACTTGACTATTCATCTTCCATACTTTTGCATTTTTTTTACATTTTTCATATGACAACTTTGACATATTTACAAAATTTGACAAGATGAAGACTAAATACATGATGAAATGGTTTATCATGACCTTATTTGATTAGGGCATATATAAGGAATTTTTTCATATTGATTCTATTGATTCTATTGATCTAAAACCATTCTCAATGCTAAACATATCATCAATGGACTAAAGAACTATCATCATAATGTATGTCATCATGGGAAGTATCATGACTTGCACATAAAGAATTTAAATTATATTGTATATCAAAGTGTATATACATTAAAATCTAGTCCATAATGGTAGACATATACAAAAATTTGGCAAATATGCCAACTCAAAATATTTTTTACAAAATGTGGCATATGCCATGTCTCAAAATCTATATACAATCTACATGCCAAATAGCTACATCAAATACTACAAGTCCACTTGATCCTCAATCTGTGATGGATCCTAAAAAAGTGTCCTCTTTGTACCAAAATGTCTAGTAATTGATGGAGGTGAAGTTTCCTGCATTAACAAGTCAAAACACAAATTTGATTAATCTCTTCAATGGTACATAAAAATAAGTTAAAGTTAGTAAATAGATTCTTATCTACTACAATTAAGAACTTTCATTTATTAACATACATCTAAATCACTACAATCAACTATAAGACCGCTAGATCAACTATCAATTATTTAGAAAAATTCAATTCAATTACCTCGACTCTATGTTGTTGTTCAGACAATCATTCTGCAAATGATTTTCTCTTAAGACGATTAGGTGTCCTAGTGAAGCATGATGGCAAAGGTGGCACATCACTCACATTCTCAAGAGACTACATAAAAGCAAAGTAACATTGAAATAAATTAATATATAATTATTAAACAAAATAGGAAATGCATACATTTAAAATAGGAAATGCACTACACAAAAACTTATCTACTAGAAAACAAGCACATACCACCATCGAGGCCTCCTGCATCAATTAACAAGGACAAGAATGTAAGACTCTAAATGACTATAATCAAATATTTAAGTTTTCTAAATTATCAATTAAAGTACAATTCAATCAAATTACCTCCACCCTTTGTTGGCGTTGAGAAAGTCGTTCTGCAAATGATAGTCCCTTGGGTCGATCAAGAGTTCGAGAAAAGACTATTGGCAAAGATGCCACATCATTCATATTTTTGATTGACTATAAAATAAAATTAACATCAAGATATAAATTAATATATAATTACTCACAAAGAAATAAATGCATAAAAAAAAGTTGATGTGTACAACAAATTATACCGGTAAGTCCAAGCCAAATTGGATGGTAGACAAAGTTCCATGATGAACTTCTGTCAACTCCCCCTCTATCATCAACTGTTATCCCACTTAGATACATTAGTACTAATAAAATTGTTTATATATTCAAATGGAATAGACATAAAATTTAACTTTAAATTTTACCTGCATAAAAGATTGCTCATGCATTTCTCCTTCTCTATTGTTTACTAATCTGGTAGCTTCTACTCTTGTCCCTGACCCCTCAGCTTGAGTTCTGGACCCCATTGCCTCATCTCATGAATGAAGATCATACTCTGATGTGTTCAACGGTGGCTCACTACTCTCCATAATAGGACCTAAGCATAAATTATTGCAAGAAATGCAATGATGGGGCACACATACATGTCTGGACGATGACGATCGAGTAGTACTAGGTCAAAGAGTGTATGGCACTAAGGCCCTGTTGTGTTGCATTTGCAACAACGTCTGGGTGCTACATTGGGGGTGGAGAAGGGATAGCAGGAGGGGGAATATAGGGACCTTGTACTTGTCTAATTGCCCCAGGTCTATCTTGAGGCATTCCCTTGCCCACTCCTTGAAACTCTCTAAAATCAAAATAATTAACATGTTGACCCATGACAAACTTTGCATAGAGTTTACGGAGGAAATACAAAGGCACATCTAAATTGTTGTTGGGTGGTTTATCAAAAACCATCCACCAACGATCCCAAAAGTTTTGACTAATGCCCTCATGAATACACCATTTGATTGAAAACTTGGGCTTACGGACATCAACATGCAATCCAGTTTTAGGATTGACAAAGTGTTGGGCTAACATAGTTTTTGTAATTTCTAAATCTTTGACTTCATCATATGACAAACCGTTAGCATATTCGGCCTTCTTGGCTTCTTGCCATTGCCTAAATGATTCGTGTTGGGTTGACAAGGTTTGAATGTGATTAATGATTCCCTCTAAATTCAATGTCATTATAGACAATCAACGGTGCCGGTGATGCATTTCTATGATCCTACTTATATGATCAATATTTCTTTGAATATTCTCTTCTATTGTTGGAGGGGGAGGGTTTAGTGGTGGAGGGTTTGGGTTTTCATTTTGTGCATCCATTTTACCTAATTAAATTATAAAACATACCCACTTAGCATAAAAACCAAAAAAATTGCTTGAATATACAAAACAAACAAAAAAAAATGCACGAAATCTTACCTCTTTGGATCGGATATCCATTTTTCAGCTCTGATATCTGTTCTTTGAAGATGAGACCGCATTTTGCAAGCCACGGGTTTGCAAAAACATAGTCTTTTTTTGCTTTTTATGTTCTCCAAAATGGATATCCGTTTTCTTTTTCTCTATTGTTTTCATTGTTTTTTATTTTATTATTTTAGCATTTTTAGCATTTTAGTATTTAGGCATTTTAGATATAAAATACAATCCAAATTTTAGAAAGACTATATCATATGAAAGGAGAGATTTTGGACAAACTATCAAAATTTATATAGGATTATGATGATATATATATTTGATTTTTATATGATTTACATATACTAAGGTATCTCATAGTATTTTAAAGGCACTTTTGAATAGATAATTGTCATAAAAAAATTGTAAAAGCAAGTAGTTTGACCTGTAAATTCTAACAAATCATTTCATGTTTAACTTACATATTAGATGATATTTGTGTCAACAATTGAGATCAAACTTGTGACACTCGGGATCGACCTCTCATTTTTCTATACCTATTCAAATTCCAAGACAATCATTGGATTGATGTCATTTATATTTCTAAAGGTGACAAATCAACTTAGCACATCCTCAACATCATAGGATTGATGTTGATAGAGAGAGGAAGATAGAGAGAGGGAGATATCTATAGAGAGGTAGATACAGGAGAGAGGTAGATGCGGGTTAGGGGTTAGGGATTAGGGCCATTATTTAGGGTTTACAGATTTAGAGAGAGAGAGACTACTGTTGACATGTAACTGTAAACCCTAAATAATGCCCCTAAACCCTAAACCCAAGTAACCCTAAATAATTCTTCCAAATCCTAAACCCTAACCCCTAAATCATAAACCCTAAATAATTCCCCTAAGCCCTAAACCCTAAACCTGAGAAAGGGAGTCCTAGTTTTCTTGTTTCCATTTGCTTCGTCGATAAGGGAGAGGGAAAGATAGAGGGGAGAGATAGGATATATAGGAATGATAGGGGAATGACTGGGATGCATGATTAAACCTAACCCCTAACCCCTAACCCCTATTTCCTAACCCCTAAACCCTAAACTTGAGAAACCATAAACCCCTAAATCCTAAACACTAAACCCAAGAAACCCTAAACCTCTATCTCTCTATCTCCCTATCTCACTATCTCCCCATCACTATCATTCCTCTACCTCTCAATCTCTCTCCCTATGCTTTAGCCATGTCCCTCACTCTATATCTCCCTATTGGTCCTCTCTCTCTAAACACTAAACCCTAAACCTCTAAACCTTAACCCCTAAACCCTAAACATGAGAAACCCTAAACCCTATCTCCTATCTCTCCCTTATCTCCCTATTTCTATCATCCTTCTACCTCTCAATCCTTCTCCCTATTTCTCTAGACATATCGCTCACTCTCTATCTCCCTATCTCTCCCCTTTGTCACCTCTATCTCTCCCTATCTATCTCCTCTCTCTTTCTATCTAGCTATCTCCAAAACTGAGAAACCCTAAACCCAGGTACACCCTAAATCCAATCAACTCTAAACCTATATCTCCCTATCTCTCCCCTATCTCCCTATCTCTATCATCCCTCTACCTCTCTTGATCTCTCTCCCTATGTCCCTAGCCATGTGCCTCACTCTCTATCTCCTTATCTCTCTCCTCCATCTCCTCTCTCTATCTCCCTATAATTCCTCTCTCTCTATAAACCCTAAATCCAAAACCCTAAACCTCTAAACCTAACCCCTAACCCCTAAACAATTTAAATCCTAAACCCTAAATAATGCCCCTAAACCCTAACCCCTGACCCCTAAACCTGAGAAACCCTAAACCCCTAAACCTTAAACCCCAAACCCCTAAACCCTAAACCCAAGTAACCCTAAACCACTATCTCCCTATCTCTCCCCTATCTCCCTACCACCTTTGTCCCTCTACCTCTCAATCTCTCTCCCTATGTCTCTAGCCATGTCCCTCACTCTCTATCTCCCTATCTCTCCCCTTAGACTCCTCTATATCTCCCTATCATTCCTCTCTCTCTATAAACCCTAAATCCAAAACCCTAAACCTCTAAACCTAACCCCTAACCCCTAAACAATAAATCCTAAACCCTAAATTATAATGCCCCTAAACCCTAACCCCTAACCCCTAAACCTGAGAAACCCTAAACCCCAAACCCCTAAACCCTAAACCCAAGTAGCCATAAACCACTATCTCCCTATCTCCCTATCACCTTTGTCCCTCTACCTCTCAATCTCTCTCCCTATGTCTCTTGCCATGTCCCTCACTCTTTATATCCCTATCTCTCCCCTTAGACTCCTCTATATCTCCCTATTGGTCCTTTATCTCTCTCTAAACTCTAAACCTCTAAACCTTAACCCCTAACCCCAAAACAATAAACCCTAAACCCTAAATAATGCCTCTAAACCCAAGCAACCCTAAACCTCTATCTCCCTATCTCTATCATCCCTCTACCTCTCAATCTCTCTCTCTCTATGTCTTTGGACATGTCTCTCACTCTCTATCTCCTATCTCTCCCCTTTGTCTCCTCTATCTCTCCCAAACTCTATCAGTCCCCTCTCTCTATCTCTCTTTAAACTATAAACCCTAAACCCCTAAACCCGAGAAACCCTAAACCTCTAAACCCTAAATAATTCCCCTAACCAACCTCTAAACCACTTCTCTATATAGGTGCAACTAATACCACTTTTTCATTGTTTCCACATTTAATTATATTCCTTTCCATTTTCCAAGTCCTACATGTGTCCAAGTTGTATTGTTTGTCAAGTTTTTAGTCTAATTGTTAGTCCCAGCTCTCATGGTTATTAAAATGTTAGTATATTATAGTTAGATTTATCCTTCAGTAACATTAACTTACGCATTGTTGCACAAACAACCACACTGAAACATAACCTTACCTAATTAAGGTTAACCTTTTAAAAGGTTCTTTCATAAATGGCGAGCTTAACAGATCCAACTAGTTCAATGTTCTTATAGTCCATGCTTACCCTTCCAAGAGAGTTCATGCCATGTTAAATTTGCATTATGTCCTAACATATCACATGAAGGACATCATCATCACAAGGAATAACAATGTCATGAAGGATTAATGAAGGTGTAGCTTCACCACATAAAGTTTCATTCATAATTTTATCACTAGAGGGTAAGGGTATATCATATGTATCCTTCTCAAACCATGTATCATGAATCAAATCATATGAAGGATTGCGTAAAGCAATTTAGGGCATGAAATCCAAAATGCCCCAAAACACAACCCCTGCTGCCCCACCATTCCTATCCCCGAAATATTGGAACATAGTCTAGAAAAGTGATTATTTCACTTGGTGAACAAATTGAATATTTTATTATTGATTATTTGAGTAATTCATTAGTGATGATTCTTAGTGTTTAACAAATCCTTATGGATCAATGTGTAAAGAAGCTACCAATGTTAATTTGCCCTCCTCCTTCACTAGAAACAGTCTTTAAGGAGGTTCACATATTGATGGGAGATCTAAGATTTAAGAGGTGTATTTTCAAAAAGAGTAAAAAGCCTTTTTCCCAAATTTTTTTAGAAAATGGATATCCGTTTTGGTTTGGTATCCAAACCAAAATAGATATCCATTTCAAAGTCAAACTTTGCCAAGTCGCGAATTTGGCTAAGTAAAAACGCGATTTTTTTCCTATTGCCACTGTTTGGCCCGTGATGATCCTGCACATACCCTAATACTCCTACCCCATTTCCCATTTTCATACATGCACCATCAAAATACATCTTCCACACATCGTTCTCCTCTTTCTTAGATTCGACATGTATTGGATCAGTATTCTGCAATTCTGGCTGACTTGTTTCAACCTTGAAGGTTCTTAAATCTGTATCACAAAATAGGTTTATTTGATTTTGATCCAAGCATTTTATGATGTTCTCATATCTTGGCTCCCTACACAACTTGATCTCTTTACCTCTCACTGGTATTGTGGCATATGATAAATCTAATTGGACATTCCCTCCTGCCATTGCAGCCCATTGTCTTGATAAGAGAATTCCATAATATGGTGGAATATCAACCATGGTGATATCAATGTTATAGGTTGCTTCAAGGTATGAAGCAAGGTTTATTTCCACATCCCTCATAATGCCCACGATTGGGATGGATCTATTATCCATTGCATAACACCTACCAAATGTAGTGTCAACCCACATTCCTAGTTCTTTCGTGACTGCTATTGGCATGATATTCATGGCCGCGCCTGAATCAATCATGCAGTTCCTTACTATCCTGTTTTTGATTAATAAGGTAGTGTAGAAAGGGTCCACTTGTGAGGGATTCTTTGTCAAGGTATCACCTAGATATACTTCAGGAATTTGGAATGTTTCTTGGTGAACATTGTTTGTTCTATTCTCTGATTCTTTATATTTTTGATTTGATATATCTGAAATCAGTTTAACCACTATATTTCTGTATTTGTCTATTTTCTTCATTTCCAAAAGTGGTACTAATATCTTTACTTGAGATATTGCATGAGCAATGTCAAATGAATGGGCCATAGTTTGATCATTCCTTTATGTCTTTATATGTTCTTTTTCTTGATTTTGTGATTTATCTCTCATTTTATTTTTATCAATTTTTTTTTATTCTCTGAATCATGACTTCGCATTATTCTTTTTGTAATTTTGATCTTTTATAAAGATACTCCCAGGTGTTCCTTATTCAACATTAACTATCCTGTTCCTTAGATTATAGGCATTTTTAGCTTGAGCTACTATAGCTATTGTAAGAGCTTCTCTTTCATTTTCAGTGGGCTTTCTCCATTGATCATATGGCGAATTGTTATAATAGGTGGGTTCCTTGTAGCCATCCTCCTGATCTGAGAATACTTCTTGTTTTCCCATGTTAATATGATGTTTTTGGTTTCCCACATCATATTCATATCCCTCTTCCTCTATAGAAGAATAGTCTTCATTCAACAAATATGGTGTGTCTTGCATCATGTTTATTGTGTGATTGTCTCTGTTATAATTGTATAATGTTTCTTCTTGTTGTACTACTTTAGCCACCACACAGTATTCAGGTGAGTGTGGTAAATTGCACACCAAACACCAAGGTTTATCTTCTACCATATGTGCCCCCTTTCTTTTTAGAGGGTTAGGAGTATCTTTTCCATAATGTTGCTTCCTGCTATTTTCAATAGGTCTCCCATCCTTCCAATTTGTACTATATGGCATGTCATGCAACCTAGGTCTTTCATGCCTATGCTAACCTTCTTGTTTAGTTTACTAAATGTTTGGGCTTTGAGGAGTTCTAGGATTATCTCTTTTGCTAACCATACCTGCAGCTTTCCTATTGTTCTCAATAGTTAACGCTATTTTTTGTGCTTCAACTAGGGTCATAGGGCACCAATTTCTAAGTTCGTACCCTGTCTTGGGATCAAATGCTTTCAAATAAATGCTCAATGCTACTAGATCAGTCAGTTTAGATCCATAAGGTATCTTGTTTTGTAACTTGGAAAATCTCAGATTGAAATCATATATTGACTCATTTTGGTATTTTTGGATGCTTATCAATTCATGCAATGCAAACTCAGGGGCATACTGATTGCCATACTACTCCTTAAATTGACTATGGAAATCTGTTATTGAACTGATTGAAGCATCAAGTAAGCTGTTGAACTAGTCTCTTACATCTTCAGTCAGAGACATCATGAATAACCTCATTTTAACATCTTCATAATCCATACCGATATCTTGTACGAAAGCATTGAAGCCGCTGATGTGATCCTCAGCTGATATTGCATTCTTTCCAATGAACTTGGAAACTATATTTCTCCAATTACTATCAATAGGGTATGGATACAATTGATATCCAGTCAAATCAAATTGGCCACATATGTTTGTGAGGTTTTGAGGTGGAAGATTCATGGGTGGCAGGTTAAGGTAGTAATTATATCTGCCTGGAGGCTGATGATATGCATATGGTTGTTGTGAATTTATATGGGCATTCATATGAGGGTTCTATGGTCTATAATATTGTTGGCCAGGAGTGGGTATGGATTAGCCATATGTTGAGAGGTGTTATGTATGAGAGGTGGTCTAGGATTATTTGGGAGGGTATTTTGATGACTTCCGGATGCTGGTGGATTGGAAACACTGCTTGTATTTTGGTGCAAGTTTTACTGTGGATTCCTCAAAATGTTTCCTCTATGTGGAGGTACGTATTTTGGGGTGGCTAATTAAGTCCTATTCCTTATCTGTTGAATTTCTTGTTTTAACAACCTCTCAGTTTCTTCTATCTTGATGATTTCAAGTTCTTCCTAGAGCTTAAGCACATTCTGTTGTGCTTCATTCATACTTCTTGTATTCTTTGGACTTTTAATCATTTCTTGATTTGAGGATCCATGTTTTACCTCCTCTTCCTGTTGTAATGACATTTTATAATCATATTCAGCTTGCCTCTGATCAATTTCCTTCATGGCCCGTGCTTCACACTCAAGCTGTTCTTGAGGATCAAGTCTATATTTTGCCAATATATCATCAGTTACTCCTTTGAAATTTTCATTTGATTCATGCAGAGGGGTAGAACTATTGTGAGTTATGATAGTTTGTTCTGTATTATCCTCTTGAGCCTCCTGATTATTATTCTGATGAAAATAATTTGATGCTCCATTTCTCTTGGGGATGGTTCTAATTGGTGGAGATGATTGTAATTTCTTCCCTTCCATCTTGGATCTTCTACCATCCATTTGGTACTAACTTTCTATTATAACTGGTTGTAGAGTCACCACCTATTTTTGTAAATAGGAAAAGTTTATAATTTATCTTTCTGGATTCTTCTTGCCAGCAAAGTTACCAATTTGTATTCTTGAAATTTTTTGACTCTATAAAAGAACAGTTTCTTACTAAGGTCCTTTATTTGGTTCCCCAATAGAGTCGCCAATTTGTTAGGTCTCAAAAATGCAAGTTGCAAATCCTAAGAGGATGCCAGACTCTATGATTGGATTGGCAACATTTTTGAACTAACGCAACAGAGTTTAACCTATAGGGTTGATGACTCCCTGCACTTTAGGCACTGTTATACCTAGGCGGGTGGACCTTGAAAGTTGAAGTAGATTAGATAAGTGTATATGCTTTGACTAAGTTAATGGATCTACTCACAGTGGCAAATGGTGTGGAATAGATGAAAGCTTGCTAACTAATTCTATATCTAATATCTGAAAGATGATTGGTATAAATTGTATAAGAAATATCAAGGTAAAAACTAATAAATGAATTTAACTATTGAAATAAGTAAGACCAGTGCCTCTGTTGGGTAAATAGAGTCAAATGAAAGTCTAAGACCAGAGGCTTATAGTGGGTAGTAACTCTAACTGTTTGGCACAATACTTTAGTTTATAACTTGAATAAAGGTGCAGGGAAATGACTGACAAACTCTTCTTAATAATCCAATTGACAAAATCAAATTTCTTGTTATTCACCAGAAGGAATCTTTAATCCTTTCTTGAAGGAACCAATTGAATGAATTATACAAGAACAATAGACAATATCAACTTGGAGATAGAATGACAATCCTAATTATATGGTTCTTCTTAGTGATCCAAATTAACACTTCCAGATTACTATGACTGACCAGAAGGATTTTAATTCCTTTTATGGAAACCAATTAATACAATCAATAAATACAACAAATGTGCATTGACAAATTAAATATATACTTGATATATTAATTTGAATAATAAGGAAATACTGAATTGGAGACAACCATATAATTGAATAAATTTATGCATCCCATTCCTTGATCAGCATCTGAGTCTGTGCCTTATTTAACTTTGCAACATTTATGCCAATATCTACAGTAATCAAGGGATCAATTTCCACTACTTTTAAAGTCATAACATGCCCAAAAGTTTTTTTAGTATCTATAATGATTGTTTTCTTATGAGGAGGGTACATGGCCCATATTATGAGTGAGTTTTCATCATTGTTATATTTGGTACCCATGTACATCTTAGTGACACCCTCAATAGTGAGTTTATAATTGTCATCAGTATTATGCAAAAAACTATCAAACACCAAAGCAGAATTTATATCAAGACCACAAAATATCATGACACCTCCTTCTTTGACCAGTTGTCTACCTCTATTATGAGTCATAGTTTTCAATTCATTATCCACTGTTGTTTTTAACATATCAATTAATTGTCTTTCATTGTTAGCCATGACATCATCAACTGAATCCCTAATCTCTTTACCCTTGCATTTATACAAAAATGATTTAAACTCTTTAGAATGAATAAATTGATCATCTGAAACAAAAGAATCATATGCTAATTGTCTAGGATCCTCATCAGTAGGCCCCTCCCCATCATACTCTACATCAGGAGATTGATAGCATTGCATTTTTAGTTTGGATATTCCGGTTGCCTATTGATGTGGCTCTTCTTCTTCTGTAGACTCCTCATCACCAGAGGACAACAATTCTATCTCTACGAGTTGTTTCCTCTTCTCATCTAATTCTCTAGTATACTTCTCAATTACTAGTTCAACTTCAGCTTCTTCCATGTTCCTAATAATGTCATCATGTGGATATGGGACATGTGTATATCCACTAAGGTTTTGTTTTCTCCTTGCAAAATCAATAAAACCCTCAGGATCAAATCCCTTTCTTGCCTTTGCACATCTCATGTTGTAATGCATTAATTTGTCTATGATGAGGCTATAACCTTCTTTAGACACCACAGTAAAATCTTTGAAGCACAAAGTACTAGGCATGAAGGATTATTTTTCATAGGCAGTCAAATTCATCACATTAGAGCAATTCATTTGCCTAACTATCTCTAAGTAGGCAATTCTGTCAGGAACTATCTTGGGCAATATAAACGGGGTATCTTCAAACCCATAAATTTTGACCATGGGTGAATCCTCAAAAAAATACCAATCTCCCGAGTTGTGGGTAATAGTAGGAGGACCAACAAAATCTTTGGGTCTGAGAAACCTCTTTATTTCATTTGACAGTGAATATTCACAAGGATGATTGAAATATCTATACAACACTTTTACACAGTATTCTTCAAAATGAATATAACTAGAATGGGCAAACCTATTGTCCCATATCCTCGTCCACGTTTACACATGTGACTTTTGTCCCCTCTGGTCCATTTGAGCAACTCTGAATTCACTTGGCCATAATCCCATTTATTGGCCATAATAAAGTACCATGTGCATGAGGAGTGAGTAGTGCTCAAAAGACACTGATGGGGCATTGTTCTTGATTGCAGTTAAACTAGAATCAATTCTTCCAAAAACATAGGCAGCATAGTCAAACTATCTAGCATTGTGACACTGGATATCTGTGGCTATCACCATTAAAGGAATTGTCATAAAATCAAGAACATCTGATCCTAGGACTTGGCCCATGGAATAATATGTGTATTGTATATATGGTTCAAACAATGACACATGGAATGGCGGTCCATCATTATCATTAAGAGGCACTATTTCTCCTTCTGCCTTAGGCCTGTGAAGAGGTAATCTCCAACCATTATACGTGGTGTCCATCCTCTAGTATTCTTTGTCCAAATCTTCATAAACTATGGGAATAGTACACAAATCATCTAAATCAAATACTTCACAAATGGCATTTTTTGACAAATGTATAACAAGCTCTCCTTGTGGATTGCATATGGCCTTGAGGCTTGGATTGGAATGTTTAGCTAGGAGTTTTAGGAGTTCTAAATTGACAAACAAATTAGGGACAACCAATTTGCCCAAATTCAAGTGCCATGGATTAGACACTGGGACATTCCTGAATCTTCTATTGTAATGGAATTTGAATAATTCATAACCTCTTATTGGTGTCCACACATTTCCAAGGTATTTTCATTTGTCTTCCAATTTCTCTACCTCTGCCCTAAGTTGTGCAAACCTTCGGGCTTTAGGGGTAGATCCAGGCAATTCGTCAATTAAATCCTTATTCAATTTCTATTGTTTTATTTTTTCATTAGGGCTTTTGTCAATTTTTTGTTTCTTGGGTTTACTAGTTTCACCTGGTTGTTTTCTGCCCTTTCCTTTTACTAGAGTCTCCATTATAATTATGGATGGCAAATTCAAATTGTAGTCTATCACATAGAGGTTTTTGAGTATGTACCTATTATCTGATGATTGAACTCCTTTATCCTTTCCTTCGAGTTCTCGCTTATGCACTCCTTTTAGACAATTCGTTTGAATCTAATTGTAGTGATTTTGAATGGCTCTTCAAAGGATTTCTTCTTGGCCTGCAATTAATTGTTCCAGTGTATTAAATTTCATGATCGTTATGAGATGTCACATTGTCATAACTCCCCTCATCGGTAGGACTTTTGTAATGTTAGTGCGATCAAATAGCTTCTTATGGCATGAACATTTGCATGTGGATTAATCGTTGTGACCCTTCATTTTGTCTCCTCGATGTCATCTTTTATAAAAACATATATAAGTTTGTATTGGCAAGATATTTCAAGATCTACCTGATATAGAAATGAGCATGGCTATCATCATCTTGACTTACTTTATCATCGTGGGAATAACATCCTACTCTAATATTTCAAGTGTCTCCGATATGAATATCAACAAGAGTCTTATCGATAAGTGAGGCTACTATCATCATCGGAACAACATATGATATCGAGATGATTTGATCCAGACTATCCAATCACGGTTGTTTCCCTGATACCTTTCTTTTATCCTTTATCGGGATGATCATCATAATATGTCACTGACATCCTTCATCGTTGTGACCATCAGTTCAGAAAGACTTGTAAACTTTGTTCCAACTTTTTCACTTTCACCGATGGTTTTTATCCTCCATACATATCAGTGTGACTTAGGGCAAAACAATCCCTTTGGTCGCTGAGACATTAACATGTCGGAGACACTTTAATTCTTTGCCCTGATGTGTATTTCTTTCTGATGTACCACTAACTCCATCCATTCCATGGGTTGTTCGACAAGAGTCCCACTAAACTTTCTCATCAGTGTGATCTATACTATTGGGGAAGTGTTCAGAGTATCCTCTGATACTATTTTCTTGTGCCAATAGTCTTTACCGTTGATTAACTCGGCATGACTGGGAATTTTCTCTCCAATGAAAGGTCATCGGTGTTACTCTCTTCATCGGCAATTCCTAAAGTTTTCACTCCGACCACAAACCTCATGTCGATACACATCTTAGCCCATCTCATATAGAACATGGATTGGTATAAAGAAACTGAGGCCTTGCCAAAATTAAGGAACTGAGCCCCCTTATCATATATGGTGTGACGGGTGAGACAAATGTTTGTGGCAAAGATCATGTGATCTTATAAAATTCATCCACTGATATTATGATTTTGGGCACATGATTTTATGATTTGGTTGGACATGAGGTGGGTAGGAGTACAAGAAAATTTTTAAATTTTCCTGTCCCAATAGGTTCTAAGTATTGCGGAGATCAGAGATCTATGTTGCAGTCTTTTTCCTTTCTTTCAGCAAATAGTAGATAGAAGGTCCGAGGCATGATTCCTGCTTAACTTCATAGTTCTTTCTAAGTATCATGGAGCTAGGGATTGAGTGCTTCTTCTTTAACAAAGCACGATGCATGGTGAAGGCCCAACCTTTGAAGCTCGACAATTTCCTTTCTACCTCTTTAAAACTTTGGAGATCGGTGTTTCCTTCTTCACCTTTCAAAGGCCTGATTGGAGGTGTTGGTTTTTTCCCAGACTGGATGCTTACTCCCAGATTTCCCTACAAGGTAGCCATCAATGATCAACAGGATCTCTGGGCCAGGGGCCAACAGTGTAGGAGATAGACTCTATATTTTATCTCCTCTTCTTCTTCAGGCTCTGCAAAACCTAGGGGGGTATTCCCTACTCAACATCCATGAGGATATGCATATAAAGGTTGGGATGCTGACAGAAAGACGATAAGTCCTCCTATAAGTAGACCAAAACTGTAAGATAAGAGCAAAGGGGCTAGCTTTGGGCCTATTTGCAGTTGTAGACAGAGGACTTGGATCCTAAAACTAATTCTACTGTCCTAATGATTGTTTTGGAGTTTTGATTATGATTTTATATTTGGATGCAAAGCTAGACATGGTATATAACACTAACACAAAGCAAGATTGGTGCCTATCCAAGGCCTGGAGTCAGTAGACATACACCAGTGAATGATATGCATGAACAACTAAAACTGGATTTCAGGGGGATACATATGATACCTGCCTTACAGATATCTCCCAATACAAAGTGTTAAGCTATCTATACTTATGGCATCCCTATTGTAGTATATTCTTCCCAATATTCAATCTGAGAACAATTTAATCTACCCCTTGAGCAGAAGTTAAGAGATCAAACATTCAACATAGGAATTCTATGTTCTAGAATCTTAGATATTCCTTAAATATCTGGACTCAGAAGAAAGATACATGCAACACTGGAGACAGAATTAGCACAACACATGCAAACATAGCATTACTCATATAGGATAAACCATGAAATCAGTGGATTCATGCAAAAACATACCACAGGAGATACATAAACTCACAAGTTTTGCTGCATAGAGCAACCAAATCAGCTATATTGCATTATAGAGCCAAAAATGTTCAACTTTCAACAACAACAAAAATGGTAACACAGTCTGCCTATATCAGCCAGAAAGTGTACCTCTAGCAATTAATTACATGGCTTATGACAAAAATCTGCCAGATACAGTCGATGAGAAATGGCGCTCATAAGCCATCAATGCAGTAGGCAGGAGAAACCTCGAGCCCTGCATTGCCAACTGGAAGTCCTCATGCCAAAAATTGGGTAGCCTGATCGTACATATGATCACCCATACCCCTGCACTATCACCATTGATGGCTCAACCACCCGCGGCCTACTTGAAAACTATCGTAGCATTCAAACAGAAGCTTCTCGCTAAAATACATTTCATCACAGGTTCAAATTATGCAGGGAGATTAATCCCACATGCATGCCACGGAGACTCCTTTAGCAGTTTATAAACAGGGCCGCATGCATAATAAGCATCGAGCACTTTTTCCACGCTCGACACACACTCCTTCTCCAAAAGCCCATCGCCAAGACCCAAACCATCGGCCTACTCAAAAAACCTCTCACCGATCTCAATAGTCTCACCGACAAACACTACACTCCCCTTCATCAGCCAGAGATATACCATCAGCCAAGTATTCCACAATCCAACTGATGCACAAAGTCACACCAACAACACCTTCGCTTCCCATCTCCATCAGTGAGACCTAGACCGTCGGCGCAACATCTCAAACCTACGCCGATATGCAATTTCCTGCCGATGAACACAATGCCCAAATCCTCATCGGCCTGAGTAACGATATCGGCAGAGGCCAAAACCCCTCTGCCGATAGCAATAGTCTCACCGACGGTCCTCCTGTCGCCAAGACACACTCTCCTGTCACCCCAAAATGCCAAACATCAACCTCACCATCGGCTAGACTTAGACCGTCGGCATAACTCAAAAAAAACTTCGGCCAAGACCAAAATCACAAAGCTTTGAACCATTGAACTTTTGAGAAAAGGGTTCAAGCGGGTGGTTCAACGGCACATCATTTACGCAAGGTAAATGCATGATATGACTTGTTAGAAGAAAAATGAACCTTGAACCTTGAACCATTGAACCTTTGAGAAAAGGGTTCAAGTTCAAACCGAAAGTTCGAAGACACAATCAGAGCACTCAAAAAACAAAACTTTCGCCGATGACAATCACTACGCCAATGAACACTTGACTTACCCCCAGCGGCATGACCAACACCGTTGGAAAGACAATAAGCTCCCCCGTTGATAGGCAAAGTCTCAGTGATGGAAGAAGATATGACTGCTACCATCATGATCGCTAAGACAAAAACAAGCTCATGTCGATGGAGAAAACATGAAGACCACCTCCTCAAGAACTAAGATGTAGATGCTGAAAAACACTGAGGAGGTGCCAAAACTTAGAACTTTTTTGGATCTTTTGGGAAGATGCCTGCATGAAAAATTGTTAAATTAACTGATAGTCAATTCAGGCACCAACAATGGCTCTGTCTGAGGATGCATGCCTCTTGCAGGCATGGCAAGAACCATAGAACTCTGGGATGTAGACCAGTCCCCTATCCATTGGGCACAGAGTCATGAAGTTACAATGATCTGCCTCACCAATCAAACTTGATGGCCTAAGGCCACTGAGAAAGGGAAAACCAATACTTCCCCTTGTCAAACACCTTATTTTCATCTGCATGCATTGGGTCAAGCCTGAGAGTACTGCCATGATCTGACCACAAACAAACCTGGTCATTTGCAGATTCAACCTTCTGACTCAGTTTGTCACTGTCAACTTTATGCAAACATCCCTCAGCATCAGGCAACAAATGGATGCAGAATGTATCAAGCAATGCATACTCACATGGTATAGAACACAGGTTATCATCACTATGCATTACAAAATGATTTCCTAGCTAGACTGAAAATTGAAAGCACTCGAAGTCCACTACACAGCTAGGAAAATTAGGGATCTCTTCATCAGCTTGCCCAAAAGAGAAGCTTTCAAATTCACAATTGTGCACATCATGCACACAACCAATAGCAGCATCAAACTGGAAAAGATCAGGCTCTGGCATCTCTTTCAAATCAGGCACATTTTTACAGTCACCTACCTGATGTATGTTGTTTCCTCTTTCATCAGGATGAGAAACAGAATCCAAGTCACAAATAGTGTCTAAATATTCACCATACTCAGACAGATCCTCATCACCACATGTGTCAAAAATGGGTGACCCAGGTACATCAGCTTGATCATAATATGCCATTTGTTCGTGGGTAGCAAAGCACGCATCTTCATCACCAATGAATTCCCCTTATGGAGTAGTATCAGCCTGTGTGTCATGAGCAAAATAGTCACCAAATAAAAAACAACCATGCTCTGCACTAGCACTTATTTCAATCTCTGACTGCTCTTCATGATCTCCATGTATTTGAAAGGAAGGCAATGGGTCACACATGGGACTATTTCTCTGTTTGCTTATATCTTCTCTGTCTTGAGTACAATACTCACAATTATCCCCACAAGTCCATTCCAAAAGTTGCTCATTGCTGTCCACAACCTCATTGTTGTTTTCATGGTCAGATGCCTCAACATTGCAATGGGAGTCCTCATTAGTCCTTTCACTGGCATCCTTAACATCTACTTTTTCACTTTCACATGATGCCATAATCATTTGGTCATTCACAGCTTCACAATCATTTCTCACACCAAGGCCTGGAGATAGGGATTTCAGCAGGTGCTCACTTCTGATTTTTTCTATATTTTCTACGAACTTGTATGCCATCTGCATACTTGTCACCTTGAAATCCTTCAGTAATGCACTAGAGCCCTCCTCAAAAGCCTCAAAGAATATGCCAACATAGGCTGAAATATCAGGTTTGAAGACTTCTGGGATCTGTGAAAGGGCTACTGCAAACCTATGACTGAAATCAATACATAGCTCTTTATCTTGTTTTCTAATTTTCATCAATTCTGCAACAAGATCAGTAGGTTCTTTTGCAAATTCCTTTTTGAAACAGTCAGTAAGCTCATCCCAATAGGCAAAAAATCTCTTTGGAAAGCTCAAATACTAGTCTTTTGCTTTTGCATCAAGGGACCTAACAAAAAACCTCATCCACACATCCTCATCTCTAAATGAATGTTTTCCCATGAAACTGTGAAAATTTTGGATATGTGCATTCCCATCACATACACTGTGACCACTAAATCTAGGCATCTGATAGTATATCCTAGCAGGCATACTTTTTGCTTTATAATCAACCCATGACAAATCTAACTAGTCATACAAAGGATCAAACGGGCTGACAGGAGGTTTAGCTTTCTGACTGGCAGACACAACAAAGTTATCATGATTTAATTGGGCCTGCCTAGCCTCTAAGAATATCAACCTATTTTTCATCTCTTCTATTCTTTTATCCAACAAGTCATCCCCCTTTTGACTAAGTATGGGTGTATACATATCTGGATTCATGAAATTTCTATTTTCAGACATCCTTTGCATTCCTAAGACCTATAGCCTCCCCTGGCATCTAACCTATGCAATAAAACAACAATTACAAGTAGGAAGGAGCAAGGTACCTTTTCTCATATAGATGCTGAAGTCTGAACAACACATTTTTTGTCACAACACACACATCAACTTTTCATGTGCACTTGAATCTTTTGCAGAGTCGCCACCTCTCCAGAGAGGACAAAATTTATAGTAGCTGAAAGCTCATCAAATATGTTTTTGAGTTCATTCCACCAGCAGAGCATCATCATTC
The DNA here is from genome assembly GCA_027924645.1 of Cunninghamia lanceolata. Classification (NCBI taxonomy): domain Eukaryota; kingdom Viridiplantae; phylum Streptophyta; class Pinopsida; order Cupressales; family Cupressaceae; genus Cunninghamia; species Cunninghamia lanceolata. The sequence goes on from BSBN01000254.1 coordinate 20,402,688, forward strand.
ACATGAAAGACTCCCCAGTAGAGTCACTAATTTCTGTTGGTTTTTTCCCAGATTGGATGCTTACTCCCAGATTTCCCTACAAGGTAGCCATCAATGATCAACAGGATCTCTGGGCCAGGGGCCAACAATGTAGGAGATAGACTCTATATTTTATCTCCTCTTCTCCTTTAGGCTCTGCAAAACCTAGGGGGGTATTCCCTACTCAACATCCATGAGGATATGCATATAAAGGCTGGGATGCTGACAGAAAGTAGATAAGTCCTCCTGTAAGTAGACCAAAACTGTAAGATAAGAGCAAAGGGGCTAGCTTTGGGCCTATTTGCAGTTGTAGATAGAGGACTTGGATCCTAAAACTAATTCTACTATCCTAATGGTTGTTTTGGAGTTTTGATTATGATTTTATATTTGGATGCAAAGCTGGACATGGTATATAACACTAACACAAAGCAAGATTGGTGCCTATCCAGGGCCTGGAGTCAGTAGGCATACACCTGTGAATGATATGCATGAACAACTAAAACTGGATTTCAGGGGGATACATATGATACCTGCCTTATAGATATCTCCCAATACAAAGTGTTAAGCTATCTATACTTATGGCATCCCTATTGTAGTATATCCTTCCCAATATTCAATCTGAGAACAATTTAATCTACCCCTTGAGCAGAAGTTAAGAGATCAAACATTCAACATAGGAATTCTATGTTCTAGAATCTTAGATATTCCTTAAATATCTGGACTTAGAAGAAAGATACATGCAACACTGGAGACAGAATTAGCACAACACATGCAAACATAGCATTACTCATATAGGATAAACCATGAAATCAGTGGATTCATGCAAAAACATACCACAGGAGATACATAAACTCACAAGTTTTGCTGCACAGAGCAACCAAATCAGCTGTATTGCATTATAGAGCCAAAAATGTTCAACTTTCAACAACAAAAATGGTAACACAGTCTGCCTATATCGGCCAAAAAGTGTACCTCTAGCAATTAATTACATGGCTTATGACAAAAATCCACCAGATACAGTCGATGAGAAATGGCACTCATAAGCCATCAATGCAGTAGGCAGGAGAAACCTCAAGCCCTACGCTACCAACTGGAAGTCCTCATGCCAAAAATTGGGTAGCCTGATTGCACGTACCATCACCCATACCCCTACACTGTTACCATTGATGGCTCAACCACCCGCGGCCTACTTGAAAACTGTCGTAGCATTCAAACAGAAGCTTCCCACCAAAATGCATTTCATCGCAGGTTCAAATTATGCAGGGAGATTAATCCCACATGCATACCACAGAGACTCCTTCAGTAGTTTATAAATGGGGCCGCATGCATAATAAGCATCGAGCGCTTTTGCCACGCTCGACACACACTCCTTCTCCAAAAGCCCATCGCCAAGACCCAAACCATCGGCCTATTCAAAAAACCTCTCACCGATCTCAATAGTCTCACCAACAAACACTACACTCCCCTTCATCGGCTAGAGATATAGCATTGGCCAAGTATTCCATAGTCCAACCAATGCACAAAGTCACACTGACAACACCTTCGCTTCCCATCTCCATCGGTGAGACCTAGACCGTCAGCGCAACATCTCAAACCTACGCCGATATGCAATTTCCTGCTGATGAACACAATGCCCAAATCCTCATCGGCCTGAGTAACGATATTGGCAGAGGCCAAAACCCCTCTGCCGATAGCAATAGTCTCACCGACGGTCCTCTTGTTACCAAGACACACTCTCCTGTCACCCCGAAATGCCAAACATCAACCTCACCATCGGCCAGACTTAGATCGTCGGCACAACTCAAAAAAAACTTTGGCTGAGACCAAAATCACAAAGCTTTGAACCGTTGAACTTTTGAGAAAAGGGTTCAAGCAGGTGGTTCAACGGCACATCATTTACGCAAGGTAAATGCATGATATGACTCGTTAGAAGAAAAATGGACCTTGAACCTTGAACCATTGAACCTTTGAGAAAAGGGTTCAAGTTCAAACTGAAAGTTTGAAGACACAATCGGAGCACTCAAAAAACAAAACTTTCACCGATGACAATCACTACGCTGATGAACACTTGACTTACCCCCAGTGGCATGACCAACACCATCGGAAAGACAATAAGCTCCCCCATCGATAGGCAAAGTATCAGCGATGGAAGAAGATATGACTCCTACCATCATGATCGCTAAGACAAAAACAAACTCATGCCGATGGAGAAAACATGAAGACCACCTCCTCAAGAACTAAGATGTAGACGCTGAAAAACACTAAGGAGGTGCCAAAACTTAGAACTTTTTTGGATCTTTTGGGAAGGTGCCTGCATGAAAAATTGCTAAATTAACTGACAGTCAATTCAGGCACCAACAGGAGGAAGCCCAATCAGTCGGGGCCCGACCTGTTTAACCTTCAAAGCTCTTTCTACTATTCAAGATGTGATGGGACTGCTCATTGACCTTCTTGGCTTCCATTAATGCTTCTTTAGATCCTGATTACTTGTGGAAAATGAATCTCTCACCTGCCTATGCCATTGTAACTCCTTGCATTAAACTTCTTGTACCCAAGGCATGGGCAGATGCTCTTCTTCAATGGATATCTAGGGTAGATCCATGTGGGAGCATTCCAAGGACATAGAAGTGAATTTATTATAGCATGGGTGACCAATTTTCCTTGTTGACCACTCTTTCCCACATCCATGGCTGCTAGAGTGTGATCTAAAAGCTATATATACATATCTTTGAGATGTATTTCTATTGGTTGGTCACTGGGTCCTTATTGAGGTTGAAGCGTTTAATGTTTGATCATGGCCTCATGATATTTCCTAGAAATGTATGAATCTAATCAACTGTGTCCTCTCTTGGACCTCTCTATCTTCATTTCTAGTTTAACTATGAAGGGAAGGTTGTCATTCTATGTATTTTCTAATTTGTATTGAGATTTTCTTCCTTTGTAATGGCTACTTAGCCTTCACAATCAATATAATAGACTAATGTTTCACCTCTCTTATACTTCTGCACTATGTTTATTTGAATTTTGTAAGCTTATTCTGTGGATGATTCATCCCTCTTGTAGTTATAATTTTCTACCTCAAACCTCTGTTAAAATTATAAATCTATGTGAATCCATATCGATATTTGAGATCGTTGTTTTGTTATGTTATTCCCAACTGAACACTAAATCTTGGTGCATCACTTTTTAATTCTAGTTTCTCCTTCTTCCCCATTTCCCTAGTGACTGTTAGCATTAGATTTAGCTTTTTCTCTAGACCTTAAGTCCAGAAAGAGGAACCAACCTTCTCTGGAGGTCTAATTACATTTGCAAGGTTCCACACCTTGAGATCATTCCCATGTTTCACTGAATTTGTTGAAACTACCAAAAGTTTCAACAATAGGGTGTAAATTTAGGTGACAACAATTCCTGGCATGCTTGATGGGACTCTCTGCTCTAAGTAAGAGATGAACTAAGAAATTTGGTGTTGTTCTTAGTTCATTTTCTATTGTGGAAGTGATCAACAAAGCACCTGGTGACTCTGTTGGTCCATTCGAACTAGTTCAACATTTCATGTCTGGAGTGCAAACTAGAGCTTCTTCTTTAGGTAATTTTTGATTCATAGCGTTATATTTTACTGATTCAAGAAGTATATTGTCTAGGTCCACTGTGAGAGAGAATAGGAGTGTTATTCCATCTCCTTCAAGAGCTCATTCTACCCCTCCTCCTGTTAGATTCCAGTAACCAAGAAGGAGCTTGCACATACCTAAAATCAATTTGAATAACCCCAATAAGGCAAGGAACCTCCCTTTTTTTACCTTCAATGGAGGAAGCCCTCTTGACCTAGCATAATATGATGCTATCCCTACCTCTGCTCTAAAAGAAATCTTATTTTCTAATGGTGAAAACTCTACCTCCCCTACTGAGCATATCGAAGATATTGTTAGTGTGTGTTCCATCCATAATTTCACTATAGACAATGCCGCTATGAGACTTCTTGATTCTTCCTTCAAAGGAAAAGTACTCCAGTGGTATAGAGGTTTGCCTACTAATTCCATTCATAACTGGGATGACTTGGGAACAAGACTTAGCCAACACTTTGAAGATAAGAGTGACCACTTATCTCTGATGGAGTAGTTAGAAATAATCAAAAGGGCTCCCCATGAGTTCATGGTGGACTTCAACTACAGATTTTAGAAAACATGGGACAAGATCACATTGTTGGTGAAGTCCTCTCTAAATATTGCCTTCATATACCATTTGAAGTCTTTAAATCCTAGTATTCTTGTCATGATCCAATCCATGGGAGAGACTATGTTACCAGGTGTCTATGACATAGCAATAAGGACAGAGAATTGTCTGATTGAAGCTAGAAAAATTGTTCCAAGACCACTAATGCCCTTATTTCTAGAGGCTCATATCTTCCAGCCTGTTGTGGCTCTAATACCTACAACAGTCATCCCTGCTACTCCTCTAATTACACCTACAATCAAAAAAGAGGATGAGAGAGATGCTTTGATTAGAAGATTGAATAATGAATTGGTATTGGCAAGGAGGCAGCAGGTGCAACCTAATAGGTCATATCAACCATTCAATCAGGCTTATCAGCATAACAGACTGCCATATCAAGGTGATATGCAGAGACAGAATCAGCCTAGTTACATTAGGCCAATAAAGGTTGTCCATCCCAATGTTGTAAGCACATCTAGACCTCTGTGCCCATATAGAACAACATGACTTAGGACACCAATTGGTGTTATCCCTGCAATTAGCCCCATGATCAAAATTTGTGCCAAAGTGAATAGTTCAATTAGGCTTTGACAGTGCAAATTCAATTAGTCCTCATAGAAAAACAAGTCAAGTCTAGCCAAGAGATGATGGGAGAGTAGGAACAAATACAAAACAATTCCACCTTGATGAATTGGACACAAGATGACTTCTGTGGTTTTAATCAAGGTGCGGGCCCAATAGCGTTCAACATAAGAGCCGAGAGAAGAGTCGCTGTGGATGTATCAATCCCTATAGTTGGTCAAGCATCTACCTCTCATGCATCCCCAATGGCTACAAATGAAGGTACAATAGCCAAGGCTCCTTCGAAACAAGAAGATCAGGTGATTGGTAAAGCAACTCCAATGCTAGAACAACAGCCCCAAGCCAGTCGACAATCAAAAGTTGACATTGTGATTACTAAGGTATTCCAAAAGGTTAGTCAAGTCCCTTTTATCATAGTTGATCAGATGAAAAGGACTAACCTAAATGTCACTATGTGGGATGCCCTGTTAATCCTAGCTCAAAGGGATTTACTTCAGGAAGCCTTAACAAGCTTTAGTTAGCATGCCAAAGAGACAACAAAAGAAAATGTAGCCACCCCAGGAAACTTGTGCCAACCAAAAGAGGAGGCAAGCATAAGAAAAACCAATAAGCTCTATCCCTTTTATATTTACCTAATCATTGGTGACAAATTGTTGCATAATTGCATGAATCTATCTGAAGCTTACCCTACATGCATGTCCTGGCTACTCTGTTTTACAAGACATCTCATTCATTGATCTCCATGCATACTTTGGCATATGTTTGTCTAGGGATTTCACTACTAAAATAGATGGATACCTATCCTCTGATTGGTCCCACATGTTATTTAGAACACGGTATGGAACTAAGGTGACCATTAAGGCCGAGCCTATTACCAATGATCATGTAGAGCCTTATTCCCCTAACCCTATCAATATGAACTACACAATCCATGATTTAGAGGAGGGTGACAACAACATGCATGAGGCTGCCACACATGTGGAAGAAATTCCTAATATACTGCTTGATGACTGGGCAAATTGTTTTCAATTTGATACTCTCAATCATATATAGAAGACACAAGGCTAGGTACATACTGTATCCATGATGAGGATGCCTTCATCTCTAATCTTGTGAAGTCAAAAGAAGATACAGGTGGGATATGGCAAATGTATTTTGATGGCTCCAGAAGAAAAAATGGAGCAGGTGCTAGGATTGTGCTATTTTCACCCCAAAAGGAAAATTATTTCTCTGCTTTTAGATTACAGTTTAGTTGTACCAATAATGTGGCTGAGTATTAGGCCTTAATATAGGGTATGCAATTGGCACAAAAGAGGAGAATAAAATTTTTACAGGTATTTGGTGATAGTGAGTTGGTTGTCCACCAAATTAGGACACATTTAGTGGTTTAAGGAATCACTTGTTAAATTCATATAAACATAGAGTCTGGGATCTAATTGAAGACTTTGATGCCTTCAATATCTAGGTAGTGCCTAGAGGAAGAAACAAGGACACTGATAGGATGGCTACAGTTGGTGCCCAGTTTGACATTCCCAAGAATGTCAAACAAAGCTTAGATCAACATGTGAAGGTTGTTGTGAGGCCAGCCATCCCAAACAATGTTACAAGATGGCAAGTATTTGAAAATGATCAGCAGATTGTTAATTTCTTATGAGAAGAGGCATGGTTTGCTGCCAGTAATTAGTCAAAATTGCATGAGTAGTATGGTGACTAGGTGATCCAGCTAAAGACCAACAAATTGCCCAAGGGGTTGATCACCTTAGAAAACATATTTGGTGTTGATGATCAACCAAAAGGAAGAAAATGAACATGATAGTCAAAAAAGAAGACTATGAAGAGGTAGAAAATGCATAGGGAATATTTCTAAAGCATGGCAAGGTATGTGATCAAGCTAAAAGACAAGGTTTTGTTGAAATTTGTAATGAGTTCGATGATTTAATTGCTTGGGGTTATAGGGATATAAAATGTTTTGACTTTGGTTTACTCCAGTATACCATTGATTTAGACCCCAATGCTAAACCTGTATACCAAAAACAAAGGCCTATCAACCCCAAAATGAAACCATTAATGAGGAAAGAGCTATCCAAGATCATAGAAGCCAAAATCATTTATCCAATTAAACATTCCTCTTGGGTAGAAAACCTAGTTCCAGTTAGAAAAAAGAATGGGGAAATCAGACTGTGTGTGGACTTTAGAGACCTAAACAAGGCCTCCCTTAAAGACCACTATCCACCCCCTTCCATGGAATAGATCTTACAGATAGTAGCAGGAACTGAAAGGTTTTCACTCCTAGATGGCTACTTAGGCTATAACTAGATTCTTGTAAAAGAATCAGATCAGTACAAAACAACCTTTACCACCAAATGGGATACCTTGTCTTATCAGAAAATGCCATTTAGGTTGACTAATGTTGGGGCAACCTTCCAAAGAGCAATGGATTTGGCCTTTAAAGGCATGATCAATGATATTAATTTAGTGTATCTTGATAATTTGACTATATATTCTAAGCATGTTGCTGACCATTTAGGTCATTTGAGAAAAGTCTTTGAAAGATATAAAGAATATGGTAGATCATTGAATTGAAAGAAGTGTGTGTTCACTGTCCCAGAAAGAAAATTGTTGGGAGATGTAGTTTCAAAGGAAGGACTAGCTATCAACCCATAAAGGACCAGTGCCATTATGTCTTTTCCCCTTCCCAGTCACAAGAAAGGCCTTCAAAGTTTCTTAGGCAAGATTAATTTTGTGAGGAGGTTTATACCCACTTTCGCTTCAATAGAAAAGCCTCTCACCGCCATGCTTAAGAAGAATGTTTCTTTCACATGGTCAAAAGAAGCCAGGGACAATTTTGAAGCTATCAAATAGGCCATTACACAATCTCCTATGTTAGTAAACCCTAACTATGAAAAGAATTTTATCCTTTATGCTTTTGGAGGTAAGGAGGGCATATCAGTGGTCCTGACGCAATAAAATGAAGAAAAATTAGAGCAACCAATCGCTTTCTTCAGCCAGCCCCTCAAAGCATGTGAGCTCATGTATGATTTTATTGAGAAACAAGTGTTTGTTATGGTGAAAGAACTCAAAAAATTTAGACACATGTTTTCAAATAGCAAGATATAGTTAATGGTGAATCACCCTAGCGTAAAAGAATGCCTTTTGAGTAGAGATGTCAAATAGAAGTGGGTTGGGTGGATCACAAAATTCATGGAGTATGATGTCAATATCAACATCATCAAGCTAGTATGAGGCAAAGGCCTATGTGAGAAAATGACAAAAGACATTGGAGCTAGAAATGACACAGTGTATGCCCTTGAACAAGTCCAGTCAATTGATTTTCATGCTCCAAACAATTGGTATCATGACATGGCTACCTTTCTACAATTAGGTAAATGCCTAAATGGACCAAATCAAGCTAAAAGGAGGTATTTTAGACTTCAGTCCATCCCTTATGTTCTTGTTGATGGTATCTTGTTTAGGAAAGACATCAATGGAGTTCTTCTTAGATGCATTGCACAAAATCAAACCTCAAAGGTGTTAGAAGAATTTCATAATGGCCCTGCTGGCAGCTATTTTTTACCAAGAACTACTACTATTAAAATCATGAGGGAAGGCTATTACTAGCCCAATTTGTTCAAAGATGCCCATAGATAGGTAAGAATTTGTAAAGAATGTGTATTATTTGCAGGTAAACAAAAGTTGGTTGCTCTTCCCCTGCACCCAATTTGGACTGATCAACCATTTGCCCAATGGGGTTTGGACTTCATTGGGATGATTAATCCACCTTCGAGTACTAGCCACAAGTGGATTTTAGTAGCCACTGATTATTTCACAAGGTGGACAAAGGTGGTTGCATTGAAGGATGCCACAAAGACCTTTGTTTTAGAATTCCTTGAGGGTATAGAAATTACCAGATTTGGTGTTCCATTCACCATTATTTCTGACAATGCCAAGGCCTTTGTAGGTATTAAAATTAGTGAATGGGCACTTAACTATGGAATTTTATTGAAAAAATCTTCTAATTATTAACCTCAGGGCAATGGCCTAGCTGAGTCCACAAACAAAAACCTGATCAGGATCATCAAAAGGATAGTGGATGACAATCAGAGAACTTGGCATTCCAAGTTGAATACAACTCTTTGGGTTCATAGAATCACCCCTAAGAGGGAAATTAATAATTCATCTTTCATGCTTGTCTATGGAAGGGAAGAAAAACTTCCATTATCACTAGAATTGCCTTCCCTTGAGCTTGCACAGCAGTTGGAACTATTAGCAAGTGATGCCATGACAGTAAGATTTGTCGAACTATTGGAGCTAGAGGAGAAGAGAGATGCTACCATGAAGACTCTTGAGGCTCACCAAGATCAAGTAAAAAGAACTTTTGACAGAAAATAAACTAGAAAAACTTTTAGTGAGGGAGATTTGGTGTTGAAATAGGTTGAAGATAGAGCTAAAGCTGGGAGTCATTCAAAATTTGATTCCATGTGGAGTGGCCCTTATATTATTACTAGTTGTAAACAGGCCAATTCATTCCAACTTTCCAAGCCAAATGGAGAGGTCATGCCAATCTTAGTCAATGGGATCCATCTCAAACCTTGATTTTAGTATGGTTGTGAGATTTTGTAAATATGTTAGGTGTGTTTCCTTTTAATAAGTGTTGTTGCACTCTGCTACACCCTCATTAAGAGGATGTTTTCCTTGTTAGTTTTGCTTTATCTTGTTTTCTCGAGGCGTGTTGAGTTTTGTGTTGGTCTGGCCAACCCCTATTCTTGTTGATGTGCCCATTTGACTCTGTGCCCAATGGAAGGATAAGGCCTCTGGATCCAGTGTTTAGTAGGCAAACACCCCTACATAGTTGCCAAAATGTTGTCCTATTTTGCCTTCTAGACAAATAGCCCATGGATCCATGAAATTTCTAAGTGTTTTCCCTTTTGAAGTGCAAGGAAAAAGCCCTCCAAATGGCTAAGTTCAAAATCCTAAGTGTTTTCCTTGTGTTTCCTACCTTTTCAAGGTTTCAAAGTTTGAGGTTCTCCTCTTCATCATGCCATCCTTATTGGCTCCAAAATCCACCTTGGTTCCCTTGTAAACTTGCCTAAGTGTTTCAAGTGCCGGAGGTTGGGAGTTCTCTCTTCCTTCTTCTTTATTTTGGAAAGCAGAAGGCAGAGGGTCTGCTCATCAAAGCCCAATGAGTTCCACTGTTCCTAAGTGCTTCGGGCACTAGAGGTCAAAATGTTTATCTTCTTCCTTCTTTTCAGTAGACAGTAGGTGGAAGGTCCGCTTGCCGAAGCTCGATGAGTTCAATATTCCTAAGTGTTACGGGCAGTAGCATACAAGAGTTCTCTCTTCCTCCTTCCTCTTTTTTATAGGCAAAAGATAGAAGGATCGATGACCAAGGTCCACTAGTTTCAAAGGTTCTAAGTACTATGGAGCTCAGAGGTTGGGGTTGTAATTTTTTTCCTTCCTTTCAGCAAATGGTAGATGGAAGGTTTGAGGCTTGATTCCTGTTGAACTTCATAGTTCCTTCTAGAATTATTGCGAAGCTGAGGATCGAGTGCTTCTTCTTTTCAAAAGCATGATGTATGGTGAAGTCCTGACCTTTGAAGCCTGATGGTTTCATTTTTGCCTCTTTTAGACTTTGGAGATAAGGGTTTCCTTCACCTTTCAAAGGCTTGATCGAAGGAAACTTGATCGGTCGAGGCCCAACCTATTTCACCTTCAAACCTCTTTCTATTGTTCAAGATGCCCCCCTATGCCATTGTAACTCCTTTGTGTTGAATTTCTTGTACCCAAGGCATGGGCAAACACTCTTCTTCAACAAATTTGGAGGGTAGAACCATGTGGGCATGCTCCAAGGACACAGAAGTGAAGTTATTGCAGCATGGGCAACTAGTTTTCCTTCTTGACCACTCTTTCCCACATTCATGGCCACTACAGTGTCATCTCAAAGCTATATATAATATGTTTGAGATGTAATTCTATTGGTTGGTCACTTGGTCCTTATTCAGGTTGAAGCGCTTGATGTTTGATCATGGTCTCATGATATTTCCTAGAATTGTATGAATTTGATCAACTGTGTCCTCTCCTGGACCTTTCTATCTTCATTTATAATTCAACTATGAAGGGAAGGTTGCCATTCTATGTCTTTTCTTATCTGTATTGAGCTTTTCTTCCTTTGTAATGGCTACTTATCCTTCATGATCAATATAATAGACTGATATTTTGCCTCTCTTATACTTCTGCATTGTGGTTATTTGAATTCTATGTTTTGGTGTAAAAAGGATGGAGGGTTAATGTTTGGTTTAGTTTGAATCCTCCTTTGCACAAAACATTCCGACAGATTTTCAACCGAGTGCCTCACCTATCAAGAGGAGAGACAACTATCAGATTTGAGTTGCCTCTTGGTTTTTTGCTAGGAAATTTAGATGTGATCACACAAGTTTGCCAATTAATTGATGGTGTTAGGTTGTCATTGATGTCAAAAGTGTTCAGAAGATGTTTAATGAGGTATTCATCATGACGTCTTCATATGTTTGAGGAGTACATCATCAAAAGTATATCATCTTGTGTGTTGTTACAGAATTACATCAAGGTGATACCGATGACATACAGTGGTAGTGGTTTGGTAATTTGATCTCGGTATTCAGTGACACAGTCTATAGTTGGTCTTGTTTCATGTCTCTCACAATTTCTTTCAGAATTGTTTACTCTATCAGGAACATCAATCAGGAGTTCAAATGGTGTGTTGATTATCAAGTGATGGAGTTCATTTTTCTTGATAACTTGTGTTGATCTCATAATTCAAAGTGTTTATGAATTGTTGTTGAACATGAGGAACAGGAGTACATCATCTTGTGTGTTCTTTCCATCACATCTTGTTTAGTATGGTTGATATAGATGACATGATATGCAGTGGAACAGAGTAGTATTCTTCATGATTTGATATCTAGGTGTATGAGTGCATTTTTTTGTTTGGCATTCTTTGCAATAAGGTTGGATCAAAGATTGGTTTCATTATAGGAGATCTCAGGAGTTATAATAGTTCATGTGTATTGTCACCGGTGGTCAAGGTAATGAATTTAAATAAAGACATTGAATGCTCTTATAAAAAGATCTCCATTTATTTATAATTCAAGACTTTTAGTGGAGAATTTGTTTTATTTAAAAAAGGCTGATAGAAAGTATTTAAATGGGCCATTTATGACATAAAGATCAGTCCTTGTTTATGTGCATTAAACTCATAGGGGATCAGCCCCTTTCTCCTAGCAATACCGGTGGTGAGGATTATATGAGCATGTTTCATAAACCATGTTTTTTAGGAAACCAAAATAAAGTTTTAAAAATATAGATCTTCTTTCATTTGAGAAAAGGCATCGAATTATTTTGGGAGCATAGTATATATGAAAAGGAGCCCGATTTCCATAAAGATGCTTTGTGCCTTTTCTTGCATCGGTTATATTTTTTAAGACTAGTCAAAGTTTTTAACAAGGGCATGAATATATGTGGAGCCCAATTAAGTCTTCTATGGAAACTTGTTTAAGATTCATTGTCAAAGGAGGAAGCCCACTTCTTTAGTCATATTTATGGCTTTTTTAAATTTTGGAAACTTTATTTAATTTCCATTTTTGATAAGGAGTTTGTTTTGGTTCCTTTTAGAAGGCAGATTTTTTCTTTTTTGTTTTTTCCATTAAGGCAATGGATTTGGATGTAAAAAAACTTGGAAGATTTTTGAGGAGAGATTTTTTTAAGGGAAGATGGATTTTTTGAAAAAGATTTCTTTATGGAGAATATGAAAAATTTGTTTGTTGAAGATTGAAGAATACAAAGGATATTGATTTGGAAATAGAAGAATATCAAGGATTTTTTTCTTATTCTTTTGAATAAGGAATTTTTATGAAGAGATTATTTTGAAGTGTGAAGAATATATTTTTTGAGGAGATTTTGGTGGAGATTTTTCATTTTACAGGATATGAAGAGTCTTGTTGATAAGAAAATGAAGGGCTTGAAAAGATGAAAGAGATTTTGAAGGATCATTTTTGCACAGAAGATGAAAAAGATTATTTTTATTGTTTCTTGCAGGGAATATGAATGGTTTTACAGATGGAAGATGAAGTTGGTCAGATATTTTATTTACAGGGCATTGAAAGAACAGATCAAGTTTTTGGAAATGTGTTTCTTTACAGAGAATATAAAGAGATACAGAATGTTTTTTCTTCAGAAGAGGATCAATTTTTGAAAGAGAAATATAAGACATTGTAAATTAGATTTTCTTCTTGCAAATGGATTTATGCAGATATTATTTTTGTGAGATGTTTGCAGAGAAAAAGAAAATGAAAAGACACTGAAGAAAATATGAAGAGGATTCAAGTAAAAGAGATTTTATTTTCTCGTACAGGGCACTGATTTTTTATTGAAGACAAAATATTCAGATTGAAATGAATATGAAAGGTCAATGAATTTTTGCAGAGGAAAGGAATATGAAAAGATTTTTCTTTGCAGGTGGAAGGACATTCAACTTGTATAAAATAGTTTTTCAGGTGCATTGATGAGGTGAATTAAAAAAAGAGAGATGAAATATATAGAGTTGTGAAGTGTTGTTGAGTGTATTTGGATGTAAGATTAATTTTGAACAGAATGACCATTTGACAGACATATGTTTTGTATTGAATGGAAACAGAGTATCCCTCTGATTTGTTTATTACATATGTTGGTGATTTGGTTTGCCAGTGAGGCCTTGTTTTAGCCACTGAGGCTTGTAGGTCAATGAGACCTAATTGTTTGCCAATGGGGTAAATCAGTGTAGGAAGTGGGTGCTTCTATTTGGTATTGGAGTTGGTGCTCCTAGATACAATTTGTATTGCCAGTGAGGCATGTTTTTCAGTTAAGCCGGTGAGGTAATTCTGGAGTGGTTTTTCTACCCCTGGAGGGTTTTCCACTTGTGCAATTCTTATGTCTTGATCTTCTCTCTATGGATATATGTTTTACTCATGAGTTTTTGTTTTTCATTCTCAGTTATGTGCACATGTATGTGAGAAATCAATGATAGCTCTCTCTCCTTGTACTCTACAAGTTAAAGTTTGTAAAAAGATTAGAAATTTCACACAACACTGATTCACCCCCCCTCTCAGTGTTGTCCTTGACTCTTACATTAATTACTTTATGTCCTTAAAACCCTAATTTAAGCAAAACAATAATCCAATCTGTGAATTATGACAAATTCTATAGGAAATAGATAGAGGGCAGAGAACCTTAACTCACTATTTTTCATAGATGGAAAATAGAGAAATCCAGGACAACAGTGATAGCGCCCTAGTCCAGTGAGATACTTTTTCCACACAGTCCCGATTTCCTTCCAGAACTAATCTCTGCTATGTCCTCTATTTCTTGTGATCTAAATTTTGAGGACAAGGTTGATGGCGCCCTTGTCCCGAAATGTTGAATAGTGTCCGCTTCTTTTTAGATCTAGAATCTTCAATGTCTGCTTTCCTGCTCTACAACTCCACTTTCTCTAGATCTGACACCTGTAACCTGCAATCACAAGGAATGTGATAGGGGGTTGTGGTGTTTAGAGGCTTGCCTCATCCAAGCCCCAGAGAGACATTCAAATCTTTTGAACATCATTCTCAGAGATAGTGCGTGCCCTTGGGAGGCAGAGGCAAGAACCAAATGATAATGATTGATAAAGCACAACAAATGATACCTTGATGATGAAGCTCTCATGGAAGGAAGAAGCTCTTCAATTCCATGAGGAGAAGATGAAATCCAACTTGCAAACAAACACAATAACAATGCTATGATCTGCAACACAATGATAATCACAAGTATGTCAATAGCTCCTGTTTGCAATAATCTTCTCTATATGCAAATGATAACCTAATCATGCTTATATATGCAACTATTATGATTCCCACCAAGAATTTCATATTTGAAACTTACGATGTCGGCCTGGAGACCAAATAAATGTCATAAAACTGATATTTCAAATTAGGGCAGACCCGAAATAGGGTTGGACTAGGGCGCTAGTGCCCTTGTCCACCCCCCTATCTTTTCTCAAGATTCATTAAATTACAGCCCCCTAGGTCCTATTTGCCACAAGACCCATGGGTTTTCTCCTCAAGAGTTTGATTTAACATGCAAAATGCTCTAAATGCAAATCTAAAGACCTAGGAGCTAAACCTTTAGAAAAAAGCCCCCAAGGGTGCATTTTTTCAACATAACATTTAGCCCCCACTTTAATGTATGCATTAAAAGCAAGGCCAATACATGCATTAAAGTAGGTCCACAAACACAACAACCACACCAAGTACGGAGAAGACACGCCAAACACATTGAAGACAATGATAGGCATGCAAAACATAGAGAAGATAGTTACAATCATGCAAAACATAGAGAAGACAACATTGAAGACATGCAGAGCATAGAGAATACAATGAATACAGTGATTATTTTCTTTTTGATTTTTCCATATGAAATGCATAATTCAAGTACAAGGAAAGTAAAGAAACAAATCCCAAAAAGTGTAGAGGAGCTGTTCACCACCAATCTTGCACTTTTTGAGAACAAACACACCAAACAAAATCCCAAGGTGTAGAGGAGTTGTTCACCTCTGGTCTTGCACCTTGAGAACAAACACACCAAATAAATCCCAAACTGTAGAGGATCTCATCACCACCGGTCTTACACTTTGAGAAAAAGCATGCCATACACACACACTAAAGACATGGAAAAAACATGGTAGACAAGTGATGGAGTGTTCCTATTGCTAGGCTCATCACCATCTTAGGCATATTAGAGGCACACGCCGATGATTGGGCTTCACCACAACAACTGCCAAAAACATGCTTAAGGGTTGAGTTAGTCACAGAACCGTCCCTGCCTCGTGATGAGGACTTTTGAAAATGACAGGATAATCCAATCTGCTCTGAGAAATACACCATCCCCACCTTGTGATGAGGACTTAAGATAAAAGGATACGCTCGATATCCCACCTCCATAGAGAGCTTAAATGATTTGATTGATTTTTAGATAGTTCAAACACGCTTTACTATGATCTAAAGCACACAACTTACATTATATATGCCCCCACCTTAAGGTGGTTGATATCATGTATTGATATCAAGCACGTTAAGGTAGGAAGAAAACACACAAGGGAACATGAGCTCTTGCAAAGACCATGCCCCCCAAAGATGACATGTACTTTACGATTGCCAAATGTTCCCACAAACACATCCTTGCAATAAAAGTGTTAGTGTCCAAATAATCATGATAAACAACAATGCATATGATGAACTACATGAAAGAGCCAAGCAAGATGATATTCATGATAAACAAAGTGCATGGAGCAGCAATATTGTTAAAGTGTTGTTAGCAAGATAAGATAACATCAACATCAAGATAGAGAAATCACGAAGTGATTCCACTAGCCAAGCGTCGAATAAAATGTTACAACCCCATCGTCATATAGGAACTAAATCTATTTTTTTAATTGCTCTCGAAAGGGACACTAGGTCTGCATCAGTATAATATGTTTTTCATCATCCGCCCGCTAGATGGAAATACTAGAGGAAGGTAAACAATAAATCAGAGAGGAGAACAAGTGTCTTAGGGACAGTCATGTAGGAGGGTACCCCCAAATCACCAACCGCAACACTATCCGTAAGACACAACACACAATAATGAAATCAGAGGAGAGGAGATATAGAAGAATGATGATACAAATAGAAGAAGGTCATGATAGAGGTGGTCTCCTAGTATCCTTGACCTTATAGGAGAATCAAGGGTTATCCTAGGAGGCCTAATAACACATAGCACATCATGGGGGAAACACAACACGAGAGATCAAGGGTTAGAGATACTTACCTATAGAGAGCCCCATGCTAAAAGTCATCATCGAGGAGGTTATCATCCTCCCAATCCCAAATGCTGGATGAAAGTGGTGTGTAAGGTACCAAAGACTAACTATTGTTCTTGTTGTCAACTTGTTCATCTTTAGGATTTTCTTGATTTGTTTCAATGTTAGGTTGAATGTTCTCTTGTTCATTTGCAATTCGTTGGGCATAAGCTTGTCTTCTCCTCCTCTTTTCTTTTTATAGTCTATTTCTTCTTGTCTTGTTGCTTATCTTATCATCTTTGTCCATTGTTTGCATAGTAGAGGAGGAAGCACCATGTTCAAATCTCATTGGTCTAGGTGGGATATTTTGTTGTCGATGAAAGCCTCCCGATCCATTGAAGGATGACGGGGGAGGGACCTCAGCATAAATGCCATCTCTCCATGGATGAGGTGGGTCATGAGACCTTTCCTTATCCACATTCCTTTTGTCAAAAATTTCCTCAAAGCCATAATAGTCTTGTTTAATACTTGTTTCTTGTTTTTCTCTTATTGGATGCAAAGGAGACCTAGCCACTCAAGCTAGTTGTTTTGCTTTGTATTTTTTGTATTCTATGAAAGTTCTATCTCTTCATGGCTTAGGATCTATCTCAGGTTTTGGCCAAAAGTAATCATAATAAAGATTTTGTCTTTAGCCAGAGGTTGATAGTCATTATGACGGATAGTATAGATCTCTCCACGCAAAGGAAATTTAATGCATTTATGAATAGTGGAGGGAACAACATTCATAGCTTTAAGCCAAGGATGTCCAAGTTTTACATAGAAGAGGTTAGATAAGAGGATTATGTCAAATGATTGATCCACAACTTTATCATAGACTGAGACCATTAGAGTTATCTTGTCAATCTGTTTCATGAAAGCTCCATTATGTGTTTTAATTCTCAAATCTGATGGTTCATAAGATTCTTGTGTAATTTCATGTTTAAGAAGGAAATCTTATGTGACCACATTTGTCATGCAATTAGGACCTATCAGTGTTCCATCCATAGGTTGTTCCATTATCTTTACTGTTATATAAAAAGGCCCTTCGGTATTTACCATTTCTTTGTCATGAGGTGTGAATGTTATTTCAAGGTTAGGGGCTCTTCTTTTCAAATGAGGCCTAGGAACAAACCTAGCTTATGTTGAGAATCCATTTGTAAGTTTTCAAAGGAGTGTCAAGTCAGATTTTCAAGATCTTCAAAAACTTATGCAACAACAAAATGTAAAGGTGATGTCAAATATGCTCTAAAATGCTTGATTTTTCAACTATTCTCAATGCAAACAAATGAAAGAAGAGGTGTTGTAAAGATTTTAAAGAGTGAAATAAAATTACATGCCCAATAACAGTCCACTAATTCAATAATACCTTTTACAACACGCTTTTGAAGCAACTCTAGAAAGTCAATAAGCCAAAACCTAGTGAAAATATGTGATTTTTCACCAAATCTTCATGCAAACAAATGAAAGAAGAGGTGTTGTGAAGATTTTAAAGAGGGAACACAAATTATATGCCCAATAATAGTCCACTAATGCAACAATGCCCTTCACAACATGCTTTTGAAGCAACTCTAGAGAATCGATAAGTCCCAACCTAGTGAAAATAGGCCAAATTATGCATTTTTTCACCAAATTTCCATGCAAAAGAGTAGGACAGCGGGTGTTGTAAGAAAAATGATGATGGAAAAAAATTTATAACAGTAATAAAATCCACCTAATGCCAAAAAATCTATTACAACACGCTTCTAGTGCCTCTCTAGACCAAACCCTAGTGCAAAGATAGCAAAAATATGTCAATTTTTCCAAAATTTCAATGCCAAGGCTCACAATAAAGGGTGTTGTAAGTAAATTGAGAAGGGGAAGAAAATTATAAGGCTAATAACAGCCAATTAGTGCAATAAAATCCCTTACAACACACTTGGAGTGCAAATCTAGCAAGACAATAGGCTCAAATCTAGTGAAAAATGCAAGTTTTCAAACCCTAGACATGAAATTTCACAAGGTCACTATAATGCAAAACTACAATCAGAGATCATACATAATGAGTGTTTTGACAAGGTAGTAAATCTGAGACAAGATTTTGAGTACAACCCTAGTTCATGCAAAACTAGGTTTTCAAAAAAATGCAAGATTTTAGGCAAATTTCGACAAATCAAGCATGCAAATGAATTGTAAATGATGAATTTCTATATTTTGGATCAGATCTAAGGTAAATGACAGAAATTAATTTAAATTAGATGCCAATTAATTCAAATTTCACAAAAATGCAAGCTTAATATGCAATTTTTTACAAATTTTCCAATTTTAGCAATTCTTTTGTAATTTTTCAAATGCAATATTGAAAATAATGAATTGAATGATGATGAATTTCAGATCTGATGTAAAAATAATAGAATTAATTAAATGCAATTGAATGAATGCAAACTATGTCAAAAATCAAACCCTAGAATGCAACTTTTTTTTCAATTTTTCCAAATATATCATTTTTTTTGTAAGTTTTAAAATGCAATAGAATGAATGAATGCAAATTTGTTAAACAACACTCAGTAAGGTGCCAAAAAGTTCCAAACATGAGTTCACCAAAAAAATTTGGTGTAAAAAGGATGGGGTTAATGTTTGGTTTAGTTTGAATCCTCCTTTCCACAAAACATTCCAAGGGCTTTTAAACCGTGTGCCTCACCTATCAAGAGGAGAGTCAACTATTAGATTTGAGTTGCCTCTTGGTTTTCTACTGGGAAATTTAGATGTGATCACTCAAGTTTTCCAATTAATGCCTTTATGTCCTTAAAACCCTAATTTAAACAAAACAATAATCAAATATGTGAATTACAACAAATGCTATAGGAAATAGACAGAGGGCAAAGAACCTTAACTCATTGTTTTTCGCAGATGTAAAATGGAGAAATCTGAGACAACGGTGATGGCACCCTAGTCCAGTGAGTTGCTTTTTCCACACAGTCCTGATCTCCTTTCGACACTGATCTCTGCTATGTCTTATGTTTCCCGTGATCTAAATTTTGAGGACAAGGTTGATGGCACCCTTGTCTTGAAATGTTGAACAGTGTCTGCTTCTTTTTAGATCCAGAATCTTTAGTGTTTGCTTTCATGCTCTAGAACTCCACTTTCTCTAGATCTGACACTTATAACCTGTAATCACAAGGAGTGTGGGAGGGGGTTGTGGTGTTTAGAGGCTTACCTCAGTCAAGCCTTGAAGAGACATTCAAGTCTAGAGTGCGTGCCCTTGGGAGGCAGAGGTAAAAACCAAATGATAATGATTGATAAAGCACACTAAAGTATACCTTGATGATGAAGCTCTCATGGAAGGAAGAAGCTCTTCAATGCCATGAGGAGAAGATGAAATCCATCCTGCAAACAAAAACAATAACAATGCTATACTCTACAACACAATGATAATCACATGTATGCCAATAGCTCCAGTTCACAATAATCTTCTCTAGATGCAAATGATAACCTAATCATGCTTATATATGCAACTATTAAGATTCCCACCAAGAATTTTGTATTTGAAACTTATGATGTCGGCCTGGAGACCAAATAACAGTCCTAAAATTGACATTTCAAATTAGGGCAGACCCAAAATAGGATTAGACTAGGGCACTAGCGCCCTTGTCCACCCCTATATTTTCTCAAGATTCATAAAATTGCAGCCCCCTAGGTCCTATTTTCCACAAGACCCATGGGTTTTCTCATCAGGAGTCTAATTTAACATGCAAAATGCTCTAAATGCAAATCTAAAGACCTAGGAGCTAAACCTTTAGGGTGCATTTTTTCTGACATAACATTTTGTAAGCTTATTCTATGGATGATTCATCCCTCCTATAGTTACCATATTCTACCTCAAACCTCTATTAAAGTTATAAATCTGTGTGAATCCATATCAATATTTGAGATCATTGTGGAGTTATGTAAGTCCCAACCGAACACTAAATCTTGGTGCATCACCTTTTAATTCTAGTTTCTCCTTCTTCCCCTTTTCCCTAGTGATTGTTAGCATTAGATTTAGCTTTTTCTCTGGACCTTAAGTCCAAAAAAGGAACTAGTCTTCTTTGGAGGTTTGATCTCATTTGCAAGGTACCACACCTTGAGATCATTCCCATGTTTCATTGAATTTATTGAAACTGCCAAAAGCTTCAATAATAGGGTGCAAATTCAGGTGACAAAAGGTCCCAATATGATCTTCACTCCTTCCTTGTCATGGTAACTAAGGATTTAAGCCTATAAATAGTTCAATGAACAATCCATAGGGCTGTCACATTTTAAGATTTCTAAAAACCCTTTTGAAACCCTTGAGATATTTAAAGCTCTTGAGATTTTCTAGCCATATCTTCATTAAATTTAGATATTATTCTTCCTCACATGTGAAATCACTTAGCTAAGTTTATCCAGGGTTTCATGAGGTAGGATATATAGTCCAAGATGAAGAAACCCTGGTAGCCATGGTTAAGAACATGAGGTTGATATCATTGCACACAAACCCATGTTAGACCTGAATAAAAAATACATGAAATATGCATGGATTTAACACATTGAGAATAATAAGGCATCCCATAATCCATATCTCACCCTAAGGTTTGGTGAGTTTCCCTTGGCGACTAAACCCTAGGTCTCCATTAGAACCTTCTCTATGGGATGTCAATGAAAAACTAAAGTAAACCACCTAGAAATATGTTGAATTTGATAAGCCTCTTGATGAATTGGATGGCTTGAGGCAAGCCTAAAAAAATGAAAATCTAACCCTTTTTTATAGTTCTTCCATGGCTGTTGTTAGGTCTCAAAAATGCAGGTTGCAAATCCTAAGAGGATGCCAGACTCTATGATCAGATTGGCAACGTTTTTGAACTAACGTGACAGAGTTAACCTATAGGGTTGATGACTCCTTGCACTTTAGGTACTGCTATACCTAGGTGGGTGGACCTTTAAAGTTGATGCAGATTAGATGATTGTAAGTGCTTTGGCTAAGTTAATAGATCTACCCACAGTGGCAAATGGTGTGGAATAGATGAAAGCTTGCTAACTAGTTCTATATCTAATATCTAAAAGATAATTGGTATAAATTGTATAAGCAATATCAAGGTAAATTTTATAACTATGCTCAACTAATGAATGGGTTTTGGATAAAACTAAATGATGAATCAAGATAAGACCAGTGCCTTGTTGGGTAAACAGAGTCAAATGAAAATATGAGACCAGTGGCTTATATTGGGTGATAACTCTAACTGTTTGGCATAATACTTTGGTTTACAACTTGCATAAACGTGCAGGGAAATGATTTACAAACTCTTCTTAATATCCAACTGACACAATCAAATTTCTTATTATTCACTAGGAGGAAATTTAATCCTTTCTTGAAGGAACCAATTGAATGAAATATACAAGAACAATAGATAATATCAACTTGGAGACAGAAAGACAATCCTAATTATATGGTTCTTCTTAGTGATCCAAATCAACAATTCCAAATTACTGTGATTGACTAAAAGGATTTTAATTCTGTTTAAGGAAACTAATTAACCAAATCACACAAATACAACAAATGTGCATTGACAAATTAAATATACACTTGATATATCAATTTGAATAATAAGGAAATACAGAACTGGAGACAACCAAATAACTGAATAATTTCAACAAACAATTGAATGCCAGTATAAAACCACATAATCAAAGATCTTCTATTAACTTCTTTCATATCATGCTTGCAACATGGTCTTTTAAAATATTATGAACTTCTCATATTATCTCCTATTGCTGATGATAATTGATCACCATATGTTCAACTTATATAGAAATATTTATGAAGAGACATAACTCTTCAAAATGTCTTTTGGGAATTAAAATGATTAACATAACAACAAACAAAGATGATGACTCTAAACCCTGCTAAGCTATAGATATATATGAGCAACATGATCCAGGTATTCTTGGCTATACTGTGTATCAGTAAACTCAATGGCATTTCTTGTGATCACATCCATTGTTACCATCCTCTCCAGATGCTTGCAGGCTTCCCCAAATGCAGAGTCTTTATCCTTGAGAGCCTCCAAATCTTCATGTAATATCACCTAGCACTCTTTACTCCATTCATCCTTTCTCTTCAGCTCCTTGTCATTTCTGAACAACATAGGTATACCTGCCTTTGAAGCCTCAACGCATTCCCTGGCATCATTTTTAAGCTGGTCATGATATTTTTGATGTTGTTTGATCAAGTCTTTTGTACTGGAGATACATGTATTATTATCAGCATCCCTAATTTGTATCTCTTGGAGTTTCTCTTGAAGTTTGTTGTTTACCCTTTCATGCTCTTGGATTACCTTGTCATTTTTAGAATAGACATCCCAAAATCTATTCATCCAATGCATCATGTTGATATGCCTATTCTGTAGTACTGCTACAAGTGTGTCAATTTGAACCTAGGCTATTTGATCAACAAATGGTGATTGGGCACTTTGTGAACTCTCTCCTTGGGTTAGTCTTTTGACTAATCCTCCGAAGGCATTCTTGACAGTGCCTTTGAGGAAATCATTTTCTTTTGTCAATCTTTCACAACTCATCTTATATGCATCTCGCTCTTTGATCAGCATCTGAGCCTGTGCTTTATTTAATTTTGCAACATTTATGCCAATGTCTGCAGTAATCAAAGGATCAGTTTCCCCTACTTTTAAAGTCATAACATGCCCAAAAAAAATTTAGTATCTATAATGGTCGTTTTCTTATGAGGAGGGTACAAGGCCCATATCATGAGTGAGTTTTCATCATTGTTATATTTGGTACCCATGTATACCTCTGTGACACCCTCAAGAGTGAGCTTATACTTGTCATCAGTATTGTACAAAAAACTATCAAACACTAAGGCATAATTTATATCATGTCCAGGAAATATCATGACACCTGCTTCTCTGAGCAACTGTCTTCCTCTTTTAGGAGTCATAGCTTTCAATTCATTGTCCACTGTTGTGTTTAACATATCAATCAATTGTATTTCATTGTCATCCATGACATCTTCAATGCATTCCCTAAGTTTTCTTCCCTTGCATTTATACAAGAATGATTTAAATTCATGAGAATGAATAAATTGATCATCTGCAAAGAAAGAATCATATGCTAATTGTTGAGGATCCTCATCACCAGACCTCTCTTCATCATGCTCTCTATTAGGACATTGATAACATTCCATTTTTTGTTTGGATATTCTAGTTGCCTGTTCATGTAGCTCTTCTTCTCCTGCAGATTCCTCATTACCAAAAGAAAACAACTCTATCTTTGCAAGCTATTTTCTCTTCTCATCTAGTTCTCTATTACACTTCTCAATTACCAGTTCAA
This sequence comes from Cunninghamia lanceolata, assembly GCA_027924645.1. NCBI lineage: Eukaryota > Viridiplantae > Streptophyta > Pinopsida > Cupressales > Cupressaceae > Cunninghamia > Cunninghamia lanceolata. The sequence continues at coordinate 20,426,695 of BSBN01000254.1, forward strand.
CTTCAGCTTCTTCCAAGTTCCTAATAATATCATCATGTGGATATGGAATATGTGTATATCCATTGAGGTTTTGTTTTCTTCTAGAAAAATCAATAAAACCCTCAGGATCAAATCCTTTTCTTGCTTCTGCACACCTCATGTTGTAATGCATTAATTTGTCCCTGATGAGACCATAACCTTCTTTACACACCACAGTAAAATCTCCAAAGCACAGAGTACTGGGCATGAAGGATTGTTTGTCAAAGGCACTCAAATTCATCACATTAGAGTAGTTCATTTGCCTGACTACCTCTAAGTAGGCAATCCTATCAAGAACTATCTTGGGTAATATGAATGGGGTATCTTCAAAACCATAAATTCTGACCATGGTTGAATCCTCAAAGTAGTACCAATCTCCCTAGTTGTGGATGACAGTTGGGGGACCAACAAAATATTTTGGTCTAAGAAATCTTTTTATTTCATTTGATAATGAATATTCACAAGGATGATTGAAATATCTATACAACACTTTTACACAATATTCTTCAAAATGAATGTAACTAGAGTGGGCAAACCTACTGTCCCATATCCTTGTCCACATTTACATAGGTGACTTTTGTCCCCTCTTGTCTACTTGAGCAATTCTGAGTTCACTTGGCCATATTCCAATTTCCTAGCCATAGTATAATACCATGTGCATGAGGAGCCAATAGTGCTCAAAAGAGACTGTTGGGGCATTGTTCTTAATTGCAATTAAACTGGAATCAATATTTTGGAAAACATAAGCAACATAGTCAAACTACCTAGAATTGTGACACTGAATATCTATTGCTATCAACATTAATGGAATTGACATAAAATTAGGAACCTCTGACCCTGGGACTTGGCCAATGGAATAGTATGTGTATTGCATATATGGTTCAAACAAAGACACATGGAATGGAGGTCCATCATTATCATCAAAATGTATTGTTTTACCCTCTACCCTAGGCCTATGGAGAAGCAATCTCCATCCATTGTACATGATGTCCATCCTCCAGTATTCTCTGTCCAAATCTTCATATACTATGGGAAGAGTACACAAATCATCCAAATCAAAAACTTCACAAATGGCATTTTTGGATAAGTGAATAACGGGCTCTCCTTGTGGATTGCATATGTCTTTGAGGCTAGGATTGTAATGTTTGGCCAAGAGTTTTAGGAGTTCTACATTCACAAACACATTAGGGATGACCAATTTGCCTAAATTCAAATGCTAGGGATTAGACACCGGGACATTCCTGAATCTTCTATCATAATGAAATTTGAACAACTCATAGCCTCTGATTGGTGTCTATACATTTCCCAGGTATTTGCATTTGTCTTCTAATTTCTCTACCTCTACCCTACGTTGTGTAGACCTTTGGGCTTTAGGGGTAGACCCAGGAAATTGGTTAGTTAAATCTTGATTTAGTTTCCTTTCTTTCATTTTTTCGTCAGGGATTTTGTCATTTTTTTGTTTCTTAGTTTTGCTAGATTCACCTTGTTGTTTTCTACCCTTGCCTTTTACTGGAGTCTCCATTATAATTCTGGATAGAAAATTCAAATTGGAAGCTACCACACAGAGGTTTTTTATATATGTACATGTTATCTAAGATGATGATTGAACTCCTTTGTTCTCTCCTCCATGTTTCCGCTTGTGTGCTCCTCTCAGATAATTCTTCTGAACCAAATTGCAATGATTTTGAATGACTCTTCAGTGGATTTCTTCTCGGTCTATAATTAATAGTTCCAGTGCATTAATTTCATAATCATTGTGAGATGTCACATTGTCATAACCTCCTTCCTCGGAGGGACTTTTGTAATGTTAGGGTGATCTAATAATTTCTTATGGCACGAACATTTGCAGATGTCTCAATCGCTGTGACTTTTCATTTTGCTCCTCAATGTCACCTTTTATAGAAACATATATATGTCTGTATCGGCAAGACATTTCAAGGTCTACCCGATATAGAAATGAGCATAGTAGCTATTGTCAGCCTAACTTACATTATCATTGTGAGAACATCATCGTACTCTGATATTTCAAAAATCTTTGATATGAATATCGGCATGAGTCTTGTCAACATGTTTATCGACTTCTCTTTATAGAGTAGGTTAATGGAATTGGCAAGACTTAGGTAATTAATACTGATATCGTGTCTTTATAATCTTTCAGAAAGAGTCTTATCGATGAGTGTGGCCACTACCATCATCAAAACAACATATGATATCGGGATGACTTCATTGAAACTATCCGATCCTGGTTGTTTCCCCGATGCCTTTCTTTCTATCCTTCATCGGAATGATCATCATAACATGTCACCAAAATCCTTCTTCATTGTGACTATAGATTCGACAGGAGTTGTAAACTTTATTCTGATCTGTTCCCTTTTGCTAATGAGTTATGTCATCCATATACATCGGTGTGACTTAGGCCAAAAATTCCCTTTGGTCATAGAGATGTCATAAGGTCGAAGACACTTTAATTTCTTGCCCTGATGTGTATTCCTTCCCAATGAGTCACTAGCTCCACCCGTTCCATGGGTTGTTCGGCAAGAGTCTTACCAAATTCTCTCATCGGTGTGATCTATACTGTCTGGGGAGTATTCAGATTATTCTCCAATAATGTTTTCTCATCCCAATGGTCCTCACCTTTGATTAACTTGGCATGACTAGGAATTATCTCTCTGATGAAGGGTCATCAGTGTTACTCCTTTCATTAGAGATTTCTAAAACTTTCACTCCGACCATAATCCTCATGTCGATACACATCTAGCTTGTTTCAAATAGAACATGAATCAGTATAAAGAAAACACCGAGGTCTCACTGAAATTAAGGAATTAAGGCCCCTTATCATACTACGGTTTGAGCAGTGAGACAATTATTTGCAGTGAAAATCATGTGATATTTATGGAATTTATCAGCTACCATTATGATTTTGGTTGTATGATTTTTTGATTTGGTTGGACACGGGGTGGGTAGGAGTATAGGAAAATTTTAAAAATTTCCTGTCCCAACAGTGGCTTTGTCTAGGATGTATACCTCTTGCAGGTATAACAAGAATTTAGATCTCTTGGGGGAGTAGACCATGTATTTTATTTATTGGGGATGACAGCTTTACCGATTTTTAGGAATATATATATGAAATGAGAATGGGAGCCGAAAGTGATAATGATGTAGAATGGGGATGATCCTATACTACTGTACATGGAAAAGACTTTTTTGTTATTGTTGAGAGATTCATAGGATTGTCCATGTATTGGCAGATCCTAATCTCTCTTGATTACCCTAAACTACTATGCATGGAATAAGAGTACTTCAATAATTATTTAGAGTTGTCCATGCACTGGCAACACTTATTTCTCATTGTGCATGACTTTGATATTTTCATGAAAAGAAAGGTTTTAGAAACTGTCCATGCACTGACAGTTCCTGCTCTTCTCCAGACATATTTTGTAGATAGTAAGAATCATCTCCTCCTTTGTCAGTGACAACAAAAGGACCTAACCACAAGGACTCAAACTTTCCATGCTTTCCTTTCTCTTGGCATCTGACATTCCACATCAATACCAAGTCATTTATCTCAAATTTTCTGTCCTTGGCCTTTTTGTCAAAAAGGTATTTTACTTGTGATTGTAATTTGATGTTCTACTTTTGAGCCAGTATCCTTGTCTCATCAAGTTCTGCAAGATGTTCTAATCTTTCCTCCATTGGTTCAGGAATGTTTAAATCCTCTTGAAGAACAAATTTGTAAACTGGTAGAAGATTTTTTAATGGCATTCTTGCTTGTGTTCCATACACCAGTTCAAAAGGAGATCTCCCAATTGCTCTCTTCATAGTAATCTTATCAGCCCATACAACCATTCTCAATTTTGAATTCCATGCTTTTTTGTTTCCCTCCAACATTCTTTTTATGATTTTTAGAAGATTTTTATTACTAGATTTTGCCTGCCCATTTGCTTGTGGGTGATAAGGGGCAGTATAAGACACTGTGATGCCATATATAATGCAGAAATTTTTGAACTTATCATACCTAAAGCACATTCTATTGTCTGTAATCAACCTCACTGGGGTGCCAAATCTAAATATAATATTTTCCATTAAAAAATTGATCACCACCTTGCTTGTTGCTTGTTTAGTTGGGATTGCTTCCACCCATTTTGTGAAGTAATTTGTTGCCACTAAAATCCATTTGTGTCCTTTGTTTGACTTCTCTGCAATTTCTCCTATGAAGTCAATACCCCATTGATAGAATGGAGCTTCCACCTGCATAGGTTTCAAGGGTAGTGCTCCCTGATATTTTAATTTTCCTAAAAATTTCTGGCATGCCTCACATTTTCTCGTATAGCAATATGAATCATTGAAAACTCTAGGCCAATAGCATGCAGCCCTCAAGCTTTTGTGAGCTGTAGTTTTTGCTGAAAAATGCCCTCCACATATTCCTTCATGTAACTATTTCATGACATGTTTTGACTGATGTTCATCTATCCAAAGTAGCAGAATACCATCCCTATTCTTCCAATAAAGATCTCTATCGATAAATACATACTTTGAGGCCTGTAATTTAAGTGTCCTTTTCTTGTTATCATCATATCCTTCAAGACATTTCATATGTTTCAGGTAATATATGATGTCAGTATACCATGGAGTATGCTCAATGCTAGAACTCATGTTATTAACCTCATCAGTATTACATATCTGAGAAGCCTCAAGATTATTTTCAGCCATTAGTCTAGGAAGACCCTGTCCTCTCACCAATTTGGTGATCTAGATTTCAATATTAAATTCTTGAATTTTATTAATCCACCTGCACCTTCTACCCGTGACCTCAGTTTGGACTAATACATCTTTTACTGCAGCATTAGGCACATATGCTATTATTTCAGCTCCCACCAAGTATCGTCTAAAAGCTTTGACTACTTTCACCAATGCATATGCCTGTTTCTCAACTATATCATATTTTAATTCTACATTTTGAAGAGATTTACTAAAAAATAAAATGGGTTGTTCATATCCCTCATCATTTTTCTGCAACATTTCTGCTACAACTATATGATATGAAGCAAATGAGAACAACTGGAATGGCTTACTGAAATCAAGAGATACCAGAACTAGGGCTTCCTTGATTGCCTTCTTAATGGCGGCAAATGCCTCTAATGTTTCTGCTGTCCAGTTCACTATTGAATTTTTTTTAACATTCTTGATATGGGACTAACAATTTCTGCAAAATTTGATATGAATCTCCTAACAAAGTTGATTTGGCCAAAGAATGACTGTATAGCTTTTACATCCTTAGGAATGGGAACCTAGTCAATGGCTCTTACTCTTTCAGGATCTATTCTTACTTCATCTTTTGAGACTATGTGACCAAGCAACTTGCCCTCTGTTATTGCGAAATGGCATTTTTTAGGGTTCAACGAAATTCCATATTCTAAGGCTTTAATAAAAATTTTCTCTAAATGTGTACAATGATCTTTAGCCTTTTTGGAATATGCTATCATGTCATCCTAATAAACTACCATAATTTTATTAATCAATTTTGCAAAGGCCACATCCATCACCCTTTGGAATGTTGCTCCAGCGTTGTGAGTACAAATGGAATTCTTAAATACACATACATTCCCCATGGTGTGGTGAATGCAGTCTTATATTGTTCTGATTCTTTGACTTTCACCTGATTATCCCCTGAGAAACCATCCATCATTGACAATAGTTCACACTCTATAACTTTTTGCAGTACTGCTTCCATATTAGGAAGGGGATAGTTGTCCTTAAGAGAAGATTTATTTAGATTCCTAAAGGCCACACATAATCTAATATCACCATTTTTCTTTCTGACAGGCACCAAATTAGAAACCCAAGAAGAATGTCTAATGGGTTTAATAATAGCTCCATCTCTTAATTTTGTGAGTTCTTCAAGCATTTTAGGGACCAGTGTGGGATTAATAGGTCTTTGCTTTTGCCTGAATGGTTTGGCATTCGGTTTTAATCATATTTCATGTTGAAAAATATCCTCCCTATATGCTTTCAAGTCATCATATGACCATGCAAATACATGTCTATATTTTCTGAGTAAATTGATGAACATGCTCCTAATTTTTGGACTGAGCTTCTTTCCAATGTATACATTCTTTGGGGATACATGTGTCCCCAAATTAATCTCTTCAAGATCGTTATGTACTACAGGTGTGTCTTTTATTTTGAATCTGTCACATCCATCAAACACTTTTTCCAACACTATGAATCCCTTAGGTGTTTTGTTTGTTTTTAGTTGAACTATCTCTTGACCAAAGAGGGTTTCTTTTCCATCATGTTCTTCCACAAACGCATTAAAGTCAATTTCTTGGTTCTCATAGTGATCATCACATTGTAAGAATTTGATTATGTCGGCATCATTATTAAACACTTGTCAGTTATGGACATTATCTGGGATAGTGGGTCTGGTTTTGAATTCAATTTCTGTAATACCCCCCAATGTGATATCATCTCTTTATAATGCAATATTCACTAAAAAATCTGCCATAATATTTTTTGATCTATCAACCCAGTTGATTGAGAAGGCATCAAACAACTCAACATCATCCCAGACATCATTTCTATATTGCTTCAACCTCTTGTTTTTGGATAAGTATTTCCCTCTTACTTGGGAAGTAACTAATTATGAATCCCCACATACAGCCAAGTTTCTTATCTTATGCTTGATGGCAATATTCAAACCAATGAGCAAAGCCTCATATTCCGCTACATTGTTTGTGCATTCAAATGTCAATAAGAATGAATATTTGAAAGTTTTACCTGTTGGTGAAATAAATAATACTCCTACCCCATTTCCCATTTTCCTACATGCACCATCAAAATACATTTTTCCACACATCATTCTCCTCTTTCTTAGATTCTATATGTATTTGATTAGTAGTCTGCAATTCTGGATGACTTGTTTCAACCTTGAAGGTTCCCAAATACGTATCATAGAATAGGTTTATTTGATTTTGATCTAAGCATTCTATGATGTTCTCATATCTTGGTTCCCTACACAACTTGATCTCTTTGCCTCCCACCGGTATTGTGGCATATGATAAATCTAATTGGACATTCCCTCCTGCCATTGCAGCCCATTGTCTTGATAAGAGCATTCCATAATATGGTGGAATATCAACCACAGTGATATCAATATTGTAGGTTGCTTTAGGGTATGAAGCTAGTTTTATTTCCACATCCCTCATAATGCCCATGACTGGGATAGACCTATTGTCCATCGCATAACACTTACCAAATGTAGTGTCCACCCACATTCCTAGTTCTTTCATGACTGCTATTGGCATGACATTCATGGCCACACCCAAATCAATCATGCAGTTCCTTACTAGCCTGTTTCTGATTAATAAGGTGGTGTAGAAAGGGTCCACTTGTGAGTGGTTCTTTGTTAAGGTATCACCTAGACATACTTTAGGAATTTGGAATGTTTCTTGGTGGACATTATTTGTTCCTTTCTCTGATTCTTTATATTTTTGATTTGGTATATCTGAAATCAATTTAACTATTGTATTTCTGTATTTATCTATCTTCATCATTTCCAAAACTGGTACTAATATCTTCACCTGCAATATTGCATGAGCAATGTCAAATGAATGGGCCATAGCTGATCATTCCTTTCTGTCTTTATATGTTCTTTTTCTTGATTTGGTGATTTATCTTTCATTTTATTTTTATCAATTTTTTCTGGTTCTCTAAATGAGGATTTCATGTTATTCTTTTTGTAATTTTAATCTTTTATAAAGATACTCCTAGGTGTTCCCTATTCTAGATTTACTGTCCTGTTTCTTAGATTATAGGCATTTTTAGCTTGGGCAACTGCAACTATTGTAAGAACTTCCCTTTCCTTTTCATTGGGCTTTCTCCACTGATCATATGGTGAATTGTTATGATAATAAGTAGGTCCCTCATAGCCATCCTCCTGATCTGAGAATACTTCTTATTTTCCCATCTTGATATGATGTTTCTGGTTCCCCACATCATATTCATATCCCTCTTCCTCTATAGAAGAATAGTCTTCATTCAACAAATAGGGTGTATCTTGCATCATATTTATTGTGTGATTATCTCTGTTATAATAGTATAATGTTTCTTCTTGTTGTACTGCTTTAGCCAATACACAGTATTCAGGTGAGTGTGGTAAATTGCACACCAAACACCAAGGTTTAACTTCTACCATATGTCCCCCATTTCTCTTTAGAGGGTCAAGAGTATCTTTACCATAATGTTGTTTTCTACTTTCGATAGGTCTCCCATCCTTCCAATTTGTATTATATGGCATATCATGCAATCTAGGTCTTTCATGTCTATGCTGACCTTCTTGCTTATTCTGCTAAATGTTTGAGCTTTGAGGAGTTCTAGGATTATCTCTTTTTCTAACCATACCTGTAGCTTTTCTATTGTTCTTAATAGTTAACGCAACTTTCTGTGCTTCATCTAGGGTCATAGGGCACCGATTTCTAAGTTTGTACCCTGTCTTAGGATCAAATGCTTTCAAATAAATACTCAATACTATTTGAACAGTCAGTTTAGATCCATGTGGTATTTTGTTCTGTAACTTGGAAAATCTCAGATTAAAATCATATACTGACTCATTTTGGTATTTTTGGATGCTTATCAATTCGTACAATGCAAACTCAGGGGCATACTGATTGCCATACTGCTCCTTAAATTGACTATGGAAATCTGTTAGGGAACTGATTGAAGCATCTGGTAAATTGTTGAACCAATCTCTTGCATCTTCAGTCAGAGACATCATGAATAACCTCATTTTAACATCTTCATAATCCACACTAATATCTTGTACAAAGGCATTGAAGCTTCTGATGTGATCTTCAGTTGATACTGCAATGTTTCCAGTGAACTTGGGAACTATATTTCTCCAATTACTGTCAATAGGGTATGGATACAATTGATATCCGATCAGATCAAATTGTCTGCATATGTTTGTGAGGTTTTGAGGTGGAACATTCATGGGTGGTGGGTTAGGGTAGTAATTATATCCACCTAGAGGCTGATGATAAGCATATTGCTATTGTAGATTTATGTGGGGGTTCATATGAGGATTTTTTGGTCTACAATATTGTTGGCCAGGGGGTGGGTATGGATTAGCCATATGTTGAGAGGTGTTATGTATGAGAGGTGGTCTAGGATTATTTGGGAGGGTATTTTGATGAACATGACTTCCAGATGCTTGTGGATAGGAAACACCACTTGTATTTTGGTGCAAGTTTTGTTGTGAGTTCCTCAAAATATTTCCTCTATGTGGAGGTATATATTTTGGGGCAGCTATTTTAGTCCTATTCCTTATCTGCTAAATTTCCTATTTTAACAGCATCTCAGTTTCCTCTATCTTGATCATTTCAAGTTCTTCCTGAAGCTTAAGCACATTCTGTTGTACTTCATTTATATTCATTGTACTCTTTGGACTTTTATTCACCTCTTGATTCAAGAATCCATATTTTACCCCCTCTTCCTACTGTAATGACATTTTATAATCATATTCAGCTTGCCTCTTATCAATTTCCTTCATGGCCCATGCTTCACACTTAAGTTGTTCTTGAGGATCAGGTCTATATTTTGCCAATATATCATCAGTTACTCCATTGATTTGAGACAAATTCTCATTTGATTCATGCAGAGGGGTAAAACTATTGTGAGTTATGATAGTTTGTTCTGTATTATCTTCTCGAGCCTCCTGATTATTATTCTGATGAAAATAATTTGATGCTTCATTTTTCTTGGGAATAGCTCTAATTGGTGGAGATGTTTGTAACTTCTTCCCTTCCATCTTCGGTCTTCTACAATCCATTTGGTACTAACTTTTTGTTATAACAGGTTCTAGAGTTGCCACCTATTTTTGTAAATAGGAAAAAGGTTATAAATTATCTTTTTGGATTCTTCTTGCCAGCAGAGTTAACAATTTGTATTTTGAAATTTCTGACTCTATAAAAGAATGGTCTCTTACTAAGGTCCTTTATTTGGTTCCCTAATAGAGTCACCAATTTGTTAGGTTTCAAAATGCAGGTTGCAAATCCTAAGAGGATGCCAGACTCTATGATCAGATTGGCAACATTTTTGAACTAACGTGATAGAGTTAATCTATAGGGTTGATGACTCCCCGCACTTTAGGCACTGCTATACCTAGGTAGGTGGACCTTTAAAGTTGATGCAGACTAGATGATTGTAAGTGCTTTGGCTAAGTTAATGGATCTACCCACAGTGGCAAATGGTGTGGAATTGATGAAAGCTTGCTAACTAGTTCTATATCTAATATCTGAAAGATAATTGGTATAAATTGCATAAGCAATATCAAGGTAAATTTTATAACTATGCTCAACTAATGAATGGGTTTTGGATAAAACTAAATGATGAATCAAGATAAGACCAATGCCTTGTTGGGTAACATAGTCAAATGAAAATTTGAGACCAGTGGCTTATATTGGGTGATAACTCTAACTGTTTGGCACAATACTTTGGTTTACAACTTGCATAAACGTGCAGGGAAATGATTGACAAACTCTTCTTAATATCCAGCTGACACAATCAGATTTCTTGTTATTCACCAGGAGGAAATTTAATCCTTTCTTGAAGGAACCAATTGAATGAAATATACAAGAACAACAGATAATATCAACTTGGAGATAGAATGACAATCCTAATTATATGGTTCTTCTTAGTGATCCAAATCAACACTTCCAGATTACTGTGATTGACTAGAAGGATTTTAATTCCTTTTAAGGAAACCAATTAATCAAATCACACAGATACAGAAAATGTACATTGACAAATTAAATATATACTTGATATATCAATTTGAATAATAAGGAAATACAGAACTGGAGACAACCAAATAACTGAATAATTTCAACAAACAATTGAATGCCAGTATAAAACCATAGAATCAGAGATCTTCTATTAACTTCTTTAATATAATACTTGCAACATGGTCTTTTAAAATATTATGAACTTCTCATATTATCTCCTACTGCTGATGATAATTGATCACCATATGTTCAACTTATATAGAAATATTTATGAAGAGACATAACTCTTCAAAATGTCTTTTGGGAATTAATATGATTAACATAACAACAAACAAAGATGATGACTCTAAGCCACAGATATAACTGAGCAACATGATCTAGGTATTCTTGGCTACAATGTGTATCAGTAAACTCAATGGCATTTCTTGTGATCACGTCCATTGCCACCATCTTCTCCAGATGCTTACAGGCTTCCCCAGATGCAGAGTCTTTATCCTTGAGAGCCTCCAAGGCTTCATGTAATATCACCTGGCACTCTTTACTCCATTCATCCTTGCTCTTCAGCTCCTTGTTGTTTCTGAACAACATAGGTATACCTACCTTTGAAGCCTCAATGCATTCCGTGCAATCATTTTTAAGTTGGTCATGATATTTTTGATGTTGTACGATCAAGTCTTTTGCACTGGAGATACCTGTATTGTTAGGAGCATCCCTACTCTATATCTCAAGGAGTTTCTCTTGAAGTCTGTTGTTTACCCTTTCATGCTCTTGGATTACCTTGTAGTTATTAGAATAGACATCCCAAATATGTTCATCCAATGCATCATGTTGATATGCCTTTTCTGTAGTACTGCTGCAAGTGTGTCAATTTCAAGTGTGTCAATTTGAACCTAGGCTATTTGATCAACAGATGGTGATTAGGCACTTTATGAACACTCTCCTTGGGTTAGTCTTTTGACTGATCCTTCGAAGGCATTCCTGACAGTTCTTTGAGGAAATCATTTTCTTTTGTCAATCTTTCATAACTCAGCTTATATGCATCTCGTTGTTTAATCAGCATCTGAGCTTGTGCTTTATTTAATTTTGCAACATTTATGCCAATGTCTACAATAATCAAAGGATCAGTTTCCCCTACTTTCAAAGTCATAACATGCCCAAAAGTTTTTTCAGTATCTATAATGGTCATTTTCTTATGAGGAGGGTACAAGGCCCGTATCATGAGTGAGTTTTCATCATTGTTATATTTGGTACCCATGTATACCTCTGTGACACCCTCAAGAGTGAGCTTATACTTGTCATTAGTATTGTGCAAAAAACTATCAAAAACCAACGCAGAATTTATATCAAGTCCAGGAAATATCATGACACCTGCTTCTCTGAGCAATTGTCTTCCTCTGTTAGGAGTCATAGGTTCCAATTCATTGTCCATTGTTATTTTTAACATATCAATCAATTGTTTTTCATTGTCAGCTGTGACATCTTCAATGGATTCCCTAAGTTCTTTTCCCTTGCATTTATACAAGAATGATTTAAATTCTTGAGAATGAATAAATTTATCATCTACAATGAAAGAATCATATGCTAATTGTCGAGGATCCTCACCACTAGGCCCCTCTTCATCATGCTCTCTATTAGGAGATTGATAACATTCCATTTTTTGTTTGGATATTCTAGTCACCTATTCATGTAGCTCTTCTTCTCCTACAGATTCCTCATCACTAGAAGACAAAAACTCTATCTCTACAAGTTGTTTTCTCTTCTCATCTAGTTCTCTATTATACTTCTCAATTACTAGTTCAACTTCAGCTTCTTCCATGTTCCTAATAATATCATCATGTGGATATGGAATATGTGTATATCCACTAAGGATTTGTTTTCTTCTGGAAAAATCAATAAAACCCTCAGGATCAAATCCTTTTCTTGCTTCTGCACACCTCATGTTGTAATGCATTAATTTGTCCCTGATCAGACCATAACCTTCTTTAGACACCACAGTAAAATCCCCAAAGCACAAAGTACTGGGCATGAAGGATTGTTTGTCAAAGGCACTCAAATTCATCACATTAGAGCAGTTCATTTGCCTAACTATCTCTAAGTAGGCAATCCCATCAGGAACTGTCTTGGGTAATTTGAATGGGGTATCTTCAAAACCATAAATTCTAACCGTGGTTGAATCCTCATAGTACCAATCTCCCCAGTTGTGGGTGACAGTTGGGGGACCACCAAAATCATTTGGTCTGAGAAATCTTTTCATTTCATCTGATAATGAATATTCACAAGGATGATAGAAATATCTATACAACACTTTTACACAATATTCTTCAAAATGAATGTAACTGGAGTGGGCAAACCTACTGTCCCATATCCTTGTCCACATTTGTATAGGTGACTTTTGTCCCCTCTTGTCTACTTGAGCAATTCTGAGTTCACTTGGCCATATTCCAATTTCCTAGCCATAGTATAATACCATGTGCATGAGGAGAGAATAGTGCTCAAAAGAGATTATTGGGGCATTGTTCTTAATTGCAATTAAACTGGAATCAATCTTTCGAAAAACATAAGCAGCATAGTCAAATTGCCTAGCATTGTGACACTGAATATCTATTGCTATCACCATTAATGGAATTGACATAAAATCAGGAACCTCTGACCCTGGGACTTGGCCAATGGAATAGTATGTATATTGCATATATGGTTCAAACAAAGACACATGGAATGGAGGTCCATCATTATCATCAAAAGGTACTATTTTACCCTCTACCCTAGGCCTATGGAGAAGCAATCTCCATCTATTGTATGTGGTGTCCATCCTCTAGTATTCTCTGTCCAAATCTTCATATACTACGGGAAGAGTACACAAATCATCCAAATCAAAAACTTCACAAATGGCATTTTTGGACAACTGAATAACGGGCTCTCCTTGTTGATTGCATATGGCTTTGAGGCTAGGATTGTAATGTTTGGCCAAGAGTTTTAGGAGTTCTACATTCACAAACACATCAGGGATGACCAATTTGCCTAAATTCAAATGCTAGGGCTTAGACACTAGGACATTCCTGAATCTTCTATCATAATGAAATTTGAACAACTCATAGCCTTTGATTGGTGTCCATACATTTCCCAGGTATTTGCATTTGTCTTATAATTTATCTAACTCTACCCTAAGTTGTGTAGACCTTCAGGCTTTAGGGGTAGACTCGGGCAATTGGTCAATTAAATCCTAATTTAGTTTCCTTTCTTTCATTTTTTCGTCAGGGCTTTTGTCAATTTTTTGTTTCTTAGTTTTTCTAGTTTCACCTTGTTGTTTTCTACCCTTGCCTTTTACTGGAGTCTCCGTTATAATTCTGGATAGCAAATTCAAATTGCAAGCTACCACACAGAGGTTTTTTATATATGTACCTATTATCTGAGATGATGATTGAACTCCTTTGTTCTCTCCTCCAAGTTTCTGCTTGTTTGCTCCTCTCAGATAATTCTTCTGAACCAAATTGCAATGATTTTGAATGACTCTTCAGGGGATTTCTTCTCAATTTGTAATTAATAGTTCTAGTTTATTAATTTCATAATCATTGTGAGATGTCACATCGTCATAACCTCCTTCCTCGGTTGGACTTTTGTAATGTTAGGGCGATCTAATAACTTCTTATGGCGCAAACATTTGTCGATGTCTCAATCGCTGTGACTTTTCATTTTGTCTCCTTGATGTAACCTTTTATAGAAACATATATATGTCTATATCAGCAAGACATTTCAAGGTCTACCCAATATAGAAATGAGCATAGTAGTTGTTGTCGGCCTAACTTACATTATCATTGTGAGAACATCATCGTACTCTAATATTTCAAAAATCTCTGATATGAATATCGGCATGAGTCTTGTCAACATGTTTATCAGCTTCTCTTTACAGGGTAGGTTAGTGGAATCATGAAGACCTAGGTAATTAATACTGATATCGCTTGTCTTTATAATTTGTCAGAAAGAGTCTTATCAAAGAGTGTGGCCACTACCATCATCAGAACAACATATGATATCGGGATGACTTCATTGAAAATATCTGATCCTGGTTGTTTCCCCAATGTCTTTCTTTCTATCCTTCATCAGAATGATCATCATAACATGTCACCAAAATCCTTTTTCATTGTGACTATAGATTCAGCAAGACTTGTAAACTTTATTCTGATCTATTCCCTTTTGCCGATGAGTTATGTCATCCATATACATTGGTGTGACTTAGGCTGAAAATGCCCTTTGGTCACTGAGACTTCATAATGTCAGAGACACTTTAATTTCTTTCCCCGATGTGTATTCCTTCCCAATGAGTCACTAGCTCCACCCATTCCATGGGTTTGTTCAGCAAGATTCTTACCGAATTCTCTCTTTGGTGTGATCTATACTGTCGGGGGAGTATTCGAAGTATTCTCCAATAATGTTTTCTCGTCCCGATGGTCCTCACCTTTGATTAACTTAGCGTGACTGGGAATTCTCTCTCTGATGAAGGGTCATTGGTGTTACTCCTTTCATCAAAGATTTCTAAAACTTTCACTCTGACCATAATCCTCATGCCGATACATATCTAGCTCGTTTCAAATAGAACATGAATCGGTATAAAGAAAATACCAAGGTCTCGCCGAAATTACGGAATTAAGGCCCCTTATCATACTATGTTTTGAGGGGTGAGACAATTATTTGTAGTGAAAATCATGTGATATTTATGGAATTTATCAGCTACCATTATGATTTTGGTCGTATGATTTTTTGATTTGGTTGGACATGGGGTGGGTAGGAGTATAGGAAAATTTTGAAATTTTCCTATCCCAACAGTTGCAACTGAAAACATATGTTATGTTGGAAAAAGTAACCTTGGGGGCTTTTTCATCTCAAGGTTTAGCTCTCGGATCCCTTATAATGCATTTAGAGCATCTTGCATGATTTTGATGACTCCCGATGAGAAAACCTTGAAGTTTCATGGCAAATGGGGCTCAGGGGATGCACTTAACATAAATCCTGCCTAAAATAGGGGGGAGGACTTACGCGTCTGCACCCTAGTCCTACCCTATTTAGGTCAAGACCTATTTCAAAATGTCAGTTTATTACCATTATTTAGGTCCCATGCTGACATGGTAAGTTTGAATTACAAAATTCTTAGCGGGAATGTTTGTACTTGCATTTATAAGCATGATTAGTGATTCATTTGTAAACTAGATGGAAATTAAATGAGCATTATGATTTATGTGAAAGTGATTCAAGGCATTCATTGTGTTGCAAAGCAGAATTTGTGTTGTTCTTATGTTTGTATTTGCAGATTTGGCATCCATCTCCTCATGGCATGAAGAGCATCTTCCTTCCATGAGATCTTCACTAAAAGGTGATATCAATTATTTTTTCTATCATTTATCATTTGGATTTTGCCTCTATCCCGCAGGGATACACGCTCTTTATCTAATAACAGTGTTCGGAAGACTTGAATGTCTCTCCGGGGCTTGCCTGAGGCAAGCCTCTAAACACCACAAACCCCAACCCATTTTTTGTGATTGCAGGTCATAGGTTGTGAAAGTGAAAGAAGTGGAGTTGCAGGAGAGCAGTGCAAACTGTTAGAATTGTAGATCAGAGAAGAAAATAGGGACGTGGACTCAAGCGTTCGCTCATTAGTCCTCTGAATCTCGCAACTGGAAAATCTCTGGAACAACAGGAACATGTTGTAGACAAGATTCTTAGATCCCAACAAAAACTATGGCACTGGACTAGGGTGCCTGCTAATTAGTCCCTGACTTTTCTAGATATCGAGCTTCAAAATCTAGTACGCATTTGATTGTCATTTAATATCTTTGTGTGCGATCATTTTCTGTAATTTGTCTGTTTGTTCACGAATTTATGAAATTAGGGTTTTGAGCATAATTGGGCTTAATTAAACAATAAAATCACACAATTCCAATCTTTCCCTATGTTCCAAGTGACAAGAAGCTTGTAGTAGACTCCTCTACTTGACTGAATGTCCCTGAATGTTTAGTGGTGAAAGGAGGATCAACACAAAGCATTAAAACCAAACCCTCTTCATTTTTCATTCTAAAAATTTTGGTGTACCCTTGTTTTTGGACTCTTTGGCACCTTTTTGAGTGTTGTGCTTCAGATTTACGTTCATTTCATTGTTCATCTTATTGCATTTGAAAAATTACAAAAATTTTAAAAATTTGAAAAAATTGGTATTTTTAGCTTGCATTTTCAAATAATATGAATTAGTTGGCATTGAATTTCAATAAATTTATGTAATTATTGTCAGATCTGATTTAAAATATAGAAATTTTTTATTCATCATTCATTTAGATTGCATTTTCATGCTTAAATTGATAAAAAAAAATTGCTTGAAATTGTGCATTTTTCCATATAACCTAGTTTTGCATTAGCTAGGGTTTGTAGTCAAAATCTTGTTTCAGATTTTACTACCATTTTAAAACACTCATTAGGAGTGATTTATAACTATAGTGTTGAATCATAGTGATCCTCTTGCAAAATTTCATGCCTAGGGTTTGAAAACCTTGATTTTTCACTAAATTTGGGCCTTATTGTCTCTCTAGATTTGCACCATAGGCATGTTGTAAAGGATTTTTCTACACTAATTGGCTATTATTAGGGTTATTATCTTCTTCCCCTCCTCAAATTATTTACAACATCCCTTTTATTGGGCCTTTGCATTTAGATTTGGTGAAAAATTGTATATTTTGGCTATATTTTCCCTAGGGTTTGACTTAGATTTACACTCCAAGTGTGTTGTGACATATTTTATGGTTTTAGATGACTGATATTACCAATATAATCTTCTTCACATCCTAAAATTCTTTACAAAACCCTTTTTATTGGGTCTTTGCATTGAAAATTTGTGAAAAATTGCATATTTTAGTGTATTTTCACTAGGTTTTGCCTAGTCATCACTCTAGGTTTGCATCAAAAGTGTGTTGTGAAGGATATTATTACTTTATTGGACTATATCAGACATATTATTTTCTATCCCTCTTGAAAAATTTCACAACACCTTTTTCTCCTAGTGATTTGCATTGAAAAAAGTTGAAAAATCAAGCATTTTAGGTCATTTTCACACATGGTTTTGCATTCATGGGTTCTCCTTGTCATTCATCTTTGGAAGACTTATTTGAGTACATTATCAATAATGATAATTTTTACAAATTCACTGATAAAAATCCTCAATTCTTGCATCAAAAAGAATACATCTATGGTATTGACATGAACGTGAGCACTATCTGTGATATCCTTCGAACAATAGCCTACTTTGAAAGCTTTCTCACTATCGTGGGTGTTTTCCCTTAAATCTTGGAAAATCTCACTAATTTCATTTCTTAAAATAACCATGGGGAAAGTAGTGGTGAAAACATCATTCCCTCTCTCCCTTTGTTTCATGAATATATAATGGACATTCTCTCTGAAGCCTATGAGAACGATATAGTAATGGGTGATTCATCAAACAAAGAGACTTGTCCCAACATAACCCCACTTAGTAAGGATATTTTGGCACAAAAAGAAGACATCATTGATACATTTAGTCACACTACTC
Organism: Cunninghamia lanceolata; assembly: GCA_027924645.1. NCBI lineage: Eukaryota > Viridiplantae > Streptophyta > Pinopsida > Cupressales > Cupressaceae > Cunninghamia > Cunninghamia lanceolata. The sequence goes on from BSBN01000254.1 coordinate 20,445,058, forward strand.
TATCATCCCTTCTTGCTCTCCTTGGCCAAGATGAAGCATTGGATGACGCAGACTCCCTTTGTGAACATTTGCTTCAACCTACTGAAACTAAAAATTTACTACCCAATGTTCAAGAACTTCTCACTTACATCTTAAACAAAGAAATAGATCATGCATCTTTACCTGAACCTTCACATACCTTGGAAAATAATGAAATTTCACACGACATTGAAGAACAAACTATCCCTCAAACCCAAAGTATTCCAAAACCCTATATATGGACTGAAATGGGCACTTTTTGGGTTTCTCAACAACCTAAATCAACTGGAAAGGGAATTATAAAAGTTCTTACATCACCTTGTTTACCTGACATAGAAAATGGCAATATCTCCTCTCTACCATCATTAATAGACAGCCTTCCTACAAGGATACCCTTACAAACTCATGAAAATGTGGAAGAGAGAAGAAGAGATAAAGCCTTAACCATTAAGGTAAAGATCAAGATCCATGATGACTACTAGCCTGGTTGTCCCTACAGGTAAGTATTTCTAACCCTTTACCTCTCATGTTGTGTTTCCCCCGTGATGTGTTATGTGTTGTTTAGGTCTCCTGGGATGACCCTTGATTCTCTTGTAAGGTCCAGAATACCAGGAGACCGCCTCTGTTGTGACCTTCTTCTATTTGTATCATCATTCTTCTATATTGCTTCTCCTCTATTTTCAGTGTTGTGTTGTGTCTTACGGACATAGCATTGTGGTTGGTGACTTGGGGGCACCCTCCTACATGACTGTCCCTAAGGCACTTGTTTCTCCTCCATCAATTTATTATTTCCCTTCCTCTAGTGTTCCTATCTAGTAGGCAAATGATGAAAAACATATTATACTGATACGTACCTAGTGTCCCTTCAGCAAGAAATCAAAAAATGGACCAAGTCCATACATGATGGAGTTAATATATATTCTCCAATGCTTGGCTCGTAGAATCACTCTGTGTGATCTTGATGTTGTCTTATCACACTTACAAGCCATAACAATACTGATGCTCTGTGCACTTTGTTTATCTTTGAATCTCACCTTGGTTACACTCAGTTTTGAGATTTCTGTGGTATAGCCCCATAGTTATACTTGATCTCTGAATCTGTAGTATAACCTCAGTTTTCTATGTGAATGATAATATGCATTGTTGTCTATCATGATTATATGGATGCTAACACTTTTCTTGCAGGAATGTGTTTGTGGGAACATTTGGCGATCGTAAAGTACATGTCATCTCCGGGGGGCATGGGCTTTGCAAGAGCTCGTGTTCCCTTGTGTGTTTTCTTCCTACCTTAACATGCTTGATATCGATACCTGATATCAACCACCTTAAGGTGGGGGCATATATAACACTAGTAGAATTTTGGCAAATAAATGACTACGTGACTAAAACTTTTAGTCACGACAACTAAAAATGACTAAATTCTACTAATTTTTTACAACACAGCTATAAATGACTAAATTAATGACTAATTTGATCATCAGATAAAACACACAACTAAATAATTGGTCACACAAATAAAAATGACTAAATAATTAGTCACACAAATAAGACCATATGATATTAAAGTGGGTAATTAAAAAAAGTATTTCAATTTGAAAAATTATTGGGGGGAAATAGAAGAAAATAAAAGAAAATATGGCCGCCAAAAATGAAATGGAGGAGGCTTTTTGACTTTGCAGATTCACGCATTACAAAGAGTTAGGGTTTTTGTTAAAGGAGCTACAATGTTAATATTGTAGAAAATTTTAAGGGAGCTTTGGCACCACATTGCAAAAGCTCCAGCTTACATAAGATAGAGGAAATTGATCTAAGGCCATGGAGGAAATCGTCGTCAAAACTAAGCTATCTTTCACTTTTTATATCTTTGCTTCCTACCCTTCATTTTTTCTCTTGCATTAGAGAAGCTCACCATTTTTCTCTGTCACATCCAATCTGACTAGATCTGAGACTTGAAGCTGAGATCTATATCAGGTAGGCTGTAGATCTTCTTATTGCTATAAATTATGCATTTGGTTCTTTGGACGAATTTTTTTGGGTTCAAAATAACTTTTGTTAGGGTTCTAGTAAAGTGTTTTGATTTTGAATTTCTTCCTTAGCCAGTTATTATATTTTCTTAAATTATACTAGAGGTGACTGAATTTTAGGGTTTTTCATTTCATGAAGTTTAAGCTTCTTTTACCAAATTGTATTGGAACATTAGTGATTTTTTTAAAAAATTATGATTAAAGTTTCTTTTCCTAAATTGTACTGCAATATATTAATTTTGGGGGATTTTTAGAGTTTTTAACTGTTGGACTTATAGTGGGTTGAAGTTAGTTGGCTCTAGTAGTGTGTGCATTCATGGATTCAGTTCTTGTGGCTTCACTTCATTACAGTAGGAGGCATTGGACAATCATATATTTTAGTTTAAAATGAGGCTAGTTTTGGACATTTCATTGTATAGCAGATTCAGTGTAGCAAATTTCCATAGCTTTCATTATACTTGTCTGGGAACTTGATCCTTTTTATTACCCATACTCAATTAGATAGGACAAACCTTCTTGTCGACTATGCAGAGGTGATGATTTTGGGTTTTTACTATTTCTAGGGTTGGGATGATTTGTTTTACAATTAGGTCTAAACCTTGGGTCATCGAGATCACGTCGCTGCCACTAAACAGTCTCTATTATGTACTTTTTGAAGGGCAATATATTTTTTTTTAGCAAGGCTAATGGTTTTTAAATTTATGTTAATTTTGAATTGTATATTTTGCCTATGAAGAATATTAAATTTGGCTTTTAGATTTATTTTAATTATTTGACTTTTTAAACCTAAATTGCATTTGATTCATAAGTGGGATTTTGGTAGCCTTATTTTATGCCCTATGATTTTTGTATTTTCATTTTGATGAGATGAGATCTCTATTATTTTATCCCCACAGGGTTAAAACTGATTAGATTTAGATTATATTGCATGATGACAATGGTGCTTTCAAATCTGTCTAGATGTAGTTTAATTGGGATTTAAATCTTTTTTGTATTGCACCATAGGTTCTTAAACAGACATAGGTCTAGTTGGATTCTAGTTGTGAGCATGGTTTAACCTTAACATAAGCCTCAAATTCATTTGGGTATGGTTAGATTGCACTTCCATCAATATTTTATTTCATTTTTGTGTGTCAGTGCAACAACTTTTAAGTCTAATTAGGTTTGATTAGATTTTGCTTCATGAAATGCTTCAGGGTGTGTCATGTTCCAAGTCTAGGGTTCACTGTACATTGCATGTTCTCAAGTTTATAGACCTTTAAATGTAGTTGGCTTAGTGTAAATCTTCTGCATATTTGAGATTTATAGATCATGTGCTATGTATGCATCTAAAGTTATCATCATTTTTAGTTTATATGAATTCAAAGATTAATATTTCTAAAGAGCTTGATATGCTACCTTTAGGAAGTGTAAGCTATATCGATTCGATGGAAATTAGTGGAAAGAAATAGGAGTTGGTCCAGTAAATCTATTAAAGCACAAGGAAACTAGAAAAGTCAGACTGGTCATGAGGCAAGCCAAGACCTTGAAAATTTGTGCCAATCATTTAGGTATGTAACTTGCTTGTCTTATAGATCATCTAAGGATCTTGATGAATTTTGTTGATCAATTTGGTGTGGCACATGTCCTATTGTGAATTGGACCTTGGACTATATTGGATTTTTTATTAAATTGTAGTTAATGGCATTTGTCACCCCATGGCTTACCAATTATGCCAAGTACACTGATTATATGCCCAAACAGAAAGGACCTTTTCCATTAGTTGCCTCCACAGATACCTTCTTACCATGGTTTAAATCTATTTTTAAAAACAGATCAGTTAGATTATTTATAATCTATATTAAATTTGTCACTATAGTTCTTGTATCTGGGATCTATCTAGGTTGTTATATACAATTCTTGTTTCTTCTAAAGTCTCAAGGTGATTCAATCCCAGGCTTTTATGCTTAAGGTGTATCTGTGCTTAGAACTGGGGTATACTTGGTATTCTCTCTTTAAATGTCTCTATGAGATATGAAATTATGAACACTAGATGGAAACTACAATCCTAAATGTTCTGAACTGATTACCAGGGCATGAGATGTGATCTCTGTTATTGGATGCCTGATATGACTAATACATTATTCTAAAAAACTATGTATTTTTGATTGATGCTAATGAAACATTTCCAACTAATATTTCTGTGTAGTTCATTTGGATAAGATAAAGGTTTAATACAGGGCTATAAGACATTCATTAGAAATTTTGTTTTATGTTTTGGGAAGCAATCTAAGTATTTAACTTTTTATGATGAGAAGCTATTTGCCTATGCCAAAAATTAGATTCAAAAAATGATGAAAAAAGTTTTTTTTTTGGCAGACTGTCTTGTTGCAACATTGGCTGAGTTTTGCAATTGAACTCATGAGTTATTGATGATTTTTTGGGCAGATTTTCACCAATAAGTCATAGGCAAGTTACTTGGAGGCCCCAACTTACCCGTGAGTACTCATGAGTCACGTGAGTAACCATTGATTTTTTGAACTATGATTCAGATGCATGATACCTATACCTTTGGTGATGTCTTTCTAAATTACCAATTAATAAAATAATTAAAGAGAATTGTCAAGCAGCATAATAAACTAAGTAGTTTTTGCTAAACTAAATACAAAATATATATCAAAATTTCCTTTATGTTGCCCACAATTAGTAGTTTTTCATTCTCACTAATATCATACAAGTAAAAGTAATGTTCTGCTTAACTTAGTCATGCTATAAATTTCTCCACTCTCTTTTACATCATAGTTTTAAAAGTTTGCCTTTCTGAACATTTTTTGCTTCCCTAAAGTGGGTGTTTTTGTTCTGTTGTAGCATGTTTTTCAACTAAGATGATTTTTAAGATTGCATGTGCATGGTTTACATGAGTTGTATGAGTTTTTATGTACAAGTTTACCTTGTATCATTACAGCCTTTCCCTGATGTTTGTGTTTTCTTATGCATATGTACCTGTGCTTTCAAATGGGCAAGAGTGTTTCTTTGTTATTTTAGATATGCTAGATACATAGTATACGAATTGTTGCATTAACTGAGACATACTCTTTGGTTCCACAAGACCTTCCACTTTTTTGTTTGAATAAAGAAGGGGAATGTTTTGCGATGTTAGAGATTATTTTGTGGCATAAGAGCTAGCAAGTTCTCCTTTATGTGTGCTCGAAACATTATGGGTTTATGACATCTAACAGACTCAAAATTCTATGTAGAGTGACAATGTTTACATGCAGTTTATTGGGCAAATTGGTTTGATAGATTTCTTTCGTAATAGTTCAATTTTCAAAGAACATTTTATTCAACACTATACCTTCTATAAATTACCTTTGTTGCAGTTATCATATTATAAACATTGACAACACATATTTTCTGCAAATTGTTCTCTCAAGTATACCGTTATGTATCAACCTTGGCACACTCATCGGTTGCCTACTACTGCTGCTATGCTTGATAATGCATTTTTACAACCAATACAAGTTAATTACTCTTGGAAGCCTGTAAGGAATTTGTATTTTTCAAATCATCCTCTTCCATATGATGAAGGAGATGATGGAGTGAGCTTGATGATTATGTTTGCTATTGTAACCAGACCTCCGATTCTAGGAGCCCAGGTGACTTGCTCAAAAACTTAATTTATACACTTTTCTATATAGGATTGTAGGTTCACTAGTAGAAATATGGCAAATAAATGACCAGGTGACTAAAACTCTTAGTCACGTGACTAAAACTTTTTTCAACATAGCTATAAATGACTAAATAAATGACCAAATAAATGACTAAATAAATGACTAATTTGGTCATCGGGCAAAAAACACAACTAAAGTGGATAATTAAAAAAAAATCAAATTGAGGGAGTGGGTTGTATTAAAATATAATAATATAATAATATATTATAATAATAATATATTATATTACAATACAATACAATATAATATATTATAATATAATATGATATTATATAATATAATATATATATTATATAATATTATTATTATATTATATTATATTATTATTATATAAAATTTCTCAGTGTGAATTTTTTTACGGCGTGAGACAATTCCGAGCACTATAATACTCATATATAAAAGCCTATTGGCTAATAATAATATATATTATACAATAATATAATATTATATAATAATATAATATAATAATATAATATTATAATATATTCAATATTATAATATTATATTATAATATAATATAATATAATATAATATAATATTTATAATATAATATAATATATTATATTATAATATATTATATTATATTTATATTATAATATATCTAATATTATATAATAATATTATATTATATTATATTTAATTATATGGGCGCCAAATTTAATTTTTCATTTCATTTTGGCACTTCTCATTTTGGAGAGCAGATCATTGGGCAGTCTTGGCAAGCATAGCTATTCTCATCACTTGGCTCGTCCTCCACCCAAGAAGAGCTTTGACATGATTGTAAAATTGGAAGCGTGGATTCGATTCAAGGTCGGTGATTGGACTACCAGGCATTATACCATGGAGGTTTTTTGTGATATCATGATTGACTTGAATGGCTCTTCTAGCCACTTGTCTCGCCCTAGAAGGTGTGATGTTGATATATGATTTTAATCTTAGGGTTTGGGTTGATATGTGGTGTGTTTATTGAGATTTATTTGTTTCTTTTCTTACTCTGACATGGGGTAGGGGTTGGGTTTTTTTATTGTACATAGAGAAACTTTGTAAATGCTATTATAAGCAGAATATATGGGGTTTGTAATATTCTTTTTATCATGTGCCCCTGGCACATTTTTTTCTAGTAATACGGCAAGGAGTTACCTTACATATTTGGAAATGGAAATATGGCCAGGGTTTGTAGTATTCATTTTAAATGGAGATATGATTAGAGTTTGTAGTATTCATTTTAAATGGAAATATGATTAGCATTCATGGTAATCAGTTCAAATGAAAATATGGTTAGGATCTGTAGGAGTGAGTTTACTTGTGCCATTGGCCTTTCCTATGTAATTTGCTAAATAATTATTGCTTTTATTTGGAATTTGGCCTTACACCAGCCAATTGCATTTTCTTTAAAATTTCTAAAGCCTTTTCAACAAATCCATTTTGTGCATATCCTACAATCATTACATTGCATGAGATGACATCTCTTTGAGAAATTTTGTCAAACAATTCATGTTTTTTGTCTATAATTCCATATTTGCATACATGTGTATGAGAGCATTTCAAACTATAATATCTCACAAGAATCCCCCTACCATTATGCTTTGAAGGATGTCCATACCCTGTTCCAAATCTCCCATTTGGGCACAGGCAGGGAGGATGCTGGCAAAGGTTGCGAAATTTGGATTTACAACTGTCAATTGAATTTGCTTGGAAGTTTCTAAAGTCTGTTCAAAAAATCCATTTTGTGCAATCCTACAATCATTGCATTCCATGAGATGATATCTCTTTGAGGCATTCTGTCAAATAGTTTGTGTGCCTTGTCTGTGCTTCCACATTTTTCATATATGTCTATCAGAGTATTTCCAACTGTAATATCTGACAAAAATCTATCTTCTATTATGCCTTAATGGATGTCCATACCCTGTTCCAAAGCTTACCATTTTGATACAAGCAGAGAGGATGCTAGAAAAGGTTGTGGAATCTGGCTTTACAGCTACCAATTCTTGTAAACTGTTCTTCAGTGAAAATTTGAAATAGGTCCTTAATGATTAGAAGGGCACATGTTGGAGTGAACATTCTATTGCTAGATTAAAAAGTTCATTTCTATACAATATACGGTTGTTAAAAAGTCTTTTAAAGCCTTTGGATGCTATTCATTCCACATGATCATTATTACTAGTAAGTTACTAATGTTACTAGTGTTGCAAGTATGGGCCTAGCCAATGTTGTCATTGATGTCAACATACTCCTGTTGCATTGATGATAAGGATTGAATGAGCTGTGTGCTGAGGATATTGAGAAAATTAGTCCTAATCAGGAACAGAGAAGAACAATGAAGACAATGAGGTAAAGATCCCAGCTAAGATGAAGATCAAAGGATACACTTCAAAGGGTTTGTAGATATGTGTCTTAAGGTGATCCAGTAAAGATTTCAGAGGTCCACATGAAGATCTGAAGAAGTTATTGCAACTTAACTAAAACCCGTTCTGGCAGATGTTCAGAGGCAATAGAGTGACATAGATAGGTCCGGTGAGATCCAGAAATGCAATATCTGTTGGTAATAGACACTGTGTGGCTTCATGAGTGTTGTCATTGATGGCAACAAAGTGCATCCCACACATTTGTAGGACATGGTGTGTCTATATCGGAAGTCAGATTGAAGAGTATTTTGGTCTGGTGACTAAGAACAGAGCATGCAACAAGGTCTGACAATCAGGTCCAGATCTCTCAGAGGAGGTATCTTAGTAAAGTGCAGACTTGGGTAAGTCAAGAGGAGTACTATGACTAATATATTCCAGAGATTGAGCCTCCAGCGATGTAAGAGTGAAAAGATATGAACACCTAAGTGTTGGGTTCCTGTTTGGCAGAGTAGACTGAGGAAGAACTGATCAGCAGAGCTTCAGACCTTAATTCGGATGAGATATTGATGGTAATCAAGTTTCTTAAGGGATCATTCATGATTGGCCAACATGATTGATGACTTCTATAAGCATCTCTTTGATACGCATCACTTGGTAAGCAAGGATTTAGCCGATAGACCAGAGTTTGGGAAAATGTTGAGTATTCCAGATGCTGACTAGAAAGATGTTGAAATCCTTTGTGCGGATATATATACCAGATGGATTTCAATGAGAAGGTGTGTGTGGTGTGTTGTGTTATGAAAAGAAAAGGAGAGAGCAGTGTGAAAGCAGTAATACAGGTCCGGTATGTGACAAGACAACAGCACCAAAGAAGAGGAAGAACGAAGTGCAGTAGATCAATGTATTGAGCCTAACCAAAACTGAACCTCAGCATATGTGGATGCTTCTTATCAGTTCAATTATCTTGTTACTTTCTTTATACCTTGTAGACAATGAGTCTCTTGTAGGTAGTGAGTCTCTTGTAGTGTGGTCGGGCAGTGAGCCTTAATTGGCAAGTGCCATTTTGTACTTCTATTCTTTTAACAGAGAATACAATCTTGGGTTAGTCACCCTATGGTTTTTCCCTTAACAGGGTTTTCCACATCAAAATCATTGTGTTATGTGTATTTATTTTGTTTCTGCTTTCATGGTTATGGATGCTTATCTGCTTTGATACTGTACTAGTTATTAAAGAAGAACAGAAAGTTAAATTAATTAAGATAACTGATTCACGCCCCCTCTTAGTTATCAACAATTTGTATCAGAGCCAATTTCCTCCAAACAGAGCCTAACAGCTTGAGGAAGATCTGGGAGTTCCAATGGATATGTATGGTATGAGGAAACAACTTCAGTCTACCCTTGATGATCTTGAGCAATCTCACTATGAAGCCAATAACTTGAGGGAAAGACTCAAACAAGCTAATGATTTCATAAATGAACGAAAGGAGAAACTGAGTATCTCTATGAAGAAGAGAAAGGAACTTCTTCAGCAATTAGCAAGTCAAAGTGAAGCCAATGATACTGATGAAGTTCTAAATGAAAAGAACAAATTATGTGAAAAGCTATCAAAAGAGGTCATTATGGTAAGACATGAAATGGAATCAGGGGTTATGAAATTCACCCAAGAAATTGAAGAGAAAAGAAAGACTAAAGATAATCTAAAACAATCTCTCAAGGAGAAGTCAGAAGATTGCCACAAAATGGATAGAATAATCAGGCATTTGGAATCTGATCTTGAAGAAGGTAAAGATAATGAAGAACAACTTGAGAATCAGATTGACACTCTAAAAAGGGATCTTCAAATAGCAAATGAATACAAAGAGAAATTCAAGATAAGCTCTGCTCAGCTTGAAGTTCTTTTTGAAATCCAAAAGAGGGTAGATGACAAGCAATGCTTGGGGTATGAGAAAGGTGAAAGATCTGGAGCCAGCCAGAAGAACTCTAGATCAGGAAATCCAAGGAACGGGCCTAGAAGACCTCCGGTAAGGCAATCAAATGCTCAAAGATATCCATCCTTCAATGGATACTGCCACAATTGCAATAACTTTGGTCATAAAGCAAATCCATGTAGAAGAAGAATGAATCAGACTAATTCATCCTTCTCCAGACAATGTTTTAATTGCAAAAGGTATCGTCACAAATCTCATGAGTGTAGAAATATGCAAATGAACAATTCATTCAATAGTAGATGCTTTACATGCAATAGAATGGGACATATGGCTAATTAGTGTATATCAAGAGGATATCAATCAAATATGCAAAGAAATGTTGTTTGCTACAATTGCAATAGATCCGGTCATATTACCAAATTCTACAGAAGTAAGAATCAGGACAAAAAGGGTCTGGTGCATCATAACCAAAACCAAGACAAAGGAAAAGGAAAAGTGAATGTGGATGAAATTCAAAGGGAGATGAACAAGATTTGGGTGAAGAGGAGTATAGAAAATGTTGAGGATGGATCCGTACCAGAATTTGGTGCTGATATTCCTTCTAGAAACTAAATAAATGAGCTCTAGCTCAGGGGGAGTCACAAAAGAAAACAAGTTCCCCCAGCCAGTCAATTGGTGCCTGAAATTGGCACATGGAAAGTTGCGGATAAAAGGGTTCTTAGAGAAACATCTAAATGAGCCTTGGTAAAGATGTAGAAGATCCGCAAGAAATTTAGAAGAGGTTAATCTTCCAAGATTGATCCGGTTTAATAGTCATCCGGTAAGAACAGGATTTTCACAGTTAGATCCAGTATGATTCAAATTTGAGGTATCTTGATCTACGAATAAATGGAATGATTGGAGAAAGGTAGATAGATTGCCAATATCCATCGAGAATAACTCTAAATGCATCTCAATGATCTGGATAGATCTCTCAGGACAAGGAGAACAAAGCAACCATAATAACTTAAGTTGTGCATTTATTACAACGTGAAATTAGGGTTTGTGCAAAAATATAAGGGTTCTTTTATTCATCATTTGCACATTTGCATTCGAGAAAAAGAGAGAAGGATCTCTACAACTAAATTGTCTCAAACCTTTCAAAGATCAACCGTAGAAGTCAATTCTTCTAGCAATCTGATCTGGCTCACATCGTGAACCCTAGAAGTGTAAAAGGTATTTTCCGCTCTTGAAAACCTCTCTCTAAATCTTTTGAAAGATGGCTATTCTGAATGTTGTGAAGATCACTAATAGGCTACTTCCTAAATTCAAGAAACATCCCTACAAATCCCTAGAAATTTATCCCCTAGGCGCCTTTTCAAGCATTCTGCATGGGGTTTTGCATATAGAAGATGTTAGGGCATATATTCATGCAAACATTGAGGAATTTGGGGAATCCAAACTAATGGATATCTATCACAATCAGTTAATAGATGATTCTTTTGAACTCAAACCTCAGTACAAGGCTATCTGGGACAAGCATTTTGGACATTGCATCCATTTCCCCTATTTTGCAGAAGATGAATGGGTCTGGTATGTTCTGAGTAGAATGCATGACAGCTTTATGTGGTTGATGAGGCCATTCAAGATAACCAAGGATGCCATTAGGGCAATTACTAGATTGCACTCATCCGGTGGGTTACCTACTCTCAAATCTGTCAAGAATCAGATAGTGAGTGAGGCAACAGGATCAAAATTTGACAAGAGAGCAATGACAATTGAAGATATCACTGATCTGGATATCAAGTTTGCATCCATGATAATTGGCCAGCTATAAGATATATCACTCCAGCAGGGAGAATTCTATATCCAGAACTACAATCTATGTTGCTTATCAGATGTTAAGGGAGAATGCAGATTATGATCTTTATGAGCTTCTTCTAAGCCAACTGTTGGAAAACCTACAAAAGATCAAGAAGGACAAGAAGAACTCATTCAAGTATCGTGGGCTAATACTGTGTTTGTTCTTTTACTTTATGAATGAGCTTCCCGGATCCAATGGTTGGATATGGCAAAATAACAGACCAGTAGCCATACAAATTAGAGATTATTTGCATGGAATTGGTGATGCCAAGGCATAGAATACAGCACTCTAGGGCTACTTCAAGAACTTTCAAAGTATGATGCAAGCCAGAGAGAATGTAGAGCTAAGATTCATGTAGAGCTAAGACAACCAGAGATGAAAATAAAAGTGAGAAAATAAGTAGAGGATGTTGCCAAAAGGTATGGCATTTCAAAAGCACTTGATGCAAATAGAGAAAAACTATAAAAGATAGAGTAAGAGAAACAAGATACAGAAAAAGAAAGTAATCCAGTGCAAGCCCCTTCTCGAACTAGATCCTCCAAGAGCCAAAAGGCATCAAAACTGGAAGCCCAGACATCTGGAAAGGGAGAGAAGAGAACAAAGAAAAAGGCAACAAGATCCTATACAAGTCAGAAGGATGATGAAGAAACTAAAACTGATGAGGAAGTCAAGAAAATGAAGAAGAAGAAGAAAACATCTGGTGAACCCTCTACTGGTCAAGGAAAGGAAGAAAAGGCAGAAGAATTTATTGAAATGCCTACTCTCTGCATTGATGATATCATCAAATCAGTCACTGTGGATGGGAACCTGAAACCAATGACTGAATTTTATGATGATTTTAGTGAAGCTGATCAGAAGTTCCTGTAAGAAGCTATAGTCAGGTATCTAAACATCTATAATAAAGCATACATTGAAATTATATCTCTGATTCCCAAAAGTTTACAAAAAGAACTTGAAATGAGAAAGAATAATGCCATGGCAAAAGACTTGGAAATCTGAGAGCAGATTGCTATCCAACTCTATCCTTCCATCACTCCTCAACAAAAGAACATGATCTTCAAGGATTGCAAGGATGAGTTCTGGAGCAAAGCCAGAATGAATAAGCTTATGCTCAGAGAGACCGATTAGGTAGATAAAGAAATAGAAGATATCCTCTCGAATGCCTTTAAAAGATTCAATCTTCCTATAATAGAGGACTTAGGTGATGAGCCCTCTACCATGGATGACAAAGGAGAATCTACTAAGACAGTTGTAGAAGAGGCAAAGGAGACAAGTAAAGAGAAAGCTAAGGACTTAGATTCCTCTGTTTCGGAAGAGGAAGTTCATGGAGAAGTAGACACCTCTCTTCCAAATCCCCCTGCAGACTCTGGGATTGAAGGAAAAGAAAGAAAAGAAGAGAGCATCAATCAAGGAGAAGTGAAGGGAAGAGAAGAAGGTCAAATAGAAAAGACCACAAGTGACAATGCTGAGGCTGCAGAAGGGAAGAAAACTTTGTCTCCGGCAAGAGACACTGTAGAAGCAGTCAAAGACCTCTTGACAAAAGAAATGATGGAATTAGATGAACCGGAGCTACTTCAAGGGCCATTCAATTTTGATTCCCTCTCTCCAGTCCAAACAATGAAGGTAGCATCTTTTGCTCAAGCTAAAGCAAAAGAAAAGCTTCTGAAGTCTCACATAGAAGACTGTGAGCTAATAGAGATTGCATCTGGTGTGCTAGAGAAAATCATGCCATTCTTCCAAAAAGATCCTTCGGCCTCCACATCCGGTAATCTAAAGTCTCTTGTAAATTCTGTTAATACACATTTTGACTCTTTAGAGAAAATAGAAGAAGAGAAAGTCCGGCAAGAATTTTTGGGTAAGAGATTCTCTGAAGTACAAGGGCTAATAACAAATGATAGGAGAACTATGGATATTGGGATAAAGAGCTTAGAAACTGCTCTTAAAGATGGTGGAGAAATATATAAATTTTGTTTATCTTGGTCTAAAGTGACATAGGATATTGAGAAGAAAGTGAAAGAGCAAGAGGATAAACTGTCAACTGTATCTCAAAATTTTGATCCTCTCACCACATCCATAATAAACCAGGAATGTCAGACTATTGCCATTCTAAATGAACTAAAGAAACTTGAAAAGGAAAGGAAGAATATAATAAGTAAGATGGGTGAACTTAGAGGGATAATTATCCCTAAATTAGAGGCCATGCATGAGGACCTAATTAATGCTCAGACCACAACTCGAACCAGTGATCTGACAGATCTAAAGACGACAGAAGCTTTTGGATTCCTGTTGAGTGGTCACATCTCAATATTGGATAGGATGAAGCAGAGTTGGGCAACAAAATTTGTCCAGTTGAAGACAACTTTTGCAGATATACTTCAGTATATGTAAAGTATAACATGTATATATACTTATGCAGCTAAGTATAGTTGGATTTTTGGGAATTTTGGTATGCAGATTCTACCCTTTGCCATTTATGTCAAAGGGGGAGTGAGTAGCAGTGAAAAATGTGAAATCTAGCTAAGGGGGAGCTCTGGTAAAGTGTACATTAGAACAGAGCATGAGCCGAGGGGGAGTGTAGTGTGACACTTAGTCATTTTTCACTAAGTGTTCCCATCAATGCCAAAGGGGGAGATTGTTGGCAAGAGAAACTGTGTGGCTTCATAAGTGTTGTCATTGATGGCAACAAAGTGCATCCCACACATCCGCAGGACATGGTGTATCTATACTGGAAGTCAAATTGAAGAGTATTTTGGTCCGGTGACCAAGAACAGATCATGCAGCAAGGTCTGACAATCAAGTCTGGATCTCTCAAAGGAGGTATTTTAGTAAAGTACAGACTTGGGTAAGTTAAGAGGAGTACCATGACTAATATATTCCATAGATTGAGCCTCTGGTGATGTAAGAGTGAAAAGATATGAACACCTAAGTGTTGGGTTCCTCTTTGGCAGAGTAGACTAAGGAAGAACTGACAGGCAGAACTTCAGACCTTAATCCGGATGAGATATTGATGGTAATCAAGTTTCTTAAGGGATCATTCATGATTGGCCGACATGATTGATGACTTCTATAAGCATCTCTTTGATACGCATCACTTGGTAAGGAAGGATTCAGCTGACAGACCAGAGTTTGGAAAAATATTGAGTATTCTAGATGTCGACTAGAAAGATGTTGAAATCCTTTGTATGGATATATATACCAGATGTATTTTGATGAGAAGGTGTGTGTGGTGTGTTGTGTTGTGTGAAGAAAAGTAGAGAGCAATGTGAAAGTAGTAATACAGGTCCGGTATGTGACAGGACAACAGCACCAAAGAAGAGGAAGAATGAAGTGCAGTAGATTAGTGTATTGAGCCTAACTGGAACTGAACCTCAGCATATGTGGATGCTTCTTATCAGTTCAAATATCTTGTTACTTTCTTTATACCTTGTAGATAGTGAGTCTCTTGTAGGCAGTGAGCCTCTTGTGAGCAGTGTGCTTGGACAGTGAGCCCTAATTGGCAAGTGCCATTTTGCACTTATATTCATTTAACAGAGAATACAATCTTGGGTTAGTCACCGCATGGTTCTTCACTTAACAGGGTTTTCCACATCAAAATCATTGTGTTATGTGTATTAATTTTGTTTCTGCTTTCATGGTTATAGATGCTTATCTATTTTGATACTACACTAGTTATTAAAGAAGAATAGAAAGTTAAATTAATTAAGATAACTAATTCACCCCCCTCTCAGTTATCAACAATATCTTGTTCTGTGGATTTGGTGGAGTGTTTAGGAAGTCAATGTGAATTTATAACTCAATTGGTTCATGGTCTGAAGGTCCGCAAGCATCTATTCCAATATGACAGTGATGACAGACTGTGTTCTTAAGGTTCTGGATGAAGGAGAGAATGATTTCAGTAAACAAAAGTAGTGTGGATGTTCTGGATGATTCAGGCAAGCTTGTGGAGGTCTTTGGATTGTGTCCAATTCGTGTTAGTGATCCACATTGAAGTTTGAGCTTGTGATTGAAGAATCACTTCCAGATGATGATGTTCTTCCTAAGTCTGGCCGACCAGATGAGTTACACCTCCTACGGATGATCTTAAAGATGTTCTAGGAAGAATGGCGTGTTCCTAAAAGTAGATTGAAGTCTCAGATCTGCGTGGCCGATAGTGTGTTGATCTGCATGAAGTCTTTTGTAATTAGTCATGTTGTATTTATGTATTTGCTCTATAATGTATGTTGACTTGGATGATTATCCCTAAGTCAATGTCTTGTATAAATAAGGAGTTGTAAAGTCATATCAAAAGTATCTTGTAGAGATGAGAGTGTGGTAGAGAGGAGGAGAGTGAAAAGTAGAGCAGAAGTATTGGGCTTAAAATGGAACAGACTCAAGCATGGTGAAGATGCTATCCTTTAGTTCAATTATGTAATACTTATTATTTTGTAGACAGTGTGTCTCCTGTAGGTAGTGGGCCTCTTGTGAGCAGTGTGCTCGAGCAGTGAGCCCTAATTGGTATGTGCCATTTTGTTCTTTCTATTCTTTTAATAGAGAATACAATCTTGGGTTAGTCACCCCATGGTTTTTCCCTTAACTAGGTTTTCCACGTCAAAATCTTGGTGTCATATGTGTTAATGTGTTTCTGCTCTTAAATTATTGCATTATGTTTCCATGATTGATTTATTATTATGCTGTTGAATTAAGAAAGGGATTTAAGTGATTAATTGGAAGAAAGTTTTGGACAACTGATTCACCCCCCCTCTTAGTTGTCTGTCCTAAATCTAACAACTAGAAGAAGAATTTTTTGATTTTTCCAATATGCATTTAATTTTCTTGTATTAGGTCCATTCTTGGCATTGACAAATGGTAGAAAATATTATCTTCATGTGCTTAGGAATGTAGCTTTTTTGCACAAGAATAAAGACTTGTCATTGTCTTACACAGGTTTCTTCTAGTTGGAAACAAACTAGAAAAACGTGATTCCATTAAGATAACTAAAAGAAATAAATATCTTGCTAAGAGCTTCTGTATCTGCCTGTGTATTATTTCTGATTATCGATGTTTTGGGGCTTCCTGTTGGACTTGTCGTTTGAGTAAAAAGCTTACAAGTTAATCCTTGACAACGAGATTAGGTTTACTAATGCTTGTAATGTGTGTTAACTCTAATCATTATTAAAAAGTATTGATTAATATGTTTCACAGAGCTTAATATTTTCAAAATGTTTAGTTAATGTATTGATGTAGAGCTATGATCAGTTTGATATAGAGTTCATAGATCAAGTCATACTGTTAGATCTATATCAATGGCAATTATTGATCTACAAACTGTCAGTGAAACCAAAACTTTTGAATGGTGTAAAAGGAATGTGGTGCCATGAGATGTGGTAACTTGTCCAGTCTCAAAATCTCCCAATATTGGAATAAAATAGTGTGTGCAATTCCCTTGTAAATAATTTTCATGCATGTGTGGTATTAGTGCAATTATCAATCTTGTGGTATTTCAAATTCACTTTTTTTCTATTTTTTATTAAAGTTTGGGCTATTAATTTTAGAGGGTGTCCAAGAAAGGACATATTTTGATATCTCATGGATTCTTGGTGTTCTGATAACTGCAAAGTTTATTTTATAAGAAAACTACTTCAAAGATTCTTGTAAACTGTTCTTCAGTGAATTCTTGTAACACAATGATGTCTCTTATAATCAAGTTAGGATTAACACCCTTATTTTTTATGGGGTAGTTTAGACATAGATGATGATGCTAATTTCAGACCGCAAATAAGACAACGTGTTGAGCCTCCATCCACTGACCAAACTGAGGAAGAACCTTATGAGGTAAATTTCCATAATCATTTAATTCCTCTCATTGTCATCTCAATTATCACATCCAGTAGTTGTCTATTTTGTTCATCTCAGAATAAATATTTTAAGACTCTATCTATATGAACTTAGAATTTGCTCATGACTTGTGATGCTTGGCTGCTTGCACAATCTGAATGAATACATTTCCATACTTGTCCAGATGTCACCTTCTTCTACTCGTGCTTTTCCAAGATTGAAACTGCGGCATAAATCTTCACTAGTGCAGGCAAGCTATACTTCACTATTTTATCATGTTTCTTTTGCCTTCTTTTGGTTTTATTGATGGCAAGATTAATTAGGTCATAGAAAGACATTTTCTATGTTTAAATGCCCTAGCTTTAGAATTTTTATACTATGGACTCAAGTCTCTATTGTGATATGTTCATTAAATTATTCCATTGATTTTAAGCATAATGTCAATGCTACTCATTTGTCTTTTAATCTCATAACTTGATTGTTATACAGTAATAACTTTCTGGAAACTCCATTTTACATTCATGAATTTAGTGTATCTTGAACTAAGAATAGAGGAGTGTGCATCATATAGCCTTTTGGTTTGACTTGTTTTCTATGAACTTTTAATCCACACACTTCTAAATTGTTCATATTTCTCTACAATGCATAGGTGGAGGGTGGTGTATCCCATCTTCCTATTTTGTATCCCATTTATTTTTGTGTACCCTTCATTAAGTAAATGTCTTGCATCTAGAAAATACCCTATTGCCTTCATCTCCCAAGCCAATTGCTCCAACTTTGCATAGATATGCTGTGTCTGTGGATGTGATCTGTCTCCTCTAGAAAAAGCATGTACTGTTTTATGGCTTTCAATCCAACTACATCCAGGGTTCTTTTTAATTCCTCTATCTTTCATCAATCTCCTTACCATTTGAACCTCACCCCAGCTACGCACTTGTACATATATGTTTGAGAGAAGAACACAAGTCGCAGCATTTTTAGGATCCAAATAAAAAAGCAACATTTCTATAAATACTCCTAAGCCTATATTCATATGTGATTTACAGGCACCAAGAAAACACATCCACACAACCACCACAGGTTAAACTAGCATCTTAATGATAAAGTTTAGGTAGTCCTCAAGATAGGCAGCATGGGCAAGAAGGTCAACCATTCACACAATGATTGACTGTAGGAGTAATGCAATAAGGGTTACTCATTTGATTGAAGTATGTACAACCCTCATCCACTAAAACTGAATAGATGCATGCACATAAAACACAAGCAAAGCTTACAATGTTAGGATATGCTCTAGTGTGCTTCATTAATTCAAATATTTTGAGAGCATCCTTGTAAAATCCATTTTGTGCATATCATGCAATCATGGCATTCCATGAGACAACATTTCTTTGAGGCATTTTGTCAAACAGGTCACGTGCCTTACCTATACTTCCACATTTTGCATACATGTCTACCAAAGCATTTCCAACTATAATTTCTGACAAAAATCCCCCTTCCATTATGCTTTGATGGATATCCATACCCTATTTCAAAGCTCCCATTTTGGCACAGGTAGGGAGGATGCTGGCAAAGGTTGTGGAATTTGGTTTTAGACCTACCAATTTCATTTTATTGAAAGTTTCTAAAGCCTTTTTGAAAACTCCATTTTGTCCATATCCTGCAATCATGGCATTCCATGAGACCACATTTCTTTCAGGCATTTTTTCAAATAGTTCACATGCCTTCTCTATGCTTCCACATTTTGTATACATGTCTACCAGGGCAATTGCAACTACAACAAATGACAAAATTCCTCTATCCTTCATGCTTTGATGGATGTCCATACCCTATTCCAAAGCTCCCATTTTGGCACAGGTAGGGAGTATGATGGCAAAGGTTGTCAAATTTGGCTTTACACCTGCTAATTGCATTTGCTTGAAAGTTTCTAAATCCTTTTCAACAAATCTATTTTGTGCATATCTCACAACCATTGCATTCCATGAGATGACATCTCTTTGAGGCATTCTACCAAACAGTTCACATGCCTTGTCAATGCTTCCACATTTTGCATACATGTCTACCACAAGGTACTTGTTGGGCCTTCGTGGTGATGTGGGGTTTTGCAAGGTGCTTGTTGGGCCTTCGTGGTGATGCGGGGAACCCCGCATCACCGCAAAGGCCCAACAAGCACCTTGCGGTAGACATGTATGCAGTGACCTTGGCATTCCTTGTGTTTTGGGATAATGGTTTACTGCATGAAGGGCATGCATGCGAACCCCGCATCACCGCGAAGGCCCAACAAGCACCTTGCGGTAGACATGTATGCAGTGACCCTGGCATTCCTTGTGTTTTGGGATAATGGTTTACTGCTTGAAGGGCATGCATGCCCCTGTTCCTTATCTTCGATGCCACTAGATTTGGCAATAGGTACCTTGATACTACCTCCAAATCTAGTAGGATAACAAGAAGTTCTTGCCTCCTGATTCAGCTCTCCAGAAGCCAAATGAGAACCATGCCTACCAACTGCAATTGGTGTTGCACTTCTTCTGCTAGGAGGACCATAACCAATGTGGTAGTACTAGGACAGAAGTAAAAAATTGATGAGGAAATGTCTTTTTCCTAGACAATGTATATGCTTGTTTCTCAACCGAACTCCCTCAGTTTAGAAAAAATTTGCGGTGCTTGCCTCAAAATAAGAATGAAATTTTCTCCTATAAAACAAACTAGTAGAATGTAAGAGAAAACAATTAGTACACATAACACTCACATAAACAAAATCAACCTTGCTTAAGCAAAATCAACATAAACTATACTACATATTCATTTTACATGGAAATCTACTTAAAAATGACTACATATTCATTTTACAGGGAAATATACTTAAAAATTACTACATATTCATCTTAGAAAGAAAATAGGTTTTACACAAATTTGTTGATAGGTTTTACATGTCTGTGGGTGAGTGGATGAGTCATCTGTAAGGTTACAAATATGTAGGGGTGTTGCCAAGTAAGCTACTGTAAAATTTTTGGAGTGATTTGAAATTGCCATGTATGATTTTGAGAGGCATGAAGTTAGGGTGCACCACTACTAGGTCCTCTCCCCTAGAGAACAAAATCATCGCTTTTAAATCAAAATGTTACATTTTTTTTGTAGTTTTTGAATTTTTTTTATAACTCTAAACTAGATTTAGATCTGGATAGCATGATATAGTACCTGGATGTATCAGATATGACACAAATATGGGCTTGAATTTTGATAGTTATTGACATCTGGTATTCAATACGTGGATGTGTTTATTGGTAGGGGAGGCAAAGTATCCAGTAACTCTGGTCATATCTCAGAAAGTTGTCCTTTCTACTTTGTCATCCATGGACTTCCTTTGCTATAATTTCATGTTGAATATCATTAGTAGATTTTTAAATGGAGATGAATTTGTAGACACCCCATCCTTCCTATTATTTTGATAACTTTATAGTGGATAAGTAGTAAAAAAGATATTTACAATTTTACAATATTATGGACATGCAAGTGTATTCATGACTTGTGTTACTAAATTTGAAATGTTAACATGATTTCATTTTAGATTTTGTTGTTTATATTTTTTGAATCTTGCTTGTCAAAAAACATGTTGCAACTTTGGTACTTGTTATTATTGTTAACTGCCTCGACAAGTTATTCCTGTTGCCATAATTTTAGTTTAGATTGTTAACACCTCAATGGCTTGTGTGAAAGAGAATATGGAATGCACCAAGGCTACAGTCAAAGCACCTGAACTGGTTAACAGAATGCCAAAAGAAATGATGTCTCATGGAATGCTCAATAGCAACATCTCTTTTCTAAGTGTCAAAAGATGTGAAGGGCTTCATCGATCTAACCTACCTTTCCATTGTTTTTCTATTGTATCTAATGTGGTTGCTGAACTGTTTTTTTCTTATGGCAGCCTTGTGCTGCTTTTTTATTATTTGTAATTCTTTTCTTGCATTGTTCCAATACAAAAAAATATTTATTGCCACTTTGCTTTGTCTTGTTTCATTTTCTTATTGGCTGATTCTCAAATAGAAAGTGTTGGCTCAAATTTATCAATCTTTACTTGGCAACATCATAAAATATATAGTTTTCCAAATTTATTTGCTTTTATGTTTTAATTCAAATTTAATAATATGTTTTTTCTACATTATAAAATTTATGGTATTTAATAAATTATTCATATCATGACTAAATTTACTACCAATTAATGGAAACCAATAAATAAAAATGACTACCATGACTAAATAAATGACTAGTTAACAAAAATCAATGACTAAATGATTACAATAACTAAATAAATGACTAAATATACGTACTACCAAATTGATGACTAAATATACTACCAAATTACCAAATATACTACCAAATTGTTGACTAAATATACTACCAAATTAATGACTAAAATTTGTTTAGTCATAAATTTGGTCACGAGATAAATGGCTGGCAATAAACTACCAATGGTCACATGACTAAATATACTACCAAATTACCAAATATACTACCAAATTACCAAATATACTACCAAATTGATGACTAAGTATACTACCAAATTTATGACTAAATATACTACCCAATTAATGACTAAATATACTACTGAATTTATGACTAAATATACTACCAAATTAATGACTAAAATTTATTTAGTCATAAATTTGGTAGCCAGATAAATGACCGACAATAAACTACTAATGGTCACGTGACCAAACTATCGATTACATGACCAATTTTTGGTAGTTTTTTTAGTCATTTATTTCTATTTTTCTACTAGTGGTTGTTATAGATATTTCATCTGAGCTTCTCTAGTTGTTCAAGATCATTACCTAGTCAAGAATTGAATGAGATTCCTTCAGATGTCAAAATGACTAAACTACTTAAATATGGTTATATGTATATTGTTTGTGATGACCAATTGCTAAGTAGAATGATTCTAAGATATGCATTCATTCCAAAGAATTTTGGAGGCTAAGGTGCTAAAGTGGACTACTAGGAAAGCTATATTTTATCATAATTTGACATAGGTAGGGATGATGTTGGCAAAGGTTGTAGAATTTGGCTTTACACTAGCCAATTGCATTTGCTTTAAAATTTCTAAACCCTTTTCAACAAATCCATTTTGTGCATATCCTGCAATCATTGTAGTCCATGAGACGACATTTCTTTAAGGCATTATGTCAAATAGTTCACATGCCTTGTCTATGCTTCCACATTTTGCATACATGTCTAATAGGGCAGTTGCAACTACAACATCTGACAAAATTCCTCTATCCTTTATGTTTTGATGGATGTCCATACCCTATTCCAAAGCTCCCATTTTGACATAGGCAGGGAGGATGCTAGAAAAGGTTGTGGAATTTGTCTTTACACCATCTAATTGCATTTGCTTGAAAGTTTCTAAAGCCTTTTCAACAAATCCATTTTGTGCATATCCCGCAACCATTGCATTCCATGAGATGACATCTCTTTGAGGCATTCTGCCAAATAGTTCACATGCCTTGTCAATGCTTCCACATTTTGCATACATGTCTACCAAGGTAGTTGCAACTACAACAAATGACAAAATTCCTCTATCCTTCATGTTTTGATGGATGTCCATACCGTGTTCCAAACCCTCGCATTTTGGCACAGGTAGGGAGTATGCTGTCAAAGGTTGTCGAATTTGGCTTCACCTACTAATTGCATTTGCTTGAAAGTTTCTAAAGCCTTTTCAACAAATCCATTTTGTGCATATCCCGCAACCATTCCATTCCATGAGATGACATCTCTTTGAGGCATTTTGCCAAACAATTCACATGCCTTGTCAATGCTTCAACATTTTGCATACGGTTGTATATATCAAAGACCGTGGGAGATGCAGTCCAGGCTCTTCTTGCATCACCGCTGGAGCTATCAAGAGTTAGTGCGGGAGTGTTGGAAGCTTCCCACACTCCCGCACTGACTCTTGATAGCTCCCGTGGTGATGTAGGAAGAGCTTGTCCATGTATATCCTGCAATCATTGCAGTCCATGAGACCACATTTTTTTGAGGGATCTGGACATACACAATATGATAACATTAAATTAAAACACAACTCATGATACACCTTCTGATGCTAATTATTAAGAAATGTATATTGCCGAATGAAAAATGTCATGAAGTACATGATAAAAGTCAAATATGAAGACAATATAGATAGTGGACTCCATATAAAAATACATGAAGACAATAGTGTATATGTTAATAATAGAGAGATATTAATATGTAAATATACAAAAAGGGCATAACTATTAGATAAGAAAAATCCATGTGTACTTTTCTAGTCTCTACTTGAAGATCCCATATTTTGACATTAAGAACCAAGTTGCAGAAAAAAAAATGGCTCTAAAATCTTCATGGTATTTCTTGAAATCTTGAATAGAGAACATATCTGCTTATTGCAAGGGACTTGCATGGATTTGATTAAGCCTTCCTAGAAATAACGTGAACTGAAAAATCTTTGTTAGATACAAAATATGGCATTCAAACTACACACCAAATCCCATCGTAGTGTCAGTCAACACCAAAAAGTGTGTCACTAGACACCAAATATAGGTTTTAGTAGCCTCTCAAGGTGTATGGGTCCTCTGTGCATGTGTCGGCTTCTCAAATAAATTGAGGGATATGAAGGTATGGTTGTACATAGTTCTGGTCTTCACATGGATGTTGTTAATTCAATAACATTTACCAAGTGGGTTGTCTTGCCTTAAGTTGATGCTTCCACACCTAAGCTATATGTTTCTATATTCAAGGTAAATTCCTCTATCCTTCATGCTTTGATGGATGTCCATAACCTGTTCCAAAGCTCCCATTTTGGCACAGGCAGGGAGGATTCTAGCAAAGGTTGTGGAGTCTAACTTTATACCTGCCAATTGCATTTACTTGAAATTTTCTAAAGTCTTCTCAAAAAGTTCAATTTGTGCCTATCCTGCAATCATTGCAGTCCATGAGACCATATTTCTTTGAGGCATTTTGTCAAACAGTTCACATGTTTTTTCTATGTTTCCACAGTTCATTCATCTTGTCAGAGAAGACATTCATGTTGGAATAGATTTGAGTGTTAAAGTCCTTTCTACTGGATATTGGCCAGCCTACAAGTCCCCTTATATCAATCTTCCTATTGAGCTAGTAAAACTTATTTGTTACTTGTTTGTAATTTCTTTAATCAAAAAATACATCTAGTCTTAGTTGTTTATTCTTACCTTTTTGATGTAGGGTAAATGTATAGATATATATAAACAATTCTATTCTAATGAAAATAAGCAGTGCAAACTTACATGGATATATTCTCTTGGGACCTGCACCATGAAAGGTAGTTTTGATGGCAACAAAATAGAGATGGTATTATCAACTTACCAGGGGATTAGTTTTTGAATATCAATTGCCATTTGTGAAAAATTTATTATTTGCAAGCCTACTTAGAGTTTCTATCAAAAGTAAACAAAGTTGGATTTCAGAACATTTTATTTGTAATTGAGACGCAATTCTAAAAAATATGATTCTGCTTTGTGTGCAATATTAATGGACTTTGAATCTGTTATGGAAGCAATTGCAGGCCGCTTTATTAATGTTGTTCAATGAAGCTAAAAAACTTAGTTTTGATGACATCAAACCTTAACTAAATTTGGAAGATAATGATGTAAATAGAGTGTTACATTCAATTGTATTTGCCAAGCACAAAGTTCTTCTCAAGGAGCTAGACTCAGAAAAAATACAACCTATAGTGCATGACAGAGTAAGCACAGTTCACAATGAGTAAAAGAGAGCATGGACAATAGGTAAGATAGCTATGGAATCTCAGCATTCACAATCTTAGTGTGTAAGACAAAAATGTCTTTTTGAATTGCAACACCTTGATCCTAGACTGTCACAGTGACTTCTGGAGCATAAAAGGATAACTATTTTTGAGATCTTGAGTGGCATAAAATGACAAGTGTTTCAAGGTGAAAGTATAGACCAAACTTGTGTTGAGCAGTCCAGCAAGCTAGAGAGTAGGAGCTTTGATGATAGTCCACAGTGGTTCTTGAAAAGACAAAGGATTTGTTGGTGCCTACATGAACAGTTAGGTTTCAAGCATCTAAATCTGCAGGCACCCTCCCAAAAAATCCAAAAAATTCTAAGTCTTTGGGCCCCTTTAGCATGTTTCAATATGACCTGATATTCTTGGGGGGATCATCATATTTCCAGATATCGGCCTGATATTTCCACGGGGTCATGTTTCAAATATTGGGTGATCTTAATCAAGATCACCCCGACGCTGTTTTATCACCCCGATGTTGCGAACGTCAGTTTTATATGGGGGGTGATATCTACTTGTCCATCACCCTGATATTTTTGCAGGGGGGTGATATTTCAAATATCAGGCGATCTTGCAAATATCACCCTTACCGCCGAATATCACCCTATTTTGTCAATATGATGGTGATGTCATCAGGATCTGGTGGGATGCATCATGTGGTCTTTGGCATGATATTATCAGCAGCTATGATGAGGATCCCACTGATCGCCGATGAGGACATGAGCAAGTACAGGTGGATCATCGGTGAGGTATTTGGTATGAATATGATGAGGAGGATTTTTCTCTGATGCATTAGGTTGTACTGATGAGGTTGGTCATCAGGGTGATTTTCCCTTGGGGTGATATTTTATATCAGGTGATATTTCATATCAGGATATCATGTAGGAGGTTCACCGATGGCGCGGGTCATCATGATGGGGTCTTGGCGAATGTTTCGTTGGTTGCACAAGGTAAAATTGTGTGACATCATATGTTGTCATGACCTAGTATATAAAGTATTGAGGAGGTCGATGCGGGATGAATGTGGGATAATTAGTTCCCACATGATTTGAAAAAGTCAGGTCATGATTCTTGGCAGGAAATTTTCTAAAGCGCACAGTCTACTACATTTCCCAAGGCCGTGAGTTGGTATGCCTTTAATGGCGGATGTTACAGGGTATGGGCGAAGGCATGGATGGATCAAGTACCTGATTGAAGATGTGAATCCCCAGGTGGCGACGCAAGGCTCAAGTTCAACCACCCTGTCTCCTCTCCCACCTGCTGCATTCAATGTGTTGAGCGCCATTTTCTCATGATGCACTGTATCTGGTGAATTTTGAGTTGCCAAGTGATTAATGCTGAGTACCTTCCTATTGTATATAGCAGATGGTGTTACTCATTTGTTAGGGTTGAAGACCTAGGCATTTTTGTGTGAATAGCAAAAAACAGGGCATTTCCTTGTTGTTCTATCTCGTTTTGGAGTTTATGAGTTGCATCATGAATGTATATTGCAGACATTCTCAGTTTCATTGTTGTTTAATATGAAAAATGCATTGTGCATGTGTTTAGCTACTTGTCTCCATGTGTTGCATGCTTTTCCTTCTTTTGAATCTGGTTGCTAAGGGTTTCTCAAGTCCTAGGGTATGGATTTATGTATCACATGCTTCATCTCTAACTTCCATTCAAGGAGTGGATTAAATTGTTTTAGGTGTAGTATGGAGAAGGTTGTATGTCAGCTGGGATATATGTAAGTAGAGGCAGCTAAATACCTATTATTGGGTGATGTTTGTAAGGTAAGCATCAATCTAACCTCTTGAAACTTGAATCCAAAATGCAATCCATTCTTTTGTATACATCTAGTTGACTCCTTGCCCTGAGATAGGCACCGATCTACTCCTGGATTAGTAGTTATGACCCAAAACCCCCTGTCTTGCATCCAAACCATCAAACCAATCATTCCATACTTCCATCCTGTTAGTCTGTAGGAGTAGGATTAGGACCCCTGCATACTCTCATCCACAATCAAACAAGTATGTCCAAGAATGTTGCCAAAGTTGTGATGTATCATGTATGTCTTGGTCCACACATGAGAGTATTCTGCCTATTGTTGTCAAGCTAAATCTTTCCATCATTGGGTGAGTCAAATGTTACATCTTTAGCTATAGGGATACCCCCCTTGGTGCGGCAGAACCAGAAGTGAAGGGGAGGCAGCTCATGCAACCTCTTGTATTAGTTGGTTGAATCTACCTGTGCATTGGAACTGGAAAGCCCTCTGCTAATTCAGAAGAAAAACCAACAAAATTGCATGGGCTGACAATTCATATTTTTATGTTTTTGCAACCCTCCTCTCAACTCAGATTTCCAATCACAACAATGACCTTAGGCCTTAAAAATACAGACTGTTATTTTCATCTTTCCTAAAGTCCTCCAAATAAGTCTTTTAAACGATATTGCATACTCCTTTTGAAATACAAACTAGGTTCTTACAAAAGCATGCAATCTTTCACTAACATTTCCCTTTCTAACCAATGCTATTTCACCAAATAGGGATTCTTTTCACAATTTATACAAATACCTGGATATGTTGTAGCAACTACAAATTCAACACCTCTAGTGTCCTCCTATCAGGTTCTTTATATGCAGAGTCGCCACCTCCTTGGTAGAGGAATAAGCTTCAAACAGGCTGAAGCTGAAAATTGATTTCTTTCTTTCTAGGTTCTCCCACAGTAGAGTCACACATACAACTTTTCAGACTTTGCTGCAATAAACACCTCCAAGTCTATTTTTTCAATCTTTTAGACTCAAACTTTCATGGATATGACACATTTCCCTAGTAGAGTCACCATTTTGTTGGTTTTTCTTCTGAATCAACAGAGGGTTTGCCAGTTCCAATGCACAGGCAGATTCAGCCAACTAATACAGGGGGTTGCGTGAGCTGCCTCCCCTTCACTTCTGGTTCTGCCACACCAAGGGGGGTATCCCTATAGCTAATGATGTAACATTTGACTCACCCAATGATAGAAATATTTAGCTTGACAACAATAGGCAGAATACTCTCATGTGTGGACCAAGATGTACATAATACATCACACGTTTGGCAACATTCTTGGACATACTTGTCTGATTGTGGATGAGAGCATGCAGGGGTCCTAATCTGGTGCAGGAGCACCCCTACAAGATAGGATATAGGTTCATTTTCCGCATGACAGGACATTAGTCTATTTTTAGCATGTTTGACTTCATGATGTAATAAGGTCCATTGGACCAATGCATATGTATTAGATCAGCCTAGGAGAGTGTGCAGGCAGTTAGAGTTCGTGATCAGGTAGTATGAGCTGCCCTCTCCCAGCCGCTGGGAACCAAGTTGGTAGTACTCGTAGGATATTGCTATAAATAACTCAGATCAGTTAG
This sequence comes from Cunninghamia lanceolata, assembly GCA_027924645.1. Lineage (NCBI taxonomy): Eukaryota > Viridiplantae > Streptophyta > Pinopsida > Cupressales > Cupressaceae > Cunninghamia > Cunninghamia lanceolata. The sequence continues at coordinate 20,473,949 of BSBN01000254.1, forward strand.
GGTTTGATATCATATATATTAGAGAGTAGTAGTTATGTTATGTTGTACTGGTGATTGAGTGAGATCTAGAGATCAGTCCAGACATTGTGAAACCTTGTTGTAGAAATAGGACATTTGTGTTTCATCTAAATAAGATCTCATAAATTGCATTATCTGGTTTATCAGCTGTTTATGTTTTGATTTCTGTTCTGATTACAGGTTAATGGATTCTTTCAACCCTTCCACCGGTTGATTCTGTGAATCGGTGGAATGGTCATGCATGTTAGTTTAGGTTGTATTTTAGTTTTCTGTTTATGCATTTCATTGTGTGGGAGATCGATTGGTAGCATGCTGTGAATCAACCTAGCATCCTCATGTGCTAGGATTTAGGAAGATAAACTGTTAAGTTTTGATCTGAAGGTGATCCGGCCCGATCATCATGTTTTCTTTGTGAAATTGTGCGGTTCTGTGAGTTTGCATGCAGCTGACGGATATACAGGGATCTGCATGTACTTTTCCAGACGGAGTGAATCGCATTGACATCTGCGAGTATATCGCTATCCGGATCGGGTTATGAAGCTGACGAAGACTGTATGTTTCAAGTGCATCAGGATTATATAAGTCAGATATATACTCAGTGTATATATCATCGTCAGGATCATCTTTCATGTGTATCCATCGTCCGCATGTCGCTATCGCATGCAGGAGTGAAAGTTCACTTTTTTGGCTAAGGACCGAAAAGGTCATCATCAGGATATTGAAAAGATCACCGGATATTCATTATCATGTTGCGGAGGATATAAGTGTCTTATATCCTGTTGACATCATCATCGGGTGAAGTGACGTCATCGTCATCAGGATATTGCGAATATCACCCTATGCAAGTTTATCCTGCTGTGGCTAAGTGTTTTGGCATCCGCGTAAGGCATCGGCATAAAGTTTGGTTAACATCATCAGGATGTTTCAATATGACCTGATAAGTCATATCCTGATGCGGTTGTTTGAGTAGTCGGATATCGGGGTGACGGAAGCATCGAGGAAAAGGTGCTTGAAGTTGTCGTCATCAGGATATATGGGAGGAACTGGATATTTTATATCCTGCTGATGAAGATGATGCTGAACATCATGATGATGAAGATAGAGTTTGGCGGTAAGATGAATAGTGAACATCAAGAGGATGTTTGCGTTTGCCGAATGTGATGATGCTGCTGACAGGTGAAAGGCGAAAGGCGATAAAGAAGTGAACAGTAGTTAGCAGGAGGATATTTCATGCCTCTTCAAAATATGATGATGCTGTCTGTGTTAACAAGAAATATGATGATGATGATAAGCCGATAGGTATTACATACTGCATGTCCAGGATTTTAACATGCTGGTTGTGTTAATGACTCCTCCTTCCCATTTGTAAGCTTCTGTTGCGTTTTACTTGGCATCATAGTGGTATCAGAGCAAAGGAAGGATCTTCTGGAAAAGATCAGGATATAGCAGGATGTCAGGTGACGAAGGAACATCTGAGATTCCGGCAAGGATGACCAACGTTGAGTTGGCAATTCTGGTAAAGAAACAGATTGCAGAGAGGAAGGCCGTGAAGGCTCAGAATCAGGAATTGAAGGATGAGTTAGAGAAGTTAAGGAGCAGAGTAGGTTCTGGTAGAGAAGAAGATAGGGAAGAAGAAGAGATCCCTAGTTGGAACGAGGAGGTCGTTCCTGCAGACCAGAGACCACTGTTGAACGCCCTCAAGGCCATGGAGAGGAGAACCATGGATGTGAAATTGGATTTGCCAGTGTTTACAGGAAAGATGGAACCTGATTCAGTGATGGAGTGGATAGACTCCTTGAACAATTTCTTTGAAACAGAGGAGATACCAGAACAACAGCAGGTGAAAATAGCCCAGTCAAAAATGAAAGAAGCTGCCTTGACATGGTGGAATTTCATCCAAGATGATAGAGTACAGGAAGGAAAGCGTAGAGTCACTACATGGAAGAAAATGATGGCATTAGTAAAGGAAGCTTATGTCCCATTGGATTACAGTATCCAATTACACAAGAGGAAGCAAAACCTGAAGCAGAAGGAGCTAGATGTCAGCTCATATACAGAAGAATTCATGAAGCTTTGTATGAAAACAAAGGTAAAGGAAAGTGAAGAAGAGAAGGTAGCCAGATACCTTAATGGATTGAGGTTCAACATTCAGGAAGATTTAAGTCTGCATAATCCAGATACAGTTCAGAAATGCTTTCAATTGGCATTGAAAGTGGAAGAGAAGTTAAAGAGAAAACAAGAACAACACAATAGAGGAAGAGGAAGACAACAAAGGGGTGGAAGAGGTCCTTTTAGAGGTAGAGGACATGGACATGGATATCAAGGAGAATCCAGTCATGACAATAGTAAGGGAAACAATAGTCAGAACCAAGGGGAAAATTATAGTCAGCAAGGAAACTTCAGAGGTAGAAGACCTTTCAGAGGAAGATCCCAAGGCAGAGGATCCATCAGATGTTATAACTGTAACAAAGAAGGCCATATAGCTAGCAGATGTCCAGAAAAGGCCACAAGCTCAACAGGAGAAAGGAGAACAAATTTGATCCAAGAACCTGATAATCAAAGTATGACAGGCTCTAGTGCTTTTCAGAGTGTGAATGCTCCTGATAATTTTGGATACCCAGAAAGTGGAAAGTCTCTAATGATGAGAAGAACAGTGACTACCATGAAGGTACCTGACAAAGAATCCCCTCAAAGAAAGTCTCTTTTCAGGACTATTTGCAAAGCAGGAGGTAAGGCATGTAAAGTTTTGATTGATTCTGGTTCTACTGAAAATTTTGTGTCTGAAGAAATGGTGACAAAGCTTAAGCTTAGGAGATTGCCTCACCCATCCCCATATAAAGTCTCATGGCTTACCCAAGGTCAGCAGACAACTGTAGAAGAGCAGGCTTGGGTAGAATTTCAGATTGGAGCATATAAGGATAAGTTGTTGTTTGACATTACCACGATGGATGCTTGCAATCTTTTATTTGGTAGACCATGGCAGTATGATTTGAAGGCACAACATGATGGTGTTAGAAACACCTATACAATTACTAAAGATGGTAAGGATATAAAGTTACTACCATTGACGGAGAAGGAGGAGAAATCTAAAGGAAAAGAGGTGAAAGTAATGCTGATGGAAGGTAAACAGTTCATGAAAGAAGTAGCAGCAGAAGGTGCAGTTGCATATGCCCTAATTCCATGTATGAGGGTGAATAAAGAACAGCAGCAAGAAGTCAAGGAAGAGAAGAAGCAAAGGTTCATAGACCCAGCTATCCAAGAGCTATTGGATAAGTACAAAGGTATCATCTCAGAAGGAATGCCAAGATCCCTACCACCTGTCAAGGATATTAGTCACTGCATAGACTTAATTCCAGGGTCAACACTTCCAAACAAAGCAACCTATAAACTAACTCCAGAACAGAATGCAGAAGTAGCCAGACAAATTGAAGAATTATTGGATTCAGGTCTGATTGGGAAAAGTTTAAGTCCATGTGCAGTACCAGCTGTACTAGCACTAAAGAAGGAAGGTACTTGGAGGCTTTGCACAGATTCCAGAGCTATTAACAAGATCACAATCAGGTATAGGTTTCCAATCCCTGGGATAGAGGATTTACTTGACTGTTTGGGAGGTGCTATGTATTTTACAAAAATAGATCTAAAGAGTGGATATCATCAGATCTGGATTAGGCCAGGAGATGAATGGAAAACAGCATTCAAAACTAATGAAGGGTTATATGAGTGGAAGGTTATGCCTTTTGGTTTATCTAATGCACCTAGTACTTTTATGAGGTTGATGAATGAGGTTTTGACAGAGTTCATTGGTAAGTTTGTCATAGTTTATCTAGATGACATTATGATTTTCAGCAACACAAAAGACGAACATCTCAGACACATAGATTTGGTTCTTAAGAGGTTACATGAAGAGCAGCTGATGATAAATTTAGACAAGTGTTTGTTCATGCAAGAGGAGATCACATATTTGGGTTTTGTCATTTCACAAGGAAAGTTACAAATGGATAAGGAGAAGGTAAGTGCCATATTGTCTTGGCCAACCCCAAAGACTATGAATGATGTCAGAAGTTTCCATGGGTTAGCAACCTTCTACAGGAAGTTTATAAGAGGGTTTAGTCATATTTGTGCACCCATGCTTGATACCATCAAAGGAGGACAGAAGTACAGATTTGTTTGGACTCAAAGAGCCGATGATTCTTTTGAAACATTGAAGAAGAAGGTGGCACAGCAGCTAGTCCTTGCACTTCCAGACTTTAACAAAATCTTTCAGGTGGAATGTGATGCCAGTCACATGGCCATTGGAGCAGTACTCAGCCAAGAAGGTAGACCTATTGCATTTTTCAGTGAGAAGCTCAATGATGCTAAAAAGAGGTATTCTTCATATGATTTGGAAATGTATGCTTTAGTCCAGTCACTCAAGAAATGGAGGCATTATTTGATGCCAAAGGAATTCATAGTATTCACAGATAACCAGGCTCTGAGTTTCATAAACAGCTAGGAAAAGCTGAACCACAGACACATGAAATGGGTAGAAACCTTACAAGCTTTTACTTTTGCATTGAAGCATAAGAAAGGAGTCAAGAATAAAGTTGCAGATGCTTTGAGCAGGAGAGTTCTAACAGTCAACCAGATTCAGTTAGAAAGTGTTGGCATTGATTCACTAAAGACCATGTATGAGACTGATGAAGATTTTGGGGAGATATATCATGTATGTACTTCTTTTGGAGAGAAATATCATGCTGAATTCTCTAAATTTTTGATTCAGGATGGATTGTTGTTCAAAGGTGGACAATTATGTATTCCAAGGTGTTCTATGAGGTTAAACATCATTAAGGAGAAACATTTTGGAGCTATGGCAGGTCATTTTGGTCTAGATAAGACTCTTGCTCTGGTCCGAAGACATTACTTTTGGCCTAAGTTACAATCAGATGTCAGAAAGTTTGTAGAGACGTGTGATATGTCAGAAAGCTAAAGGCAGGTCGACTAATGCAGGTTTATATCAGCCCTTACCCATTCCTTCCAGACCATGGGAAAGCATAAGTATGGATTTTGTCTTGGGTTTACCAAGGACAAGGAAAGGGTTCGACAGTGTTTTTGTTGTAGTGGATAGATTCAGCAAAATGGCACATTTCTTGCCATGCAAAACCACCGCTGATGCTTCATACATTGCAGATTTGTTTTTCAGGGAGATTGTCAGGATCCATGGATTGCCATTGAGCATAGTGTCAGATAGGGATGTGAAGTTTATTGGCCACTTCTGGAGAACTCTTTGGAAGAAACTTGGAACAAATTTGTCTTTTTCCTCTGCATATCATCCTCAAACGGATGGACAAACTGAAGTAGTGAACCGTTCCTTAGGAAATTTGCTTAGATGTTTGACAAAACAACATGGAGACAAGTGGGACAATATTCTATCTCAAGCTAAATTTTCCTATAATGATACTGTCAATAGGAGCACAGGGAAATCACCTTTCCAGATAGTTTATGGTATGCATCCAAGAGGAATTTTGGAATTGCGAGATCTACCTATAGTAGACCCTATTAGTGCAGAAGGAGAAGCTTTTGCAGAAGCCATAAAAGAGGTTCATGATCAAGTCAAGACCCAACTACAGCAAACCACCTTGAAGTATAACGAATATGTTGATAAAAAGAAGAAGGAGGTACAGTTTGATGTTGGAGATTTGGTATGGGTTCATTTGAAGAAGGACAGACTTCCTAAGGGAAAATATACTAAACTCATGCAGCGAAAAGTTGGACCATGTCAGATCTTGCACAAGCATGGACAAAATGCTTATGAGATACAACTCCCCCCTGATCTTGGTTTGTCCCCTATATTCAATGTATGTGATTTAACTCCATACAAGTCTTCTCCAGATGCAGATCAGGATCTCCTACAGGATACAGTCCATGATAACATTCCCAAGCATGATCCTCCATAGTTGCAGAAGGTTTTGGACACCAAAGTGGTCAAACAGACCCGGAACAAACAGTACTTGGAGTATCTAGTCTCTTGGAAGGGAAAACCTAATTCTGAAGCAGTCTAGATGACTGAAGAGTAGATCCAGAAACATGGTGCAGATCTTCATACTCTCATCTCAAGTGGACTTGAGATTTCTTCTTCTGGGGAGTATGGTGCAGGAGCACCCCTACAAGACAGGATATAGGTTCATTGTCCGCATGACAGGACATTAGTCTATTTTTAGCATGTTTGACTTCATGATGTAATAAGGTCCATTGGACCAATGCATATGTATTAGATCAGCCTAGGAGAGTGTGCAGGCAGTTAGAGTTCGTGATCAGGTAGTATGAGCTGCCCTCTCCCAGCTGCTTGGAAGCTCCAAGCCGCTGGGAATCAAGTTGGTAGTACTCGTAGGATATTGCTATAAATAACTCAGATCAGTTAGGGTTTGATATCATATATATCAGAGAGTAGTAGTTATGTTATGTTGTACTGGTGATTGAGTGAGATCCAGAGATCAGTCCAGACATTGTGAAACCTTGTTGTAGAAACAGGACATTTGTGTTTCATCTAAATAAGATCTCATAAATTGCATTATCTGGTTTATCAGCTGTTTATGTTTTGATTTCTGTTCTGATTACAGGTTAATGGATTCTTTCAACCCTTCCACCGGTTGATTCTGTGAATCGGTGGAATGGTCATGCATGTTAGTTTAGGTTGTATTTTAGTTTTCTGTTTATGCATTTCATTGTGTGGGAGATCGATTGGTAGCATGCTGTGAATCAACCTAGCATCCTCATGTGCTAGGATTTAGGAAGATAAACTGTTAAGTTTTGATCTGAAGGTGATCCGGCCCGATCATCATGTTTTCTTTGTGAAATTGTGCGGTTCTGTGAGTTTGCATGCAGCTGACGGATATACAGGGATCTGCATGTACTTTTCCAGACGGAGTGAATCGCATTGACATCTGTGAGTATATCGCTATCCGGATCAGGTTATGAAGTTGACGAAGACTGTATGTTTCAAGTGCATCAGGATGATATAAGTCAGATATATACTCAGTGTATATATCATCGTCAGGATCATCTTTCATGTGTATCCATCATCCGCATGTCGCTATCGCATGTAGGAGTGAAAGTTCACTTTTTTGGCTAAGGACCGAAAAGGTCATCATCAGGATATTGAAAAGATCACCGGATATTCATTATCATGTTGCGGAGGATATAAGTGTCTTATATCCTGTTGACATCATCATAGGGTGAAGTGACGTCATCGTCATCAGGATATTGCGAATATCATCCTATGCAAGTTTATCCTGTTGTCGCTAAGTGTTTTGGCATCGGCGTAAGGCATCGGCATAAAGTTTGGTTAACATCATCAGGATGTTTTAATATGACCTGATAAGTCATATCCTGATGCGGTTGTTTGAGTAGTCGGATATCGGGGTGACGGAAGCATCGAGGGAAAGGTGCTTGAAGTTGTCGTCATCAGGATATATGGGAGGAACCGGATATTTTATATCCTGCTGATGAAGATGATGCTGAACATCATGATGATGAAGATAGAGTTTAGCGGTAAGATGAACAGTGAACATCAAGAGGATGTTTGCGTTTGCCGAATGTGATGATGCTGCTGACAGGCGAAAGGCGAAAGGCGATAAGGAAGTGAACAGTAGTTAGCAGGAGGATATTTCATGCCTCTTCGAAATATGATGATGCTGTCTGTGTTAGCAAGAAATATGATGATGATGATAAGCCAATAGGTATTACATACTGCATGTCCAGGATTTTAACATGCTGGTTGTGTTAATGACTCCTCCTTCCCATTTGTAAGCTTCTGTTGTGTTTTACTCTGCATCATAATCCTACTCCTACAGACTAACAGGATGGAAGTATGGAATGATTGGTTTGATGGTTTGGATGCAAGATAGGGGGTTTTAGGTCATAACTACTAATCTGGGAGCAAACTGGTGCCTATCTCAAGGCAAGGAGTCAACTAGATGTATACAAAAGAATGGATTGCATTTTGGATTCAAGTTTCAAGAGGTTAGATTGATGTTTGCCTTACAAACATCACCCAAGAATAGGTATTTAGCTGCCTCTACTTACATATATCCCAGCTGACATACAAGCTTCTCCATAATTCACCTAAAATAATTTAATCCACTCCTTGAATGGAAGTTAGAGATGAAGCATGTGATACAGAAATCCATACCCTAGGACCTGAGAAACCCTTAGCAACTAGATTCAAAAGAAGGAAAAGCATGAAACACATGGAGACAAGTAGCTAAACACATGCACAATGCATTTTTCATATTAAACAACAATGAAACTGAGAATGTCTACAATATACATTCATGATGCAACTCATAAACTCCAAAACGAGATAGAACAGCAAGGAAATGCCCTATTTTTCGCTATTCACACAAAAATGCCCAGGTCTTCAACCCTAACAAATGAGTAACACCATCTGCTATATACAGCAGGAAGGTACTCAGCATTAATCACTTGGCAACTGAAAATTTGCCAGATACAGTGCATCATGAGAAAATGGCGCTCAACACATTGAATGCAGCAGGTGGGAGAGGAGACAGGGTGGTTGAACTCGAGCCCTACGTCACCACCTAGGGATTCACATCCTCAATCAGGTACTTGATTCATCCATGCCTTCATCCATAGCCTGTAACATTTGCCATTAAAGGCATACCAACCCGTGGCCTTGGGAAATGTAGTAGACTGTGTGCTTTAGAAATTTTCCCGCCAAGAATCATGACCTGACTTTTTCAAATCATGTGGGAACTAATTATCCCACATTCATCCCGCATCGACCTCCTCAATACTTTATATACTAGGTCATGAGCACATATGATGTCGCGCAATTTTACCTTCCGCGACCAACGAACCATCCGCCAAGACCCCATCATGATGACCCACACCATTGATGAACCTCCTGCATGATATCCTAATATGAAATATCACCTAATATAAAATATCACCCCAAGGGAAAATCACCTTGATGACCAACCTCGTCGGTGCAACCTAATGCATTGGAGAAAAATCCTCCTCATCATATTCATATCAAATACCTCACCGATGATCCACCTGTACTTGGTCATGTCATCATCGGCGATCGGTGGGATCCTCATCATAGCTGCTGATAATATCATGCCGAAGACCACCAGATCCTAATGACATCACCATCATATTGACAAAATAGGGTGATATTCGGCGGCAAGGGTGATATTTGCAAGATCACCTGATATTTGAAATATCACCCCCCTGCAAAAATATCAGGGTGATGGACAAGTAGATATCACCCCCCATATAAAACTGATGTCCGCAACATCGGGGTGATAAAACAGTGTCGGGGTGATCTTGACTAAGATCACCTGATATTTGAAACATGACCCTGCGGAAATATCAGGCCGATATCTGGAAATATGATGACCCCCCCAAAAAAAAAATATTAGGTCATATTGAAACATGCTGAGGGGGGCCAAAGACTTAGAATTTTTTGGATTTTTTGGGAGGGTGCCTGCAGATTTAGATGCTTGAAACCTGACTGTTCATGTAGGCACCATCAGGATCAAAGGCAAAGGGTGAAGCTACCATGATAGTGTCAAGTGAAATAACCATCAAAGTATACTCAAAAAATTAGTGATACTCAGAAAATCAATTTCTTGCTCATTCTTTGAGCTATGTATTGTAACCATGAAAGTTTTTTTAGCAAAGAGAAAGCATTGTAACTTATTTTTCAAATCTATATGTTGTTTGTCAACATTTTTATCAATAAAACAAGTTTTTTTATCTTCTCAAAGTTGTTTTATTGTGCAAGCTTCAAAATATACTACTAAATATACTAATGATTAAATGCAAGCTTCAAAATGACTAAATATACTACTAATTGACATCAATTAATAATTAAATTGACTAAACATACTATCAATTGATAGAAATCAGTGACCAAGTGAATAAATATGACTAAATATATGACTAGTGTTAAATCAGTGAATAAAAATGACTAAATATACTACCAAATTGATCAAAATGATGATTAAAATTAATGACTAAATATACTACTAATGGACATAAATCAGTGAATAAAATGACTAAATAAGTGACCAGTTAACAATAATCAATGACTAAATTAATGACTAAATATATCGGTGAATAAAAAATGACTAAATAAGTGACCAAATTACAGCAATCAATAACTAAATATACTACCAAATTGATTAATCAAAACAGCCAATAAATGACTAAAAATGGTTTATCATCAATTTGGTCATGTTATAAATGATTGGCAATAAACTACTAATGGTCACGTGACCATGTTTGGTCATTTATAAGCAATTTTTAGTAGTTTTTTTAGTAATATATTGCTCTTTTTGTACTAGTGTAAGGTAAGCTATCTAATTTAGATGCTAGTAAAGTGTGTTTGTTCTCAAGTGTAGTCTTAAAGATTGGTGGCGATGAGTCCCTCCTACACTTTGAGATTTGTTTGAAATCAACTTGCAATCATTTAAGCCCTCTACAGAGGTGGGATATCATGCATATCCTTTTTATCTTAAGCCCTCTATAGAGGTGGGGATGGTGTATTTCTCATGGAAAGTGCAGATCCTGTCATTTTCAAAAGTTCTTTGCGGAGGTAGGGAGCGGTTCTGTGACTAACTTAACCCTTAAGCATGTCTTCGGCCATTTTTGTGGTGAAGCCCAATCATCGGTGTGTGCCTGTAATGTGCTTGAGATGGTGATGAGCCTAGAAATAGGAACACTCCATCGCTTGTCTATCATGTTTTCTCCATGTCTTCCAAGTGTGTGTGTATTGCATGTTTGTTCCCAAACATAGTCTTAAAGACCAATGACGATGAGTCCCTCCTATGCTTTGGGATTTGTAGGGCGTGTTTGTTCTCAAGTGCAGTCTTAAAGATTAGTGGCAATGAGTCCCTCCTGCACTCTAAGATTTGTTTGGTGTGTGTGTTGCCCCATATGCAGTTTAAAGACTAGTGGTAATGAGTCCCTCCTGTATTTTGGGTGGTATTTTTACTTTCCTTGCACTTGCATCTGCATTTCATATATATGAGAAAAAGAAAAAGAAAATCATCATTGTATTCACTGCATTCATTGTATTCACTATGTTTTGTGTATCTTCAATGTTGGCTTCTCCATGTTTTACGTGACTGTAACTGACTTCTCCATGTTTTGCATGCATGTTACTGTCTTCACTATGATTGGTGTATCTTCTCCATGCTTGGTGTGTTTGCAGTGCTTGTTGACCGTACTTTAATGCATGTATTAGCCTTGTGTTTATACATACATTAAAGTGGGGGCTAAATGTTATGTCAGAAAAAAGTAACCTTGGGGGCTTTTTCCTCTAGCTCCCGGGTCCCTTAGAATGTATTTAGAGCATCTTGCATGATTTTGATGACTCATGATGAGAAAACCCTAAAGTTTCATGGCAAATGGGGCTCAGGGGATGCACTTAACATAAATCATGCCTGAAATAGGGGCAAGGACTTGGGCACTCATGCCCTAGTCCTGCCCTATTTTAGGTCAGGACCTATTTCAATGTGTCAGTTTATGACCGTTACCTGTCCGGAGTCGGTTGTTAATTTTTGTTAACTGACAAAAGAAAAATGACATTGTAAAACGCTAATTCTAGAAGCTTCCAAAAAGCTTGTTATAAGTAGCTTGGATGTATGTTGTGGGTGTGGAATTCACAAGATTGTAATCTGTTTTGCATTGGATTATAAAATTATTGGATGGTTGAGTTTTTGTGGATGTAGCCCATATTAGGTGAACCACGTTAAATTTTTGTGTTGATCTCTTTTGTGTTATCCTTCATTGATATATTTGGGTTATTTAATTTGCATATAATTGTTAGTGTTTATTGCTCTGATCTACCTAAACCCTAACAACTAGCATCAGAGTGGGTTGTGTTTGATTATTGTCTACAAGAAGGTCTCATAGTTGAGTGGGAGTCTCATGGTTAAGTGGGAGCAATGGTGGACGAGGGTAAATTGAAGGTAGATAAATTCAATGGGTAGAACTATCAATTATGGAAGATACAGATGGAGGATTATCTCTATTAGAAGGATTTATGGAGGCCATTGGAAGGAAAAACCAAGAAACTGGTAGCAATGACTGATGAGGATTGGGATCTTCTAGATAGAAAGGCACTGGGAACCATTCAATTGTGCCTGGCACCATCTGTGGCATTCAATATAATAGAAGTGATGACAAGAGATGGCCTAATAAAATCTTTGGCTAAATTGTATGAAAAACCCTTAGCCTATAATAAGCTATTTTTCATGAAGGATTTGTTTAATCTGAAAATGATTGAAGGTGGATCTGTGTCAAATCATTTAAATGATTTTAATACGATTACTAGTCAGTTAACTTCTATAAAAGTGAAATTCGATGAAGAGGTGAGGGCTCTCTTGGTTTTATGTTCTTTACCAGAAAGCTGGAATAGCTTGGTAATGGTTGTAAGTAACTCTGTCTCTAGTTCAAATACTTTAAAATTTGATGATGTTGTTGGTGTTATCCTTGGCGAGGAAATTTGACAGAAAATCATAGGTGAGAGTTCAACATTGGGTAGTGCTTTGACTGTAGAGAATAGGGGAAGAACAAATGAGAGGAAAAAGCCCAACAAATTGTGGGAAGTCACAAGGGAAGTCGAAGAAAGGAAGATCTAAATTCAGAGGAAGCATGGATTGCTAGCACTGTGGAAAGCCAAGACACTTGAAGAAGGATTATTGGTTGTGAAAGGGCAAACAAGGAGATGGACAACATGATGATAGTAAGGAAGCTAATGTTCCAAGTAATAAATTATAGGATGCTTTAATTCTATGTTTAGATAATACTAATGATTCCTGGGTAATAGATTTAGAGGCTTCATTTCATGCCACACCCCATAGGAAATTTTTTGTAGATTATGTTTAAGGTGATTTTGGACAGGTATATTTGGGTGATGATGAACCCTGTCAGATTGTTGGAAAAGGAAAGATAAAAATCAAGTTGCAAAATGGAAATGAAAGGTTGCTATAAGAGGTAAGGCATGTTCCAAATTTGAGAAGGAATTTAATCTCTGCAGGACAATTGGGTAGTGAAGGCTGCATACTTACCTTTTTAGACAAAGTCTGGAAGGTCACTAAAGATGCATTAGTAGTAGCTAAAGGTGAAAAGGTAGGCACATTGTATCTGTGTACTGGTAATACTTATTCTACCTTAGCTGCTACAGAAACAGTTTCTACTGAGACAGTTACAGCACTTGCTACAGGGATAGAAAAATAAATGTGGCACCATAGACTTGGGCACATGAGTGAGAAAGGGATGAAGATCCTTCACTCTAGAAAGCTGCTACCAAGTTTGAAGAAGATTAACTTGGAGTTCTACGAAAATTGTGTTTATGGAAAATAGAAAAGAGTCTGATTTCTCAAAGTTGGAAAAGAGAAGAAGAGTGAGAAATTAGAGCTTGTGCATTCAGATGTATGGGGACTAACTCAGGTATCTTCTCTTGGTGGCTCTTGCTATTATGTTACTTTTATTGATGATGCAACTAGGAAAACATGGGTGTATTTTCTAAAACAAAAATTAGAAGTATTTGAAACTTTTAAAAGGTGGAAAGCTTTGGTTGAGAATGAGACAGGAAAAAAGTTGAAGTGTCTCAGATCTGATAATGGAGGTGAGTATTGTAGCAGAGAATTTGAGAATTACTATTCATATAATGGAATTCATAGGTAGAAAATGGTTCTTGGAACCCCACAAGAAAATGGTGTGTCTAAGAGGATGAATAGGACCATTATGGAGCATGCAAGGAGCATGAGATTGCATGTTGGACTACCCTTACACTTTTAGGTAGATGATGTACATACTGTTGTTTATTTAATAAATAGGGGACCTTCAAATCCTTTGGATGGTGGCATTCCAGAGGAGGCATGGACGGGTAAAATGGTAAACTATTCATTTCTAAAAACCTTTGGTTGTGAAGTTTTTGTCCATGTTGGTATTGAAAATAGAACCAATCTTGAGGCTAAGTCTAAAAAATGTACCTTCATTGGATATGGAGTAGATGAATTTAGTTATCAGTTATGGGATTATGAAAATCATAAAATCATTAGGAGCAGAGATGTTATATTCAATGAGAAGGTCATGTATAAGGATCAGCTGCAGGAAAGGAAGCATGAATAGGCCAAAAAGGAATATGTGGTGCTAGATGAGATTCTAGAAAATAAAATTCTAGTGGTACCTGATGCTCAACAACAAGTTATCCCACAGACTCTTGCAAGTGTTAGATGTTCTACAAGGATAACTAGACCTCTAGAAAGATTTTCTCCATCATTATAATCTATATTATTAACTAATTCTGGTGAACCTGAAGGTTATGAAGAAGCAATGCAGGTAGATACCAAAAAGTAGTGGGAGCTAGGCATGAAAGAGGAAATGGATTCCTTGTTGGAGAAACAGACTTGGGACTTAGTCCAATTGCCTGTAGGTAAAAGAGCATTGACAAATAAATGGGTTTACAGGTTGAAGGAAGAAGATGGAGGCAAGAAAAGATATAAGGGTAGACTTGTAGTAAAAGGTTTTGCACATAAAAAAGGTATATATTTTGATGAAATATTTTCTCCAGTTGTAAAGATTACTTCGATTAGAACAATTCTAAGTCTAGTGCCTACAGAAGACTTGCATCTTGAATAGCTAGATGTGAAAACAACATTTCTCCATGGGGATTTGGAAGAGGAAATATACATGCAGCAACCATAAGGATATGAGGTCAAGGGTAAGGAGGAATTTGTGTGCAGGTTAAAGAAGAGTTTGTATGGCCTGAAGCAAGCACCTTGGAAATGATATTTGAAATTTGATAGTTTTATGGTTGAACAAGGTTACAAAAAATGTCATTATGATTATTGTGTTTATTTTAAGAAATTGGGTAATGGCATCTATATTATCCTATTGCTTTATGTTGATGACATGCTTGTTGCCAGGTCTAACATGAAGCATATTAATTAACTTAAGCAGAAATTAGCAAATTCATTTGCTATGAAGGATTTGGGTGCAGAAAAACAAATCCTTGGTATGAGGAACGGGATAGGACAAACATAATTTTTTTTTGTCTCAAAGTGAGTATGTAGAGAAGGTGTTGAAAAGGTTTAACATGCAGAATGCAAAAGTAGTTAGTACACCTTTGCCTAGTCATTTTAAGTTGACTAAGGAGATGTGTCTAAAGACACAAGAGGAGGAAGATAAAATGTCTAAGATACCACATGCATCAGCAGTTGGTAGCTTAATGTATGCAATGATATGCACAAGGCTATATATTGCACATGCAGTGGGAGTTGTGAGCAGGTATATGAGCAATCCAAGAATGGAACAATGGAATGCAATAAAATGGATTCTCTGATATTTGAGAGGTACTACTTCAAAGAAACTATGTTTTGGAGGAACAAATTATGCTCTAAAAGGATATGTTGACTCTAATCTGGTGGGTGAGATTGATAGCAAGAAGAGTACTACAAGGTATGTTTTTACTGTAGGAGGTACTGCAGTAAGTTAGATTTCAAGGTTGCAAAAGGTTGTTGTGCTTTCAACCACTGAAGCTAAGTATGTTGCTGCTACAGAAGCTAGCAAGGAGATGATTTGGTTACAATATTTTCTGGAGGAATTGGGGCAATGACAAGAAGATAGCCCTTTGTACACTGATAGCCAAAGTTCCATTCATCTTGCTAAGAACTCATCTCTGTATTCAAAAACTAAGCATATACAGCTTAGATACCACTTCATCCGGTCAGTTTTGGAGGATGGACAATTGAAGCTGAAGAAAATTCACACAAGTGAGAATCCTACAGATATGATCACAAAGGCAGTTCCACAGGAGAAATTGATTTCCTCATGAGTTTACATTTACCTTCATGACTAATAATGGTGGACATAAGAAACTAGCCAAGCCTATAATCTAGTGGGAGTTACAAGTGTAGTGATGTCATCCAGGATCAGTCTCCAAGTGGGAGATTGTTTTGGTGTGGAGCTTGATCAATCTCCAAGTGGAAGATTGTTGGTATGTGGTGACTGATCATGCAAGTACTGTACACTCGTAATGTATCCTCACCAAGGTTTGAGGCTGGGCCTGGCCCCGAGTGGGGGTTCGGGGGAGGCACCCCCCAAGAAGCGGGGATTTAGGGGCGACAACCCATGAGAAGTAGGGGTTCGAGGGCATAGCCCCCGAAATTTTTTTCCCTCCTTTTAACCTATTCGGAGTTGATTGTTAATTTTTGTTAACCAACAAAAGAAAAATGACATTGTAAAACCCTAATTCTAGAAGCTTCCAAAAAGCTTGTTATAAGTGGTTGGGATGTATGTTGCGGGTGTGGAATTCACAAGATTGTAATATGTTTTGCACTAGATAATAAAATCATTGGATGGTTGAGTTTCTGTGGATGTAGCCCATATTGGGTGAACCATGTTAAATTTCTATGTTGATCTCTTTTGTGTTATCCTTCATTGTTATATTTGGGTTATTTAATCTACATATAATTGTTAGTGTTTATTGCTTCAATCTACCTGAACCCTAACAATGGTAAGTTTGAATTACGAAATTCTTAGCGGGAATGTTTGTAGTTGCATATATAAGCATGATTAGTGATTCATTTGTAAACTAGATGGAAATTAGATGAACATTATAATTTTATGTGAAAGTGATTCAAGGCATTCATTGTGTTACAGAAAAGAATTTGTGTTGTTCTTGTGTTTGTATTTATAGATTTGGCATCCATCTCCTCATGGCATGAAGAGCATCTTCCTTCCAAGAGATCTTAACTACAAGGTGATATTAATTATGTTTTCTATCATTTATCATTTGCATTTTACCTCTATCCCACAGGGATACACACTCTTTATCTGACAATGATGTTCAGAAGACTTGAATGTCTCTCCAGGGCTTGACTGAGGCAAGCCTCTAAACACCACAACCCCCAACCCACTTTCTGTGATTGCAGATCATAGGTTGTGAAAGTGAAAGAAGTGGACTTGTAAGAGAGCAATGCAGACTATCAGAATTGTAGATCAAAGAAGAAAATAGGGACCTGGACTCAGGTGCCCACTCATTAGTCCTCCAGATCCCACAACTAGAAAATCTCTGGAACAATAGGAACAGGTTGCTGACAAGATTCCCAGATCCCGACAAAAACTATGGCACTGGACTAGGGTGCCCACTCATTAGTCCCCAACCTTTCTAGATACCAAGCTTCAAAATTTGGTACACATTTAATTGTAATTTAATATCTCTGTGTGCAATCATTTTCTATAATTTATCTATTTGTTCATGAATTTACAAAATTAGGGTTTTGAGCATAATTGGGCTTAATTAAACAACAAAATCACATGATTCCAATCTTCCCCTATGTTCCAAGTGAAAAGAATCTTGGAGTAGACTCCTCTACTTGGCTAAATGTCCTTGAATGTTTAGTGGTGAAAGGAGGATCAACACAAATCATTAAAACCAAACCCTAAACTTTTTTCACACCTAAACAACATAGAAGCTTGTTCCTCTTTTTTTTATAAAAGCCATACACAATGAACTCCAAAGCTTGCAACAATGAAGTTCTCATGCCTCTACCTAGCCTTCACACATGTGAGGAATCAGGTATGGAGAATTGGGAATTGAATGAGGCTATCTACAACTATATGCAAGAACAAGATTAGTCATGAAATGGAAAAAACAAAAAAATCTAATAATTTACTCATTTCACTACACTTCCATCTATACAAAATAGCGAGTGGGCCCATTGTAAATAAAAAATTGAATGAGTTATCCTTTCATATTTATAAACTTGCCTCAAAAACTTTAAATCATTCAAAAAGAGGGATATACGGTTGGACAACGATTTATTCCTAATGTTCTAACTATCAGATTTTAGGTGATAGGTAATGTAAAAATAAAATTTTAATTTCTTTCCCTCCTTGTTAATTCAAATTTTGGCATCCACGACCTATTGAATGATTCTTAAAGACATGTGACCTCAAATGAAATCCTCTAAAGCATATAGACAAATTCAAAACCTATGAAACCTAGTATCAGGCTTCAAGGATTGGGGATACCAAAATAATCATGCCCAAAAGTCAACTAAGGACAAAACAACTTGAAACCTTGAGTCTGCTAATAATAAAGAAAAAGCTCATCAAAGATCAGGAGTTGGGGATACCAGAAAAGTCATGCCAAAATGGTAGGAAGATATGGGAAGGCCTAATCATTTGATCCAGAAAGACTAAGAAAATGTAAGGTGTCAGGGATCAGGTATGTTGTCGAACCCATGCCAAACATTGGAGATTCCTTCACGATCATGTCGGGATGACCAACACCAAAAATTTGATGAAGATGACACACAAACCTAGCACTAACTTGTGGGAGTCAGCACATCGGGGATTCCTTTACAGTCATGCCAAGATGACTAACCTCAAAAAACTGACATGCACATAGGTGTTGGTCATGATGTTAGTCATTCACAAACATAGAATAAAAGTTACACAACAACCTTTACTCATCTTGAAAGATATGATGAATTCAGAGAATTCATGATCCCAAGTCTCCGTTGATTAGGTCTTAATCTACTGACGTTACTCAGTGGTTGATGTGTGTTGCTGTTTTCCATTCAGGGGCCTTACGTGTTTCTGCAAAGTTCATCATCATTATCTTCAAATATCCTGCTCTGGATGTTTGTTCTGCATAAATCTCCAACAATTCTACCTCTGCACTGTGAAGTTATTCAAATAATGTGCCTACAGGCTGATATTTGCATGATTTCTACCATTATTTATGATTCTTTGCATGAAATTTTCAATAATGCATGCATTTAACTCAAATATGCTAATGATCTTCAGTTACCTACGGGATTTCAGCATATTTCTCTGTTCTGCTTGTTATTTATCATGATTTGCAGTTATGGTGATGAATTTATGAAATTGAAAAAAAGGAAAAGGGTTAAAGAATGAGATTCCCAAAACTACTGGACTTAGATCACTGATCCACATACAAGCTCCCATACATGCAATGAAAAGAAGGAAAACTAGAAATCATACTTCACCAGGACATTCCACAAATCCGCATGATCTAGTGCAAATCTTCAAAGGAAAAGTTGACAACAACATGTAATGAAATGAAAGCGCTTCCAGTTGAACACAGCATTCACCAGTACATATCCATAAATCAACAAGAAGATTACGTAAAATTTACAATCAGGATGTAATATGAAACTTCATATCCATTCAGTATGCTCAAGAACAGGTACATTTACAGTGATCTGAAGAAAGAACCTTGACATTTCAACAATTCTATCCTCATTAGTCTCAGTAATCCGATCTCCTAATTGATTCTACAGTAATTAGCCTTAATGCGCCAGATGCGTCTGTGTATTCTAATGTATCTCCTTCTCTTTTCTGACAAGCTCTGGCCTTTATATAGATCAAATGCCAGAAAACGGTTACAGTGATCCAAGGATCAGGATCCTCTCATAACAAACAACGGTCCAGATGAAAAGCACATGCTTCGTCAGTTGGCAAATGTACAGCTGGCACAGGATATTCTAGCATCTTTAACTTGATTCGGTCTCCAACTGGCGAACAGCATATTTGACAACATCCTCCTCATTTCTGGCTCATGTTGCCTCCATGCGCAACTTTGTAATGCTCAGCTTCAGCAGCAGCTCTAACAGCATCTTGACTTCAATGCTTAGCTTCAGCAGCATCATCATGACTTCAATGTTCAGCTTCAGCAGCAGCATCATCATGACTTCCTGCAAGTAAACAGACAAACATTAAGTTCATCATCATGCGAATAAACAACAGGAAGTAAAATGTTTTATTAAACAAGCCCCCAAAATGTGTAGCTACAGGCAATCAGGTCTTCAAATTTCCATCGCTTCATGTTTTCGCCCATTTTCTTGTGTATCGGGTTCAAAATATGATCATGATGATCTCAAAATATACAAGGAAATAATCGCCCTTTAACCATCCTTCGAATCCGGCTTTGCGTGCTCTGTTTGTATGTTTCGGGTCATCATCATCATATTCGCACCGGTGTGACCACATATGATCAGGGTGACAATATTAGACTTGGCCGATGGCAACAGTTATACCAACGCCAAAAATCATGATGATGACCAACCCCATGTCTTCTATCTAGCTGCAGGATATTGTGAAATATGATGCTCCTCCTTTCCGAATGCTCTGATGAAAAGCACATCAGGATGTTTCACTTCTGCATATTGGGGAAAGAAAGACATCATCATCATCATCATGATGAAGACAAATAGGAGGATTTCGAATATGATCCTGCTGCTGAGGAAAGGAATATCATGGTGACATCATCGTCATATTCGGGCTTCATTAAAACGCAAAAGATGACGTCACCATCATGTTTCGTTAAAATCAGGGGATAAATGCAAGATCGGGTCACCTTAGGAAGATGATCGGGATGATGAAAGTGTTATGACCCCTTTTCGGCCAAGGTGATCCTCTCGAAAGATCAGGATGATGATGATCATCATCATCATATCCGCACTAGGTGATTCAAAATATGATCCTGCTGAACGTCCAGATGACGTCATCAGGATATCCGGGGCTTCTGTTAATCTTCGAACATGACGTCATCGTCATATTGGCGAACAGGATCATGCCTTGGAAAATATCCTGCCGAAGGAGAAATGTGATGGTGACGTCATCCTGATATTTGCTTCTTCATTTATCAGGTCGGGATGACGTCATCAGGATAATTGCAAAAGGTTATACTTCTCGGCAGGAGGATATTACGAACTGTCGGGTAGACGAACAAGATCATGATGATCTTGACATCATGACTTAGGAAAGGAAAATCACTCTCCCCTTTTGAAAGATAAGGTGATCATCATGATCACGCAAAAGGAGATCAGGAGGATATTACGAAATGTGATCCTGTCTTGAAAGATCATGATGATGATGATCACCAGGACTTTGACGTGCGCGTGCAAATTATGCAAATGGTGGGTTTCTTAAGTAGGGTGATATTATAATATCAGCATGATATTATAATATCGGGTGATGTTAGAATATCATGATGCTCGCGATGTTTCCAAGGTCACTTGACGGGTAAAATACACTATCACTTAAGATTGACGTCCAGATGTTTCGGGAGTGCATGATTTTTATATCGGGTGATAGACCAAGATCATGATGATGACCTTTCGTGATACAAAAGACCGCTCGACGGGGACAACTTACTACGACTTAAAGTTGACGTCCGGATGTTTCGACCTCAGGATATTATCGGGGGGCGTTTCAAATATGATGATGATGTTCACCATCATCAATTATCAGGCTTGACCAAAACTTTGACTGTGCATAACTCCCTTATATGGACGAATTTTCGGGTGATGTAAAAGGCAAACTTGCATGGAATTTCAAGCTCTTTCTAACCATGCGGTCATAGAAACAAAATATGAACTTTGACAAACTGACCTCATGATGATGACCAACCTCATCCTGACCTTCATGATGATGATGCACCTGACTTATTTTTACCAAACCGCCAGAAAGCAGACAACACAAGCCAAGCCAAAAGTTGGGTCCCTGTTTTGATAAGTTAAAATGGGGCGTGTTGTGTAACCACACAACAACTTGCCACCAAAGAAAACAACAAAATTCAAATAATTCAAGTGATATGATCATATTCATCTATAGTATTCTAATTCTTTCTAAGTAAAATCATCATGATCTTTGAATGATAAAGTTTCATCAAGGTAACAGTGCTAACAAAGGATCATGTGTGTGCATATGATTAATTATCCTCATCTTGAAAGCAAGTTGAAAACATAAGTAACTGGTGTTAAACTACATAGTTGGAGATCATCCCTCATAGCCAACCTGGATAGAGCCTTGCTGCCAGCAGGTGTCCATAACCCCGGCAAGGTTATCTATACAATCTCCCTAAGTAGAGCCCCACTACCAGCAGGCATCCATAGCCCCGGTAGAGTTACTTAGATGGCCTAAGTTTATTGTTTATATATTTTCTATTTATATACTTATAGTTGATATCATCATGTCAGCTCATTTATACAAGGGGTAGTCACTTGCAGCTTTAGGTTGGAGATTGTATTGGTAGCAAGGGAGTCCCTTTAGATTTTTCACTTAACACCTATACTCATATCTTCAACAAGCCCAAGGCTGTTAGGTGCTTCATTGTGTTTGATTCACTTTGGACAAGAAAAGGCACCTTGATGAAAAGATATTATAAAACCTGATCATGAGTATTTATCAGAATGAATTACAATCTATATCTAAATCTGATCTCATCACTTGAATCCTAACAATTTAGTTATTTTCTTAGGTGATGAAGTGCATCATCTTGACTTATCAAAACAAAACTCAACCAAAACAACACAAAACAGAAGAAACACTATACAAACAACTAACCTACAAAAAGGAAACAACAGGAACAGAACAAGAAAGCAAAACAAGCAGACTGTACAAACAACTAACCTACAAAATTATATACAAACCACTACTAGGCAAACAAAAACCAGAAAAAGACCTAAGGACACCTGTATTTGCATACTTCTTTTGATTGTGCAGGAGCATCAGGGTATTAGTTATGGTTCTCAACCTAGCAAATTTATCTTTATATTCTGAAGAATATTCTGATATTCTGAATTCACTGTATTCAACAGAACAACTCTTAATGATCAGCAACTGAGGAAGCTCATCATGTTCATGATTAATCCATATGCATGTCTTATCTTCTGAATTTCCATAATTAAAATAGTATTCAACATCATTTACTGTGGAAAGGAGAAATACAACCTGGTGTATTTCTGGCTTTGCTGGACATGCTTCTTCATTGGCAGTTGGTCTTCCATTTGTCATTATATTTTCACTGCTTGGCTCAGTGCCTGGTCCCTCTTCAAATTGAAGGATGTATGACCTTTGATGTATTGATTCTTCATCTTTATCCAGCCTTATCCCTTCATTCTGGATGTTCAGTTTATCCTCTAGTTCAGGAAACTTCTCAATATTTTCTTTAATTTCCTGCACATCAGCATCTAAATAAGTATCTTTATTATCACAACCTGATATACAGAAATTTATCATTTCTAAATCATTTGACTGTAAAGGAGAAACAACTTTCACTTGATGAGGACACTCCCCTGTTTCATTTTCAAAATATTTCTGGAGTGACATCTGATTATGCAGAACAACTCCAAAGTCTTCTACATCTTCATCTTTCAGGAATTGTTCATTAAATAATTCACATTTTCTATCTATTAGAGGATCTGGTTCCTTTAACCTGCAACATTCTTGCATTTGATCATTTAATTCAAAGAAGTCAGGTAATAAATCAGCATTTATTTTCTTCTCTATGACTCCCTGAGTTACCATCATAGGAACTTCATCATCAGGAGTGCATTTAAATTGCTCTACTATCTGTTTACACTTCTCTTTACCATAGAATGACTCCAGGAAAGATGTTTTATCTTCTTTATCAAAAGTATTAGGATCAGAATCAAAAATATTATCCTGATGAGTGATTTCTTCTCTAAAATTTTCACAAGATTCATACCTGCATACTAACTGGTCCTTACTTGTATTAGGAAGTAGAGAACTCCTATCAATCTCATCATAAAATGAATCCAGGAAAGATGTTTCCTCTTCATTACCTTTTGGAACTGACTCAGCTATTGTATTTTCTAGAATCTTTTTCAACATGACCAAGCAAGGGTAACAATCTCTCTCTGAATGCTCTTCATCATGTAATCTGCACCAGCCTTCAATAAAGACATCATCAATGGGCAAACCTAATATTTGACTACACTGTATATTTCTAGACAAGTATAATTCAAAATCTTCAGAATGATCTACTTCAGTGTCTGGACAATTAATAACTTCTGGTGCTGCATCTGTTTGTTGCTCCAGAATTTCTTCATTTTCCTGGCAGACTTCTTCATTTTCTTGGCAAATTTCAACCCTGAACACATCCAGAAAGAATATTAGTCCTTTCAAATATAAATCCAACCTTGTAAGGAAAGTTAAGCAATTTATTTCACTGTGTTCTGCAGTTTGGTGTATCCTGCAACAGGTACATAAACCAAAGTTAGACAAACTGTGAGGGTAAAGCTGCCTATTCAAAGTTTCCTGAAATAAAGGAATGTTAATTTGACAATTATTTTCATATACATCCATCAAAATGAGACTCTATTCTTCAATTTTTTTTTAGTATTTTGCAATTTTAAGGAGATCTATCATATCTCAGACTAAAACTTGAAAAGTCCAGAAAATCAAACAAATATTTGATGCTTTGGGCTAGATCTTTGCAAAGGTGCAACCAAAACATATCAGGTAAGAGATATTTGCAGACATTTAACTGAAATGCTGAAATATTTATGCAATATTTGCAGAAAATCCAAAAATGTGACAGGATATTGGGATATCCTGACCCGTAACACAAGATCCCGAGTGCCTAAAGCTCAAATTCTCAAAGCTTGAACAAATTTACACATCTGTAGCCGATATTAGTGAATTCAGAGAGATCTACTGTAAAGCCTGCAATATTTATGTGAGATCTGGAAATCTTTACACAGAATGTGCATATACAATCTTGTCACAGCAAATATTTATGAAATTTACTGAAATTCACGAGTGATCTGAGGATACCTTACTCCTATACGCCATCAAACCTGAAAATACTGATGATGAGCGTGATCTTCCAGTCGTGCCCTCCTTCTAGCGCCAATTTATGTTGCGTTAAAAGCGAGGGGCCTGCATAAAATGAATGATGACTAAAGCAGTGGTGTCTTTTCCAGTTCTGCCCTCCTTCTAGCGCCACTTTATGTTGCGTTAGAAGCGAGGGGCCTGTAGATACGTTAGCAAGATTTAAAGCGAGCTGCTAAACAGAAGCAGGGGATATCACTTCAACTGAAAAGGAGTATCTATTATCAAGCCCTCCTTCTGTTGATGATGCTGAGAAACAGTTCAGCCCTCCTTCTAGCGCCAATTTATGTTGGTCATGATGTTAGTCATTCACAAACATAGAATAAAAGTTACACAACAACCTTTACTCATCTTGAAAAATACGATGAATTCAGAGAATTCATGATCCCAAGTCTCCGTTGATTAGGTCTTAATCTATTGACGTTACTCAGTGGTTGATGTGTGTTGCTGTTTTCCATTCAGGGGCCTTACGTGTTTCTGCAAAGTTCATCATCATTATCTTCAAATATCCTGCTCTGGATGTTTGTTCTGCATAAATCTCCAACAATTCTACCTCTGCACTGTGAAGTTATTCAAATAATGTGCCTACAGGCTGATATTTGCATGATTTCTACCATTATTTATGATTCTTTGCATGATATTTTCAATAATGCATGCATTTAACTCAAATATGCTAATGATCTTCAGTTACCTACGGGATTTCAGCATATTTCTCTGTTCTGCTTGTTATTTATCATGATTTGCAGTTATGGTGATGAATTTATGAAATTGAAAAAAAGGAAAAGGGTTAAAGAATGAGATTCCCAAAACTACTGGACTTAGATCACTGATCCACATACAAGCTCCCATACATGCAATGAAAAGAAGGAAAACTAGAAATCATACTTCACCAGGACATTCCACAAATCCGCATGATCTAGTGCAAATCTTCAAAGAAAAAGTTGACAACAACATGTAATGAAATGAAAGCGCTTCCAGTTGAACACAGCATTCACCAGTACATATCCAGAAATCAACAAGAAGATTACGTAAAATTTACAATCAGGATGTAATATGAAACTTCATATCCATTCAGTATGCTCAAGAACAGGTACATTTACAGTGATCTGAAGAAAGAACCTTGACATTTCAACAATTCTATCCTCATTAGTCTCAGTAATCCGATCTCCTAATTGATTCTACAGTAATTAGCCTTAATGCGCCAGATGCGTCTGTGTATTCTAATGTATCTCCTTCTCTTTTCTGACAAGCTCTGGCCTTTATATAGATCAAATGCCAGAAAACGGTTACAGTGATCCAAGGATCAGGATCCTCTCATAACAAACAACGGTCCAGATGAAAAGCACATGCTTCGTCAGTTGGCAAATGTACAGCTGGCACAGGATATTCCAGCATCTTTAACTTGATTCAGTCTCCAACTGGCGAACAGCATATTTGACAACATCCTCCTCATTTCTGGCTCATGTTGCCTCCATGCGCAACTTTGTAATGCTCAGCTTCAGCAGCTGCTCTAACAGCATCTTGACTTCAATGCTCAGCTTCAGCAGCATCATCATGACTTCAATGTTCAGCTTCAGCAGCAGCATCATCATGACTTCCTGCAAGTAAACAGACAAACATTAAGTTCATCATCATGCGGATAAACAACAGGAAGTAAAACGTTTTATTAAACAAGCCCCCAAAATGTGCAGCTACAGGCAATCGGGTCTTCAAATTTCCATCGCTTCATGTTTTTGCCCATTTTCTTGTGTATCGGGTTCAAAATATGATCATGATGATCTCAAAATATACAAGGAAATAATCGCCCTTTAACCATCCTTCGAATCTGGCTTTGCGTGCTCTGTTTGTATGTTTCGGGTCATCATCATCATATTCGCATCGGTGTGACCACATATGATCAGGGTGACAATATTAGACTTGGCCGATGGCAACAATTATACCAACGCCAAAAATCATGATGATGACCAACCCCATGTCTTCTATCTAGCTGCAGGATATTGTGAAATATGATGCTCCTCCTTTCCGAATGCTCTGATGAAAAGCACATCAGGATGTTTCACTTCTGCATATTGGGGAAAGAAAGACATCATCATCATCATCATGATGAAGACAAATAGGAGGATTTCGAATATGATCCTGCTGCTGAGGAAAGGAATATCATGGTGACGTCATCGTCATATTCGGGCTTCATTAAAACGCAAAAGATGACATCACCATCATGTTTCGTTAAAATTAGGGGATAAATGCAAGATCGGGTCACCTTAGGAAGATGATCGGGATGATGAAAGTGTTATGACCCCTTTTCGGCCAAGGTGATCCTCTCGAAAGATCAGGATGATGATGATCATCATCATCATATCCGCACTAGGTGATTCAAAATATGATCCTGCTGAATGTCCAGATGACGTCATTAGGATATCCGGGGCTTCTGTTAATCTTCGAACATGACGTCATCGTCATATTGGCGAACAGGATCATGCCTTGGAAAATATCCTGCCAAAGGAGAAATGTGATGGTGACGTCATCCTGATATTTGCTTCTTCGTTTATCAGGTCGGGATGACGTCATCAGGATAATTGCAAAAGGTTATACTTCTCGGCAGGAGGATATTACGAACTGTCGGGTAGACGAACAAGATCATGATGATCTTGACATCATGACTTAGGAAAGGAAAATCACTCTCCCCTTTTGAAAGATAAGGTGATCATCATGATCACGCAAAAGGAGATCAGGAGGATATTACGAAATGTGATCCTGTCTTGAAAGATCATGATGATGATGATCACCAGGACTTTGACGTGCGCGTGCAAATTATGCAAATGGTGGGTTTCTTAAGTAGGGTGATATTATAATATCAGCATGATATTATAATATCGGGTGATGTTAGAATATCATGATGCTCGCGATGTTTCCAAGGTCACTTGACGGGTAAAATACACTATCACTTAAGATTGACGTCCGGATGTTTCGGGAGTGCATGATTTTTATATCGGGTGATAGACCAAGATCATGATGATGACCTTTCGCGATACAAAAGACCGCTCGACGGGGACAACTTACTACGACTTAAAGTTGACGTCCGGATGTTTCGACCTCAGGATATTATCGGGGGGCGTTTCAAATATGATGATGATGTTCACCATCATCAATTATCAGGCTTGACCAAAACTTTGACTGTGCATAACTCCCTTATATGGATGAATTTTTGGGTGATGTAAAAGACAAACCTGCATGGAATTTCAAGCTCTTTCTAACCATGCAGTCATAGAAACAAAATATGAACTTTGACAAACTGACCTCATGATGATGACCAACCTCATCCTGACCTTCATGATGATGATGCACCTGACTTATTTTTACCAAACCGCCAGAAAGCAGACAACACAAGCCAAGCCAAAAGTTGGGTCCCTGTTTTGATAAGTTAAAATGGGGCGTGTTGTGTAACCACACAATAATAGGTAATCAAGTAAAGGCAAAGAAGACAATGTTGGGGTTTTGGGGATGTTTCTACTATCATGTTAGCATGACAAACCTTGAAATTCTGACAAGGTAGAAAAGTACTCTGACACTAAGAGTAAACACTTAAGTGTATAAGGTGAACCCAATAGAATACAAAGGTAAAGTGTAGGGGTTTAGACTTACCCCTTCCAGCATGCAAAAATGTCATAGCCTGAAATCCTGAAAAGCATAAAATCACTTAAAAGACTAAGGACAAAGTCTGCAATCAAATGGATCAAATGCAAAACTCATCAAATGAATGGGGACACACTAAATTGACTTCAGATAAAGCACATCAAAGCACATAAAGGCACCAAATGATACAAGTGAAATTGAATCCAAGGAGACCTGATCAACTCACCAACCAAGAACTAAGACGTCATCTAATTAATCCAATGAAGCATAAAATCCTTGAAAAAATAAAAATGGAAAGCAAATTCTTGGAATACTCAAAGTAATAAAAGAGAGGGTTCACATTTTGAATCAAAATGGGGTGTGTTATGTAGGGCACAACAAATGCCAACCAAAACAAAAAATGCTCCAGAGCATTTCAAGGTGGGAAAATCAATCCAAGATCTAGAATCCCAGTCCAAAGAAAACACAATAGAAGAGTGAGAACCAAAAAACAACAAGAGCAAGAATACTTAAAGCACAATATCCAATGCTTTTGAAATCCAAGTGTGTGCACGTGATTCTTTACCCCTCCTTAAGCATGCAAAAAATCATCAATCGCAAACTAGAGATTGGATTAGATGAAGTGGATTTTTCTTTCACATGATCACTTGAACATAGCTTTGTTGCTAGCCAGGTGTCCATAGCCCTGATGAAGATATCACTAACCCCACCCAAGGCATTACTCTATTTCCATCCAGGTGTCTACATCTTGATAGAGATTTCCCAGATCACCCAGATAGTTGAGTCCTCCTGATATATCATCCTTTTCCTTCTTTTTTCCCTTTGATTTTTTTATTCTCTTTTCTTCTTTTTATTTTAGCATTTCTTTTCTTTTTTTTAGAATTTATTTTCTTTTATTTTGATTTTTCAATTTCATCTCATTTCTCTCATGGATCTTTCTCAACCTACAAGCAATGAAGCTTGCTACTAGGTTGGGGGTTAACGCTAACCTTAAGGAGCAAACCACTCCTAGGTTAAACCAATGGTGGTGATCTAGAAAGACAAAATCATTAGATTTTTCACCCACTAACCAGATGCAACAACTTATTATAGTAAGCCTAAAGAAGCATTAATGTGTGTGAGTATATAAGATGTCAAAAAAACATTTTCTCAAGCATAGAAAACACCTTGACTCTAGCTGGACCAGCAAACACCCAAGCTGATATGAATGATATAAGACTAAAAATTCTAAAAAAATGACTAATTTTTTTCCAAGAAATGACTAAAAACATCAAACCAATGGTGGTGACACTGTTAACCCACACAAACATGCCCTTTTCCAACCAAAAACATGCACCTGATTAGCATAACAAAGCTATAGGACCTAGGATATGAGGGCAAAATAGTTGCAAGCCAAAACTAAACTTAAAAAAGAAAACCAAATGGACTGAAAGAAAATCAAAACAAAAATCTTACATCAATAGAAAATTATCCAACAAGCAAAAATGAACAGAAAAACAAAACTAGCTACTAAAACCCAAATGAAAACTAGCCAACTAGACACCTACCTATCCAAACCTAACTTAGAATATGTACACAAATTTTAGAACACAAAGCATATGGACTACCTCTCAATTGATTTTTTGTTAGGTATAGTAGTAACAACCCACCCCATATGGCTCTAAGAAATGCAAAATCATCCTTGTACTCATAAAAATAAGATTTAGGCATAATAGACTCAAATTTTAGGTACAAGTCATGTAAAATCAGAAGTTGTGGGTTCTCTCCATAGTCATTATTAATCCACATGCATGTTTTAATTCCCTAATCATCATATTCAAACTAAAAATTACCAAAATTCAAAGGAGAATGGAAACATATGACCTGATTTGACAAATTTCCATCTTTAGGCATATGCTCATGCAATGTGATTTCACCTTCTGGAGGTCTCAACTCATGGTATACCACTCCATTTTGTTCAAGTACATGAAAATCATGAGAAACAACTTATATTAGTGATGTACTACAACCACAACAACATCACAACAAGTTTCAAGAGGTGGGACATCAAGTATCTTATCTTTGTTGCGATCATCATTAGTCCTAGTTAACAAATCAACATGTATAACCTCATTAGGACTAACAAAATCATACATAAACATGTCCTTCAGAGTGTGTGAAACATGATCATTATCAATCAAACCATCATCTTGTTTGTCTTCAAAAAAAACATTCTCAAAATCAACCTTACCTACTATGGCAATCTCCCAAGCTAGAAGAAATCAGGATAACTTACTTCCATATGTGAATCAAAGGGATAAACTCTAAACAAATCATGAGATGCAAGGTTTTAAATGTGCATGAAATGATTCTAAGTTGACATCTCTTTAAACAATTTGGACACAATTTAGGTCAAACAACTTGTTAATTTCATCCAGTGGCAAGTCACCCTATTGGCTACATTGTATGGCATGAAAGTCTTCTACCTCAAGAGATAATTCATTGCACTCATCAAACTCCTATATGTCATCATCAAATACATGTGAATCTATTTGGATATTATCATCAATGGGGCTAGAATCATCAACACAAGATAAACAAGAATCTACCCTAGATGAGTCATTTGAATGTATTAGATTAGCACCACCCAAATCTTGAATATACTCCCTGATTTCACTTGGATGGTCATGTTGAAGGGATTTTATCTCTAGGATAGCCTCTTGAGGGTCCTCTTTATCTTCTTGTACCTCCTCAAACTGAGTTTCAGCATGCATCTCCAGCTGCAACAAAAGGTTAGTCTCATTGTCATCAACATATGCATATGGATCAGCACTTAACTCACCTTTAATTCTACCTTCCTGACTAATGTAAGTCTGATATGACTGATTATTAGAGGCTATGTGACTGATATGAACACTCATGGGACTATTTTCCTTTGAAAAATCAATTTCTAACTCAAAGTCTTGACTTACACCACAAGATTCATCTATTGTTCCAAAGTTTGATTGACATTTCAGCTTGTTTAATTCAACTTCATGGCTGCAATAGGCTTGATATAACTGATTTTCCTGAGCCACTAAGTTATCCCAGCCACGAGTAAGGTCCTTAACATCCAAAAAATCAGTTTGTGGGTCAATTTCTTGACTTAGTGAAAAAGATCTACCAATTGTCCCAACAAAAAGATCATCCACAAACTCATCTAGAAACACGTCATTCTCTGCTTCATCGTAATTTCTACTCATACCAGCATGAATACCATAATCCGTAGGTTTTTTTTGATCAAATTAATTGTCTTCATAAGTATTTTCAAAGGTTATAAATTGGTTGGCATCAATACAAGTTACCTTACCTATACCTCCAAGTTCCATAGGTTCCATGTGATGTTGAAAATTTTGTCTTGGATGAAGCTCCTCATGAATAGTTTCAATTTTGACATTGAGTTCTGCTTTTTAAACTAAAGCATGATCCCTCTCTTGACAAATTAAATCATCAAGTTGTATATATTCCTCTTGATTACTTTCTTCAAACAATGCATCATGAAACTTAGGCAACTCATCAAATAAATTCAAAGTTTATATGTTACCATTTTGTTATTGACTTGCCATGGATGGATGTTCTTGAACTAATCTATAATATTTTTCTTGAATTGAATGGCTTTCATGCATGATCTCATCATTGGAATCTTGATCTTCAATAGCTGTCCATACATCATCAACAAGTATCTCTCCTTTGAAGTACAAATCCAATCTCACGAAGAAGGTAAGGCAATCTACCATCCAATGTTTATTGGTGTTGTGAATTTTGCAATGCCCTAATGATATAATTTTTGATAATGCATTTGGGAAACCTCTTTTTGAAAATTCCTCATCCACTTTGATTCTCATTGATTCAATGTCTACACTTGAAACATATTCTTCAACATAACCATCAAGTGTAAGCTTTGAAGAACTCTTAAATGCATCATATGAAGATGTACTAACCTTTGTACAAGATGATTTTTCATAACAGTTGTGATATGATAGTGTTGTAGGTGTTGACAAACCTTGAAATTTGCCTTCATTCTCATCACTATCAATCCCACTTTGGTTGGTTTTGCAAGTAGATTGTTTAGAATATAAGAAATTGTGTTCTCACCCTTTTCCATGTCATTCTTGACCTCATTTGTGAATGGTGTCCCAACAGGACATGACTGATCAACAAACCTTCCTCTTGAAATTTCATCATGATTTGATGTATAATAATTGGAAAATGAATGTACAATCATATAAACATGATTATAAGGTGGAATACTCACATCTATGGCTGCCTTCTATGTATTTTGACTCCAATATTGAGCCTATATTAGACCAACTTGATGTTGATAGGACTGATTAGCATCACTATCACTTGAAAAATCATCATCATATGAAAAATTGGACTCCCATTGTGATGTATCCTAACTATATTTGGATGGTGCAGCTATAGGTAGACTTGTAGGAGGTGGAATGACTGAATTTGAGCCCAATGGATCAAAATATGGCCCTTGGAAGTGGCTGATCTAATTTGTTGCATGAGTTGATAACATGTCATGATGATTGGACACACCATAATCAACAAATTGGAATGATGGAAGCAATGTAGACATGTTGGATGGACTTACATAAGGTCGTAGTGGTTGGCAATTTGTAAGAATTTGTGTATTAGGACTCCCACCTTGGCTATTTGTACCATTTGTGATGTCATGTCCATATTGTGCCAATAGGAGAGCCTTGTTGAATGCATCAGTCAAGGTAGTAACCTCATCCAATAGTCTAATTTTCCCTACAAATGAGACATCCAAACACCATAGATAATGCTCTTTCAACACAAAATCACTTACCATCTGATTTGAAGCTTGAACCCTTTGATACATGAAAAGAAACCTATGATTGAATTGCACAATAGACTCCGAAGGCATCCTTCTCATGGTTGCAAACTGAAACAAGGGGTCTTGTCTACCCACGTTAGGATCAAATTGGTTCAAAAATAAACATTCCAATTCATGCCATGAACAAATAGAGTTAGGAAAGAAACTCATATACCATTGAAGTGTTGCACCTTGAAATGCCCTGACAAACAAGTTACAAATAACATCTTCATGCTCAATTTTAAGAAAAATCATTAAATCTCTACAAATATGTACATGATCCACAACATTTTATCCACTGTTGGGAAAAAATAAAGGAATCTTATTGTGCGCATGAATAGGAATCTCATGGAGACCCCCTGGTATACACAAAGTGTTTCCTATTGAAGCTAGATCTCTCAAGACCTCACTCATAAAAAATGTACAAACAACCATGAATACTCTCTATTCACCCCTCCTTCTAGCACCTCTTCTTTCATCATAGTTTGATAGTGGATTGGAGACCTCTGAGTAGAATTCATAGACAACATCTTTCTCTTAATCTAGGTCTTTGGATCATATGTATAATCTAGAGACATTCATCCTTCTTCTTGCATATTCCTATCCAGAATAGGAAGATATCCTACACACATATGTGGTTATGTTTCTTCCCAAGGGGAGAAATGTTGTTCAGTGATCATGGATCATCTTCAACATCCAATATCAAGCATATACCAGCACTACAAGAGGCATTTTGAGGGGAGGATACATGGTTTCTCTTCTCATCTTAGTTTTGGGAGGGAGCATTTCCTTGCATGAGGTTCTTTCCTTCTCAATTTCTTGGGGGTCGCATAGACCTTCTCTCTTTTCCTCTCCTATGGAGGAACATTTATTATCCATTAGTGTTATAAGTAGTTCTTTGGGGGTCATGATGATTCCTCCTCCTTCTTCACTCATACATTTCTTTCATGCATCTTTTCTCTTTTAGAGAGGAGTTTTATTTCCCACTATGTTTTATCCTTTACTTTGTTTATGAGAAATTTGTTTGTGCATGGGCACCTAAGATGGCCTTGTAGCTAGGACCCATCATCCTTATCATTATATTTATTCTCCCTAAGCTACACCTAAGGGGGACCGTGTTAGTGTAAATAAAGACATTAATTAACTAGTTAGATTTTAGCCTATCTAGGAGAGTCCTATGCACACATGCTAAGTCTTCACTTAGGTACTTTTACCTTTTTGTCTCACCTCATGTGGTTGAGACACACATGTACTCACCTTTTGAGATACTTATCACATGCACACAAGACACATTTATCATACTTGTCATATGTGCATGTAAGGTGGTTAGAGTTCACAACTACTTGAAGACAAGAAAATGATAAAAGGAAATAACATAAAGATGATGCAATACACACAAGATCTTTACCTCAAATCACCCTTTCAACTTGATAGAGTGGATTGGAATGCACCCTAGTTCTAATGGCTATGCTCTTGATGATGATATGTTAATGATAGATTATGTAGATATGTTGATTGTTCACTAAACTAGTAGCATAACATTACTTTCAAATTGTGGATGATAATTATTTTGACAGTATAATGTTACTGTCAAATGTGGATCTCATATGTGATAATGTCTAGATAGGGGTTTGATTTATAGATTCTTGATTGATAGGATGGATGGATAGGATTAAGAGGTGGAGGAATAGGACATGTCTTTATGTGAATGGTTGAGATTAAGATGTGCAGTATGAGATGGATGGTTAGGATGAAGAGTTAGTTTGACTTTTGTGCAAGTCATGTGACTTTCATTTATTGTTTGTGGTAAGTGGATGAGGATGGAGACAAGTGGAAGATAATTAATTAAATAATAAAATTATTTAATTAATTATGAGAGACATGTGATATGTGAGGATAAAATTAATTAAATAAATAAAATTTATTTAATTAATTTGGCTAGAGGGATGACATGGATTAATTAAATAAATTATATTTAATTAATTAATCTAGGTGATGGAGTGGATTAATTAAATTAAATAAATATGATTATTTAATTAAATTAGGTGATGGGGAAATGGATTAAATTAATTAAATAAATATAATTTATATAATTAATTTAGGAAATAGGATAAATGTGTCCCAAGGTGACATAAGGTGGTGTCAACAAGGGCAATGACTAGGTGATGATCAATTTTAGGTGTCTAGACTACCTTCTCATCTCGCCCCTTTTCTATATAATCAAGGGTTCATATGTGATTTGTAAGCTCTTTGGAATCACACATATTGTATGAATATATTACATATTTTGGCTTTATCAAAAATCTCTTATAGAAGGATCTTTATTTTGCAGGATCTATTGGGTTGTGAGGGTCAAATATATGACTCCAACATTGAGTACTTCTATTAAGTCATGTCATAGGTCATGTGGCAAGTTGTATCCCATGTGGCAAGTCTGTGATGAAATTACCTTGTTATATTGTACTAGAATTCATTAGATGGTTGTTTGTAACAAGTTTGGAAGTGGTGTTTCCATAGTTTAGTGTAGTGTTTTGCATGTAGTAAGCCTTAGTGGCAACTATCCATTTGTGTAATCTTGGATAATATTGTTGTAATGAAACAATTTTGGCCTAGAATCTAAGAGGGCCCACTGCGACAAACTCTATGGTTATATTTCAGTGATAGTCATAAATTTGTCTAATAAATGTGGGTATTCTTGTGAGTTTTGGTAACTGTGGTTAAATCTTTATTGTGGGCTACATGGTTGGATTGTCTTTCTTGGACCCTCCTATTGTGACTACATCATTTGGTATCAGAGCAACATTGGATCAAGGAAGTATTTCTGGTGGGATGTGAGCACACTTAGTCATGTTTTAAGCGTGTGAGTTTGATAAAAAAAAAGGCTATGGTGTTGATAGTTGTTGTGGTGTACTTAATTTGGATTCGCAAGAATTAAACAAAGTTTAGATTGTGGCAGTCTAAAGGTTTTTAGATAGAACATTGATTGTGAGACAATTTACAAAGGGGTAAGTGTAGACAGATTGTTGACCCTAGATGCCATCAAGGAGAAGGAAAGGTATGATCAATGTTGTAGGTAGGATGGAGGAGATGTCTGATGTTGAAGGCCATGTAGAAATGGATGGATGCACTAGATTAGGACTACAGGAGAAACCCTAACCTTGTTGGTGTAATTAAATAATTAATTACACTTTATTAAGTTGGCTTAGGGCTATTTTAAGTCATTCTAGGTTAATTAAATAATTAATTACACTTTATTAAGTTGACTTAGGGTTATTTTAATTCATTTTAGGTTTTCTTATCTTGCTCACATAAAAGCAAGTTATCATATGTATTTATTAATCTAATTTCATTATTGCATCCAATATTTGCAAATTAATTCACTTTGTTTTTTCTCTTGTAAAAGGTAAATCCTAGGTTTTGTAGGTGATGCTGGAAGCTTGAGTCAATCAGTCACTCTCACATGGTATCAAACTTCTAGATGTGCAAGCTCCTTCTCAGATCTGAGAAAAAAAATGGCCAAGATCTTTTTCTGGGTGCATTTTTGGGCAAAAAAGGACGTCACCATTGAGTCCCAAAGGCCCAAAAACCCCTATTTTCATATATGGCACTTGATATTTTGGTGACTAGAAAAATTTCATCATTTTTAAGGGTTTGAAATTTTGCACAGGTTAAAATCCATACGATCTGTACATCCGTACCATTGCCTGCGCAATCACATGCCATTCCTATACAATTTTCCTAGTTTTTTTGTCCATTGGCCTTTTTCAAAATCCTCTGGTCATAGGTTTTTTACATAGAGGATAAAGTTTTTCAAAGGGGTCATTTTTAATGTAATTACCATTGGTTAAGAAAATGGCGGTGCTTTTTTATTGTTCAATGGTTAGAAACCCTAGCAGATCTGCTTTATATAGTCAATGACCTTTGACCAAGGGTCATTCATGGTTGGAAGGCATCAATTTAACCAAGAAATATTCCCTACGAATTCCCCTTCCAGTGCCCTCGAGTTAGCTTGGGGTCGTATGAGTGACTGATCATTGATTCATTCCAAGCCCTCAGGTGTAAAAATCTTAGCAGGTGGTTTTATTGAGAACCTAAATCCAACACTTCAGATCCAACCCACTCCCTACTAGGTCGTGGTCCTATTGGAGAGCAAGTGCCAAAACCCAACCCCTTCTGATTAGCCCCTAGTCCTAACAGTGACTAGGGCTAAAATTTTAAGTCACCAGCCCCCTAGCCTCCAGTGCCTGGTCATGAGGGTGACTAGGGCCTTAACTAGGGGGGGCTGTTTTTGCCCTACAAGCCTATTTGGAGCACTTTTTATGAAATCAGGTATAACTTGGGCATATGGTGTCTAAATTTCACAAACAAATAGGTGAAGGAAAGTTGGTTCCAGGCCCTTTCTAGTGGTATGAGAATTTTCTCCTAATTTTTCTGCTAGTCTATTTTATCATGTCCGGACATCTTTTTCGTCTTCTAAGCTTTGAACTCTTTCACCCAGAATCTTCATTTTTTACAAACAAATAGGCATCGGAAAGGTATCATCAAGATCTACACAAACACCCATGTAATTTTTGTAGTTTCACCCTCAGGTATCTTTTATTTAATTTGTCAGCTTTATGGCTTTTGTTTGATATTCTAGACATTTTACCTTCTGGAGAAGTTATGTTTGCTTCTATGGGCTTCATTTATTAACATAAATTTGTTTTTGATCTCTAATTTAATTATTTGAGGAGGCATCATGGGTTTTTCCATTCATCCTTCTATGGTCAATCTAATTAAGGGTAATTATGAGTCTTGGAAAAAAGGCATCCTGACACATCTTAGGTGGCTGCAACTTTTGCCTTATCTTTATGGGCTCATACTTGAACTAGATATGCCTGAGAAGAAATCTATTTGGGGTAACAATGTTAATCATGTTGTAGGATTTATTTTTTCTAGTGTTGATGATGAAACTTTGTGTGTTCTTTTGGACCTTAAGTGTCCACACACACTTTAGATAAGGATTTGGGAGTTGTATGGAGACCCTCATGTCTCACCATTTCTAGATGATCCTGCTACATATTTCCTCATTCCACTTGATGATGTAGATTTCATACCCTATGATGATGATACTTTAGATGAGCTTAAGTATATTGCAATTCGTGATTGTTCAAATGACTTAGAGACTTATCCTACTTCCTCTTCTCCTTTTATCAAGATCACATCTCCTTCATCACATGTTTCTATATTCATGGCTTCCAGTGATTCTCTGCAATAGGTCAATCTCAATATTTCAGATTCACCAAACTGGGACTCTTATCTTGCAAACATATCCTTATTTGTGGAGTCTCGTATTCTTGATTTGGAGGACACATTTGAGGGTTTATCTCTCTTATTTGATGCCATCTTAGGTGGATTTGCATCACCACCATCTTTTATGTTTTTAGATGCAATTTAAATCATATCCTCTCTTGGTTCTTCTTCTCTGATTGGGCAAATAGTTTATGTTTTGGAGAAGACATCTTTTCTCAATATGAGGTCACTTGAATTGAATTCAGAGGCACACATTTCGATATGGATTCCCTATTCATCCATGATGTAGGAATGGCTTCTTCATTCACCAATGGATCTGTTTCTTTTAAAAGGAAAAAATGTTGTTTGCAAGCAGTGGATTGGATTATGTCTTCAAGAACTCTTTATTGGTTTTAGAGCTTCTTCTTGGAGGGGATTCAAATTCTCTATTGCTATCTTATGGGAGGCCTTCATGATTGTATCTTTGTGATGGATTCAGATCTAGGGGGTCTTAGTTTGAGTCCTTCTTCCATGACTTTTACATATTTGTTTATGTATTTTCTCTCTTTTGGAGAGGAGTTTTCTCCCACATGGTTTTTCTCTTTTACTCTGATTATGAGATTTTTCTTTATGTACATAGGTACCTAACATGACCTTGTAGTCACGACCCATCCTTGTATTTTTTGCATGTTTCTCATTCTCCTTAAGTTGCACTTAAGGGGGGTGTTGGTATAATTAAATAATTAATTATACTTTATTAAGTTGACTTAGGGCTATTTTAAGTCATTCTAGGTTTTTGTATCTTGCTCACATAAAAGCAAGTTATCATATGTAATTATTAATCCAATTCCATTATTGCATCCAATATTATGCAAATTAATCCTCTTTGTTTTTCTCTCGTAGAAGGTAAATCCTAGGTCTTGTGGGTGATCTTGGTAGCTTGAGACAATCAATGACTCTAACAAACCCTAGGGTCAAGGAAAGTGATGAAGAGCAGGAAGCAGATCATGTGGAATTGAGTGGAGTGAAGAGGACAAGGAGCAAAGGATGTTGAAATCCATAAGTAACATTGGTAAGAGGACTAGAGTGGAGATTCCAAACTATTTTGGGAACATTGACCCCGAGGAGTTGATTGATTGGATCACTGATCTAGAGGAACATTTCAAGTATAAAGACATTGTAGACCCAAATAGGGTAAAATTTTCCAAGACCAACTTCGAAGGTCATGTGGCGATATGGTATAAGGAAGCCCAGAGAGAGAAAAAATAGAAAGGGGAAGCCTTGCATTGCAAAATGGGAATGGATGGCAGAAAAGATGAAATCCAAGTTCATGTTGGTGAACTACTAGTTGGATTTGTTGAAGAAGATACATAAGTTATGGTAGGGAAATATGAATGTGAAGGAGTACACCAAGGAATACTACCAACTAACAATTAGGTTAAGATATCATGAGTAAGGGGCAAAAATAGGAGGCCAAGTACATCAATGGACCAAGGGAGTCCATCCAAGGGGAGTTGGATATGTGGAATATCTAGATAGTTGAGGAGGCCTACTAGTTGGCTCTCACCATAGAAAAGAACATGAACCAAAAACTAGAGGAAAAGGGGAACCACTAGAGAGGAAGAGAGGAGAAGAATCAGAGTGGGAGCATGAAGTGTGAAGATAGAGGAGAAAACCCAAGAGATCAAGGGAGAGGTAACCAGTACTGCAACAAGAGAGAATGACGAAGTTCCTACTGCAAAGAGAAAGATGATGATAGGATCCATTGTATTGATAGGGAAGGTGAATGTAGAAGCTACTAGAAAGGTAGAGAGGATGATAGAGGCTACCACAAATATGAAAGAGTAGAGGACACTCACAACAAAGAGGCACTTGAGAGGAGTGTGGAGGATATACTCAATAAGGTAGAGGAGGATATGAGAGGAAAATTTAGAAACCCTTTAGGGGAAAATATTTTAGGTGTGGTGAAGAAGGACACAGGGTGTTTGAGTGTCAAGGAAAGGGGTAGAGTAAAATGCAAGAGTTGTATTTGTTGATGAGAGGTCACCCACTTCTGAGAGGGATCTTAAGTGTAGGGATTAATTAGTTTTGGGAAGGGATTTGAGGTGCAACAAAAGCAATGAGTTGACACAAAGGAGGAGTCTATTTAGAACAAGTTGTAAGGTATATGATAACTTTATGAGGTGGTGGTGGATAGTGGCATCACATACAACTTAGTGTTTGTGGAGATCATTGACAAGTTGGGGCTAAAAAGGATGAAACATCGATAGGTTGGTTGTAGTAGGGAGACTAGATTTTGGTGGAGGAGCAGTGATGAGTAAGGTTCAACATAGGGGCATACCATGATGAGGTGCTATGTGATATCACACCAATGGATGTGTGCCATCTTCTATTGGGAAGACCATGGCAATTTGATAGGGAGGCAATGTATGATGGGAGAGCTCAAGCATACATGTTTTAGAAATATAGAGAGAAGCACAAATTGATACCACTAAGGTTTAGTGAAGGATAGTCTTATAGAAATACTGGTGTGTGCATTAGGGATGGATGATATGCGTTGATTTTAAAGATGTGCGACATTGCTGGAATAGGCAGCAACACTGCAAATGTAAAAGTAGTCTAGAGGACAAGACATATGAACAAGAGGATGAGGATTTGTACTAAGGAAGATGTGATTGAGGAAACCATAACAAAAGGGTATGCAACAATCTAAAAGGAAACTGATAGATGTCAGGGATTGGTTGTTGACAAGGATAAGTGGACTATGGTTGAATATTGGCCAAGAGTAAATAATGTCTGGAGGATGACTGGAGGAATAAAGTGACAAAAAAAATGGGAAAAAGTAGCACTCAAGGTGGATTGCTTGAGGCATATTTGAGGAGGTGGAAAGAATGGTTTGAAGAAGCAGCAAAATGGAATCTTCAAGT
This sequence comes from Cunninghamia lanceolata, assembly GCA_027924645.1. NCBI lineage: Eukaryota > Viridiplantae > Streptophyta > Pinopsida > Cupressales > Cupressaceae > Cunninghamia > Cunninghamia lanceolata. The sequence continues at coordinate 20,515,349 of BSBN01000254.1, forward strand.
AGGAGTGGTAGACTACCTTGGAAAATGAGGGACCCATTTTTTATTTATCTTAGGATTCGGATGCAAGCACATCCCTCGGAACCTTATGAATATTGTGTCATGTTTAAGGAAGTGGAATTTATGGTCTAATTTGATGATTGTGTGTGAGTGTATGTGGTGGTTAGCAGTTTGTAGTAGTAAAGGTTAACACATTTCACCACATGAAGGAACTAGCTTTTGTGGTTGTGGTATATGATTTGTAGGTAGTTCTTGTATCTTTAATAAAATTTTAAGGTTGATTGGATAATTTTAGATTAGTTATTTGGCTCACAGAATGACTGTGGTTTGATAGTGTGAGTTGTTAGATTTGTTTCTTCTTGCAGAGAGTTTATTTTTGGTTTGTGCCAAATGAGAATATTTGTGAGGTGTCTAGTAGCCATTGTGAAGGTTTGTAGTTTTTCACATGGAGAGTCTCCATTGTTGGACTATTGTAATTTGTAAATTTATTATATTTAGTCAGTGACACATTTCATTTGGTTTTGAGCTTTGCTCCAACTTGAGGCCAATGTAGATCCTATGAGGTGCTTGGGGATTATATAAATAAGAAGTTTTGAATGTGTAAAAAGCAACTGAAGAAGACCAATTTGGAGTAGAGGCATAAAAGGTAAGTTTAGTAGTGAGGGAGAGAGATCTAAGTGACAGAGTGTGGTGATTAGTAATATGATATGGGATACAATATGAAGGTATATAATGAGTCATGTAGAAATGTTTCTTTGAGTACTTTTTTTAGTCATCTCATAGCTCATGTGGAAAGTTGTAGCCCATGAGGTAAGTCTATGGTAAATTTCCTTGGTTATATTGTACTAGAATTCATTAAATGGTTGTCTATAACAATTCTAGAAGTGGTGTTTCCATAGTTTAATGCAGTGTTTTACATATAGGAAATCCTAGTGGAAACTATCCATTTCTTTAATCTTGGATAATCTTGGTGTTATGAAATGATTGTGGCTTGGCATGTAAGAGGGCCCATTACAACAAACTTTGTGGTTGTATTTTAGTGATTATTGTACTTGAAATATCTAATCAATGTGTGTATTCTTTTGAGTTATGGTAATTATGGTTAAATCTTTATTGTGGGTTACACGGTTGGATTGTCCTTCTTGGACCCTCCTGCCATGACAACATCATATTCTAAGGGTGTTGTAAGATCTTTCCAAAGTGTGTTTGTTGCCTTTAGATTTTTCAAGGTTTCTACTAGCGTTTGAAGCTCCTTTCTTATATTATTTAGTTTTCCCTAAAATATTTGCTTGGGTATCACAAGGATGCCTCATAATGAATGATGGAGTTTGAGGGAGTTATTTTGTGCATGCTCTTCAATAAGAGGTTTTTCATGTATTTCATCAGGTGGATGAGGGTTTGGAGGTGTTGAGAGGTTTCGATTTTCTTCAAATTAAAAAAGAATCAACACAAATGAAAAACAAAATTGTTTCATTTTAACTAAAAATGCTAAAAATTTGAACAAAATTACCTATTGCATGTCCACATAGCATGATTCCTTCAATCAAATTGCTCAAAATAGCTCAAAATATGCTCACACAATAACATAGTTGCATTTTGGAGAAAAAGGGAGAAATGGCTTGCGACTACTTTTTTTTATTAATGGAGTTTAAAATGTGAGTGTGTTATAACACACTTGAGTTATGGCTTGCTGGTGACTGAGTCTTAGGCTTATCACTACCAAACCATAACATATTCATGTTATAATAAGTGTGTATTATGGTTTCTATAACGTGACTGTGTTATAACATATTTCAACTCAAAAATATTTTTTTGGCCAATTTTTTGTCCCCCATCTCTGTGCACATACCCTTAAGCAAGGTGATAAGTTGCCAACCAATAATAGTATCTTCATTCTTTTCTTTTGGGATAAGATTACTAAGTTCCTTGTTCATTCAAATTCCAAGTGATCCTTTTTTAATTGTATCCAAATACATTTTGTCAAAGGCATCTCTGATATGTGGCCACATGGATTTAAAAAATTTAGTTGGAAGACCATCTAGTCCAAGGATTTTATTTGTCACATAAAATAGATCTTTCTCAAGGTTTGGTAGAGAGATGTAGTAGTCAAGATGGTGACTATAGTCCTTGTCTAACTTGGTAGGGATGCCATCACCAATGGTGTCTTTAAGAACCATCTGATAGGCATTATAATCATTATATCTTGGAAATTATTCTAATAATGGTAGTGAAAAAGGTGATGAATATCACAGGGGAGGTATGAAAAGTACCTTGCTCATCCATGACAGAGGATATTCATTCTTGTTTATGTTTGTTATTAAGAAACCAGAAAAAGAACTTGGAGTTTTTGTTATATGGAGCCTAATCAGACTCGGAGGTTACAATTTCCCCACTTTTATCAATGCAGTTTCCCCCCAAATTATTTAACGGGGGAGTGTAGGAGGGGCATAGCCCCTCCTGCAGGGCCCGGGGGCGGAGCCCATGGTGGGGGTTTGGGGGCAACACCCCTAGCGGGGGCGTTGCCCCCAAAGCAAAAATTGCTTATTATGTTATAAATGCGTCGGGAGTTATTTTTCTATTGGCTGACATAAAATTTTTTAAAAAACCCTATTTTGTAACTAACATAAGTCTTGATAAAATGACTAAGGGTTAGGGTTTCCATTGATATTGTATTGTATCATTTGTAGTGGTATTGAGTTGCAAGGATTGCTGGTTATAATAGGTTTGATTTGATGGATAATAATATTGGACTCTCTGTTGGTGGATGTAGCCCGAGTTTGGGTGAACCACGTTAAAAATTGTCTCTTGTTGTTATTATTTCTGTGTATTTTCATTCCTTTGTTTAATCTTTATTTGCATTTAATTGATATCTTCTGCATGCAATTCCTAACAAGTGGTATCACAGCGGGTTGTGTTCGATTATCATCTGTAGGAAGGTCTCATGGTTGAGTGGGAGTCTCAAAATTAAGTGGGAGCAATGGCAAATGAGGGTAAATTGAAGGTAGATAAATTCAATGGAAAAAACTATTAGTTATGGAAGATGCAGATGGAGGATTATCTCTATTAGAAGGATTTATGGAGGCCGTTGGAAAGAAAAGTCAAGAAACCAGTAGCAATGACTGATGAGGATTGGGATCTTCTGGATAGAAAGGCACTAGGAACCATTTGGTTGTGTCTAGCACCATCTGTGGCATTTAATATAATAGAAGCGAAGACAATAGATGAACTGATGAAAGCTTTAGCTAAATTATATGAAAAACCCTCAGCCTCAAATAAGGTATTTCTCATGAAGCATTTGTTTAATTTGAAAATGATTGAAGGTGGATTTTTGACAAATCATTTAAATGAGTTTAATACGATTACTAGTCTGTTAACTTCTATAAAAGTGAAATTTGATGAAGAGGTGAGGGCTCCCTTGGTTATATATTCTTTGCCAGAAAGTTGGAATAGCTTGGTAATGGTTGTAAGTAACTTTGTCTTTGGTTCAAATACTTTGAAATTTGATGATGTTGTTGGTGTTATCCTTAGCGTGGAAATGTGATGGAAAAGCTCAGGAGGGTCCACATCAGGTAGTGTTTTGAATGCAGAAAGCAAGGGCATATCAAAGGAGAGAGGAAAAGGTTCTGGAGGTCATGGGAAGTCACGAGGAAAATCAAAAGACAAGAGGTCCCAATCCAGAGGATAGAAGGATTGCTGGTACTATGGGAAACTAGGTCATCTAAAGAAAGATTGCTAGTCTCAGAAGAATAAAGAAGGAGAAAAACAAGAAGGCAATAAGGAGGCAAATGTGGTAAGTAATAAATCTAAAGATAATGCTCTGATTCTTTCCCTAGATAATGCTGATGATTCATGGGTTTTAGATTCAGGGGCCTCATTTCATGCTATGCCCCATAGAAGTTATTTTCTTGATTATGTCCAAGGGGATTTTGGGTTGGTTTATTTGGGAGATAACGAACCCTATCAGATTGTTGGAAAGGGAAGAATTAAGAGTAAGTTACAGAATGGGAATCATTGGCTACTACAAGAGGTAAGGCACGTTCCAAGGCTAAGTAGGAATTTAATTTCAGCAGGGCAACTAGGTTATGAAGGTTTCACAGTTACTTTTAATGATAAAAATTGAAAGGTTTCAAGAGGTGCCTTAATAGTAGCAAAAGGTGTGAAAGTAGGCACCTTATATCTTTGTATAGGTCATATTGTTCCTTCTACTTTAGTTGTTGTAGAGAAAAACAAATAGGTTTAGGAACAATTGATGTGGGTTCGTAGGAAGAGACTGAAACAGTTGTTACAAGTTCTGAGACAATACGGTGGCATAACAGACTTGGGCATATGAAGGAAAAAGGTATGAAGGTACTTCATTCTAAGAAAGTTTTACCAGGTCTAAAATGTATTAATATGGATTTATGTGAAAGTTGTGTGTATGGAAAACAAAAGAGAGTTAGTTTTCTCAAGGATGGGAAGAAAAAGAAAGATGAAAAGTTAGAGCTTGTGCATACAGATGTATGGGGACCAGCTCAGGTATCTTCTCTCAGTGGCTCTCGGTATTATGTTACATTCATAGATGATACAACTAGGAAGGTTTGGATTTATTTCCTTAAGCAGAAATCTGATGTATTTGAAACATTTAAGAAATGGAGAAGCTTGGTTCAGAATGAGACATGTAAAAGATTAAAATGTCTCAGATCTGATAATGTTGGTGAGTATTACAGCAAAGAATTTAAGAATTATTGTTCCTTTAATGGAATTCGTAGGTAGAAAATAGTTCCATGGACTCCATAAGAAAATGAAGTGGCTGAGCACATGAATAGGACAATAATGGAGTGTGCAAGGAGCATGAGATTGCATGTTGGGCTACCTTTAAACATGTGGGCAGAGGCTGTCAATACCGTTGTATATTTAATTAATAGAGGTCCTTCAGTTCCTTTGGGTTGTAGTATTCCAGATGAAGCATGGACAGGTAAGAAGGTGAGTTGTTCTTTTCTCAAAACGTTCAGATGTGAAGCATTTGCACATGTACATTCTAAAAATAGAACCAAACTAGATGCAAAATAAAAAAAAGTATCTTCGTTGGATATGACATTGATGAATTTGGTTATAGGCTTTGGGATGTTGAAAATCTAAAAATTGTGAGAAGCAGGGATATTGTATTCAATGAGAAGGTGTTGTATAAAGATTAGTTGCAGTAGCATGAGAATAAAAAAAAGGATTATGTGGTGTTGGATGATACTCCAAATAGTGATGTTCTAGTGGTTCCTCATGCTCAACAACAACAACAAGAAATACCACAAACTCCAGTGAATGTTAGATGGTCAACAAGGCTTAGTAGACCTCCTTAAAGGTTTTCTCCCTCTTTGTATTCTATTTTGTTAACAGATGCTAGTGAACCAGAAGGGTATGATGAAGCTATGCAGGTGGATACAAAGGTTTAGTGGGATCTTGCAATGAAAGAAGAAATGGACTCCTTGCTGAAAAATCAGACTTGGGAATTATGTAAGTTGCTTGCAAGTAAAAAGGATTTACCAAACAAATAGGTTTATAGGCTGAAAGAGGAATATGGAGGTAAGAAAATATTTAAAGCCAAGTTAGCTGTAAAAGGATTTACACAAAAAAAAAAGCTATTGATTTTGATGAGATTTTTTTCTAGTTGTTAAGATGACTTCTATTCGTATTGTTTTAAGTATTGTGGTTGTTGAAAATTTACATTTGAAATAGCTAGATGTGAAAACTATCTTTCTCCATGGTGATTTAGAGGAGATATATATGGAACAACCACAGGGATTTGAGGTCAAAGGTAAGGATAAATTGGTGTACAGATTGAAGAAGAGTTTATATGGCTTGAAACAAGCACCTCGGCAATAGTATTTGAAATTTGATAGTTTTATGGCTGAGCAAGGCTATAGCCGGTGTAATTCTGACCATTGTGTTTATTTTAAGAGGTTGGATAATGACAGCTACATTATTTTATGTTTATATGTTGATGACATGCTTGTAGCAGGGTCTAACATGGATCACATAAGAGAGTTAAAACAATAATTAGCACAATCATTTGCTATGAAGGATTTGGGGACAGTAAAATAAATTCTTGGTATGAAAATTTGCAAAGATAGAAAAAACAAAAAAATGACTCTATCTTAGGCTGATTATTGCATAATTAAACCAATGAAGCCATGAGCATATATGGGCACCTTATTCTCTATAAGTGTCAAGTTTTCTAATTTAGAATTTAGTAATAGCCAAGGAATTTTGGGTGGTATTATAAGAAGGGTCAATGGCTAGAAGTTTAAAGATTCATGTTCCAAATGGCCTTGAAGAGTATTTTATTAAAAATTGCACTTCCAAGCTTCAGCATTCTACTATAAGACCAAATAGAGTAGGTGCATCATGCAAGGGCATTATTCCACTAGACAAGTCAACAATCATCCTCTTAAGGTTTGTGAAGACCATTCCAAATAGTTGTGAGGATCTCTAGGCATTCAAGATTCCAAAGGTGAGACATAAATTAAGTTTGAACTAGAGATTGATAGGATGATACCTAGTGGAATAGAGGAAGAGAGGAAGAGAGTGGTAATAAGGGCTAGGTGGTAAAAAAGCATGACATAGAAGTCAAGCTAAACCAATAAGCCAAGAGAGTTGGAGGAGAAACAAATCATATAAGAAACATAAAAATTATCTTACCAAGTTTTTAGTTAGCACATGCCATGTTTGTAGTTAGACCAAGTATACAAATGATTGTGGTGGATGGAAAATATATAATAGAGTAGAATGATGATGATGAACATTGAAGTATAGTTATAAATATTAAGACCTAGGCTGTTATTTATAGTATTATTTTCATTCTATGAAAAATGGTACAAAGTTAAAAGTCAAAGTTAATTTCCTAGTTGTTAGGAGGTTAGTTATTGTTGAGTTTGTTTGTAATTTGGTCCTCAAGTTGAAAACCATGAGATTTTAGAATATTTCCCAAATCTTGTAAATTTGGCATAGCACATGCCTATTTAATCTTGTAATTATGTCACTCAAATTAATCAATTTTTGTTTTTCTTGTCACACATATTGTGTAGACCTCTAATCACTGTTGGCTTGATTGGACCACACCAATTAATATAAAATCTAATTCCAACATGTGGATTTGGGTTCTTCTTTAGATCCATTAGATTAGGGTTTAGAAGCTCTTTTATCAATTTTTTTAGAGGCTTTAGATAAAATTTGACACTATCATTACATCCAAAGCTATTGAGAAAGTTAAAAATATATTTTATTTAATTTGATTTGGATTGATGGATGTGGCCAAGTTATGGAAGTTTGAAGTTTTTCAATAAATATTGGCTGAAAATTACAAGTTGTAGTGTTAATTGCATAGTTGTAAAAATATACATATATATTTTTAAATAATTAATTACAAGGGCCAATAGGCATACTCTACCAATCCTAATAGATTTGTGTGTTTTGTAGACTCGTGCCTACAAGTTTGTTAGTATTCATTGCTAATGCATTGACCCCTTATAGATCAATGTACCTATGCATTCATTCCTAAGCATGTACAAAGAATGTACACCATCTCATCCTTGACAACCATGTAGGCCTTTGACACCATGTAAGACAACTTTCTACCACTAACCTCCATTTAACAACAAAACTCCATTATCAACATTTGAATTTGTTAGGATCATTGTTATCATTAGAATTTCAACATTGCCAATTCATACCTTACTCTATGTTTAACACTAAACACCAAAAGTTTCTTCACTAGGGAATTTTCACTATCGATAGCCTACCTTGTTGGGATATTCATCTAGTAATGTAGCTCTTTGTTGATCTTAGCACCATGAAAGTGTGACAACATCCACACATCATCACTGTACAACAATCCATGTAAGCATCTAATCAATTGACATGCATTAATGGTTCCCTTACCTCCTTGAATTAATCTCCTCTAGCTTTAATACCAATTGATGTGGAATCAATCTAACAATGATTAGAGGTCTACACAATATGTTTGACAAGAAAAATCTCAATAAAGGAAGCTACAAAAGTTGATTAATTAGAGTGAAGAAATTATGAGATTAAATAGGCATGTGCTGTGCCAGATTTACAAGATTTGGGATATATTCCAAAATCTCATGGTTTTGAACTTGAGGACCAAATTGCAAACAAACTAAACAACTAGCTAACCTCCTAACAATTAGGAAATTAACTTTGACTTTTAACTTATATGATTTACATATGATGCAAATAATAATAGAAATAACTTATCCTAGGCCTTAATGTTTATAACTATACCCCAATGAATCAACATCATTCTACTCAATTACAATTTTCCCATCTACCACAATCACTGGTATAATTGGTCTAACTATAGTCATGGCATGTGCTAACTAAAAACTTGGTTTTAGAATCTTCTTGTAATTTCTTCAATCAAATTAATCAAGTTTTGTATCTTCTATTTGTAACGTCATAAAATGTCCCCTTGGGGGCTTTTCCCTCATAAGGTTTAGCTCCTGGGTCTTTAGAGTGCATTTAGGACATTTTAGTTCATATTTTAGCATCCTGATGGAATGAGACCTAAGTCCCATGGCAAATAGGACCTAGGAGGACCCCTTAAGTTGTACCTTGCCTAAAATAGGGGGAGGACTTGGGCGCCTATGCCCTAGTCCTACCATATTTTAGGGCAGCCTCAATTTCTGGGTGTCGGTTAGTGACCGTTATTGGGCCCCTTTGTCAACACGGTAAATTTGAATTTCAAATATCTTGGTGGGAGTCCTTGTAGGTGCATATATAAAAATGTGTAGGCATTCATTTGTAAAACTAGATTGTTATTGTGAACTCTAGGCATTCTCAAGGTGATTCAAGGCTTTCTATTGTGTTGCAAGAGCATACTTGTATGTTTTGTGTATTGATATTTGCAGATTTGAGCAATAATTCCTTCATGGCATGAAGAGCATCTTCCTCCATGAAATCTTCACTACAAGGTGAAATATCATTGATTCCTTTGGTTTTAGTCTCTGCCTCACAAGGGCATAACCTCTTTATCTAACAATGGTGTTTGGAGACTTAAGTGTCCTTCGAGGTTTGATTGAGGCAAACCTATAAACACTATAGCCCCCAAACCAAGTCTTGCGATTGCAAGTTACAAGTGTCACATCCAAGAAAAGTGGAGTTGCAGGAAGGCTAGAAAGACATCAGGGATTCAGGATTTGAAGAAAAGACAGATAAAGGAGCACTTCTGGGACTAGGGTGCTCACTCCAGTGTCCTCCACAGACTGATTCTGGAAAATAGAAGTTATAGTACTGATCAATGTCTGAAGGAGGTCCAGATTCCCTAAAAAAGTAGGTACCTTGGACTTGGGTGTCTGCTCCAGTGTCCCTGACTATTCCGCTTCAGAACCCCAAAAATAGGTATTCTGTAAATTGGCATTTTACTCTCGTCTGCAAGAGCTTTTTCCAGTATTCGTCAATTTACTGGCGTATTTGTGTAATTAGGGTTTTAATGGTCAATTGATCATAGGAGAAGGAAAAAATGATAATTAATTCCCTAATCCAAGCTTCCCCTCATTTGCAAGAGACCTAGGGTATGATAGTGCTAGCCATTCGACGCTAGATCCTTCAATGTTAGGGTGAAAGGAGGATTTTAAACTCTAAGCCATAAAAGATCAACGAATCCATTTTTACCCTAAACATTTTGGTGAACCCATGTCTTTGAACTTAAATTGCAACTTGCTAAGTGTTTGTCTACATATTTTGTGTGATTTCGTTCATTCATTTGGTCATTTAATTTATTGCATTGAGAAATTTTCAAAACAAATGAAAAAATTGGAAAAATACAAAAAAATTGCATTGTTGGGCTTACTAAATTGTGTCAATTCTTTCTAATTTTTCCTAATTCATGATTTTTTCATCAGATATGATATAAACTATAGAAAAATATAAAAATTCAAAATCTTTCTTTGCATTTTCATCATTTAATTACTAAGGTTTTGTGGAAATTTTGACAATTTTTAGATAACCTAGTAATTCCAAAATCTAGGGTTTGTAGACAAAATCTTTTATCAGATTTTTCTACTGATTTTATAGGCTCATTAAAATTTCCATTTGGCTGTAGCCTTGCATTTTAGTGTGAATTTTCAATTAGATTTAAATTATTTGCATTTTTGCATCGAAAATTTCAACAAAAACTAGCCATTTTGGTGCATTTTCATTAAATTTGCATGGGAATTTTGCATGATTAATCTTGAAAATCATTTTCATATCTGAGAGTATCTAATTTCCATTATAAATCAACTTAAAACAATTCACATAGCATTTTTTTCCAAAATTTCAAACCTAGGGCTTTAAAAACAACAATTTTCGCTAAAAACGGCCTTATTGACTCTCTAGATTTGCACCATATGTGTGTTGTGCAAGATATTTTTGCATTAATTTTCTGTTATCAAGGTAATTATTTCCTTCCTCTCATAAAAAGCTTCACAACACCCTTTTTACAGGCTCTTGTAGTGAAAATTTTGCAAAAAACTACACATTTTGGCTATTTTTGCCCTAGGGTTTGGCCTAGTTTGCACTCCAAGCGTGTTATGATAAATTTTATGGATTGAGTTGAATGGTATTATTTATATTATTTTCTATCCCTCCTAAAATTCCTTACAACACCTCTTTTGCTAGGTCTTGGAATTGAAAAATTGTGAAAAAATTACATATTTTGCTATAGTTTCACTAGGGTTTTACCCTAAATGGCACTACAATCGTGTTGTGTTGGGTATTTTTTGCATTAAGTGGCTTTTATCACTGATACTATTTTTTTTCCATCAACATTTTCCTCACAACACCCTTTGTTATGCTCTTTTGCATTGAATTTTGGAGAAAAAGTGCATATTTTGACATATTTTCATTAAAATCGACTTGGCATTATCTTGGATTTGCATCAAGAGTGTGTTGAGAGTGATTAGATTGCTGTTTTGGATTGATATCAGACATATAACTTTCTTCCCTTTACTGAAATCCTCATAGCATCCTTAGTTTCATTCGTTGGCTTTAAAAAGTATAGAAAAGTCAAGCATTTTGGGTTTTTTTTTTGCTCTTACCTTTCACAACAATTTTGAAAAGTTTTCAAAATCTGATTTGGAATTAGTTTGAACATTAAAACATGGCCTCTAATCATAACAAAAACAATAGGTTCCCTCCTAGACCTTACATGAAAAGAAAGGCTCTTGAACCCGAAATTGTCTTCACTCCTCATGATAGAACAATCGGTGATTCTGAAGGACCTCTGTACATCACCGTGTAGATAATGGGAAATAATGTGGAGGGAACTATGATTGATCCTAATTGCATGACTAATGTTGTCACTGAAAAATTCCTCTTTTCAAATCAATTAATACAAGGTCCTTATGGCCCTTTAAGCTTGATGATTAACACACATACGGGAGCTTTAAACAAACCACTGGGTAAGATGTCATTGATAGTAACTGTATTTGAGAAGCATGTCGAGAAATGGTTTAATATTACTCCTGATTCTGATATCTTTGACATAAAACTTGGGATCCCTTGGTTAAAAGTTATGAAAGTGGTTCCTTCAACCATTTATAAATGTGTTAAATTTCCTTTGAATGGACAAGTGCATGTCATCCATCGCAATCCATACAAACCTTTGATTACACAACAACACTTCACATTGGATTACTTTTATAACAAACATACTAATGACAAATTAGAGCTACGAATGGACTTTACATTCTTGAGCTATAGAAATTACAAGGCAAAACTATTACATCTGGTACCTAGTCCACCTACACAAGAAATGACAAAAGAGAAACAACCTGCATGTGAAAAGAACTTTAGACCAAAAGGACAAGGTCCCTATGCTGAGGTTCCTCCCCTGAAATACTTACAAAGATCGAGAGGTCATTGTCAATAACAAAGTGTTCCACCGTGACAAATGAGGTTTGATCCCAGTGCTTCATCTTCTAATTTGCACAAGCCTATGAAAGAGGATAGCCCTATCTTACAAGAGATAAGTGGTAAAACAAAATGAAATATAAAAGCAAGAGAAAGAAGGAGAAGAAGACAAGAATATGCTATAAACCTTGCCTCTCAACAAGAAAATGTTAATCCTAACATTCAACCAAACAGAGACGATTGTAACAATGAACAACATGATGAACAAGATGTGAACTTGGCTAGTGTACCATATGTCCCACTGTCCTCCATCATTAGGGAATGGGATGATGACGACGATGATTTGCTTATAGACAATTTCTAGCCCGACAGGGGCCCTACAAGTAAGTATCTATATATATATTTTATTTTCTAGCGTAATGTGTTTCCCCCGTGATGTGTTATATGTTGTTTAGGCCTCCTGGGATAACCTCAGATTCTCCCGTAAGGTTCAGGATACTAGGAGACTACCTCTATTGTGACCTTCTATTTGTATCATCATTCTTCTAATTGCCTCTCTCTCTGATTTCATTGTTGTGTGTTGTGTCTTATGAACATAGCGTCGTGGTTGGTGACTTGGGGGTACCCTCCTACGTGACTGTCCCTAAGACACTTGTTTTCTCCTCTCTTATTTATTGTTTCCCTTCCTCTAGTGTTTCCATCTAGCAGGGGGTTGATGACAAAACATTTATACTAATGCAGACCTAGTGTCCCTTTCGAGAGCAATCACAAATTGGACTTAGTTCCTAATATGACGATGGGGTTATATATCTTATCCGATGCTTGGCTAGTGGAAGCATGCGTGCTTTCTACGTAGTGAATTGTATGATGTTTCTATTGCATTTGCAAACCTTAGCAATATTGTTTCTCCGTGCACCTTTGTTTGCCTTTGAATCTAGCCTTGGAAGTACTCGATTTGGAGAGCTTCGTGATATAGCCCCTGGTTATCCTTAAACTCTGAATTCATTGTATAACCTTGGCTCTTTCTGTGGTTAATCATATGCATTGATGTTGTTTATAATTATGTTGTAGACACTAACATTTTTCTTGCAGGGATGTGTTTGTGGGGACATTTGGCGATCATAAATTACATGTCACCTTTGGGGGGCATGGGCTTTGTGAAAGTTGGTGTTCCCTTGTGTGTTTTCTTCCTACCTTAACGTGCTGATATCGATACCTGATATCAACCACCTTAAGGTGGGGGCATATTAGGTAAGTTGTCTGTTATAGATGTTAGCAATGTGTTTGACCTCAGATGCAGTGACCTATGCTAGAATAGTGCATTGTGCTTCTTGAGTTGTTTTGCAATCAATCAATCAATCATGTAAGCCCTCTGTGGAGGAGGGAAATCAAGCATATCCTTTTTCTTAAGCCCTCTGCGGAGGCAGGGATGGTGTATTTCTCGAAGCAGATTGCATCATCCTGTCATTTTTAAAAATCCTTTGCGGAGGCAGGGAGCAGTTTTGTGACTAACTCAACCCTTAAGTGTGTCTTCGATGATTGTTGTGGTGAAGTCCAATCGACGGTGTGTGCCTATAATGTGCCTAAGATAGTGATGAGCCTAGAAATAGGGAACACACCATGGCTTGTCTGCCATGTTTTCTCCGTGTCTTCAAGTGTGTGTGTTTTGGCGTACTTGTTTTCTATGGCATGTTTGTTGCCCCATATGTAGTGACCAGCACTCTTGGGGAGTGCTTTGTGCATTTTGGGAGGTTTTGTGTGTCTTGTGTGTGTGTTGGCCCATGTACAGAGACCTGCGCCCTTAAGTGGTGGATCATGTATTATGGGAGGTTTGTTTACTTTCCATTATTTTCATTTGCATTTTATATATATGAGAAAAAGAAAAGAAAAGATATCATTTCTGTCGCCCATGCATTAATGTGTCTTCTATGCATTAACTATCTGCTTTGTGTTTTGCGTGATTGTAACTGTCTTCTCCATGTTTTTCGTGCATGTTACTGTCTTCTACGTGATTGGCGTGTCTTCTCCGTGCTTGGTGTGCTTGGTGTGGTTGTGACCTTACTTTAATGCATGTATGGGCCTCGTGTTAATGCATACATTAAAGTGGGGGCTAAATGTAACATCAGAAAATGTCCCCTTGGGGTCTTTTCCCTCATAAGGCTTAGCTCCTAGGTCTTTAGAATGCATTTAGGACATTTTAGTTCATATTTTAGCATCCCGATGGAATGAGACCTAAGTCCCATGGCAAATAGGACCTAGGAGGACCCCTTGAGCTGTACCCTACCTAAAATAGGGGGGGAGGACTTGGGCGCTTGTGCCCTAGTCCTGCCATATTTTAGGGCAGCCTCAATTTCTAAGTGTCGGTTAGTGACCGTTATTGGGCCCCTTTGCTGACACGGTAAGTTTGAATTTCAAATATCTTGGTGGGAGTGCTTGTAGGTGCATAAATAAGCATGTGTAGGCATTCATTTGTAAAACTAGATTGTTATTGTGAACTTTAGGCATTCTCAAGGTGATTCAAGGCTTTCTATTGTGTTGCAAGAGCATACTTGTATGTTTTGTGCATTGATATTTGTAGATTTGAGCATCAATTCCTTCATGGCATGAAGAGCATCTTTGATGCAGAGGTGTTAGGTCTCCAAAGATAATCTAACAAGATCAAAAGGTTTCAATAGTTTGTGGGCTTCAACCAATAAGACTTTTCTAGCCTTCCTCTTGTCCTAAACTCCACCAAAGGGCTCAAGTTTGGATTTCAACTTCTCAGATGAATTCTAGCACCTTCTAAGGTCTCAACCTACCCCAACCAATTTGATAGATTCTTGACAATTCCCCTTAAACATGCCTAATCCTTGTAGTCTTGTTCAGCGACTAATTTGTACTTTTCCCCAAACTTTCCCAAAGAACTTCAAAATCTAATGACTGATCTGGATACCCTTTATCAAGTTATATAACATATCCCAAACTTAGATATTGTTGTTTTGGACAAAATATGACTGTCCTAACACCCTGTTGTCTTCCTACAAGGCCTAAATTGACCATTTTACAAAGGAACCCTATGACAAACTTGTCCCACACACTTCAAACCTAAAAACAATCTTAGGAAAGGGTTCAAAACCAAGGATTTTCTAGGTCTTATTAGATGGTTTGTACATTTATGGTTTGAAATACAAAAACCTCAAATCTAGGCCTCAAAACCTAGGGCTTGCTAGATCTTCTACATCCAATCACTTCCAGACCTAATTCAAAGGTCTAACACCATCTTCTTGACCATATTAAACAACAGCAATCATAAAAATATCACCTTGTTAAGACAGATCTCCGGTTGCTATAACCATGCCACCATTTCAATGCTCTTCCACAAGCAATCCTTGACTTCAAATGGTGATCACCTTCCAGTTTGAACTCCTCCTGCCTTGCAAAGGTTAAAAAATCATAGTATACATGTTAGCAAGGACTTATCCCATGAGAACCAGGGTCTTACATTCATGGGAAGGCCCAAACAAGCATTGCCACCACTCAAAACACACAGAACAGTCAAAATAAACAGCAATAAACTACCTCTAAAACCCCTCTCAGAGCATGAAATGAAGTCTACTAATGTTAACTAAGTTCCTAATACATTTTCCAACACTCAGCAACCAAAGAATCAATGGAAATGAGAAGAAAAAATGCAAGAAAACTGAAATTTCTGTTATTTCCCAGTCTGCCGTATCAAAAAACAGCCTCGAAAGTACTTGTCCGTACATCAAATGCCTTGGAATGCTTACATAAGTTCTATCCAACTTCCTTAACCAATCCCAATCAGTTGGAGTTGGTTTAACCACAAAGAAACTACTCAAATTGACTTTCCCTCCTAAATGCATAATTCAGAAATTTGAATTTTTGAACTTTGGTTTAGTGAATTTCTGCCTTATTTAATGAACTTCTACCTTATTTATTTATCATGTTTGATTTTATTTAGGTTCATTAAACCTTCTTATTGATCTTAGACACCTCTATTTGACTCTAGGGGCACTATTGTCCCAACTTACATCATTTTTGGTCCTAGGGTCCTTACCAGGACCCTCAGGACATTTAACTGTTACATCATTTTGAATATTGCAACATGCCATAATTGGTTGTAAGATGTCCCAATTGACTTGATTTGTTCCATAGGTTCCTTCCATGGTCATTTTTGTCTTCTTGCTCCAAGGTATGCTCTTAGGTGCTCCTGCACCATACTCCCCAGCATGATAAAAAAAACTCTTGTCCCAAGAGTCATGTGATCTACTCTGAACCTCCTGCAATATTTTTGAAGTGTTCCTCTGATTTGTGATAGGAAACATAAACTCTCCAAGGGTTGTTCTTCTTCTTCCACCTGCATGGCTCTTACAAACAATGTTAGCATCATAAAACATGTCTTGGTGTCCTTGCCTAGGACTCTGCTGTTGTAATACTTCTGCCTTCTCCATCTGATTTGTTCTTCTCTGTAAGACCTGCTATCTACCTTCCTTTTCTTGCCTCCCTATAGGGCATTCAATGGCCCCAATCTTGATGCAACTTAAGTCCCAAATTTGCTGCTCTTTAGGACTGTTATAAACCTTCTTTTGCTACAACTGTTCCTGCTGTCTAACCTGCACATCCAACTTCAATTTCTCTCCAAAACAAATCGTAACATGTTCCTTCTTGTCTCCACAAGGTAAAGGGATTAGTCTAAACAATTTACCATCTTTGTGCACCAAATAGTTATTAGTATAACCATCATGAACTGTCTTTCTCAAATGCTGCCATGGTCTACCCAAAATTAAATGCCCACATGTCATTGAAATAACATCACATAAAATAGAATCATGATATGGACCAATTGAAAAATCAACATATGCCTTCTGACTAACCCTTACTTGCTGCTCTTGACTTACCCAAGTGGCATTGTAAGGACTCGGATGATCAAATGTTTTCAATCCCAACTTGTGCACCATATCCCAAGAAACTAGATTATCATGTGAACCTGAATCTATAATAAACTTGCACATTTTTCCATGGCTTAAACAATTAGTTTTAAAAATGGATACCTGTGGTGCTTGCTGCATTTTGCCTTTTTCCACCATGAGCAAATCTCCATCTATAACTGGATAAGCTGGTACTGGTTCTTGGTCTTCTTTCTTTTCCTCTTCTTGTGCCAAATGAACTCTTCTCTCCTTGTTCTTATTAGCATCATCTCTCTTAGGACATTTGAAAGATGTGTGTCCCACTTCATTGCAATGATAACACCTACCTATGAATACTCCTCTACCTGATCCAAACCTACCTCCACCTCTATATCCACCTCTCTGATCTATAGAAAACTCTTTGCCCTTCTCATTGCTACTCTGTCCTTCATTAGTAGGTCTGCCCCTACCTCTATATCCTCTACCACTACCTCCTTGTCTCTCTTGCTTCCTCTTCACCCACTCTTTAGCCATTATGGCCAACTGAAAACATTCTCCAAGTGATTTTGGTATTGTCAAACCAATCTCATCTTGCAAGTTATACCTAAGCCCATTAAGGTATCTTGCCACTTTCTCTTCTTCATCTTCCAATCCTCCTCTAATACTAAGCTTATGAAATTGCTCAGTATAGGACATAACATCCATGTCCTTTTGTTTCAAATTCTGCCTCATCCTCTTTGTTTGAATGGAGTAATCGGATGGAAGAAATTGATCCTTCATCATATCCTTCATCCTACCCCAAGAAGTGATTCTTGTTCCACCTCTAGCCACTCTTTCTATTTGCACACTACTCCACCATGTAAGTGTTGTCCCTCTCAACTTTGTTTTTGCAAATTTAATCTTCTTCTCATTACTCATCTCCTCATACTCAAAAAAATTTTCCAGGGCATCTGTCCACCCTTATAGCTCTTCACTATCCATCTTCCCTTGATAGATAGGTAACTCTATGTTTGCCTTTGTTCCACTTCCTTCGACTGCCTTAAGCAATCTCACAAATCTCCTTTCTGTCACATCCAACTCATCATCAGGAGTGTTCTCATCTAACTTCTCAGGTCCTCCATCATCTCCTTCTTGATCATCTTGTTCATCCCCTCTAGAATTCTTTTCCAATGCTTCCAACCTTGCTAAGATTGATACATTCTCCCTTCTCACTTGTCTTAACTCTCTTTCCCTTGCAACATCCTATTCTTTTCTATCCCTCAACTCTTTTTCTCTTGCCTCTAAGGCTTCCCTCAATTCATTGTTCTCCCTAGCCATCTGATTCTTAGGAGCCATCTTCACACTTTCACAAACCCTTACTGTTTCACAAGATTCTACTACTCCTTCAAGGGCCTACTTGCTGCTCTGATACCACTATGATGTAGAGGTGTTAGGTCTCCAAAGATAATCTAACAAGATCAAAAGGTTTCAATAGTTTGTGGGCTTCAACCAATAAGACTTTTCTAGCCTTTCTCTTGTCCTAAACTCCACCAAAAGGCTCAAGTTTGGATTCCAACTTCTCAGATGAATTCTAGCACCTTCTAAGGTCTCAACCTACCCCAACCAACAAGGTTCCAAAGGTTTCACAAACCAATTTGATAGATTCTTGACAATTCCCCTTAAACAGGCCTAATCCTTATAGTCTTGTTCAGCGACTAATTTGTGCTTTTTCCCAAACTTTCCCAAAGCACTTTAAAATCTAATGACTGATCTAGATACCCTTTATCAATTTATATAACATATCCCAAACTTAGATATTGTTGTTTTGGACAAAATATGATTGTCCTAACACCCTGTTGTCTTCCTACAAGGCCTAAATTGACCATTTTACAAAGGAACCCTATGACAAACTTGTCCCACACACTTCAAACCTAAAAACAATCTTTGGAAAGGGTTCAAATCCAAGGATTTTCCAGGTCTTATTAGATGGTTTACACATTTATGGTTTGAAATACAAAAGCCTCATTTCTAGGCCTCAAAACCTAGGGCTTTCTAGATCTTCCACCTCCAATCACTTCCAGACCTCATTCAAAGGTCTAACACCATATTCTTGACCATATTAAACAACAGCAATCATAAAAATATCACCTTGTTAAGATGGATCTCCGGTTGCTATAACCATGCCACCATTTCAATGCTCTTCCACAAGCAATCCTTGACTTCAAATGGTGATCACCTTCCAGTTTGAACTCCTCCTACCTTGAAAAGGTTAAAAAATCATAGTATACATGTTATCAAGGACCTATCCCATGAGAACCAGGGTCTTACATTCATGGGAAGGCCCAAAGATGCATTGCCACCACTCAAAACACACAGAACAGTCTGTTGTTCTTGAGGACAGTCAAAATAAACAGCAATAAACTACCTCTAAAACCCCTCTTAGAGCATGAAATGAAGTATACTAATGTTAACTGAGGTCCTAATACATTTTCCAACACTCAGCAACCAAAGAATCAATGGAAATGAGAAGAAAAAATGCAAGAAAACTGAAATTTCTGTTATTTCCCAGTCTGCCGTACCAAAAAACAGCCTCCAAAGTACTTGTCCGTACATCAAATGCCTTGGAATGCTTACATAAGTTCTATCCAACTTCCTTAACCAATCCCCATCAGTTGGAGTTGCTTTAACCGCAAAGAAACTACTCAAATTGACTTTCCCTCCTGAATGCATAATTTAGAAATTTGAATTTCTAAACTTTGGTTTAGTGAATTTCTGCCTTATTTAATGAACTTCTATCTTATTTATTTATCATGTTTGATTTTATTTAGGTTCATTAAACCTTCTTATTGATCTTAGACACCTCTATTTGACTCTAGGGGCACTATTGGCCCAACTTACATCATTTTTGGTCCTAGGGTCCTTACCAGGACCCTCAGGACATTTAACTGTTACATCATTTTGAATATTGCAACATGCCATAATTGGTTGTAAGGTGTCCCAATTGACTTGATTTGTTCCATAGGTTCCTTCCATGGTCATTTTTGTCTTCTTGCTCCAAGGTATGCTCTTAGGTGCTCCTGCACCATACTCCCCAGCATGATAAAAAAAACTCTTGTCCCAAGAGTCATGTGATCTACTCCGAACCTCCTGCAATATTTTTGAAGTGTTCCTCTGATTTGTGATAGGAAACATAAACTCTCCAAGGGTTGTTCTTCTTCTTCCACCTGCATGGCTCTTACAAACAATGTTAGCATCATAAAACATGTCTTGGTGTCCTTGCCTAGGACTCTGTTGTTGTAATACTTCTGCCTTCTCCATCTGATTTGTTCTTCTCTGTAAGACCTGCTGTCTACCTTCCTTTTCCTGCCTCCCTATAGGGCATTCAATGGCCCCAATCTTGATGCAACTTAAGTCCCAAATTTACTGCTCTTTAGGACTGTTATAAACCTTCTTTTGCTGCAACTGTTCCTGTTGTCTAACCTGCACATCCAACTTCAATTTCTCTCCAAAACAGATCGTAACATGTTCCTTCTTGTCTCTACAAGGTAAAGGGATTAGTCTAAACAATTTACCATCTTTGTGCACCAAATAGTTATTAGTATAACCATCATGAACTGTCTTTCTCAAATGCTGCCATGGTCTACCCAAAATTATATGCCCACATGTCATTGAAATAACATCACATAAAATAGAATCATGATATGGACCAATTAAAAAATCAACATATGAATTCTGACTAACCCTTACTTGCTTCTCTTGACTTACCCAAGTGGCATTGTAAGGAATCGGATGATCAAATGTTTTCAATCCCAACTTGTGCACCATATCCCAAGAAACTAGATTATCATGTGAACCTGAATCTATAATCAACTTACACATTTTTCCATGGCTTAAACAATTAGTTTTAAAAATGGATACCTGTGGTGCTTGTTGCATTTTGCCTTTTTCCACCATGAGCAAATCTCCATCTGTAACTGGATAGGCTGATGCTGGTTCTTGGTCTTCTTTGTTTTCCTCTTCTTGTGCCAAATGAACTCTTCTCTCCTTATTCTTATCAACATCATCTCTCTTAGGACATTTGAAAAATGTGTGTCCCACTTCATTGCAATGATAACACCTACCTATGAATACTCCTCTACCTGATCCAAACCTACCTCCACCTCTATATCCACCTCTCTGATCTATAGAAAACTCTTTGCCCTTCTCATTGCTACTCTGTCCTTCATTAGTAGGTCTGCCCCTACCTCTATATCCTCTACCACTACCTCCTTGTCTCTCTTGCTTCCTCTTCACCCTCTCTTTAGCCCTTATGGCCAACTGAAAACATTCTCCAAGTGATTTTGGTATTGTCAAACCAATCTCATCTTGCAAGTTATACCTAAGCCCATTAAGGTATCTTGCCACTTTCTCTTCTTCATCTTCCAATCCTCCTCTAATACTAAGCTTATGAAATTGCTCAGTATAGGACATAACATCCATGTCCTTTTGTTTCAAATTCTGCCTCATCCTCTTTGTTTGAATGGAGTAATCGGATGGAAGAAATTGATCCTTCATCATATCCTTCATCCTACCCCAAGAAGTGATTCTTGTTCCACCTCTAGCCACTCTTTCTATTTGCACACTACTCCATCATGTAAGTAATGTCCCTCTCAACTTTGTTTTTGCAAATTTAATCTTCTTCTCATCACTCATCTCCTCATACTCAAAAAAATTTTCCAGGGCATCTATCCACCCTAATAGCTCTTCACTATCCATCTTCCCTTGATAGATAGGTAACTCTATGTTTGCCTTTGTTCCACTTCCTTCAACTGCCTTAAGCAATCTCACAAATCTCCTTTCTTCCACATCCAACTCATCATCAGGAGTTTTCTCATCTACCTTCTCAGGTCCTCCATCATCTCCTTCTTGATCATCTTGTTCATCCCCTCTAGAATTCTTTTCCAATGCTTCCAACCTTGCCAAGATTGATGCATTCTCCCTTCTCACTTGTCTTAACTCTCTTTCCCTTGCAACATCCTATTCTTTTCTATCCCTCAACTCTTTTTCTCTTGCCTCTAAGGCTTCCCTCAATTCATTGTTCTCCCTAGCCATCTGATTCTTAGGAGCTATCTTCACACTTTCACAAACCCTTACTGTTTCACAAGATTCTACTACTCCTTCAAGGACCTACTTGTTGCTCTAATACCACTATGATGCAGAGGTGTTAGGTCTCCAAAGATAATCTAACAAGATCAAAGGGTTTCAATAGTTTGTGGGCTTCAACCAATAAGACTTTTCTAGCCTTCCTCTTGTCCTAAACTCCACCAAAGGGCTCAAGTTTGGATTCCAACTTATCAGATGAATTCTAGCACCTTCTAAGGTCTCAACCTACCCCAACCAACAAGGTTCCAAAGGTTTCACAAACCAATTTGATGGATTCTTGACAATTCCCCTTAAACAGGCCTAATCCTTGTAGTCTTGTTCAGCGACTAATTTGTACTTTTCCCCAAACTTTCCCAAAGCACTTCAAAATCTAATGACTGATCTGGATACCCTTTATCAAGTTATATAACATATCCCAAAATTAGATATTGTTGTTTTGGACAAAATATGACTGTCCTAACACTCTGCTGTCTTCCTACAAGGCCTAAATTGACCATTTTACAAAGGAACCCTATGACAAACTTGTCCCACACACTTCAAACCTAAAAACAATCTTAGGAAAGGGTTCAAAACCAAGGATTTTCTAGGTCTTATTAGATGGTTTGCACATTTATGGTTTGAAATACAAAAACCTCATTTCTAGGCCTCAAAACCTAGGGCTTGCTAGATCTTCCACCTCTAATCACTTCCAGACCTCATTCAAAGGTCTAACACCATCTTATTGACCATATTAAACAACATCAATCATAAAAATATCACCTTGTTAAGACGGATCTCCGGCTGCTATAACCATGCAACCGTTTCAATGCTCTTCCACAAGCAATCCTTGACTTCAGATGGTGATCACCTTCCAGTTTGAACTCCTCCTACCTTGAAAAGGTTAAAAAATCATAGTACACATGTTAGCAAGGACCTATCCCATGAGAACCACGGTCTTCCATTCATGGGAAGGCCCAAAGATGCATTGCCACCACTCAAAACACACAGAACAGTCTGCTGTTCTTGAGGACAGTCAAAATAAACAGTAATAAACTACCTTTAAAACCCCTCTCAGAGCATGAAATGAAGTCTACTAATGTTAACTAAGGTCCTAATACATTTTCCAACACTCAGCAACTAAAGAATCAATGGAAATGAGAAGAAAAAATGCAAGAAAACTAAAATTTATGTTATTTCCCAGTCTACCGTACCAAAAAACAGCCTCCAAAGTACTTGTCCGTACATCAAATGCCTTGGAATGCTTACATAAGTTCTATCCAACTTCCTTAACCAATCCCCATTGGTTGGAGTTGGTTTAACCACAAAGAAACTACTCAAATTGACTTTCCCTCCTAAATGCATAATTCAGAAATTTGAATTTCTGAACTTTGGTTTAGTGAATTTCTGCCTTATTTAATGAACTTATACCTTATTTATTTATCATGTTTGATTTTATTTAGGTTCATTAAACCTTCGTATTGATCTTAGACACCTCTATTTGATTCTAGGGGCACTATTGGCCCAACTTACATCATTTTTGGTCCTAGGGTCCTTACCAGGACCCTCAGGACATTTAACTGTTACATCATTTTGAATATTGCAACATGCCATAATTGGTTGTAAGATGTCCCAATTGACTTGATTTGTTCCATAGGTTCCTTCCATGGTCATTTTTGTCTTCTTGCTCCAAGGTATGCTCTTAGGTGCTCCTGCACCAATCTTCCTCCATGAAAGATTCACTACAAGGTGAAATATCATTGTGTTTGTATCATTAATTCCTTTGGTTTTGGCCTCTGCCCCACAAGGGCATGTCCTCTTTATCTAAAAATGGTGTTTGGAGACTTAAGTGTCCTCTAAGGTTTGACTGAGGCAAACCTATAAACACCACAACCCCCAAACCAAGTCTTGTGATTGCAGGTTACAGGTGTCACATCCACGAAAAGTGGAGTTGCAGGAAGGCTGGAAAGACATCATGGATTTGGGATCTGAAGAAAAGACAGGCAAAGGAGCACTTCTGGGAGTAGGGCGCTCACTCCAGTGTCATCCACAGACTGATTCTGGAAAATAGAAGTTACAGTGCTGATCAGTGTCCGAAGGATGTCTAGATTCCCTAAAAAAGAAGGTA
The DNA here is from genome assembly GCA_027924645.1 of Cunninghamia lanceolata. NCBI lineage: Eukaryota > Viridiplantae > Streptophyta > Pinopsida > Cupressales > Cupressaceae > Cunninghamia > Cunninghamia lanceolata. Next base: position 20,539,364 of record BSBN01000254.1, read on the forward strand.
CCTTGGACTTGGGCGCCCACTCCAGTGTCCCCGATTGTTCCACTTTGGAACCCCAAAAATAGGTATTCTGCAATTTGGCATTTTACTCCTGTATGCAAGAGCTTTTTCCATTATTCGTCAATTTACTGTCGTATTTGTGTAATCAGGGTTTTAATGGTCAATTGAGCATAGGAGAAGGAAAAATTGATAATTAATTCCCTAATCCAAGCTTCCCCTCATTTGCAAGAGACCTAGGGTATGATAGTGCTTGTCATTTGACCCTAGATCCTTCAATGTTAGGGTGAAAGGAGGATTTTAACATCTAAGCCATAAAAGAACAACAAATCCATTTTTACCCTAAACATTTTGGTGAACCTGTGTCTTTGAACTTAAATTGCAACTTGATGAGTGTTTGTCTACAGATTTTGTGTGATTTCATTCATTCATTTGGTCATTTAAATTATTGCATTGAGAAAATTTTTAAAAAAAAGGAAATTTTGGAAAAATACAAAAAAATTGCATTGTTGGGCTCACTAAATTGTGTCAATTCTTTCTAATTTTTCCTAATTCATGATTTTTGCATCAGATATGATATAAAATATAGAAAAATATAAAAAATTCAAAATCTTTCTTTGCATTTTCATCATTTAATTGCTAAGGTTTTGTGGAAATTTTGACAATTTTTAGATAACCTAGTAATTCCAAAATCTAGGGTTTGTAGCCAAAATCTTTTATCAGATTTTTTACTGATTTTAGAGGCTCATTAAAATTTTAATTTGGTTGTAGCCTTGCATTTTAGTGTGAATTTACAATTAGATTTAAATTATTTGCATTTTTGCATCGAAAATTTCAACAAAAAACTAGCAATTTTGGTGCATTTTCATTAAATTTGCATGGGAATTTTGCATGATTAAGCTTGAAAATCATTTTCAGACCTAATAGTATCTAATTTCCATCATAAATCAGACTTCAAACCATTCACATAGCATTTTTTTCCAAAATTTGAAACCTAGGGCTTTAAAAACAACAATTTTCGCTAAAAATGGCCTTATTGACTCTCTAGATTTGCACCATATGTGTGTTGTGAAAGATATTTTGCATTAATTTTCTGTTATTAGGGTAATTATTTCCCTCCCCTCATAAAAATCTTCACAACACCCTTTTTATGGGCTCTTGTAGTGAAAATTTTGCAAAAAACTACACATTTTAGCTATTTTTGCCCTAGGGTTTGGCCTAGTTTGCACTCCAAGCGTGTTGTGATCAATTTTATGGATTGAGGTGACTAATATTATTGATATTATTTGCTATCCCTCCTAAAATTCCTTACAACACCTCTTTTGCTAGGTCTTGGAATTGAAAAACTATGAAAAAATTGCATATTTTGCTATAGTTTCACTAGGGTTTTACCTTAAGTGGCACTACAATCATGTTGTGTTGGGTATTTTTTGAAAAGAAGCTAGGTGTGCAGAAATTGATTCCTACACTAATCTTTTGAGGAGAGGGCTATGCAAATTCAACTTTATCCTAACTATTACAGTAATGTTAAACCATTAACATGAGATATTGCAGCAAAACACAAGAACCATAAAGTAGACAAAAGAAGAGAGACAAAGATTTACAGTGGGGAAAACCCTTATCGGGTGAAAAACCCCACACTCAAAAACCTGCACAATGTATTAACAAATCTGAAAGAATATTTACAATACACTTGTAATGCAAGCTTCAATGGTCTTTGACACTTGTGTCTGGAGTCAATCCAGCAGCATAACAGTACATGTAAACCTGTGATACAAACTCCATCTCCAAGCATCTGTATATAAAGAAAATACAAGGCACCTATCTTGGAATGGGCGTCCAATATGGCATCTTGGAGTAAAACCCATGCCTAGGGACACTTGGTCAACATTGTAGAATGTGTCTGACACTTGTCCACAACTCCCATCCCAAAGAGGTCACCTATTTCCAAAATGGGCTATGACAGATGCTCTTACAACACTTACGACTGTCATAGAATCTGTCATAGTGGTTACAACTTACAACGGTAAGAGAATCTGTCATACACATGCTATAAATAGCATATTCTCTTACAACACATCATATTCCACCTTGGGGCGCCCAAATCTGTCATTCAAAGATGCTACATGACACATGTCATTACTTGTCTTACAACCTTCTATTCTCGACTCTTACATGTCATAGATTTGTCATAGGAATCCGTCATAACCGTTTCAGTCAAACATTTCTTACACAACATAGAAGATGCTAACATATGGTAGAATATTCCTACCACTAAGTGGGATGCCTATCTCCTCATGTGATGACAAAATAACAAGTTGTCATAATCCATGTAGGATTGACACATCACCGTGCCACATCCCATAATATGACAAAGTGAAATTTCCAATTATTTACAACATAGTCAATTGAATAATAAATATAAACATTACAAATGCAGAGAATTACCAAGGTTGAAACACCTTAATTCCCAACATTCTCCCACTTGTCAAACACCTTGTAAGAGCCAATAGAAAAATAGAATTTAACTACTATAGGCCAAGATGCCCATAGACTCCGAACACCATCTGAACTTCTCTGTGCCCATTGGTTTTGTCAATGCATCTGCAACATTCTTCAAAGAATCTACCTTCTCCAAATTTACCTTTCCATCCTTAACCATGTCCCTCATGAAGTGAAACTGAACATCAATGTGCTTGATTCTAGCATGGAAAGTTGGATTCTTTACAAGGCAAATTGCACTCTAACTGTCACAACTGATTGTGATCTGACCTGCATCAACACCAATATCGGAACACAATCTCTTAAGCCAAATGGCTTCCTTACAAGCATGAGTTGCTGCCATATACTCAGCTTTTGTCATGGACAAAGCAACAATAGGTTGTCACTTACTCATCCAACTAATAGCACCACCAAACAGTGTAAAAACATAAGCACTAGTGAATCTCCTGCTATCAATGTCATCTCCCCAATTTGAATCAACAAATCCATGAATATCAACAGAATGCGGAGGTCCTGAAACATTACCATGATAGCAAATGGAATACTCGGAACAACCCCTCAAATATCTGAACACTCACTTAACTTCATCCCAATGAACCCATCCAGGATTAGCCATAAATCGACTAAGGACTCCCACTGCTTGGGCAATGTTTGGTCTTGTGCAGACCATAGCATATATCAAACTGCCAACAACACTAGCATAAGGTACTCTACTCATGTCCTCCACCTCACTAAGAGATTTTGGACAATCCTCAATAGACAACTTTGTCCCCAAAGAAATGAGAACACACAATGGTCTACAATCTTCCATGATGAATCTGTCCAACACGGACATCACATACTTACTCTGGCTTAACCAAAGTTTTCTGTTGGTTCTATCTCTTCTGATTTCCATTCCTAGAATGTACCTTGCTGCCCCTAAATCTTTCATTTCAAATTGAGATGACAACTGAGATTTAAAATCAGAAATCATATTTTTACCCTTCCCAATGAGCAACATATCATCAACATACAGTGCAACAATGAGCATATGATCACCATCAAAATTATAATACACACAGTGATCTGATTTCGATCTCACAAATCAAATTGACAACACAAAGGCATCAAACTTCAAATACCATCTCCTAGGGGATTGCTTCGAACCATACAAAGACTTTTTAAGTTTGCAAACCAAATTTTCTTTACTTTTCACCATGTAATGCTCCGGTTGTGACATGTAGATCTCTTCCTCCAAGTCACCATGAAGGAAAGTTGTCTTCACATCCATCTGTTCTACCTCCAAGTCATAAGTTGTTGTGAGTGACAATAGGAATCGAATGGATGTCAGCTTTGCAACGGGAGAGAAGATCTCACCATAATCTATACCCTCCACTTGTGAATACCCCTTCGCAACCAATTTGGCCTTATACTTCTCAATACTGCCATCTACACCAATCTTCTTCTTGAACACCCAGTTGCATCCAACAGGTTTTCATCCAAGAGGCAAAGGCACCAAGTCCCAAGTTTGATTCTTTTCCAAAGAATCCATTTCTTCCTCCATGGCCTCCTTCCAGGAAACTGCATCCTTCATATCCAAAGCCTCTAATATAGTTCTAGGTTCATCACTGTTAGTGATTAAAGCATAAGCACAACTAGAATCAAGCAATGTAAAACCAAACCTTTTAGGTTGCTTTCTTATCCATGTAGACCTCCTCAAGAGCTGAGGTTGAGGTTCAACTTCTTCCTCTGAGCTTTCAGAGCTGCTAGAGCTCTCCTCATCATCAGGTACAACATTGTCTTTCTATTCAGTCTTCTCAGGGGTTAGAGGAAACTGAACAACATCCTCTTTATTTTCTTTTTCTTCTGGCTGCAAAACAGTGGCAGAAGGTGTAAGCTCTCTGAAGATGACACTTCTGCTATACAACACTTTTTTAGCCACGAGGTCCCAAAGCTTGTATCATTTCACACCAACACCGTAGCCAATGAAGATACACTTAACATCTTTGTTCTCCAACTTTGACCACTTCTCCCTAGGCACATATGCATATGCCTCACAACCAAAAACATGAAGATGCCTTACTGAAGGCTATCTACCAGACCACACCTCCATGGGTGTCTTTCCAAAAAGAGCTAATGTAGGAGATTTGTTTACCAAATAGCAAGCAGTGGCAACAGCTTCAGCCCAAAACTTTTGTTCTAGACCAGCTCCACTAAGCAACTCCTAGCCTTCTCCATCAGTGTCATGTTCATCCTCTCTGCAACTCCATTTTGCTGCGGTGTGTATAGATTTTTCTTGTGCCTTTCAATCCCAAGTTCCTTGCAATACTTATCGAATTCTATAGAATAGAACTCACCACCATTGTCAGTTCTCAAACATTTAATCTTTTTGTCAGTCTGATTTTCAGCAAAAGCTTTAAACTCCTTAAACTTGCTATAGACTTCAGATTTGCTTTTGAGAAAATAAATCCATGTCCTTCTACTGTAATCATCTATAAAAGATACAAAGTATATAGATTTTGATAACAAAGGAACATTAACAGGACCAAACACATCAGAATGAATAAGGTCCAACACACTAGAAGACTTATGAGAACTTGAGTAAAACTGAACACGGTTCTATTTTCCATAAATGCAATGTTCACAAAAGTCAAACTCAAGATTACAATCATCTAAGCCCTCAACAAGGTTCTTATTTTTCAGGGTACGCAGACCCTTCTCACCAATGTGGCCAAATCTCTTATGCCATAACATTGTCTTTTCTGCAGGAAGTTTAACTTCCAATGCACGATTACAACCATCAAGACTAGAAATAATAAATTTCTTCACTGCTCATTCAGATGGTGGGGATGAAGTGATTGCTACCCTCTTCCTTGAGTCAGAAGAACTACTGCATTATGCAATGCATGCTTCCAGCTGAAACAGAGTACCTCTCCGAGTACCCTTAGCAAGCACCATAGATCCTCTAGTCATCTTGCATCCTTCTTTTGAAAAGACAACCTGCACACCTGCATCATTCAAACTACTTATAGAAAGTAGGTTCTGTGCTAAGCCTGGGATGTGCATAACCCTAGAGATCCCCTTCACTCGACCATCAAGGAATCAGATAGAGACTCTTCCACGACCAATGATCTTCAGATCAGAGTCGTCACCCAGATACACCTTTCCACCATTGAACTCTTCATACTTATTGAACCAGTCTCGATGTGAGGTCATGTGGAATGATGCACCAGAGTTGATTAGCCACACATCATCAGATGCATGGGTTGCCAAGGCTACAATGAAAGCATCACCATCATCTTGTGATTTGTCAGAATCTGAATCAAGAGCTTTCTTCTTTTTCTTCTTCTCCTCTTTGCATTCCTTTTAGAAATGCCCGGTCTTGCCACAGTTCCAACAAAGAGCCTTGGACTTTCCAGGAGATTTGGATCTACCCTTCTCATCTTTCTTGTCCTTCTTCTTCCCTTTCTCCTTAGGTCTTCCACGAACTGCAAGGGCTTATTTAGCTGCCTCAGAAGACTTTCTCCACATCTCTTCAGACAACAACGAAGAAACCACTTCTTCCATTTTGAATGTGGATGTGGTGCTTCTGATTGCCATGACAAGATGATCCCATGAGTCCGGTAGAGAACAAAGTAGGGTCATACACCGATCCTCCTCCTCCATCTTTACACCAATATATGTTAATTGTGCAACCAACATATTAAAGGCATTCATATGCTCAGCCACGGATCCTCCATCCTCCATTCGAAGAGAATACAACTTCTTTCTCAGGAAAAATTTATTGACTAGGGATTGTAGGAGTCCAGACAACACTGAGAGGGGGGTGAATCAGTGTTGTGTAGATTTTTGCAACTTATTATAACTTTTAATTTACAATACTTAGGAAGAGAAAGTCATCAATGAACTATTACACATATATGTACAAGTTTGATAATGAAAATTATGAGCAGGACCACATAGAGATAAATCTTAACATAGAAGCAAAAACACACATAGAAGCATATCATTAACACAAGAATTACTGGAGTGGAAAACCCTCTCTGTGTAGAAAAACTACTCAAAACTGCCTCACTGGCTTAACTGGAAAACATGCCTCACTAGCTACAATATGTATCTAGGAGCATCAACTCCTTATAGAGCACCAACTCCAATAGCAAACAGAAGCACCCACTTCCAACACTGATATACCTCACTGGTAAACAAATTGGTCTCACTGACCAACAAGCCTCACTGGCTAATACAAGGCCTCACTGGCATATTGTGCCTCACCGGCAAACCAAATCACTAACAGATGTAATAAACAAATTAGAGGGATACTCTGTTTCCATTCAATACAAAACATATGTCTATCAAATGCCCATTTTATTCAAAAACAATCTGACATCCGGATACACTCAATAATCCTTCACAACTCTGTATGTTTCATCTCTCTATATTTTTAATTCACACCATCAATGCACCTGAAAAAAAAAACTTTATACAAGTTGAATGTCTTTTCACCTTTCCTCTTCTGTATGAACATTTTCTTCTTCTCTCAATGAAGAACCTGCAAACAAAAACTTTCCACGTTCTCTCTGCAATTTTTCTTATAAAAATCAATCTCTTGTAATAATAAAAAAATATCTCTCTTTCCATTTTAGAGCCCTTTCATATTCTTTGACATCTCAAATTATCCCTTGCAAAAATATGTAAATCTTCTTCAAAAATTTTGAAACCTTTCACTTTCTCTACACAGACAATTCATCTAAAACAATAATTAAAGTCATATAAAAATCCTTAATTGAAATAAGATATTTCAATTTTCTCTTGAAAGAAAAAATAAAATCTCTTTCAAATCTGATCTCCATGTGTAAGAAGACAAACTCCTTCATTGAAACCATTAAATCCTACATAAAAATATATTCTCTGTATAAACAAAATCTCTTTATATTCCTTCAAAGATGACTCTTCAATCTTTTCAATCTGCATAAATAACTTCACTAATCTGCAATATAATCATCCGATATTTTTATATTCTCTGTCAAAGCAATCCTCTCAAAATCAATCTCCAATTTCTCCATAAATATTTGCTTTACAAAAGAAAATCTCCTCAAATTCTTCTTTGCAAACAACCTCTTTATTTTCTCAAGAAAACAAAAAAATTGTTCATCTTCTATGCAAAATGATTTATCAAAAATCAATCTTCTCACATAAAAAAAATTCACTAAATTCTTCAATGGCTTTTTCCAAAAATATTGCTTTTAAAAAATCAGCCATCTCCTATAAAGGCTCCTTGAAAAACTCATATGTATTCTATATTGAATTCAAGCCCTTTAAATAAAATAGAAATTTAACAAATTTCTTAAAAAAACTTTTTTTAAAAAAACAAGGCATAAATTCGTGCCTTTTCCTAAAAGCATTCCAAGCTTTATAAATTTCATGCCTTTTCCTTTATAAAAAAAGACTAAAAATAGTCTTAAGAAAAATCTCTTATGCCTTCCTAAAAAATCTGAACTCCACACACTAAATAAAGATTTTTATGTCTTTTAAAACATAATCATGGTCCCCTTTTTAAATAAACTCATAAAGCTTAACATAGCTTATTCGAAAGCTCTTTAGAAAAAAAAACATGCTCTTCATAAACAAATAAGACTCTTCAATATTTTTCTAAAAAAGAAAGCATATTCAATGCTTTTATTTTATGCATAAAGCACCTTAAAAAAATGCTCCTTCTAATGTGCTCCCCATAGCATATTTAAAAAATCAGCCCCTTTCCATAAAACATGATCTTCTAAAACAATTCAATGTCTTTTCCTAAAAACATGCTCCACATATTTGAAGACTTTTTCATATTTAACCCATGTTCTCCAATTTGAGCATATTTGATGCTTTCTTAAATGCTTATGACATTTGATGTCTTTCTCAAATCTTTTGATTCCACATGAAGATCAAGTAAAGTCCATGAGTAAATCATATGTAGATCTTTGTCTATCTCTACAGATGTAAATTCACTGTATGCCTTGAGAAGTGAAATATCGTCATCAACACTAATGAAGACTCATACAAAGAAAACAACTTCAAACAACATATCTGACACATCTGATTACTCACTACTGCAACTGCTCCTAATCAAAAGAATAATATGAACAAACCTTTCGTTTGATGAACAAACTTCATGCAACCATACTGACCCCTGATAGAATCTTATCATTTCAACTTTGTCGTGCTTAGAGATATACTGATTGAAGACCACATCTATGAAGATCATGACAAATTGTGAACAGATATTTCACTGCAACAACAAACAACACACAAGATGATATACTCATGATGATGCATGAACACATATTTTCACTGCAACAACAAACAACACACAAGATGATATACTCCTAATTATCAACCCAAGATCCTGCAAGACCTTTTTGACATCAATGACAATCAGTCACCATCAGGGATTTGGCTTGATACACATCCCCCAACTTCTTCCAAAGGAGTTTTGCAGTAGTCTCCTCATGGACATTTAACAACAAAGAATCAGCAAGACTAAGTCTTATGAGACCCTTAGCCTTCTGATCCTTGAGATCCCAATCAGCTTGTGTCATTGTAGCTAGTTTAGTTCCGTTCACACTTTCCCAAAGGTCTCAGTCAACTAACATGTCTTCCATTTTGAGCTTCCACAGCTCGAAATTACTGTCATTGAACTTCTCTACTTCAAACCTTCCTGATGTGTCTGCCATCTCCTTGCTATAACAAAATACAGAATGGTTTGCACAAACTCCCACTCAACCTAAGATTAGCTCAAAAAACCCCTACCCTACAACTAGGACCAAAGGTGATCAAGCTCTGATACCAACTGAAAGGAAGCTAGGTGTGCGGAAAATGCTTCCTACACTAATCTATTGAAGAGAGGGCTATGCAAATTCAACTTTATCCTAACTATTACAGCGATGTTAAACCATTAACATGAGATATTGCAGCAAAACACAAGACCTAGAAAGTAGACAGAAGAAGAAAGACAAAGATTTACGGTGGGAAAAACCCTTATCAGGTGAAAAACCCCACACTCAGAAACCTACACAATGTATTAACAAATCTGAAAGAATGTTTACAATACACTTGCAATACAATCTTCAATGGTCTTCGACACTTGTGTCTGGAGTCAATCCGATAGCATAATAGTACCTATAAACCTGTGATACAAACTCCATCTCCAAGCACCTGTATATAAAGAAAATACAAGGCAATATTGGACCTATCTTGGAATGGGCATCCAATATGGCATCTTGGAGCAAAACCCATGCCTAGGGACACTTGGTCAACATTGTAGAATGTGTCTGACACTTGTCCATAGCTCCCATCCCAAAGAGGTCACATATTTCCAAAATGGGCTATGACAGATGCTCTTACAACACTTACGACCGTCATAGAATCTGTCATAGCGGTTTCAACTTACAGCTGTAAGAGAATCTATCATACACATGCTATAAATAGCATATTCTCTTACAACACATCATATTCCACCTTGGGGTGCCCAAATATGCCTCATTCAAAGATGCTACATGACACATGCCATTACCTATCTTACAACCTTCTATTCTCGACTCTTACATGTCATAGATTCATCATAGGAATCCGTCATAACCGTTTCAGTCAAACATTCCTTACACAACATAGAAGATGCTGACACATGGCAGAATATTCCTACCACTAAGTGGGATGCCTATCTCCTCATTGGAGGACAAAATAACAAGTTGTCATAATCCATGTAGGATTGACACATCACCGTGCCACATCCCACAAAATGACAAAGTGGAATATCCAATTATTTACAACATAGGCAATTGAATAATAAATACAAACATTAAAAATGCAGAGAATTACCAAGGTTGAGACACCTTAATTCCCAACATTTTTTGCATCAAGTGGCTATTATCACTAATACTATTTTCTATCCATCAACATTTTCCGCACAACACCCTTTGTTATGCTCTTTTGCATTGAATTTTGGAGAAAAATTGCATATTTTGGCATATTTTCACTATAATCGACTTGGCATTATTTTGGATTTGCATCAAGAGTGTGTTGAGAGTGATTAGATTGTTGTTTTGGGTTGATATCAGACATATAACTTGCTTCCCTTGACTGAAATCCTCATAGCATCCTTAGTTTCATTCGTTGGCTTTAAAAAGTATTGAAAAGTCAAGCATTTTGGGTTGTTTCTTTTTTTTTTTTTTGCTCTTACCTTTCACACCAATTTTGAAAAGTTCTCAAAATCTAATTTGGCATTAATTTGAACATTAAAACATGGCCTCTAATCATAACAACAACAATAGGTTCCCTCTTAGACCTTACATGAAAAGAAAGGCTTCTGAACCCAAAATTGTCTTCACTCCTCATGATAGAACAATCGATGATTCTGACCTCTATACATCACCGTGTAGATAATGGGAAATAATGTGGAGGGAACTATGATTGATCCTAATTGCATGCCTAATGTTGTCACTAAAAAATTCCTCTTTTCGAATCAATTAATACAAGGTCCTTATGGCCCTTCGTGCTTGATGATTAAGACACATACAAGAGCTTTAAACAAACTACTGGGTATGATATCATTGATAGTAACTATATTTGAGAAGCATCTTGAGCAATGGTTTGATATTACTCCTGATTCTGATATCTTTGACATAAAACTTGGGATCACTTGGTTCAAAGTTATGAAAGTGGTTCCTTCAACCATTTATAAATGTGTTAAATTTCCTTTGAATGGACAAGTGCATGTCATCCATCACAATCCATACAAACCTTTGATTACACAACAACACTTCACATTGGATTACTTTTGTAACAAACATACTAATGAAAAATTAGAGCTACGAACAGACTTTACATTCTTGAGCTATAGAAATTACAAGACAAAACTATTACATCCAGTACCTAGTCCACCTACACAAGAAATGACAAAAGAGAAACAACCCACATGTGAAAAGAACTTTAGACCGAAAGGACAAGGTCCCTATGCTAAGGTTCCTCCCTCGAAATACTTACAAAGATCGGGAGGTCATTGTCAACAACAAAGTGTTTCACCATGACAAATGAGGTTTGATCCCAGTGCTTCATCTTCTAATTTGCACAAGCCTATGAAAGAGGATAGCCCTATCTTACAAGAGATAAGTGGTAAAACAAAATGAAATAGAAAAGCAAGAGAAAGAAGGATAAAAAGACAAGAATATGCTATAAACCTTGCCTCTCAACAAGAAAACATTAATCCGAACATTCAATCAAACAAAGACGATTGTAACAATGAACAACATGATGAACAAGGTGCGAACTTGGCTATGGTACCGTATGTCCCACTTTCCTCCATCATTAGGGAATGGGACGATGACGACGATGATTTGCTTATAGACAATTTCTAGCCCGACAAGGGCCCTACAAGTAAGTATTTATATATATTTTTTATTTTCTAGCGTAATGTGTTTCCCCCGTGATGTGTTATATGTTGTTTAGGCCTTCTGGGATGACCTCAGATTCTCCCGTAAGGTTTGGGATACCAGGAGACCACCTCTATTGTGACCTTCTTCTATTTGTATAATCATTCTTCTAATTGTCTCTCTCTGATTTCATTGTTGTGTGTTGTGTCTTATGAACATAGCATTGTGGGTGGTGACTTGGGGGCACCCTCCTACATGACTATCCCTAAGACACTTGTTTTCTCGTCTCTTATTTATTGTTTCCCTTCCTCTAGTGCTTCCATCTAGCGGATGGATGATGACAAAACATTTATACTGATGCAAACCTAGTGTCCCTTTCGAGAGCAATCAAAAATTGGACTTAGTTCCTAATATGACGATGGGGCTGTATATCTTATCCGACGCTTGGCTAGTGGAAGCACTCATGCTTTCCTCGTAGTGAATTTTATGATGTTTCTATCGCATTTACAAACCTTAACAATACTGTTGCTCCATGCACCTTTGTTTGCCTTTGAATCTAGCCTTGGTGGTACTCGATTCGGAGAGCTTCGTGATATAGCCCCTGGTTATCCTTGAACTCTGAATTCATTGTATAACCTTGGCTCTTTGTGTAGTTAATCATATGCATTGATGTTGTTGTTTATCATTATGATGTAGACACTAACTTGTTTCTTGCAGGGATGTGTTTGTGGGAACATTTGGCGATCATAAATTACATGTCACCTCTGGGGGGCATGGGCTTTGCAAAAGTCGGTGTTCCCTTGTGTGTTTTCTTCCTACCTTATTGTGCTTGATATCGATAACTGATATCAACCACCTTAAGGTGCGGGCATATAAGGTAAGTTGTCTGTTATAGATGTTAGCAATGTGTTTGACCTCAGATGCAGTGACCTGTGCTAGAGTAGTGCATCGTGCATCTTGAGTTTGTTTGCAATCAATCAATCATGTAAGCCCTCTACAGAGGTGGGATATCGAGCATATCCTTTTTCTTAAGCCCTCTGCAGAGGCGGGGATGGTGTATTTCTCAGAGCAGATTGCATCATCTTGTCATTTTCAAAAGTCCTTTGCGGAGGCGGGGAGCAGTTTTGTGACTAACTCAACCCTTAAGCGTGTCTTCAGTGATTGTTGTGGCAAAGCCCAATCGTCGGTGTGTGCCTGTAATGTGCCTGAGATAGTGATGAGACTAGAAATAGGGAACACACCATGGCTTGTCTGCTATGTTTTCTCCATGTCTTCAAGTGTGTGTGTTTTGGCATGCTTGTTTTGTATGGCATGTTTGTTGCCTCATATGCAGTGACCAGCGCTCTTAGGGAGTGCCGCTTCATGCATTTTGGGAGGTTTTGTGTGTCTTGTGTGTGTTGCCCCATGTACAGAGACCTGCGCCCTTAAGTGGCGCATCGTGTATTATGGGAGGTTTGTTTACTTTCCAGTGTTTCCATTTGCATTTCATATATATGAGAAAAAGAAAAGAAAAGATATCATTTATGTCTTCCATGCATTAATGTGTCTTCTATGTATTAACTGTTTGCTCTGTGTTTTCCGTGATTGTAACTGTCTTCTTCGTGTTTTACGTGCCTGTTACTGTCTTCTATGTGATTGGTGTGTCTTCTTCGTGCTTGGTGTGTTTGTTGTGTTTGTGACCTTACTTTAATGCATGTATGGGCCTCGTGTTCATACATACATTAAAGTGGGGGCTAAATGTAACATCAGAAAATGTCCCCTTGGGGGCTTTTCCCTCATAAGGTTTAGCTCCCGAGTCTTTAGAGTGCATTTAGGACATTTTAGTTCATATTTTAGCATCCTGATGGAATGAGACCTAAGTCCCATGGCAAATAGGACCTTGGAGGACCCCTTGAGATGTACCCTACCTAAAATAGGGGGGAGGACTTGGGCACCCATGCCCTAGTCCTGCCCTATTTTAGGGCAGCCTCAATTTCTAGGTGTCGGTTAGTGACTGTTATTGGGCCCCTTTGCCGACACGATAAGTTTGAATTTTAAATATCTTGGTGGGAGTGCTTGTAGGTGCATATATAAGCATGTGTAGGCATTCATTTGTAAAACTAGATTGTTATTGTGAACTCTAGGCATTCTTAAGGTGATTCAAGGCTTTCTATTGTGTTGCAAGAGCAGACTTGTATGTTTTGTGCATTGATATTTTTAGATTTGAGCATCATTTCCTTCATGGCATGAAAAGCATCTTCCTCCATGAAAGCTTCACTACAAGGTGACATATCATTGTGTTTTTATCATTGATTCCTTTAGTTTTAGCCTCTGTCTCACAAGGGCACACCCTCTTTATCTGACAATGGTGTTTGGAGACTTAAGTGTCCTCCAGGGTTTGACTGAGGTAAACCTATAAACACCACAACCCCCAAACCGAGTGTTGTGATTACAGGTTACATGTGTCACATCCGAGAAAAGTGGAGTTGTAGGAAGGCTGGAAAGACATCAGGGATTCGGGATCTGAAGAAAAGATGAACAAAGGAGCACTTTCGAGACTAGGGTTCTCGCTCCAGTGTCCTCCATAGACTAATTCTAGAAAATAGAAGTTACAGTGCTGATCAGTGTCTGAACGAGGTCCAGATTCCCCAAAAAAGTAGGTACCTTGGACTTGGGCACCCGCTCTAGTGTCCCTAACTATTCCGCTTCGGAACCCCAAAAATAGGTATTCTATAATTTGGCATTTTACTGCCGTCTGCAAGAGCTTTTTCTGTTATTCATCAATTTATTGTCTTATTTGTGTAATTAGGGTTTTAATGGTCAACTGAGCATAGGAGAAGGAAAACTTGATAATTAATTCCCTAATCCAAGCTTCCCCTCATTTGCAAGAGACCTAGGGTATGATAGTGCTTGCCATTCGACCCTAGATCCTTCAATGTTAGGTTGAAAGGAGGATTTTAACATCTAAGCCATAAAAGATCAACAAACCATTTTTACCCTAAACACTTTTACCAAGAGGGTAAGAAATACACAAAGCTTTTTTTAGAGGAGTTGAAATTGGATTTAAATAGATTCAAATAAATGAAATATAAGAGAGAGCAACAAATACACAAATCATCAAGTTGAAATGTTGAATCTAAAGAATAAAGTCCCAAGAATATTATTAACTAAAATAGGGGGAAAGGGTGTGACTACTTAGGAGCTTGCCAAAATTGTCAAGCCCCAAACTTGGTCTTTCAACCTTCATGAGTTGTTAAATAGAAATATATATTAGATTTGTGTGTACTCTTAATCCTATGTGCATCTAGAACTAAGAGCAATAATGTAAATAAGGAAAGGAACAACAATAAGTGTGTCTATTATTTTCCCTATGTGTATAAAAGAGAGTTAGGAGATACAAAATCTAGAAAAACCAAAAGCTAATAAAATATAGAAGAACAAATAAAGAAGGAAAGTGCAATAAATCAACCCAAGAAGGTGGATTAAAATGGCATGTAGAAGGCTTCATAACATGGAAAACAAATGCCCCAAGAACCAAAGTGTTACTATAGAATGCTAGAATGTTGTAGAAAACTTGATAATGTAGAAGAATTTTGAAGCCAAAAACCAATACCATGCATGGAAAGTAAAAGGAAATCTGATTTGAAGATCTCAATCATGAAAAGGGCTATATTGGGAAAAGGAGTTAAGAGACGACTATTGGAAGTCAATTGGACTGTGAATGGTGGTTATGATTAAAGGTAAGTCTAAATGACACATTTTTTATTCGTTAATAGCATTCATACGATTGTATGAATACAAGTTGAAATTACCATCATAACTACATTTTAGTCCTAAAGGGATGATGCAGAGCTGATGGAGGTTATCAACACAAATCATAATCAATGAATTTTGCTATCTTGAAACCCTAACTTGGTGGTTTTCTCACCAATCCTTCCATTCCCCTAGTAGGACAGCAAACAAGGTTTTTCCACCATAACTTTCCACTAAGATTTCAAACCCAAAATTTGAACATCATTTCAGATGCCCTTTATGCCCCTTTGAAATATATCCAATTTGTGGATAGGGTTGTTTTGAAACAAAACCCTCAAAAATTGATTGCTACACCCTAATTAGGCTTGTTTTACAAAGCAACTATGTGATAATCAAAACCCATACTACAAAACTTCATTTCAAGGCATTCCTCACATTACATGGAGTCTGTATATGTAAATTTTATCAACTGGAACTATTCCCAAATCACTTTTCTACAAAAACCCTCACAACCTAGGGTTCCCTGATTGTTTTTAGAAAAAATCCTCCAACTTTCTTCAAACTTGATGAAAATGAATAAAACCAACTGCAAATAAAAGAAGATTCAACACACCATTGATTCAGATTAGTCTTATTTCGTTTCTAGGCCGTACAGGGCCTTACTAACTTATGTAACAACAAAAACACAATGTAAACGCAGGAAAATAGAGTTTATTGATATTGTTTGATCTCCAAAATGTCTCCAGCCATTGCCTCGAGCTTCACAAGGCATATTTAAACCTTTTTCAACAAAAAACCAACAGTTCAACCTACTTTTCAAATACCTAACTGTTCAACTTCCCATACACACCAAAAATGCCACATTTGCAAAACTTGACATCATGACTCAAAACTGACCCCACATGACTTAAAACATCACGCATGGTCTAGATAGACCTTATTACAAACAAAAACTGACTCAAACACATAAATACTAACATAGGATCCCATTTACATCATATAGACCAGGTGCCCTTGCACCAAGAGACAAAACTTAAAATTATTAGAAAATGACATAAATTATAAAATGAACATAAAACATTGGAAAAACATCATATAAAACTCAAGTACACAAAACAAGATAAAATTGGGCATCTAGATTAGAGAAAGAGGCTATATGATGGGCTAAAATGAGTCCTAAAACATATTATAGAGATGGACATTTAAATGGGTATGATTTGTAGTGTTAAAATTGTAGGGTATGCAATTTTCAACATCATTACATGGAAATGAAAAGATATGCATCAAAGTACATACATTTAAGAAGACCATAAATCATTTCCTAGTGTGGGTTTTGAAACATAGAGACATCACAAATATCATATCCTAACAAGGAACCCTAGAAAATATATCATATGAGGAAACAACATAGAAATACAATCATTGCATAACACATCATCATGAGAAGGTAAATTATCATCACTATAAAATATAAAAGGAATCCATAATATATTTTAGATCTGATATAAAATTATAAAAAGTAGAAATAATCATATTTGAACTCTGAGGAGAAAACCCTAAATGTTAAAGCCCTAGGGTTAGTAAGGTAAGGATAAAAATGATTTCATAAGAAAGTCTAAACCACAACAATAAATACATGAAGGTAGATCCAAACCCTAACTCTATATGATATGCAATAAAAAAAAGTTAAATCTAAAATCTTAATGATGAAGGATAAACACCAAGGACAAAACCCTATGATACACATAGAAATATCTCGTTCACCAAATTTAATGTAATGAAAATTAAACTTTCACTGTAAATGTGTTAGCTTGAATCCTAGATAGTGAAATACAACGGGCATATGTGGAAGTGAACTTGACATGTAATAGTAAAAACTAGTAAAAAATGATGTCGATAAAAGCATTACGTCGGATGTGGCTGCTGGGATTCGAGCCCAGGTCTCCACGGCCACAACGTGGAATTCTCACCACTAAACTACAGCCACACATATGAGAAAATATTGTGATTAAATTAAACTTAATAATATAACATACAGACAAATTGTTACTCCTTAAGCATTCTGCATATTGCGGTATTTAACCTGGGATGTCGTGGTTCGATTGAGACCCACGGTAGGTTTAAATTTGTATTCTGTTTTGTTTGTTTCCAGCGATTTCTGCAATAGCGGATCGGAATTCGCATCCCACGAGAAAATGTGGTTTCTAATTTAAAATAATTTAATTAAAAATAATTCATATGGCCTATTAGCTCAGTTGGTTAGAGCGTCGTGCTAATAACGCGAAGGTCGCAGGTTCGAGACCTGCATTGGCCACTTTAATCGATATATGCTTATTTATCAATCAAATTTTGCACTGTTCGTTTTAGCTTCATTATGGCCAAAGTATAGCTTCCACTACTATTGTATTTTTTATTTATCATAACTCTTGAGCATTAGGAATTGTATTAATAGTTGTGTATATTTGTAGAATAAATCTTCATATTATATATTTTTTTATTTTTTTGGTTAGTATAATTTATCAGAATTCTTATCATTTCTTATAATAATATGATATGATTTAAGAGGATTTATTTGAACGAAAAGTTACATGGTCATACCACATACTCTATGTTGTAGTTAGACCCAAAAAAAAAAAAAAGCAAATGAAAAAATCTTGATTGTTTATTTCGTTAGAATTTGAAGAAAAATCAAAGCATCAATGTGTAGAGCTAGATTTGGTACAAAATGGACATATAAAAAATATTTGAATTTTTAAATGATTTAATGATTGTCACATGGTGGTCTCAAAAGTACATATTAAAATTTTTACCCTACATGGAAGTCACTTCTGCAGTGATACTCTTGGAGTTAATTTTTTATTTGAATTTTTAATTTAAATTGGTAAATTTTGATTGATGTTAATGACCACCTTTAATACTGCGTTGGGTAGACTTGAGCCCATTCCTAAGATTTGTAACTTGGGTCACCCTTGAATCCACCTCGTAATTGTTACACAAACCTTGCCACATGTTCCCTAGAGTTATGGGCAACCTTATTACGGTAAAGGGGATTTTAACCTGGATCACACTCTTAAGATTTTTCTAATTACTATAACATTACAACCTAAACTAGAGGTAGGGTTTTTTGAAATAATAGTGTTTTTTTAGTTATTTTAAAAAGAGGTATTTTCCACCCTGATTATGGTCATTCAAAATTTTAAGACTAATGATCAAAGTTAGATTAAAACCATTGTTGTTGTATTGTATTCAATATTGGTCATTAGAACTTGCTATCCAAGTCTACTTTAATGATATTTTTGGAGTTAGGGTTTTTTACATGAAAGTGATTTGGGTGATTTCAAACAAACCTTTATTTTTGTATATTGATGGTTTTATGAAAACTCAACTTTACATGTAATGAATTTAACGTGTCCTAATGTGGTCTTGGTATACTGATGGTTTTATGAAAACTCAACTTTACATGTAATGAATTTAACGTGTCCTAATTTGGTCTTGGTATACTAATGGTTTTATGAAAACTCAACTTTACATGTAATGAATTTAACATGAATTTCTAGAATGGTGTCCTAGAAGATCAAAGTAATCATTACAATGAATTGGTTAGTTAGTTTTTTATTTGAGTTTTTAATTTAAATTGGTAAATTTTGAGTTATGTTAATGACCACCTTTAATACTGCGTTGGGTAAACTTAAGCCCATTCTTAAGATTTGTAACTTGGATCACCCTTGAATCCACCTCGTAATTGTTACACAAACCTTGCCACATGTTCCCTAGAGTTATGGGCAACCTTATTACGATAAAGGGGATTTTAACCTAGATCACACTCTTAAGATTGTTCTAATTACTGTAACATTACAACCTAAATTGGATGTAGGGTTTTTTGAAATAAGAGTGTTTTTTTAGTTATTTTAAAAAGAGGTGTTTTTTGGATGTCCTAATTTGGTCTTGGTATACTGATGGTTTTATGAAAACTCAACTTTACATGTAATGAATTTAACGTGCATTTCTAGAAAGGTGTCCTAGAAGATCAAAGTAATCATTACAATGAATTGGTTAGTGATAGAGTCATGGTAGATTTGGTAGAAGTTTGATGATGATCCATGCACTCTGGCAAATTGCTAGAAATAGTCTTACTTCCTCAAGTTGCTATTATATTTCTTCTAGCTATAGAAGGCTTTGGAGTGGTTGACTGCACACTAGATGATAAGAATGCTAGTGGATGAACAAGATGTTGGTAGTGCATTAAGAGACTAGCTACATTTGAACCTTTAATGCTATTTAATGGATAATTTTGTGGCATTTCTAGCAAGTGGTAATTATAATAATACATTTCCTAGATAATTTTGTGGCATTTCTAGCAAGTGGTAATTATAATAATACCTTTCCTAGATGGTTTTATAGGAGATACGACCTTTGTATTTTGAATTTTTAGAATTAATAATCTTTGTTCAAGCTAGAATTGTCATGTGACACACTTTTCTCTCACCTTAGGTGCCTAAATTGGGATAATGCTAGTGCCATTTGAATGAGAATTTCATGTTTTGAGAAGTTTCAAAGAAGATACAATCATTGTAAGTGAGCCTTTTCGAATGGGCTCAAACCTCACCACAAAAGGGAAAAATTGTTACAAATTTCAATCAAGGAAAATAAATTAAAATGTTGTTTCTTGTAGACAGAAGAAAAATACCAGATTTACTTTCTCACAAGTTTGTGTATCCATATTTTTGTTGGAAGTGGATATATTTTTATAAAACCTAACTTTTAATTAAGTTGTGATTCATTAAGATTATACCCCTATATTTTAAAAGGAATATGATATTTATATTTGAGAATGTTTGCTCATTAAAGGTAAGTTTACTCAAAATACAACTTAGCAATGTTGTCTACAAATTTCTTTTAATGGGGAAGATAGGGATTTGTGGCTAAGCCTTGATGCTAGAGATAAATTGAAAATTGGGATAAAATTGAAGAAGCATTATATTAAGTTCATGAGACATTCTTTTAGCTAGATGGGAAAGGAAAATAAAATATGAGAATATTACTATGTAAAATGAATATGAACACAAGTTTCATGAATAAGAAGACGATGCACTTCTATCCTTGAAGCAATAAGCCCATAAGGAAAATGAAGTAGAGAATAGAGATGTTCCTAACTAAATGAACTTCAATAAGTCAAGTTCGCAGATACATTCTTAATCAATATCAATTTATAAATTGGCTACGATTTCAAACAAAAAACATAAAGGAAATAGATGTATATGGTGGAAAGAATAAGGTATATGTAGATTAAAACTCACTTTGGACAAATAAATTTTGCATTTTGATTGGTATGCCTATGGATGGTTCAAATATTTTTCTTGGAGTGGCTTAGCCAGAAACTTTGGGAACTATCAATTCAAATTTGTGAAAGAGGTTTATTAATCTTTGGTATGGAAAAAAGAAAGTAACCTTGTAGGATATTATATAAAATAGGGAAAACCAATGAAGGTGAAGAAAAACATTGGTGTGTATGAATTGATCATAAATCCCCCTCAACATAAAAAAAAAGGCAAAAGAAGAGCATGGTGAGGACTTTGGAGACATGTGAGGCTCAACCAATCTAAAATTTAAGGAGTGCTTGATTGCATTTGAAGGAAGTTCAATCCCTTCACCTAATCAAGAGTTGTAGGAACATATGAGATAATTTCAAGAAGACTAGAGAAATAAAAAAAGATGTTTAAAGCCTAAAAAGGTTGAGATATATCACATTTGGACCATTGTGTGAGGCAACAATCATAGAGGCATGACATTTAGTAACAACAAGTTGTGCATATTCTTGAAATCGAAAGGGCAACAACTATGGGTATACACAAAGTCTGAAAGGTGCAAGAACTAGGAGTATGCATGGCCTTGAATGAGAAACAACTATGAGTATACATGACATCAAATGAGCAAAAACTATGATTACATGTGACATTGAATGAGCAACAATTATTACTCTCTGTGACATTTAATGAGCAATAACTATGGGGGGTTTAACCATCAAAGATCATATTTAGATGGATGGATGATAAAACATGGCAACAATTGTATACAAATCTAAGTAAACCATACCTTTTGGTATCAATGTAAATTTATACTCTCATACCACAGTTTGTTTGCATTGCCAACATATCCATATGGGAAAATCTTGCCATAGTTTTGGATTGAACAAGTTTATTATTAAGAAAGTTGGAGTAATCTATTTCAAGCAAATTATCCATCACTCTCACACACACACAAATTATTTGCTTTCCATTCAAACAGAATAAAAATTTAAAAATATAATCATTCAAAAGTAATCTTCATGAAGTGTTTTACTATTTTATAAAAGGTTATGCTATTTGGAATACTATCTGATGGAGATTGATTGTCATTGATGTCAAAAAGGTGTTGAGTCTTCATATGGTAGGATGTGTTCATTTGATCAGGATATCTTCATGCTTGTCTTAGGATGGATACTCATGTTCTTGATGTTTAGTATTTTTATCATGTTTATGACAAGACTTGTTTGATCAAGTTTGATCACATCAATTGTTGATGCTCATATAAGATAATGATACTAACTTGTTAGTAATGTCCAAGTTTTCATCTATTAGTGATAATCAAGAGTTGCTTCACACAAGGATCACAATAGTGATGGTTGCTTCAATAGATAAGAAACATGATTGTGGACAGTGTCTTCATGTTCGTTCATTAATGTCAAAGGTTGAGGTGATGTTGATTGGATCATGTATCTGTAAGCACAAAAAGCATGTAAATCATCCATGAGGACCCCTATGATTATTCAAATCCATGTCACGTACATGTAAGCATGAAAATAAATCCTTCGAACAATAGGCCTCTTGATGACGTGTCCTCTCTTCTTGTCTTGTGTTAATTATTTCTTGTCAATTTCCCTCTCTCCCCGTTTGTGACGCTTTTCGACACTTGTTACGACACTTGTCAACTTGCATTTTCTGGCTTTCGACCTTGATCCTAAGCCTTGTGAGAGCCTGGTAGGTGAGTTTTCACCTCTCCCCTCTATTTTTCCTCTAGTGCACCTCGTAGAAGTCTTCTAGAGGTTCCCCGATCCATCTCCCACTGACAGTTTCTGTTTTAGAACAACCAATCCAAATCTCCCCCTATTATTTCTAGATCTCCCTTGGAGATCCTACAGATGCAAGTGGAGATTTGGATTCTTCCACATGACTGACCTGTTTCTTGATGCAGAACCTATCCTTTTCCTTTTTTCTACCATCTCCCAGCCTATTTTTTTGTATCTGACCCTGTCCAGCCTGGATCTCCCCCGGGCGATCCATGGTCACCCAGGGGCAACCCTACTGGAAAAAGGGGTGACCCTACCATTTTTGTAGCCACATAAAAACTTGAATTTCTCTCTCATTTTTGCTCTGTTTTCGCCCATTTTTCTTCTAGTTTGCATGGTTTTTGATCCCTAATATAGAGTTAAATATTTCATGCACCCACACATGCATAATTAGCTCTATTTGATCTTAAATTAACTCTTCAATCAATCTCATGCATTCTTCTAACTCCATTTCTTCTGCACTGATAAGCTATCATTGCTTCATCACTCTCTAATCAATTGAGTTCACTAGGCAATCAATCCAGTTCACTCTCCAGTCAATCCTTGTTAACTCATCAATCAAATGAGTTAACTTATCAATCAATTCCACCTCTCATCTCTTCTTCTAACCTATAAATACCCCTCACCTCTTCATTATTTTCCAAGTTGAGCAAGTTGGAGAATACTCTTCTCATCTTCACAAGCTTTTTCAAGCTTCTTCACATGCCTTTGAGCCTCTTTATTCATTTCTTTCTTTATTTCTTTAAAGCTTCAAAGCTTTCATGGTTGCATAGCTTCAAATCTCTTCCACGGAGGCAAATTCATTGTGTACACAGCTCTTGCCAAATTTTTCTCTCCAACTTAGCATTCAAATGCTCTTATAGGATGAAGGTGCCTTTGGCTCTATTTGTTCAACCAAGTAGCATCACGCTGCTTCATTTTATGCCATTGGGCTCAATCCAAGCTCTCATTGAGCTCATACAAGCTTCATCAAAGCTTCTTTCTGCTTCTTTGGGTCATTTTGTTGTCAAGAGGATTACTTTTGCCACAAGAGGATTCCAAGTTGCCTATTACAAGGATTGCTAAGGGTATGGAGTCAACAAATCTTTATTGCTCTGAGGTTCCTTCATTGTTGTCTTTCAATTCATAGTAATTAGAAAATTAAATTTGCTCTTGGGAACAGTAAAACATTGCTTTTTCCTTGATAGTTAGATCTTGCATGTTAGATTAAATGCTTTCATATTTCTAGATCTACATTGTTAGAAGAAGCATTTTCCCTTTTTTCTTAGATTAAATTGCATTCAAAATATTGAAAACACAAAAAACATAGGTTAACAGTGCATTGAAAAAGTCATATAATTCCATACATATTTCCTTTTCATAGATTAGAAGCACTTTTATTTCCAAAATACTCTAGAAAATACCAAAAAGAACATTTTGCATATCATTTTAGTTTGCATGCATATAGAGACATTAGAATAGACAAAATTACAAACCCTTGATTCCATCATGAGGTAATCACGGTTCAAATGATTCCAAACAAACCCTTGATTTCATCACAAGGTAAAAACAAAGTCAAAACATGAGTCAAACCCTAGGTCAAAACCTTAGATCTGGTTAAGGTTAGTAATCACATGACTTCCTCTGTTCTGATTCACGAATGTGCTTAGGAGTGAGAGGAGAGTGGGTGAGGGCTATCCGTTATGAGATCCAAGAGATCCATCCAAGACCACAACAAGAAACATTCAGTCAACCACAAGGAGACCCATTAATCCTCTTGTTGTTAGAAGAAACTAGACAACAACAGATACAACAAGAATTCTTACAATGCCTACAAAGACAAGAAGCCATCAATGAAAGCAACTATTCACCCACATAGAGGTGGAATTTAAGAAATCCAAACAGAAGAAGAGAAACTAGTGACCCTTTGGGTCATAGGGTTATCTCAACTACAACAACAATTGAGTGAAACATACAACAAAATGCACAACAACAAAGGTCGCAGTACTTTCTGACCCCTCTCCACGAAGTCCATCTCTCCAACCAGCAAGACCCCTGCCGTGTCTCGTCTCCTCTCAACTGGCTAATTCCACATGAGCGAGAGTGACGTGGTGGATCACCCTGTGGCAAGGAGGGAAAGGGTCCATGTGCATGTCGAAATCTGAACCGATAGCCCCAGGCAACTGGAGTCATGATTTTGAGCGTACATATTTTGGTGAACCCGACATGAAGAACAAAAACTTTTGATGGGATCTTTTGCATTTCCATGTGCTTCTTTCATTTCATGCTCATCTTTCATGTCCATCTTCATTTCATTCATTTCGTGGTGTTTCCTACACCCCAAAACTAGGACAAAATCACACCAAGTTCAAGGCAATTACCCCTCCAATGAAAGTAGCACGTGTTTAGATCCAATAGCTTCAATCTCAAATTAGTCAAACTCAAAAGACTCAAAGGGGATCCAACAAGATCCCCACAACATTGACCAAATAAAAACATGCCAAATGAGTGTTCGGTCTAAGATCCATCAACAAGACCAACCCATAACCAATGATATAAAAATGGCCACCCAAATGGACAATGAGGTAAGCCATCAAAAGAAAAGCTTACAAGAAGCTTGGGGGGCACAAAAACCCATCCATGTAGTAAATCAAGATAAAATGTCTATGACATGTGAAGTGTCATCAAAAGGAACAAGTGGGGTCAGTCAAACCCCAACACAAAGCAATCCATCTCAAGGTTGTAAAACTTAAAGAATGGAGGAAGCTTCACTCATAGACCTTATAGAAACCTTGGTCCAAAGAATCAGGACCCTTGAAGCTAGAAATGATTGTCAAAGTGAAATTCAAGAAAAACTGAGGGCATAGGGAAATTCTTTCATTGATAAGATTGAATCAAACCAGGGGGCAACACATATTCCCCCTCATCTAAACTTACATAACAAAGAATTCAGGCCTCCCTTGCCCTCACAATCCAACACGACAAGTCCCAATCAAATAGGTGGGATTCCCATGACCCAAGATCAACCACAGACAATCCCACCCAATCTTCAAAACATAAACATGACACCACCTAGTCATCCAAATTTTTTAGGATATCAACAACCTTGCATACCCTTTCAACAAACACAACAAGCTCCACTCGAAGGGCTAATGTTTGGAGGAACAAAATCCTCTACACATAACTCCCTCCTAGGAACATACCTTGAGTATTTAAAGGAGACTCTTAACTACAACATTCTTCAGGTTATACTACCACGACCCCTCCTTGAGCTTCCAAAATTTAAAGGAGAGGGTGATCCCAACTCTCATATCAAGGCTTACATCATGGTAATATGAGAACTCCTTCCTAGGGATGGGGTAGTAGGAAAGATCTTTCCAAAAACT
This sequence comes from Cunninghamia lanceolata, assembly GCA_027924645.1. NCBI lineage: Eukaryota > Viridiplantae > Streptophyta > Pinopsida > Cupressales > Cupressaceae > Cunninghamia > Cunninghamia lanceolata. The sequence continues at coordinate 20,565,454 of BSBN01000254.1, forward strand.
TTAGAGGGTATTGCTCTAGATTGGGACTATCGACTACCAGAAGCCATTAATGAAAACAAGAAGCCATCAACGAAAACAAGAAGCCATCAACGAAAACAATAGTTCACCCACATAGAGGTGGAATTTAAGAAATCCAAACAAAAGAGGAGAAACCAGTGACCCTTCGGGTCATAGGGTTATCTCAACTACAACAACAATTGAGTGAAACATACAACAAAATGCACAACAACAAAGGCTACAGTACTTGCTGACCCCTCTCTGCGAAGTCGAGCTCTCCAATGAGCCAGACCCCTATCGTGTCTCGCCTCCTCTCGAATGGCTAATTCCAAGTGAGAGAGAGTGACGTGGCAGATCGCCTCATGGCAAGGAGGAAAAGGGTCCGTGTGTGTGCCAAAATCTGACCTGACAGCCCCAAGCAACCAAAGTCACGATTTTGAGCATACAATATCAGGATGTTGTTCAGGAAGACCTTAAAGAAGATCTTAATTGGTATTGGTTTGGTTCATATCTCTTATGCTCTACTTAGAAGGACCTCAGTTGATTAAGGCAATGTTTGGTATTATGATGCCTTGACTTAATGATGCTTAAACATGGTAAGGATGTTCATATTGGTTGGTTATGTCAATCTTTGTCATGAGCACTTAGGATGTTCAGAGTTTACAAGCATTATATGCATTGCTTCTATACTTACCTCAGAATAAGAATATCTTATTTCTTATTGCTCATATGTCTTTCATAGGATGGTGCTATATCAAGCAAATGACATGATGTTTTTAATAGTATGCAATATATCATACAAGGCATAACAGAGTTGCTTGTTATGTGTTCAAGGGCATAATGATGCTATGTTGTTTAAGGCCAAGCTTGATGTCAATCTAGTGCCAGGAGGTTGAACATAAGGTTCATGCCATATACATGTCCTGATTAAATGTTTGTCATACCTAATAGTTAATTTGTGTTGTTGATGATGTTATTGATCAAAGGTATGGCAGAGGTTACTTGTGCTTGCAGAATACAATGGTAGAAATTAACATGTTCTTGGCAGAGGTGTTTTGAATTTCTTAAATCCTAAACTACATTCCTAAAGACCTAATTCTTTCTTCTCTCTGCCTATCACCATTGAAAATCATTTTTTTTTTAAAGTGACCTATTGTCACAAGTAAAAGTCACTTAAGTGAAAACTTAGAGGGTATCAACATCGTGGCCAAACCGGCCCCCTCTCCTAGCTCAACCGGCTTCTTCAGTCACCACATATATGTGATGGGTAGTTAAAACAAATCTATCAGTCCTCTTTAAACCTTCGAAGGGTGCGAAACCTCTAATCTATGGTCTTTATTCAAACTAAGACCCTGACCTTTGTGCATGCACATTGACATGCATTAGAACGTCAAATGCACTAAGACTGCAGTAAAGGTGTCTTTGAGGCTATTTTTAGTCTTTTAGAAAGCAGTTTTTTGTGAGTTTTTTAAGGAGATTGTTTCTAATTTTTGACTCCATTCGGGACATTGAAAGCAAAATGAATGGTGTTTTTTTATTTTTAAAAAGGTATCTTTTTGATGAAAGATTTAATGCCTCTTGCAAGTAAAGAGTTTTATTTTTCTTTCAATTTTTTTCATTCAGATGGTTTTTGAGTTGTGGGTCCAAAGATAATCAAAGAGGATGTTTATTTTTTTTGGAATATAAAGAGTTTCTTTTAAAGGAAGATATTAATAGAGAGATATTATTCTCTTCATGGAAAATTGATTAAAAATTGTTTGAAGGAGAAGATGGAAAGAAGATATTAATTTTGTTTGAGAGAAGAATATGAAAGATTATTTTCATAACATTGTGAATAAGATTTTTTATTTGCAGGTGAATGGATTTTTTTTAACAGGAAGATGAAGAGATTATAGGCAGAAGTGAATGTACAAAGAAGAGGAAGATGAAAGATTTTTCATCTTAATGACATTGTGAATAAGGTTTTTGAATGAAAATGAAATTTGTGTGTACAGTGAAATGAGAATGCAGATTGGAGATTGTAGAAGAAGGAATATGAAGATGATTTATTCAGAGAGGAGAAGAATGTGAATGGATTTTGTTTGAAAATGTTTTATGTAGAGAAAATGAAAATGTAGGTTGATCTGAATGTGGAAGATCAAGGGTTTAATGAGAAGTAATATAAATATGCAGGTTATAAAAATGAGGAGATGTGTGTGTGGACAAACATGCAGTATTGAAGACATTTTTTGTGAAAATTATGTTGAAGAGAAAATACAGATAAAACATTATGTTTTGTATGTGATGAGTAAAACACAAGTTGAAGACATTATGCAACAAACTCACAGATTGAACCATGTCAAACATGAAGACAATATGCAATTGATTGTGCATCAGGTGAATTGATTGTGCAGAGATCATGAGACTGATATTCAAATTGGATTGAGTATGATTGCAAAGGTATATGCAAACTTAGAGAAGACAGGTTATGTAATGGTGCAAATTAGATTGACTTGCAATCATTTCTTGCACACTAAGTAGTATGTTTTGATGATGGTGATTGTATTTGCCAGTGAGGCTTTATGTGTCAGTGAGGCTTGTATGGTCAGTGAGACCTCATTGTAGCCAGTGAGGCTTGTATGGTTAGTGAGACTTGATTGTAACCAGTGAGGTTTTTGATTAAGCTAGTGAAATAATTCAGAGTGGTTTTTTCTTGCCCTTGAGGGTTTTCCACTCATCAAATCAGGTGTAATGGTTCTTGTTTGTCTTCTTGTACTCATGTGCCTTTCTTAAGGTTTTGATTGATACTTTTCATTATCATACCTGTGAATATGTGTTTAATAGTTCATTGATGTCTTCCTTGTAAATTAAAAGTTGTGAAAAGTTAAAAGTTTACACAACACTGATTCACCCCCCCTCTCAGTGTTGGCCTTGACTCCAACACTATCTAATGTAGATATTAAAAAGAGTCCACTGGATTTTAATGGATTTTATGCTAAGCCCAATGAATTACTAAAATATACCCTAAAATTGCTCCACATCTTCTATAAATCTTAATCATTGTGGAGAAATATTGAAATAGTGATTATCCTTAGGGAAATTTTCTTTTGATTGAGATTTTTTCTAAAAACGCTTCTATGTTCTCTTGAAATTGTGGTGAGTTGTGCAAATATACCCCAAACCATGTACATTAAATAATTGAATTAGAAATCATCTACACACATGTGCCTAAACATTTAGTTTTTTATTTCACATCATTCTAGTAAATACTTAGTGTATGAGGGGGTGTTTTTTAATTTCACATCATTCCACTATCAAAACACAACCATTATCAAGTATGAGATTTAGATGGCAGGAAGTGAGAGAGAAGGGACACAAATAATGGTTGTTGTAAATGAGAGCAATGATAAACCAAGTGGAGGGTCTTCTAATGAGAAGCTTAATAATCGTTGTGTGCTCTTGATCTAAGATGATATGTGGATTGGTAACCTGTATATATATAATAGTAGTTTTACTTAAAATAATACCCAAAATAATAGTAGTTCTATATTTCTAGTACACCTCACCTTCAACTTTGTAATAATACTATTTGATCTGAACTTTCAGTATCAATTCCTATTTGGACTTATAAAACCTAGATTGTCATGATTGAAGGCTATAAATGAAACACAAGTCTAATATGACTTAACAAAACACTTGTAATTTATTTCAATAAAACAATAAATGTGTTAGGAAAGGTGTCTCAAACTTGCAACAAAATGTGCAATGTTTTAGTTATAAAATTGAATAAACTTAATTTCTAGGCTATAGAAATGGTTTTTTGCCAAAATAAAAATTTTAAGTTGTTCGGCATTGCCTACGGTAGTTTTTGGTGTGTCAATTTCTTTGAGCTCTAAAATTTTAAAAAAATAGGCCCAAATGGCCTCTCAGATCAAAAGTTATGGTCTCCAGAAGTTGGGCCTCCGGTATTGGAAAAAATAAAAATGTGTTGGATACAGAAAAGAGTTGTAAGGGGGAGTTACACATGTTGATGCATGTTATGACACATCATAAGGCATCTTTGATTGGAGATAATGAAACCCTAAGAATTTGGGTGTCATTTTTGAGTGGTTTTAACTCATGGTTTTGTGATTACTATTTGATAGTTTAATGTATTGTATCTCCTATATATTAGGTGCTTGAGATGGAGGTTGAGTGTAAGAGTCTTATAGATATTTTAAGGTTGCCTCCAAATCTCTAGTTGGTGATACTCCTGTGAAAGATTTCTCTACAATTATATTGTAATCTTGTTGAGATTTTTTAATATTATATTGAGCTTCTTTTGGAGTGTGGATTTTTTTTCTCCTAAAAGGTTTTTCCCCATTTAAATCACTATATTGTGTTATGATTGATATTTATGTTTATTTCTGTATAATTTTTGTAACTGTTCTAGAGATCTAAAAAGTTTTGCATAACCCTCCTCTCAATATTAGTGTAGGAAGTTGTTCTACTACCTTAACTTCCTTACAAGTGGTAAGTGGTATTAGACCTTGATCACATTTGGTTTTAGTTGTGGGTTGTTGGGTTCTTTGAACTAATCTAGTTTTGAGTGGGAACTTGTGCAAAATATACTTTGTGATCTTGTTGCAAGAATTTTTAGATGGCAAGCACATTAGGGAGAATAGAGGTAGAGAATTTTTTGGTAACAATTTTGATATGTGGAAGCTGAAGATGGAAGATCTGTTAATTGATTGAGATCTATGGGATTATGTTGATGAGCATGTTTCAAGGCCTACAAATGCTACTTTAGTTGCTCAATATGATGTTATGGACCATGAATCCAAGGGTCTAATCAGATTGAAGACTTTGTTTAATCAATGTCCATGAAGAGTCCTTGGCAAAGAAACTATGGAAGAAACTTTGTGAGATACATCAAGCCAAATCTTTAGTGAACAAGATTGTATTGAGGAAAAAGTTGTATTCCTTGAGAATGGAAGAGGGTGGACGAATTGTAGACCACCTGAAAGAATTTAATATGTTGGTGGCTCAATTGGCTTCACTTGGTGTAAAAATAGACAAGGAGGAGAGATGTCAAATCTTGCTTTGTTCATTGTCTGATTCATGGGATTCTCTTGTTATGGCTATTGGTAGTAATTCTATTGCCTTGAAAGTTGAAGATGTTGTGGGTTCTTTACTTTTTGAAGAGATGAGGAGGAAGGTATCCATCAGTTCCAAAGAGGCTCCAAATGTTCGTAGAAGACCTAAAGAAAAAGGCAAGAAGAGTGAGAAGCGTGACAAATCCAAATCCAAGTCCAAGGGGAGATCTGAATCTCCTGAAAAGTCCAAAGTTATTTAATGGAATTGTGGTAAGCCTGAACTCTTACATAAGGAGTGGAAAGAAGAAAAGAAGAAGAAAAAGAAGAAATTTGATTCTGATAAGGAAGATGGTGATGCATTCATTGCAGGTTTGGCCACTCGTGTAGGTAATGATGCATGATTAATGACTTAGGTGCATCTTTCCATATGACCCCTAATAGAAATTAGTTTTCTGAATATGAAGAATTTGATGGAGGTAAGGTGTACTTGGGTGATGATTCTCATTTAAATATTGTTGGTTGTGGTAAAGTTAAAACCAAATTTCCTGATAGTAGAGTAAAAAGGATTAATGGTGTGTTGCATATCCTTGGGTTAGCACACATCTTTTTATCTGTCAGTAAACTAATAGATGCGGGTGTACAGGTAGTCATTTCTAATGCAAGATGGTTAGAGGTGATATGGTGATCGTTAGAGGTGTCAGATTTGACACAATGTATAAGCTTGATACATACACAATTGAGTGCAATAACACTTCTATGAAAATCAAGTATGTGACCACTTCATTGGAAAAAGTGAGGGTTTCCTCTTCAATGGACATGGTCATGGATTCTGGGTACCTAAGGGTGTTCTTTCTTCTGGATCAAAATTACTTGTGGAGAAGATTATGTTATGGCACCAAAGATTGGGCCACATTGGAGAAAAGGGTCTAAGGATCTTGAAAAATAAAAACCTTGTTGAAGGGTTGACTAATTGTTATCTTGATTTTGATTTCTATGAGAATTATATTTATGGTAAACAAAACCATGTTTAGTTTTAATTTAGTTCTCATGGTAAGTGCAAGAAGATGGGGGGCCAAAAAGGGGTTTTAAGTGGCCACTTTTTTTCTAAAATCTGGAAATACTGGCCTTGGATGAGAAATTGAGCATAGTTACACTCAAAATTTGGAGATGCAACCAAAATAATGTTCATAGTGCTCTGAGTCTACTTTCTAAACTACTTTTTTTTTAAAAAATGGCATAGATTAAGGGGTTCAAAAGAGGGAGCCACAAAAATTGGTGTTGTTTCTGTCAAAAAAACATAACATAGCATGTTTTGTGGCTCCCTCAAAAGGTCAACTCTTTTTTGGTATTTTTAAAATCACTTTGGTGAGAAATTAGCTAATACAATGTAGTTTATGCCCAATTTTTCTGATAATTTTTTGATGAATATTTGATTTTTTAGTAATTTTCAAAGTGGACACATCCTAAAAAATAGAATTTTGGCCGTGCTACCCCCATAAATTTTGAAAACTAATTGAAAATCATTTTTTTCTTTTTTTAATATTTGTAGAATGGAGTCTAGTTTCTAAATATGTAATTTTTTTGAAATTTCAATGAATAGTTAATTTACAATGAAAAAAAGACCAAACAGTGGTTTTTGCTCAAAAAGGGACACACAAACAAAAGAAATTAAAGATGAAAGGCTTAACATTGTTAAAATGTGAAAAAAATCACATCGTCAAATAGCTAAGAGAAAGCCTAACATTACCCAAGTGTTTGATTTGTTTGACATTGAAACACATGCAAATCTGAGGGTTAGCACGAACGAAATTATGTGAAATCTTGAATCTGGAAAAACACGTCTGTGACTGTTCAAAAGGCACTCCAATCCTTTGGATTGGAAATCCAAAGCAAATCCCAAGCCCAAGGCTTGGGATTCTCAAAGAAAGACATAACGCGAGCGCGTTATAACACGCTCATGTTATGGTTTGCTTTGCATTTTTCTTTTTCCGCAAGTCTGTTGTTTGTCATGTTTGACATAATGCGAGCGCGTTATAATGCGCTCGCGTTATGTTCCCCTTAAATTTTTTTATGTTCAAGGCTATTAATCATGTATGTATGTATGTATGTATGTATGTATCTATGTATGCCAATATGTATGTATGTATGTATCTATGTATGCCTATATGTATATATGTATAGTGTCGAGGGCAGAGGAGGGTAGAGATGGGAGTGAGCCAAATAAGTGAGGAGAGGGGTGGATAAGGATTGAGTGATTAAGGTTTAAGGTTGAGGGTTGAGCATTTAGGGATAGGATTTAGAGTTTAGGGATAAGGGATTAGAGTTTAGGACCTTGAGGGATTAGGGTTTAGGGTTTAGGGTTGAGGGTTTAGGGATAGCGTTTAGGGTTAAGGGTCGAGGGATTAGGTTTAAGGTAGAGTGTTGAGGGTAGAGGGATTAGGCATTAGGGTTTAGGGTTGAGGCTTTAGGGATAGCGTTTAGGGTTAAGGGTCGAGGGATTAGGTTTAAGGTAGAGTGTCGAGGGTAGAGGGATTAGAGATAGGGTTTAGGGTTGAAGGTTTAATGATTTAGGGATGAGGCTTTAGGGATGAGGGTTAAGGGATTAGGGTTTAAGATATAGTGTCGAGTGTCGAGTGTGTAGGGATAGGTTTTAGGGTTCAAGTTTTAAGGGTTAAGGGTCGAGGGATTAGAGTTAAGGGTTGAGGGATTAGGGTTTGACGTTGAGGGTTGAGTACATTGAGGTTCGAGGGTTAAGGGTTTTGGGATAGGGTTAAGGGTCAAGGGATTAGGGTTAAGGGATAGGGTTGGAGGGTTTAGGGATAAGGGATTAGGGTTTAAGGTATAGTATTGAGCCCATTGAGGGTCTAGGAATAGGGATAGCGTTTAGGGTTTAGGGATGAGGGATTAGAGTTGAGGGATGACGGATGATGGATTAGGGTTGAGGGATTAGGGTTTAAGGTATAGTGTTGAGGGTTTAGGGATAGGGTTTAGGGTTGAGGGATTAGAGTGAAGAGTTGAGGGATTAGGATTTGACGTTGAGGGTTGAGGGTTTAGGGTTTAGGGTTTAGGGATAGGGTTGAGGGTCGAGGGATCAGAGTTAAGGGTTTAATGTTGAGAGTTGAGGGTTGAGGATTGAGGTTGAGGGATAGGGTTAATGGTCAAGGGATTAGGGTTAAATAAGAGTGTCGAGGGTAGAGGGATTAGGGTTTAACCTATAGTATCGAGTCTGTTGAGGGTTTAGGAATAGGGATAGCATTTAGGGTTTAGGAATGAGGGATTAGAGTTGAGGGATGATGGATTAGGGTTGAGGGTTGAGGGATTAGGGTTTAGGGATAAGGTTTAGGGTTGAGGGATTAGGGTTTAAGGTATAGTGTTGAGGGTTTAGGGATAGGGTTTAGGGTTGAGGGATTAGAGTGAAGGGTTGAGGGATTAGGATTTGACGTTGAGGGTTGAGGGTTTAGGGTTTAGGGTTTAGGGATAGGGTTGAGGGTCGAGGGATCAGAGTTAAGGGTTTAATGTTGAGAGTTGAGGGTTGAGGCTTAAGGCTTGAGGGTTGAGATTGAGAGATAGGGTTAATGGTCAAAGGATTAGGGTTAAATAAGAGTGTCAAGGATAAGGGATTAGGGTTTAAGGTATAGTATCGAGTATGTTGAGGGTTTAGGAATAGGGATAGTATTTAGGGTTTAGGGATGAGGGATTAGAGTTGAGGGATGATGGATTAGGGTTGAGGGTTGAGGGATTAGGGTTAAGGGATAAGGTTTAGGGTTGACGGTTGAGGTATTAGGGTTTAAGGTATAGTGTTGAGGGTTGAGGGTTTAGGGATAGGGTTTAGGGTTGATGGATTAGGGTTTAGGGTTGACAAATTAGAATTTAATGTTGAGGTTAGGGTTAGAGTGTCGAGGGTAGAGGGATTAGGGATAGGGTTTAGGGTTGAAGGTTTAAGGACTGAGGGTTGAGGCTTTAGGGATGAGGGTTTAAGGCTTAAGATATAGTGTCAAGTGTTGAGGGTGTAGGGATAGGGTTTAATTTTTAAGGGTCAAGGGTTGAGGGATAGGGATTAGGGTTTAAGTTATAGTGTTGAGGGTTGATGGTTTAGGGATCGGGTTTAGGTTTGAGGGATTAGGGTTTAGGGTTGATGAATTAGGGTTTAATGTTGAGAGTTGAGGGTTGAGGGTTGAGGGTTGAGGGTTGAGGGTTGAGGTTGAGGGATAGGGTTAATGGTCAAGGGATTAGGGTTAAATAAGAGTGTCGAGGGTAGTGAGATTAGGGTTTAAGGTATAGTATCGAGTCTGTTGAGGGTTTAGGAATAGGGATAGCATTTAGGGTTTAGGGATGAGGGATTAGAGTTGAGGGATGATGGATTAGGGTTGAGGGTTGAGGGATTAGGGTGTAGGGATAACGTTTAGGGTTGAGGGATTAGGGTTTAAGGTATAGTGTTGAGGGTTTAGGGATAGGGTTTAGGGTTGAGGGATTAGAGTGTAGGGTTGAGGGATTAGGATTTGATGTTGAGGGTTGAGGGTTTAGGGTTTAGGGTTTAGGGATAGGGTTGAGGGTCGAGGGATCAGAGTTAAGGGTTTAATGTTGAGAGTTGAGGGTTGAGGGTTGAGGGTTGAGGGTTGAGGTTGAGGGATAGGGTTAATGGTCAAGGGATTAGGGTTAAATAAGAGTGTCAAGGATAAGGGATTAGGGTTTAAGGTATAGTATCGAGTCTGTTGAGGGTTTAGGAATAGGGATAGCATTTAGGGTTTAGGGATGAGGGATTAGAGTTGAGGGATGATGGATTAGGGTTGAGGGTTGAGGGATTAGGGTTTAGGGATAAGGTTTAGGGTTGAGGGTTGAGGGATTAGGGTTTAAGGTATAGTGTTGAGGGTTGAGGGTTTAGGGATAGGGTTTAGGGTTGACGGATTAGGGTTTACGGTTGACGAATTAGCATTTAATGTCGAGGTTAGGGTTAGAGTGTCAAGGGTAGAGGGATTAGGGATAGGGTTTAGGGTTGAAGGTTTAAGGATTAAGGGTTGAGGCTTTAGGGATGAGGGTTTAAGGCTTAAGATATAGTGTCTAGTGTTGAGGGTGTAGGGATAGGGTTTAAGTTTTAAGGGTTAAGGGTTAAGGGATAGAGATTAGGGTTTAAGGTATAGTGTTGAGGGTTGATGGTTTAGGGATAGGGTTTAGGTTTGAGGGATTAGGGTTTAGGGTTGATGAATTAGGGTTTAATGTTGAGAGTTGAGGATTGAGGGTTGAGGGTTGAGGGTTGAGGTTGAGGGATAGGGTTAATGGTCAAGGAATTAGGGTTAAATAAGAGTGTCGAGGGTAGAGGGATTAGGGTTTAAGGTATAGTATCGAGTCTGTTGAGGGTTTAGGAATAGGGATAGCATTTAGGGTTTAGGGATGAGGGATTAGAGTTGAGGGATGATGGATTAGGGTTGAGGGTTGAGGGATTAGGGTTTAAGGTATAGTGTTGAGGGTTTAGGGATAGGGTTTAGGGTTGAGGGATTAGAGTGAAGGGTTGAGGGATTAGGATTTGACATTGAGGGTTGAGGGTTTAGGGATAGGGTTGAGGGTCGAGGGATCAGAGTTAAGGGTTTAATGTTGAGAGTTGAGGGTTGAGGGTTGAGGGTTGAGGGTTGAGGTTTGAGGTTGAGGGATAGGGTTAATGGTCAATGGATTAGGGTTAAATAAGAGTGTCGAGGATAAGGGATTAGGGTTTAAGGTATATTATCGAGTATGTTGAGGGTTTAGGAATAGGGATAGCATTTAGGGTTTAGGGATGAGGGATTAGAGTTGAGGGATGATGGATTAGGGTTGAGGGTTGAGGGATTAGGGTTTAGGGATAAGGTTTAGGGTTGAGGGTTGAGGGATTAGGGTTTAATGTATAGTGTTGAGGGTTGAGGATTTAGGGATAGGGTTTAGGGTTGACAGATTAGCATTTAATGTCGAGGTTAGGGTTAGAGTGTTGAGGGTAGAGGGATTAGGGATAGGGTTTAGGGTTGAAGGTTTAAGGATTGAGGGTTGAGGCTTTAGGGATGAGGGTTTAAGGCTTAAGATATAGTGTCAAGTGTTGAGGGTGTAGGGATAGGGTTTAAGTTTTAAGGGTTAAGGGTTGAGGGATAGGGATTAGGGTTTAAGGTATAGTGTTGACGGTTGATGGTTTAGGGATAGGGTTTAGGTTTGAGGGATTAGGGTTTAGGGTTGATGAATTAGGGTTTAATGTTGAGAGTTGAGGCTTGAGGCTTGAGGGTTGAGGTTGAGGGATAGGGTTAATGGTCAAGGGATTAGGGTTAAATAAGAGTGTCAAGGGTAGAGGGATTAGGGTTTAAGGTATAGTATTGAGCCCGTTGAGGGTCTAGGAATAGGGATAGCATTTAGGGTTTAGGGATGAGTGATTAGAGTTGAGGGATGACAGATTAGGGTTGAGGGTTGAGGGATTAGGGTTTAGGGATAACATTTAGGGTTGAGGGATTAGGGTTTAAGGTATAGTGTTGAGGGTTTAGGGATAGGGTTTAGGGTTGAGGGATTAGAGTGAAGGGTTGAGGGATTAGGATTTGACGTTGAGGGTTGAGGGTTTAGGGATAGGGTTGAGGGTCGAGGGATTAGAGTTAAGGGTTTAATGTTGAGAGTTGAGGGTTGAGGCTTGAGGCTTGAGGTTTGAGGTTGAGGGATAGGGTTAATGGTCAATGGATTAGGGTTAAATAAGAGTGTCGAGGATAAGGGATTAGGGTTTAAGGTATAGTATCGAGTCTGTTGAGGGTTTAGGAATAAGGATAGCATTTAGGGTCTAGGGATGAGGGATTAGAGTTGAGGGATGATGGATTAGGGTTGAGGGTTGAGGGATTAGGGTTTAATGTATAGTGTTGAGGGTTGAGGATTTAGGGATAGGGTTTAGGGTTGATGGATTAGCATTTAATGTCGAGGTTAGGGTTAGAGTGTCAAGGGTAGAGGGATTAGGGATAGGGTTTAGGGTTGAAGGTTTAAGGATTAAGGGTTGAGGCTTTAGGGATGAGGGTTTAAGGCTTAAGATATAGTGTCAAGTGTTGAGGGTGTAGGGATAGGGTTTAAGTTTTAAGGGTTAAGGGTTGAGGGATAGGGATTAGGGTTTAAGGTATAGTGTTGAGGGTTGATGGTTTAGGGATAGGGTTTAGGTTTGAGGGATTAGGGTTTAGGGTTGATGAATTAGGGTTTAATGTTGAGAGTTGAGGCTTGAGGTTGAGGGATAGGGTTTAATGGTCAAGGGATTAGGGTTAAATAAGAGTGTCGAGGGTAGAGGGATTAGGGTTTAAGGTATAGTATTGAGCCCGTTGAGGGTCTAGGAATAGGGATAGCATTTAGGGTTTAGGGATGGGGGATTAGAGTTGAGGGATGATAGATTAGGGTTGAGGGTTGAGGGATTAGGGTTTAGGGATAAGGTTTAGGGTTGAGGGTTGAGGGATTAGGGTTTAAGGTATAGTGTTGATGGTTTAGGGATCGGGTTTAGGGTTGAGAAATTAGAGTGAAGGGTTGAGGGTTTAGGGTTTAGGGATAGGGTTGAGGGTCGAGGGATCAGAGTTAAGGGTTGAGGGATTAGGGTTTGATGTTGAGGGTTGAGGGTTGAGGTTCAAGGGTCAAGGGTTTAGGGATAGCATTGAGGGTCGAGGGATTAGGGTTAAAGTAGAGTGTGGACGGTATAAGGATTAGGGATAGGATTGGAGGGTTTAGGGATAAGGGATTAGGGTTTAAGGTATAGTATAGAGTATGTTGAGGGTTTAGGAATAGGGATAGCATTTAGGGTTTATGGATGAGGGATTAGAGTTGAGGGATGATGGATTAGGGTTGAGGGTTGAGGGATTAAGGTTTAGGGTTGAGGGATTAGAGTGAAGGGTTGAGGGATTAGGATTTGACGTTGAGGGTTGAGGGTTTAGGGTTTAGGGATGAGGGATTAGAGTTGAGGCATGATGGATTAGGGTTGAGGGTTGATGGATTAGGGTTTAGGGATAAGGTTTAGGGTTGAGGGCTGAGGGATTAGGGTTTAAGGTTTAGTGTCAAGGGTTGAGGGTTTAGGGATAGGGTTTAGGGTTGACGGATTAGGGTTTAGGGTTGACGGATTAGCATTTAATGTCAAGGTTAGGGTTAGAGTGTTGAGGGTAGAGGGATTAGGGATGGGGTTTAGGGTTGAAGGTTTAAGGATTAAGGGTTGAGGCTTCAGGGATGAGGGTTTAAGGCTTAAGATATAGTGTCAAGTGTTGAGGGTGTAGGGATAGGGTTTAAATTTTAAGGGTTAACCCCTGCTATTTATGCTTGGATAAGGATTTGTCACAAAATAGAACTTCTGCTTCCAAAGAAGATCTGTCTTTCTTCCTTGATGGGCATTTTCTATCAAGAACTTGATTGTGAGGGCTTGCCCCTTCATTGTTATGCCTATCATATGGTGGAGCATCTGGCAAGCTCTTGCAGGAAATAGGTAAAGTTCTCCCTCAAAAACCTTGTGGTCATTCAAGTCTGAAGAGGAAGGTTTGGAAAGAGATGTGATCAATGCAAAGGATGTGATCAATCTATAGAAGGACAAAACGTGAGCACGTTATAACGCGAGCACGTTATAACGCGAGCGCGTTTTGTCTTGCTATTGAAATGGTAAAAAAGTGTTGACCCCCGTGATCTAAGCCCACATGCTCTATTTTCTTACTGATTCTGTGCATGCTCTGACAAAAAAGAAGTACTTTCATGCTTTTGGGAAGTTCACATACACATTTGACACATTGTACCACCATTGCATGATCTTTCCACCACCTTTTCTGCTTTGCCAACTTGAGAAGGAGGAAATAACATAGTTTTCACACCAAGTTTGATATATATCTATTCAAGTTTCAATTTTTGTAGTGTTGCAATGTTAATTGTGATTTAATTTTAGGAATTTAACATTATAGATTGGTTAATAGTATTGTTGTTAGTAATTATATTTGAGTGTTATTCAATTTAACATTGAAAAGGAAGAAAGTGGTGAAAAACTCAAATTGTTGAGGAGTTTGATGCAAGAAGAAAAAAACACTACATAATTGGGTACTCTCTCCATTCGAATCTTCATTTTTTAGGTATGTCAAGTCTTTACATGCATGTTCTTTACATTTTCCTTGTTTCGGATTGAATTACTTTATCATGCTTTATCATACATGTTTAAAATAGACACATTCCCAATCAAGAAAGAAGACTACAATCTCACATGATGCCATGTATATTTTCTACACTTGGGCTCTTTAATAATTATGTGTAATAAACAAACCTTAACATACCATGATGTCAAACTAGACAAGAATGAATCCTTACAACATAAAAAAAATACAATCCCACTATTATCTTGTATTCATTTCTTAGGAACTAATATTGGTCTCTTTGTCATGCTACAGACAAATTCTCCGTCATGCTGAGGAAACGATCAAGAGTTAAACCAACACAGGAAGAGATAGAAGCTAAGAATGCAAAGAAAGTAGTGGCTATGAGGGAACTTCGTGAGAAGAGGAAATTAGACACGATAAATGAAGACATACCAATTGAAGAAGAACCACAACCATCACAAAGAGATATGGTATTGGCAGCACAAAGAGAACGAATGCAAAAACTTCATGGTACGAGAGATTTGAATACCATAGTTGGAGACACGTCCTCTACCGCAAGTCAACATGTAGGGACACCATATACCACATCTCAAGTTGAGAGTACATCATCACTCACATGTGATGAAGGAGGTACGCCATCATTCCCACCTCAACCTCAAGGTATGTCATCTATTCCATCTTCGATCGAAGGTATGCCATCTAACCCATCTCATTTAAATATTGATGAAATTCCTAATGTTGAGATGAATTTACCTAACTTAACACCACCTAGAATTTTGCATAGAAAGCCAAAGTATTTGATTGATATTGATGAGAATATTTTGCAGCCAATGGAAGGTAAGATTCCAAAACGCACTTGTAGAAGATATGTTTATAAGATTTGGAGATTGTTCTTTGAAAAGTTAAATGAGACTGCAAGATGTCAACTATTCGTTGAAATGATGCAAAGTATAAAGTATAGGTCTATCATGAAGATTCTTGGGTTGAGAACATCAGAGGCTTCAAGTGAAAAATCTATTGTCAAGAATCTAATGAGTGCGTATGAGAGTGTGGGTAACACCTCACACACAAAAGATAGTAATGCAACACGGCGTGTGATTACATCGACTATAGTAAGTAGTCAAATGAGGAAAGCTCATCTCATTAGAAAGACAAGTCAAGAATTGAGAATTAAGAGGAAAACTTTATCAAGAGCTATTGGAAGATGCCAAAGAATTGAGGACACTAATGCCAATGAATTATGGGCGTTCTTGGGGAGACTACCACGAAAAGATAAACCAATTGTTGAAGCATTGAGATCACTAATTGAAGACTTTTGGAAGAATTACACAAGGGTATCTCCGAATCAAAGGGATGTGGTAAGAAGGAGAATCGGTAGTCAGAACCGCGAGCCACATCCAAAGCATTTTTTGGATGAGTCTCAAACATAGTTTTATGGTAAATTTCTAGAGAAGTATCCTCAAATTAAAATTTGTCAAAGATATTTTGAAATGCTAAAACCTTTCTATGTTAAGATAAATCACACGCGCACTACTTGTTGTTGTAGATTACATATTGAATTTTCTAACCATTTTGATGCTTATAGGTCTATATGTTTAGATATGCATACTAACAATGATTTGCAGGGTTGTGCCATATGTGCCCCACCAACATCTTCAAGAGACTTCATATCAAGAATTTTATGTGAAAGAGAGGAAGGTCAAATACTCTACAAAAAATTATGCTTCGATGGCACATGTCATCATTGCGGTGGCTTGCAACATTTGCCAATATGTGAACATATGGAAAGAACACATGCGGTTGGAAACAAACTAGTAGAGTTTGGCAAGTATAAAACAATGGCATACAATACAAAAAATGGTAAAGAAGCAAAGAGGTGTGAATTGGTTATTGAAAAGATTCTAGTGTATCAGTTTATGCCTATATTTCGTGACAGCATAGTGTATGAGTATGCAAGACATGCCCATAGAGCTCGATGGTTGGACTTGCAATTCAAGTTATGCAAGGACACATTTCTGATTGGTAGCATTGTTTCAGTCATCAACTTTGCAGAGAACTATAGTCTACAGCCACAACGTGAGGTGTAATCATAATACTACAACTCCACACAGGTTTCTATATTTGTGCACATCGCATTCATTCATGCGAATGATAGTACAAAGGTTTCTATAAGGGAGTATAATTTCTATATTAGTGATGATCGCACGCATTCTACGGAGTTCATGCAAGGTTGCTTTCAGGTGTTCTACAATGATTTGGCTAGAAGGGGCATATCGTTCAATCAACATATCATATGTTCGGATAACTATGCGTCACAATTCAAGAACTCGTAGAATTTCTATTGGCTGAATAGGAGGCATAATTTTACAGGTATTCAATATATGTGGAACTTTTGTGAGGCTGGGCATGGAAAGGGGGAGCATGATGGTGCAGGAGCATGTATCAAAAGAGCCATAGCACGAGAAGAGTTAAAGTATAAAGACAATGCAAAGTTGACATATACAAAATTGATTGTCGAGTGGTGTAATCCTTCCATGGGTCCAAGTAATGAGGGTAAGTCTTCAGTTCGTAGATTTTTTTGGTTGATAGATGATACTAACATTGCACCATATGAGGACTGTTGTACACTGACAAGATCAAATGAGATGCACTCTTTCAGAAGCTCAATTGCAGGTTCATGGAGTATCCATACACGAAAGATGTCATGCTTTTGTTCTTCCTATACAATTCAAGTCTAGGATGAGTGTGAGTCAAAGGAGTGGGTTGACGAATGACAGTTAAGTTATCTTAGCCCACTTGACACGTATTGACCCCTGATGGCACTAGAACTAACACAGATGGAATCATTAGTTGACTTTGACCACATATCAGATTTAGTTCAACCAGGTAATATAGGGCACGTATATGCATCTAATTTCATCTAGTTTAACCAGGTAATTGTTGATCATGATGATAGTCATTCACAAACATAGAATAAAAGTTACACAACAACCTTTACTCATCTTGAAAGATACGATGAATTCAGAGAATTCATGATCCCAAGTCTTCGTTGATTAGGTCTTAATCTACTGACGTTACTCAGTGGTTGATGTGTGTTGCTGTTTTCCATTCAGGGGCCTTACGTATTTATGCAAAGTTCATCATCATTCCTCCAAATATCCTGCTCTGTATGTCTGCTCTGCATAAATCTCCAATAATTCTACCTCTGCACTGTGAATTTAGTCAAATAATGTGCCTACAGGCTGATATTTGCATGATTTCTACCATTATTTATGATTCTTTGCATGATATTTTCAATACTGCATGCATTTAACTCAAATATGCTAATGATTTTTAGTTACCTACGGGATTTCAGCATATTTCTCTATTTCTGCTTATTATTTGTCATGACTTGCAGTTATGGTGATGAATTTATGAAATTAAAAAAAGGAAAAGGGTTAAAGAATGAGATTCCCAAAACTACTTGACTGAGATCACTGATCCACATACAAGCTCCCATACATGCAATGAAAAGAAGGAAACTAGAACCATACTTCACCAAGACATTCCACAAATCCGCATGATCTAGTGCAAATCTTCAAAGGAAAAGTTGATAACAACATGTAATGAAATGAAAGCGCTTCCAGTTGAACACAACATTCACCAGTACATATCCAGAAATCAACAGGAAGATTACGTAAAATTTACAATCAGGATGTAATCTGAAACTTCATATCCATTTAGTATGCTCAAGAACAGGTACATTTACAGTGATCTGAAGAAAGAACCTTGACATTTCAACAATTCTATCCTCATTAGTCTTAGTAATCCGATCTCCTAATTGATTCTACAGTAATTGGCCTTATTGCCAGATATTTTTTCTTTTCTTGTTCCCCCAATGTATCTATTAGCCTTCTTGCTAGATATATCTATCTATCTCCTCTCCCTTTAATGTCTCAGGATCCGGCTCTTATATAGAACAAATGCCAGAAAACAGTTACAATGATCCAAGGATCAGGATCCTCTCATAACAATCAACGGTCCAGATGAAAAGCACATGCTTCGCCAGTTGGCAAATGTACAGCTGGCACAGAATATTCCAGCATCTTTGATTTGATTCGGTCTCCAGCTGGCAAACAACATATTTGACAATATCCTCCTCATTTCTAGTTCATGTTGCCTCCATGTGCAACCATACAATGCTCAGCAACAGCTCTAACAGCATCATGACTTCCTGCAAATAAACAGACAAACATTAAGTTCATCATCATTTGATAAACAACAGGAATTTAAAAATTTTATTAAACATGCCTCAAAATGTGCAGCTACAGGCAATCGGGCTTCAAATCAGTGGAAATTATGCACTAAATGCATAAACAGCGTTAAAAAACACTCGGGTCAACCATCGTTTCATTTTCCCGCCCATTTCCTTGTATATCGGGTTCAAATATGATCATGCAGGTATCGGCGTGACTACACACTGTCGGAATGACAATTTTACATTAGGCCGACGGTTAAACTTATACCGACGCCAAAAATCATGATGATGTCCTTCCATCGGGAAGACATGTTCTATCGGCGAGAAAAATCCAGAGGATATTAGCAAAAGGTCATATTTCTCGGCAGGAGGACATTACGAAATATCGGGTAGACAAACAAGATCATGATGATCTTGACAACATGACAGGATAAAAAAATGATGATCCTCCTCCTCGAATATCATGATGACGTAACCATCATATTCCGCCTTCGGAGCATGAGGATGAGGAGAGGTCATGATCAAGTTAGCGCTAGGGTGATATTTAAAATATGATCATGCTAAGGAATGGAATATCACCCCCCCTTAAAAGATAGGGTGATCATCATGATCATGCAAAAGGAGATCAGGAGGATATGATGACGTCATCATCATGTTAGCGAATATCAGCAAATATGACCCTCCCTTGAAAGATCAGGATGATGACCCTCCGATAGGACTTTGACGTGCGCATGCAAATATGCAGATAGTGGATTTTCTAAGCAGGGTGATATTGTAATATCAGCATGATATTATAATATCAGGTGATGTTAAAAATATCATGATGCTCGTATAATTTGAAATATTAGGTTACACTCAAAACCTGATGCTCACGATGCGCATAAGGTCATTTGACGGGTAAAGGGCACTATCACCTAAGATTGACGTCCGGATATTTCGACTGCATGATTTTTATCGGGTGATAGATCAAGATCATGATGACTTTGACAACATGACTGAGGATATAAAAATAAATGATGATCACTTGCGATTATTAGGTTTGACCAAAACTTTGACTGCTCATAACTCCCTCATATGGACGAATTTTCAGGTGATGTAAAAGGGAAACCTGCATAGAATTTCAAGCTCTTTCTAAATATGAGGTCATAGAAACAAAATATGAACTTTGACAAACTGACCTCATGATGATGACCTACCTCATCGAATATCATGATGATGATGCACCTGACTCATTTTTACCAAACCGCCAGAAAACAGACAACACAAGCCAAGCCAAAAGTTGGGTCCCTGTTTTGATAATGCAAAATGGGGCGTGTTGTGTAACCACACAACAACTTGCCACCAAAGAAAACAACAAAATTCAAATAATTCAAAAGGTGAGGATAAATTAAAACATAAATTTCCAACTCCTGTTAAGCATGAGCATCCTAATCCTTTCTAACTGGTATCATGTTCATCAATGTAACATTGAATTGATAAGGGATCAATTGTGTGCATGTGATTCATATACTCATCTTGAAAGTGAGTTGAATAAGTCAGTGACTGGTGTTAAGCTACGTAGTTTGGTTCATCCCTCATAGCCAACCGGATAGAGCCTTGCTGCCAGCAGGCGTCCATAGCCCCGACAAGGTTATCATTGCAATTCCCCTAAGTAGAGCCCCACTGCCAGCAAGCGTCTATAGCTCCAGTAGAGTTACTTAGATGACTTAATCTGGATTTCAGAAAATCCATTTTATTATTTTATTTATTTTATATTTTGAATTTAATTCTTAAGATATAACAGTTGTAGCCTCATGATACAAGGAATGGTCACTTGTTGAAATTAAGTTGAGAATTGCAATGGTAGCAAGGGCAACCTTTAGATTTTTCACTTAACACCTACACTGATATGTTCAACAAACCCAAGGCTGTTAGGTGTGTCATTGTGAGGATCACCTTGACTCAAGAAAAGTAGTACTGATGAATATGATACCACAGACCTGATCAAGAATACCTACACTGATATGAATTACAACCTATGTAAAAACTTATATTCAACTTTTGAATTCTAACAATTTATGCAGTGTTCTTAAGTAACAAGGTGCACCAGTTTTGCCCAACCAAAACAAAGACTCAATGACGCAAAGCACAAAGCAACCTCTACAAACAGCTAACCTACAAAAGGAAACAAAAGAAAGCAAAACAAGAAAGCAAAACAAGCAAACTGTACAAACAACTAACCTACAAAATTATATACAAACCACTACTAGGCAAACAAAAACCAGAAAAAGACCCAAATACACCTGTATTTGCATACTTCTTTTGATTGTGCAGGAGCATTAGTGTATTAGTTATGGTTCTCAACCTAGCAAATTTATCTTTATATTCTGAAAAATATTCTGATATTCTGAATTCACTGTATTCAATAGAATAACTCTTGATGATCAGCAACTGAGGAAGCTCATCATGTTCATGATTAATCCATATGCATGTCCTATCTCCTGAATTTCCATAATCAAAATAGTATTCAACATCATTTACTGTGGAAAGGAGAAATACAACCTGGTGTATTTCTGATTCTGTTGGACATGCTTGTTTGTTGGCAGTTGGTCTTCCATTTGTCATTATATTTTCACTGCTTGGCTCAGTGTCTGGTCTCACTTCAAATTGAAGGATGTATGACTCTTGATGTATTAATTCTCCATCTTTATCCAACCTTATCCCTTCATTCCGGATGTTCAGTTTATCCTCCAGTTCAGGAAACTTCTCAATATTTTCTTCAATTTCCTGCACATCAGCATCTAAATAAGTATCTTTACTATCACAACCTGATATACAGAAATTTATCATTTCTAAATCATTTGACTGTAAAAGAGAAACAACTTTCACTTGATAAGGACACTCCCCTATTTCATTTTCAAAATATTTCTGGAGTAACGTCTGATTATGCACAACAACTCCGAAGTCTTCTACATCTTCATCTTTCAGGAATTGTTCATTAAATAATTCACATCTTCTATCTATTAGAGGATCTGGTTCCATTAACCTGCAACATTCTTGTATTTGATCATTCAATTCAAAGAAGTCAGGTAATAAATCAGCATTTATTTTATTTTCTATGACTCCCTGAGTTACTATCATAGGAACTTCATCATCAGCAGTGAATTTAAATTGCTCTACTATCTGTTTACACTTCTCTTTACCATAGAATGACTCCAGGAAAGACGTTTCATCTTCTTTATCAAAAGTATTAGGATTAGAATCAAAAATATTATCCTGATGAGTGGTTTCTTCTCTAAAATTTTCACAAGATTCATACCTGCATACTAACTGATCCTTACTTGTATTAGGAAGTAGAGAACTCCTATCAATCCCACCATAAAATGAATCCAGGAAAGATGTTTCCTCTTCTTTACCTTCTGGAACCGACTCAGCTATTGTATTTTTGAGAATCTTTTTCAACATGATCAAGCAAGGGTAGCAATCTCTCTCTGAATGCTCTTCATCATGTAATCTGCACCAGCTTTCAATCAAGACATCATCAGTGGATAAACCTAATATTTGACTACACTGTATATTTCTAGACAAGTATAATTCAAAATCTTCAGAACGATCCACTTCAGTGTCTGGACAATTAATAACTTCTGGTGTTGCATCTGCTTGTTGCTCTAACATTTCTTTATTTTCTTGCCAGACTTCTTCATTTTCCTGGCAAATTTCAGCCCTGAACACATCCGGGAAGAATATTAGTCCTTTCAAATATAAATCCAACCTTGTAAGGAAAGTTAAACAATTTATTTCGCTGTGTTCCACAGTCTGGTGTATCCTGCAACAGGTAGATAAACCAAAGTTAAACAAACTGTGAGGGTAAAGCTGCCTACTCAAAGTTTCCTGAAATAAAGGAATGTTAATTTGACAATTGCCTTCATATACATCCATCAAAATGAGGCTATATTTTTCAATTTTTTTAGGATTTTGAAATTTTAAGGAGATCCATCATATCTCAGAATAAAACTTGAAAGTTCAGAAAATCAAACTAATCTTTGATGTTTCGAGCTAGATCTTGGCAAAGGTGCAACCAAAACATCTCAGATAAGAGATATTTGCAGACATTTAACTCAAATGCTGAAATATTTATGCAATATTTGTAGAAATCCAAAAATTCCCAGCTCAGGCCCTCCTTCTAGCACCAATTTATGTTGCGTTAGAAACGAGGGGCCTTTATAAAATGAATGATGACTGAAGCAATAGTGTCTTTTCCAGTTCTGCCCTCCTTCTAGCGCCAATTTATGTTGGTGATGATGTTGATCATGCCCTCCTTCTAGCGCCAATTTATGTTGGTGATGATGTTGATCATGCCCTCCTTCTAGCGCCAATTTATGTTGAGGAGGCCCTCCTTCTAGCGCCAATTTATGTTGAGGATGCCCTCCTTCTAGCAGGGTGATATTGTAATATCAGCATGATATTATAATATCAGGTGATGTTAAAAATATCATGATGCTCGTATAATTTGAAATATCAGGTTACACTCAAAACCTGATGCTCACGATGCGCATAAGGTCATTTGACGGGTAAAGGGCACTATCACCTAAGATTGACGTCCGGATATTTCGACTGCATGATTTTTATCGGGTGATAGATCAAGATCATGATGACTTTGACAACATGACTGATGATATAAAAATAAATGATGATCACTTGCGATTATCAGGTTTGACCAAAACTTTGACTGCTCATAACTCCCTCATATGGACAAATTTTCAGGTGATGTAAAAGGGAAACCTGCATAGAATTTCAAGCTCTTTCTAAATATGAGGTCATAGAAACAAAATATGAACTTTGACAAACTGACCTCATGATGATGACCTACCTCATCGAATATCATGATGATGATGCACCTGACTCATTTTTACCAAACCGCCATAAAACAGACAACACAAGCCAAGCCAAAAGTTGGGTCCCTGTTTTGATAATGCAAAATGGGGCGTGTTAGAAACGAGGGGCCTTTATAAAATGAATGATGACTAAAGCAATACTGTCTTTTCCAGTTTTGCCCTCCTTCTAGCGCCAATTTATGTTGGTGATGATGTTGATCATGCCCTCCTTCTAGCGCCAATTTATGTTGATCATGATGATAGTCATTCACAAACATAGAATAAAAGTTACACAACAACCTTTACTCATCTTGAAAGATACGATGAATTCAGAGAATTCATGATCCCAAGTCTCCGTTGATTAGGTCTTAATCTACTGACGTTACTCAGTGGTTGATGTGTGTTGCTGTTTTTCATTCAGGGGCCTTACGTATTTCTGTAAAGTTCATCATCATTCCTCCAAATATCCTGCTCTGTATGTCTGCTCTGCATAAATCTCCAATAATTCTACCTCTGCACTGTGAATTTAGTCAAATAATGTGCCTACAGGCTGATATTTGCATGATTTCTACCATTATTTATGATTCTTTGCATGATATTTTCAATACTGCATGCATTTAACTCAAATATGCTAATAATTTTCAGTTACCTACGGGATTTCAGCATATTTCTCTATTTTTGCTTATTATTTGTCATGACTTGCAGCTATGGTGATGAATTTATGAAATTAAAAAAAGGAAAAGGGTTAAAGAATGAGATTCCCAAAACTACTTGACTGAGATCACTGATCCACATACAAGCTCCCATACATGCAATGAAAAGAAGGAAACTAGAACCATACTTCACCAGGACATTCCATAAATCCGCATGATCTAGTGCAAATCTTCAAAGGAAAAGTTGATAACAACATGTAACGAAATGAAAGCGCTTCTAGTTGAACACAGCATTCACCAGTACATATCCAGAAATCAACAGGAAGATTACGTAAAATTTACAATCAGGATGTAATCTGAAACTTCATATCCATTCAGTATGCTCAAGAACAGGTACATTTACAGTGATCTGAAGAAAGAACCTTGACATTTCAACAATTCTATCCTCATTAGTCTCAGTAATCCGATCTCCTAATTGATTCTACAGTAATTGGCCTTATTGCCAGATATTTTTTCTTTTCTTGTTCCCCCAATGTATCTATTAGCCTTCTTGCCAGATATATCTATCTATCTCCTCTCCCTTTAATGTCTTAGGATCTGGCTCTTATATAGAACAAATGCCAGAAAATAGTTACAATGATCCAAGGATCAGGATCCTCTCATAACAATCAACGGTCCAGATGAAAAGCACATGCTTCACCAGTTGGCAAATGTACAACTGGCACAGAATATTCCAGCATCTTTGATTTGATTTGGTCTCCAGCTGGCAAACAACATATTTGACAATATCCTCCTCATTTCTGGTTCATGTTGCCTCCATGTGCAACCATACAATGCTCAGCAACAGCTCTAACAGCATCATGACTTCCTGCAAATAAACAGACAAACATTAAGTTCATCATCATTTGATAAACAACAGGAATTTAAACATTTTATTAAACATGCCTCAAAATGTGCAGCTACAGGCAATCGGGCTTCAAATCAGTGGAAATTATGCACTAAATGCATAAACAGCGTTAAAAAACACTCGGGTCAACCATCGTTTCATTTTCCCGCCCATTTCCTTGTATATCGGGTTCAAATATGATCATGCAGGTATCGGCGTGACTACACACTGTCGGAATGACAAATTTACATTAGGCCGATGGTTAAACTTATACCGACACCAAAAATCATGATGATGTCCTTCCATCGGGAAGACATGTTCTATCGGCGAGAAAAATCCAGAGGATATTAGCAAAAGGTCATATTTCTCGGCAGGAGGACATTACGAAATATTGGGTAGACAAACAAGATCATGATGATCTTGACAACATGACAGGATAAAAAAATGATGATCCTCCTCCTCAAATATCATGATGACGTAACCATCATATTCCGCCTTCGGAGCATGAGGATGAGGAGAGGTCATGATCAGGTTAGCGCTAGGGTGATATTTAAAATATGATCATGCTAAGGAATGGAATATCACCCCCCCTTAAAAGATAGGGTGATCATCATGATCATGCAAAAGGAGATCAGGAGGATATGATGACGTCATCATCATATTAGCGAATATCAGCAAATATGACCCTCCCTTGAAAGATCAGGATGATGACCCTCCGATAGGACTTTGACGTGCGCATGCAAATATGCAGATAGTGGATTTTCTAAGCAGGGTGATATTGTAATATCAGCATGATATTATAATATCAGGTGATGTTAAAAATATCATGATGCTCGTATAATTTGAAATATCGGGTTACACTCAAAACCTGATGCTCACTATGCGCATAAGGTCATTTGACGGGTAAAGGGCACTATCACCTAAGATTGACGTCCGGATATTTTGACTACATGATTTTTATCGGGTGATAGATCAAGATCATGATGACTTTGACAACATGACTGAGGATATAAAAATAAATGATGATCACTTGCGATTATCAGGTTTGACCAAAACTTTGACTGCTCATAACTCCCTCATATGGACGAATTTTCAGGTGATGTAAAAGGGAAACCTGCATAGAATTTCAAGCTCTTTCTAAATATGAGGTCATAGAAACAAAATATGAACTTTGACAAACTGACCTCATGATGATGACCTACCTCATCGAATATCATGATGATGATGCACCTGACTCATTTTTACCAAACCGCCAGAAAACAGACAACACAAGCCAAGCCAAAAGTTGGGTCCCTATTTTGATAATGCAAAATGGGGCGTGTTGTGTAACCACACAACAGTAATGTCATCTTACTTTGTAGTGTTTTTGTAATGTTGACTAATTTCATCTAATTTGCTACACATATCAATGTAGGGCACGTATATGCAGTTATTGCAGATGAAGATAATGAAGAGGGAATAGATTATTACTTATGTCATTGTGTTGAGCCAAAAGGAAATTGGAGACCCCTGTTACAGATGGAGAAAATATCGAATACCCTACAGGCTCAGTGGTTATTACTGGAACATGGCTTAGAAGGTACCCACATAAGAGTGTTAATATTTGGCTATTTCAGGACTTTGACACGCATCAGAAGATTATTTATTACTCGAACCTTGTCGTGGCATCCATTGTTCATTTGATAAAGTATCAGGGTAGACCTTTGAACAAAACCTTGTGGAAGGTGCGTGAGTTTGACCATGAAGCAATACTTGACACAATAAAGAGTAGAGTAGACCTGGATGGTTCATTGGATTAATTTGTAAGTATTCACATTGATTTTGTAAAGTCATGTTACATTGAGTTGTAAGTATGCACATTAATTTGTAAGGTTTATCTTTTTTTATTTCCTCCTACATTTTTACACAGATACACATTTTTACATCATCATGTTATGCATTTTTGGTGTCCTGCTCCTGATGCGACCAAACTCATAACTCACTCTACTTCCTCTAGACACCATTTGATGATCTCTCCAACACTCTGGATCCAGGGCGCCCAATCATGATGATGACCTATATACCATTCTCCCAAGGCGCTCATAATGAATGAAAATAAGACCAAGGGCACCCAAGCTTAATAGACTTATTTCTTTCAATTTTGATGATCCAAACTCTTGCAAAATGACATCCACTTTCATGCTTTTAGATCTTCCTTCACATACAGGGCGCCAAATCAAGTTGAAAAATCTACATAAGGGCGCCAAAATGGATGAAAGGTGTTGGCAAGAGACACTATATGGATTCATGATTGTTGTCATTGATGGCAACAAAGTTCATCCCACACATCCGCAGGATATGGTGTGTCTCTATCGGAAGTCAGAGTGAAGAATGTTGTGGTCCGCTAAACAAGAACAGAGCATATGGCAAGGTCAGACAGACAGGTCTGGATCTCTCAAAAGAAGTATCTTGGTAAAGTGCGGATTTGGGGAAGTAAAGAGTACTACCTTGAGTGATAGATTCCAAGGTTTTAGCCTCCGGTGATAGATGAGGCAAAAGATATGAATACTTGAGTACTGAGTTCCTGAGTGACAGTGTGAACAGAAGAAGAACTGACTGTCAGAACATCAGACTACTTTTTGAATGTGTTACTGATGGCGTTAAAGGTTATGAAGGCATGAATCATGTTTGGCCGACATGATTAATGATTTCTACAAGTATATGCTTGATCCGCATTACTTGATGTGTAAGGATTCAGCCGACAAAACAGAGTTTTGTGAGAAGATTGACTGTTCCGGGTGCCGACTAGAAAGATAATGAAATCACTTGTGCGGATATATATAAAGGATGGATTTAGTTGTGAGGTGTGGGGTTGACATATGTGGTATGTGAACATAATTAGAGAAGAGCAGAAGCAGTAAGGAAGGTCCGGTATGTGAAAGGAAAGAAGCATAAGAGAAGAGGAAAGATGAAGTGCAGCAAATTAGTGTACTGAGCCTAACCGGAACTGAACTCCAACATATGTGGATGCTTCCAATCAATTCAAGTATTGTATAACATTCTTTTGTAGACAGTGTGTCTCCTTGTAGGCAGTGTGCCTCCTTTGTGAGCAGTGTGCTCGGGCAGTGAGCCCTAATTGGCAAGTGCCATTTTGTATTTCCTTAGTCTTCTAACAGAGAATAATCTTTGGGTTAATCACCCCGTGGTTTTCTCCCTTAATAGGGTTTCCACGTCAAAAATAATGTGTCATGTGTTTTTCCTTTTCATGGTAATGTTTGCTTATTTGAATTAATGTTGCATTGATTAAGAAGAAAGTTCAGAAAGAAGAAATAATTAGGATAACTGATTCACCCCCCTGTCTTAGCTATCAACAAAAGGAGACATGAAATGCACCTTAGGACTCCATGCTAAGGTTTGAGCCATTAAAGTCTCTTGATATTAGGCACTCATGATGATGAAACTTAGAGCTTTTTCCTTTCCTATGCGCTCATCTAAGATGTTTGAATGATAAGGAGTGCCTTGACCTCTATAATGTACATTGGGCACCAAAATCAAGGTGATTTTAAGTCACTTTGAGTCATTTGGAGTCAGTTTGAGTCTTTGAGTCATGTTGCAAAAAAGTGTTAATGTTGTCAAGTTGCACAAAGCAACTTTTGCATTTTTGGTGTCCAACTCGTGATGCGACCAAACTGACTGTTCCAATGTGTTTAGATGGGTACATTTATGCTAGGCATGGTCCTATTTTTCACCCAAACATGTCGAAACAGTCCGAGCTACATTGTACCAACGATATCCCTGAAGAGTCCAAAGTGCAAAAAGGCAGCAATCTTTGACGAGATGTTACTCAAAAACTATGTCACTTAGAAACATTCTGTCTAAGGTAACACAATCACGTAGAGTACCTCTACAATAACCTCTCTCAGTTTTTTATATCTCTGAGATATTTGCCCATGGTGAAAGGTTTTCTGCTGCCCCAAAAATCGTCAAGAGGCAATGTAAAGTTGCAAAGGGGTGTAACTTTCGTCTTGCTCCTGATGTGACCAAACTGACTATTCCAACGCATCTGGATGAGTACATTTACACTAGGCATGGTCCTATTTTTCACCCAAACATGTCGAAACAGTCTGAGCTACATTGTACCGACGATATCCCTGAAGAGTTCGAAGTGCAAAAAGGAAGCAATCTTTGACGAGATGTTACTCAAAAATTGTGTCACTTAGAAACATTTCGTCTAAAGAAACCCGATCACATAGAGTGCCTCTACAATAACCTCTCTCAGTTTTTTATATCTTTGAGATATTTGCCCATGGTGAAAGGTTTTCTGCTGCCCCAAAAATCATCAGAAGGAGGTAGTGTAAAGTTGCAAAGGGGTGTAACTTTCACCCTGCTCTTGATGCGACCAAAATGACTATTCTAACACGTCTAGATGGGTACATTTATGCTAGGCATGGTCCCATTTTTCACCCAAACATGTCGAAACAGTCCAAGCTACATTGTACCCACGATATCCCTAAAGAGTCCAAAGTGCAAAAAGGTAGCAATGTTTGATGAGATGTTACTTAAAAATCGTGTCACTTAGAAATATTTCGTTTGAGGCAACGCAATCATGTAGAGTGCCTCTACAATAACCTCTCTCAATTTTTTATATCTCTGAGATATTTGCCCGTGGTGAAAGGTTTTCTGCTGCCCCAAAAATCGTCAGGAGGCAGTGTAAAGTTGCAAAGGGGTGTAACTTTTGTCCTGCTCCTGATGCGACCAAATTGACTCTTCCAACATGTTTGAATGGGTACATTTACACTAGGCATGGTCCTGTTTTT
The DNA here is from genome assembly GCA_027924645.1 of Cunninghamia lanceolata. Classification (NCBI taxonomy): domain Eukaryota; kingdom Viridiplantae; phylum Streptophyta; class Pinopsida; order Cupressales; family Cupressaceae; genus Cunninghamia; species Cunninghamia lanceolata. The sequence continues at coordinate 20,595,013 of BSBN01000254.1, forward strand.
ACCCAAACATGTCGAAATAGTCCGAGCTACATTGTACCCACGATATCCCTAAAGAGTCCAAAGTGCAAAAAGGTAGCAATCTTTGACGAGATGTTCTCGAAAACCATGTCACTTAGAAACATTCCATCTAAGGCAACGTGATCACGTAGAGCGTCTCTACAATAACCTCTCTTAGTTTTTATAATCTCTGAGGCATTTGCCCATGGTGAAAGGTTTTCTGCTGCCCCAAAAATCGTCAGATGGAGGCAGTGTAAAGTTGCAAAGGGGTGTAACTTTTGTCCTGCTCCTGATGCGACCAAACTGACTATTCCAACGCATCCGGATGGGTACATTTATGCTAGGCATGGTCCTATTTTTCACCCAAACATGTCGAAATAGTCTGAGCTACATTGTACCGACGATATCCCTGAAGAGTCCAAAGTGCAAAAAGGAAGCAATCTTTGATGAGATGTTACTCAAAAACCATGTCACTTAGAAACATTCCGTCTAAGGCAACATGATCACATAGAGTACCTCTACAATAACCTCTCTCAATTTTTTATATCTCTGAGACATTTGTCTGTGGTGAAAGGTTTTCTACTACCCCAAAAATCATCAGAAGGAGGCAGTGTATTAAGTCAGGATGAAAGCCTATTCACTCTAGGCGCCAATCTCAACTTGCACAATCATGAATGGGCGCCTAGAGCAATAAAGCACTACATCATGGTTCCAGGACCTTGAAATGGCGCCCAAGCATGTAGGAGGAATTTTCAAGGAGCTAGAATGTTTTTGAAACTCTAAGGAACTAGTCCAAAGACTCTATGGCACCATCTTGATACCATTGAGTCAACTTTGGAACTCAAACATATTGAAACAAGGTTTAGGAAGCTAGGTGCCATCTCTTTCCAGTTTAACCTCTCAGATGCACCAACATTGGAAAGACTCTTAATGAGCGCCTAAGTTTGAATTGATCTTGTGATTGAAAGTTTGGTGATGTATTGGTGCGAGATGATCTTCAATTGAAGCAATCTAAGTTCTAGGAAGGGTTTAGAAGTTATCAACCTCTTCACTAAGTTAGGCACACTTTACAAGCTTTCTTACCCAAGAGTTGTACCTCATTAAGACAAGGCGTATCTTAACCTCTGGGACTTTTCCAAAGAAGCGCTTCAGTTTATTAGCACCTTTGGACCTTGTTTTGCATTTTGAAAGAGAAGGCGCACTTTGGAGGCATTTCTAACCCAGATTGATGCCTAGGTATAGTCATCTCTCTGGAGCACTACAATGTGTTTTAAAATGAAGGAGGACATTTCATAAGTTGGGGAATTCATCAGTGAAGACCTTGGAGTGTTTGAATTACTCTAAGCAAGAAGGCACATTTCCATGGAGTAGCATACTCTAGATAGCGCCTAATGCCATCAAGGCGCAATTCCACCCTCACTTTGGTGCCTATCATCAAGAAGGGGCATTGGGCATTCCTTGAACAGTTCTGAGCATTTGAAGTTCATGAAATCACCAAGGAATGTTTGGTGCCATGTGTATCCTCAACAAGCTTGAGTTTGCGCCTAGACAAGTTGGCGCTTATTCATGTTTTAACTTCCCTCTTGAAGTGCCTAACTTGGGAAAAAGTTATTTTGTTGTTAGTCAAGTGTTTGATGTGTTTTGGAGACTCCAAAAGACTTCCTCTTGCTAGGTACTCTTCTTGGCAACTACAACCTTCAACTGGCACCTAGATCCTGAAGAAAAACACTTAGACTTCAATTTTCATGCACTTAGACTTCAAGGTGCCAAAACTAGTAGGAAAATATTTGGGGAGAAACCACGCTGATAAAAGTTGGGTAAATTTAACCTCCGAGTCTGATTAGGCTCCATATAACAACAATATTTATATCATGTCCCTTTGCTTTATGAAATAAGTAGTATGTGTCAAGTCATAGGGATAACACTTTGGTCCTTAGAAATTTCTCTGTGACTTTTGATAAGATTATCTACTATTATGTGGATGCTTGATAGTATTATCCTGATCCATTGGACTAGTGTGGCTATGAGGTTGGAAAGTGTTGCAACCTCCATCCTTTAAACTTCTCCACCTTGTTATGGGTTGTTTTGAGTATTTTCACTTGCTTTCTCTTCAAGAATATTTTCTAATGATACATGATGTGTCATAGATCATTCAACTTGATAAACAACATGGAGGGATTCTCATGCCTCCTATACTTCTTGCAAGTTTCTTTATAGATAGATCACATCATTGTCCATCTAGGTGGTCATTTCCCTAAATATTATGATAAGATAATCCTGTTAATGAACTTTGGATTGAATGAGAATCAACATGCTTTGTCTTGACTAGAATAGTTGGGATGGACAAAAATCTATTGATTCTAGGTTGGGTTGTTAAAGGTCAAGAAGTTTTGGTGTCTAATGCCCTCTAAATCTAAATATTCAAAATCATAGTGGTTCAATAAGTTACAACAAACAGTCAGGTAGACAATAGACTATAAGGAACAAGGACTACACATGAATCCAAAACAACACCAGTCAATAAGGACATCACAAGTAACTCAACATTACTTCCAGAGGCGTTCACAAAATCAAAGGGGAGAACACAACTAGAGAATGCTAGACTGTAGTAGGGATGAGTGTCTGATGTAGAGCACACAGTTGAAGCATAGAATTATCAACTTTTGAACCTTTGAACCCACTATTGGCGAGACAACATACCATCGGCGAGCTTAAAATTTCATCGGCCGATAGGCCGATGCCACCATGACTCCGTTTGATTTCACTTCTGACAAACATCCCATCATTGACTCTTATTGGTCAAATAGACCACTATCGGTGACTTTATATCCTTTCACACCAATGTCTTTGTCACTCCGATACGAGACTCTAAGTCCCTCGCCTATCGGTTGGACTTAATACCATCGGCACACTTAAAAACTCTTCTGCCGACACACTGATCTCATAAATGACAACCTTTGGACCACACCCATCGGTGAGACTCCAAACATTGGTGAACTCTAATCTCATTGGGCTGATACACCGATGGATTTTGATTATCGGTGTGACCCCCTTCATCGGCGAATCTCTCAACTGCTCTTTCAATGTGCAGATGGGATTATCTTCCGATACACCGATGTCTTCAACTTCGAAACACACTCGTTAGCAAGATAGACCACTATCAGCGAAGCCTAACCAAGGTCTGCCGATATGCCAATATGACCAACTCTTGAATTGAAAGCTCAAGGTGAATTGATGCTTATTGAAAATGCCACTTAGTCCTTCATTTGCATTATAGGTGCCATTTCCTATTGACTTATTTACTCCTCATACTAGGGTGCCATAATGAAGTGTTTTAGACAATAGGTGTGCTTCACTTACTAGAGGCTTGTTCTCCTTCCACTTTAGGTGCACTTTTATGGTGGAACAGGTGTCAATGGGTACCTTGTCTTAAATGAATGCTCTCTCTAAGTTGGGTGCCCTTTTGAGGCTTTATGAGTTGTAAATTGTGCCTCAACCCTTCATGCTTGTTGCTCAATGTTTGAATGTTTAAGAAAGTCTCCTTTAGGTGCTCGTCTTAATGACTTTTTCTCAAGGTGCAATCATCCTAATGACTTGGATATTTATCCTAGTGTTTCAGGATATCAGGCTACCAGACTTAGTCATTTTTAGGATCTCAAACATAAAGAATAACATGATGATTCATTTTTTTGTATTGCATATAGTTGACATTCTATGCTACTCATAAAGAATATTAATATTTTCTGTTCAACATGATGATTCATTTTTTTTTTAAATACAACTTTTATCTTTTAGTTCCAAAATGAGGTTTAGGTGATACTTGAATAACAATAGCTAGCTTATTGGATCAACAAACATCCTATGTAATACAATTGGACTTTAAATATTTGAAGTAGCCATCTACAAATATCCATTCAAATGTGGATTTATAATGCAAGTATGGACTCCATCAATAAAAAATATTTGTATTAACCAAATATCCATATAGGCATACATCAATATCTGTCGATATAAGTATAACATATATACAAAATAGCCATATAGGCTTACAAGAATGCCATATAGGCATACAATGTCAACTATATACAATACAAAATATATGTCCACAAATGCCATATAGGCATACAACAAAGGAACACAATAAAAAGTCATTCCCCTCTGGCTGGTGAAGAGAATAGATCACAGGAAGCCTTTGATCTTCTAGGGGATGGAGACGTGCATGTGGGTGGTCTACTATGAACCTGAGGGCTACTCCTCCTATGTAGTTCTTCCTGCATCTTTACCTGTTACAATAAAAAGTATAGACATTAATATATAGAAATTACATGTTATAAAAAATGAAACATTTAACAAAATAATCACTTACCGCTAACATATAATCTATCTCCTCACTTGCCTCAGTAGCAGGAATAGGCTGTGGTGATGTCATGTCCTATAGAAACCATCCAGATAGAAATTAAACTTCAAATCAATAATCTATTGATTTTTCAAAAATAGACAACTATAACAATGAATGTAAATTGAAATTTACTAATCTGCCTCATACCCCTGCCAATGCCATGGAGCTATGAATCGCAGAGACCACACCCTGCTCCATTGCCCTATGAACATGGGGAGGTGTCTCCGTAGCCTGCATTATCTGAAAATAAAATAACATTATTCAATTACGAAAACTATAATAGTGATGCAAATCATGGCTCCTAACATACACACACGTTCATCTAAACATGGAAGTACACACAATAAAGTACACAAGTCACATACAAAAATCTAGTAAGTACAATTCATTTATTAAACTATTTTTTATTACCTCCGTAAATCTTTGAAGTCCACCACTGCTGGCAGGTGTTGCCATGAAATCTATAGTATTAACCTGTTCAAAATCCAAAATCAGATATTAGAATACCATTCATATAACGATGCTATTCACATGTAATATTTATAATTGTTTACTAGTTACATACCTTGACAGTAGATGATCTAGTGTAAAATGCAGGTGGAGAACCACTAAAAATTGCATCGACGCTATGACCCTGAAATTTCATTAAAATCATCAATTTAAATTAGTTAATCTTGCATTTCAAAAATAAAATTTAATAAATTAAATTCAATAAACTTGCTAATATTTACCTAAGTATCAAGGACAAAAGTCTCACTTAGGAGGGTATCTGTCATCACTATCTGCTCAGCTACAGATGTAGCTTGTGTACCTATGTCTTGACTATCCATGGGGTCATAACCACATGCTAACCTGCAAGTCTGACAAGTATGGGGTGGGACCCTGCTCCTCACACTATCTCCTAACCCACTCTGTGTTGCAGGACCGGCATGCTCTATGATGCTCTAGGTCAAGGCACTAATGGACTGAAGTGTATCGACCTCAACACTCTCCTTCACAATGGAAGGGATAGAAACATGCTCGTGGGCTGGTCTGTTGATTACTCGTCTCACTACCCGCTGTGGGTCAAGACGTGCCCCTGGTCTATCTTGTCCTGACCCCCCACCTCTACCCTGGAAGTCCCGCTTATCAAAATAGTTTGGCACTTTATTGAGGACAAACTCGCAGTAGAGTTTCCTCAAAAAGTATTGCGGGACCTCATTATTATTACATGGAGGATGGTAAAAAACCATCCACCACCTCTGCCCAAAATTGTCCCTTATCGCTTGGTTGTTGTACCAATGGATAGGGAACCTCTTGCATGTAATGGGTGGAGGTTGATTTGTTTGTGGGTTTGTGAAAATGGAACACAAGTCTAATTTTGTGATTTGTAATTTTTTCACATCTTGGTATGACAGCTTGTCTACATAATAATCTCTAAACTCTCTCCTCTTATCTGTCCAACTAGTTATTTGCTTGCTAATTGAATCTACATTTGATAACATAGATTCAAGAGATTCAGCAAGCGTGGACCTATGCAAGGTTGAAGTGGAAGGATCTTTCAACCTTGCAATTATATCTTCAATTTTTTTTTTGTTGTTTTCAATTTGCCCCATTATATTTTCTTGTGTTCTAGGGGCATGTCGAGGAATGGATGGAGGAGGTTGTTGTTCTGCAGGTATTTCCTCCTCATGATTTTGTGGATTTTGAGGAGGAGGAGGTGCATTAACATTTCCTGACAATTAACGAAATATACATAAAAAATCAACTAAAACCTACCTATTTAGAAACAAATTCAAACAAAAAAACAAATATAACTCACTCCTTTGGCGTGTTCGACGTCGTGGCGGCATTTTGGCGACGAATCGATAAGGTTTTTGTGTTGAATGGAGTTTTGCAAAATGCAAGCGCGCTTTCTAGGGTTTGCAGGCCGCGAGCATAGAGGAGAAGAAAGAAATGAAATGACATTAGAAACCTTTTTTTTTTAATAGCAAGTCATAATGTGAGCGCGTTATAACGTGCTCGCATTATGGCTTGGTTTTGATGAGCCTTAACGCGCTTATGTTATGGCTTAATTTTTTTTTAAATTAATTTTGGCCACTTTTTGGCCCCCTATCTTTTTGCACTTACCAGGTCCCTAAACATACCTATTTCCTTCCTAAATAATTAATTAAATTTTTATTTAATTAATTATCCCTCCATCACCCAATTTTTCATCATTCTATCTCCAACAATTGGATTAATTTTATTAATTCAATAGTTCAACTTTAGCCAATTAATTAAATAAATATGCAATATTTATTTGGTTAATTTACCCCTTCTCACTAAAACCAATTAATTAGTTAAATTAGGTTTAACTAATTAATTCAGCCTGTTAATTAACCTATCCCTACCCTAGGTAATTAAATAGTCATTATTTAATTGCCTACCCTAGCCTATATCATCCTAGCCTTAGGATTGATTAAATAAATCCTTATTTAATCAATCTTAACTTCTCACTAATCCATCTAATAATTTATTCCAGGCAGATTAATTAGGTTAACCACCCCAATTAACTTGGTCAAACCCTCATTAACACTTCTCCCCACATCCCATGAATAAAAAATTGATTTCCATGCCACATAAATCAATTTTTAATACACATTTGTCATAATCCTCATTAAATGCCTCTTACACCGCTAACACATGTCATATCTCATTAATGTCCACTCTTCCCCAAAGGAATTTTAAATTTATTTTACCCTTCCCCATGTGAATTTTTAATTCACAAATAATCCACTACACTCCACCTCATTTATAAACCCCCTTCCCAAGATGAATTAAAAATTCATCTTTATTCCTAGCCCTCCATTTTCCAAGATGAAATCTAGGCCCTCCACATCATCTTCATCCACCACCATTGATCTCTCAAATCAATTTCAACCATTGGATCAAAATCTCTCCAAAATGCCTATAAATACAACATCCTCCAATCCATTTGATCATCTAGTTTCTAAGTAATGTTACCATGCCAAAATATCCCTTGAGCTAAGTAATTTCTTGAGTTGTATTTGTAAGCTTAAGAGCATTTCACATCTCCTTTGAGTATCTAGGGTATATCTTGGAGCATTTGGGTGCAAGCTCCTTCACCCTTATGAGATTGGGTCTTCATATCAAGGTATAACCTCTTGTTTTACATGCATTTGGTTTATATTTTTACCTCAATTTAGATTTCCTAATCACATTGGCATGCCTGGTGGGACCTGCAAGGTCTCAATCTAATCATTTTCTTGTGAGTTTTTATTGTTTTGAGCTGTGTTTACAGGTGTGGCGCTATCTACTTGCGCAGTGGTGCCATTTGTGATGAAATTTAGCGCTATGTTCTGACTGTTTTAGCGCTATTTAACACGGCAATTTTTTTTTGTTGGCTCTTAGTCACACCTTGTTTTTTTTTATCTTCCTACCAACTTTTATAGGATATTTTCTCTTGGTTTTGCAGGTGTTTAGTCAAAAACAAGGGGGAGACCATGCCAAAGTTTTCTTGAAACATCTAACATATTCTCATATTTTCTTTTTTGGTTTGCTTTGCTTTGAAAGGGTTGTCTTCTTGGTTAATAACACTTCTAATCACTAAAACGGACCTAAAACAACTCTTTTGAGATAAAACAAACTCCATGCTCAGTTAAGAAAACTTTGTTTTGCAGGTTTGACCAGTTTAACCTCGTATCAACACCGTTGACACCTAGAATGATGCTATTTACCTGCTAACAATCAGACTGTTTGACCTTGGCAAAGCAGCACAATCGTTACCTTTTTTAGTTCTCTTTGTTATTGTGGTGCTATGAGTAGTCTGAAATAGTGCAATCATAAGTATTAGCACCTTTTGTATCACCCTGTAGCACCTTTTATGTATTCAGCGCTATCTCATATTTCAGCGCTATCTATATGTATTGGTAGCGCTATATTCTAGGGCTGTTAGGTTTTGTCTCAGGTTCTGTCAGCAATGCCATTGCAGTCAATAGTGGCACCATTTTGTATCTGTTTTAGCACTATTTTCATAGGTTAACCTCAGTTTTTGTGCATGGATTTATTGTTGTTTGCAAGTCACCACCGTCTGACCAAGATCATCATTCTGAGACCACTAACCAGTTTTTGCAGGGTTTTTTTTCATTAGACAAACAAACATTTCCATTGGTACCTAAAAGGAACCCTTGCATGTTAGTGTAAATAACATTTCAATTGGTGCACTAAAATTGATCAAACAAACAACAAACAAACATCTCCATTGGTGCTCATAAAAAGAATCTTTGTGTGCCTTAGCATAGAAAAACATTTGAATTTGGTGCTCTAAAATTAACAAGTGCTTGCCAACAAATCTACAAACATCTTGATTTTGGGCTTAAAAAGAACAACAAAAGTGCATCATAACTTATTGGTCTACCACAAATCTACATTTTTCACTCATCTAAACAAGAAAACAAATCAATTGTATGAAGTATTTTGTGATAGTGTTTGTGTAGTGAAAATGTATGCTCTTCCCTCGCACCATTGGTGATCTTGGGAATCAAAAGCTTCTCACAACACTTGTATAAATCACCCCCAACATAATCCAAGAGCTAAAAAATGAACTTTGTTTAGTGTAACCCAAGCACAAAACATACGTATGCTCTCCCCTCACATCCTTGTATGAACGTGGGGATCAAAAGTATTTTTGTGCTTGTGTTGCTTTTGTTAAACCTTTAGAGGGCCTACCACCCTACTTCAAAAGGTGGGAACGACCCAAGTGGAAACAAGCTAAAGCCAAGCTCTTTCGAGCTGCTATATAAATAATGTGTTTGTGATGAAAGTCACAAGCAACATGTGTTGTTGTGTCATACTGACAGTCAACCTCCCCCAAAACCCTCCAAGGCATAACCCTTGAAGGCTGGGAGACTCCATAATGAAGAGTAGCATTGTCGCATGTATGGCCACCTGAACGAATGCACTTACTAAGAACCTTTGTTTTAGTGAGCCCAAAACCTTCTATTTGTTGACGCAGAAGGGTAAAATTTGAAGTGGCCCCAATTCATGTGGTTCTTAGCTGAGGTAGCAGGGACAATCCTAAGGTTTGGTGAGGGACAAGCCTTCGTGAAAACCTAAATCTTGGTATGCGTGAGAAGTGAGTGCACTGTAAGGGGGAACCAGTGTTACCAAGATCCTGGAGCTACCCGCTTTGAATAAGCGCAGCTAGGGATTCAACAAATATTGTCCTATCTTCAGCTTAGGTTGTACAAAGTGCTTGTTTAAAAATCCCACATCTTTTCACAAACAAAATCTTGGTTATTGTGTGTTATTGTGCTTAAAGTGCTTTCAAGAAACAACAAAATCATTTGATCAAATTTCATACCCATACGAATCCAAATTTGTCATCAAAATCTATCTTTTTCAGAGCCTCAACCAACACTGACCTATTTTAGCGCTATCTCTATCTATTTTTGGCGCCATTTCACTTGTGGTTTGGCACTATTTGCAGACTCACCTGCCTGAAATTGAAAAAAATTGCATTGTCATCTTTACCACCTGCCTAGCCATAATCCATAATCACCTTCCCAAAAATCCGTCAATACCCCACCCATTTTCTTCTAAATTTTCCAATCATACCTTCATTTTGACCTTAGAGAATTAATCATTACCATTATCGGACCCCTTGCTATACCATAATCCACTCAATTCCATGTCCACTCATCCTCATTAATCTTTGCATACCTTTTGGACCAAACAAACATCCTTGTTACAAGAAATCATTCCCAAAATATTTTTTCTTCTCCCATCAAAAAAATATCCAAAATCTTCTAAATCCAAACAACCATCAAAAATCATCAACCAACATCCAAACCTCATTAATCCTTGATCTAAAGCTAGATCTAGATTTCATCCTTTACATCATATCTCGCTTGAAGAGTCATTAGTCAACCTTTCAAGTAAAATAATCATCCTTCTTTGTGTAAGGTCATAAGTCTACCCCAAACAAAGAGAAGCATCCATTTGTGCAACACAAAACTAGATCTTGCTTAAGCTCATTTGTTGACACTCAAATCCTTTTCAAAAAAACATCCTAATCTCCCATACAAAACATCTAGTTTATCTAAAGGTTTCACCCTCCAAATCAACATCAAAATCTCTTCCATCAAATCATCCTCAAGCAAACTCCATCTATCATCTACCATTTTGGTCCAACTTTTTGTAAAAATCAATATCATCCACTCTTATCATCCTTAGATTGACACTTTTTTGAGACTCATCTCTTAGAAGTGAAAATCTATCCTTTATCACACTACAATCATCCTTTCATCTTTTCCTTTACTCCATTCCATCACCACATCCTCTTTGGGTCCAACAAATCAATCCAAATTCTCTAAGGTTTGCATCCACTTGTCATCCACCTCAAAATCAAATCCATACACTTGCATGCCCATAACTAGATCACAACACAAGAAGAATCAAGCAATGGCAAAATTTGGACAACATATGGGCATAGGGATGCCCAACACCAATGACAACAACCTACCAATTGACCAAACATACAACATACCTTCTGTCCTTCAAATCCTGACATATAATCCCAATGAAAATCCATTTCTTGCAACCACAACCACCCATCCAAAACGTCACCACCATTAGCTAAGATGATCAAGATATCTTGAACTTTACACAAGACCCCGACAACATGGACATGCTTGACAAAGTCCTAAGGTTGGATCCAAATAGATATCCTCAAAATTGGTGCCCAACTACCCCATAACACGACATCGTCCTAACCATCCACCTCTAACAACAATCCTACCACATCCTCTCAACCATCTACAACAAACACCCAACCTACCGTCTCTCAAACTTCAATTCCCACCATATCTACCACCCCCACAAACTCTAATGTTACCACATCTACGATTCCCACAAATGTCTCCAATCCTACCACCTCCCAACCCATCATCACATCCACTACCATAACTAACGTAAACTCTTCTGTTCCACAAATCACCTTGGGCATCCAAGGGAACCCCATGCATGCAAGTGCTTCCACAAGTGTGCCTCCACTCAACCCTCAAACCATAGCCTACATGAGACAATTCTTTTCACAACCACCTTACAACACAACCAACCCATCCAACATCAATGCATCTCATGCCAATCCATCCAACATCAACCCATCCAATGTCAACCCGTCTAATCTCACATATCTACAAAATCCTGTAGCGTCATCAACACAACATAATCCCAATCCTCAAATACCTCTTCATATTCTCCAGAAAATCCATGCTTACCAACAATATCTTGCACAACTCAACCAAAATACCACCCCACAGTATCAAAACATGATCCCCCAAAATCTCCAACATCAAATCCCACCCAATCTCCAACATCTCATCAATCAGTAAACCTAAACACCACAACCACCACCAACCCCAGTTCTAAGAAGCATTGTACAAGCCTTGATTCAAAATGTAGATGATATACAAACTGGGGGCAAGCACAAAAATTATTCTTTTGAGGATATTTGTCCCTATCTGTTCGATCGAACATTGTACATGCCCCCGTTCCCCAGAAATTTTGAAACACCCAAATTTGACAAGTACAAGGGAAAGGGAGACCCTAGGGATCATCTTAGGGAATTCTACCTTGCTTTCTTAGAAGTCTCGAACAACAATACATATCTAATGAGACTATTTCCAAGAAGCCTCGGTGGTCAAGCCACTGAATGGTTCGCACATCTTCCCCTGGGCATTAGGTCTTTCCCTGAGCTCGCGAAAAAATTTGTGAATCATTTCTCCTATAATTTTGAACATAAAATATCTATGACGGACCTTTGCAATACAAAACAAAAGAGCGGAGAATACTTCGCTTCCTTCTTGCAGAGGTGGAGAGGCTTAGCAAGCAAACTCCCTTGGCCAATTCTTGAGAAGCAATTAGTCACCATGTTTGTGACTAACCTAAATCAAGAAATAGGGTTCCATCTACAAATCCTTTGTGTGTCTACCTTTGAAGAAGTCATTGACAAAGGCACTACCATAGAAAGGGCCCTTATTGCCAAGGGCTCGATCAAATTATATGACAAGTCCTATAGAAACAACAACAACAACAACAAAGTCAATATCAACATCCCTAATACAAACAACAACACACAATCAAATGAAAAGTCACGCTTTTGGGGAAAGAACAAAAACACCCTGAACGACGTCGTCACTAATGTAAAGGCTGTCCAACATGTACAAAATCAAACACCCACAAGTACATATGCCGCCAATGTAAATATCCCAAAGGGGCAATCTAAACAAAATAAACCTCGAAGACAATTCACACCTTTAGGGGAACCAATCAAGGATATCCTCGATAGATGTCTAAAGAAAGGTTTGATAACTCTCACACCTATTAAGCCCCACCAAGAGAGTGAGCTCAAAGCTATGTGGTACAATGAAAATGATTATTGTGACTACCACCGCATTGTGGGCCATAAGACGGCTGATTGCATGAAATTAAAGCATTGTGTGCAAGTCCTCATAGATCAGAATAAAGTCAATCTTGAGCAAAGCACCCAACCATTGCCCAATGCTAATCTAGGAGCTTACAAGGATCCACTGCCCAATCATAACAAGGCCTCATCATCTAATCAAGCCTACAACGTCACCCCACCTCCCGCATCCTATGACTATTGTAGAGTGGATAGAACCATTGTCTAACCATGTAAACACAATCACCATTCGGGCTCAAGCATCCGATTGTGCCGTCACAACCTGTTGTGGCTGCGTATCCATCCGCACAGCCCCTACCATTGATAAAATACCCCCATCCACATTAGACTCCCTACCCAATTGCCCAGCTGCACCCAACACCTACCAATAAATACAACCTCCTAGAACATCTAGGAAAGACCCCTACACAAATCTCCATACTTGAGCTACTTCACATGTCACCTCTCCATAAAGAAGTCCTTGATAAGGCACTCTTGGAAACCCAAGTTCCTGCCAACCTGAATGTGAATTAATTTCAAGCCATGGTGAGCCATATCGCCTCATCTCATCATCTCACCTTCTCAGAAAAGGATCTTCCCGCTTCCAAAAACTAACATAATGACGCCTTGCACATCGAAGTCCACATCCACAAGTACATCATCAAGAGAGTCTTAATAGATGGTGCCTTTGGCCTAAACCCGTGCACTCTTGAATTACTAAAACACTTGGGATACTCAAATGTGGTTGTAGACACTAGTGAATGCATAACAATCAAAGGGTATGATGACACTGAACAACTATCTAAGGCTACTATCAAGCTCCCTATTCAAGTGGGACAAAAGATAATGGAAGCAAAATGTCAAGTCCTTGATCTTGATCTCCCTTACAACATTCTTCTTGGCTAACCGTGGATCCATGCCATGCAAGCGGTCCCCTATACATTCCATCAATGTCTAAAGTTCCCTCACAATGGCACAGAAGTAACTATCTATGCCGACCCCCGCCCCTTCCAATACTTCAGTTTCTTGGAAGGCCATGACCACACCTTCTGTCTATATAACAAATCTATCACAAAAGCCAACCCCACAACATCCACTTCGTACATCGACCCTGCCAACATTGCCACCACTTCATCCCAAACACCTCCACCTCCCAAGGTCAAGATCAAGCTTAGTGACATGGGATGTGGGGAATATGACCTACATGGTACCTTTTGTGTAGGCACATCACCCAACCCTAAAATGTTCAGTGTCCCAAAGGAAGAAGAAGCCAATACAGTTGTCATCAAATGTAAACCATCACCTACCTTTGAGAAGAAACACCTCCTTGATCAAGATGTGCTCGAAGACATATCATCATGGCTATATAAAGATGAAGAAATTGAGCAAGAAGCTCCCACCATACCAACATAAATCTATGGCAAAGGATCAGAGATTATCAAAAACATGGGCTATAAAGGACAAGGTGGTATTGGCCTTCATGAACAAGGGATCATAGAACTAGTCAAAGTGACAAGAAATCCTTATACTCAAGGGCTAGGATATGGTCAATGACAAAGTATCCTCACTACTAGCGAATGTATTCTAGCCGAGGTCACTACGGTCTCCCTTGAAGTCGATAATGTCAACAAAATGGGCCATCAAGACTCCTTTAGTGACTTCGCCAAATTCTTTGAATCATCCATATGTACCATATACACAGTCACCACCCTAACCTCTTCATCCAATGACTTACCCCTTGTATACCTGGACCTCATAGATTAGGACCAACAGGGACCTCCCATCTTTGACGTAGCACCAAATGATGAAGCAATCGCTGAAATGATGGGGGTTAGAGATCACTTCCCCCTGGGAGATCATAAAGCCGAATACGTTATGGAACTTGATATGGATGCCTATTTAGGGGAGACAACCCCTGCTTCCAGTCAAAAAAATATAAAAATCAAACATGGATCTGATGGTGAAAACCACTCCACGGCAGTGTCAGATCCCAAAAAAGTAAAAATAAAGGACATATCTTCTAGTGAAAACCTCCAAGAGGTGCTAGGAGATGGAAGCATGGGCCTTCCCAAGATAGAGAAGGTATATCCCGATAGGTCAACCGTCCTGGTGGAGCCAACTCAAGAGATGAATCTTGGGACGGAAGAAGAGCCAAAAATCACCTTCAGGGAAGAATCTCTCAATGCAATAGAGCAGAAAAACTTCTTAGTCTTCTTCAAACGTAGAAATTACAATTTTACGTGGACTTATATAGACATGCCAGGGCTCGATCCTACTTTGATCATCCATCACCTTGTAGTAAGGCCTGATGCAAAACCAGTGAAACAAAAGCTAAGAAAAATGAACCCTCAGGTGGCCCTCCTAGTCAAAGAAGAATTGAAGAAACTACTGGATGTTGGGTTCATCCAACCAATTGATTATCCTAAGTGTGTTTCCAACCTAGTATCAGTAGCCAAACTTGATGACCGAATCCATTGTTGCACTGAATTTCGAGACCTTAACAAAGCCTGCCCGAAGGATGATTTCCCTTTACCAAACATTGACATGATAGTGGATCTTACGACAAGACATGAGATGTTATCCCTAATGGATGGTTTTTCAGGGTATAATCAAATTAGGATCGCATAAGAGGACCAACATAAGACAAACTTTATATGTCCATGGGGAACATTCTGTTGGGTGGTAATGCCTTTTGGCTTGAAGAATGTTGGAGCCATATATTAACGAGCCATGACTACCATCTTCCACGATCTTTTCCACCACATCATGGAAGACTATGTGGATGACTTGCTAGGAAAATCAAAGACAAGGGAGGAACACCTAGATGTATTAGCAAAAATCTTCAACCGACTAGTGCAATACAATGTTCGCTTGAATCCAAAGAAATGTGTCTTTGGGGTCACCTCTGGAAAACTTTTGGGATACATAGTCTCTAAAAGGGGAATTGAGGTAGACCCCGCAATAGTCAAAGCCATCACTAAAATGCCTCCTCTAAAAACACTAAAACAACTACAAAGTCTGCAAGGGAAACTCCAGTCCATTCGTCAGTTTATTGCTCAACTTGCTGATAAATGTCAACCTTTCCAGCATCTACTCAGAAAGAATATAGCTTTTGTTTGGGACAATCAGTGTCAGGCTACCTTCGACTGGCTAAAATAATACCTAGCTAATCTCCCTATTCTGACTCCACCAAGGCAAGGAGAGCCCCTCCTATTATACATCTTAGCAACAGAAACAACTATTGGAGCCTTATTAGCATAACACGATGAGCAAGGGAAGGAAAGAGCCATATATTACATCAGCCTCACCTTGATATCCTATGAGCTAAAATATACTCCAACTGAACGAGCATGTCTAGCCCTGGTCTTTACTTCACAAAAATTAAGACACTACATGCTCAATCAAAAAACTAAGCTCATCGCCAAGATTGATCCACTAAATAGAGCTGCTCTTACTAGGAGAATGGCAAAATGGGTCATGATCCTCAGTGAATTTGACATTGAATATACCGAGAGAAAGGCTATCAAAGGACAGGTTATCGCTGATCAGCTGGCTGAATCACCCATTTTTGTAGAATATCCTACACTGGCAGAGTTCCTTGACAAAACCATCTTGACAATAGCACCGGCAATAGAAACATGAAAAATGTACTTCGATGGGTCATATACACATAGAGGATCGGGGGAAGACATTTTGTTTGTTACCCCTCAAGGTGACACCATCCCCAAGTCATTCAAAATTACATTTCTGTGTACCAACAATGTGGCAGAGTATGAGGCCCTTATCACAGGTCTCCAAATGGTAATCAAATGGAGAATTGATAAGCTGATAATGTATGGAGACTCCCGACTGGTCATCCGGCAAGTAAACAATGAGTACAAGACTAAGGATGACAAACTCCTGCCTTATAAAAAGATGGTCGATGACTTTAAAGACTATTTTGATGACATCCACTTTGAACAAATCCCAAGGCTAAACAACAAAGCTATAGACGCCATGGCCACCATTGGATCCCTGGTCGACATGAAGAAAGATAGCAAGAAGTTTGAATTCCTAATAGAAGAGCTCCCTATTCTAGCATATGATGTTCCCCAATTGGAGCTAGTGTGTGAAGTCATTGGTCCCTTATCCCCATGGTATCAAGAAACTTATCTATATCTCCATGATAACATCATCCCTCCTAACCTATCTACCTCACAACGAAAAACTTTCATCTACTGAGCCTCTCACTTCACCATTGTAGGAGATACCCTATACAAAAGGAGTCTTGATGGCACGCTTTTACGATGTTTAGACTCTAGGGAAACTGAAGTGGCCTTACAAGAGGTACATGAAGGCATCTATGGGGCACATTAAAGTGGACCTACTCTCGCTAAAAAGATCCTGAGGACCGGATACTATTGGCCAACCATGGAACGAAACGCCTGCCGATTTGTAAAAAAATACCTGCCATGTCAACAACATGGAGATCTCATTCACACACCAACACAAGAATTGCAACCAATCATGACGGTGTGGCCTTTCTCATAGTGGGGGCTCGACCTCATAGGAAAAATCCATCCACCATCATCCAATGGCCATAAATTCATCATCACAGCTACCAAATACTTCACTAAGTGGGTGGAAGCAATACCACTCACCTTCACCACGGGAACACATATATCAAAGTTCATCCTCCATTATATCATATGTCATTATGGTATCCCTCATTCCATCATCACTGACAATGGAAAACCATTCAAGAACTAGGAAGTCCACACTTTGTGTGAAAAATTCCAAATCCAACACCACTTCTCCACTCCATATTACCATCAAGGAAACAGTCAAGCAGAAGTTTCAAATAAAACCATCCTCCGCATTCTAAAGAAGATGGTTAATGAAGCCAGCCGTGACTGGTACCTCCATCTCAATCCCTCCCTATGGGCCTATCGCATAAGCATTTGCACCCCCATAGAAGCCACTCCATATTCCCTTGTATTCAGATCTGAAGCCATATTACCTATTGAGGTCGAGCTCCCATCCTTAAGAGTATCTCTGCAAAATATAATCAATGATGAGGAATACCGAGTCGCAAGGTTGCATGAGCTAGAATTACTGGATGAGAAATGTCTGGATGCATTGAACCACCTACAGGCCTATCAAAATCGCCTTAGAAAAAGCTATCACAAGAAAATCAAGAACTAAAAATTTGAAGTAGGCGACCTTGTCCTTATGGAAAACTAGAAAAACTTGCAGGAGTGCCCTAAGAAAGGAAAATTTGAGCCCAATTGGCTAGGCCCTTATGTCATCACAACTAGCTACAGATCAGGAGCATACCAGCTTGCAACACTTGAGGGGTAGCCTCTGGATGAGCCTATGAACATTCTATATCTAAAGAAATTCTACGCATAACCCATCGAGTACCCCAAGCAAAAAAAAAAAAAAAAAAACTAAGTGCAATAAAGACTTCCAATGGTGAAAATCACTTCAGTGACGCCTTGGATTGGTACCATGGTGAAAACCTATCTCAGGCGCCATGTGTAGTGGCTGGTTCCACCATCTCATAAGTCCTTTCTCCATCGCAAACACTGCACGCCAAAATCACCTTCCATGGCCTGGAATCTAGAAACATCAGTTACCCACCCCGCATCCCCCTACCCAAGGCTATCATTGCAGTATAAGGATCCTTGTAATCTTCCTTTTGTATAGCTAAAAATAAAAAAATCCAAAAACAATAGAAAATCACAAAATCCAAAAACAATAGAAAATCACAAAATCCAAAAACAACAGAAAATCACAAAATCCAAAAATAATAGAAAAATCACAAAATCCAAAAATAATAGAAAATAAAAAAATCCAAAAACAATGGAAAATAAAAAAATCCAAAAACAATAGAAAAATCACAAAATCCAAAAACAATAGAAAATTAAAAAAATCCAAAAACAATAGAAATCACAAAATCAATCATATAACCACCTGAGAAAGATATAGTACATGAATAAGCACCTTCTGGAACCAAATCAACAAACCTATCACCCCCAAGCAACTCCCACCTCATCAACCAAGTTCATCACAGATATCTTCTAGATCCTTTCTAAAGATTCACTACAAATCACCCCCATGCATCGATCCATAACAATACTCTCTGCAACTCGTGACCATCAACATCCATCAACCCTCAGCATCACACCCATCTTAAACCATTCCCACATCATCAAGTCTTGCCAGAACTACATATTCATCTCACCCGCATCTTGAAATTACCTTGATCCCATGGACACAGGGTATGTAGGCAGTCTGGAATATGAAGGAAGTATCCAGTACTTAGGTACATAAGATGCACCCATCCAACCCGTTTGGATGGTCCCCATTCACTGAGCTTGCTGGACCCAACAAATGATACACATGCTAGGTATACGCTTGAAACATGGTCCCTAACACAAAAATTCATCCATCAACATACCAACTATAAGTCAACACATGGCCTAACTATACTTTTGTCCATCTTCCAAAAATTATTTAGCAACATCCAACCGATTCGCGTCCTAGGATATATCGTTCCTACAATGGACAAGAATTTGTCATCCTATCAACATTAATCTTGGCAAGAGCACACAATGGCTATTTGTATCTTTTTGTTGGTCTTTTTGATTATTGATTTTTATCCCCTTGTCTCACTCTAGGTCAATTCCAAAGCTACCTTGATCTCATCATACATGGTCAGTAGAGGACAACACCTAGAGTAGACATGGTCAGTGCTTTTGTATGTTGTGCTTGTGGGTTTCTTTCATTGACTTCAGGGATAGTATTCATATCTTGAAGCCGGGGTTAGTTCTAGCATGCAGTGCCTCATTTACATATACAGGAAGCAATACCTTATATCTACTATGAGTATCAACGACTATGAGTCCCCTTCCTTGGCTAGGCAAGGTTATACTACCTTGGAAACCCATGGCATCAACCCATTGTTTGTGGGTCTAGTCCATGCAACCGTGGGATATACACATCAACACTTAGGTCATCTTATACCTTTGTGGAAAGCATCCTGCATTGCTATAATAAACTAAGAAATGCTCTCAATTAATATTATGCAACTACTGTTACTAGCTCAAATCATCCTGCTAATCATTTATTCAACTATACTATCTGGGCCTAGATTTCATAATCCCCTAGCTTAACCCCCCTCTCCCAAATCCTCTCACTAATCCCACTCCTCCAACTTATTCTCACCTAACACATCATAAGACAAAGTAAATCCCCTCTCAATGACGTGGTGTCTTATGACCTAACAATTTCCTCATCTCCCACCCCACCCCCTCCCCAATCTAGCCACAACCAATCATATCTATACCTAATCCATTAACCCTTACCATCTCCCCACCTATTCCCCTATCACTAAGCCCCACCACCCAGGGTTAAACAAAGAACATCATGTGTGTCAAGACTTAATCATCTCATATATTATTTAATTTGCATTTCATAATCACTTAGTTGCATATCATAATCATTACATTGCATATCATAATCATTACATTGCATTTCATAATCACTTAGGTGCATTTTATAATCATTTAGTTTGCATCTCATAATCATTTAATTTGCATATCATAATCATTTACTTTGCATTTCATAATCACTTAGGTGCATTTTATAATCATTTAGTTTGCATTTCATAATCACTTAGGTGCATTTTATAATCATTTACTTTGCATTCCATAATCATTTACTTTGCATTTCATAATCACTTAAGTGCATTTTATAATCATTTAGTTTGCATTTCATAATCACTTAGGTGCATTTTATAATCATTTCGTTTGCATTCCATAATCATTTAATTTGCATATCATAATCATTACATTGCATATCATAATCATTACATTGCATTTCATAATCATTTAGGTGCATTTTATAATCATTTAGTTTGCATCTCATAATCATTTAATTTGCATATCATAATCATTTACTTTGCATTTCATAATCACTTAGGTGCATTTTATAATCATTTAGTTTGCATTCCATAATCATTTAATTTGCATTTCATAATCATTACAATGAATTTCATATTCATTTAGTGTCATAATCATAATCATTTAGTTGCATTTCATAACCATCTAGTTGCATATTCATATTTCCATGCATAACATGTGTTTATTAAGATAAACATATATTTCCATTGCATTACATTTTACATCCATAATAAATGTTTATTAATCTAAACATTTATTTGCATTCTACATCATAGTCCATAAATCACAAACATGCATATATCAAAATAAGTAAACCATCATTACATCCATCATATTACATCAATAGGTACATCAATAAAATCAACATAATACATCGCATAAACACAACACATCCATAGCATCTCATAAAATTATCACATCATCACAATATGCATAATCCATAAAGCATATTGCATCCATCAACATAAGCATCATCATAATCATATAAAAGCATCATAAACAAACATATAGGCCATCAAAAAGTATCATCTCATATATCATCATCGCTCATGTATATACATCAAAAAAATATATATCATGATACAATGCCTCCAAGGGCCAAAATGATACAACTGTCAACTCTGAATAGTGGAGCCTCTCTCTAACTCAGTAGGGGATCCTGGTCGTGGCAGTGGCTATGGCTATGGCTATGACTGTGGTCTTGCTGTGGTTGTGGCTGCAGCTGCGGCTGAGTCTATACCAGTGTAGCCTGCTGGGGCACCTGTGATGGGGGACCCATCGGCTACTGAACAGACTGAACTGATCTAGATCTGTGTGACCTAGACATCTTGGATCCGCTGAGCTGACTGTAGCTTGGTACACGTTGCTCTATAGGTACTGCTACCTGATAGGCACCTTGATAATAATCTACCTGTCCTCTAGCCTCTACCAGCTATCCTTGTACTTGAGACAACTGTGTCTGCATCAGTGTCAAAACTGGGCCCATACTAGCACCCGAAGCTTGTAAACCAGCCACCATATCCTCCACCTGTCAAGCTCTCAAAAGTGCAGCATCCTGCTCTCCTGTAAAAATGGCTATCTTACCCTGTACCTGGGCTAACTGCGCCTACAACACACCCACCTATCCATCTATACCGTCTAATAGTGCAACTGTGCCTCGCAACTGCACTAACTTCACATCATGACTCTGTAAAGCCTCCTGCAGGCTATCAACCTATCCCCATAGGGTCTCAATCTCCTCCTCCTCCCCACTCTGAGGCCACTGACAAGATGAAGACCCTTGAGGCCCTAAACCTCCACCCGCCGCTAAAGTGCTCACCTCTAGACTAGAAGCCTGTTGTCCTACTGCTACTGCGATACCTATGGTGGGGGTAGAATATCTCTCCCTATCCTCAGCTATCCCCCATGCTGTCAAGGTGCTCCTTGTCTCAACACCTCTCTGATCTGAACCTACTCAATAGGTACCTACTGTATAGGTACTCATTGTCACACCTACTGCTGGGGCAATTGCGAGCTACCACCTGCTTGCCCCTCTCCCCTGAGCCCGACCTGTCCAGCTATTGCTGCTGCCAACACATCCATCAGCTCCCCATCTCCCCCAATCTCCCTCTCCTCCCCATCCCCTCCAACCTCCATAAGATAGTTTGCAATAATCTCCTCTCCCTCCTCTAAGAAATCATCTCCATCAAAATCCTCATCTCCATCCTCCTTTGACTCCTCATCCCCTAATGCTGCCGCCTCCTCCAGGGGGCTACCTCCTCTGTAGGGTCTGTGAACTTTGTAGGCTACCACATCCACCACCATGTCTCATAAGCAGGAGTAGTGCATGCATCTCTAACCTCACTCTACCAATCCCACATCAATGGCTCCAAAGGCACAAAATCCTCTAAGGCAAACCGAGGCTGTATGGTTGTAGGCCAATAACGAGCATCTCGACGAGTCCATGCAAAAATCACCATTGGCTGCAGAACATCCTATCATAGCCCAAACTGCTGCATAACTTGTGATGGTAGATACATATCAATAGTATGGTCCCCCCGACCTATCAGGTAGTGCTGCTGGAATGTGTAAGGCATGTGAACATTGTCATCTGGTCAGGGCTCCACTCCGATGTATGGTCGCTAGGTAACTTGAATGACATCATCCAAAACACGTCTCCAATATTGAACCTGCTCGGTGTATGTATACTTGATATCTTGATATAAGAAAATAAAGGCCTCAAACTGACGATGATAGTACCCACATCTCAGCCGAGTGATTGGAATATACTCCAAGATCCATACATGAAGCAAAGTAACTCTGGCTGATAGAGCTGAATCATGATGATAAACAACTATATGCATCTCATGAAAAGTTGTGCCAACATTGCTGGTCCCCAAGCATACATTGTCTCATGTTGGACCATCCCCTCAATGACCTCTCCCCATCCAACCAGAAATCCCTTGCTTCTATCTGGCATCACTACGCCACTGACTAGTGTACACAAGAATAAAGAAAAGTGATCTACACCCACCGTTGGTGTCCCCTCATAGCTCATTTCCCTCCTATCTGCTAACAAAACAATGTGATCATGTCCAAATACTCTAACTAAGGCCCTCTGTCCCCTCCTCATGTCATATGTCATCCGATGACCATGAATCGATAGCTTGAGGATGCGATAAACATCCTCAAGAGTGTTGGTGATCTCACCCGTAGGAAGCAAAAATAAACAAGTCTCTGGCTAATACCGCTCTACAATAGCTATAATCAGAGCTCTATGAGCTTGCAGTACTGGCATCGATGCAGCTATCAAAAGCCCTAACCTCACTAGTTGAGCCTGGGTGGCATCATCGAAGTGATCAAATAACACCATCACAGCCGACACGCATCGCTCCCACAAGGACACTATAAATGACCTTGTATCCTTCATCCATAGTTTTCTAGTAAAAAACCTACCTATCTTTTTTCAAAATCCACCCTTTCTTCTACTATCGAAAGCCAAAAACATTTTGGCGCCACAATAGAGTACATTTTGTGCCATTTCTAATGATGGTGCTACCACATTTCCACATGGTGCTAATTCAAAAGATAGCGCCACTGCGCAACCCTTTTCATGCCATTCAAACAAATGACGCTACCCTTCCATTTGGCACCAATCTGACGAATGGCGCCACCCTTCCCGATAGGGTTGATATCAAGTATTGTGCTAGTCTTTCACATCATGCTAATCTTCAAGATAGTGCCATTACCCAGCATAGCGCTACTATGAAAGATAGTGTTACCCTGCCTCCTATTTGGTGCCAAAACACCAAATCCTAAACCCTACACAACATTGTGCTAATACAGGGGATGGCGCCAAAATGATAAACATATGGTGCCAATCCGTCCCTGCTCTACCCTAGCGGATAGCACCAATCCAGAGGATTGCGCTAATTTGCTCCGCTTTAGCGCTGCATGATCTTGCGATAGCACCAAAACAACAATCCCAAATTCTCAAAGAAAAAAATGAGATAAAATCAAAAAAATGACAAAGCTAGGGTTAGGCCCTACCTGGGGTCCAGCCTCTGGTGCCCGGCCATATGATCAGAAACGCTCAAAAATGTGGGTGTATTGTGGGAACCTGGGATTGTGGTCTACCATCTCTACTTTGCTCCTTCCTCTCAAAAACTCAATGTGTACAAATGTGGCACCCTTAGGGCCTACTATTCTAAATATAGTAAGCCATGTCATCCTTCCACGCACTTTTTCCCCTCCAGGGTGCAGATCACAACCTTTTTCCTTCATTTTTCTTCCTGTCATGTTCTTTTTCCATCCTCTATCCAACTTTCACTCCCGTCGCGTCCTTTCGAGAGTTCGCTTGAAAAAACTTTTTTATTTTTCACTGACCTCTCGAGGGGGCATCCCTCACCCATTCCATTCCTTCCCAGCAGCTGGGGCATTTTTTTTCTTTGACCTGATGCCACCTCCCCGCTAGGTCTTGACGCCACGTCAAAGAGGGGCAAATGTAAATACCTAAAAAGGTCTTCATCATCGAATTGACTCCCGACCTCCCTAAACATACCTATTTCCTTCCTAAATAATTAATTAAATTTTTATTTAATTAATTATCCCTCCATCACCCAAATTTTCATCATTCTATCTCCAACAATTGGATTAATTTTATTAATTCAATAGTTCAACTTTAGCCAATTAATTAAATAAATATGCAATATTTATTTGGTTAATTTCCCCCTTCTCACTAAAACCAATTAATTAGTTAAATCAGGTTTGACTAATTAATTCAACATATTAATTAACCTATCCCTACCCTAGGTAATGAAATAGTCATTATTTAATTGCCTACCCTAGCCTATATCATCCTAGCCTTAGGATTGATTAAATAAATCCTTATTTAATCAATCTTAACTTCTCACTAATCCATCTACTAATTTATTCGAGCCAGTTTAATTAGGTTAACCGCCCCAATTAACTTGGTCAAACCCTCATTAACACTTCTCCCCACATCCCATGAATAAAAAATTAATTTCCATGCCACATAAATCAATTTTTAATACACATTTGTCATAATCCTCATTAAATGCCTCTTACACCCCTGACACATGTCATACCTCATTAATGTCCACTCTTCCCCAAAGGAATTTTAAATTCATTTTACCCTTCCCCATGTGAATTTTTAATTCACAAATAATCCACCACACTCCACCTCATTTATGAACCCCTCTTCCCAAGATGAATTAAAAATTCATCTTTATTCCTAGCCCTCTATTTTCCAAGATGAAATCTAGGCCATCCACATCATCTTCATCCTCCACCATTGATCTCTCAAATCAATTTCAACCATTGGATCAAAATCTCTCCAAAATGCCTATAAATACAACATCCTCCAAGCCATTTGATCATCTAGTTTCTAAGTAATGTTACCATGCCAAATATCCTTTGAGCTAAGTAATTTCTTGAGTTGCATTTGTAAGCTTAAGAGCATTTCACATCTCCTTTGAGTATCTAGGGTATATCTAGGAGCATTTGGGTGCAAGCTCCTTCACCCTTATGAGATTGGGTCTTCATATCAAGGTATAGCCTCTTGTTTTGCATGCATTTGGTTTATATTTTTACCTTGATTTGGATTTCCTAATCACACTCATAAATATTGTGGTGTATTGGATCTTATTCATTCTGATGTGTTTGGTCCTGTAGATGTTCCTTCCATTGGAAAATTGAAATATTATTTTTCATTTATTGATGATTATAGTAAAAGGACATGTGTATATTTTTTAAAGAGTAAATCTAAAGTTTTTAGTCAATTTAAAGAATCTAAAGCAATGGTTGAGTTGTAGACTAGAAAGAAAATAAAATGTTTGAAGATTGACAATGTTAGTGAATTTTTCTCTAATGATTTTGATAGATTATGTAAATATTGTGTCATTCAGAGACAAAATACAACTCTATATTCTCCATAAATTAATGGAGTCGTAGAAAGAATGAACATGATACTAATGGAGAAGGCTAGGAGTATGCTTAGTGGTGTTGGTCTAGAACAAAGGTTTTAGGCTGAAGCTATTGTCACTACTTGCTATCTGATTAACATGTCTCCTACATCATCTCTTGTTGATAAAATTCCTATGGAGGCATGGTCGAGTCACAATCCTTCATTGAGGCATCTTAGAGAATTTGGTTGTAAGGAATATGCACATGTACCAAAGGAGAAGTGAACAAAGTTGGAAAACAAGGATGTGAAATGTATCTTCATTGGTTATAGTTATCATGTAAAAGGATACAAGCTTTGGGATCCTATTGCATATAAGGTAACATATAGTAGAACTATGACTTTTAGAGAAACTAAGCCTTCTTATATTACATTGCAGCTAAAACAAAGTGAACAGAAATATGTGATTAAGCTTCCTTCTACACCTGAAAAAGTTGAATCAAGGCCCCTAAATATATAAGAAGTTGAGGAGAGCTCATCTAGCTCTGAATCTTTAGAAGAGGAGGAAGAACATCCACCTCATCTTGTTCAAAGGTCTACAAGGTGTAGACAACCACTTGAAAGGTATTCACCTGATGAATGGAGATGTATTTTTTCTTTGAATACTAACATGGATGAACCAAGAATTGTAGAAGAGGCATTAGGTATGAATGATGCAAAATCCTAGAAAATTGCCATGGATGAAGGAATTGTAGCTTTGAAAAAGAATGATACATGGGACCTATTACCATTGCCTAAAAGATAAAAACATGTTGGTTGTAGATGGGTGTTCAAGAAAAAGTTTTGTTTAGATGGAGGTATTGAGAAGTACAAAGCACACTTGGTTGCAAAAGGTTACTCTTAGGTTGAGGGTGTTGATTACAGTGAGATATTTTCCACTGTTACAAAAATGACATCAATTAGATTCTTGTTTACTATTACTGCTACTTATGATGTAGAGGTTGAGAAAATGAATCTAAAAATGACATTCCTTCATGATGATTTGGAGGAGGATACTTATATGACATAGCCAAAGCACTATGTGGTGAAAGGTAAAAGTAATTTGTTTTACATATTGAAGAAATCTTTGTATGGCCTCAAATGGAGTCCTAGGATGTGGTACTATAAATTTGATACATATGTATTAAGTTTGGGATTTGAGTGTTCTAAATTAGATCATTGTGTTTATTATAAATCTGATGGTGATCATTTCCTATTTATTAGTTTATATGTTGATGATATGTTATTTATCAAGGCAAAGGCAAATGAATGTTTTCAAAACTAAAGTCTCAACTAGTAGCTAAATTTGAAATGAAAGATCTGGGTGCATCTAAACACATTCTTGGGATGGAAATCAAAAGAGACAGAGTGAATAAAAAGCTATGGCTTGGCTGAAGTGAGTATGTCAATTCACTTTTATAGAGTTTTAACATGTATGATTATAGACCATTATTCATTCCTCTTATAGTTGGAATGAAGTTATTTGATTCACAATGTCCAATATCCCCATCAGAGATGGAAGACATGAGTAGAGTGTCTTACTAGAGTGTATTCAAAAGTTTGATGTATGCTATGGTTTGCACTAGACCAAACATTTCCCAAGCAATGGGAGTTATTCCATATATATATGTCTAAACCTAGTAGATTTCATTGAGCTGTAGTTAAAAGAGTCTTTAGATATTTGTGGGGTACCTTAGAGTATTCCTTGTGAACTATCATGGTAATTTGATAGGAGATGAGAATTCCCTTGATATTCATGGTTATGCAGATTCAGACTGGGTAGGTGATGTTGATAGTAGAAGATCCACCAATGCTTATGTCTTTAGTTTATTTGGTGGTGCAATTAGTTGGATGAGTAAGTGACAGGTTGTGGTTTCTTTATCCACTACTTGTTGGGAATTAAGGTGTCTCAACCTTTACAAATTCCTAACATTATTTTTTTATTTGTATAGTAATTTATTGCCTAATGTTGTAATTACTTGCACATTTAGTTTGGTCACTTAGTTGAGGTGGCATGGTGACATGTCATCTTACTTGGAATGTGACTTGGATGGTGAAGTCAAACCTACATGGATTTGAGTGTCCCATTTGAGGTGGCACTAATATGCCATGTGTCGGCATCTTGTGGTGTGTGGAAGACAATTTTCTCTATGATAGAATCTATGACACGTAAGAGCCAAGTTTGGACATTCCTATGACAAGTGATGACAAGTGTCGGTGAGGATCTTTGCATGAGGGAAAGGCATATTTGGGCGCCCAAGTTGGGATATGACATGTTGTAAGAGGAATATGCTATATTTAGCATTGTATGACGGATTCTCTTACAACATTTAAGGTTATTATCTTGGGAAAATCTATGACAATTGTAAGGTGCGTAAGAGCATCTATCATAGTCTATTTTTAGCATGGAGTGCTCCTATGTTGGGAAAGTCAAATCTGCCATGTATGACAGATGTAAGGGATGTATGTGTAGCAAGGACAAATGTCCTTTGATGTTGGATAATGGCCATGTGGCCAAAGTGGATGCCTATCCCAAGATGCTCTCAATATTTTCCTTGTAATCTCTATATATTGCATAGTTTGGAGTTGTAGTTGCATAGTGTTCTTACAGGTACTGTTATGCTACCGGAATAACTCCAAAATTGACATTTGAAGGCTCTTGTAAGAACTTGCATTGCAAGTGTATTGTAAACACCCATTGTTTTAGATAATACATTGTGCAAGTTTTAGAGTGTGGGGTTTTTTACCTAAAAAGGTTTTCCCCACGTATATCTTGTGTCTTCTTCTCTCTGTCTACATTCTTGTTTTGTGTTTGCTGCTATAATATCTCTAATACATGTTTCATATTGCTACAATTGTAAGGGTTGTAAATAATTTTTATACCTCTCCCCTCATTAGATTAGTTTAGGAAGTGATTTCCGTACACCTAGCTTCCTTTCACTACTAAGGTTGAGTATATGGCAGCTATTTGTGCTTGTAAAGAATTCATTTGTCTTAAGAGATTGTCTTCAGATATTGAAGTAAAACAAGGTGTAGTGATAGTTTATTGTGATAGTTAGAGTGTGATTTGTCTATCTAAGAACCTGGTATTTCATGCTAGGACCAAGCACATTGATGTACAATATCACTTTGTTTGAGATATGGTTGAGGATAGTAGGGTGACGCTGGTTAAGGTAGAGACTTTGATGAATGTTGTAGATTCATTCACTAGGCCTCTGAGCACAAAATTTTAGATGGTGTTTAGAGTCTATGGGCCTCTTCACCCCTAACAATTAAATCATGGTGTTGATAATCCCTTTTCTCTTGTAAGGTGTTCAACAAGTGGGAGAATGTTAAGAAAGGTATCTCAACCTTGCAATTACAAAAAGTGTGATTTTTCGGTTATAAAATTGAATAAACTCAATTTTTAGGCTATAGAGTTGGTTTTTGGCCAAAATAAAAATTCTAGGTTGTTCAACATCATGTATGGAGGTTCCCGATGCATAGATCTATTTGAGCTCTACAATTTAAAAATGGGCTCAAGAGGCCTCTTTGATCAAAAGTTATGGCCTCTGAAAGTTGGGCCTCCTGTATTGGAAAAAGTAAAAACATGTTGGACATAGAAAAGAGTTGTAAGGGGGAGTTACAAATGTTGATATGTGTTATGGCACATCATAAGACATCTTTGATTGGAGATAATGAAACCCTAAGAATTTGGGCATCATTTTTTAGTGGTTTTAGCTCATGGTTTTGGAATTACTGTTTGATGGTTTCATGTATTGTATCTCCTATATATTAGGTGCTTGAGATGGAGGTTGAGTGTAAGAGTCTTATAGATGTTTCTAAGTTTCCTCCATATCTCTGGTTGGTGATACTCCTATGAAATCTTGCTTTGCAAGTGTATTGTAATCTTGTTGATATTTCTAAATAATATATTGACCTACTTTTGGAGTGTTAGGTTTTCTCCTGAAAAGATTTTCTCCACATAAATCACTGTGTTGTGGTATGATTGCTATTTATGTTTATTTCTGTATAATTTTTGTAACTATTATAGAGATCTAAAATCTACATAACCCTCCTCTCAAGATTAAAGTGTAGGAAGTTGTTCCACTACCTTAGCTTCCTTATAAAATGACAAAGCTTTATGCCTTCTCACTATGAACCTAGGGATTCCACATAGTTGTATAAGTTTCTAAATTTATCATAGACATTTAAACCTAAAATGATTAGCCTTTGAATTCTATCAATTTAATTTCTTCTTTTCATGTTATTCAATTCACATTTTGAATAGATTATTTCTATTTTTGGGTAATAATACCCTTGATTAATTTCTTATTTTCAATTGGTCTTGTGTTTAAGAATGGTTCCTTACTTGCATAAGGTTTTCATAACATTTGTGCTAATAAATAGAGAAGCACGAGGGACCATACTCTCTTCAAATAGTGGAAAGAGGGTTTATTTCGATGAAAAGCTACATGGTCATACCACATGCTATATCCTATAATTATACACTATTGCTGGTTCCACTTGATAGGTGAAAAGAAAATAAAAATGAGTGTTTTTTTAAATGGGTAATTTAGGGCAATTAATTAAATGTAAAAATTAGTAAAGTGGATTAAATGCATTCATAAATAGTAAATAAATGAAGAGAGATTTTTTAGCTTTATAATCAAAGAATAAACGCTAATTGAAGAAGACAATGAGATTTGTGTGCCTTGAAATTTGGAAATGTCTAGAGAATGAAGTATGTTGAGTTATTGATTTTGAGTTTGTTACTATGATGCAAAGAGTTATATTTCCTATATTGTTTAACAAATATTAAAATGATTCAAGCTTAAATGTTGCTTCTATTCTCATGAAGATTTCTTTGATGAGGAATTAGACAATTTGATTCAGATCCTTTTGTTTGAAACTAATTGCGTTGGATTAAGAAAATTTGTACTTCACTAAAGTCACGGGAAGGACAATAGAACTCTTTAAATAATCCTACAAGAGAGTCTTAACCTAGTTTAAGATGAGTAAACTTGGAGTTTAATATTCAAATTTTGAATCAACATTTTGTAAGCATGAAAACTATCATAGGCATTTTAGATATTATGTATCTATTATGTGGGAGTATATTTGTCTTGCTATTATTTTGGACTCTTTATGTTCCTACTTGGCTTCCCATGAGTTAGGTTTTAAGATATTTTGTGTAAATTTTTAACATAGTGAAACTCAACAAATATCAAGTTTTTCCACTGAGTCTAGGTTTGAGATGAAAGTTGACTTGTTGAGTTTTTTCGATTTTGAGTCTCACACCAAGGGATTCTTACTTCTTAAGGCCTTCCAAAAAATTGCAAAATCAAAACTTTACTACAAAGATATAAAGTAGAATCCCACTCTATATGGGTATATGTTTAAAATTTCAATTTTGTCAATAGATTAGATGAACTTTTGGAAGTGCTTATTTCTCTCCTTTGGTCCTACCAAAAGCTTGTCCCTGTTATCATGTAGATCTATGTGTTATGTACTAGAAATATTTTTTATTTTTTTTATGTTTACTTTAAAATTTGAAATACTAGATAAATGCATTTAAGATATACTTACACCTTTTACTTTTAAATATTTGGATAAACTTAGTGCTTTTGACAATAATACCTGTTGTGACCAAATCACACATCACCCCATCATGATGGGGACCCCCAGTTTTTTTTTATATAGGATTAGCTGATTTTAGAGTTAGTTCGCTTTGGTTTTGTGAATTCAATGCAGAGACTCCTTGGAAGGCAAATTTAAGGGGGTTTTGATGTTAGCATGGGGTCCTGAGCTCAATATATTCCTTCAAGAAATAGAGGGTGCACTACCCTATCATTTTCACCATTTTGAGAGCCTTAGGTCTATGTTGGGAAGAATGAGGTGAAATTAACCCCTTTTAGCACCTTGATTAAGTTACTTCACATCTATTATATCATTATTTAACCAAGGTGCCCTTTCTTATCATTTTTGTCATTATGAGCGCAAAAGACTAAGGGTTGATTGGAGAAGTCTTGCTTTAGGCACTCCAGGCTGTTAGTAGAAATTCTCATCTTGAGCACCTTATGTAAAAGATACAAAGTAGTTTATAGCATGGAAAGAAGATCTAGGAGCCCATCTGTATTTGTATCACCATTCTAGGCGCCTAGGAAGTGGAGTTGAGTAAGTCATTGTGTTAGGGTGTCCAACTTAGAAGCCTTTATTGAGAAATATTTATCTTGAATGGAGTATGAAGCAAAGCCTCCAGAGGATGGTGCCTAAAGTTACGAAGCCTACTAAGTAGCCAAAACTTAAGATGAACTCTAGGTGCCCCTTACCATTAAAACCATCCAGACAATGGTGCCTAGAGGAATGAGAAAGTAAATCATGTTTGTTGGCGCCAACCTATGTTTAAATCATCCATTTTAGGCGCTCATCCAATACAAAGCAACTAGACAATGGTGCCTTGGGGTAGAATATCTACTTTGGCGCCTAGACTGAGAAATTTCTAACAAGAGCGCCCTATGTTAAAGTCTCTAAGATGGACAGGCTTGTAGTAAATAATCACCTTATGCACCTTGGGAGGATTGGGTTGCTTTAGTGCCCTAGAGTGTTCTAAGGTTCACTAGCATCTAAGGGTCTTAGAACCTACTTGAATGAGGAATAGAAGATAAGTTGATCACTTTATGTGCCTTGAAGAGAAATGTTGGAGCTCTTCCTAAATGTGCCTTGGATGGCTAA
Source organism: Cunninghamia lanceolata (assembly GCA_027924645.1). NCBI lineage: Eukaryota > Viridiplantae > Streptophyta > Pinopsida > Cupressales > Cupressaceae > Cunninghamia > Cunninghamia lanceolata. The sequence continues at coordinate 20,627,955 of BSBN01000254.1, forward strand.
AGAAATTAAAATCAAGAAGGAAAATGAAGGAGAAGCATGAATAAGATCATCATGAGTGCTAAGACAAGGGTAAGTTATCTCCAGAGGAAGCACTCTATCAAGGTTTCCAAAATGTTTGAGCTTCTCCAAATGCACTGGAGGGTGGAGAAGGGTATGTCAAAGTATGAAAAGGTTATTTTAAGCAAAGGCACTCTTGTAGCATTGCAATGACCCAAAGGTCCACCTAGTGTCAAAGAGTTTAGTAATCATATGTGTTGGTGCCTCAAGTCTAGAGAAGTGATTGAGAAGTATTAAGCGCCTAGAACAAGTGAAGCATATGTTCTATTAGGTTTCAAAAATGCAGGTTGCCAATCCTAAGAGGATGCCAAGCTCTATGTTTAGATTTACAACATTTTTGAACTAACTTGATGAAATCAACCTTCAAGGTCTGATGATTTCCTACACTTCAGTCCTACTGCACCTAGGCAGGTGAACCTTGAAAAATTAAAGTAGACTAAATGTGAATGTATGGATGGACGAATTAAATCTATCTACAATGGCAAAGGATGTAGGATAGATGAAAAGCTTGCTAACTAATTCTATATCTAATGCCTAATGAGTGATTGGTAGAAATTGTATAAGCAATATCAAGGTAAAAAGGATTTAAATAATGAGTTTAAGTAGGACCAATGCTTCGTTGGGTAACAGAGTTAATTTGAAGGACTAGGATTAGTGGCATACAATGGATACTAATTCTAATTGTTTGGTACAATTTTAGTTTATAACTTGTATAAACGTGCAAGGGAATGACTAACAAACTCTTCTTAATAATCCAACCAATATAATCAAATATCTTTATAGTTCACCAGAAGGTATTTTAATCCTTACTTGAAGGAACCAAATGAAATGAATGAGCAAGATTTAACAGATAATATTGTCTTGGAGATAGATTGGCAATCCTAATTATATGGCTCTACTTAGTAATCCAAACTTAACACTTCTATGCTATTGTGACTAAGTCAAAAGGGTTTAATTCCTCAAATGGACACCAACCTATCTAATCACATAGATATAGCAAATGTGTATTGACAGATCAAATATATACTTGATATGTTAATCTGAATAACAAGGAAATGCAGAAATGGAGACAGCCACACAACTGAATAAATTTAACAAACAACTGATGCCAAAATAAAACCACTGAATCAGAGAACTTCAACTTCTTCTTCAAAAAAAATATACAACACGGCCATTATGAGACATTGTATATTATGTATATGTTTATATTCTACCGCTGATGATATTTCAACACCAATTGCTTGAACCTATATAGATATTTCTATGAAGAGACATAACTCTTCAATAAGTCTTTTGGGAATTTAACAAGCATTAACAACTATTACATAATCATGATTAGGCTCTATTCAGCCATAAATAAACTTTAGCCAAGTGATCCAAGTACTCCTGATCACGATGAGAATCAGTAAGCTCAATAGCACTTCTGGTAATCACATCAAGTGTGACCATTCTTTCCAGGTGTCTGCAAGCTTCTCCAGATGCAGAAACCTTGTCTTTGAGAGCTCCTGTGGCCTTGTGTAATATAACTTGACAATCAACAATCCATTCTTCTTTGCTCTTTACCTCTCCATTGTCTTTAAATAACACAGGCACTATTGCATTTGAAGCATCAGTACCTTCTTTAGCATCAGCTTTAAGTTTGTCATAGTATTTTTGGTGCTGTTTGAGTAATGCTCCTGCATCGGAGATATCTGTACTATCAATAGCACTTTTGCTTTGCATCTCAATCAATTTTTCTTGTATTCTCTATTCAAGTCTTTCATGTTCTTTAACTGCTTTGTGATTCTCTAAGTAGTTATCCCAAAACAGGTTTAACCACCGTACCATGTTTGCATACCTGCTCTGCAGCACTGTAACAAATGCATCTATCTGAATTTGTGTTGCGTGGTCAGGGGATAATGCTTGAGTGTCTTGTGAGCTCTCACCCTGGGTTATTCTCTTTGTTGATTGGCCAAAAGTACTCTTAACAACATCCTTCAAGTAGTCATTTTCTTTTGTCAATCTTTCATAGCTCAATCTATATGATTCTCTCTCTTTGATCAACATTTGAGCTTGTGCCTTGTTCAATTTTGCATCATTGATACCAATGTCTACTGTAATCAGAGGGTCAGTTTCCCCTGCTTTCAAAGTCATGACATGGCCAAAAGTCTTTTCAGTATCTATGATGGCTGTCTTCTTATGGGGAGGATATAACGCCCATATCATTAAGGAATTTTCATCATTATTGTATCTTGTTCCCATATATACTTCATTAACTCCTTCTGGAGTAAGTTTATACTTATCATCTGCACTATTCAGAAAACTGTCAAAAACCAAAGCAGAATTTAAATCAAGACCAGGAAAAATCATAACCCTTGCATCCTTAAGCAACTGTCTACGCCTGCTAGGTGTCATGTCTTGCATCTCTTTGTCTACTGTTACCTTCAGCATATCTAACAATTGTCTTTCATTATCAGCAGAAACATCATCTACTGACTCTCTGATCTCTTTCCCTTTGTATTTATACAAGAATGACTTAAATTCTTTTGACTGAATAAATTTATCATCAGAGATGAAAGAATCATAAGCTATCTAGCGTGGATCCTCATTAGCAGACCCCTCCTCATCATGTAGCACAACAGAAGGCTAATATTGTAGCATTTTCCTTTTGGACATTTCTACTGTTTTGTCCTGTGGCTGTTCTTGATCTGCCAGTTCTTCATCTTCAGAGGATACAACCTCAATCTCCGCTAGTTGCTTTTTCTTTTCACCTAAACCCCTGTTCTATTTTTCTACCACCAATTCAACTTCAGCCTCTTCTAAGTTTCTAATAACATCATCATGTGGATAATGTATGTGCATGTATCCACTAAGATTTTGTTTTCTATGTGCAGAGTCAATAAAACCTTCAGGGTCAAACCCTTTCCTTGCCTCAGCACTCCTCATATTATAATGCATTAATTTAGCCAAAATGAGATTGTAACCTTCTTTTGAAACCACAGTAAAATCTCCAAAACATAAAGTGCTGGGCAAAAATGATTGTTTATCATGTGAACTCAGATGGATTACATTTGAGAAATGCATTTGCCTGATTATCTCTAAATATGCAAGTCTGTCAGGGACAGTCTTCGGCAATATGAATGGAGTATCCTCAAAACCATAGATTCTGATCATGGTAACATCCTCAAAACAATACCAGTCTCCCCAATTATTAGTGACAGTAGGGGGGCCACCAAAATCCTTTGGCCTAAGGAACCTTTTTATTTCAGTTGTAATTGAGTATTCACAGGGGTGGTTGAAATACCTGTACAAAACTTTTACACCGTGTTCTTCAAATTGGGCATATCTGGAATGGGTATACCTACTGTCCCATATTCTGGTCCACATTTGTATGGGTATCTTTTCCCCCTTCTTATTTGTAGAAACAACATTAAGCTCACTTGGCCATAACCCTATTTCCTGGCTGAAATACAACACCATATGCATAAGCATTGAGTAATGCTCAAAAGAACATGCTGGGGCACTATTTTTTATTGCAGATAAGCTAGAATCTATTCTATTAGCGATATAGGCAGCATAGTCAAACTGCCTCGCATTATGACATTGAATGTCAGAGGCTATAACCATCAGGGGAATAGTCATGAACTCAAGGACCTCTGAACCAAGGACTTGGCCCACAGAATAGTAAGTATGCTGTATATATGGTTCAAATATAGCTACATGAAAAGGAGGGCCATCATTTTCAGTTAAGGGCATCACTTCACCTTCAACCCTGGGTCTATGAATGGGCAACCTCCATCCATTATAGGTTGTGTCCATTCTCCAATATTCTTTCTCAAGATCATCATAAATAATAGGGACAGTGCACAAATCATCTAGATTAAATACTTCACAAATAGCATTCTTTGACAAATGTACAATTGGTTCTCCTTGTGGATTGCATAGGGCTTTTAGGCTTGAATTGTAATGTTTGGCAAGCAGTTGGAGGAGTTCTACATTCAGGAATACGTTAGGCACAACCAGTTTTCCTAAATTCAAGTGCCATGGGTTTGACACAAGAGCATTCCTAAACCTTCTATTATAATGGAATCTGAAAAGCTCATATCCCCTGATTGGGGTGAAGATATCTCCCAGGCGCTTATGTTTATCTTCTAATTTTTCAACTTCTGCCCTGAGTTGAGCAGACCTTCTGGCCTTGGGAGTTGACCCAGGTAATTGGTCAATTAAGTCCTGATTGAGTTTTCTGTCTTTTACTTTTTCCTCAAGGGTTTGTTTAGTTTTTTATTTTTTAGACTTACTGGTTTCCCCTTCTGATTTTCTTCCTTTTCCCTTTCTTGGAGTCTCCATATTTAAACTTTGGCAGAAAATTCAAACACAAGCTATACAATGGTTTGTATGAATGTACCTGTCATTCGATGGCTGTAATTGAAATCCTCTACTTTTGCTTCAAGAGTTCCTCTGTATTCTCCTCTCAAACGACCTTGTAATTACAATGATCATAAAGGATTTCGTAGCCATTTGCATTTAATTGTCTGATCAATTCAATGTTCATCGCTGTGAAATGTCACATCGCCATAACTCCTCTCATTGACATGATTTTTAAGATATTTGGGTGACCTTAATATTTCTTATGGCACGAACAATCAATCGACGTGACCCCTCAATAGTATTCCTGATGTTATGTTGAATCATTTCTAAGTGGGCGTGACCATCGGCAAGACTTGTTACATCGCCGTGTGATTTAGATTTCCCTGCGATATAGTGAGTCTTACCAATATGACTATCGTTAAGAGTCTCACTGATAATAATTTGTTTATCAGGGTGATCAATACCATCGGGATAACATATTTATGTTTCCCCGAGCTTCGTCATCTTACTGATAATCTTTTTTACTTTGGATCGGAATGACTCTATTAATGTCTCACCGATAGAGTTAGAATTTCTTATTAACGGGTATGACTTTATTTCATCAGAATGAGATACACTATCGGGATAGTTTTTAAAAGATAACCCGATCCCAATTATCTCCCCGATGGCCATTTACATTCCTTATCAGAGGGAGTCAATCAAAGTGTTACCAACACCTTTTAATCGTTGTGACTTATGAATCAGCAAGACGTAATTCCCTTGTTCCGATATGTTAAGTTATCCCGATAGGTATTTGCATCGCTGTGAGTCTCACCGAAAGTTCTCTTTATTGTTTTGCCAAGACATTGAGTATCAGAAACTTATTTTCTTTTCATCTTGATGATTCATTTCTCACCGACGGCTATTATTTCATTGCCCCCCGCAGGATGCTTGATGAGACTCCTGCTGAAATACTTCATCGATATGATATATACCGTTGGGGTAGCTTTTGAAGGACCATCCGATAGTTATCAATCATACCGATTGGTATGACTATTTAATTCTTTTGCCGATAAAAGGTCATTGGCATCACTTCTTCTATTGGCGACTTCTATAAATCTCTTTCTGATCTCAATTTTCACGCTGATGGTTATTTTCAAATGATTTCTTATGTATCGGTATAAATAGCATAACATCTTGCCGATGGACTGACATTTAAGTAATTTTGCACTACTTAGCTACAGACATCTTGTGAGATATATCAACCCTTTTGCTATGGTTTTGGGACATTTTTAGGATTTGTTCAAATATGATGAAGTGAGAAAACAGTAAAATTTAAAAAAAATTTCTGTCTTAACAGTGGCTCTGTCTGGGATGTATACTCCCTGTGAGTATGACAAGGATCCAGATCTTCTGGGGAAGTAGACAACATATTTTATTTATTTGGGGATGATGTTTTTATGAAAATGGGAAAAGGAAAGTAACAAATGATGGGGAACGGGAATGATTCCTAGACTATTGTGCATGGAATAAAACATTTTGAGAATTATTTGAGGGTTGTCCATGCACTGGCAATGCTCAATCCTCTTTGTACATGTTTATGAAAAGAACTGCTTCAAGTATTGCCCATGTACAGGCAATTCCTATTCCTCTCCTAACATATTCTGTAAGTAGTAAGAGTCATCACCTCCCTTGCCAGTGATAACAAAGGACCCAACCATAGGGCTTCAAATTTTCCATGCTTTCCTTTGTCCTAACACCTTGCATTCCACATCAGTACCAGATCATTTATTTCAAACTTTCTATCTTTGGCCTTCTTGTCAAAAAGATATTTTACTTGTGATTGTAACTTAACATTCTGCCTCTGAGCTATTCTTCTTGTTTCATCAAGTTCTGCCAGTTGTTCTAACCTTTCCTCCATTGGTTCAGGAATATTCAAGTCTTCCTGCAGAATGAATTTGTATACTGGTATAAGATTTTCCAATGGTAATCTTGCTTGTGTTCCATACACCAACTCATAAGGAGATCTCCCAATCGCTCTTTTTATAGTAATCCTATTAGCCCATACTGCCATTCTTAATTTTGAATCCCAAGCCTTCTTGTTTCTATCCAACATTCTTTTTATGATTTTCAAGAGGCTCTTGTTACTTGATTCTGCTTGTCCATTGGCCTGTGGATGGTAGGGAGTAGCATAAGAAATAGTGATACCATGTGTACTACAAAATCCTTTGAATTCATCAGATCTAAAACACATCCCATTATCTGTAATCAATCTTACTGGAGTACCAAATCTACATATAATATTCTCCATTAGAAAGTTAATCACAACTTTACTTGTTGCCTGTTTAGTTGGGATCGCTTCTACCCATTTTGTAAAGTAATTAGTAGCCACTAAAATCCATTTGTGCCCCCCACTTGATTTCTCTGATTTTTCACCTATAAAATCAATACCCCACTGATAAAATGGAGCCTCAACCTGCATAGGTTTTAAGGGTAGTGCTCCCTGATATTTTAACTTCCCTGAGAACTTTTGGCATGCTTCACACTTTCTAGTGTAATGGTATGAATCATTAAAAGCTTTAGGCCAATAGTATCCTGCCCTCAGGATTTTGTGGGCTGTAGTCTTTGCTGAGAAATGACCTCCGCACATGCCTTCATGCAACTCCTTCATAATATGTTTTGACTGATATTCATCCAAGCATAATAGTAGAACCCCATCTCTATTTTTCCAATAAAGATCCCCACTGATGAGTACATATTTTGAAGCTTGTAGTTTGAGTGTCCTCCTTTTGTTATCATCATACCCTTCAAGGCACTTCATATGTTTTAGATAATATATTATATCAGTATACCATGGAGTATGTTCAATACTGGTACTTGTATCAACATTACATATCTGAGAGGCTTCAAGATTACTTTCAGCCATCAGTTTGGCAAGACCCTGTCCCCTCACCAATTTAGTGATTTGGATTTCAATATTGAATTCCTGAATCCTATTGATCCACCTACATCTCCTACCGGTGACTTCAGTTTGGACCAATACATTCTTCACTGTAGCATTAGGAACATATGCTGTGATTTTAGCCCCCACCAAATATGGTCTAAAAGTTTTAACTACTTTTACTAAAGCATATGCCTATTTTTCAATAATATCATACTTTAACTCTGCATTCTGAAGGGACTTACTAAAAAAAGAGATAGGCTGTTCATATCCATCATTGTTTTTCTGTAATAGCATTGCTGCAACCGTATGATAGGAAGCAAATGAAAATAGTTGGAACGATTTACTGAAGTCAGGGGATACTAAGACTGGGGCTTGCTTGATTGCCCTCTTAATATTAGCAAATGCTTCTAATGTTTTTGTTGTCCACTTCATTTCTGAGTTCTTCTTCAGCATTTTTGATATAGGACAAACAATTTCTACAAAATTTGGTATAAATCTTCTGACAAAATTTATCTGACCAAAAAATGATTGTATAGCTTTTACATTTTTTGGAATAGGCACTTGATCAATTGCTTTTACCCTTTCAGGATCTATTTTAACACCTTCCTTCGAGACTATATGGCCAAGCAATTTTCCTTCTATTACTACAAAATGGTATTTTTTAGGGTTCAATGATATCCCATATTCTAGGGCTTTGATAAATATTTGTTCTAAGTGTGTGCAATGATCTTTAGCCCTTTTTGAATATGTTGTCAAGTCATCTTGATATACTATCATAATCTTATTGATCAATTTAGTAAAAGCCACATCCATTGCTCTTTGGAATGTTGCTCCAGCATTAGTTAATCCAAATGGCATTCTCAAATATACATATGTTCCCCACGGAGTGGTGAATGCAGTCTTAAATTGTTCTAACTCCTTGAGTTGTAAGTGTTTCGAGCTTGAGCCACTGCAGCCACTGTGAGAGCTTCTCTTTCATCCTTAGTAGGCTTTCTCCATTGACCATATGACTGGTTGTTGTAACAAATAGGTTGCTCACAACTATCTTCCTGGTCTGAGAATACTTCTTGTTCTCCCATGTTGATATGATGCCTCTGGTTCCCTACATCATACTCATATCCTTCTTCTTCTGAAGAAGAGTAATCTTCTGTCACCACACATGGTGTATCCTGCATCATAGTTATGGTGTGATTATCTCTATTATAATTGTATAGCATTTCCTCTTGCTGTATTGATTTAGCTACCTCACAGTATTCAGGTAAATGTGGTAAATTACACACAAAACACCAAGGTTTATTTTCTGCCATATGTGCCATGTTTCTTTTTAGGGGATCAGGAGTATCCTTTCCATATGGTTGCTTTCTGCTGTTATTGATGGGTCTTCCATCCTTCCAATTTGTATTGTAGGGCATATCATGCAACCTAGGTCTTTCATGCCTATGTTGACCCTCTGGTTTAGTTTGTTGAACATTTGGATTCTGAGGATTTCTATGATTGTCCCTCTTACTGACCATTCCTGCAGCCTTCCTATTGTTTTCAATAGTTAGGGCCACTTTCTGTGCTTTGGCCAGGGTTGTAGGACACCTATTTCTAATCTTGTACCCTGTTTTGGGGTCAAATGCTTTCATATAGATACTCAGTGCTGTCGGGTCAGATAACTTAGCTCCATGTGGTACCTTATTATGTAATTTGCAAAATTTCAAGTTGAAATCAAATACTGATTCATTTTGATATTTCTGTATACTTATCAATACATGTAATGCAATCTCAGGAGCATATTGGTTGCCGTACTAGTCCTTAAACTGGTTATGGAAATCAGTTATTGAATTGATTGAGGCATCAGGCAAGCTATTAAACCAATCCCTGGCATCTTCAGTGAGGGACATCATAAATAACCTCATTCTAATATCCTCCCAGTCCATACCAATATCCTGCACGAAAGCATTGAAACTCCTAATATGATCTTCAGCAGATATTGCATTGTTTCCAGTAAACTTGGGAACCATATTTGTCCAAGTACTATCCATAGGATATGGATACAACTGATATGCAGTTAAATTAAATTGACTACATATATTTGCAAGGTTTTGAGGTGGGAAGTTCAAGGGTGGTGGATTGGGATAGTAATTATATCCACTTGGTGACTGATGATATGCATATTGTTGCTGTTGGTTCATGTGGGGATTTGTGTAAGAGTTCTGTGGTCTACAATATTGTTGGCCAGGGGGTGGGTAAGGATTTGCCATATGTTGGGATGTATTATGCATTGGAGATGGCCTAGAGTTTTGAGGAATAGTATTCTGATGACTTCCGGATGCATGTGAGTTTTGAACACCACCTGTATTTTGCTGTGAATTTCTTGAAATGTTTCCTCTATGCGGAGGTACATATTTTGGGGGAGCTGTTTTGGCTTTACTTTTCCTCTGTTGAATTTCTTGCTGCAACAACTCTCTCTCTTCCTATATCTTGTACCTTTCAAGTTCTTTCCGAAGCCTGAATAGCTCTTGTTGCTCTTCACTCATACTTCTTAGATCCTCTGGATTGTCATTTATTTCTTGGTCTGAAAATCCATATCTTATCCCCTCTCCCTAATGTAATGACATCTTAAAATCATATTCAGCTCGATTTTGGTCAATATCCCTCATGACCTTTGTATCATGCTCGAGCTATTCTTGAGGAGTTGTTCTGTATCTTGCCAAAATATCATCAGTTGCTCCACTGAGATTCTCATTTGAATCATGTAAAGGTGTGAACTTGTTGTGAATTGAAATATTTTTCTCCGAATTATTCTCTTGGGTATCCAGATTATTATCTTGGTGAGAATAAGTTGAAGTTCCATTTCTTTTGGAAATGTTTCTAAGTGGTGGAGATGACTGCAATTTTTTACCTTCCATCTTGGATCTCCTACCATCCATTTGATATTGAATTCTTTGTTGAAACTAGAGTCACCACCTATTAATAAATAGGAAAAGTTTGTATTTTATCTATAGGGTTCTTGTCACTAGCAAAGTTACCAAATTAAATTTTCTGAAATGACTCTATGGAAGAAAGGATTAATTTCTAAGGTCTTTTACTTAGTTCCCCAGTAGAGTCGCCAATTTGTTAGGTCTCAAAAATGCAGGTTGCCAATCCTAAGAGGATGCCAAGCTCTATGTTTAGATTTGCAACGTTTTTGAACTAACTTGACGAAATCAACCTTCAAGGTCTGATGATTTCCTACACTTCAGGTCCTGCTGCACCTTGGCGGGTGAACCTTGAAAAATTAAAGCAGACTGAATGTGAATGTATGGACTAATTAAATCTATCTACAATGGCAAAGGATGTAGGATAGATGAAAAGCTTGCTAACTAATTCTATATCTAATGTCTAATGAGTGATTGGTAGAAATTGTATAAGCAATATCAAGGTAAAAAGGATTTAAATAATGAGTTTCAGTAGGACCAGTGCTTCGTTGGGTAACAGAGTTAATTTGAAGGACTAGGATTAGTGGCATACAATGGATACTAATTCTAATTGTTTGGCACAATTTTAGTTTATAACTTGTATAAACGTGCAAGGGAATGAGTAACAAACTCTTCTTAATAATCCAACCAATATAATCAAATATCTTTATAGTTCACCAGAAGGTATTTTAATCCTTACTTGAAGGAACCAAATGAAATGAATGAGCAAGATTTAATAGATAATATTGTCTTGGAGACAGATTGGCAATCTTAATTATATGGCTCTACTTAGTAATCCAAACTTAACACTTCTATGCTGTTGTGACTAAGTTAGAAGGGTTTAATTCCTCAATGGACACCAACCTATCTAATCACATAGATACAGCAAATGTGTATTGACAGATCAAATATATACTTGATATGTTAATCTGAATAACAAGGAAATGCAGAAATGGAGACAGCCACACAACTGAATAAATTTAACAAACAACTGCTGTCAAAATAAAACCACTAAATCAGAGAACTTCAACTTCTTCTTCAAAAAAAATATACAACACAGCAATTATGAGACATTGTATATTATGTATATGTTTATATTCTACCGCTGATGATATTTCAGCACCAATTGCTTGAACCTATATAGATATTTCTATGAAGAGACATAACTCTTCAATAAGTCTTTTGGGAATTTAACAAGCATTAACAACTATTACATAATCATGATTAGGCTCTATTCAGCCATAAATAAACTTTAGCCAAGTGATCCAAGTACTCCTGATCACGATGAGAATCAGTAAGCTCAATAGCACTTCTGGTAATCACATCAAGTGTGACCATTCTTTCCAGGTGTCTGTAAGCTTCTCCAGATGCAGAAACCTTGTCTTTGAGAGCTCCTGTGGCCTTGTGTAATATAACTTGACAATCAACAATCCATTCTTCTTTGCTCTTTACCTCTCCATTATCTTTAAATAACACGGGCACTCCTGCATTTGAAGCATCAGTACCTTCTTTAGCATCAGCTTTAAGTTTGTCATAGTATTTTTGGTGCTGTTTGAGCAATGCTCCTGCATCAGAGATATCTGTACTATCAGTAGCACTTTTGCTTTGCATCTCAATCAATTTTTCCTGTATTCTCTATTCAAGTCTTTCATGTTCTTTAACTGCTTTGTGATTCTCTAAGTAGTTATCCCAAAACAGGTTTAACCACCGTACCATGTTTGCATACCTACTCTGCAGCACTGTAACAAATGCATCTATCTGAATTTGTGTTGCCTGGTTAGGGGATAATGCTTGAGTGTCTTGTGAGCTCTCACCCTGGGTTATTCTCTTTGTTGATTGGCCAAAAGTACTCTTAACAGCATCCTTCAAGTAGTCATTTTCTTTTGTCAATCTTTCACAGCTCAATCTGTATGCATCTCTCTCTTTGATCAACATTTGAGCTTGTGCCTTGTTCAATTTTGCAACATTGATACCAATGTCTGCTGTAATCAGAGGGTCAGTTTCCCCTGCTTTCAAAGTCATGACATGGCCAAAAGTCTTTTCAGTATCTATGATGGCTATCTTCTAATGGGGAGAATATAACGCCCATATCATTAAGGAATTTTCATCATTATTATATCTTGTTCCCATATATACTTCATTAACTCCTTCTGGAGTAAGTTTATACTTATTATCTGCACTATTCAGAAAACTGTCAAAAACCAAAGCAGAATTTAAATCAAGACCAGGAAAAATCATAACCCCTGCATCCTTAAGCAACTATCTACCCCTACTAGGTGTCATGTCTTGCATCTCTTTATCTACTATTACCTTCAACATATCTAACAATTGTCTTTCATTATCAGTAGAAACATCATCTACTGACTCTCTGATCTCTTTCCCTTTTTATTTATACAAGAATGACTTAAATTCTTTTGACTGAATAAATTTATCATCAGAGATGAAAGAATCATAAGCTGTCTGGCGTGGATCCTCATCAGCAGACCCCTCCTCATCATGTAGCACAACAGGAGGCTGATATTGTAGCATTTTCCTTTTGGACATTTCTACTGTTTTGTTCTATGGCTGTTCTTGATCTACCAGTTCTTCATCTTCAGAGGATACAACCTCAATCTCCGCTCGTTGCTTTTTCTTTTCACCTAAACCCCTATTATATTTTTCTACCACCAATTCAACTTCAGCCTCTTCTAATTTTCTAATAACGTCATCATGTGGATAATGTATGTGCATGTATCCACTAAGATTTTGTTTTCTACATGCAGAGTCAATAAAACCTTCAGGGTCAAACCCTTCCCTTGCCTCAGCACTCCTCATATTATAATGCATTAATTTATCCAAAATGAGATTGTAACCTTCTTTTGAAACCACAATAAAATGTCCAAAACATAAAGTGTTGGGCATAAATGATTGTTTATCATGTGAACTCAAATGCATTACATTTGAGAAATGCATTTGCCTGATTATCTCTAAATATGCAAATCTGTTAGGGACAGTCTTGGGCAATATGAATGGATTATCCTCAAAACCATAGATTCTGATCATGGTAGCATCCTCAAAATAATATCGGTCTCCCCAATTATGAGTGACAGTAGGGGGGCCACCAAAATCCTTTGGCCTAAGGAACCTTTTTATTTCAGTTGTAATTGAGTATTCACAGGGGTGGTTGAAATACCTGTACAGAACTTTTACACAGTGTTCTTCAAATTGGGCATAGCTAGAATGGGCATACCTACTGTCCCATATTCTAGTCCACATTTGTATGGGTATCTTTTTCCCCTTCTTATTTGTAGAAATAACATTAAGCTCACTTGGCCATAACCCTATTTTCGTGCTGAAATACAACACCATATGCATAAGCATTGAGTAATGCTCAAAAGAACATGCTAGGGCACTGTTTCTTATTGCAGATAAGCCAGAATCTATTCTATTAGCAATATAGGCAGCATAGTCAAACTGCCTCGCATTATGACACTAAATGTCAGAGGCTATAACCATCAGGGGAATAGTCATGAACTCAGGGACCTTTGAACCAAGGACTTGGCCTACAGAATAGTAAGTATGTTGTATATATGGTTCAAATATAGCTACATGAAAAGGAGGGCCATCATTTTCAGTTAAGGGCATCACTTCACCTTCAACCCTGGGTCTATGAATGGGCAACCTCCATCCATTGTAGGTTGTGTCCATTCTCCAATATTCTTTCTCAAGATCTTCATAAATAATAGGGACAGTGCACAAATCATCTAGATTAAATACTTCACAAATAGCATTCTTTGACAAATGTACAATTGGTTCTCCTTGTGGATTGCATAGGGCTTTCAGGCTTGAATTGTAATGTTTGGCAAGCAGTTGGAGGAGTTCTACATTCAGGAATATGTTAGGCACAACCAGTTTTCCTAAATTCAAGTGCCATGGGTTTGGCACAGGAGCATTGCTAAACCTTCTATTATAATGGAATCTGAAAAGCTCATATCCCCTGATTGGGGTGCAGATATCTCCCAGGCACTTATGTTTATCTTCTAATTTTTCAGCTTCTGCCCTGAGTTGAGCAGACCTTCTGGCCTTGGGAGTTGACCCAGGTAATTGGTCAATTAAGTCCTGATTGAGTTTTCTGTCTTTTACTTTTTCCTCAGGGGTTTGTTCATTTTTTTGTTTTTTAGACTTACTGGTTTCCCCTTCTGATTTTCTTCCTTTTCCCTTTCCCGGAGTCTCCATATTTAAACTTTGGCAGAAAATTCAAACACAAGCTATACAATGGTTTGTATGAATGTACCTGTCGTTCGATGGCTGTAATTGAAATCCTCTGCTTTTGCTTCAAGAGTTCCTCTGTATTCTCCTCTCAAACGACCTTGTAATTACAATGATCGTAAAGGATTTCGTAGCCGTTTGCATTTAATTGTCTGATCAATTCAATGTTCATCGCTGTGAAATGTCACATCGCCATAACTCCTCTCATCAGCGTGATTTTTAAAATATCTGGGCGACCTTAATATTTCTTATGGCGTGAACAATCAATTGGCGTGACCCCTCAATAGTATTCCCGATGTTATGTTGAATCATTTCTAAGTGGGCGCGACCATCGATAGGACTTGTTACATCGCCATGTGATTTAGATTTCCCTCTGATATAGTGAGTCTTATCGATATGACTATCGGTAAGAGTCTCACTAATAATAATTTGTTTATCGGGGTGATCAATACCATCGGGATAACATATTTATGTTTCCCCGAGCTTCGTCGTCTTACCGATAATCTTTTTTACTTTGGATCGGAATGACTCTATTAATGTCTCGCCGATATAGTTAGAATTTCTTATTAATGGGTATGACTTTATTTCATCAGAATGAGATACACTATCAGGATAGTTTTTAAAAGATAACCCGATCCCAATTATCTCCCCGATGGCCATTTACATTCCTTATCAAAGGGAGTCAATCAAAGTGTTACTAACACCTTTTAATCGCTGTGACTTATGAATTGGCAAGACCTAATTCCCTTGTTCCGATATGTTAAGTTATCCCGATAGGTATTTGCATTGCTGTGAGTCTCACCAAAAGTTCTCTTTATTGTTTCGCCAAGACATTGAGTATCGGAAGCTTATTTTCTTTTCATCCCAATGATTCATTTCTCGCCGATGGCTATTATTTCATTGCCCCCCGCAGGATGCTCGATGAGACTCCTACCGAAATACTTCATCGATATGATATATACCATCGGGGTAGCTTTTGAAGGACCATCCGATAGTTATCAGTCATACCGATCGGTATGACTATTTAATTCTTTTGCCGATGAAAGGTCATCGGCATCACTTCTTCTATCGGAGACTTCTATAAATCTCTTTCCGGTCTCAATTTTCACACCGATGGTTATTTTCAAATGATTTCTTATGTATCGGTATAAACAGCATAACATCTTGCCGATGGACTGACATTTAAGTAATTTTGCACTACTTAGCTACAGACATCTTGTGAGATATATCAACCCTTTTGCTATGGTTTTGGGACATTTTTAGGATTTGCTCAAATATGATGAAGTGAGAAAACAGTAAAATTTTAAAATTTTTACTGTCCTAACATGTTGGATGTTTAAATGAATATCTTATCAAGGCGCATCTTGTCTCTCTTTTCATCCATTTTGGCACTCCTCAAGTGGATTTTTATCATCTT
Source organism: Cunninghamia lanceolata (assembly GCA_027924645.1). Lineage (NCBI taxonomy): Eukaryota > Viridiplantae > Streptophyta > Pinopsida > Cupressales > Cupressaceae > Cunninghamia > Cunninghamia lanceolata. Next base: position 20,643,889 of record BSBN01000254.1, read on the forward strand.
GGGTGCCTTGATTGAGCATTTGGTAAGTGGAGTAACAAGTTCCTCTTGAGCAAGGCATTTCCCTTATTCCTTTCACTTAATTGTGAGCGCCCTTGACCTTCAGTGTCAACATGATTTGGCGCCCTTGTTTGAAATGGTATCATCTTTGGAGTCTCTGAAATGGGAGTGGCTAGGACCACCCTAGTGTGTTGGAAGTTTGAGATGGTGAGTGATAAGCACCAAAGGGGGTCAGAACAAACTTAGGTGAAGATGGATCAAATGATGCCTTGAAGAAATGTTTGAGCTCCTACAAAAATGCCTATGGGGCATCTAGTGCCTAAGTGACTTTTCATCATCAAGTGGCACTTATTAAAATTTCAGAAGAGCTAAAGAACTATTGAAGATGAAATGACTATCCTCTAAGGTTAAGGCATTTGTCAGGTTCATCTCATACAATTTTGGCACCTAGAGGAGGGAAGAGTAGTTTTGGGCACCCATCACATAAATTCTCATATAGTTTTGGCAACTTTGAAGAGGTTTCAAATTTTGAAATTTGTATTAAATGCATTAAATACCTGACTAGGCCGACCCTTTTCTAGCCGACCAGCATTTAATATAGGTGAATTGACTATATAAGAGGAGCGCTCCCTCTTCATAATTCATAATATACATTACATTTTCAAGAGAGGAGCAAAATTTCTAAGGAGAGGAATGAATTTTCAAGAAGAGGAGCTATTTTTTAAGGCAGATTTGTATTTTAACGACTGATTTTTGATATTTTACCTTTGATTTATGCCATTCTACTACTGATTTTCATCTTTAAATACAGAAATCTACTTTTTCTAGATCAGAAAATTGATACAAGGTATGTTTCAATTACTTTTTTTACTTCATAAATTGCCTTTTATTTATTTAATTTTGCTAAATTATCATGATTTTATCATCTAAAAATCTGGTTTATGAGGGTAAAATCTATCATTTCTAGTCACTTATTCAAGTCTCGTCTTGTAGATAGATGGGCATGACAGTGAAGGAGAGGCAAGTGATGATCAAGATTGATGCCAAGTCCACCATACCCAACTCCAAGCTCGAAACTCATTGGAAGAACGTGGGAGACACCAACATGGGACACACTAGCTTAGAGGAGATGAAAGACTTCTTGCTCACCATCACAAGGAATGAAGACATCAAGGCCATTGCGAAGAGTGGAATTATTCAAGCAGCATGCTTCCCACCTACCTTACCCAGTACTAAGTTAGTGTTGGAATGTATTCAACACTATGATAAGAAGAAGAGACAAATTGTAGCTAAAGACAGAACTGTCCTAGCTTACCTACAAAGAGAAGCCATTCAGGAGATCTTCAACATCCCAAACTAGAAGGCAGTATTCATTTCTCCTACAACTGCTCAATGTACTTTTGAAGGCAACCCCAAGCACTACATGCAAGAAGTAAGGAAGAAGTGGATGACAGATTCATCAATCAAGATATACAACTCTGAAGATCCAAAGTTTCACAAGGTAGACTTCAAACAAGAGATAAGTTACTTCATCATGTTCTTAAATCGAGTAACAGGTAGGCCTCAATCATCTACTTTTGAAGGGTGGATGTATACCTATTTTGATCATGTGTTTATAAAGAATAAGATGGTTAACTGGGTTGGCCTTATAAGCCATTGCCTTGATGAGCAGTTTGAAAGGTTTGATGAAACAAAATCATTCTTCATGACTTCTTATCTTGTTTACATCCTAGCAATGAATGTGGTTTATAAAGGATTAATAACCAAATGAGAAGTAGGTACAAAGTTTGGACAGATTCTTTCACATCAATGTTATCCTCAGCTCCATTTGAAAAACATCAATCATTACAAGAGGTTCAATGATGCCTTTGCCACATTCATAGTGAGAAAGTTGCGAGGAGAACTACATAGAAGATTAACAGGTGCTGCTAGGAACTTCATTGAATAGTATGGAAGGTACTACATCCAGTATGACAAGTTTACTTATATCAGAATTCAAGGTTTCACATCCTTTCCATACAGATTGCATAGATATCCTACCAATAGGATGGTGTTGTTAGAAGTTTCAATATAGTTGTTAGAGTTTCATAAAATGCCTAGGGCAAGGAAGAAGGCCGAAGTTCAGTTTTCTCTCTAGCTTGGTAGATATTACTCTTGTCCATCACTTCAAGGAGCTAAGCATTCAGAGGTTGAGCTTCAGGCATATCATCTACATCTTCATGATTCTAGGAGGGAGAACTTTGATCTACATGGAGCCATTAAGCAGTCATATTCTTCCTACAGGCATGTTGAGTAGCTTGAAGATCATTGGGCTAATGCCATTGATGATGATGACATCAGGATGCAAAAGTGTTCAAGGTTGAAATGGGATCTGGTGAGAGCTACTAAGGTATTAACGATTCCTGATCAGTTAGATGATGAAAGAACTCTCTCAGGTGATGAATACAATAAGATCCGGAACCTGCCTTATGATATCAACTGGTTGATAGAGAAAGGGTTTATGATGAAGGATTTATAGAGCCTATCATTGCTATCACTGAGGAACAAGTAAAAGAGCAAGTACAATCATTGATAGATGAGGGAAAGAAACTTACTTATATCAAGATGGGAGAAGTTGAACAACAGGGATAGCATAGTGCACCTGGCAGAAGTTCACAGAGTAAGGACAATGAAAAGGATTCAAATCAAATAAAGAAAAGAAAACAACTTGAATCTATAGAAGTAGAATCAAGCAGGAAAAAGAAAATGATAATATTGAAACTGCTTCGTCTAGATAGCCAAGGGATACTCCACTGAATCAGGATATAGTGGTGCATGTTAAGGATGCAGTTCCATAAACTCTAGTTGAAGAAGTACCTTCAAGTCCACATGATACTAAGATCATTGGTGAAGCTAACACTAAAGACAAGGATGAAGCTGAAGAAGAGTCATTGCCTGTACAAGAAAAGAAAATACAACAATTACAGAATCTTTCATCATTGCTGGAGTGGCTACAGGATAGAATCAAGGAAGGCTGTGAAGTTGAGAAATATCCTCCTATTCCAGTTGATGAGTTACTTCTAGATATGTCTAATGAAAAACCAAAGAAGAAAGCAACTATTCTTTCAAAGATCACTAAAGATGAAGTAGGTGTAAGGAAAGTTCATGTAGCAGTTCCAAGGCTTGAAAAGAATATAGAAGATATAACACCTAAAGATTATGACATCAATACAATCAATTTGGGTCCATTGACTGAAATGCAAGTAGAAGAACTTTAGGCTTCAATTGATAATGCTCGAGCTATCATAAGGCAAGAAACAAAAGGTAGAATTAAAGCTGAGCAAAGGTGTCAAGCCTTAGAGCAATATATTCAGCACTTAGTTCATCCTATTCGTCAACAGGATAGAGTTTCTGCACCTCCATCTCTTCTTTCTCCAGAAACAGTTGTACATCTTGAGGAGTTGAAGTCTTCATCTCATAGGTTGAAAGATTGGATGAAAAGATCAAAGGAATCTATATATAAACACCTAGAAGATATCATATAAGTGTATGATAAGATCGCTGATCTTAAAGAAAGGGTACTTGCATTGTTGACAGTTTGTGCTGAGTTCAAGGCTATCAAGGAACAATACATGCCGTATTTGAAGAGCTTGATGGAGACTTCAGTTGATGATTTGATACATGTTGAAGTGATTGAAAAAGGTAGGACATATGATTTCTCTTCTTGGTACTATTGCTTTCGCAATAAAGGAGAGTTACTTGATAAGGTAGAACAGATATGTCAAGAGTAAGGAGTGTACTTCAAAGAATTCAAGATGGAATACATGCATCCTTAATGAAGATATGTAACCCATTTGGAGAGATGACCCTTGTTGATATGAAAGAAGAAGTTCAAGCTTTCTACTTCCAAGAAGATGATGTTTCTGATGAGAAGCTTGATAGTATATTCTCACTTTCTGTCCACCTTGGCGCCAACAAAGCTGGGATGACTGATTGGGAGAAGACACTTGGCCTTTATGCAGATGATGTACTTGAAGCTGAAGGAACCACTCAAAATATGCCAAGTGTACCTTTTGATGATGTCAAACAGATAGTGTCTAGATTCATTAAATGTCAAAATTCTAGTGATGGATATTCACATAGAGACTCCTCATAGGCTAGTGATATGTCATTCTTATCTTCTTGGAAAGCGTGCCTTCATTGCCTCTTTCATATACTAAAAATAGGAGTTTGTTATAACTACTTGTGATGTCGCATGATGTGGTTCATTGGCTTTGCCAATCGATCTTGACCCTTCATACATTCTTGAGGTCTATAAAAGGGCTCCTTTTGCTCTCATTTGTACGATTGAAGACTCTGAAAATTGTTGCAAGAGCTCTCTAAAATAATATAAGACTCATTGTTTGGTGATTCTATATATGTTTCTAAGTGTTGCATGGTTTGGATTTCTTCAAGCGAGTATTAAGATTAGATTAAGTTTTCTTTATGTTTTATGTTAGTTGGTGGAAGGCTTCATTATTTTTTATAGTGAAATCTTTATGCTCACATCATTTGTAGTTTGTGGCTTGCAAATTGCAGTGTATCGTTGGTCTGAACAAAACTGAGCTTAACTTTGATCTCTATGTTTGTTGAATCTTTCATGAGCATAAGTGATTTAAACATCTTGTATAAACTTAGAGGATTGCATCAATCTTGTGTAGTTGTTTGATCTGGCAAAGCAAGATTTGGTTTGATTTCACTTGAACAGTAATTATCCCTTACATCTAGGATTAGATTAGTTTTCACTACACCTTTCATCTTTTGTCTTTTCTTTTATCGATTTGGTTAGAGTTAGGATCAAGAACATCATTGCAATATCATACTTCATAAATTGTAGTACTTAGATATTCCGGTGCCTATCCCTTTCATTCAATCAACTAGTTGTTGAACAATTGTGTAAGTCCCTTAGTGTTTATCAACAGAATCATACTAAGTCACTAAGTTATCCCTCATGAAAAATAAGAGAAAGGAACCTTTGAGTCATCTTGTTTGATCACTTTGTTCAGCATTCGAGAGGCTTTGCTCAAGAGAGAGTAAGATACTCTATATTTTACTCTATTGTTGACTTGTCAAAAAACAAACATCAACATTTTTGGTGCTAGAAGGAGGGCATACACATCAAGTTGTTTCATTTTCAGATTGAGGAAGAAGGAAGACCATCCTTGATCAAAGTGGTTCTTTCTCACCAAAAATGCACCAGAGGATTCTAAGGTCTACACCAGGAGCATCCAAGGAGTTCGCCGAGTTGGAGTTTCCCCTTAAGTCAAAGAAGGTGTTGGTAATCATTTATGTTTAGGGTTTTAAGCTTGAACATTTGCAATTTTTCCCATTCAAACCCTAAAATTTTTGGAATCATAGGGTCTTGCATTGCTTCTTCTATCCTGATGATGACCTCTGTGGTGGGTTCCTAGTTACTAGGTTTCATCCTTGTGCTTTAGTGTTCTTAGGTTAACCGGCCCGCGTGCAATATTTTACCACTTTTTCCATCATGCATGAGAAAGTGTCAAGTTTTTGTGTGTGCAAGTAATTAAATTTGTTAGCGGGCTAGTGAAATCTCATTCGGCCTTTGAAAAATGTTGAAGATTTGAGTTATATGCATATTTTAATGCATATCGGGTTGCATGTACAAGAGAGAATCTTTTGCAAGATCCTCGAGAATATTCTGTATTTGTATGCGTTGCCAAATGCATATCGGGTTCAAGATGGAAGATATATAGTGGGAATATTCCAGGAAGATCCCATGTTTGTATGTGCAGGAATGGATGTATGTCAAATGTACATTGGGTCTTATGCAATGAAATATATACAAGGAAGCCAAATATGCATGTGCTACAGGACAATGGTCCGCTGCGACATGCAAAGTCAACAGTGCAATGTACAAGTGGTCTTGTATATTCTGTAATGTACAAAGGCAGAAGATGCAATTAGTGGGGCCCGCCGCAAGTTTATACAAACAGGTTTGTACATGTTCGGCATACAAGGGAAATATGCATTCATCGCATATCCTAAAAAGATTCCCTGCTTGTATGTTTGTGTTTGTATATTCTGCATACAAACAAAATATACATTGAGGAGATACATTCTAGACCCGATGAAAGTTTTAGGCTTGCTGTATAATTATTTGGGGTCCGTGACTTGTATAAATGTTTGTATATGTCAATATACAACCCGATGTACAATGATAGGATACAAGGCCCGGACTTGAAGGTTTTTCAAATCTGATGGATAGATGCAATGAGGTCTGCCTTGTATATGTTTTGTGCTTGTATGTGTGTATTATACAAAGCGATGGATGCAAGATAGAGATACAAGCCAGACCTGAACTAAATTCCAATTTGTTCTATAACATTTGACGTCTACCTTGTATGTTGTATATGCATTTGGGTTTGCATATACAAGAGCGATAAAGGTAAAATAAAAGGAGAAAGGGTCAGCAATAGAAACACAAGGTGCCTACGTGGCACGATTTCACTGGCCGACGACTTTTCAACGTTTTTAGGTGCTATTGATCACAGCGACAGAGGGATGATCGACAGTCTTGTTTTGAACCTGCAGCGAAGGTTTTCTTTTTTTGAGCGTGTGCAGCCATTTTTTAGCGTGTGCGGCCATTTTTGAGTGGGAAATTTTCAAAGGTACGACGTTGCTACATTTCAGAGAGGCTGTGGGTAGCTGAAGCGTTAATGGTAGAATTCAAGCGATATGGGTCGATGATGGATGGGTCAACAACCCGATTGAAGATAAATGTCCTTAAACGGTGGTGCGGATCCTGATTCCATCTGCTCATTCCTCTCTATCTCCCCTCAGCATTGAATAATTCTGAGCGCCATTCCTCATGCATTGAATCTGGCAGATTTTTGATTTGCCTTGTAATTAATTTTTGTTGGGTACACAGTCTTGGTATAAAAGCCAAACTGTGTTACTTGTTGTGGTTGTTGAAAACTGGACAATAATTTTGGTGTTGTGACACAATTCAACTTCATTGGTGGCCTTGTTCTTAATGTCTTGTAAGTTTATGAGTCTCATGTTGTATGTTTCATGCATGAGTTCACTTATTTCATGCTGTTTTATATGAGAAATGCTCTATGCATGTGTTTAATCATTTGTCTCCAAGTTGTGGGCATAGTTTCTTTTGAATCAGGATAACTAGGGGTTGTTAAGGTTTAGGAATATAGTTTTTCTATATTGAATGTTTAATCTCCTACTTTTGTTCAAGGAACAAATTAAATGTTTCAAGTTAATCATTAAGAAGATGCATTGAAGTAGGGATACCATTAAGTATGAATGATTAAGCACCTAATTGTTGGGAAGTATCTGTAAGGCAGATATTAGGAATCCCCTTGATATCCAGTCTTTGGTGTATGATTCACGCTGGCCATTCACATGTGTATGTCTATTGACTCTGAGCCCTGGAAAGGCACCGATCCAGTCTTGTATTGAGGTCACAACCAAAGTCCTAGTTTTGCATCCAAATACAAATCAAACTCAAACTTCATATACAAACCTTTAGGATTTTAGAAGTAGTTTTAGGACCCAAAATCCTCTGTCTACAACTAAGCATAGGCCCAAAGCTAGCCCCTTTGCACTTATTCCACAATTTTGGTCTGCATTATAGAGGATTTATCTGCTTTGTTTCAACATCCGAGTAGTTTCATGTGCATATGTTGTAGATGTTGAATAGGGAATACCCCCCTTGGTTCTGCAGAGCCTAAAAAAGAAGAGGAGATATTTATAGAGTCTATCTCCTATACTATTGGCCCCTGGCCCAATAATCCTGTTGATCATTGATGGCTACTTTGTAGGGGTGACTAGGAATAAGCATCTAGTCTGGGAAAAATACCAACAGAAATTGGCAACTCTACTAGGGATGCTTTATGAGAGAACCCAGATTTTAAAAGAAAACAATTCCTAGTAATAGGTGGTGACTCTGAACTAATCTCCCAACCGGTAAAGTAAAATTTGTATGCAAGGGAGAAGATCCCAACATAACCCTTTGTTTGAAGAGTTACCCATAAAAATGATGTATAGAAAAAAAGGGACTGCTCGAACCAGTCAAGATGGTTCTCCTAACCCCAGGAAAAATGAATTTATTTAGGACAATTCAGGATCTTCAGAGCAAATAATGCCTTATTTTTCAAACATAGAAGCTGAAATCCAAAATGTATATGAGAAACAACAGGGTGGTGCTCTGAGAATAAGGTCAGAAGTTTTTCAAGAACGCCCTTTCTTGGACCCCAGTGATAGATTTGAAGAGGTTGAGTCTCCAAGGGATGAAGATAATGATGACCAAAATGGAGTGGGGGCATCTTTTTCTATGCCTAGAGAGGAGGAACTAGCTGATGAAATTAAGAGCTTAAGGGCAGAATTAGAATATCTGCAAGCAGTAAAGATCAGAGATGACATGAGACAGAAAGTACAAGCTCTGAAAGTTGCTCAAAATGATTCAGTTCCTACCCTTGGCAATGCCAATATGCAAAGAAACCAACACAGGAATGAAGTACAGGATCAACACAATGATCAAAGATAGAATGCACATAATGCTGAAATACCATTAAATAATGTAAGAAATTAGAATGCAAATAGAAATGCAAATGCTAATCAGTTTGGTAGACAACCTATGCAGCTAGATAGATTCAGACAACTGGTTTTTAATGGCATTCCTGGTTAACCCAATGCTATTGACAAACATGTGAGGCTGCAAGTGCCTAAATTTTTAGGAAATAATACTGTATCAGGTGAAGACCATTTAAAAGCTTTTTAGAATATCATGGACAACTTTGAGGTTGAGCATGAGGATATTTTCATGAAATCATTTATGCAATCCTTAGTTGATGAAGCCAAGGAATGGTACAAAGGTTTGCCTGACAGAAGTATTTCATCATGGGAGGATTTCAGGAGGATATTCAAAGAGCAATATGGTGACAAAACTGATCCTAGTTTTTTCATTAATGAATTTACTGGCATCACCAAAGGATCAAATGAACAGGTTGTTGATTTTAATGCTAGATTCACTAAGGTATTGAACAAATTGCCATAGGACTTGAGGCCTAATGAACCTATGTGCATAGTGTTGTACATAAATGCTTTTGATGCCAAAACTGTTTATGGATTGAGAGACAAAAGCCCTGCTAGCCTCAGAGATGCCTTCAAGATTGCAACAAATATTGAAAATAACAGAAAAGCATCTGGTAAGACAAATAGAAGAGATGATGTGAAAATCCTGCAAAATCCAAATACTAAAGCTCAAATTGTTCAAGGCAGTGCATCTACTTTTGAGGATAAATTAGACAAGTTGACAACCATTGTCAAGGACCTAGGTTATAGAATGGCTAAAAATGAAAAGGGGATAGGTCCTGACAGACAAGTTTACCCAAGGCAAGAAAGAAGACCATCATTACATGACATGCCATATCATACCAATTGGCATAATGGTAAACCCATCCTCCCGCACAGCAATACAAATCAAAGAGCTCAAAATGCAAAGGAAACACCTGATCCTTTGAAGAAGGCTGTCAATATTGTTAATGACACCCCATGGTGTATAATATGCCAAATGCCTCACAGTCACAATGTATGATTGCTCAGTCTCTATACAACAATGTTGTTGCCTGTGATGAGTGCAATGAGCCACATTGCATGGAAGACGAGAATGTCAATATGCTGTCTACAAATAGAGAATACTCTTCTCACGCTGCTGATGTAAATGCAAATGATGAAGTTCAGGTCTGCCAGGAGTTTCCCTATGATGAAGATGAGGAAGATAATTATGCCTATGCTCAGGATTCACATAATTTTCTGAGTAATTTGAAGAGACCTTCTAATGAAGAAATTAGAGCCCTCATAGCTGCAGTAGTAGTGCAAGTCAAAAGCAATTACAACCTAAGGGGTAAAGCTCAGGTAAGCAATTCACACCAACCAGAAAATAATTTTGTGGGTAAACCTGTGCACAGTCATAAGGGGACGGAAACATATAAGAAACAATGGAACAATAATAAGCAAGGTTTTAAACAAAAAATAGGCTATGATCTTCAAGGACTAGAAAATACGATTCCCCAGGTTCAGGATCAAAATAAAAAAATTCATATCAAGAATGACAGTCAGATAGCCACAAAAACAAAAGTTGGATCATCTCAGGATAGAAATAAAACTACAGATCAGGCTACAACTGTTATACAAAGTTATGCTCCATTTGACATAACTCAAGTCTTGTCTCGGATAAAGATCTCTATTCTACTGATGGAGCTGATGAAAGCTGAAGAATTTAGCAATAAGGCAGTATCCTTAATTTCAGGAGTACCCTGTCAAGCCAAGTTGAGTGATGAACCTTAGGGTAAGAAACAAGCCCTATGTGTGGATGAAGATGAAGTTCCTGAGGTATATCTAGGGATAACCATGACAAAATGTCCTTCACAGGTTGAACCATTTTATGTCTCCCTTGTCATAAATGGAAAGGTGATTAACAATTGTATGTTGGATTCTGGAGCATCAATGAATATCATGCCTTTGGCCATCATGCAGCAAGTTAGGTTAAAGATAGACAAGGCATGTGGGAAATGCTATGCCATGGATGCTAGAGAAGTACCAGTCATTGGAATCATGAAGGATGTTGATTTTAGGCTGGCAGCATATCCTGAGAAGACCTACAAAATCAACATAATAGTTGTTGACATCAAGCCACAGTATGGCATGTTGTTGTCAAGAAGATGGGCAGCATTGATTGGTGGGAGTATGCAATTGGATTTGTCATATGCTATGATCCCTATGAATGGCAGGGATGTCAAACTGATTAGAGAAGAAAGGTCATCAGAGATAGTAGTGTTGGCAAGAGACACTATATGGATTCATGGTTGTTGTCATTGATGGCAACAAAGGTCATCCCACATATCCGCAAGTCATAATGTGTCTCTACCGGAAGTCAGAATAAAGATTGTTGTGGTCCGGTGAACAAGAACAGAGCATGTGGCAAGGTCCGACAGATTGATCCGGATCTCTCAGAGGAAGTGTCTTGGTGCAGTGCGGATTTGGGGAAGTCAAGAGGACTACCTTGAGTGGTATATTCCAAGGATTTAGCCTCCGGTGATGGACAAGGAAAAAGATATGAATAGTTGAGTACCGGATTCCTGAGACACAGTCAAAACAGAGGAAGAACTGACTGACAGAGTATCAGACTACTTTCCGGATGTGTTACTGTTGATGATAAAAGTTGTGAAGGCATGAATAATGTTTGGCCGACATGATTAATGATATCTACTAGTATATGCTTGATCCGCATTGCTTGGTGAGCAAGGATTCAGCCGACAGAACAAAGTTTGTAAGAAACTAGACTGTTCCGGATGCCGACTAGAAAGGTGATGAAATTACCTGTGCGGATATATATAGAGGATGGATTTAGTTGTGAAGTGTGTGAAGTAATTAAAATATATGCGAATAAGTCCAGAACAGAGCAGAAGTAGCAAAAAGGATCCGGTATGTGAAAGATAGCAGAATAAAGAACAGAGGAAAGATGAAGTGCAGCAGATCAGTGTACTGAGCCTAACCGGAACTGAACTCCAGCATATGCAGATGCTTCCAATCAGTTCAAGACTGTGATTCTTATCACTTTGTAGACAGTGTGTCTTCTTGTAGGCAGTGGGCCTCTTGTGAGCAGTGTGCTCGGGCAGTGAGCCCTAATTGGCAAGTGCCATTTTTTGTAATCTCCTATTCTTCTAACAGAGAATAATTTTGGGTTAATCACCCCGTGGTTTTCTCCCTTAACAGGGTTTCCACGTCAAAAATACTGTGTTATGTGTTTCTTATTTCATGGTAATGTTTTTGTGTTTGATTCAATGCTGCATCAATTAATAAGAAAGTTCAATAAGGGAAATAATTAGGATAACTGATTCACCCCCCCCCTCTCAGTTTTCAACAATTGGTATCAGAGCTAAGTTCCTCCTAATAGAGCCTAACAGCTTGAGGAAGATCTGGGAGTTCAAATGGATGCATATGGTTTAAGGGAGCAACTCAAGACTGCTCTTGAGGATCTTGAACAGTCAAATTCTGAAGTCAGTGAATTAAAGGAAAGACTCAAACAGGCTGATGAATTCATGAGAGAATTAAAAGACAAATTAAGTCTATCTATGAAAAAGAGAAAGGAGCTGCTCCAACAGTTGGCAAGACAAAGTGAAGAAAGAAATACAAATGAAGAATTGACTGAGCAAACCAAGTTATGTGAAAAGTTATCAAAAGAAGTCATTATGTTAAGACATGAAATGGAATCAGGAACTATAAAGTTTACTCAAGAGATTGAAGAAAAAAGAAAGGCTGAAGACAATCTAAGACAATCTCTTAAAGAAAAATCAGAAGAATGCCACCAAATGGACAGGATTATCAGACATCTTGAATCTGATCTTGAAGATGCCAAAGATAATGAAGAAAAACTTGAGGATCAAATTGCCTCTCTCAAAAGAGACCTTCAAACAGCAAATGAATATAAAGAGAAATTCAAGATAAGTTCTGCTCAACTTGAAGTTCTTCTTGGAAGTCAAAAGAGGACAGATGACAAGTATGGTTTGGGATATGAGAAAGGAGAAAGCTCCGGATCCGGTCAGAAGAACCTTGGATCAGAAAATCCAAGGAGCAGGCCTAGAAGACCTCCGGTAAGACAGCCAAATGCTCAAAGATATCCATCCTTCAATGGATACTGCCACAGCTGCAACCACTTTGGTCACAAAGCTAATCAGTGCAGAATGAGAATGAATCAGATTAATTCATCCTTCTCCGGATAGTGCTTCAACTGCAAAAGGTATGGACACAAATCCCATGAATGCAGAATTATGCAAGTAAACAAATCATTCAAAGGTAGATGCTTTACATGCAATAGAGTAGGTCATATGGCTAATCAATGCAGATCAAGAGGATATCAGTCAAATATGCAAAGAAATGTTATTTGCCAAATCTGCAATAGGTCCGGTCATAATGCTAAAGTCTGCAGAAACAAGTATCAGGACAAAAGAGGTCCGGTGTATAATCAGAATCAAGACAAGGGTAAACAAAAGATGAATGCGGATGAAGTTAGGAATCAGATGAGCAAGATTTGGGTGAAGAAAAGTTCAGAGAATGTAGAGGTTGGATCCGCACCAGACTCTGGTGCTGATATTTCTTCCGGAAATTAAAAAGTGAGCTCAGGCTCAGGGGGAGACTCAAAGAAAATCCTGTTCCCCCAGCCAAACAAGTGGTGCCGGATGTGGCACAAGATGCGGATTAAAGGGTTTGTAGATATGAGTCTTGAGATGCTTCAGTCAAGTTTTCAGAGGTCCGCTTGGAGTTATGAAGAAGATGTGATCGATCAAATAAGACCTGTTCAGGGAGATGCTCCGGTATGACAAAGGATTACAAAAAGGTCCGGAGAGATCCGGAAGTGCACTATCTTGTTCTGCGGATTGGACAGAGTGTTTGGGATGTTCTTGTAATATGTTACCTCGATTTATTCATGATTGAAAGATCCGGATGATATTCACAGATCAGGACTAATCCGGGATACTCCAAGCTATCCAGACAAGGCAAACCGGAATAATGTAGGTGAAGCATTTATTGCAGACAGATATTAGGGTTCGCAGAGCAATATAAGGGATTTCTCAAAAGTCATTTGCTCATTCTGCACTCAAGAAGAAGCGAATAGTGGAGCTCTGCAACAAGATTCATCAAGCACACCAAGGATCTCCTGCCGAAGTCATTGCATAAAGAAATCAATCCAATCACTCCGTGCAAATCGAAGGCGCATAAGGTATTCTCCGTTTTTCATTACCTCACTGCAAATCTTTGAAGAATGGCTACTCCAAATATAGTTAAGATCTCTGATAGACCTCGCCCCTCATTCAAGAAACATCCTTACAAATCATTGGAGGTAGATCCACTAGGAGCCTTCTCTAGTGTTCCTCATGGTGTATTGCATACGGAAGATATTAGGGTTTACATCCATGCGAATCTTGAAGACTTTGGAGAATCAAAACTGATGGATATCTATCACAAACAATTGATAGATGACTCCTTTGAGATCAAACCTCAGTATAAAGCCATCCAGGACAAACACTTTGCACAGTGCATTCATTTCCCCTGTTTTGAAGAAGATGAATGGGTCCGGTATGTACTAAGTAGAGTACATGACAACTTCCTATGGTTGAACAAGCCCTTCAAGATCACCAAGGACGCAATTAGGGCTGTAACCGGTCTGCACTCATCCGGTGGATTACCTGTTCTCAAATCTGTCAAAAATCAGACAGTCAGTGATGCAACCGGATCCAAGTTTGACAAGAGAGCTATGACAGTTGATGACATCATTGAACCGGATGTCAAATTTGCAGCTATGATAATTGGCTACAAAATCTATCACTCCAGTAGGGAAAATTCAGTACCGGGAACTGCAATCTACACAGCCTATCAGATGTTAAAGGAGAATGCAGACTATGACTTGTGCGAGCTTCTAGTAAACCAACTCTTTGAAAATCTGTAGAAGATTAAGAAGGACAAGAAAAACTCCTTCAAATATGGCAATCTGATCCTTTGTCTCTTCTTTCACTACATGAATGAGCTTCCCGGATCCAGTGGATGGGTATGGCAAAATGACAGACCGGTTGCCATCCAAATCAGAGACTATTTGCATGGACTTGGGGATGCCAAAGCAAGAAATACAGCTCTATGGGGATACTTCAAAAACTTCCAAAGCATGATGCATGCAAGAGAAAGAATACCCCAATCCCTTGTAGAAAAGTACAAAGACACAGTATGCTTCATGGTTGAAACAGATCAGTGTCTAATGGAGGCAGTAGAGCCAAGGACTATTTGGATCATGCCCATGGGGTATGAAGTGGATGAACAAATAGTAGAGCTGCATGTTCAACACATGCTAAGCCAGCCCAAAGATCCTAAGGCAGAAAGGTTTGGAACCTTTGAGGAACTGAGTGTAAAGTTACATGTAGAACTCAAGGAACCGGAGATAAAGAGGAAGGTAAGAAAAGAAGTTGAGCATATTGCTCAAGGCCTAGGCATCTCAAAAGAGGCACTTGATGCCAGCCGGGAAAAGAGGAGGAAGGCTGAGGAAGAAGAGAAAAGTAAAGAAAGTGTTCCGGTTGAAACTCCCACCCGGACCAGATCATCAAAAAGATCTGCACCTCCCTCAACCAAAAGTTCAAAACCGGAAGTCCAGGCATCCGGTAAAAGATCCAAGACAAAAGCCACAAGGGCTTATAAAAGCCAAAAGGATGAAGAGGAAACAGAGTCAGATGAGGGAGTAAAAGAAATAAAGAAGCAGAAGAAGAAAGGATCCGGTAAACCCTCCTCAGGACAAGACAAGGATGAAATGGCAGAGGTATCTGTTGAAAAGCCCACTCTGTCTCTAGAGAATGTAATCAAGTCGGTCACGGTGGATGGAAACCTTCAACCAATGACTGAATCTTATGATGACTTCAGTGAGGCTGACCAAAAGACTCTGCAGGAAGCCACAGTCAAATATCTGAACATATATAATAAGGCTTTCATTGAGATCATATCTCTTATTCCTAAAAGCCTAGAAAAGGAATTGGAAGTAAGAAAGAACAATGCTCATGCAAAAGATCTTGAGATCCGGGAGCAGATAGCTATTCAGCTATATCCTCAAATTGATCCCAAGACAATGAACATAATCTTCAAGGACTGCAAAGATGAGTTCAAAAGTAAAGCCAGGATGAATCAACTCATGCTTGGTGAGACTGACAAAGTGGCCCAAGAGACAGAAGAGATCCTCCGGAAGGCCTTCAAAAGGTTCAATCTTCCTGTTGTAGAGGACTTAGGTGCAGAAACAGCTGCGGATTTGGAATCATCTGTTCCGGAAGAAGTGGGCCCTGAACATACAAGCATCTCTCCTCCGGTTTCCCCTACAGTCTCCGGATCCAAAGAAGAAGAGCAATTACAGGAGAAGGAAGCAGGGGTGAAAGATAAAGAGGTTGACAGTTCCAAGACTGCAGAAGAAAAGAAACATCTGTCTCCGGCAAGAGACACTGCACAAACTGTTCAACAATTTTTGAGCAAAGAAACTTTAGAGATTGATGAACCGGAGCTTCTAAAAGGCCCATTCGACTTTGACTCTCTCTCTCCGGTACAAACAATGAAGATAGCTTCATTTGCAAATGCCAAGGCAAATGAAAAACTCCTGAAGTCTCATATGGAAGACTGTGAGTTGATAGAGGCTGCTTCCGGAGTACTTGTAAAGATTATGCCATCAATCCAGATAGATCCGACAGCCTCCTCTTCCGGTAATCTAAAAACCTTAGTCAGCAATGTTGATACACATTTTGATTCTCTAGAAAAATCAGCTGAAGAAAAGGTCCGGAAGGAATTTTTGGATAAAAGATTTTCAGAAGTATTAGAATTAATCTCTAAAGATAGGAAGATTGTGAGCATTGGAATAAAGAGCTTAGAGAATGCTCTTAAGGATGGCGGTGACATCTACAAATTTTGTATATCCTGGCCAAAGGCAACAGCAGCAATTGATAAGAAAATAAAAGAGGAACAGGACAAGCTACAAAGCTTATCTCAAAGTTTTGATCCTCTCTCTTCCTCCATAATAAATCAAGAATGTCAGACTATTGCAGTCTTGAATGAAATAAAGAATCTTGAGAAGGAAAGGAAGAATATCACTAACCGGATGGGAGAACTTAGAAGGATTATAATCCCTAAGTTGGAAACTATGCATGAGGCCATCAGTGATGCTCAGACCACCGCCCAAACAAAAGATCCGACAGATCTCAAGCAGGCAGAAGCTTTTGCATTTTTGTTGAGTGGTCACATTTCAATTTTGGACAGAATGAAGCAAAGTTGGGCTATAGAAATGATCCAATTGCAGACATCCTTTGCAGACATTCTTCAGTATATGTGAGTATGTAAATATGCGGCTATGTATAGAAAATTTTTGAAAATTTTGGTGTGCGGACCCCACCCTTTGCCATTGATGTCAAAGGGGGAGTGAGGAGCAGTGAAAAATGAGGAATCCAACTAAGGGGGAGTTCCGGAAATTGTATATAAAGACAGAGCATCAGCAAAGGGGGAGCATAGTGAAAACACTTAGTCATTTTTCACTAAGTGTTGCCATCAATGCCAAAGGGGGAGATTGTTGGCAAGAGACACTATATGGATTCATGGTTGTTGTCATTGATGGCAACAAAGGTCATCCCACATATCCGCAAGTCATAATGTGTCTCTACCGGAAGTCAGAATAAAGATTGTTGTGGTCCGGTGAACAAGAACAGAGCATGTGGCAAGGTCCGACAGATTGATCCGGATCTCTCAGAGGAAGTGTCTTGGTGCAGTGCAGATTTGGGGAAGTCAAGAGGACTACCTTGAGTGGTATATTCCAAGGATTTAGCCTCCGGTGATGGACAAGGAAAAAGATATGAATAGTTGAGTACCGGATTCCTGAGACACAGTCAAAACAGAGGAAGAACTGACTGACAGAGTATCAGACTACTTTCCGGATGTGTTACTGTTGATGATAAAAGTTGTGAAGGCATGAATAATGTTTGGCCAACATGATTAATGATATCTACTAGTATATGCTTGATCCGCATTGCTTGGTGAGCAAGGATTCAGCCGACAGAACAAAGTTTGTAAGAAACTAGACTGTTCCGGATGTCGACTAGAAAGGTGATGAAATTACCTGTGCAGATATATATAGAGGATGGATTTAGTTGTGAAGTGTGTGAAGTAATTAAAATATATGCGAATAAGTCCAGAACAGAGTAGAAGTAGCAAAAAGGATCCGGTATGTGAAAGATAGCAGAATAAAGAACAGAGGAAAGATGAAGTGCAGCAGATCAGTGTACTGAGCCTAACCGGAACTGAACTCCAGCATATGCAGATGCTTCCAATCAGTTCAAGACTATGATTCTTATCACTTTGTAGACAGTGTGTCTTCTTGTAGGCAGTGGGCCTCTTGTGAGCAGTGTGCTCGGGCAGTGAGCCCTAATTGGCAAGTGCCATTTTTTGTAATCTCCTATTCTTCTAACAGAGAATAATTTTGGGTTAATCACCCCGTGGTTTTCTCCCTTAACAGGGTTTCCACGTCAAAAATACTGTGTTATGTGTTTCTTATTTCATGGTAATGTTTTTGTGTTTGATTCAATGCTGCATCAATTAATAAGAAAGTTCAATAAGGGAAATAATTAGGATAATTGATTCACCCCCCCCCCCCTCTCAGTTTTCAACAAGTAGAGGATCAAGAATCAGAGGAGCATATATGTTTT
The DNA here is from genome assembly GCA_027924645.1 of Cunninghamia lanceolata. Lineage (NCBI taxonomy): Eukaryota > Viridiplantae > Streptophyta > Pinopsida > Cupressales > Cupressaceae > Cunninghamia > Cunninghamia lanceolata. Next base: position 20,662,152 of record BSBN01000254.1, read on the forward strand.
GTGGATACTGACTGTGATAATTTTAGAGTTGTCTCAGATGATGGAGATAAAGAGGGAAATATTTGCATTCAAGAACTAGATCAACAGGGTCTTTGAACCATGTATTTTGATGAAGCTTGTTCGAAGGAAGGCTCTGGTGCTAGGATTATATTTCTGTCTCCAGCTGGTAAGCTTCTAAAATTCTCTTTCTTGCTGAAGTTTGCCTGTACAAACAATACTGCAGAGTATGAGGCTCTATTATTAGGAATAAATGTTGCTTTGAAGCATGGAATTAAGATGCTCAAGGTATTTGGTGATTCAGAGTTGGTTGTTTCCTAAGTTAGAGATAAGTATGCATAAAAAAATAAGAGATTAAAACAGTATAAGCATGCTGTTTGGGATACAATTGAATTGTTTGATGCTTTTTCAATAAACTGGATAGAAAGATCAAAAAATGTTAGGGCCGATTTTCTAGCCAATGTAGCCATAAGGCCAGATGATATCACTCTATCAGATGTTACAAATGTTGAAGTCAAACTCAGACCTGCAGTGCCAGATAATGTATGTAGCTAGCAAGTGTTTGATGATGATAAGGATTTGCTGAGATTTCTATATTGCATTGATGAGTATGAGAACCAAGAAATGGATTTTCAGAACCTTGTAGAGGTTGTAGATGGAAAAGAAACTCTCTTAGGGAAAGAAATAATTCAACTCAAGACAAATAAGATACCTACAGGGCTGGTTGCTTTAGAGAGAGCTTTTGACAATAGGGACCAACTTGTTACAAAATCATCTCTAACAAACAAGAATGATTTAGAAGAGATAAACTTGGGGACATCTCATGTCGCCAAAAAGGTATACATTGGCAAGCAGCTCAAGCCACATATCAAAACTATGTTGATTGCATTACTAAGAAGATATAAACATGTATTTGCCTGGTCTTATGAGGACCTTAAAGCTTATAGAGAGGATTTATTTCAGCATGAAATCCCTTTGAAGTCCAGAGCTAAACCATTTAGACAAAAACAAAGGCCTATCAACCCAACCTTAGCTCCAAAAATGCAAGAACTTATAAAACTCAGGGAGGCTAGAATAATTATGCCCATTAGACACTCAACTTGGGTGTCTAACCTTCTTCCAGTCAGAAAAAAGAATGGTGACATAAGACTGTGTGTGGACTTTAGAAATCGAAATGTATCTTCTTTGAAGGACAATTATCCATTGCCAAACATGGAAGCCATGTTGCAGAAGGTGACTGGCTGTGAACTTCTATCCATGATGGATGGATTTTTAGGGTACAATCAAGTGAAAGTAAAGGAATCAGAGCAATTCAAGGTTGCTTTCACTACTCCATAGGGAACATATGTATATGTGAGAATGCCATTCAGACTAACCAATGCAGGTGCCACATTTCAGAGGGCTATGGATGTTGCTTTTGCAGGATTAATTGATTCAATCTTGGTTGTATATCAAGATGACCTGATAGCTTATTCAAAAGGGGAAGAGCAGCACTGTATGCACTTGGAGAAATTTTTTATTAGAGCATTAGAGTATGGTATCTCACTCAACCCAAAGAAATGTGCTTTTGGGGTTGTAGAAGGAAAACTGCTTGGACACATTGTTTCCAAGGATGGAGTCGGGATTGATCCTGAAAGGGTGGCTGCAATTGACAAAATCTAGATCCCTAGGACAGTGAAAGGCATTCAGTCCTTCTTTGGACAAATTAATTTTGTTAGAAGATTTGTTCCTAATTTTGCAGAAACCACCAAAGATATCTCTAAAATGCTGAAGAAGAATGCAACTGTCAAATGGGAGGATGAAGCAACCAAATCATTTCAAGACATAAAAGAGGCAATAAAGATGGCTCCTATATTAAAATCTCCTAATTTTTCTAAGCCATTTCAATTGTTTTCATTTGCTTCTTTCCACACTATTGCTGCATGCTTATTGCAGAAAAATGAAGAAGGGTTTGAACAACCTATTGCTTTCTTTAGTAAGTCATTGCAGGCTGCTGAATTGAAATATGACATCATGGAAAAATAGGCATATGCACTGGTTAGAGCAGTGAAGAGCTTCAGACCATATTTGGTGGGCTCTCAAATAGTTGCATATGTACCTCATGCAGCAGTCAAAGATATCTTCACTCAGCAGGAGATAACCGGAAGGAGATGTAGATGGATAAACAAATTGTAGGAATTCAACATTGAAATACAGATCACTAAGTTGGTAAGAGGACAAGGTTTGGCAAGACTGATTGCACAGTCAAATTTAGAGGCATACCAAGTAAATGCAGTACATAATGAAGTTATAAATATGTCAGAATCTGAATGGTATAAGGACATAGTGTATTATTTGTAGAATTTAAACTATCCTTCCCACCTCAGTGATATCCAAAAGAGAACTTTGAAGCTGCAGGCTATTAAATACATCATTGTTCAAGGAGAGCTATATTGGAAAAATCCTGATGGTGTACTACTTAGGTGTATTAATGAAAATCAGGCCAAGGATATTCTAAGTGACATGCACAATGGAGTGTGTAGTGGACACTATGCTGCCCATACAACAGCCCACAAAATCCTCAGAGCTGGCTACTGGTGGCCAACTCTTTTTTCAGATGCACATAGAATGATAAGAAAATGTGATCCCTACCAAAGGTTCTCAAGAAAGCTAAGATATGAAGGTGCATTACCCCTTAGGACTATAATTGTAGAAGCTCCATTTCAGCAATGGGGAATTGATTTTATAGGGGAAATCTCAGAAAAATCAAGTGGAGGGCATAGTTGAATTCTAGTTGCCACTGATTACTTCACTAAATGGATTGAAGCCATTCCAACTAAAAAAGCTACAAGAAAGGTGGTGATGGATTTTATTCTAGAACATATTATTATCAGATTTGGAGTACCAGCCAAATTGGTCACAGATAATGCCATGTGTTTCAGATCTGGTGAATTTATTGATTTTTGCAGCAATTATGGAATTGATTTGTTTCATATATCACCATACCACCCACAAGGGAATGGTCAAGCAGAGTCAAGCAACAAAAGTCTCATGAAAATCATCACAAGGGTGATAGATAAAAATAAAAGGGCTTGGGATTCAAAGCTGAAGTTGGCATTGTGGGCTAACAGGGTGACAGTGAAAAGAGCAACTGGAAGATCTCCTTTTGAATTGGTATACGGTGCAGCAGCAAGGTTGCCTGTGAATAACCTCCTGCCAGTTTATAAATTCATCCAAGGGAATGATGAGGAGATTGGAGACCCAATGACTAAGAGAATAAATCAGCTGGTTGCACTAGATGAAATTAGAAGAGAAGCACAAAAAACAAACATCAAGAAACAGCAAAGAGTGAAATATCTATTTGGTAAAAGGGCTACAGAGAGAAGGTTTCAGATAGGTGACTTAGTGCTTATGTGGAATGCAAGAGGCTAGGATAAGGGTAAGCACAGTAAATTTGAGCCCTTATGGACCGGCCCATAACAAGTTGGCAATGTCTATGAGAATGATTCTTACTTTCTCCAAGCCCTAAATGGTGAACTATTGGAATTTCCAGTGCACGGTAAATTCCTTAAAACCTTTTTCTCATAAATGAGTACCTTATGTGCACACTATAAACTTGATGTAAATATTTGTACATGCCTTGTATAGTCGGTCGTGTTTTGAGTTTTGTGTTTTGTCTGGTCTGCCCTGGAGTATTCTGATGCTCACTGCAGTCTTGTGCCTGCACGTCCCGAATCAGAGCCTGTTGGTAATCATTTATGTTTAGGGTTTTAAGCTTCAACATTTGTGGTTTTTCCCATTCAAACCCTAAAATTTATGGAATCATAGGGTCTTGAATTGCTTCTTCTATCCTAATGATGACCTTTTGTGGTGGGTTCTTGGTTACTAGGTTTCATCCTTGTGCTTTAGTGTTCTTAGGTTAACCGACCCGCATGCAATATTTTACCACTTTTCCCGTCGCGCATGAGAAAGTGTCAAGTTTCTGTGTGTGCAAGTAATCAAATCTGTTAGCGGGCTAGTGAAATCTCATTCGACCTTTAAAAAATGTTGAAAATTTGAGTTATATGCATATTTTAATGCATATCGGGTCGCATGTACAAGAGAGAATCTTTCGCAAGATCCCTGAGAATATTATGTATTTGTATGCGTTTCCAAATGCATATCGGGTTCAAGATGGAAGATACATAGTGGGAATATTCCAGGAGGATCCCATGTTTGTATGTGCAGGAATGGATGTATGTCAAATGTACATTGGGTCTTATGTAATGAAATATATACAAGGAAGCCAAATATGCATGTGCTACAGTACAACGGTCCGCTGCGACATGCAAAGTGAATAGTACAATGTACAAGTGGTCTTGTATATTCTATAATGTACAAAGGCAGAAGATGCAATTGGTGGGGCCTGCCGTAGGTTTATACAAATAGGTTTGTACATGTTCAGCATACAAGGGAAATATGCATTCATCGCATATCCTAGAAAGATTCCCTGCTTGTATGTTTGTGTTTGTATATTCTGCATACAAACAAAATATACATTGAGGAGATACATTTTGGACCTGATGAAAGTTTTAGGCTTGCTGTATAATTATTTGGGGTCCGTGACTTGTATAAATGTTTGTATATGTCAATATACAACCTGATGTACAATGATAGGATACAAGGCTCAGACTTGAAGGTTTTTCAAATCTGATGGATAGATGCAATGAGGTCTACCTTGTATATGTTTTGCGCTTGTATGTGTGTAATATACAAAGCGATGGATGCAAGATACAGATACAAGCCTAACCCGAACTGAATTCCAGTTTGTTCTATAACATTTGACATCTAGCTTGTATATTGTATATGCATTTGGGTTTGCATATACAAGAGCGATAAAGGTAAAATAAAAGGAGAAAGGGTCAGCGATAGAAACACAAGGTGCCTACGTGGCACGATTTCATTGACTGATGACTTTTCAACGTTTTTAGGTGCTGTTGATCACAACGACAGAGGGATGATCGATGGTCTTGTTTTGAACCTGTAGTGAAGGTTTTTTTTGAGCATGTGCGGCCATTTTTGAGCGGGAAATTTTCAAAGGTACGTCATTGCTACATTTCAGAGAGGTTGTGGGTAGCTGAAGTGTTAATGGCAGAATTGCAGCGATATGGGTCGGTGATGGATGGGTCAACAACCCGATTGAAGATAAATGTCTTTGAACGGCAGTGCGGATCCCGATTCCATCTGCTCATTCCTCTCTATCTCCCCTTAGCGTTGAATATTTCTAAGCACCATTCCTCATGCATTAAATCTGGCAGATTTTTGATTTGCCTTGTAATTAATTTTTGCTGGGTACACAGTCTTGGTATAAAAGGCAAACTGTGTTACTCGTTTTGGTTGTTGAAAACTGGACAATAATTTTGGTGTTGTGACACAATTCAACTTCATTGGTGGCCATGTTCTTGATGTCTTGTAAGTTTATGAGTCTCATGTTGTATGTTTCATGCATGAGTTCACTAGTTCATGCTATTTTATACGAGAAATACTCTGTTCATGTGTTTAATCATTTGTCTCCAAGTTGTGGGCATAGTTTCTTTTGAATCAGGATAACTAGGGGTTGTTAAGGTTTAGGAATATAGTTTTTCTATATTGAATGTTTAATCTCCTACTTTTGTTCAAGGAACAAATTAAATGTTTCAGGTTAATCATTGAGAAGATGCATTACAGTAGGGATACCATTAAGTATGAATGATTAAGCACCTAATTGTTGGGAAGTATCTGTAAGGCAGATATTAGGAATCCCCTTGATATCTAGTCTTTGGTGTATGATTCATGCTGGCCATTCACATGTGTATGTCTATTGACTCCGAGCCCTAGATAGGCACCGATCTAGTCTTGTATTGAGGTCAGAACCAAAGTCCTAGTTTTGCATCCAAATACAAATCAAACTCAAACTTCATATACAAACCTTTAGGATTTTAGAAGTAGTTTTAGGACCCAAAATCCTCTGTCTACAACTAAGCATAGGCCCAAAGCTAGCCCCTTTACACTTATTCCACAGTTTTGGTCTGCATCATAGAGGATTTATCTGCTTTGTTTCAACATCTGAGTAGTTTCATGTGCATATGTTGTAGATGTTGAATAGGGAATATGCCCCTTGGTTCTGTAGAGCCTAAAGAAGAAGAGGAGATATTTATAGAGTCTATCTCCTATACTGTTGGCCCCTGGCCCAGGAATCTTGTCGATCATTGATGGCTACTTTGTAGGGGTGACTGGGAATAAGCATCCAGTTTGGGATAAATACCAACAGAAGGGAAAGAAGGCAACTTCATCAAGTCAAGGATCTCCATGTGGGGGTGGTATTTCACATTTGTTCCAAACTCTACCTCCACAGAATCAAAAGCAGGGAGTTGCTCAACCTAGTAATACACAAGCAACCACCCCAGGAACTCCGCTTCAGCCAAGAGCCACTCAAACAAGTCTAGGACAGCAACCCAACGTTCCAATGGTAGCACCAGCACCTGCTTGGCCCTTGGCAAATGTTTCACCTCTTGGGACTTTCGCAAACTATCATGAGATGCCCAAGAACCCTGAACACTTCTGCTTGAAATTTCATGTCAATGATGCAAACAGGATAGCAGAGAGCACATCAAAATCTTTGAAGACACCCTGATAAATTGAAGGATCGTACATCAAGATGTAGCATGCAGATTGTTTCCATACTCACTTGAAGGAGATGCTACCTTTTGGTACGTCAACCTGCCAGCAAGGTCTATCACTAGTTGGGAACAGATGAAAAATGCTTTCTTGGAGAAGTTTAGAATTCCCATCACTCCAGCAGAACTTTACAAGCAATTCATTGAAGTAAGGAGGCAAGAACATGAGCCTATTGCTGCTTTCAATCACAGATTTCACAAGGCTTATTCAAGATTACAGACTCCATATGACATCAATGAAGACATGGCGAAAGAGATTTTTATGCATCCTTGGACCGCCTTACTTCCATGTTTGTGAAGAGGGCAACGACACTGCCCACCAATCTGATAGGAGCGTATGCTGAAGCTGTCAAGGTAAATACTAATTTAGGCATGAACACTCATGGGCCACTTAATCATCTAGGGCATGTAGCAATGCCTAATCAAATCCAAGGAATCAATTAAGCACTGGCTCAACATACGCCAGTGATGAACCCTATTCCCGTCCCTGCTCCTGCTAATCAGTTGGTCCTGCATCCAGGAGCACCAATTTCACAAGTTGCACCTGCAAAGCTGCTATATCTACAAGGATCGTCATCTTCTACAAAGACTCAGGAAGAGAAAGATGAAATGAAGGAGCTGATTGATCAGGTGAAGAAGTTATCCACCGAAGTCACACACTTGAGAAACCAGAACAATTACCTGCAAAGGAACTATCAGGGAAACCAGGGTGGATATCAAGGGAACAATCCAGGATACAATCAGGGGTACAATCAAGGCTTCAGGGGAAATAACCAAGGTTTTCAAAGACAAAACAAAACTTGGAACACCGCACCCAACAATGAAAGTTTACCTTCACCACTTGATAATCCGCCAACCTCTGACTCGAAGCTGGTAGAAAAAGTTTTCTTGGTGAAAGTTACACTATCCACTTGGTGCAGATTGCATAACACTAATCAACACTCAGAGCTCCAATGTCCTAAATTTAAGATAGCTGCTGATACCTTCCAACAAGAAATGCATGGTTCACAGGCACCAAAAAACCCTCCTGTCACGGGGTATGAGATCGTGCCCACGCCAAGGTATGATCAAGCCTTAATTATTGAGGATTTCACTTTTCCACCCATGATGGAGTGTGATATGTCAGAATATAATGGAAGGTTCCCGCTAGCCTCTACCAATGGGCCTGTTGAGGATACATACTATCCTTCTCCTTTGATGGTGATTTCCAAACTCAAGAGGCAGATGAAGTATAAGCTTTTCAGCAGTCTTCTGGAAGTGCGCCTCAGAGGGTCTACCAATGGAATTACTGGGCACAAGATCCTGTTACTACATCGACCCCTCCAAATAACTTGCAAACTCTGCCAAATCCTAATGCAAGTAACAATCCAAGTTATCCAAGGGATTCACCTAAATATAGACAATGAAATCCTGCCCAGAAAGTTGTTCTAGCACAAGATGCTCAGCAACCGAATGCTTTTCCAAGGATTGATCTGATTAGGAAGGAAGTTCCCAAAGATGACTTGAAAAGGCTAAGTCAATGTGTTATGGAGGAACTCAAGAAAATCAAGCTTAACTTACCACTGACAGAATTGATCAGAGTGTCTAAGATAAGGGAAGCCTTCTTGAGAAGTGTTGATGATATTACTGCAAATGGTGGGAATCAAAATGTGCAAGTCTCTACAGGATCGTTGAACCCATCTACTTCCAATACACCCAGAGCCAATATGGGCTCGAATATGAATGCAGCTCAAATGAAGCCACCTTATCCACAAGGACAGATGAATGCCATTTTTGTTGCACAAGATTCATCTAGTATGACAAATGAGAAGCTAGTTGAAGTAAAGGAGGAACCTACAGAGAACAGTAATGCATCAAAGAGCCAAGATTCACAAGTCAATCTAGAATTAGTGATTGATAGGTATAGTTCTCCAAAGAAGAAATCAGTAGTTTTCTACCAAGGAAGGGATGAACAACCCCCATTCTTGCTATCAGTTAGAATATTTGGAAAGCTTTTGCATAATTGCTTAATGGATTCAGGAGCTTCAAGCAATGTGATGCCATTAGGTGTTTGTAAGAAACTCGGTCTCATCCCAAAACAGACATCCAAGAAAGTTACTCAGTTGGATAAGACCGAAGTCTCAGTTGTGGGAGAGTTACATAACATTCATATGCAGTTGGTAGTAGACCCAAGGATTCAACATTACATTGATATTTCAGTGGTGGACATACCTGAAGGATATGGAATGCTGCTAAGCAGAGATTGGTTAAGGAAGCTCAATGGATACATTTCTACTGACTTCTCACATATGTGGCTTTCATGGAAGGGACTACCGAACCAGATTAGAATAGATAGCACTTTGCAGCTAAAGTTGATGATCATAGAATATGGTGAAGATAATGAAATCCTCTTTGTAGAAACAGATTTGGGTGTTTATAAGCCTAAGGTCGAAGAGATTTTGATGTTGCATAACCCAATAGAAGGACTCATAGAAAGTGATCATGATATAACATCAGATGAGGAAGGGGAAGGCATGTTTGAAAACTTCTAAAATTTTGTTATGAGGCATGTGAAGCAAGGCGTAGAATTAGGAAGTCATGCGCATGTTCAAGATCTACTATTACCTAATTGGTGCTGGATACACAACGCTTTCCGTTCTAAATTCTCCTGTATAATGTGTGGAGTAGCTCTTGAATAGGTTCAGAAAAGGATTCCAGAGGCGATGGGCCTGGAGATTCCAAAGACATTGAAGTTGACAGAACCTGTCTCGGAGGCAGTTTTTACAGATGAAGAAAGTATGTCAACATCAGCCGAAGAAGGTACTCAAGTTGAGTCTGGAGAAGTAAATGAAGATAGTGAAGTGTCGAATCAAGAAACTAACCAGGTGTGGACTTTAAGGTTTGATGGATCAAAATCCAAACAAGGATCAGGAGCCGGTTTTGAATTGATCAGCCCAGTTGGGGAAGCCTACCTATCAGCATTAAGATTGCAATTTCCTTGCATGAATAATGTCACCGAATATGAAGCTTTAGTGCATGGATTGCTCCTTGCCATCAAAAAGAAAGTCATGATTTTGCATGTGTTTGGGGATTCAGAGATAGTTGTCAAGAAGGTCAGAAAACAATATGTATGCCATGATAAGAGGTTGAAGAAATATAGAAATCGGGTCTGGGATCTCATCGAGGATTTCAAGGCATTCAATATTAAGTCAATCTACAGGTCTACAAATCAAGTGGCCAATGCACTAGCTCAAGCTGCAATTTCTCTCGAGTCTTTAGCCATGGAAGGGTTAAAGAAGTTCACAGTTGAACTGACATCAGTTCCTTTGGTGCTAGATAATATTACAAATTTTTAGGTATTTGATGATGATAAGCACATACTAGACTTCCTAACCAATTCTAGAATATTCACTGCCCAGGTCATTGATGAAAGTGAAGAAGAAGTTGAGTTCGATCCCAATGGGATCATGAATCTAAAGAAAAACACTATTCCAAAAGGCATGATTGAACTGGAAAGGCTTTTCGACTCAGACAAGCTAAGTGCCCTTCAATATCACAGTGAAGATGGGAATAAATGTGATGCAGTTAATCTGGGGATAGATCAAGAGGTAAAGAATGTCTTCATAGGGAAAGTTTGTACACCTGAAGAAAGAGAAAATATTCTCAATAGCATGAGGGAGTTTTAGGATGTCATCGCTTGGGGGTATGATGATTTGAAAACATATGACACATCTATTATCACACATACCATCCCTCTCAAGCCAGGAAGCAGACCATTCTGACAAAGACAGAGGCCAGTCAACCCTTTGTTAGAACCTCTCATCTATCAAGAAGTGAAGAAGCTGCTACAAGCTAGAATAATCTTTCCAATAAGACACTCGACGTGGGTCACCAATCTAGTCCCAGTCAAGAAAAAGAATGGAGAAATAAGACTGTGTTTTGATTTCAGAAACCTCAACCGGGCATCAGAAAAGAACAATTATCCTTTGCCTTCACTTGACGAAGTACTTTAGATAGTAAGTGGGTCATAGATGATGTCCTTCTTGGATGGGTATTCAGGATATAATCAGGTCATGGTTGAAGAAGAAGATCGGTTGAAGACCGCTTTCACCACTAAATGGGGAACGTATGCATACAGAAGGATGCCTTTTGGCTTGATTAATGCTGGAGCAACTTTTCAGAGGGCCATGGACATCGCCTTCAGAGACATAATTGGAAAGTGCATTATCATCTATATGGATGACCTCACTGTGTTCTAAAAAATAAGAGCAAATCATGTGGATCATCTAAGGAAAGTTTTTGAAGCTTGTAGAACATATGGGATCTCCCTGAATCTGAAGAAATGCATTTTCGGGGTAACAGAAGGAAAGCTCCTGGGTCACGTTTTATCAGAACATGGAATCTCCATTGACCCTGACCGAGTGGAGGCCATCAGAAGAGTTGGCATGCCTGCAAGTAAAAAGGAATTGAAGTCTTTCTTTGGCAAGATTAATTTTGTAAGGAAGTTTATCACTGGGTTTGCAGAGATAGTCAAGCCCTTGAATGACATGTTGAAGAAAGATGCGAAGATAGAATGGACTCCGCAAGCGAAAAGAGCATTCGAAGATATCAAGCAAGCAATCGCTAGTGCTCCTGTACTCATCAGTCCAAATTATTTGAAACCCTTTTATTTGTATTCTTTTGCATCAGATCACACTTGCGCAGGAATCCTGACCCAAAGGACAAATGGTAAAGATGAGCACCCAATCGCATTTATGAGTGCTCCCTTTAAGGATGATGAGTTAAGATATCCTGGCATTGAGAAACAAGCGTATGCTTTAGTGAAGGTTATAAAGAAATTCAGACATTATATCTTGCGGAGCAGAGTGTATGCAATAGTCCCAAATGCCACGGTCAAGACACTACAAATGCAGAATGAATTAGGCGAAAGAAGAGGCAAGTGGGTCACCACTATCCAAGAGTATGACATTGAAATTCAACCAATGAAGCTGGTTTGAGGACAAGCACTTACATAGACTATAGCAATTGAAGGTCCTAGATTGATGCAACAGGCATATGTACTTGAGGCAGTCTCCCCAGATGAGTGGTATGATGATATTGTTTATTACTTGCTATCTCAGAAATGTCTAGATTACATGAGTCCAACATAGAGAAGAGCGCTAAGGTATAGAAGCAAACATTTCATGTTGCAAGGGTCAGTTCTGTTCAGACAAAATCATGAAGGGATCTACTTGAGATGTGTTGGCAGAAGTGAAGCTAAAAGGATTATGGAACAGTTTCATGATAAGTTCAGAACTTGTCATGGCGGTGAATTGGCAACAACAAATCAAATACTGAGAGCAGGTTATTATTGGCCAAAACTATTTCAAGATGCTCATCAGCACATTAAGACTTGTCACACTTGTCAAGTAGCAGCTTCACGGGAAAGAAATCCAGCAATGCCTTTACAGCCAGTTATTGAGTTCATGCCTTTTGGTAAGTGGGGACTTGATTTTATCGGTATGATCAACCCACCTTCTTCTGCACAGCACAGATACATCTTAATCACAATTGATTATTGTACCAAATGGTTAGAAGCCCATGCCTTGAAGTTCTGCACTTCTGAGGTAGTGATTAGATTTCTGGAAGACAACATAATTACCAGGTTTGGTTGTCCCAATGCTCTCGTATGCGACAATGGTCCCACTTTTTCATCACTGAGATTTTCCAATTGGGCCTCTAAGTATGGAATAACTTTGAAATTCTCATCGAACTATTATCCGCAGGGTAATGGATTAGCTGAATCTACAAATAAAAACCTCCTGAATGCAATCAAGAAGCTGTTGGATAAGAATCCAAGAGACTGGCACACACAACTGAAGTTTGCTCTTTGGGCAGATAGAACCTATGTCAAATCTTCTCTAGGTACTTCTCCATACCACTTAGTTTATGGACAAGATCCCATCTTCCCGATACAATTAAGGATTCCAACCTTGCAGTTCATGAAAGGATACTTAGGCAAAGATGAGAGAGTGTAGACGAGATTGTCATAGCTGTTGCATCTAGAGGAAAAGTGCGATATTGCCTTGGATAAATTCATGAAGCATCAAGGGGTGGTCAAACGTTGGTTTGATCATCAAGCAAGGGTGGTCATTTAGAATTTTTGATTTGATCTTATATTGGGATAAAGCACATGAAAGACGAAGTGACCATGACAAATTTGATTATCTTTGGAAAGGCCCATACCAAATTGCTGAGATCCTGGGAGAAAATGCATTCAAGCTGAAAATGCTGACTGGAGAAGACATCCCATTGCCCGTCAATGGGCAATTTCTGAAACATTACTTCCAGCCATGAGTTCCCTGTGGGGCTGGTTTGTACATAGTTAGAATAGGATTTCCTTTCTGTTGTTTTGTTTTCTTAGATTAGATTTGCTTGTCTTGATGTCATTTGACTCAAGAATTTTCTTGCTTTCAGTAGTTTAGTTGTTTTGATTTAGGTTTGTTGTTTTGGGGTTTCTTAGCTCATGCGGAGATGATGAATTTTATGCAGGCATTTGGTACGATTTTGCCGGAATATGTTAGCTTATTTCTTAAATATTTATTCATGAAATTCTTAGAATTGAAGGAATCATAGTTTTCAATTTATTGACGAGAGGAATTCTAGACTTGATTGGGACACTAATCATCTATTGTATCTTAACACTATTATCTTTGATCATAATGTTTAAAATGCCAAATCTAAAATTTATGAATTCTTATTTGTTCCTTTGAGAAACTTGGATCATGATTGATGGATTTCCCGTGGATTCCATCAATAGCATCAAATAGCATGATTGCTTGCTCTTGGGAGATGAGTTAGTTGTTCAGTATTGACTGAAGTATTTTGAGGTTTATACCTTACACATCTTAATGATCCTGAAGTTGCTAGCGGAGTCTTTGTGAGTCTGGGTCAAGTGAACATCTCAAGGTAATTCATGATTTCTACCTCTGTTTCATAATAAACAACTCTGAATACTTCCATCTCATTCATTCCGCTTATCACCCACACCTCATAATACATAATAAAAGCTTCCATCCATTTCATTTGAAAGCAAACAAGTTTCCATCCACTTTTCCGCTTCCATCGAATAATGATTTCAAACCTAATGTCTGAATCATTTATATGGTCCTGTTGTTCACTGTATACTCCAGAAGGATAAGTTGAAATCCTTATGAATCATTTTGAGTGTTTCCATGTCAAATTCTTTTCCAAATGACCTTATACATTGCATATAAAACAAGGTCAAGATGTTGGTGTTCCCACTCGCTTCGTCTAAAATTTATCATCTCCATTATATGTTTATTTCACCTTCGTTACCATGCAAGGTTTTAAAGTAGGTAAATATCCATATTTTTTGCAATCCATCCTTCCTCCGCTTATCCTAAATTCCCTTGCCATATTATTTATCCCTTTTACCTATTCCCTAATCATAATCGATGAATGTGAGTATCGTCTAAACAAGAAGCTTGCAAATCCTCCGCCCATCCCCCATTGTTCTAAGTAAATACTTGGACGCGTTTACCCATCAAGCAAAGAAATTTATGAAAATCCTACAAATCTTTATGTTTTAAAAGCACAAATTCCAAAATCCTAAGCAAGGCATGTCCAAAATCTATTTCATTTATAAAGAATTGCATAAAGAATCAAAGTTCCGGGTACATTAAGCCAAATCCAAAGAGGCTCCTGCATTCGAAGAAGTCACTTCCATTCCATTTCCAGTTCATCCCATTCCAAGTTTCTTCGTCCCATGAAATTCCAAGTTCTTGTGAGACATGAAATTACCATTTCATCTATCGTCGTTCCCCTTCCCCATTGTGATTATCCTTTCCACTTGTAAGCTTCAAAGTTTGGGTTGATACGAACAGAAGTTGGTTGTGATTCCATTTCATTTCATTATGCTATATATCATCTATTTCCACTACCTTTCCATTATTCAGCATACCCCACTACTTACTTGGTTTATGTCTAAATCCATTTTCATATCATTTTCCACTGTTTCCTCACTTCTTTTCTGCCAACATCAGTAAGCACCACAGTTTGACAAGGTTTTTTATGGACCACTGAGTTATTTGCAGAGTTAGATTTTTGAGTTCCTCCCATTCGTTACTATGGTGAAAACTTGGCAAATAGGCACCGTGTGTAATGGTGATTCTAAAAAAAAAATGATGAAAAATAGTAAAGAGAAAATTTTCGTCCACTGGTGAAAACCACCCCTGGTGGCGCCTTCGATAAGTACCATGATGAAAACCTAGCAAACATGCGTCATGTGTAGAGACACCCTATCTCATTTCACTCCTTTCCACGTCATTTCATTTCCAATCACTTCCATATCACCTTGTCCTATCATTGCTCCATACAATGTCATTGCATACCATCGTATATATATATATATATATATATATATATATATATATATATATATATATATATATATATATATATATATATATATATATATATATATATATATATATATATATATATTCATCTGTCCATTCACCTTTCATGAATTTACCTAGCTTGAGACAGGAGAGCTTAGATGATCCTAGTTTCTAAGGGATGGGAATTAACATAAGTGCTTGCACTTTAAACTTCAAATATGGATAGTCACGCTGGCAACTGGTTTTGATTCTTTGATCAGGAAGTTGTGTTTAGGTGATCTAGTGTGTGGGTGTACATGGAAATGTTGAAACTTGATTTTTGTTTATCTTTGGAACACTTGAGAAGTTGTTTTAATGGAAACTTATCTTTAATCACACATCACAAGAAATAGTGTCTTGATCCAATTTATGATTCCTTTCCTTTTTGAGTTTGTTTTGACTAGTTGATGGTTGAAGAAGATGATTTGATAGTTCTGAGTTAGGATTGAATCCTTATTTTTGAAATATTCATGAGCATTTCTCCCATGGAGTCACCAGATGTTGTGACCAAATCACACATCACCCCATCATGATGGGGACCCCCAGTTTTTTTTATATAGGATTAGATGTTTTTAGAGTCTGTCCACTTTGGTTTTGTGAATTCAATGCAGAGACTCCTTGGAAGGCAAATTTAAGGGGGTTTTGATGTTAGCATGGGGACCTGAGCTCAATATATTCCTTCAAGAAATAGAGGGCACACTTCCCTATCATTTTCACCATTTTGAGAGCCTTAGGTCTATGTTGGGAAGAATGAGGTGAAGTTAACCCCTTTTAGCGCCTTGATTAAGTGACTTCACATCTATTTTATCATTATTTAACCAAGGCGCCCTTTCTTATCATTTTTGTCATTATAAGCGCAAAAGACTAAGGGTTGATTGGAGAAGTCTTGCTTTTGGTGCTCCAGGCTGTTAGAAATTCTCATCTTGAGCACCTTATGTAAAAGATACAAAGTAGTTTATAGCATGGCAACAAGATCTAGGTGCCCATCTGTATTTGTATCACCATTCTAGGCACCTAGGAAGTGGGGTTGAGTAAGTCATTATGTTAGGGCATCCAACTTAGAAGCCTTTATTGAGAAATATCTGTCTTGAATGGAGTATGAAGCAAAGCCTTCAGAGGATGGTGCCTAAAGTTACGAAGCCTATTAACTAGCCAAAACTTAAGATGAACTCTACGCGCCCCTTGCCATTAAAACCATCTAGACAATGGTGCCTAGAGGAATGGGAAAGTAAATCATGTTTGTTGGTGCCAACCTATGTTTGAATCATCCATTTTAGGCACTCATCCAATACAAAGCAACTAGACAATGGCACCTTGGGGTAGGATATCTACTTTGGTGCCTAGACTGACAAATTTCTAACAAGAGCGCCTTGTGTTAAAGTCTCTAAGATGGACAGGCTTGTAGTAAATAATCACCTTATGCGCCTTGGGAGGATTGGGTTGCTTTAGCGCCCTAGAGTGTTCTAAGGTTCGCTAGCATCTAAGGGTCTTAGAACCTACTTGAATGAGGAATAGAAGATAAGTTGATCACTTTATGTGCCTTGAAGAGAAATGTTGAAGCTCTTCCTAAATGTGCCTTGGATGGCTAAAGAAATTCAAAGCAAGAAGGAAAATGAGGGAGAAGCATGAATAAGATCATCATGAGTGCTAAGACAAGGGTAAGTTATCTCCAGAGGAAGCTCTATATCAAGGTTTCCAAAATGTTTGAGCTTCTCCAAATGAACTGGAGGGTGGAGAAGGGTATGTCAAAGTATGAAAAGGTTATTTTAAGCAAAGGCGCTCTTGTAGCATTGCAATGACCCCAAGGTCTGCCTAGTGTCAAAGAGTTTAGCAATCATATGTGTTGGCGCCTCGAGTCTAGAGAAGTGATTGAGAAGTTTTAAGTTCCTAGAACAAGTGAAGCATATGTTGGATGTTTAAATGAATATCTTATCAAGGCGCATCTTGTCTCTCTTTTCACCCATTTTGGTGCTCCTCAAGTGGATTTTTATCATCTTGGGTGCCTTGATTGAGCATTTGGTAAGTGGAGTAACGAGTTCCTCTTGAGCAAGGCATTTCCCTTATTCCTTTCACTTAATTGTGAGCGCCCTTGACCTTCAGTGTCAACATGATTTGGCGCCCTTGTTTGAAATGGTATCATCTTTGGAGTCTCTGAAATGGGAGTGGCTAGGAGCACCCTAGTGTGTTGGAAGTTTGAGATGGTGAGTGATAAGCGCCAAAGGGGGTCAGAACAAACTTAGGTGAAGATGGAACAAATGATGCCTTGAAGAAATGTTTGAGCTCCTCCAAAAATGCCTATGGGGCATCTAGCTCCTAAGTGACTTTTCATCATCAAGTGGCACTTATTAAAATTTTGCAAGACCTAAAGAACTATTGAAGATGAAATGACTATCCTCTAAGGTTAAGGCGTTTGTCAGGTTCATCTCATATAGTTTTGGCACCTAGAGGAGGGAAAAGTAGTTTTGGGCACCCATCACATAAATTCTCATATAGTTTTGGCACCTTTGAAGAGGTTTCAAATTTTGAAATTTGTATTAAATGCATTAAATCCCTGACTAGGCCGAACCTTTTCGAGCCGACCAGCATTTAATATAGGTGAATTGACTATATAAGAGGAGCGCTCCCTCTTCATAATTCATAATCTAAATTGCATTTTCAAGAGAGGAGCGAAATTTCTAAGGAGAGGAGCAAATTTTCAAGAAGAGGAGCTATTTTTTAAGGCAGATTTGCATTTTAAGGACTAATTTTTAATATTTTACCTTTGATTTCTGCCATTCTACTATTGATTTTCATCATTAAATACAGAAATCTACTTTTTCTAGATCAGAAAATTGATACAAGGTATGTTTCAATTACTTTTTTTCCTTCATTAATTGCCTTTTATTTATTTAATTTTGCTAAATTATCATGATTTTATCATCTAAAAATCTAGTTTATGAGGGTAAAATCTATCATTTCTAGTCACTTATTCGAGTCTCATCTTGTAGATAGATGGGCATGACAGCGAAGGAGAGGCAAGTGATGATTAAGATGGATGCCAAGTCCACCATACCCGACTCCAAGCTCAAAACTCATTAGAAGAATGTGGGAGACACCAACATGGGACACGCCAGCTTAGAGGAGATGAAAGACTTCTTGCTCGCCATCACAAGGAATGAAGTCATCAAGGCCATTGCGAAGAGTGGAATTGTTCAAGAAGCATGCTTCCCACCTACCTTACCCAATACTAAGTTAGTGTTAGAATGTATTCAGCACTATGATAAGCAGAAGAGACAAATTGTAGCTAAAGATGGAACTGTTCTAGATTACTTGCAAAGAGAAGCCATTCAAGAGATCTTCAACATCCCAAACCAGAAGGTAGTATTCATTTATCCTACAACTGCTTAATGTACTTTTGAAGGCAACCCCAAGCACTACATGCAAGAAGTAAGGAAGAAGTGGATGACAGATTCATCAATCAAGATATACAATTCTGAAGATCCAAAGTTTCACAAGGCAGACTTCACACAAAAGATAAGTTACTTCATTATGTTCTTAAATCAAGTAACAGGTAGGCCTCAATCATCTACTTTTGAAGGGTGGATGTATACCTATTTTGATCATGTGTTTATAAAGAATAAGATGGTTGACTGGGTTGGCCTTATAAACCATTGCCTTGATGAGCAGTTTGAAAGGTTTGATGAAACAAAATCATTCTTCATGACTTCTTATCTTGTTTACATCCTAGCAAGGAATGTGGTTTATAAAGGATTAACAGCTAAAGGAGAAGTAGGTACAAAGTCCGGACAGATTCTTTCACATCAGTGTTATCCTCAGCTCCATTTGAAAAACATCAATCATTACAAGAGGTTCAATGATGCCTTTGCCATGTTCATAGTGAGAAAGTTGTGAGGAGAACTGCATAGAAGACTAACAGGTGCTGCTAGGAACTTCATTGAACAGTATGGAAGGTATTACATCCAATATGACAAGTTTACCTATATCAGAATTCAGGGTTTCACATCCTTTCCATACAGATTGCCTAGATATCCTACCAATAGGATGGTGTTGTTAGAAGTTTCAAGACAGTTGTTAGAGTTTCATAAAATGCAAAGGGCAAGGAAGAAGGCCAGAGTTCAGTTTCCTCTCCAACTTGGCAGATATTACTCTTGTCCATCACTTCAAGCAGCTGAGCATTCAAAGGTTGAGCTTCAAGCATATCATCTACATCTTCATGATTCAAGGAGGGAGAACTTTGATCCACATGGAGCCATTAAGTAGTCATATTCTTCCTACAGGCATGTTGAGTAGCTTGAAGATCATTGGGCTAATGCCATTGATGATGATGATATCAGGATGCAAAAGTGTTCAAGGTTGAAATGGGATCTGGTGAGAGCTACTAAGGTATTAAGGATTCTTGATCAGTTAGATGATGAAAGAACTCTCTCAAGTGATGAATACAATAAGATCCGAAACCTGCCTTATGATATCAACTGGGCTGATAGAGAAAGGGTTTATGATGAAGGATTGATAGAGCCTATCATTGCTATCACTGAGGAACAAGTAAAAGAGCAAGTACAAGCATTGATAGATGAGGGAAAGAAACTTACTTATATCAAGATGGAAGAAATTGAACAACAAGGACATCATAGTGCACCTGGCAGAAGTTCACGGAGTAAGGACAATGAAAAGGATTCAAGTCAAATAAAGAAAAGAAAACAACTTGAATCTGTAGGAGAATCAACCAAGAAAAAGAAAAGGATAAGTATTGAAACTGCTTCGTCTAGACAACCAGGAAATACTCCACTGAATCAGGATATAGTGGTGCATGTTGAGGATGCAGTTCCATAAACTCTAGTTGAAGAAGTGTCTTCAAGTCTACATGATACTTAGATCATTGATAAAGCTAACACTAAAGACAAGGATGAAGTTGAAGAAGAGTCATTGCCTATACAAGAAAAGAAAATACAATAGTTACAGGATCTTTCATCATTGCCGGAGTGGCTACAGGATAGAATCAAGGAAAGCTGTGAAGTTGAGAAATATCCTCCTATTCCAGTTGATGAGTTACTTCTAGATATTTCGAATGAAAAACCAAAGAAGAAAGCAACTATTCTTTCAAAGATCACTAAAGATGAAGCAGGTGTAAGGAAAGTTCATGTAGTAGTTCCAAAGCTTGAAAAGAATATAGAAGATATAACACTTGAAGATTATGACATCAATACAATCAATTTGGGTCTATTGACTGGAATGCAAGTAAAAGAAGAACTTTATGGTTCAATTGATAATGTTCGAGCTATCATAAGACAAGAAACAAAAGGTAGAATTAAAGCTGAGCAAAGGTGTCAAGCCTTAGAGAAGTATATTCAGCACTTGGTTCATCCTATTCATCAACAGGAGAGAGTTTTTACACCTCCATCTCTTCTTCCTCTAGAAATAGTTGTACATCTTGAGGAGTTGAAGTCTTCATCTCACAGGTTGAAAGATTGGATGAAAAGATCAAAGGAAACTACATATAAACACCTGGAAGATATCATGCAAGTGTATGATAAGATCACTAATCTTAAAGAAAGGGTACTTGCATTGTTGACAGTTTGTGTTGAGTTCAAGGCTATCAAGGAACAATACATGCCACATTTGGATAGTTTGATGGAGACTTCAGTTGATGATTTGATACATGCTGAAGTGATTGAAGAAGGTAGGACATATGATTTCTCTTCTTGGTACTATTGCTTTCGCAATAAAGAAGAGTTACTTGATAAGGTAGAAACAGATATGTCAAGAGTAAGGAGTGTACTTCAAAGAATTCAAGATGGAATACATGCATCCTTAATGAAGATATGTAACCCATTTGGAGAGATGACCCTTGTTGATATGAAAGAACAAGTTCAAGCTTTCTACTTCCACAAAGATGATGTTACTGATGAGAAGTTTGATAGTATATTCTCACTTGCTGTCCACCTTGGCGCCAACAAAGCTGGGATGACTGATTGAGAGAAGACATTTGGCCTTTATGCAGATGATGTACTCGAAGCTAAAGGAACCACTCAAAATACGCTAAGTGTACCTTTTGATGATGTCAAATAGATAGTGTCTAGATTCATTGAATGTCAAAATTCTAGTGATGGATATTCACATGGAGACTCCTCATAGGCTAGTGATATGTCATTCTTATCTTCTTGGAAAGCGTGCCTTCACTACCTCTTTCATATACTAAAAATAGGAGTTTGTTATAACTACTTGTGATGTGGCATGATCTAGTTCATTGGCTTTGCCGATCGATCTTGACCCTTCATACATTCTTGAGGTCTATAAAAGGGCTCCTTTTGCTCTCATTTGTATGATTGAAGACTCTGAAAATTGTTGCAAGAGCTCTCTGAAATAATATAAGACTCATTGTTTGGTGATTCTATATATGTTTCTAAGTGTTGCATGGTTTGGATTTCTTCAAGCGAGTATTAAGATTAGATTAAGTTTTGTTTAAGTTTTATGTTAGTTGGTGGAAGGCTTCATTATTGTTTGTAGTGAAATCTTTATGTTCACATCATTTGTAGTTTGTGGCTTGCAAATTGCAGTGTATGGTTGGTCTGAACAAAACTGAGCTTAACTTTGATCTCTATGTTTGTTGAATCTTTCATAAGCATAAGTGATTTAAACATCTTGTATAACCTTAGAAAATTGCATCAATCTTGTGTAGTTGTTTGATCTGGCGAAGCAAGATTTGGTTTGATTTCACTTGAACAGTAATTATCCCTTACATTTAGGATTAGATTAGTTTTCACTACACCTTTCATCTTTTGTCTTTTCTTTTATCAATTTGGTTAGAGTTAGGATCAAGAACATCATTGCACTATCATACGTCATAAATTGTAGTACTTAGATATTCCGGTGCCTATCCCTTTCATTGAATCAACTAGTTGTCGAACAATTGTGTAAGTCCCTTTGTGTTTACCAGCATAATCATACTAAGTCACTAAGTTATCCCTCACGAAATATAAGAGAAAGGAACCTTGGAGTCATCTTGTTTGATCACTTTGTTCAGCATTCGAGAGGCTTTGCTCAAGAGAGAGTTAGATACTTTGTAGTTTACTCTATTGTTGATTTGTCAAAAAACAAACATCAACAATACCAATTGAGTTCAATAGTAATTACTTTTGTACTATTTCATTTATCTGAGAACATTGGTTATTAGAAGACTCGGTTTTAAATCTTGAATGGTTCAAAAGTATGAGATACTTTATTAATTTTATACTCAAGGTTTTCTGCATTATGAATAACATTGACCTGATTCCATCTTTTGATATTTAATGTGAAATTCTAATGGAACACTTACACACCTTACACAATGTGGCCAAGGAGTTGCTATGTTTCTCAATTTCTCAAATACAATGGAAAAATCTCCAAAATATACACAACAATTTAGAAAGAAAAGTTATATTAAAAACTTTCACAAAGTACCTCACACTTTTGAAATTTTGCCTCTAGAGCTCGTAAAGCGTGCTGCTAGCCTCTTGCTGCAAATAGATAGTTTTCCTGGTAGGGAAAGTAACTGTTCCCAATATAGCTTCTCTACTCTAGAAAGAAACAACAATAAAACTAGAGTGCTTAGTAGTTCCTATGCCTAACACAAAGGGACATGGATCTTAAAGATGCCACATGTTTTTGGTACTGTATAAATAAGCTATAACACCGCTGATCCAAATGGGCATTCAAGAGATAATAATACCAAGAACTCCAATCCATAGTAACTTAACATCATTCATCAGATCAAGTAATGACACCCAGCATGCCCCTAAAAGATCAGTGTTGGAATCAAGGCTAAAAGTTTGATATTGAATGAAAAATTCCTTTGGATCAGAGAATTCATTGGAAAAGCATATACAGATGAAGCCCCTGCATATCTTATGGGTCACTTGGATCATGCACCGTCTAAGGCCCTAATTGGAAAAGCATATACAGATGAAGCCCTTGCATATCTTATGGGTCACTTGGATCATGCACCGTCTAAGGCCCTAAAGGATAATCTCTGACACGATTTGATTCTTATGCATGCAAAAACCTTATCAATAAAATCTAAGCCAGTCAATGTCAAACACATACAGATATTTATGTGTACAAATATGATACATACACAATTACAGATTGGAAGGACACATACACATTGCATATACATTTATTCTTCAACCAAGTCTTTCAAATTTAACAATTCAAAAGATAAAACCATGCCCCCATTTACAACAAATAAAGCTAAATTTATTTGCAACAACAAACATCCATACCAAAATTCACCCAAACTCTCTCTGACCTGTGAAATAGAAAAGATATACAACCCAATTCAAGGGACTATACACATTGCACATGTTAGGTCTCTCTAAACCAGCCAAAAACTTTCAATGTCTTCACACTTTCTGAGTAATTCTCAACAAAAGAAATTATATTTAGACTCTAAAACATAGAAGTGCGACCTCTCCAAAACCTAGTCCACATCAATCACCACAAAGCCAACAAATTTCCACCAGCACTCGCATAGCTCAAAAATAATACAGTGAATGCATGTCATCCAAGCAACCAAACCCATTCCAGTTCAATTGAATCATCTTAGGATGCAAACAAACATGTTATGCTATGTAAAATAAATCTAACAGACAACCATGAAACTGATCTCAACAACTCCTAACAAGTCCAGTGCAAAATTAAGGGCTCTGTCAACTCGAATGCCAATGCCTGTAACTTGCTGTAAGTATGAACACTGTGTATGCACTCTATTTTAATATCATCCATTTCAATGGTCAAACAGCCAATAGCGATTTTACACCTCATTCACAATAAAAAGTGGTAAATATTTGTCCTATTTTTATTCACCTCATTCACAACAAAAAAAGATAAATATTTGTCCTATTTTTATTCCCAAAATTAACTTTTGACTATTGAAGTGGATGATATTTAAGAACAACCCTGTGTATGCATCAACCCATGTTTGAGATAACAGATGCATATCTGCTGCAGAAAGGTGATATACACATCGGGGACACAAATGTGCAAACAGTACAATATATATAAGGTGTACACTAACTATTTACACATCAAAATAACACTACACACTGCATTCACATCAATCTCTCGGACAGGGATCTCTTTCGTAAAACAAATCTTAACTTACAGAGTTAGACTAATGCATAAAACCACACCTTGCCACAATATATTACACTAAATTTGTCTCGAAGGGCTAACAAATAGAGCTAGATTTCATACTGAATATATTACACTAAATTTGTTTCGAAGGGCTAACAAATAGAGCTAGATTTCATACTGACGGCCTGCCAACAATAAACAGAAAATATTCTAACAAATTAACTTGGAAAAACCACTAAATCTGTTTCGAAGGGCTAACAAATAGAGCTAGATTTCATATTGACGGCCTGCCAACAATAAACAAAAAATATTCCAACAAATTAACTTGGAAAAACTGAGATCAAAATGCAATTGATGCATCCCATTCATTCTAAAACAGCCAACAAGAGAATATCAGATTGGCAATCAACAGTTTGATTATAGAACTCCTACAAACAGACATTTTATTTCAAAATACATTCGACTAGTAGAGGCCAGGAAGCTGATGTCAACAACTCCTAATAAAATTTAAAATGTCAACCTCTTCAGAGCAAATTCCTGGAGCTTAAAAAATATAATATTCCTGCAAATGCATCTGTGACATATATCATAATGTATATGCATACATCTGTAGACATTTTTGTGAATTAAAACTAAATATTTACATCAATGTTTCAATGCAAGACTCTTTAACAGAAATATATCATACAGTTCTTTGAGGCATTTTGTCAAACAGTTGACGTGCCTTGTCTATGCTTCCACATTTTGCATACATGTCTAGCAGAGCAGTTGCCACTACAACCTCTGACAAAATTCCTCTATCCTTTATCCTGTGATGGATTTCCATACCCTGTTCTAAAGTTCCCATTTTGGCACAGGCAGAGAGTATGCTGGCAAAGGTTGCTGAGTCTGGCTTTACACCTACCAATTGCATTTGCTTGAAAGTTTCTAAACCCTTTGAAACAAATGCATTTTGTGTATATCCTCCAATCATAGCATTCCATGAGACCACATTTCTTTGAGGCATCTAGTCAAATAGTTCACATGCCTTGTCTATGCTTCCGCACTTCGCACACATGTTTACCAGAGCATTTCCATCTACAACACCTGGCAAAATTCCTCTATCCTTCATTCTTTTACAGATACCTATACCCTGTTCCAAAGCTCCCATTTTGGCACAGGCTGGGAGTACGCTGGCAAATGCAAACTGATCGGTGGCGCCTCACTTCTTACTCGATCAATGCCACCGGTTCATTCATTCAATGGGGGTAGACCAGCCTCATTCATACAATTCAGCGGTTCAATCAGATAAAGAGTTCTCTAGAATGGGGATCCGTCGATTCTATAGCTACGGCGCATCTGATTCATTTGCATGTACAAGCTTACACTAGATCTGAATTATAGTTTCGCAATGGCCCATGTCACAGGGGCTTAGATAGAGATATGGAGGTCAAGATTTCGATCCTATTCCATCTCTCTGCTGTGTGGCAACGAGTGTAGTCGCCAAGTGCTTTTTGTATTGGAACCCATGTGTGAGAATACATACATCACCTTGTAAGCAAAGTGTTAGGCACAGACGAATGGAGGAACTGTGCTGGCAAGGGTTGTCATTGGCTTTACACCTCCCAGTTGTATTTGCTTGAAAGTTACTAAAGACTTTTCAACAAATCCATTTTGTGCATATTCTGTAATAATTTCAGTGCATGAGATTAGATATCTTAGAGATTCTATCAAAGCTTCACATACTTGGTCTATGCTTCTATATTTTGCATGCATGTCTACCATTTGACAAAATTTCCATGTCCTTTATGTTTTGATGGATGCCCATACTTCATTCCAGGGAGTCACTTTGTGTATTATAGGCATGAAAATAAGCTTGGAGAAATAGGATTTCTCTTTTTGACTAGAAGAAATAACCCAATAGATAACCATATCCCAATCCCAATAGCCACTATGGTGCTGCACACTTAGATCCACAGTTAAATATATGAAAAGAATAGTAGTTGAAAAATAATATACTAATAAAAATTTAATAAGGTATACAATGTGTAACAATACACTTCACATGTCACATCAAAAAAATAACCAATCATATGGTGAAACATAAGGCGATTGATAATAGGGGCCTTGGTACATATGTTTTGGTCTAGCTTTTTTGGGGTGTTTTTGAACAACTTGGCAAAGATGTAGTTAATTAGGCTACATCATTGATACCCAAAACCCCAAACAATAGCTTTAAGTTGTTAACTCAAGTACAAAGATATGTTAAAATTTTCATGAAAATCTGATGTACCGTTTAGGAGCTTGACATGCGTGAAGTTGGGGTGTGCAGGTACTGGGTCCTCCCCCTATGCAAGAGGAAGGCCTCAGTTTGAGGTAGAGGAGTTACTGATTACATTTCCCATGGCACTTGTCATGGGGGTTTGTAGATTGTGATACAAACTTTGGAGTTTGGTGGATTTCATTTTGGTTTGTCTTATGCCAAGAGATTTGACAGTAAAAATTCCATCTTTGTAGATAAGAGGAATGCCACTCTTGAAGATTTGCATGTATTTTGTAGTCCTCAAAATGCTCATAAGCTCCAAACATATCTAGCTTGAGCAATAGATGGCTTTTCCATCACCTTTACTAGTATAGATATATGCCTTTGGTTTTTCATACAAAACTGGTTTATGTTTTCTCCTTTCCTCTTGTTCCATGGATTTCAATTTATTATGTATAGTTGCAACTTTAGCTCTTATTCATTATACATGAGGACATATAAGAAATGTTGCAATGACTTGGTTTGTCATATTTTCATCTACAAAACAAACAACCAAGTGGTGGCCCCAGGACAATTTACCATTCCTTAATTCTTTGACTTTTTCATCTTCTTGCATGAAGAATTTGGTTCAATTAGAAAAACACATAATAGACATAAAATAAGTATATTAAATACATAAGCTTATCATATACCATTTTTTGAGGATTTGACTTGAAATTGAAATACATTACTAGTCTCCCTCTTGCTGAACTCAATGAATACAAAGCTATGAGGCTCCCCCTTTTGGGGCCACATGTGTGCCACGTAAAATATTCACAACAAATTTTAAAAAAAGATCTCAATAACATGATACCTATTAATCAATCAATCATTTTATTTAGTGTGCACAAAATTATTCCTTCCAAAGAGTTAGTAGCTAGCCAAAACTGGGTAGCAAGAAGTTCACATACATTTATAATTTAATAGGAATTCCATATTCCACTACATATCAATGATCTAAGTTATCAACATATAACTTGTTTTCACAATTTTCTTCTAATAACTTTGATTTCTACACTTGCACAAAGACAAGGTCCATGTTTTAAATAGCACTTTAAGATAAAACCTAAAATTTGACTATTTAATCTTCAAAAGAAGGGTAAGAGAAGCACAAAAAATGTTCTTCATTAAAATAATGGTGAAGTGTGTTTAGAAGCTCATTTTGTGACAATCAAACTTAAATACTTGTATAATCTATTTATTTAAAATTTGTAAGTATAATTGATAGGTTTCTTTATAATCCATTAACTCTTTGTATACATTACAAATTATTTGATACTACTATGTTAATATTAAGTTATTAGAAGATTGCCGTTGTATTTAGTCATTAAATTATTAAAAAAAAATGAAAGATACAAATAAAATTAGAGAAAAAGTTGACAATTTTGTAGTTTTTGTTAAGGAGAAGTGATTGTTTTCTATGAATAACCATTTTTGAAAAATTATATATTATCTCTTGAACATATTTATATAGTGATGAGTTAAAGTTTTAGAAAAAAATTGATGGTCATGCATGTGAAAGTGCATTGAATGATCTTTATGAATATTTAATATTTTTAAATTTATTTACTTATTGTAGACACCCTAAAATGACCGTGTCCTCGAATCACTTGCATTTCGTAATCTGTCTAATCACCTGCATTTCACACATTAATTAAATAATCTAATTATTTAATTAATTTCACCAAATTCTTCTAAATCACATACTTTCAACATTAATTAAATAAATTCTCTTTATTTAATTAATTAAATTAAATTCCTCTATATTCTTCCGTAATTAAATAATTTTTAATTATTTAATTAAATCATTATTCTCTTTTCGAAAATCAAATCTACATTAATTAAATAAATCCAATTATTTAATTAATTAATTCAACAAATTCCCTCTTATCTGAAATTAAATAATTCTTAAAGTATTTAATTAAATCAAAATCATTCTTCCAAAATCATGCACAACAATTAAATAAATTTATTTATTTAATTTGCTTCCCAAATCCTCTAAATTAAATAATTCCAATTATTTAATTATTTCTTCCAATAATACCTCCTCTAAATTTAAATAAATCAATTATTTATTTAAATTGCTTTTTCTTCTAATTTGAGTTATCTCTAATATAACTCAAGCTTTCTTGCTCATCAATTAAATATTTCTATATTTAATAAAGCAAAATATCTTCTTTTCTCATGCAAATCCCTTCTTCTTGTTTTAAATCACTTAACTGATTGTTTTATTCTTTTAATTGATTTATCTCTTCAGTTAACTCATTCTTCTATTCTTGATAACTCCTCTCATGCAAAAGAAAGCAAGACACATGTCTTCTTCTTATTCGTTGCACGTTCCTCAACTTATCTCCTCCGTTGATTCTTCTAAATTATCTGGACCGTTGATCGATCTTTGATGAAACCTATATAAACCCCCCTCATCTCCTTCATTTAGCCTCTCTCTTCAATCGTATTCTCAGGCATACTTAACAGCGCTTTGAGCATACACAACGCGTCGATTGAGCACTATAACGATCTTTTGACATTGATCTCTTGAGCACTATTTGCTTGTTGCAGCCATGGCTTTGCAACTACATTGAGCAATCCACATATCTCCAAAAGGGAACAATACAGGTTTTGGTAAGAGCTTTCATTTGTCTTTGATTTGTGATTTATGGCTTTTACTTAGATTCGTTTCCTTTATGTTATTGGGTTCTTTGGTTTTATTTAGTTTAGATTTAATCCATTTTTCCATATACACATTCTGGCACACCCAGTGGGACCCACTAATCCCTTTGTTTCTTTGAGAAATTTGGTTTTTTTTAAGTCATAGTACGGCACAGCGCAGACGATATTGCACAGCGCGTCTAGTAGTATCTCTAAGCGCTCTTGCAGGAACAGTTCAGCGCTACTGGCGGTACGGCCGTGCTTCTGGCAGCACAGAGCAGCGCTTTCAGTGACACAGAGAAGCGCTATTAGTGGCCTTGTTAAGCGCTTCTGGTTAAAATTAGTTTTTGACTTTATTCACGGTGCTTTTGCAGGGTTTTTCTCATTTCAGATCTATGATTTTGTTTGCACAAGCTGTTGTATTTGTCTTCCAAACCTGATTTTTGATATCTCCTAAGCTGATTTATTTAGGAGTATCCTTAAGTTCTGCTAATCTATTGTGTTGCCCCATTTTCTGAGTTTTCCAGATTTCACGACCCAGATCTATCAGATATCATTGTCCAGACAGTAGATCCACCATGAAAAGTCATTTTTGCCTGGTTATTTTGACAAAAACTAATATTTTCTATATCTGAGACAGCACAGCACTTTTGGCTACACAGTATCGCACTTTCAGTTACACAGTGACGCGCTCCTGGATATTTTACAGCGCTTTTGTTATTATCGTTGCACGCTTTTGGTATTTATCACAGCGCCTTTGGAATCACAGTATAGCGCTTCTGGTTATTGTTCAACGCGGCTGGTAATATTCTGTTGCGCTTCTCATCTGTCTTAAAGCGCTTTTGGTTTATAGTGAATCGCTTCTGGTAAGACAGTAACATGCTTTTGGTCAAAGTTGATTTATTTTCTTATAACGGGACAATTGAACCTTTGTGTGACGTGCTTGCTTTTACTTTTTTTGTACTTCCTTTAGAAGGGCCTGCTTTTGGATTGCGATTCATCCAAAAGGGATGACCCTAAGCGGAGTTTTCCTTTGAACTGCTATATAAGAGGGATAAGGCGAAAGCCAAGTCCTAACCGACGTCAGCCTTACCTTGTGGTGCCAAACTGAAAAGAGGTGTACTAGCTCTTTGTGGAAACGATTTTCACATTGAGCGAAGTGTTTGAAACTCTTAGTAGGATTGGTTAAAGCTTTTAGTAGCTTGTTGCATTGCTTGTAAGGCGTTGGTCCCTCAAAGTCACTAAGAACCAATTTAAATAGAGACTACCCGACCTACCTCCGAACATTGCGGTAATCATCAGTGCAAGGGAAATCGATTTAAACCCTTAAGATACTCACCATTGGCTCCCTTGAGAAGAGATAGTATTCCCTTGGACATAAAGCTCTTGTGACCTACTTGAGCTTTCCAAGGGGAGGGTGAGATATCCCTACCTATCGTCTCTCGCAAAGATACTAAATATCCGACACCTTTATGGAATGATATTTTTATCGACGGAGTATTAAGCTGTGAGCTGATCTACTGCAATGAAACCTTGTCTCTAGGGATAAAAAGTGCTTGTTATTGATTGCAACTGTATTAGACCTGTGGAAACATTGGGCTTGTTTGGAGCCTTGAACATACACTATCTGTTGTGTTAGTCCTTGTGCCTTTTTTGACCACTTGTTTGCTGTGTTTTCTCTTGCCAAACCAATCCAATCAGAAACAGAAAAATTTTGCCTTTGAACAACATCAGACACTACTTCAGCACCCCTGGTATTACAGTAGCTCGCCTTTGGTAATATAGTAGATCACCTTTGGTCAGCAGTAACCTGCCTCTGGCAAAACTCTACTTCAGCGCCCTTGGTATAACAGTAGCTCGCTTTTGGTCACTGTAGCTCGCCTTTGGCATAGCAGTAACTCGCTATTGGTAGCTCAGTCCGTTGCCTCCGGCCCACAGTAGTACGCTTTTGGTAGCACAGTCCTGCGCCTCTGGTCCAACAGTATAGCGCTTTTGGTTCAGTACTTTGTGCACCAGAGTTTGTTCGTTTCTTCAAAGCATCTCACAGATTCCCAGCATTACATTGTGTCCTATGTGTATCCCATGGTCACCACTAGGCTACAACAAACTATGAAGTCTAGGCAAGTTGTCCCTAAGAAGCACAAGTCACCCCCTCACACACCACAATCAGGTCGTCTCAACATTACTCCCAAGGTGACTCCTAGTACACCTACGGTAAAACCAAACATCTCTCCAAACATGCCGCACATAGATGAACCAAGCAATCCTCATGAGGATAGAACCCCTTTGCTAAATGCACCTTAGTATACCACAGGCTTGCCTCCGGATTTTGTCCCACAAGGTTATATCGTAGATCCAATCCCATCTCAAGAAGAGCGACACTTTGAAATAGGTCAATCCTCTCAAGAAGATGGGCAAGATCTTGATGAATTTATACAAAATCCTAGAGCTATAGCTGCCTTTGATAAAATCCTTAGTGAGAACCAGGATCATTTCTTTCGCTTGCTTGCAAAGCAAGGTGCCAAGTTACCTCAAGATTTTAATGTGTCCACTCTCAAGGAGAGCAACAACACCCAAGAAACCATACAAGCGGTGCAAACTATGTCCACGGTGACTACGCCCCTACCTACTCAAGGCTCGCAATATAGGAATCCCTCTTTCCAAAATCCAACAGAGGAGAGGCCCATATCACCACTTTGGACTCCTATGGAGATCTATCAAAACCAACAAGAAACTCTCCAATGTCAAGCAGAGTTAGCTAAGCAAGCCACCTTAGCTCGATCGAATGTGCAACCACCTCCTAAAGTGTCCACCCCAAGCGCAAGCGGAATCTTGGTTACCCCATCACGCGTAGGTTTCCCACCTAATTACAATCCGGGGAACACTTATGTAGCCATGCAACAAGGGTCTCAACAAATGCCACCTCCTATATCATCACACCTGCATGTCTCTCAACCAATTGGAGTCACGCAGCCCCAACCACAACATTCTTCTACTCTCATCCTCCAGCAACCCCAACCGTCGCAAATCACTTCTACCTATGTTCCTCCACCACAACATTCTTCTACTCTCATCTTCAATCAACCCCCACCGTCGCAAATCACTTCTACCTATGTTCCTCCTCCACAACGTTCATCCACGCTCAACTTCTTTCATACATTGCCTAGCCACTCTCAACATTCCCAACATCAGGTTTCCCAAAGCTATGTGCCACCATCACAACCTAATCAAACGCACTTTAGCTTTCCTCCCCCCAATACGTTTCTTCAACCATCGCAAAGCCAACATTCTTACCTAGCGCCACCTCCACCTCTGCCTAATCAAGGCCTCCAATTCCAACCCAATCTGAACCAATCATACAATCCATACAATCCCAATCAATCTTACGACCCTTACAATACCAGTGCGCATGGCTTACACTATAATCTTCCATATGGGCAACACCAACCGCTTGTTGGACAACAGGAGATGTTACCAACCCCTCCCACGACTATGGAACTAAAGATTGCGGAGGTGCAACAACAGCTATCTGATCTTACGTTTGGCCACACCAAAAAGACCTTCTCTTTAGAGGAAGAGTGTCCTTATCCTTTTGATTGGTCATTACCAATGATCCCTTTTCCTCAAAATTTCACTATTCCAAAGTTCAATAAGTACAAAGGAAAAGGTGACCCAAAAGACCATCTTAGGGAATTCTATCTTGCTTGCTTCGAGGTCTCTCACAACGACACATATCTTATGCATCTTTTTCCTCGCAGTCTTGGAGGTCAAGCAATAGAATGGTTCTCACACTTACCTACGGGTATCAAGTCTTTCAACGAGCTAGCAGAAAAGTTTGCCACCCATTTTTCTTACAACGCAGAGCATGAGATTTCCATGACGGACCTATGCAACAATAAAC
The DNA here is from genome assembly GCA_027924645.1 of Cunninghamia lanceolata. NCBI lineage: Eukaryota > Viridiplantae > Streptophyta > Pinopsida > Cupressales > Cupressaceae > Cunninghamia > Cunninghamia lanceolata. The sequence continues at coordinate 20,695,185 of BSBN01000254.1, forward strand.
AGAAAAATGGTAAAACTTTCATTTCTTTCCTCCAACGATGGAGACAAATGGCTAGTAAATTCCCTTTCAAGATTCCAGAGAAACAGCTTGTTAGCATATTTGTGCAGAACCTCAACCAAGAGTTAGGTTTCCATTTGCAAATTCTTAGTGCTACAACCTTCAATGAAATCACATACAAGGGTATCAACATTGAGAAGGCCCTCATTGCTAAGGGTGTGGTCAAAATCTTTAAGGAGACGAAAGATAGCCCTTCTCATCAACAATCGAACGATAAACCCAAATATTGGAACAAGAACAAAAACGTGGTCAATGATGGGGTAGTCGATACTAAGCATGTCCAAACGTTGCAAACACCACTGCAGCTCTCCAAACCAAGTCAAGCTCCACCTCAACAACAGCAGCAACAAAGGCAGCCTTATCCCAACCAACAGCAACGACAACAAGAGTGGCCCCAACAGGATTATCCTCCGCGATGTCAATTCACTCCCTTAGGAGTGCCCATCGAATCGGTCTTGCAGCAAGCTTTACTGAAAGGGCTCATCACCTTACCTGATGCTCCTCCTTATGGAGAACCTGTCTACAAAACTGCACGTTACAGAGACAATGAGTATTGTGAGTTCCATAGGAGTAAAGGTCATAGAACTGTGTCTTGCATGAAGCTTAAGCACCTCATCCAAAACCTCATCGACGGTAATCAAATTACTTTTGAGGATGAATCACCAGCGCAACACACGAACAAGGATCTCGATATGTACAAGGAACCATTCCCTCATCACGGTCCACCTCCTCCTCAGGATAGAGGTAAAGGTATCAATCATGCGTCCACATCTTTCGATTCCATTGTAGGTCGTTTTGAAGAGAGTCGAGTGTCTACCCTCACCATCAAAGGCAAATCTACGGATTGTGCTGTTACTACTCATCGAGGTCATGTCACCATTCGTGCACCTACACCTAGGCTTCCGGTTCAGTCTAATTATAATCTTGTTGAACATCTAGGGAGAACACCAGCACAGATCTCTATTTTGGACCTTCTACGGTCATCACCTGCACATAGAGTGCTGCTAGAAAAAGCCCTCCAAGAGTCTTCTGTTCCTAATAATATAGCAGTTGCAGATTTCCAAGCTATAGTGGGTAAAATTGCTTCACCTTACAACGTGGTCTTCTCTGAGAAAGACCTCCCCTCCCATGATCCTTGTCACAACGATGCCCTTCATATTGAAGTTCTCATCCATAAGCGCAAAATCAAACGTATACTCATAGATGGTGGTGCTGGTCTCAACATCTGTTCTTTAAAGTTACTAAAGCAATTGGGATACTCTGAGGATCACGTCAACACTGATCATAGTATTACAATCAAGGGGTATGATGATGCAGAACGCCGTTCAGAAGGTGTTATTCACTTGCCTATACAACTGGGCCCAGTCATGCTTGAAACCAGGTGTCAAGTTCTTGATATTGAGCTACCTTACAACATTATCCTAGGCCACCCATGGATCCATGCAATGAAAGCTGTTCCCTCCATGTACCATCAGTCCCTCAAGTTCCCATACAATGGTACAAAGATCACCATCCCAGGAGATCCTAATCCTTTTGAATTTTGTCGTGTCTTGCAAGGAAGCTATAAGAATTGCAACCAAGTGCCTAAAAATGACAAAGCCCTTGAATCCCCTCTCTATGTTGACCCTGAAACTCTCACACAAGCCTCTACCAGTGAGCCTACACCCCTCCCCAAAATCACAGCACGCGTCCGCGATATAGGCTTTGGCACTTATGATATCTCAGAATCTTGTTGTGTAGGGCGGATGCCTTTATCTCCAAAATCTTACGGCCAACCACCCATCGCCAAAGTTACCAAAAAAGCAGCTATTCCTCCCCCAACATTCCTAACCCAATTCCAACATGGACGGTTATTGGAAGAGGAAACTATTGAGGACATCTCTTCTTGGCTCTACAAGGAGAAAGAACCAGTCACGATACCAGTCAAGCAATATGGCAATGGCTTAAGGATAGTGAAAAACATGGGCTATAAAGGCAAAGGTGGCCTTGGGAAATAGAATCAAGGCACTATGGAGCCCATTATGGTAACAAAGAAGCTAGACAAGAAAGGATTAGGATTTGGTAAGAAGGTACCACGTGCCTCGGACATCGAGTATATCCTCGACGAGGTAGCTGACACTTTTCCTGCCGATTCGACATCTACAGAGGATATCATCAATGACTCTTCCCTCCACATAACCAATCTATTCGCAGAATCCTCCATTTTTACACTATCCTCCGTATCCTTAACTTCCAACACCAGCACCCAGAATGTCACGCTTGTCTACCCTGAACTTATCGATTGGGACCAACAAGGGGCCCCCGTTATAGATGTATTTCAGAATGACGAAGCTCTAGCTGAGTTCATGGGACTTCGGGAAGGTATCCCTCTTGGCGATCACAAGGCAGGTTTTGTAATGGAACTTGAGCCCACGGCTTATTTTGGTGAGAATGCCAAATCCTCCAGTCGCAAAAGTGCAAATAAAGAAAGATCGCTAGGTGAAAACCACACTGTGGCACCTCCTGATCATAAAACAGTAAAAATAAAGGACATATCCAAAGGTGAAAACCCAACTGTGGCACCGGAGGATGGAGGATTTGACCTTCCCTTACCATCTAAGTACCAAGAGAAATCAGCTCTCCTAGTGGAGGATTCTACAGAGATCAACCTGGGTACAGAACAGAATCCAAAGACAACATTCCTAGCGGCATCATTATCTGACACTGAGCACAGAGATCTTAACAACTTCTTCTTGCAATGAACCATCAACTTTGCATGGACCTATGCAGATATGCCAGGGCTAGACCCTAAGCTGGTAGTTCATTATCTCACAGTTGATCCCAAGGTGAAACCAGTCAAGCAAAAATTGAGAAAAATGCATCCACAGATAGCTCTCTTGGTGAAGGTGGAAGTACAAAAGCTATTAGACGCAAAGTTTATATGACCTATTGACTATTCAGATTGGGTCTCAAACATTGTACCTATGTCTAAACCTAATGGGCGCATCCGCATGTGTAATGATTTCAGAGATCTCAACAAGGCATGTCCTAAAGATGACTTTCCACTACCAAACATTGACATTATAGTGGACTTGACAGCAGGTCACGAGATGCTTTCTCTCATGGATGGTTTCTCGGGTTACAATCAGATAAGGATAGCTGAAGAAGACCAACATAAAACAACCTTTACTTGTCCTTGGGGCAATTATTGTTGGTGTGTCATGCCGTTTGGTCTGAAGAATGCAGGAGCAACCTATCAGAGAGCAATGACAGTGATATTTCATGACCTCTTTCATCACATCATGGAAGACTATGTTGATGATATATTGGCTAAATCTTCTAGAGCGGATCACATACAGGTCCTAGGACAGATCTTTGACAGGCTTGAAAAATACCAAGTAAGACTATTGGGATACATTGTATCTCGTAGAGGCATCGAAGTAGACCCAGCAAAAGTAAAGGCTATAGTGGAGATGCCTCCACCAAAGAACCTAAAAGCATTAAGGAGCCTCCAAGGAAGGTTACAGTCCATCAGGCGTTTTATCTCACAGCTAGCAGATAAATGTCAACCCTTTCAACACTTGCTCCAAAAGGATGTTTCATTTCGATGGGACAACAAGTGTCAGGCAGCATTTGATCAACTTAAAGAGTATCTAGCTACACCTCCTGTATTGGTTCCACCAGTTGCGGACAAACCCTTGATATTGTACATCTCCACTACAAACTCAGCCTTAGGGGCTCTGCTAGCACAGAATGATGACATAGGAAAGGAGCATGCAATATATTACATTAGTAGAACCTTGGTGGGATACGAGCTCAATTATTCACCAATGGAAAGGGCTTGTTTAGCAGTAGTGTTCGCCTCCCAAAAGTTGCGACATTACATGCTGAACCAACATACAAATCTGATAGCTAAAATTGATCCCCTAAAGTATCTACTAGCAAAAGCAGCTCTCACAGGCAGACTAGCTAAATGGGTTATGATCCTTAGTGAGTTTGACATTGAATACACAGATCGTAAGGCAATCAAAGGACAAGCCCTCGCGGATCAACTAGCAGAAGCACCTATGAAAGATACACATCCGATGGTAGCAGACTTTCCTAATGAGAATCTATTCACTCTGGCTACCTCCATAATGTGGAAGTTGTATTTTGACGGTTCTTACACACAACATGGATCAGGAGCCGGCATCTTATTTGTTACACCTTAGAATGACTACATTCCAAAGTCATATCGGCTAGCATTCCCTTGCACCAACAACATAGCCGAGTATGAAGCACTCCTTATAGGTCTCAACACAGCAGTTCAATGGGACATTACAGAATTACAAGTATATGGAGACTCACAGCTAGTCATTCACCAAGTCACAAATGAATACCAAACAAAGGATGAAAAGTTGGTCCCCTACAAACAACTAGTGGATGCCTATAAACCACGTTTTTCTAGCATCACATTTGAGCAAATTCCAAGAGAGCATAATAAAGCTGCGGACTCTATGGCTTCTGTAGGGTCATTGATTGACATGCCTGCAAATACACAGAAGTGTGAATTCTTGATCGAGCAATTGTTGATACCTGCCGTCGATGTGCCTGTTACTGAAATCATCTGCGAACTTGTTGGTCCCAATTCCCCATGGTACGAAGATATCTATGAATACCTCAAGAACAATACCTTTCCCCCTGACCTATCATCCACCCAACGCAAAACCTTTATCCGTCGATCCTCTCGTTACATCATTCTGGGTGATACACTATATCACCGGAGTCTCGATGGTATCCTCTTACGATGTCTTAACGCGGAAGAAGTCGAAGCTACCTTATGAGACATACACAAAGGTGTCTGTGGTGCACATTCTACTGGTCCTAATCTTGCTAAGAAGATACTCAGAACAGGTTATTACTAGCCTACAATAGAGCAAGATGCTGCACAGTTTGCTAAGAAGTGTCTACAATGCCAGCAGCATGGAGATTTGATTCACGCACCAGCTCATGAATTACAACCTGTGACAACTCCATGGCCTTTTTCTCAATGGGGTCTCGACCTCATAGGACAAATCCACCCTTCCTCCTCCAATGGCCACAAGTTTATCATTACCGCCACTGAGTACTTCACGAAGTGGGTGGAAGCCATTCCTATGACCTATATCACCGGTAAGCAAATAGCCAAGTTTATCCTAAACTACCTCATATGCCGGTATGGTATTCCCCAAGCCATTGTCACTGATAATGGGAGACCATTCAAGAACCAAGATGTTCGTGCCTTATGCATACAATACAATATCCAACATCGCTTTTCAACTCCCTACTATCCGCAGAGTAACGGCCAAGCCGAGGCTTCCAATAAAACCATTCTCAAGATCCTAAAGAAAACGGTCAATGAAGCTGGTCGTGATTGGGACTTGCAACTCAATCCCACCCTATGGGCCTACCACACTAGTATCAGAACACCAACTGGTGCCACACCATATGCCTTGGTCTTTGGCTCTGAAGCCATCCTACCTATAGAGGTCGAGATCCCATCCCTCAGAGTATCCATGCAAGACCTGATCGGCGGAGATGAGTATCGCACTTCTAGATTAGCTGAGCTTGAACTACTAGATGAGAGGCGCCTTGCCTCGCTTAATCATCTCCATGTCTATCAAAACCGCCTTCGGCGTAATTACAACAAAAAGATCAAAGAAAGACAGTTTCAAGTCAGTGATCTTGTACTTAAGGAAAATCAGAGAAATCAAGTAGATCGAGAGAAGAAGGGTAAGTTTGAGCCTAACTGGTTAGGTCCCTTCATTGTCACAGCAGCATATGGATCGGGAGCTTATACTTTAGCTACACCTGACGGCATTCCTCTAGATGAGCCACTTAACAGTGTCCATCTCAAGAAGTTCTATGCCTGATCCTCAGAGTATTCCCACAAAAAAGCAAAAAATCAAAAAAATCAAAAAAAATCAAAAAAATCAAAAAATCAAAAAAATCAAATAGTCCAAAAAAATCCATCCTCTGTTGAAAACCTGGCAAACAGGCGCTTTGGATAAGTACCATAGTGAAAACCTAGCAAACAGGCACTATGTGTAGAGTCAGCATCCATCGTCTATCGAGTCCTGTCCGCTCCTTGCCCAGTTCGCAACGCGCTTCATCCATCCATCCGTAATAAAACCATTGACTTTGTTTGCATTTCCATCTCCCTACCTAGTATAGCTTGGAAATTTGTCAGTGTCCCTCATTGTCATCCCACGTCTTGATCTGTGTCTATAGTTAACACTGTCTTGTCCTAGGTCAAGTCTTTCTGTGTCTTCTTCGGCGGTCACCCCTACAGTTTCCTCTACCAGAATGGGGGCAACTCTTTCCTTAGCTTCAGTCTAGGATTGGTTCCTTGTTCGTGGTTCGCAGCGCATACTTCAATCTTGTCTCATTTCCACAGGTAACACCCTTTAACGGACACATCGCTCCTATGATAAGGCTGTTATCTTCTCAACACTTGTTCTACATCATCACCTCCACCAGAACTACATACTATCATCTTCGCAATCTTAAAGTACCTTGATCCCAGGGATATGGGTATGTAGGTAGTCTGGAATACGAAGGACATTTCCAGTACTCAGGTACATAAGATCACCTCTTCTCCGCTCTTTTCCCACATCATCACACTAACCAGAACTACATATTATCATCTTCTCAATCTTAAAGTACCTTGATCCCATGGATATGGGTATGTAGACAGTCTGGAATACGAAGGACGTTTCCAGTACTCAGGTACATAAGATCTCCCTCCTTTCACCTTGACCCACTTCATCACTCTATCCAGAACTACATATTTATCACTTTCATCTTCCATCGTAGTGTGCCTTGATCCCATGGATATAGGTATGTAGGCAGTCTAGAATACGAAGGATGTTTCCAGTACTCAGGCACACACGATCCATCATTCTCCACCCGTTTCAATCCATTAGCACTTCATCCTTCTAGTCTTCCGTTTGTCAAAATCCATTCACCTCGACTTGACTAACTCAAGCAGCAAGCTAGTGCATCCTTTCCAAGCAAAAGTCCTTAACAAACCTGAAGCAAGGAGGCTTCCTTCCATAGTCATCTACTGTCCTGCATACCAATTGCCAACATCAGCTAAGTCCCGCTTAACCAAAGCCCTAGATCCACAGGCTTGTCTTCCGTGAAGTGTTCCATTGTCAAGACCAACACACGTGTCTCCTGCGACATGTGGCATTTCTTGCATCGAGACATTGTCTTTTTAGGTAGATAACCTCCTTTAACGGACACAGAGTTCCTACGATAAGTCTGTTACCTTTCCTATCCAATCTATCCTGAGCACCCTCTTTGGCAAGAGAATATGTTGGCTGTATGTTTACTTTGAAGTCAGTCAATTTGCTTTTTGGTTTATCTTTTATTCCTTTTCCAATACCTATTCAAAACTACCCTGGTTTATCTATAATCTTGGTATGTTGAGATGCAGTACGGATTGGGGGCATAGTCATTGCTTTTGTGTGCCGTGTTTGAGGAATGATCTTTAGTATCTTTCTTAGCATCATATCTATCTTGCGTGTGTTACGGCCTAGCATCTTACATATTAATATTTCTTCTTGCATTTACATGTATTGAAGTTTATTTTATGTTCAAGACTATGGCTTATTCACGTGTTCCAACAAGGTTATATTCTGTCTAAGAGATCTAAGTTCAAACCGCTTGCTTGCAGAGTCAACGTCCACGCACTCGGATATTACGGCCCCTTGGTCTTTTATACCTTGGTGGCAAACTATCCACGTGCTATATCAAAAATAAGGATTGCTCTTTTTAAACATTTGTGAAACCGTTGCAACAAGCTCATCCATTTACCCATCCATTTACCCATGGCCTTATATAGTTTTCCAGTAAGGATCGATCAACAGTCTTTCTCTCATGTTCTCTTCTATCTCCACTTTCTTCTATCTATCAGCAACCCAACCTTATCTGTCTCCAATAAAATCTTCTAGTCGAGCGTCAACACAGTTCTTCTGTCACTTCCCTGTCTTTCTCTCGAGGGGGCACCCTACGCCAGCTATGTTGGGGCAACTACCTACACTAGGGCATAAAAATTGTATCACATCTTCAATAATCAATTTCTTTGAAGCAACGCCGTAAACTGCATCGCATCAAAGAGGGGCAAAATGTAGACACCCTAAAATGACCGTGTCCTCGAATCACTTGCATTTTGTAATCTGTCTAATCACCTACATTTCACACATTAATTAAATAATCTAATTATTTAATTAATTTCACCAAATTCTTCTAAATCACATACTTTCAACATTAATTAAATAAATTCTCTTTATTTAATTAATTAAATTAAATTCCTCTATATTCTTCCATAATTAAATAATTTTTAATTATTTAATTAAATCATTATTCTCTTTTCGAAAATCAAATCTACATTAGTTAAATAAATCCAATTATTTAATTAATTAATTCAACAAATTCCCTCTTATCTGAAATTAAATAATTCTTAAAGTATTTAATTAAATCAAAATCATTCTTCCAAAATCATGCACAACAATTAAATAAATTTATTTATTTAATTTGCTTCCCAAATCCTCTAAATTAAATAATTCCAATTATTTAATTATTTCTTCCAATAATATCTCCTCTAAATTTAAATAAATCAATTATTTATTTAAATTGCTTTTTCTTCTAATTTGAGTTATCTCTAATATAACTCAAGCTTTCTTGCTCATCAATTAAATATTTCTATATTTAATAAATCAAAATATCTTCTTTTCTCATGCAAATCCCTTCTTCTTGTTTTAAATCACTTAACTGATTGTTTTATTCTTTTAATTGATTTATCTCTTCAGTTAACTCATTCTTCTATTCTTGATAACTCCTCTCATGCAAAAGAAAGCAAGACACATGTCTTCTTCTTATTCGTTGCACATTCCTCAACTTATCTCCTCCGTTGATTCTTCTGAATTATCTGGACCGTTGATCGATCTTTGATGAAACCTATATAAACCCCCCTCATCTCCTTCATTTAGCCTCTCTCTTCAATCGTATTCTCAGGAATAGTTAACAGCACTTTGAGCATACACAACGCGTCGATTGAGCACTATAACGATCTTTTGACATTGATCTCTTGAGCACTACTTGCTTGTTGCAGCCATGGCTTTGCAACTACATTGAGCAATCCACATATCTCCAAAAGGGAACAATACAGGTTTTGGTAAGAGCTTTCATTTGTCTTTGATTTGTGATTTATGGCTTTTACTTAGATTCATTTCCTTTATGTTATTGGGTTCTTTAGTTTTATTTAGTTTAGATTTAATCCATTTTTCCATATACACACTTATTGATGTTAGTAATTGTTATAAATATATTTAGATAACATTATTTGATGACTTAATCAATTTGAACAATCTAATTACTTTGTACAAATTCATATTTGATGGCTTCTCCTATTTGGTTGAAGATTAAAGAATTTTTTTTGCTTTCCAAAAAATTATTGTGATAGAAGAGTTAATTCTTTTAATATCCATTCTATCTTAGTATCCATCTTAAACAATAGAACATTATTGTTTTGGGTTAAAAAAGAGCTCGTTAGATATAAAAAATTAAGGTTTGAAATTGACATGTTAGATGTTATTATACACGTGTCTATCATTAAATTGTGCTTATCCTTTTATGATAAACAATTTATATATAATATGTTTATATAAATGTATATTAACATTTTTTTAGTTTATTTTTTCTTGAGAATGTATCTTGCAAGTCATTTTTCTTTATTATACTTATTTGATGTCTATTATGTGTTTTTCTACTTAGAACCAAATTCTTCATGCATGATGCAGGAGTATCCACAACCAAAACAAAAGGAGCTATTTAATTTTGTTTATGTTAGTTGTATGGACAACTATCAAGTTGAGACCTTTGAGGGTTTGTTTTCCTTATTTTTTGCAAACTGTTGTAATTGTTCTCTTTATAGTGGCAACTTATTAAATTGCATGTTGTTTTTTAAGGACAAGAAACATAACTATCATAGGAAAAAGTGGGGGAAAAGGTTGAGGTTAGAAAATAGGAGGAGAGTAGTCAGATAGAGAAGGGTTCTTGTTTTAGAGAAAAAACAATATAATTATAGGTATCATGCATTTTGTTCTGTCTGAGTTAAATGGATATGAAATACAAGTTTTTTGATTTCCCTATTATGGTTGATGGTTAGCATAGAGTACTGGTGTTTTTATTGAATTAAATTATAGGTCAAAGGTAGGAATGTTTAATCTAATTGGCAAGTGGAGACTGGGACAATATCAATTTTGGTATCAGAGACAAGCTTTCCTTCCTTTTTAGAAAATTGAGAAGAAGAAAGAAGTGTGTTTGATAGTTGTAGACTATGAATAAAAAGTTCTACAAGTATTGAGAAGGTGTGAAGAAGAAAGAAGTGTGTTTGATAACTACAAACTATGAAAAAAAGTTTTGCAAGTATTGAGAAGGTGTGAAGAAGAAAGAAGTGTGTTTGATTGCTATAGACTGTGAAAAAGAAGTTCTAAAAGTATTGAGAAGGATATTAGGTGCATATGGACTTCAGATGGGGTGCTAGTAGAAGGGGTGCAAGAGCAGGAGCACCTAGAGTTGTTGACTTAACACAAATGATGAGAGAGATCTAAGCAAGACTGATTGCAATGGAGACCACCCAAAGAAGGGGATTCCACATTGAAGATGTGAGTGATGATGAAGGGGAGATAGCCCAAGAAGCACAAGGGCATGAAGAAGAGGTGGAGGATGCAGTTGAGACTAGATTTCTCAAAGCCATGGAAAGGATTGGAAGCAAACTGAAACTGGACACACCTTATTATAGTGGAGGCCTATATGCTGAAGAGCTCATAGATTGTATTACAAAGATAGAAAAGTATTTTGACTATGAATCAATGGAGGAGCCCAAGAAAGTGTAGTTTTCCTACACAAGATTAAAAGGTCATGCATCTGTATGATGGGACTATGTGCAAATTGAGAGGCAAAGGAGAGGGAAACAAAGAATTAAAACTTGGGATAGAATGCTGTCTAAATTGAAGGCCAAATTCTTACCTTCAGACTATTAGATGAGCTTATTTAGAAAGTTACAAAATTTGAGATAAAAGGAAGTAGGTGTGAAGAAGTGCAGGTAAGTGCACAAAGATGGGGGACCAAAAGGGGTTCTTAAGATGCCACTTTTTTCTCAAATCAAGAAACATTGATGTTGGATGAGAAATTGAAGATAGCTACACTCAAAATTTGAAGATGGAACAAAAACAAGAGTCGTAGTGCTCCAAATCTAGTTTCTAAACTACTATTTTTTTCCAAAAATGGTTGAGATTAAGGGGTTCAAAAGGGGGGAGCACACAAATTGGTCCTATTTTTCTCAAAAAAACATAACATAGCATCTGGTGTGTTCCCCCTAAAATGTTAACTTTTTTTTAGTATTTCAAAAAACCCTTTGGTGAGAAATTAGCTAACACTATGTAGTTTATCCCTAATTTTTCTAATAATTTTTTCATGAATAATTTATTTTTTAGTAATTTTCAAAGTGGACACATCCTGAAAAATAGAAAATTGAGCGTGCTCCCCCCTAAAATTTTTGAAAACTAATCAAAAATTAATTTTTTTTGAATACACATATAGAATGGAGTCTACTTTCTAAAAATGTAACTTATTTCAAATTTCGATGAATGGTTAAAAAAAAGTCAAAAATACTAGACATTGGTTTTTGACAAAAAATAGACACACTAACAAAAAAAATAAAAGATGAAACCCTTAACGTACTCAAAATGTGAAAAAAGTAATATGGTTAGATAGCTAACAGAGAGCTTAAGATTATGGTGGTATTTTTTTTGAGTTTTCATTGAAAAAGTGTCATCCTGATGGGGAGCACGATCTAGATTATCTCAAAATTTTGCTAAAAACTGATAAAAACACATCCAAACAAGCTCAGCATAACGCGAGCACATTATAACATGCTCACATTATGTGAAATCAATAACACGAGTGTGTTATAATGCGCTCGCATTATGCTAAGCATGTTTGGCTATACACATGCCAATTGCATTTGCTTGAAAGTTTCAAAAACTTTTTCAACAAATCTATTTTTTTGCATATCTTGCAATCATTGCATTCCATTAGAGAACATCTCTTTGAGGTGTTACGTCATACAATTGACATGCCTTGTCTATGCTTCCACACTTTACATACATGTTGTGAGGCTGATTATTTTTCCTTCCTTATTTTGATTGTTTTACATTTCTGTTGATGACATTATCATACTTTTTGAGACTATGGTTCCATTATGCTGATTTGATTATATCTCCTAATTTTGATATGACATTGATTAGGCATATGGTGATTTGATTTGATCATATTTTGATGCTATGTTGAGGCTAGACATGCAAGATATATTAGATGATGTTTTGTGATGTGATTTCTAGTTCTTTATGTGATGATGATTATGCGACATTAGATAGAAAATACAGTTTAATCTAGAATTATGTTATAGATGATTAATGTTGTATTCAATGGCATGAATTTAATTCCAGTTGCTTCGGCTATGATTATTCATGATATGATTGACACTTGATCTAGACGTGCAAGATTATATTCCCAGGCCACGAAAAATTAGAGGTAGTATTCACACATATGTTATTCCCTGTTAAACTGATCCATTCTCAAGAGGGATGAGGATCACGTTTGATTTGAGTGTTGATTATGTGCTTGTTTATTTTATCATTTTGGCCTAGTACCCCTTTGTTAAATTAATTATATCATGTGTTGTATAATTTTTATTGTTTTATACCACTTGGTATTGTTTTTTATTTTTGAGGCCATTTAAAGTGGATTTATGACTCCTTGGGTGAACCTTAGTGTCCCAAAATTTACCCTAGGTGGTTACCCATGGGTCTAGGGTCAATTTTGACTAACTAAACCTTGGGATAACTCACTTTTGGTCACTCTAAATGGAGGTTTAGTCAAAGTGACGAATTTTGAAATGGATAAGGGTGGGAGATGAGTCATGCTTTGGGAAAGACTCATCTCCCTTCCCAAAGTTGGGGATCCCTTCACTAACAAGACTTGGGAGGTCTCCAAGACTCCCACGTGTGTGGGATCTTCCTCCATGTGTGAGAGCATCTTGGAGGGAGATGGCTCTCTTGGAGAATAAGAGGATGCCATATGGCATCCCTTATCCTCATGGAGGCTTGGAGGGGATTGCCACCTCACCACTTGTTCTCTCACACATGTGTGAGAGCACAAGTGGATAAGGTGAGGATTGGGATGGAATTGTAAGGTGACACTTGTCACCCTCACACTTCCTCTCCCTTGCAAGTGGCATGGGAGGAGGAAAGAGAAGGTGACAAGTGTCACCTTCTCATTCCTCAAGGCCAACTTAGAAGGCCTATATTACCTCCTCTTGTTGAGGAGTGTGGGGTTCTTGTATTTTGGATTCTCTTTCTATTTTTGAGAGTTTCTTTTGGGGAGTTAGAGAAAAATTTTGGAGATTGGAAGATTTGGAGAAGCTTGGATCTCTTCACCAAACATGCTTCCATTATTAGGGATTTTGAAGGTAAGCTCCATGACTATGTTCTTTACCCTTGCATATTTTATTATGTGGTGTTTGTAGATTTTGTTGTTTGGTTGTTTTCATTTTTATGTGGGTTGGGAGTTGGGTGAGAGCACATCCATTTGGAGGTAAGGCTCAATTTGTTTGGGGTAGGGGAAAGTGAACCTCCTCAAGGTCACCCCCATATTTGTGCTACTTATAGCCTTGAGGGCTTTTTACTTGGTGTTGAGATCATTTTGATGGCAAGAGTGCCATGGCAATTTTTTTGAGATATTTGGAGATATGTGTTTTTGGAGGTTTTGGCTTGAGGCTATGAGACTTAGTGTTTTGATATTTTTGGTGTGGCCTTTTGAGTAGAGGGGTCCATTCCCTACCCCCATCAAACTTATTTTGATGAGTTTTTTTATGTGTTAATCCATGGGTTATTGTGGTGTTGATTTTGTGTTGTTTGTTGTGGTGTGTGTGTGCAACCTTGTGTTTCCTACCTCCCTAGCTCAGGGGTGACCCACTTGCGGGTCTATGGTAGGGAGGAGGGCATTTTGTAGTGGTTTGGTTCCCTCTTTTTTTGTGGTGAATTTATTGCAGGTGTTTAATGGAGAAATGGAGCTTTGGAGAAGTCCATTTTAGTGTGGTTGTAATGTTATTTTGTTAGTTGTTTGAGCCATGGCCTTTGAGGCCCTATTGTAAATTTTGGCAAGTTTATTTTCTACCCAATATGTTGGTTGTTGTGTATCTTATGGGAGCACTATTATGTTTTATGTTAAAAAAAAAAAGAGAAGTTGTTATTATTCTATGTTGTTGAGTTTATGAATAAAGGAAGAATGCAAGAGGAAATATATTTGCTATCTTTTGTTCCTTACAAAAAAATATATATATAAGTTGTTGAATAAAATTTTAGTGTATGCAAAAGAGAAAGAGATAAATTATATCCATTATTTTCTGTTATGTTGCATGGAAATTTTCTTGTTAGTATTTGTTGTTTGTGAAAGTAAGTTACTGAAAATGTAGATGAAATTATAATTTCTAACTTATAGGTTTCATTCAAAAAAAAAGATAATTCTGTTTATTTAAATTTCTCAAAATAGAATGCTATTGGATTATTTCTATGTTACAGACTAAAAATTAGCTTTCTCTCTTATTTAAAATTATTGCTATTTGAAGGATTAATTTAATATGTATATATAAATATGTATATATATATATATATATATATTTATGGGGAATATATATATTTTTATATACATATATAGATTTGGAAATCTAAGCTTGTTCATTTTATATCACTGTGTATATACTGCTATTAGAATAAAATGCATATATGTTTACTGTATATATTAAAATACACACACACATATATATAAGTGCATATATATATATATATATATATATATATATATATATATATATATGCATATACACAGTTTTGTATGCAGATTATTTTCTTTTTTGTTAAATAGTAGTCTCATAAATATATATGTGTGTGTGTGTGTGCACTTGTATATGTGTGTGTGTGTGTGCACTTGTATATGTGTGTGTGTGTGTGTATTTTAATATATACAGTAATAGAGAAATCAAAGCGGGGGGGCCGAAACCATGTATACTGCAGAGTTTAGTTTTATTTTTAAATAACAAAAAAAGTTGAAGGGGCTGTGGGTGGTGGCACCCACAGCCCCCCCCTTTGTTGTGACTAGGGTGTGGGGAGGAGGTAGTGCCTCCACTCACACTCGCAGGTGTAGGTGGAGGCACCACCTCCTCCCTAAACCCCAAACCTCTGTATGTTGTCTACATTTAATGAATGTGTATGTATATATGTATGTATACATAGAAATGTGTATATACACATAAATAAATATTTAAAAAAAAAAAGAAACCCTTGTTAGATATTACACAAAATATATCTCCGTGAGGTATTTCTATGGCTGCCAAGCCATTGTGGGAGAAATCTTCAAAACCTGCAAACAAGATGGAAGAAAGGAAAAACAAAAATGGAGGAAACAAAATGAGAGAGGCAAGACCAAAGAGGAAATAGGGTTTCCATAAGGAAACTATAAAATAATATTAGGGCTTCCAAAAGAAAACAATAAAATATTGTTTAGGGTTGTGTGAGAATGTGAGGAAATTAGCTTTTTCTAATTTATTTAACTCTTTTATTTTTCCTTCCATTTGCACGGGAAACAAGAATTCCCTCCAATATGGATTTTCATTTCCCCTTGAATTCTTTTATTTATGTGCATCTCTTTAGTGTTCTAATATTTATCTTGGGGTTTTAAAATATATTTGATTTAGAATTTTATTTGGGGTGGGATTTTTATCCCTTCATGTGGATTTAATTAAAAGGGGAATGGGTTAAATTGTCTTAGATGGGAAATCTTTTATTTGATTTTTTATTTTAATCGGTTAAATTATTATTTTGCGGGGAAAGGTATTTTAATCTTTCCCCTTTGTCTATTATTTTCGAGTTAGTTAATAAATATAATGTCAAAATTATATTTATTAATGGACTCAATTTTGAAGTAATTTTTGTGTCATTTATTCTTATTTTTGAATTTTAATATTTAATTGCAAGGTTGATTTAATTGGCCTTGGCAAGGTATTTAATTTTAATTTTAAGTTTTAAATTTTCTTTAAGTTTAATTATTATTTGCAAATTTTGCTTGAATTCTTGATGGAGTTTTTGTTTTAAAATTTTTAATTCGATTATTGAAAACGTGTTATGTTGTCAAATTTTTCCCAGATTTTAGGGTTTTAATTTTTACGTCATTCTATTGACTTTCTTTTTACCACTCTAGTTTATCATGCATCCATCATGCCATTATTTCATATTTATTATTTCAATTTCATTTTGTTTTAGAGATAGGGTTTGGTTTTGAATCTGACAAAATTACCTTCTCACCTAGGAAGCTTAGAGTTCAGATTAAATCATTCTAACCCTAAAAGTGGTACGCTTTACGTCGCATACCCCCTAGATGGCTATCATCACACAAGGGACTGTGTAAGATAACACACTTCCCCGAATTAAGTTGACATGTTTACGCCTTATGCATATTGCCACTAAGCACGCAGATGTGTGCGAGAGGGTTCCTTGGGATAGGTAGAAAAGTTTTTGGTATTTCATGTCATGACCAAATGACAAATGTGGACATGGCAGATGTGTTGTGTGTTGTGACCGCATGGGAAATGTGGGCATGACACATGTCTTCCCCTCTCTACATCCTACCCTCTCTCTAAGTCTTTGCTTCCCTCCCCTCTCTACCTCCTACCCTCTCTCTCACTCTCTACTTCCCTCCCCTATCTACCTTCTACCCTCTTTTTGAGTCTCTTCTTCCCTCATCTCTCTCTCTCTCTCTCTCTCTCTCTCTCCTTGTCTGCCTCCTACCCTCTCTCACTCTCTACTTTCCTCCCGTCTCTACCTCCTACCCTCTCTCTCTCTCATTCTCTACTTCCCTCCCCTCTCTACCTCTCCTCATCATTCTTCCCATCCAATGAAATTTCATAAATTATATTGTTTCCATTTCATCTTCTCAATTTATATCCTCGTCCATCTTTGCATGTCCTAGTTTTCTTGTTTCCATGTTCTTTGTTGACATGGGAGAGGAGAGGGAGGAAGAGGGAGAGAGGATGGAGATGGAGGGGAGAGAGAGGGGGGAGAGAGGGTGATAAGGAGAGAGAGAGAGAGAGTCCTAGTTTTCTTGTCTTAGAGAGAGAGAGGGTTGGTCAAGTTTCTGAGTTTAGGGTTGCTTAAGTTTAGGGTTTAGTGAAATTATTTAGGGTTTAGGGGTTTAGGGTTGCTCGGGTTTATGGTTTAGGGGTTAGGTTTTAGGGGCATTATTTAGGGTTTAGGGGTTTTGGGAGAGAGAGAGGTTTAGGGTTGCTCAGGTTTAGGGGCATTATTTAGGGTTTATGAGTTTAGGGTTGCTTAGACCTTTAGGGGCATTATTTAGGGTTTATGAGTTTCTAGGGTTGCTTAAGTTTAGGGTTTAGGGGTTAGAGTTAAAGGGGAATTATTTTATAATTTCCCTCCAATCCTCCTAATCATAATGCATTAGTCTGCCCATCTCCTAATCCATCAATCCCTATCATCCATTCACCATATAACTCACCATCTAATCCACTATCAAACATTCTAAGCTCTAATCCATCAACCCATGAACCCTTGAAAAATTTTCTCCAAAGAGTCTTTACAAAATCCAAATATAAAAGCAAAGATATGGAGCCATCCAAATCCATTGATCCAATATTCACCCCCCTCTAACACTCCCAATCCTAATCCATCCCCTCCTATATACATTCACTCAATCCTAATCCTAACCCCACAACATCTTCCATCATTGTCCATCAACTATATGCATATCCTAGTCCAACAACCCATGAAGCCATGAAGGATGTGACCCAAGGACTATTAGCAAGGAATCTAATAACATCATGTACTCAAATTCCTATCCTTGAGCCTAACAAAGAACCTCCTATTAACATGTCTACCACTCCAACACCATCATCCACTCCTATGTCTATCCATTTCATTGAAGAGTCTCCTACCATAAGTCCAAGTCAAACCCCATCATGCAGCCATGTTGTCAAACATCCAAAGATTATTGATCCCATCCAAGAACCCATCACATCCATCTAAGAAACCCAATAGCTATGTTAAGATCCTGGTCCAAAGCATGTAGAAACACCAACCGCCCATCCTAATCAAAATCCAAACATCCCATCTAATCCCATCCCAGATCCCTTACCATCTCATGTTCAACCCATCTACATCAATCCCATCATTGATCCTCCAACATCTCCTAGTGAACCCGTATCACCACCTCTTACTCCTCAATCCAATGAATATCAATGCATCCCCACTTACTCTATCCATATCTAATATCACGCTATCCATGGTTATCCTCCCTATGATCAAGATATTATCTATGATCAATATCTTATCCATGAGCAAGTAACCCACATCACTCCTATCCATAATCCCATTAGCCCTACCATCATCCTACTAGTCCTATTAATTATCCATCAATATCCCACGATGAGACACTTGGTCCTGAAGAAAACATAGATAAGTAAACAAATAACTCGGATCCTATCAAATCACATCCCAATGAGGATAATTATAATCAAGATCCAAGAATTCTACATCCATTTCCCATTGATCCTCCATCATCCCCTATCGAACTATATGTTTAAAGATTTAGCCTGGTTGCTCGAGTTTAGGGTTTAGGGGTCAGGGGCATTATTTGAGGTTTATGAGTTTAGGGTTTCTCAACTTTAGGGTTTAGGGGAATTATTTAGGTTTTAGGGGTTAGGGACACTCGAGTTTAGGGTTTAGGGTTTAGGGTTTCTTGAGTTTAGGGGTTAGGGTTTAGAGAGAGATAGAGCAAGGGGACCGATAGAGATTGGGAGAGATAGGGAGATAAAGGTTTAGGATTGCTTCTAGGGTTTATGGTTTAGGGGTTAGGGGTTAGGGTTTAGGGGCATTATTTAGGGTTTATGGTTTAGGGGCTAGGGGTTAAGGTTTAGAGGTTTAGGTTAGGGTTTAGAGAGAGAGGACTGATAGGGATATATAGAGGAGGCCAATCCTGGGAGAGATATCTTTGTCTCCTCTATCCCTCTCTCTAACTATATCTGGCTCTTTATCTCTCTCCCTGTTTCTCTATCTTACTCTCTCTATTGATCCCTTCTCTCTAACTCTACCTTTCTGTCTCTCACTCCCTCACTATATCACTCCCCCTCTCTATCACTCTCCTAATCCCTCTACCTCAAATCTATCTCCCTATGTCTCTGGACATCTCTTGATCTCTTTCCCTATCTCTATCTATCCACATATCCCTATCTCTTAATCTATCCCTATCTACCTCTCTCTCTCCCTCCCTCTCTATCTCTCTCCCCATCCCTCTACCTCTTGAAATCTCTCTCCCTATGTCTCTAGACACCTCTCCATATCTTTCCCCATCTCTATCTCTCCTCATAACCATATCTCTTAATATATCACTCTCTACCTCTCTCTTTGTATTCCCTATCTATCTCTCCCTCACTAGATCTATCTCCCTATATCTCCCCTCTCTCTCTATATAGCTATCTCTATCTCCCTCTTTATCTATCTTTCTCCCTCTATAGACCCCTTTGTCTATCTTAATCCCCCTCTCTCCCTCTCCCCATCTCTATCTCCACCTATCCCTCTCTATCTCTTTATTTACCCCTCTTTCTATATTTTTTCCTTTCTCTAACTCTATCTCTATCTTTCCATCTCTTTCCATGTCCCCAGGCTCTCTCCCTATCCATGTCCATGTCCCTTTCTATCTCTCCATGTCTCCCTCTCTCTATCTCTCTCTATTAATCCCTCTCCCCCTCCCCCTTTCTATGTCTCCATCCCTTTCTATATACATCCCTTTCTATCTATCTATTTCTCCCTTTATCTCTTTATTTATCTATCCTCCCTCTATCTAAATATATGTACCGCTCTATCTCTATATCTCTCTCCCTCACATTCCAAGGGGTCGACAGAGAGAGGGAGATATATATATATATATATATAGAGAGAGAGAGAGAGTCTCCCATGTAGATACAAGCTTACATTTGTCCCTCCTAGTATAGACAAGTTCTATTTCGCAAACCACAAGGATATTTGAGTCTAAGGATACTCTTGGACCGTCACTCGATTACCTATTTGATGCACTACATGCATGGTTACAATATATTTTATGTGAGAGCATGACATCCTAGACTATGATTTTGGCACCAACATTGAGAAGGTTATATTTTTGCATGCATGAAGCTTAATGTTTTCATGCTTCCTAGAACACGCTCACATTATAACATGCTAGCATTATGGGAAGAAAAAAAATGGCCAAAAAGCATGTGGGATCTGTGATTCAGACCCCACATGACTACTATTCCTGCTTTTCATGCAGTATATCGGACAAGAAAACACTTTTTCATGTTGTTCAACATGTTAAGAATCATTTTTAGATCAATCCACCACCTTTTTCATTTTTTCAATGTAGAAGAACTAATTTTGCATGTTTTTGGAGAAAATTTGATTATTTAAACCTAAAGTTTCATGTTTCATGTGTGATATTGTTTCAAAATTAATTACCATTGATATATAGATTGAATTTGATGATATATGTTTATTTTTTCCATAAATTTCACTAATCCTATTCTAGAGTTATATAGAATTCATAATCAAACTTGCAAAAAAGAAGAATTTGAGGATTTTGAAGCCATGTTTTAGAGAATTGGTCAACTCCAATATCAAATTCTAAGGTATATTCAAGTTATGTCCATTTTAATTCACTTATATATGTTCTTATGTTCTTTATGTCTTTATGTTCTTCAAATATGTTTTCATCATTATATTCTTCTTCCTTCTCATCTTCTCATCTTCTCGTCTTCTCATCATTATATTTTTCTTTAATAACTTATCTCACCATTTATCTTTCAATGATCTTGTGATTGCCAGGTTGTAATGCACCAATTTACTTATGAAACTCCTAGGGTTTGATCATTCTTATTTTAGACTATTGGTTGAACAATGTCATGTGATATCCCTAAGGTTAAAATGACTGTCCTATACATTTATGATTCCTAGAAAACCCCTCCTTTACACCTTGACAAGATATCAAATTATCTTCATACCTGGTTTGATGTTCCTAGTGACTCTCATGATAGTCCTAGTTGTGTTGATAGTCTATTTAAGGTGCTTGACAATTCTAATCTGTATATAAGATCAGTCCTTTTCATCATGTTGTCATCTCTTACCTTGTGAATAGGTTAGTGAGAGTCTATTGCATTTTTTGAATATTTGACCTTAATAGTGATCATGAGTTTCATCATAGTCTTCTATGTTTATGATGTGATAATCTATGTGGTTGTTTGTAATAGTCATAGCACAATTTGAGTCTTTTCCCTCAACATAACCTCCATACTTAACAATTTGTATATCACTGTATATGATAATGTTCACATATGGGATATACTCAAAATATTATAGTTTAGGACAACTTGTCATCATGAAATAGAACTCTGCCCTAAATTTTTGTACCTTGTTATTCTGCCCTAACCCTAACTCTGCTAAAAATCAAACTCTTCAACAAGATCAGGTGAACAATCCACAAATCTTAGGAATTGATACAATCTATGAGGGATTTATTCATAGGGTTATCTTTTCATGATACATAACAAACAATATGAAATGAGGAGAACTTGAAACATGACTGTTATTGATAGTGTGCATTTGTTCAACTTACAAACTATGATTGTCTCCTCCCAAAGTGCCAATACCTTTGCATTTGATATAGTATATGCATTCTACAACCTCTTTGAAGCCACCACTACCTACCACTCATAACAGCCATTAAATTCCTACCTTCATCCTTTGCAGCTGATTGTTTTGCTACCAACATCTACTCAACTATCCTTTTTTTTCCATCCTTCAATGGATTCCTTCAATG
The DNA here is from genome assembly GCA_027924645.1 of Cunninghamia lanceolata. Classification (NCBI taxonomy): domain Eukaryota; kingdom Viridiplantae; phylum Streptophyta; class Pinopsida; order Cupressales; family Cupressaceae; genus Cunninghamia; species Cunninghamia lanceolata. The sequence continues at coordinate 20,717,226 of BSBN01000254.1, forward strand.
TTGTTGCAACTTCCTATGCCACCCAATCATGGCCTCCAAATAGCCCTTCAAATCTCTGTCATAAATCACACTACTTGCAATGTCCTTCCATAATCAATTCTCCTTATTGCCACCCTTTCTACTATTTTGTTGCCTTCATATAGCCTCTTGATCTCCTTCTTAGATCTTTTGTGTGCCTCACAACCATGAAACCAACTTGTACCTTCATTACACAACTAATGCAACACCTACATATTCCTCCTACATCCACATTAGCAACCAACACTTCCACTACCACCTCTTCATCTTCATGACCCATTCTTATTTGGTTGCTTCTACTCTACTAGAAACCATGTACTCTTCAAGCATAAAATACCAAACTCGTCATTGTTGATCTTGCAACCTCTCTTTCTCCACACGAGAACTCTCATTATGCTACCTTGGTTGCATGTGTGTGTGCAACACCATCAATCCTCTTCATGATCCCTTGGCCACCTTGCAACATTGCCTCTTATGCTGCCCTCAAACCTCAGCAATCTCCCTATTTTAGCAAGTGTTCCTACCCCAAGCACCTCACTCCTTTTGTTGTAAGTGCCCATCACTCCATGGGTACACCTCAATTTGTTGCAAGTAGCCTCCACTTTACTATAACTGTATACATTTATGATTCTTAGAAAACCCCTCCTTTACACCTTGACAAGATATCAAATTATCTTCATACCTGGTTTGATGTTCCTATTGACTGTCATGATAGTCCTAGTTGTGTTGATAGTCCATTTAAGGTGCTTGACAATTCTAATCTGTATATAAGATCACTCCTTTTCATCATGTTGTCATCTCTTACCTTGTGAATAGGGTAGTGAGAGTCTATTGCATATTTTGAATATCTGACCTTAATAGTGATCTAGAGTTTCATGATCAATAGTCTTCTATGTTTATGATGTGACAGTCTATGTGGTTGTTTGTAATAGTCATATAGCACAATTTGATAGTCTTTTCCCTCAACATGACCTCCATACTTAGCAATTTATCTATCATTGTTTATGATAATGTTCACATATGGGATACACTCAAAATATTATAGTTTAGGACAATTTGTCATCATGAAATAGAACTTTACCCTGAATTTCTACACCTTGTTCTTCTTAGAAAATCCCTCCTTTACACCTTGACAAGATATCAAATTATCTTCATATCTTGTTTGATGTTCCTATTGACTGTCAAGATAGTCCTAGTTGTGTTTATAGTCCATTTAAGGTGCTTGACAATTCTAATCTGTATATAATTAGTCCAATCATGGCCTCCAAATAGCCCTTCAAATCTCTTTGTCATAAATCACACTACTTGCAATGTCCTTCCATAATCATGGCTTCTTATTGCCACCCTTTCTACTATTTTTCTACCTTCATGTAGCCTCTTGATCTCCTTCTTAGATCTTTTGTGCACCTCACAACCATGAAACCAACTTGTACCTTCATTACACAGCTAATGCACTTAATATTCCTCTTGATGTCTTAACAATTCTCTGATGACCTTCATCCACCAATATCAATCATTTGGATACTCTTTAGTCCTAGCTGACTGCTCTATTATGTGAGAATAGAGTGTTGTGATGAACAACAATCCTTTTGTGCATGGGTTGGTAAGCATCTGATTGTTATAATAGTCTTCTCCAACTATTAAAATACCCCTTGTAAGTAAATACCATGATCACCCTCTTATTAACAACACTTCCATATTCAATGATGAGGGTTTTATTCTCTATACTAGCACTGTTTCTCCTTTTGATAGCATGGCAATCATACTCATAGGTCATGTGATGAAATATTTTGGTAAGGGACAACCTTAGGGTTGCTATAGCAATCATAGTACTCATGATTGTTCTTGCATCTCATGTGACACCATTTCAATGTTGTTCATGATAACCTTATAACAAAAAGACAAACCCAATTGTTTTTATGACTGATATGATATTGAGAGGGCAATCTTCCTAACTATAAGGTCCAATATTTTCATCCCATAACATATATAGTATGAAAGTCTTTTCCCTCAATATCACTTCATCTCTTGGATTTAGAGTGATACAATAATCATCAAAGATCCACATAACACCACCAAATCATGTTAGTCTTAAAAAAAATCTTTATGTACATATGACTATTCTTCACTATTTTCTAATGATAATCTAACACACACATGACTAGCCTACACTCTTTTATGAGTGCCCTACCAATGGATTTTGACTTCAATAGGTTTCTCAATAACCCTTCTTAGGGATATATACATTTATCAACCATCTTAAGACCATTTGATCTCATGATACTCTAACTATACAATCCTCTTAACAATCCTAAATGCAATAAACAACCCATTATTCCTTAGGATCTCAACACTCCTTGGTCATGCATTCGTCTACAATCATAATCTAGTCATTTTAATGCAATTTTTAGAAGTTGTATGAAGGCTTCAAGGGTGCTTACTATTATAACAATCAAGGACTATCATGTTCATGAGAAATTACATTATTAACAGTAGTTTATTAGTCATTTATGGCTGTTATATAATTTATGACTTTTATATCAATGCTGATTAGTCATTTATGACTATTATATCATTGTTGATCAATCATTTATGACTGTTATATTAATGCTGATCAGTCATTATAAAAGTTCTTTAATTATCATTATCTTATTCATCATGCTTGTAGAAATCATTATCATGCCGAGGAAATGAGCAAATACTCTAACACTAGAAGAGCGTGAAGCTGAGAATGAGAGGAAAAGAGAAAGAATGAGGTGAATTCAGGAAAGTAGGAAATTGTCAACCATACAAGAAGATATTCCACCATTGCCAATTGAAGAGGAACATGACATATCTAATGAAGCTAAGAGAGAGAGGAAAGTGAATCTCCAAGTTGGAGGCACTCCATCATCCACATGTCAAGTTGAAGAAACACCATCATTATCTTCTCGAATTGGAGACACTCCATCTTTCATAGGTGAAGTAGGAGGTACATCTTCATTTTCTTCTCAACTTGGTGGCACGTCATCATTCACACATCAAGTTGAAGGTACACCATCTTCTCCATCTCAACTTCAAGCCTTTTCATCTTTTTCATCTCCAATTGATGGTACGTCATATATCCCATCTCAAGTAAATATTGAAGAAATTCCTAATGTTAAGTCAACTTTACCAATTAAAATACCTCCTAGAATTTTGCATAGGAAGCCTAAGTTTCTAATCGATATCGATGAGAATGTGTTGAAGCCCATCCAGGATAAGATTCCCAAGTGCACTTGCCAAAGATATGCGAATAAGATATGGAAATTATTCTTTGAGAATTTAAATGAAATCGGAAGATGTCAACTATTTTTTGAATTGATGATAAATCTAAAATTTAGGTCCACTATGAAGATTCTTGGCCTAAGAATATTAGATGCCTCAAGTGAAAAATTAATTGTCAAGAATCTAATGAGTGCATATCAGAGTGTGGGTTCCACCTCACACACCAAGGATAGTAATGTCACATGACATGTCATTACATCAAAAATAGTAAGCCAACAAACAAGCAAAGATCGCCTCATTAGAAAGACAAATCAAGCATTGAAAATAAGTAGAAAAACTCTAATGAGAGCCGTTGGAAGAAGTGAAAGAGTTGAGGACCCAAACACCAATGAATTGTGGGCATTCTCTGGGAGACTCCCATGGAAAGACAAATTTGTTGTTAAAGCTTTGAGATCCATCATTGAAGAATTTTGGAAAAATAACACAAGGGTATCTCCTAATTCAAGAGATGTTGTGAGAAGGAGAATTGGTTGTCAAAACCGTGAGCCACATCCAAAGCATTTTTTGGATGTGACCCAAACACAATTTTTCATCAAATTTCAAGAGATGTATCCTCAAATTAAAATTTGTCAAAGATATTTTGAAATGCTAAAACCTTTCTATGTCAAAATAAATCACACATGCAATACTTGTTGTAGATTACATATTAAATTTTCTAACCATTTTGATGTTTATCAATCTATATGTTTAGATTTGCATACTAAGAATAATTTGCAGGATTGTGGCATACGTGCCCCACCAACTACTTCAAGGGACTTCATATCAACAATTTTATGTGAAAGAGAGGAAGGTCAAATATTCTACAAGAAATTATGCTTGGATGGCACATGTCGGCATTGCGGTGGCTTGCAACATATTCCAATATGTCAACATATGGAAAGCACACATGCGGTTGGAAATAAACTAGTAGAATTCAGCAAGTATAAAACAATGGCCTACAATACAAAATATGGTAAAGAAGCAAAGAGGTGTGATTTGGTTATTCAAAAAATTCTAGTGTATCAGTTTATGTCTACATTTTGTGACAATAGTGTATGAGTATGCAAGGCATACCCATAGACCTCGATGGTTGGACTTGCAATTCAAGTTATGTAAGGACACGTTTCCACTTGGTACCATCATTTCAATTGTTGACTTTGTAGAGAACTACGCACTACAGCCACAGAATGAGGTACAATCACAATATTACAACTCTACGTAGGTTGGTATATTTGTGCAAATAACATTCATTCATGTAGAATATAGTACATAGCACGACAAGAAGATCTTGAGGGAATATCATTTTTATATTAGTGGCAATCACACACATTCTATAGAGTTTGTGCAAGGTTTCTTTTAGATGTTCTAAGGCCAACATGAACATATCATTTCATTAGCATAACATATAATCAGATAATTGTACATCATAATTCAAGAACGTGTGGATTTCCTTTGGTTGAGCAGGATGCATACGGTGAATGGTGTTCAACATATGTGGAATTTTTGTGAGGTTGGGCATGGAAAGGGGGAGCATAATGGTGCAGGACCATGTATCAACAGAGCATTGGCACAAGAAGAGTTGAAGTACAAGGACAATGCAAGACTGACAGATGCGAGATCTATTTTTGAATGGTATAACACTACAATGGGTCTAGGTAATGAAGGTAAGTCTACAGTTTGTAGATATTTTTGGTTGGTTGATGATACTAATGTTGCAAAATATGAGGACTATTGTACATTGACAAGGTCAAATGAGCTACACTCTTTTAGAAGCTCTAATGTAAGTTCATTGATTATTCATACGTGACATATAGAAAGAGGCCTATGCCCAATTGACCATTATTGACTACTGACAGCACTACAAATGACAGAGATTGAATCATCGATTGATTTTGACCATGTTTCAAATCTAGTTCAACTAGGTAATATCAACATTCTAATTTAATAAAATTCAATATGCCATCTTAGTTTGTATTTTTTCTTGTATTGTTGACTATATTCATTGAACTGAATGCACATATCAATGCAGGGCATGTTTATGTAGTTATTGCAGGTAAAGAGAATGAAGAAGGAATGGATTATTATTTGTATCGTTGTGTTGAGGAAAAAAAGAAATTAGATTCCCCTATTATAGATGGAGAAAACATCGAGTACCCTACATGATCAGTGGTTGTTACTGGAACATGGATTAGAAGGCACCCACTAAAGAAGTCTAATGTGTGGGTGTTCAAGGACTTTGAGCCACATAGGAAGATTCTTCATTATTCTAACCTTGTTGTGGCTGCAAACGTTCATTTGATCAAATATGGGGGTAGACCATTGAACATGACGTTATGGAATGTTTGTGAGTTTGACCACGAGGCAATACTTGACATAATAAAGAGTAGAGCAGACCCTAATGGTTCACTGGATTGAATTAGTGGACTGATAGAAAGATATGTTATTTTTCTTTGTTATCCTGATTTCACCTTGTATATTTTAACTACTCATTTTAGCTATATAGTGCAATTGCATTTGCATGTAGGATTTTAGTATGTTGGAGGTAGGCATAATCCTAATGAAGTTGCCTCTAGAAGCAAAGTAAGGTAGGTTTTCATGATTATTTCATGATGATATGTCCTTTACTTTCTATTTCATAATGAGTTTTAATGATGTTACTATGAATTCTAATTTGTCTTATTGATGTTACTATTTCATAATGAGTGTTAATAAGTTTTAATGACAAACAATTGATAGCAGCAGTAAGGGTAGCCTCAATTGATGCCCTACAAGACATTGGATCAAGTGAGAACACCTTTATAGTATTGCATTTCTAACTACTTGAAAGGTATTATGACCGAATTTTAAGGACGGGCATCTCCTGGGGCCAAACGGATGGTGCCAATGCATCTGTGTGGGCGAGTAAATGGTAGGGGGGGTGTATTTTTAGTGGCAAAGCCTCATGGTCATTCTTGGCTATATCAAACATAGACAATCTCTCAAAAGCCCTAAGAAAAAAAATGTGACAAACTTTGTATCGACTGTTCCATCAAACTGTGACACCTAGGAACATCTTCTTTGCATGTATAGGTGGATGTCAGGTCCACCTACAAACACCTACCTCAATTTTTGCTAAATCAATTTCGTTTGCCTATGGTGGCAAGGAATGTATTCTTACAAAATGCTTCAATTTCATGTAGTGGAAAGGTGCTAGGAGTGACATTTTGCATTCCATAGGTCGTGGGGCCGAACAAACTTCGCCAATGCATTGGGGTGGGTAGATAAATGCTAGGGGAGGTCTCATTTCATGTGCCAAGTGCCCCAATCATTTGGGGCGGTAGGCTACCGGCAAAGTCCCTTAAGATCCCTAAGATGCAAAAACTGCCAAACTTTGATGGAGTAGTTCTCAAAATTTGTGATAGCTGGGAACATTCCTTTTGAACCTACAAGTGCATGTGTGGTCCGTCCACAATAACCTCTCTCAGTTTTGGTCAACTCCAGTCTGTTTGATCGTGCCGAAATCAAACACATTCTTGCAAAATGCTTCAATTTCATGTAGTGGAAAGGTGCTAGGAGTGACATTTTGCATTACATAGCTCGTAGGGCTAAATAGACTATGCCAACACATTGGGGTGGGTGGGTAAATGTTAGGAGAGGTCTTGTTTCGTGTGCCAAGCGTCCCAGTTGTTCCAAGTTGTAAGCTACCAACAAACTAGAAAGTTGCTAAGACTGAAATTTTACATTCCACAGGTTGTGGGGTCGAACCGACACTCCAACATGTTTGGATGGGTAGGTGAATACTAGGGGAGGTCTCGTTTCATGCACCAAGTGTCTCAATCATTTCGGGCTACAAGCTACCGGCAAACTCGAAAGGTGCTTGGAGTGACATTTTGTATTCCATAGGTCATGGGGCCAAATAGACTTCACCAATGCATCAGGGTGGACAGGTAAATGCCAGGAGAGGTCTCATTTCATGTGCCAAGTGCCCTAGTCATTCGGGGCAACATGCTACCAACAAAGTCCCTTAAGATCCCTAAGACACACAAACTGCCAAACTTTGACCGAGCAGTTCTCAGAATTCTTGGTAGCTGGGAGTATTTTGTTTGGACCTACAGGTGCATGTGGGGTTCATCCATAATAACCTCTCTCAGTTTCGGTCAACTCTAGTCCTTTTGACCGTGCCGAAATCAAACACATTCTTGTAAAATGCTTCAGTTTCATGTAGTGGAAAGGTTTTAGGAGTGACATTTTGGATTCCATAGGTTGTGGGGCTAAATAAAATTTGCCAATGTATTGGGGTGGGTGGGTAAATGCCAGGGGAGGTCTCATTTCATGTGCCAAGCGCCCCAGTCATTCGGGGCAGTAGGCTACCGACAAAGTCACTTAAGATCCTAATAGCAAAAACTACCAAACTTTGACGAAGTAGTTCTCATAATTCATAGCAGTTGGGAACATTCTATTTTGACCTACAGGTGCATGTGGGGTCCATCCACAATAACCTCTCTCGGTTTGGTCAACTCCAGTCCATTTGATCTTGCTGAAATCAATGCATTCTTGCAAATGTTTTAGTTTCATGCAGCATAACCTTGTCAGGGGCCTTATTTTTTGAAATGCTTATCGTGAGGCCAAACCGACTGCACCAACGTGTCGGGGTGGGTGGTTAAATGTTAGGGGAAGGTCTCATTTCATGTGCCAAGCATCCCAGTCGTTCTGGCCTACAAGCTACCAGAAGCTGTTTGGGCATACATAACTACATGGAAGATAACTACAGGATTCACTCCTTATGAATTGGTTTATGGCAAGACAAAAGTCCTACCTATAGAATTTGAATACAAAACCCTAAGGAAAACAATAGAATTAGGGATGGATTTGACAGAAGCTCAAAAGGATAGACTACAACATTTAAATGCTCTTGATGAAATTAGATTAGAAGCCATCCACCACATAGAGGTTATACATAAACAAATAATTAACTGGCATGACAAGTATATCAAGACTAAAGAATTCATTGTTGGTGATTGGGCCCTTCTCTATATTCTAGATACAAAGATTTCAAGGGCAAGTTTCAATCTTGATGGTTGGGACCATATGAGATTAAACAAGTATTCATTAATGGTACAGTCTAATTACAAACCATTTTTGAGGTTTGATTTTCATTGCTAGTAAATGGACACAGGCTGAAAATGTATAAGAACCACTTCAGAAAGATGATTTTCTTGTTACTCTAGCCACTCAGTAAAGTACTCATGGTGATCTTGATGAAGGCTCTGCGACACACACTAATACACCGTCAGAAGATGATCCATCAATCCTATCTAGTGATGCAGAGGTTGAGTTGCATAACTCAACCCCTGTCACTGAGACTTAATTTTTCTTTCTTTATAATTCATATGCACAAACATCACACTATCCATGGTGACCACAGTTAACTCTAGAGGGACCTATTTTTCACTCTCAGATTGGGACCTATTATAGTTGGGACCTGACATATTGCATATGTAACTATTTAGTCCGGACCTGTGTTGGAGGCACCCGTAGCAACTCATGTCTGTAGATGTCTTCAACACTTTGGTGAATATTACACCATTTTCCCGCTCATTCCATATCTTCTAACATTGCTTCATTCATTTTGAAATAAATCCAACGCCGCTACACAAGTATTTAACTCAAGCTCATGAGTTGTTCATTCCCGCATTGTGAGCTGTCACCTCACATCAATTCCATAGTACCCACTACCTTACCATTCACCCGCATGCATGTCATCTTGCTCATATCATATAAAATGCCAAGTACGTGTTCTCAAATTCCATGGTGTGTTGATCATTTATTTCCATTTACATGTGTACATAAGGTAACTTTCAATGATTAACTTAGCTTTCTTTCTATATTCATTATTACTTTTTATTTATTTCATGCATGCAAAAATATTTATCACTATTCCATTTAATAAATACTCTTCCTTTCATATCAATTCCCACGTGAAGTGAGGTCACTTCACACATTAGCTAGGGGGAGGGGTTTAATTTTTTGATTTTCACCATCTTTGTCTTTAGAGATACTAGATAGAACATCCTATGCCATTTTCTAAAAGATAGTAAACCTACCCTATTTCGCCCAAAGTGTGAACTTGTTACCCTGAGAAAGTTACAATTGGGAAGAGTAGGAAAGGCAACAAATTGCCGATTAGTTCTTTTTAAGGTGGTGGAATAAGAGTTTAGCAGAAATTGACACTCCAAGAGGTTGCAGAACACAGTGATAATGGGGGGTGATGTGATACGATGAGAGCCATCTACACATAAGGAAATATTAGAGGATGTGTTGGTGCTACCACTCTTCACTAGAGTAGGATGGCTGGACTACTTTTTGAAGTTAACATAATATGATAATGAAATGGCAAAAGAATTTGTAGCTACATTATAGTATGATGAGGCAACGGTCAAGCGATTGGTTGTAGATGCTTCTGAAATGGCCATTGCCCAAGTCACAGGATTGCCGCACACAGGGTCTGAATGTCCAGCTTGTTGGTTTTTCCCAGACTGGATGCTTACTCCCAGATTTCCCTACAAGGTAGCCATCAATGATCAACAGGATCTCTGGGCCAGGGGCCAACAATGTAGGAGATAGACTCTATATTTTATCTCCTCTTCTTCTTCAGGCTCTGCAAAACCTAGGGGGGTATTCCCTACTCAACATCCATGAGGATATGCATACAAAGGCTGGGATGCTGACAGAAAGCAGATAAGTCCTCTTGTAAGTAGACCAAAACTGTAAGATAAGAGCAAAGGGGCTGGCTTTGGGCCTATTTGTAGTTGTAGACAGAGGACTGAGGATCCTAAAACTATTTCTACTATCCTAATGGTTGTTTTAGAGTTTGATTTTGATTTTGAATTTGGATGCAAAGCTGGACATGGTTGTAACACAAACACAAAGCAAGATTGGTGCCTATCTAGGGCCTGGAGTCGGTAGACATACACCTGTGAATGATCAGTATGAATAACTAAAACTGGATTTCAGGGGGACGTATGTGATACCTGCCCTACAGATATCTCCCAATACAGAGTGTTAAGCTATCTATACTTATGGCATCCCTACTGCAGTGTACCCTTCCCAATGTTCAATCTGAAAATAGTTTAATCTACCCCTTGAGCAGAAGTTAAAAGATCATACATTCAACATAGGAATTCTATGTTCTAGAGTCTCAAACATTGCTCAAATATCCAGACTCAGAAGAAAGATACATGCAATACTAGAGACAGAATTAACAAAACACATGCCAACATAGCATTTCTCATATAAAATTAACCATGAAATCAGTGGATTCATGCAAAAACATACAACAAGAGATACATAAACTCACAGGTTTAACTGTATAGAGCAACCAAAATGAACTGTATTGTGTTACAAAGCCAGATATTCAACTTTCAACAACCGAAAAATGAGAAACACAACCTGCTAAATAGAGCAAGGAAGGTCCTCAGCATTAATTACTTGGCAGATTTCAAAATTCGCCAGATACATTCATTTTGAGGAAGATGGCCTTCAAAAATTAAATGTAGTTGGGGACAAAACATGGAGAAGCAATAAAAGGACGAGGGGCAGATGAGCTCGAGCCATGTGCCACCGTTGGAGAACTCTTCATCACAAATCTGGTACATGGCTGTCAATCGCCGGCCCATGCCTCTGCATAATCTTGCCATTAATGGCTCAACCACCCACATCTTCGCATGGAGACCATCGCAATGCCCAAATGGAAATCTCCCGCTCAAAACACACCTGAGGACACAAAGAAAACCAAACCCCAACCTTTTAAACATGGCCGTCGATCATTCCACCGCTTAAAAATCCATGGCACCAAATTCATGTTGAAAAGTCACCGTCCTGCAAAAATGTGCCACGTAGGCACCTTGCACATACATGCTTTGCATTACGTATCATGCCATCGGCGTGACCAAGACTATCGGGAAGACCCACGTATCTGTAAGATTTAAAATCCCACATTGGTCCTGCAGAGACCATTCCAACACTTTATAAGCATGGCCACAAGCATAATAAGTGTCGAGCGTTTTGCCCCGCTCGACCCACGAACTTCCACCAATAGCCTATCGGCCCAACTCCTATCGATAGCCCACTTCCTTCAGCAAGACCACCTCCATCGGCTCGCCCAGAAATTCTCCCACCGATGCCCTCAGTCATCCCGAAGGCACATCGCGAGCTATACACTGTCGGCGAGACCAACTACATCGGGGAACAACCTCGCCCACTTCTCTGATACGCAGTGTCACACCGATGACCACACGGCATAAAACCCATTGGGCAGAGAAACCCTATCAGCCCAACTCTCCACACTCCATCCGATGCACCAAGTCACTCCGATGGTGCCCTCCAAACTACCCTCGTCGGTAAGACCCACGCCGTCGGCAAACAACCTGTTTGTCTGCCCGATACCTTTCATCATGCCGACGACCACCACAAATCACACTCTATCCGCCATTAGCCAGACACCCAACATCGGCAGACCACAAAACACTTCTGCTGATACACCAAGCCACGCCGATGGAAACTCCATCGGCCAGACTGAACACATCGAAGGAAACAAAATTTTCTTCGCCGATAAACCATATCACACTAACAAACACCTGATGATAGAAAAAACCTGACGATCCCCCATCGGTGAGACCCAAACTGTCGGAAAGACACCAACCCCAGCCGCTGATAGACAAAGTCTTGGCGATGGAAGAAAACACACCACCACTACCAACATGATCACCAAGACACATGCAAACTCATGCCGATGGACAAGAAAATTTAGGGTTCGAATGAAAAATCTGCAAATATCTAAGCTCAAACCCCTGACCAAAATGATTACTAACACAGCTCATGTTGATGAAGCCACAGTAAGGGAATAATTTTATGAGTGAGGAGAGCACCTGGACTCAAAAACACAAGGTACAAAGAGATTGTCCCTTCCATTCTTTTGGGAAAAATGTGGTTCATATATCATTAAATAATTTACCTATGATGGCCAACATAATTTGTTGTATATTGTGCATTTTAAGTTGCTTAATCATTTATGCCATGATAAGCTAGTCAATATTCTCAATTTCATATATAACATGTTGAAAAGGATGGCATCTAAATATCAGAAAAATAAAGTAGACACCACATTGTCCCATCACTGTTTAATAGCCCTGTTGATTAAGAGAAGCCTGAGAATTCAACACCCACAAGTTGATTGGGAGGCCTTTAAACAATGTATAGATATCACAACACTGTTGGAATAACCTGAAGGAAAGGATGAACCCCAACATGAGCCTCAACCTAAGATTGAGCCTAAGCAAGAGGGGCCATAGGAGGAAAATACTCCAGAGGATAGGACAATGGCAACAGAGGAACCCTCATCTTCTAATCCTAAAGCTATGAGAGGCACTGATTCAAAACCTGTTAGGAAAAAGAGGAACAAGAAAAGTGTTGAGAAGCATAAGAGCACTATGAAAGGAGAAGATGTAAGGGAAAATAAGAAGAGGAGTTAAAAGAAGAGGAAAAATGAAGAAAAACAGGAGACTGTTACTCCTAGGCGCTCATGAAGGTTGGAAAGGCAGAGTGTGAAGGAAAGAATTGTTGAGGAATAAGGGCAGGAAAAGGGTGAAGGACAACAACACCATGAGCCAACACCAGTGAATACAAATTCAAAAAAACAAGGAAATGCCCCTAAAGATGTCCCTGCTAATGCTCATGAAAATGTTAATGTGTCTACCAAAATGAGAAGGTATGTTTATTCATCTTCTGATTTAGATTAAGAAGATATGTTTATTGTAAAGAAAATGGGAAAGTCAGTTCCTAGTAGTTCTACTAAGGAAATTTTTGATATAACCAGGGATGATGATGAAGGTCCGAATTTTGAAAAGGAAAAAGAATTGTTGGAAGATAGGAACATAAGAAAAGAACTTCAAGAAGCTCTTGATAGGATAAAACAATTGGAAGATCATGTTAAAGGATATGAAGAGAAGGACAAAGAAAAGGAGAAAAGACTACAAGAGTTGGAGGAAAGAATTCAAACCTATGGCCATGGTACCAATTTAGATCTATTAGCACAAATGGCTATGAGTAAAACAAAAACTGAAGAAAATGAAGTATTAACTCCATAACCTCAGGTATTAAGGACTCCAATGAACCACACCACTTTGTATTTAGGTTTTGAATTAATGAAACTCACTGAAATCCAAACAAGAAAAGAAGAGCTGAGAGAAGGAAAAACAAAATATCAATGCATCAATAGAAGATAAGAATTTGACGATAAAGAGGTTGGAGGATAAGCTGATAGAGGTAATTGATAGAGCTATATAGATCATTGGGTGTAGACCTTCACCTAGGGTATATGCATTGTTTCTGAAAGAAAAATTTCTTAGTTTCCAATTTAATAGGTTCATTAATGATCAACCTACTTTACATTCAAGGCATATTTTTTTACAGCTATTTTAAAGAAGTTAGCTTAGAGGAGCAAGATCAATTGTGTGAATATTGTTTGCACAACTACTTAATGGCAAATGATACAAAATGGAACCCTTCAATTTATGTTGGGGATTTGTAGGTTAGGGTACTGTCATCATATTTCAAGAATGAGCAGCTCAGAGGGGAATTGATGGACAAATACAAGGAACAAGAGAAAATAGTGGCACTGCAGATTAGGAGGGAAGCACTGAATCTTGATGTAACCCTTACTCAATGGTTAACACTCCTCTCATATAAAGGTCTAGGAAAAATAATTATGGATTTGAGACTACGAGATCATAGAAGGATACAACAGTTAGCAGGGCATATGCTTCAAAATTATCTAAGGTATGTACAAGATAGATGGAATAGTTTGACCCCAGCACTGCAGAGGAAAGAGCCTCACTCTTTCCATAATTTTATGAACATGTTTGAAAGATTGCACAAGTACATCCAGATTTTAGAACACACAGGAGTGGGATGGCTGCCACTTACTTTTCATCCTCCTATTCTCCTCTATCCAGTACCACACTGGACAGGAGAAAAGAATGATGAATGTAGGAATGCAGAATCAGTTAGGATGGATAGGCTTGCATGTTACAATGGTTTTTATCTTAAGCAGGGAGAGGGAGTCAGAGAAATAATGTACCTTAGGCAGATTACTTTGCATTACAATCTTCTTCCCTAGATGTTTAGTTCAATGATTTTTCTTGAGGGCAAGCAAAAGGCTAGTTGGGGGGAATGATGGGTTGAAATATTGACCTCTTTTTATGTTGTTTTTATATGCTTTTAGAACTTTTTCATATGATCCTCCAAATACTTTTCCAACATCACCGTCATTATATACTACCTTTTTATATACTTTGCAAGACTTTGAATCTATGTTATTAATATGGAATATGGTGATGATGTTATCAATTGAATGATTTAAACATGAGTATGCATGCAATATAGATGGAATTTTATGGTTTAATTATGAAGGTTATTTGTGTGCATATGTTTTGTGAATTAACCCCTGTGCAACAAGAACATGGCATCAAGGAAAGGAGCATTTGCAGCGAGTTGCAGGACAAGAGAATTAAAGGAAGCTGAAGTTAAGACGCCAAAAGTGCAGGCAATTGGAAGATGAATGTGAACCATCATGGAAAGGGATAAATGCAGAAGAAGTAGACTTGTTTCAAACACAGCTTATGTGTGTTCTTCATATGAGCCGTTGCATAAGAATTCTTGTTTGAATGGGACTCTCCTTTCTTTGTTCAGTTAGATTAATAAATCGATCTTAAACCTATATCCTAGTATCTAGGATGGATTGATGATTGAAGTTAGTTGGTAGTTGCATAAAACTCTCCTATTTCTATATAAGTTAGGGGGGATGAGTTTGATGTCAAGTTAGTTACCTTATTTTCTAGTTACTTAGTTGTTGCTCTGTTTTTCTATTGGAAGATCCAAACATGTTCAATTAGAGAATGTCATTATTGAATACAATCTTAAAGAGATTTTGTTTATGATATGAAATGAATGGAACTGTGTTATGAGGATGCATGAGTATCTGAATTAGATTTGATTTCCAGTTAAGTGAGTCAGTCCCCTGAGCTGGCCACTCAAGGTACTGATCTTCACTTCATTTATTTTCTTATTCCTTTATGCATTCTTGTTAAATCTGTTTTTCATTAGTTTATAAACACATTACGAGTCAATTAGAATACTTTGATTGTTAAATTACAGTGTTATGGTTCATGAACAAATGCATG
This sequence comes from Cunninghamia lanceolata, assembly GCA_027924645.1. NCBI lineage: Eukaryota > Viridiplantae > Streptophyta > Pinopsida > Cupressales > Cupressaceae > Cunninghamia > Cunninghamia lanceolata. Next base: position 20,732,747 of record BSBN01000254.1, read on the forward strand.
CTTTGTCTATTTTAGGTCCTCCAGAGGTTAGCATTAGTTCTCTTATCATTTTGAATGTTTTAGATTAGTTATGTAATTTCCTGTTGTTAGTAGTTATCTACAGCTTATGCTGAAGGCACCCGTAGCCACTAGATTCTGTAATTATTTTTACTGTTCTTGCATTTCTGTGAATTCTAGTAAAGTAAAATAATCTGAGTAGGTTTAGATAAGATAGTTTAGAAAGAATATGAGCCCTGAAGGCACATACAGTGCAGTGTCATCATAAGCTTATGCTCCTTGGTTGATAATTTAATGTAGGAGTATAATGATAGGTGGATTGTTCAGATAGGTTTACCCTGAATTATGTTAAGTCTACAATGCATTAGTTTACCTCTACACTATCCCTCCTCTGATTGGAATTTATGAGTGTTTGAACTTCCTTGTATTTTTTATTAGGTTCTTGAAATAGAATCGCCACCTCTTAGCAGAGGACTGATGTTCAAGCAACACGAAGCTCATTACAACCTTTCTTTCATTTTGGGTTCTCCTCAACAACAGAGTCACTTGAAACTTCTTCATTATGCTGCAACAAAACTTGTCCAGGTTTAAAACCTTCAATATCTGAAACAAATATTCAGGTTCTTCAAAATTTTGACTCTTTCCACAAAAAGAATGCATTGATTCCCCAGCGGAGTCACCAATATGTTGGTGTTCCCAATTGATTGTCTAAGTTTCCCTAAAAAGTAGCCATCTTTTTTCCACAGGATCCTCAGGTCAGTCGCCAACAAACAAAAGATTGACTCTCTGTCTCCTCTGCACTTTAGGCTTTGCAGGACCTAGGGGGTATTCCCTTATTCAATACCCATAGGGTAAATCTTGACTTCAACTAGGTATTGACAAAAAAATAGATATGTTCTCTCTTATGTAGACCAAAATTGTATGATGATTACATAGTGGCTAGCTTTGGGCATTTCTTCATTTGTAGGTTAGAGAACATGGTATCTAAAATCCTAAAGTTTAAGATTTTGAATTGAATTTGATTTTATCTATTTGGCTGCTAGATTAGGGTTTGATTCATAAACTTAACCCAAGCCTTTGATCGGTGCTTATCCTAGGGTATGGAGTCAAACTTAAAACATGCTAATAATTTTCCACAAGCCAAGCAAAATATAGATTTTAAAGGGTGATTTTGTATCTGCCTTACAGATAACTCCCAAGACTGAGTATTTTTATTAACTCTACTTATAAATATCCCTGTTATCAAACATATCTCCCCATATTTGATCTAAATCATTTTAGTTTGTTCCTTAAATAGAAGCAAGAAACTAAATATGCAATGCAGCAAGTGTGCACTCCCAGAACACCTTGTTTAGAAGAAAAATGTAGATAACAATGGAGACAGTTAATAAAAACACATACATCATAGCATTATTCATATAATTCAACCTAAAATTGATAAATAACTCATGAAAAACACATTCAACACATTAAGTAGAAACTTATAACACCATAGATAGGGCAACCGGTTAAAATTTTGTATTGCATTCACTCTTCTGAATCCCAATCTTTTAACAACCAACAAAGTGAGCCTACCAGTTCTTATATAGACCAAGAACATGGTACTCAGCATTTAATATCCTATGTTGGTTAGATGAATATTACATTGTAAGCCACCACTCATAGGCATTGGGAAATTAATTACATATCATACATCTAAGAGGAGAGGACAAGATACAAATAAATCCCAATTTATTTTCCCTTTGACTTGTCCACCTCCTACTTGCAACCGTCGGGTACCAACTTTGCCTCCAAACCACTGCCTTTTCACACTATCACAGACCAAAATAGGGGAGACAGGATGGGTTGTGCAATGCTGCGAAATGAGCTCCTTGACTACACCCAACCATAGAGAAAATGCCACAGCAACCTTCAATTCAAATTTCTTATCATTGCTGGATCATTTTTCTTGATGCAGGGGCATTTTTGCAGCTGCTGGCAATCAAAACATACCTCAAATACACTTAAAATCACTGCCCAAGCATTATAAATGGTCAATGGATGAATTTAGGCCATGAAGTAGCAATTTTGAGTCAAATAGAACCTCTAAAAATTTGCCAGAATACCAAAAACGTGAACAATAGTTCCTCTGCGATTCCTCTATTTGAATATGGCCCAAAAGACCCCAGAAAACCCTTCATGGAGAAGGAAACACACCTATCTTTACTGCAAAGAAGATTGCAGACCAAAATTTGCTCTGAGGGAGCCATATCGCACCATCGCAGAGTAAAACATTGAAATGGCTGTGCAACCGTGTGAAATGCCCCAAAAATACATTGTTTGCCTTTTTCTAAAGTATTAACATTATAAACCAATGTTTATAATGAAATATTTCTATTAAAATATCACTTTTACCCATAAATAATTTTAAAATTACATTTTTCAACTTTGGGCAAATGGCAAATATTTAATTTCCTTTTCTAGGCAAATGGCGTATCCTTACCGCGGGCATACTGGATATCCGAAGGCCATAAAAATTTGCATAGGGCCATTATCAATTATTTAGAGCATACCCATTTCCTCAAAATCTATATTATCGAAAGATTTCTAGGACCTCCTTTGTAAACTGGCCCGTTGGATGCCTTCGCCGCAATCAAAATACATTAAAATACTGTATCATATGGGCTTCGATTTTGATGAAATTGCACTTAGAGATGTTTTAGGCCAAAATGAGAAATGGGTCGCCTTCATAATTGTGATATTTGGAACTTTACGGAACACCAAATCTAACCCAGTCGTAGTAAAAAAAATATTAAATAGCCTATCAAAACTCATCCTGGAAGCGCAAAACTGAACATGCATGTTACCATATGTACCAAAAAACTTCCTACCATATAGAATTTTCAAGATGATCTCTGGGTTGCAAGATTTTAATCGGCGAAGGTGGGCTCCAGAGTAGATTGAGTAGCATGCTAACCTAGCCTTTGTTGACACATCGAGAGAAGATAGGCACTTCAAATTTGCAAATTTTGAGGGTGCCAACATGGCCTCCTATATTGGAATAAGTAAAAACATGTTAGACATAGAAAAGAGTTGTAAGGGGGAGTTACAAATGTTGATATGTGTTATGGCACATCATAAGACATCTTTGATTGGAGATAATGAAACCCTAAAAATTTGGGCATCATTTTTGAGTGGTTTTAGCTCATGGTTTTGTAATTACCATTTGATAATTTTATGTATTGTATCTCCTATAGATTAGGTGCTTGAGATGGCGGTTGAGTGTAAGAGTCTTATAGGTGTTTCTAAGTTTCCTCCATATCTCTGGTTGGTGATACTCTTATAAAATCTTGCTCTGCAAGTGTATTGTAATCTTGTTGATATTTCTAAATAATATATTGAGCCGCTTTTGGAGTGAGGTTTTTCTCCTAAAAAGGTTTTCTCCACATAAATCACTGTGTTGTGGTATGATTTCTATTTATGTTTATTTCTGTATAATTTTTGTAACTATTGTAGAGATCTGAAAAGTTCTGCATAACCCTCCTCTCAAGATTAAAGTGTAGGAAGTTGTTCCACTACCTTAGCTTCCTTATAAAATGACAAAGTTCTATGCCTTCTCACTATGACCCTAGGGATTCCACATTGTTGTATAAGTTTCTAAATTTATCATAGACATTTAAACCTAAAATGATTAGCCTTTGAATTCTATCAATTTAATTTCTTTTTTCATGTTCTTCAATTCACATTTTGAATAGATTATTTCTATTTTTGGGTAATAATACCCTTAATTAATTTCTTATTTTCAATTGGTCTTGTGTTTAAGAATGGTTTCTTACTTGGATAAGGTTTTCATAATGTTTGTGTTAATAAATAGAGAAGCACGAGGGACCGTACTCTCTTCAAATAGTGGAAAGAGGGTTTATTTGGATGAAAAGCTACATGGTCATACCACATGCTATATCCTATAATTATACACTATTATTGGTTCCACTTAATGGGTGAAAAGAAAATAAAAATGTGTGTTTTTTTAAAATGGCTAATTTAGGGCAATTAATTAAATGTAAAAATTAGTAAAGTGGATTAAATGCATTCATAAATAGTAAATAAATGAAGAGAGATTTTTTAGCTTTGTAATCAAAGAATAAATGCTAATTGATGAAGACAATGAGATTTGTGTGCCTTGAAATTTGGAAATGTCTAGAGAATGCAGTATGTTGAGTTATTGATTTTGAGTTTGTTATTGTGATGCAAAGAGTTATATTTCCTATAATGTTTAACAAATATTAAAATGAGTCAAGCTTAAATGTTGCTTCTATTCTCATGAAGATTTCTTTGATGATGAATTAGATAATTTGATTCAGATCCTTTTGTTTGAAACTAATTGGGTTGGATTAAGAAAATTTGTACTTCACTAAATTCATGGGAAGGACAATAGAACTCTTTAAATAAACCTACAAGAGAGTCTCAACCTAGTTTAAGATGAGTAAACCTGGAGTTTAATATTCAAATTTTGAATCAACATTTTGTAAGCATGAAAACTATCATAGGCATTTTAGATATTATGTATCTATTATGTGGGAGTATATTTGTCTTGCTACTATTTTGGACTCTTTATGTTCCTACTTGGCTTCCCATGAGTTAGGTTTTAAGATATTTTGTGTAATTTTTTAACGTAGTGAAACTCAACAATTACCAAGTTTTTCCACTGAGTCTAGGTTTGAGCTGAAAGTTAACTTGTTGAGTTTTTTTGAATTTGAGTCTCACACCAAGGCATTCTTACTTCTTAACGCCTTCCAAGGAATTGCAAAATCAAAACTTTACTACAAAGATGAAAAGTAGAATCCCACTCTATATGGGTATATGTTTAAAATTTCAATTTTGTCAATAGATTAGATGGAATTTTGGAAGTGTTTATTTCTCTCCTTTGGTCTTGCCAAAAGCTTGTCCTTGTTATCATGTAGATCTATTTGTTCTGTACTAGAAATATTTTTGAAAATTTTTATATTTACTTTAAAATTTGAAATACTAGATAAATGCATTTAAGATATACTTACACCTTTTGCTTTTGAATATTTGAATAAGCTTAGTACTTTTGACAATAATACCAATTGAGTTCAATAGTAATTACTTTTGTACTATTTCATTTAATTTGGGACATTAGTTATTACAAGATTTGGTTTTAAATATTGAATGGGTTCAAAAGCATGAGATACTTTATTAATTTTATACTCAAGGTTTTCTGCATTATGAATAACATCGACCTATTTCCATCTTTTGATATTTAATGTAATTTTAATGCAACACTTACACACCTTACACAATGTGGCCAAGGAGTTGTTATGTTTCAATTTCTCAAAATAGAATGGAAAAATCTCCAAAACATACACAACAATTTAGAATTTAATGTGAAATTCTAATGCAAAACTTTCACAAAGTAACTCACACTTTTGAAATTTTATCCCTAGAGATCATAAAGCGTATTGCTAGCCTCTTGTTGGAAATAGATAATTTTCCTGGTAGGGAAAGTAATTGTTCCCAATATAGCTTCTCTACTCTAGAAAGAAACAACAATAAATCTACGAGTGCTTGGTAGTTCCTATACCTAACACAAAGGGACATAGATCTTAAAAATGCCACATGTTTTTGGTACTGTATAAAGAAGCTATTACACCACTGATCCAAATGGGCATTCAAGAGATAATAATACCAAGAAATCCAATCCATAGTAAATTAACATCATTCATCAGATCAAGTAAGGACACCCAACATGCCCCTAAAGGATCAATGTTGGAAACAAGGCTGAATGTTTTATATTGAATGAAAGTTTCCTTTGGATCAGAGATTTCATTGGAAAATCATATATAGATGAAGCCCCTGCATATCTTATGGGTCACTTGGATCATGCAACGCCTAAGACCCTAAAGGATAATCTTTGTCATGATTTGATTCTTATGCATGCAAAAACCGTACCAATAAAATTTAAGCTAGTCAATGTCAAACACGTACAAATATTTATGTGTACAAATATGATACATACACAATTACAGATTGGAAGGACACATACACATTGCATATACATTTATTATTTAACCAAGTCTTTCAAATTTAACAGTTCAAAAGATAACATGCCCCTCTGTACAACAAATAAAGATAAATTTGTTTGCAACAACAAACATCCATACCAAAATTCACCCAAACTCTCTCTAACCTGTGAAATAGAAAAGATATACAACCCAATTCAAGGGACCTATACACATTGCACATGTTAGGTCTCTCTAAACCAGCTAAAAACTTTCAATGTCTTCACACTTTCCAAGTAATTCTCAACAAAAGAAATTATATTTAGACTCTAAAACATAGAAGTACGACCTCTCCAAAACCTAGCCCACATCAATCACCACAAAGCCAAGAAATTTCTACCAGCACTTGTAGAGCTAAAAAATAATACAAATTTCTACCAGCACTCGAAGAGCTAAAAAATAATACAGTGAATACATCCCATCCATGTAACCAAACCCATTCCATCTCAATTGGATCATCTTAGGATGCAAACGAACATGTTATGCTATGCAAAATAAATCTAACAGACAACCATGAAACTGATCTCGACAACTCCTAACAAGTCCAGTGCAAAATTAAGCGCTCTGTCAACTCAAATGCCAATGACTGTAAGTATTGTTGATCGAAATAATACAGAGTAAATAAAAAGAAGATTGCAGAAAAATAAAGATAGATTGAAAGACACAATCACAGAGATAAAGAACACATAAATTTTAAAGTGGTTCACCAAGATGGCTATGTCCACTATCGAAAGCAGGGGAAAATCTTTTATTGATCTCTATTTTTTATAGTTATGCATATGCTACAACATATCTCCTTTTATATGGAAGAACTTTACATTTCCAAGTTTGAATAATAACTTTCCTTAAAGAAGGAATGTGAAGAGGCACGGGAGTCCGAACAAGAAGTCCGTTGGACTTCATATACCCAACAATCTCCCACTTGAAGTCCAACAATTGTTGTAACATACCAGACATTCCCCTACCTATTTCTTATTGTCACTTCTTCAGAATGCTGAGAGAATCTCTACAAAATTCAAACTTCTCCCTTGCTACTATCTTCGTCAATGCATCTGTCGGGTTCACTTTAGTATTGATTTTCTCCACCTGCAAACCTTCATCAAGAACATGTCGAATGAAATGATATCTGAGTTCTATATGTTTGGTCCTATTATGAAAAGCAGAGTTCTTGGCTAGGTGAATAGCGCTATTGCTATCACAAAATAAGGTGAAAATTGTTTACTTACATCACAATTACCCCAACAGGCGTTGTAACCATATCATCTCCTTTGCTCCTTCAGTGAAAGCAATGTATTCTACCTCTATAGATGAGAGTGGAACCACTTGTTGCAACTATGAAACCCAATTGATCGCTACCCCAATAAAGGTAAGCACATAACCAGTAGTAGACCTCCATTTGTCTAAATCTCCAGCCATATCCAAATCAACATAGCCTCACAGCTGAGTGTCCTTACCTCCAAAACATAAAACACGATCCAAGGTACCTTTCAAGTACCATAAAATCCACTGAACCACCTGCTAATGAGACTTACCAGGATTACTCATAAATCTGCTCACAACTCCCACTGCATGAACAATATCAGGATGAGTACAAACCATGACATACATAAGACTCCCTATTGCTGATGAATATGGAACACCTTTCATTTGTTCTTGATCTTCTGGAGTGTTTGGGCACATAGCTGAAGATAAGTGAAAATGATCAGCCAATGGAGTACTCACTGACATGGCATTGCTCATATTAAATCTATCCAAAACTTTGGCAATATATTTTTCTTGAGATAATCTAATTTCTCTTTTATTTCTGTCCCTAATTATTTGCATCCCAAGAATCCTCTTCACTGCCCCTAAGTCTTTCATGGCAAAACATTGAGCCAAATGTTGCTTCAACTCACTAACTATCCTCACACTAGTACTGGTAACCAACATATCATGAACATAGAGATAAAGAATAACAAACTCACCATTAGCAAGCTTCTTATAGTAGACACATGGGTCTGATTCACAACGAGTAAATTTCTGATCAGTCATGAAGCGATCAAATTTAAGGTACCACTGCCTTGGGGCTTGCTTCAGCCCATACAAGCTCTGCTTCAATCTACAAAATAGATGCTCCTAACCCTGTTTAGCAAAGCCTTCAGGCTGCTCCATATACAACTCTTCGTCAATATCGCCATGAAGAAATGTTGTTTTGATGTCAAGATGCTAAAGCTCAAGATCCCAAATAGCTGCCAAGACCAAAACTGCTTGAATTGATGTCATCTTCACAACTGACAAAAAAATTTCATTAAAATCAATCCCCTTTTGCTGATCAAAACCCTTCACAACCAATCTGGCCCTATAGCGTTTACTACCTCCATCTTCTTATTTCAGTCGATACACCCATTTATTCTTGAGTGGTTTTTGATTTGGCGGAAGGCTACCCAAATCCCATGTATCATTTGCCATCAAAGACTGCATTTCATCCTGCATAGCTTCCATCCATTTCATTGAGTTTTCATCTTTGCAAGCTTGTTTGAAGATTGTAGGCTCTAACTAATCAGAGAGCATTAATTCATAGTCTTCAAATTTTGTCGGATGCTTCTTCTCACGAGTAGACCGTCTTAATTGAGGAGCATGTTCTTGCAAATTTGTGTCCAAATGTAATATTAGTAATTGATTTTGGACATCATCTATATCAGACTAGAGATTGTCTTGTACACTGCTTTGTTCCTGTACATATCTTCCAATGCTCTACCTCTGGACTCCAATTAACTATGGTTACAACTTGCCCTGTTGTTGCAGATTGCTATGTTCAGGCAAACTTCCTAGCCTCTATAGATTGGTCTGCGATGGTCCTTCATGTAATTGTTGGTTGTAGATTTGAAAAGGCTATGAATTGATTAAACTGTTGCTTATTGTCCCTCCTAGCTGCATTGAAATGTCAAACAATTGCGAAGAGGTATAAGTGCCCTATATAGACTGCATGGAGTCTTCTACAAAAGGGTATGATGAACCAATTAAAGGCTATGAAGGGATATTAGGAGGTAGCGAATGAACAATAGAATGTTGTTTATCACCAATTATTGAACTTTGGAGAGGCTATGGTGAAGTAATAAAAGGCGCACCCATTAAAGGTGGTGCACTAACATTTAGTGGCTGTATATTAACAAGTGAAGTAGGCGTAGAGATATGGTGAGGTTTCTCAAATAAATGTGAAGGCAGCGTAGGAATATTAGAGGTCTGCAGATGAGCAAAAGATGATTGTGGACTAATATTTAAAGGCTGCAAACCAATAGAAGGATGTGAACAAACAATTTGATGTTGGGCAATCACAAATGAAGTTGACATATCAATAATAGAAGGCTGAAAACTAACAGTGGGAATAATTCCCTATTTCTTAACCATATTAGTTCCATTATCAAACAAATCAACTTGTATATAATCATTTGAAGGTGTGTTCTGTTTCTGCAAACCTGGGAAAGTTTTCTCATTAAATATGACATCCTGACTACAAATAATCTTTTTGGCAATGGGATCCCAAAGCCTGAAACCAAATTGATCCTCACCATCACCAATGAATATGCACTTGTGTGATTTGGGATTGAGTTTCGTTCGCTGCTCACATCCAAACACACACATATAATTGTAAGAAATGCATTTCCCGAGCCATCTCTCCTATGGAATGTTGAAATCCAATCGAGGTGAAGGAGCTTGATTGATCAGATACACTGATGTATTACAAGCCTCTTCCCAAAACTCTTTCCCCAATTCGGCATTTGAGAGCATACACCGAGCTCTCTCAAGAATCGTTTGATTCAACCACTCAGCTGCACCATTTTCCTGAGGGGTCAAAGGAACTACCTTAATCTGACGAATACCATGATCTGCACAAAAAATGTCAAATTCTGAGGAGCAAAACTCTCCCCCATTATTAGTTTTAAGACATTTGATTTTATGCCCAATTTGATTTTCAACAATGGCCTTGAAAATTTTTAATTTGGAAAACACCTCTAATTTTCTATGCATCATATAAATCCATACTTTGCGAGTGCAATCATCAAGAAATGTAACAAAATAATTAGTGCCTCTGATGGAGGTTACCTCTATGGGGCTGAAAACATCGGAATGAATTAGCTCCAATGGAATGGATTTCCTATCATGACCAGTCTTCAAGAAGTTGGTCTGAGTCTGTTTTCCATAAAGGCAATGCTCACATAACTCCAAACCAATCGATGTGAGACCTGGTAGTTGATTCCTTTGAAGCATGACTTCAAGTCCCTTTTGGCTCATATATCCAAGCCTCTTATGCCAAATTTCTAAACCGCTGTCCACAATGGGCATTGCAGCTCCCACTTCACCATGACATTCTAACACATAAAGATTACCCAATTTGCAGCCTTTTGCAAGTACCAATACACCCTTGGTTACTTTCTAAGTGTCTAAAGAAAATTTGACATCGCACCCTTGAGCATAAAGCTGGCTCATTGATATTAAAATTCATTTCAATGTAGGAATATACCTCACATCTTTCAAGATCCATTTATTTCTATTTTTTAAAGACAACATTACATCACCTCTTCCTACAATTTCACATTCTTTATTATCGCCAAGAAAAACTTTGTTTCGAACTAACCTTCTTGGTAGTTTATGAAAGCACCTCGGCATGGAGTAGCATGATAAGAAGCACCGAAATCGAGCACCCATGACTCTGCAGTAGTGTCACTCGCTGATAAGACCAAAACACCATCACCTTTATCATACACAGTGTTTACTTCATTATTTCTCACCTTTTCTTGTGCCTTATAGTTCCAACAATTCTTTTTTGTGTGACCAGGTTTTCCACAAAACCAACAATCACCATTTATGCCTCTTGACTTTGATCTTCTTGCAGATTTAGATCTTCTTCGGTTATTATTTCTTCCTCTCTCTTGACCCCTTCCTCTATTGCCAATACTTACAGTAGTTAAAACATCATCGGATGAGGGCTCTTGATTCTTCCTCCTCATATCTTCACTAAGAAGGGTAGCTACAACATCATCAAATTTTAATTTAATTTTGGCAACCACTGAAGTGCTAACTACCATCACAACCCCTTCCCAGTTGTTCACTAAGGAACATAACAATAGATTTGCTTTGATTTCATCATCTAATTTGATACCCATTGAAATTATTTGAGTGACTAAGGTATTGAATTATTGAGATGATTTGACATGATTCCACCTTCTCTCATTTTTAAATTGTATAACTTCTTCATGATGAATACTTTGTTTGATGCCGATGCCATCTCATACATATCTAAAAACTTATCCCATAGCTCCTTCGATGTCGTCTCAGCTAAAACATTGAAGAGAACATTACTTGACAGTGAGAGAAAAATCATGGCCTTTGCCTTTTTATCCAAAGTCTCCCACTCTTCGTCTGACATTAAACCTTTTCCTTTGGCTTTCCCTACCAATGCGAGTGAGAGATCCTGCTTAATCAACAAAGATTCCATCTGTACCTTCCATAATCTGAAGTTTTGCCCCGTGAATTTCTCTATCTTCCATTTGTCTACTTTGTCCATGACTCTGGAAATTCTTCACCAATTTCCAATCAGCTTCTTTGTCGATCTTCTCCACCAAGCTCTGATACCAATTGTTGATCAAAATAATGCAAAGAAAAAACAAATAAGATTGCAGAAAAATAAAGACAGATTGAAAGACACAATCACAGAGATAAAGAACACAGAAATTTTAAAGTGGTTCACCAAGATGGCTACGTCCACTATCGAAAGCAGGGGAAAATCTTTTATTGATCTCTATTTTTTATAGTTATGCATATGCTACAACATATCTTCTTTTATATGGAAGAAATTTACATTTCCAAGTTCGATCAAATAATAACATTCTTTCAAGAAGGAACGTGAAGAGGCACGGAGTCTGAACAAGAAGTCTGTTGGACTTCATATAGCCAACAAGTATACACACTGTGTATGCATCAAGCTATGTTTGATGTAACAGATGCATATCTACTGCAGAAAGGTGATATACACATCAGGGGCACAAATGTGCAAATAGTGCAATATATAAGGTGTACACTAACCATTTACACATCGAAATAACACAATAGGGATCTCTTTCGTAAATCAAATCTTAACTTACAAAGTTAGACTAATACATACAAGTTTAAAACCACACCTTGCCACAATATATTACACTAAATTTTTTTCAAAGGGCTAACAAATAGAGCTAAATTTCATACTGACGGCCTGCCAACAATAAACAAAAAATATTCCAACAAATTAACTTGGAAAAACTGAGATCAAACAAAATGCAATTAATGCATCCTATTCATTCAAAAACAACCAACTAGGGAATATCAGATTGGCAATCACCAGTTTGATTGTAGAACTCCTACAAACAGACATTCTATTTCAAAATATATTCGACTAGTAGAGTCCAAGAAGCTGATGTCAACAACTCCTAATAAAATCTAAAATGTCAACCTCCTTAGAGTAAATTCCCTGGAGCATAAAAAATCTAATAGTCCTGCAAATACATATGTGACAATATCATAATGTATCTGCATACATCTGTAGACATTTTGTGAATTAAAACTAAATATTTAAATCAATGGTTCAATGCAAGACTCTTAATAGAGATATATCATATAGTTCTTTGAGGCATTCTGTCAAACCGCTCACATGCCTTGTCTATGCTTCCACATACATGTCTCGCAGGGCAGTTGCAACTACAACATCTAACAAAATTCCTCTATCCTTTATCCTGTGATGGATGTCCATACCCTATTCTAAAGACCCCATTTTGGCACAGTTAGGGAGTATGTTGGCAAAGGTTGCAGAGTCTGGCTTTACACCTGCCAATTGCATTTGCTTGAAAGTTTCTAAACCCTTTGAAACAAGGGTTGCGCTGCAGCTACAGTCCCTGTGTAAAGCTATGCAATTTTGTTGGATAAAAAACTGCATTTTGTGTGACACATTTTCATTGGTTAATTGGTTAATGTTTCCATGATATCATATGTGTATGGGCTGTCGTGGCCAAGGAAAGTCATGATTCTGCAGATCCATCATGTCGATGTAACCAATCTTTACTAAAGGCAGCAGAGACGTTTTTGCTCAAAGAGGATCATAGAGGTGTGTTTGGTCAGATCCTACAGAAGAGTGTAGAGGTGTGTTTATTGCAAGGGAGAAGCTGAACAATTACAGATTAGTTCAAGATCATCCTGCCATTCCTTAGTAATGAATAACAAAAAAATCTATTTCTACACAATACATTTTAGCTTTAAACAACAATGCATTTGGATTATGGACAGTCACTTGAGTATGATCTTTTCAAAGCTGCAAACCACAAAATATTGCAACAATCAATGAACTATACATTCATTATATCTATGTTGGTAAGTTTGCCCATGGGGTTTTTGTATGTTCAAAATTTAGGGTTATTCGGGAGGAGCAGAAAAAGTAGTGGGCTCTTGGCAATGTTCATACAGAAGGCAGCAGTTGGTGCCAATGGAGCTATGCGGGATTTGTTTTGAGGATTCTTTACCAAACATGTTTGAGGGTATACACTGTTTGCATCTCTTTTGTCATTCCTACATGACCCAGTATATACATTCAAGGTTGGAACAGAAGAGGCAAAACATTTACTGTCCACATGACTCTTGTGGGGAAGCCCTGTCACCTCAAGAATGCCATTATTTTCTGCAACCATAAATCTTTGATGAGTGGTCAGCTGTGATCCTGGAGGCCCAAATACCTGAGTCAGAAAAGGTCTATTGCCCTTTTCCCAACTGCTCTGACCTGCTAGTGAAGGAGGACATTGCAAGCATAAGGTCAGATGACATATCGAATGCAGAATGCCCCTTCTGTAACAGAATGTTTTGTGTGCGGTGTATGGTGTCCTGGCATGCTGATCTTAACTGCACTGAATTCCAGAATTTGCCACCTACAGAAAGAAGTGAATTAGATTTACAGCTTTTCAAGTTTTCCCAAGATCGCAAATGGCAACGCTGCAGGAAATGCAAGGGCATGATTGAAATCAAGCAGGACAACCTCCACATTTTTCTGCTAATACCAATCTACCCTTAATTACTCTGCTACTGCCCTATATATGTTTTCAGATACTCCCAACAACTAGCCTTCTCTGTCAATTAATTCAAGAACATAGTCAGACCTCCAATAATAGACATATCCCAAGAGAACTCTTGATATTAATCTTGTTGTACAAGAAATAAAAAGAACAAATGCAGAAACAGATATGCAAAAACAATTTAGAAATAATTTAATGATATGATCAATATTTTTCAAAAAAGTTGTCATATAATCTATGCTGTTCAAAATGTTGTCATATGCTCAATGCGGTAGCCAAAAGTATAGGCGAAATGTGTAATAAGTAAATTATGGTTAAATTTTGCGTGAAATAAAAACAATCTTAGAAACAAAAACAATCTTAAAGAATACGAAGATGAAACACCTGGCATCCCATTTTGCCACTGTAGTGGCAAAATAGATCTTTGTCTTTATGGTGATTAGTTCTTGGCTACCATGATAATTGACAGTGCCTGGTCTGTGCTTCCAAACAGTTCACGTGCCTGGTCTGTGCTTCCATATTTTGCATACATGTCTACCAGGGCACTTGCAACTATAACATCTGACAAAAATCCTCCTTCCTTTATGCTTTGATGGATGTCTATGCCCTGTTCCAAAGCTCCAATTTCGGCATAGGCAGGGAGGATGCTGGCAAAGGTTGTTGAGTCTGGCTTTACACCTACCAATTGCATTTGCTTGAATGTTTGTAAAGCCTTTTCAACAAATCCATTTTGTGCAAATCCTGCAATCATTGCAGTCCATGAGACCACATTTCTTTGAGGCATTCTGTCAAACAATTCACGTGCTTTCACTATGCTTCCACATTTTGCATACATGTCTACCAGAGCATTTCCAACTATGAGATCTGATGAAAATCCCCCTTCTATTATGCTTTGATGCATGTCCACGCCCTATTCCAAAGCTCCAATTTTGGCACAGGTAGGGAGGATGCTGGCAAAGGTTGTGGAATTTGACTTTACACCTACAAATTGCATTTGCTTGAATGTTTTATAGAGGTTGCAAGTCACCAAGAAAACCTAAGGGGGAGGATGCTGGCAAAGGTTGTGGAATTTGTCTTTACACCTGCAAATTGCATTGTGCATTTACAAATTTTACAGAGGTTGCAACTCACCAACCAGATAAACCAATGTTCAATATCACAGACTCACACATTGTCCCTCTGAACTCATATTGTCCAAAGCACGTGGTATTCTCATTCATCAAAAGCAGAGGCTTGGAAAATAACACTAATCATATATGCATTCCCATCTGGAAACCATAAAAGATTATGGACATCTTAATTGCCAGATCTAAAAATGCAGAAAGTAGTAAATGAAGCTAGAATTTTGCAAACTCCCTACAACTCACTTTGGTTTGCAGTGGATGACCATTAGCACATGTCAATTTACAGAGTGCATTGGTGCTTCATATAGACTCCTTCAAGTTATATCCATGTTTAATGGCGCATGTCAAGCTTCCTGGTGAACATTGTAACAAGCTGTCTGCTTTCTCCTGAAAATGAGGTGGACACTTGTAAGAGTGTGACCTAGATTCAAATGCCTCCCACTGTAATAAGGATGCCAATAACCCTAATTATGGGGAATGTAATGTCAATCACAGCTTCCTACCTTGCTGGAATACCTCGACTTTGGTATTTGCTATTACTCCAAGAGTAGTTGAGGGTTTCAAAAGACTTAAACTTGCATTTCTTTCTATCTTTCCAATTGCTCGAGCTATCATGAGAACCGTATCATAGGTCAATAGACCATATGCATTGAGCTCAGTGTTTTTCATCTTGGGATTGTCAAGTCAGAATTGTTCTTCCCACCTTTCAGTGAAATCGTTCAGCTCTTTAGAATTTGGGATGTGTATTTTAACTCCAAGGAGACCTTGCATAGATGACATTGTAGAAGCATTTAACACATAATTATATATTGTAGGTGCAGGGTCAGGAAAGACTTATAGTTGCTGGTTCCAGCCAGCAGCCAATAAGATTAAACAGGTCTCTGAAATATTGTTAATTAAAAATCAGATTAAATAGAAATTGTATTGAATTTTATCTTCTAGAAGCACATAGACCAATAATCGTCAAACACTACCATCAACAAACACTAGAGAATGGGCATTTTATAAAGATGTGTGAGCACTTGATTGAAAGGGATTGTTTGATTGCTTACCCTACAACCCATGTCTTGGAAAGGCAAGGAAGACACCCTCTGTGGATCCATTCTTCGGGTTGGTAATAATCTGAGGCACTTTTGAAACTGCATCATTCCTATATCCCGCGACTCCATGAATAGATTCATGCCAAGACCAGAAGGGGTGTGGACAACAAAAACACTTGATTCTATTGTCTTGAGTTTATAAAGTTCTTCCCTTATTATTTTTTTCTGTGCAGTTGAAGAAATCATTGATGTGTATATAATATCAGAGTCCAAATGTTGAAGGGCGTCACGCAATGAGGACATGGCTCCTGAACCAAAATCATCCTCTGAGTGAAGAAATGCAATGCTTCTCTAGCCGTAATGCTTAACTAGGGCTGCAACGGCTTTCATCTAAATGCGATCACTGTGTGCCATGCGAACAAAATATGGGAACCTCTGGTTGGAGAGCGTAGGACTTGTGACCGACAATGACAGAACTGGAACCTTGGCTGCCTCTCCAAGATCTCATAGAAACGGCACAGCCTCAAATGTTTCTGCGTCTATTAATGCCACTACTTCGTTGGCCAAAAGATCAAAAGCCACATTCACCCCATAAAACTAAATCTCAAAGGGAACTAAATATTTCTAAATGAAATTGAAAAAGGAATGTTCTAGGTGTTTCACCATCACTGTATCTTTACATCATGTCAAAAGGCAATTTGGCTCTTCACAAAATGATATTTTGAAGAAAACTGGTGAACAATATAACTCCATCATTTTACAGTAAATATTGCATGTTCAAAGTGGTTTTATAAATTGTTACAATGTCTAAACTCTAAATTTGAAAGCTGAGATCAATTAAATTTGAATTGAGAAAAAGTGTTAAAAAACACTAGCCTAATAAAACCCAATTGAATTCAGCAAGATATAAATCCACAAGAGACATATTGGCTACAACAGAACCAAAGAAGATCCCACAATCGCACATGCTTTGAGGTTGAATATCTAGTTGCATTGGATATAAACCCCACAATGGCAACCATAGAGAAATGGAATGCAGTCACAACCACGGATATAGGAGTAGATGGCCATGAATCATTTGGAAAGCATAATGCATCAACAGCTACCTCCAGAGCTAGTTTCTACCTCTCTGCATGCAACAGAAAATGGGCCACACAGAACATGCAAATTCCAACACTACCACGAGTTGAAGCTGCAACACACGCGGAGGCCCTGTAAAAACAAAGGAAACCCTAGGCAAAATGAAGCTAAAACAAAAAACAACAAAATAAAACTATTTCAACTATATTGCCAATGGGCTAAAAAAAGAACAATCCAATGGAAAAAAAGCTTAAGCTAGTATCGCTGTCTCAATATTCATTAAAACGAAAACAACTTAGGCTTAACATTGATTATTCCCATTGCACAAAGTTCAATGCAAAAATAATATGAAGTGGGGACTAGAAAACTTAGGATAATTTTGGTTATTGCCCTTGCACAAATTCCAATGCCAAAATAATGTTATGCAAGCGAAAACAACAGTTACCCTGTCGAGGCAGGTACTAAAAAATGCATTTTGTGTATATCCTGCAATCATAACATTCCATGAGACCACATTTTTTAGGCATCTAGTCAAATAGTTCACGTGCCTTGTCTATGCTTCCACAATTTGCACACATGTCTACCAGAGCATTCCATCTGCAACATCTGACAAAATTCCCCTATCCTTCATGCTTTTACAGATACCTATACCCTGTTCCAAAGCTCCCATTTTGGCACAGGCTGGGAGTACGCTGGAAAATGCAAACTGATTGGCAGCGACTCACTTCTTACTCGATCATTGCCACCAGTTCATTCATTCAATGGGAGTAGAGCAGCCTCACTCATACAATTCAGTGGCTCAATCAGATATAGAGTTGTCTAGAATGGGGATCCGTCGATTCTATAGCTACAGCGCATCTGATTCATTTGCACACACGCTTACACTAGATCTGAATTCTAGTTTCACAATCACCCATGTCACAGGTGCTTAGATATAGATTTAGAGGTCAAGCTTTCGATCCTATTCCATCCCTGCTGCCTGGCAACGAGCATAGTCGCCAAGTGTTTTTTGTATTGGAGCCCCTGTGTGAGGATACATACATCACCTTGTAAGCAAAGTGTTAGGAACTGTGCTGGCAAGGGTTGTCATTTGGCTTTACACCTGCCTGTTGCATTTACTTGAATGTTTCCAAAGACTTTTCAACAAATCCATTTTCTGCATATTCTATAATAATTTCAGTGCACAGTATTGGATATCTTAGAGGCGTTCTATCAAACACTTCACATGTTTTGTCTATGCTTCTATATTTTGCATGCATGTCTACCATTTAACAAAATTTCCATGTCCTTTATGTTTTGGTGGATGTCCATACTTCATTCCAAAACTCCCATTTATTTAGAGGCACAAAGCTAGTCACTTTACGCTTTATAGGCATGAAAATAAACTTGGAGAAATGGGATTTCTCTTTTTGATTAGGAAAAAGGACCCAATAGATATCCATATCCCAATAGTCTCTATGGTGCTACACACTTAGATCCCCAGTTAAATATATAAAAAGAATCGCAGTTGAGAAATAATATACTAGTAAACATTTAATAAGGAACCGATACATAAGCACATATACAATGTGTAACAATGCACTTCATATGTCACATCAAAAAATCGACCAATCATATGGTGACACAAAAGGTGATTGATAATAGGTGCCTTGGTGCATATGTTTCAGACTAACTTTTTTTTGGGTGTTTTTGGACAACTTGGCGAAGATGTAGTTAATTAGGCTACATCATTGATACCCATAACCCTGAACAATAGCTTAAAGCTATTAACTCAAGTATGAAGATATGTTAAAATTTTCATGAAAATTTTATGTACCGTTTAAGAGCTTGACATGTGTGAAGTTAGGGTGTGCAGGTACCTATACACTCAAAATCGTAACTTCGATTGCTTGGGGCTGTCAAGTTGGATCTCAGAATGCACACGGACCCTTTCCCTCCTTGCCACGGGGTGATCTTGTTAGATCTAGGGCACACAACTGAGAGGGAGGGGGGTGAATCAGTTGTACAAAAACTTGCTTTTACTTATGACACTTGATTCTTCTTTGTTATTTAATAGCATATCAATTAACCATTCATGAAAGCATAAAGCATAAACACCAGAGTAGATAAACATCAACACATTAGACACCAAGATTTTGACGTGGAAAACCCGATCAAGGGAAAAACCACGGGGTGATTAATCCAAGGATTATTCTCTGTTAGAAGAATAAGAAAAATGGATGGCGCATGCCAATTAGGGCTCACTACCTGAGCACACTGCTCACAAGAGGCACACTGCCTACAAGAGACACACTGTCTACAAAGTAACAAGTATTACAAACTTGAACTGGAGAATGACATCTTTACCATGCCTGGATCAGTTCCATTGAAGCCCAAAAACTCCTGCTCTGCCTTTCGCGCTTCCCTTCACTATATCACACTTATCCCCACAAGACACACTTCAAAATGAATTCACAAACCCTTATTTATACCAGGCATCAACTTAGGAACAATCATCTAAGTCAGCAAACACCTACAAGATCATTCGCAAGATGTGTAATACATCCGGTCGGCCAGTCTTAAGAAGAACACCAAAATCCATGGTTGTTCTTCGAATGCAAACTCTAACTTCAATGCGGACCGCCAATAAGAATAAAACATGATCCAAAGATCACCAAAACCTTTCCTGAGTCATCAAGAATATCCTCACTTTATCAGCTTACTCGAATTCTTCTGTTCTTCATCCGAAACTTCAAGAACATAGTCTGTCATTACTGTCATAATGAAAAAGGTTCTTCCAAACCTCTAAATCATTCACAAATCTGGTTGTCACTTCACACTAACTTCTTCAACACTCCTTCCAATCCGTAGAATGAGATAATGTAATTCCGGATCTCACCAGACCAATCTGTGACACTCCGTCTCCAATGAACACCTACCAGAACCGGTTCTACACAAGCAGCCATAACTTCTTTAGATCTTTATGCGGACCTCTGAAATCTTAACTGGAATATCTCAAGACTCATATCTACAAACCCTTTAAACCGTATCCTCTGATCCTCAACCTATTGAGTACTTTTGCCTTCTTCTCATCACTGTTCTTCACTGTTCCTGATGGAGACTAGTTTCCTCAATAACCTCAGCACACAGCTCATCCAATCCTTCTTATCAATGCAATATGAGTATGTTGACATCAATGACAACACTGGTTAACCTCATACTTGCAACAGATCTACCACATCACTCTCGCTCACATGGAATTAGCCAGTCGAGAGGAGGCGAGACATGGCGAGGGTCTGGCTCGTTGGAGAGTTGAACTGCGCGAAGGGGGGTCAACAAGTTCTGTGGCCTTTGTTGTTGTGTGTTTTGTTGTATGTTTCATTTAATTGTTGCGGTTGTTAAGATAACCCTATGACCCAAAGGGTCACTAGTCTTTCTTCTTCTATTTGGATTCCTTGAATTCCACCTTTGTGTGGGAAAATGGTTGTTTTCATTGATGGCTTCTACTGTTTCTATCTCCCTGAGAAATGCTCTGTGTAGTCATAATTGCCTAATTTCCTCAATCAACAAGAGAACAAATGGATCTTCTTGTGGTGGAATGTGTGTCTGTTGCTGTGGTCGCAGATGGATCTCCTCGATCTCGTCTCGGATAGCTCTCACCCACTCTCCTCTCACTCCTAAACACATTCGTGAATCAGGATAGAGGAAGTCGTGTAATTGCCAACTCTAACTAGATCTAGGGTTTTGACCTAGGGTTTGCCTTTGTTCAACTGTGATTACCTCATGATGGAATCGAGGGTTTGTTTGAGATCTTTTGAAACGTGTTTACCTTGTGATGGAATCAAGGGTTTTCGATGTTGTCTATTTCTAAGGGAGTTATATGAATGCAAACTAAATGACATGCAATGCATCTTTTTGGTATTTTTTTTAGAGTATTTTTGGAAAGGAAAATGCTTTTAATCTATGAAAGAAATATGTATGCAACCCTATATGTCTTTTCAAATGCAATGTGTTATCTATGTTTTTGTGGGTTTTTGGTGTTTTCAATGCAATCTAATTTAATGGAAAGGGAAAATGCTTTTTCTAACAAAGTAGATCTATAAATGTAAAAATGATTAATCTAGCATGCAATATCTAATCTATCAAGGAAAAAGCAAGTATCTTACTATTCCCAAGAGCAAAATGATTGTCTAATTACTATGAAAGCAATAAAAGAACCTGAATAGATGAAGATTTGAAGACTCCACTATCTCTCGGTGATCTTTGTATAGGCAACCTCAAATCCTTTTGTGACAGTAGTTGTTCCTCTCGACGACAAAATGACTCGAAGAAGCAAAGAGAAGATTTTGTGAAGCTTGTATGAGCTTGATGTGAGCTTTGAATTGAGCACAATAGATGAAAATTGAGTAGCGTGGTGTTGCTTGATTGAAACAAAGAAAATAAAAGGCACTTATGTCCTGTATTGAGCATATGAATGCTAGGCTGGAGAGCAAACTTGGCAAGAGCTGGTGCATAATGAATTTGCCTCCCTTTGTGCTTGAGGGAGGGGGTATTTATAGGTTTGAAGAAGGGATTGGATTGAAGAGTTAACTCATTTGATTGATGAGTTAACAAGAATAGATTGGGGAGTTAACAAGGTTGATTGCCTAGTGAACTCAGCAAGAAAGGGAGTGATGAAGCAATGAAATCTTATCACTGAAGAAGAAAAGGAGTTAGAAGAAATACATGAGATTGATTAGAGAGTTAATTGTGGATCAAATAGAGCTAATTATGTATCTGTGGGTGCATGAAATAGTTAACTCTATATCAAGGCTCAAAAATCATGCAAATAGAAATAAAAATGGGTGAAAATGGAGCAAAAATGCGAGAGAAACTTCAGTTTTTCCATGGGACAAAAGACAGTAGGGTCACAACTTTCATCAGACAGGGTCGCCCAGGGAGCTCATGGGTCACCCCAGGGGTGACCATGGGTCCTCCGGGGAGATCCGAGGTGAAAATGTACAGAATGCAGAAATTAGGGTGGCAGAAGGTAAAGGGGAGGAAAAGGATGATTTCTGCATTAAGAAACAGGTCAGTCATGCGGAAGAATCCAAATCTCCACTTGCGTCCATAGTATCTCTCGGGGAGATCTGAAAATAATAGGGGGAGATTTGGATAGGATGGTCAAAACTAGAAACGGAAGGCGGGAGAGGGATCGGGGGACCTCTAGAAGGCTTCTATGAGGTGCACTAGATGAAATACAAAGGGGAGAGGTGAAAACTCACATACAAGACACTCACAAGGCTTTAGGATGAAGGTCGAAAGCCAGAAAATGCAAGTCGAAGAAGGAGAAGAAGGAGAATCGACAAAGCAGAAACACTGCAAAACAAGAAGAGAGGACATGTCATCAAGAGGCCTGCTACCCAAAGGATTTATTTTTATGCTTACATGTACATGACAAATTCTTGACTCATCATAGGGGTCCTCATGGAGGTAGTGCGTGATTTTTGTGCTTACATATTTGCCCCCTTCGGGGACAATAGTCTATATGAAAGGTAGTACCTGTTGTCAATTTTCTACAATTTGTTCCTGCAATAACTAGTATCAGTCTGGCATCTAAATATATCAAAATGAATAATGAAAACTGAAATGATGAACTTACCATGATTGTTTGAGTTCGACTAGTCACTTGCTTTTGTTAGTTTGGACCTGTAGGCATGGGAGCATGCAAAATGATGCACAAAACAAATGCATAAAAGCAAAAAATTAAACTAAATGCATAAAATGGAACTAAGCTAAGGGCAAACAAGGAGAGCCAAATTGTGCCAAATTGTGAGATCGGAGCGAAACAGTGACATAATCGTTCGCGCGAGCAGTCGATAGAGAGGTATCGTTGAGGGGATCGTAGAGATGGCTGCCTCTTCCTCAACCGTGGAGAATCTTGTAAGTAATCAGTGGAAAACTCTCCTCTAAACCTTAGGTTGAATTTTGTAAAAAATCTCTTGAAATTGTCTATTTTTGGTGAATTTTCTTGTTGCATTGTGTTTGTCTTGTCATTTAGAGTAGGATTGGTCTTTTGTTTTCTGAAATCAGCCAAGAAATGGAGTTTTTAGAATGATTTTTGGCTGAGGGGGTCACTCATAGGGTCACCCCCTTCAGCAGGCAGGGTCACCCAGGGGGATCCTAATTGACAACAGGGTCGCCCTAGGGGATCCTGCTTTGCAACAGGGTTGCCCAGGGAGATCCTGACTGACACCTAGGTCAACCCTATGGGACTGGTTTTTAGCTACATTTGTCATTGTTTAATGCTTGTTTCGCTCTGAATTGACATGAATTGGTCACTTAATCTACCTTTTTATTACAATTTTTGAGGGTTTATACACTTTTTTTGTGTTTTCACGAGTTTACAAGATCTAATCTAAACTTCTTTTTTGATTTTGTAGGAGAGGCACATTCGATGGAATGCTGGCCGAGAGCAAGGGTGGCTTTTAAGGATGTTTGCTTCACTTAGCATAGAGGATCGTGCCATACTAAAGAGGACAAGCCTCGCCAAAGTTTGTCATGTTCTTGTGATCCATCCTGTATCTCAGATATGCTGTGATATTCTGACTTACTGGGATCTAGATAGGAACACATTCAGGTTCCCACAAATTTCAAGAGAGTGGACTATCACTCTTTATGATGTATATTGCATTCTTGGGGTCCTTATGAGGGGACAAACTCTATTTCTTCCTGCAAGTGAGTCCTTTAAGAACAAGGCCTCTTGGGCTGCTTTCATGGGGGTTAATCATCTCAGAGATCAGATAGGAGTTCTACTTTCTTCAGTACCACGACTCCACATCCCACTTCTGAGGAGGTTTCTGATTGGCTTGATTGATTTGAGACTGTCAGGAGACAAGGCCTTGGCTTGTTTGAGATGGTGTTGGGCACCCATCATTTGTGGTTTAGAGGAGGGCACAATTTACAAATGGGGACCTGACATCCTGGCTATGGTCTACATAGATTTTTATCAGATTTCTCAGCAAGGGGCTCTAGCTTTCATCCACTCTTCTTTGATCATGACATGGATCTTTGAGCACATGAGGCCATATCAGAAGCTTATTCCTCTTCCAAACAGGTGACTACTGAGAGCAGAGAGGTGGGAACACATTGGTCATTATGATGCTACTCTTCCCACTATTGCTACCCTCATAGATGATGACATGATTTCTAATCCTTACCATGATATGGAGGGGACTTGGCCCTGAGATGATGAGATGAGAACATATTGTCATGAGGTTATAGAGATCATAGATTGCAATGCTCAGGTTGAGGCTAATCTGGTGGATTGAGTCTTGCAATAGTTTGACGAGGATGTCCCGGCGGACTTGCCCCCAGTGTCCACCTGCTATAGGATCGTTCAGGAGATGGAGGAGATTGGACATAGGAGTGTTGTTTGGACACCTTTGACTCTAGGTGTTTTCATCACTAGAGCTTCTCGGGGAGGACGGAGGGGAGGGAGAGGGACTCCTTCCCGATCTGTGACTGTGGCTATTGATTTAGAGTCCACTGACGAGGACTATGTTCCTGATAGCGATGATTCGTCAGATGAGGCTCCACTCGAGGATGAGGATTTTGAAGACATTGATGTCTTGAATGAGGTTCCTAACATCCCTAAGGGTCCTCCTGTTGTTCCTCAACCTCCTCACTTAGATGAGGTGATGAGTTAGTTTGATCCTAACTGGTAGCTTGGAGATCCACGTGAGTTCTACTCTATACACTCTTACTTTGGCTTTCATTTTGTCTTCTCTCTTGTTGCACTGACTTGGTCTTGACTTTGATTTTGGCCTTTTAGGCAATGTCGAAGAGTGGAGGGACTTGGTTTGCAAGGTTAATGTTGGATTAACCTTCCCCTTTACTATGATGACCCGCAATTGTCTCCTGGATGATCCTAGTGTGCCCCCTACTACAGGACGAAACACACACATTTTTGCTCCTATCTACCATGGGTGTGAGATGATCACAGAGTTGAAGTCCTAGGTTAGCATGCTTTAGGGTGATAACAAAGTACTTTGGGAGATGGCTCACCTAAATATTGGGCGTTCTGGCACTAGTATGGCGAGGCCTTCACAATTGCATGCCCACAACAGGGCACATAATTCTCATAGGTCCCATGGAATGACAAGCGGTACTCGTAGATGGAGGAGCCGAAGCCCTGAGGGTTTTGTTGGAGGGAACCAATCTTGACTTTTTTCTCAAACTTGTGCCCCCTTGCATGGGGAGCCTCTACTTCTCTTGAGAGCATTTTGTCTTAGCTTTGTGATACCATTTGTATATGAAAACTTCAGATATATCTATGAAATTTTATCTCTTTCTATGGTTTTTCTCTTCTGTCGAATTCTATACTCATCTCCTATTCATGTTTGGAAGTATTGAGGAATTTTTTATTATGTTTGACCTTTTCAGCTCTTTTATCGAATGCAATTATGACAATGATGACATGTTTTTGTAGTTTTGAAGGACATATACATGATATGTAGTTTACGATATGATAATGCAAGAACACAAGAAATGCAGTAAATGATATTATAACACTCTATTGAATGTCATGAGATATGACACTTGACTTTATTGCTTTGAGACTCTTTTCCTAATTTTGATATGGATGCAATATGGAACAAACAGAATGACTACTCTTAAATACTATTTTCAATTAAGGGGAATTCGGGTTGTCCTAATATAAGAAAGCTATTCAAGGCTGTGAGATGGGTTTTTAGGGAAACTCAAGTGGGGAGTGAAAATGAATCGTGGAGTGCTTCTGATTTCTAGGCTTTGCTAAATGCTAAACACTGATCCTTATCTAGATAAGATAATTTGATAGGCTTTCAACTTAGACGAGCATCAAGATTTATAGGTGTTCGTTACACTTAGATCATAGATGGCAAGCAAGATAGACTCGGGGTAAAGGATATCCAGATAAGAACAAGGGTCCCTAGATAGAAGATGGTCCTAGAGACAACTAGACTCTTCAACTTTACTCAGCCTAGTGTGTGTGTGTGTGCTTAGTACCTTTCTTTCTCTATTAGAATGTCACTCTTGAGGCTTTGAGCTTAGACTGATCTGCACCCAAGAGTACGGACATTCAACAATCTTCTCTCTTTCACTCTTTTTTTATATCTCTCTCTCTCTCTTTTTTTTTTTTTGCTTTTCACTTTTTTTTTTGTATTTTTCCTCACTTGTCTTTCTCATTTTTTTGGATTTTTGACTCTTCTAGAATGAATGCTTTTTGGAACTTTTGCTATGCAATAATTTGATCTCTCAATTCTCACTTTTCTACACCCTTATTTTGATCACTCATTTTTTTATTCACTCATATCTTAGATTGCTTCCTTCAGAGTTTTGATCTTCCTGACATTTTTGGCCAAGAAATGTAAGGGGTTGAGCACCACCTAAAGCTTTCATAATCTGATCGGATTTCTCTTCTACTAGGGAAGAATTGGGAAGGTCTACTTGCAAGCTTCCTTTGAACACTGTAGGTTTGAATATGGACTTTGCTTAGACCTAACATCTTGACTCATTAAGACCAGGATCAGTGTAAAGCTAAGAGCTAGGCTTTGATTTTAGAATCACTGGGAGTGAAGGGGGATTATGGCAGATTGTGAAAAGGTGAGGGATCAATAGGTCCTGAAAGGATGACGTATATCTAGGCAACATAGACTCCTTACTAAAAGGAAAATAGCATAAGACCAAGTCATGAGCTGTAATGCAAAATGAACAGAATGAAAATGAAATGCAAGAAACAAATTTTTTTTGACATTTTTGAGTTTTATAATTTTTTTAAATTTTTATGTTTTCTCTCTTTTTTTAAAATTTTTTAGACGTAGTACTTCTTGAGGTGAAAGGCATTGACTGTTTTGCCAAATTCCTCTCCCTCCATTGTGCACAAGAGATAAGCATCGTTTCCATTATCTTCTTTAACCATGTAGGGGCCTTTCCAATCTTCCAAAAAGGCTCTTTGTCATCTCCTTTTCTTGTTTTTCGTGTTATCTCTTCTTAGGAGAAGTTCTCCTATTTGGTATGGTTTATTGCTTGAATTTATTGTTTCTAATTCAGTGGCTTCTTTGGGCATTATAAGACACAATAGATCCCAAAAGGCATGTTGGTGGGAGGGAGTCCAATATAGGACTCCTTTGCAATTGAGTATTTCCATTAATAGGTCAAATTGCCCTTGCATATAGATTTTTATTTCTAGTCTCTCTTGGATTCTTTGTAAGAATTGGAATAGTTCAAGGGGAGTTTGTGGTTGTCTTTGTTCATTAGGGGGGACAAATCTTATACTCGTCCTCCCATTGGGTTCTAGTCTCAAACCCAATATAACTTTTTGGTAGTTCAAATATGATAGGATCATCGATACCAACTATCACTCTCATCTTCCACTCTTTGTGAAAAATCCCTTCACTTTCTTCATCTTCATCAGGTAATCTCTCCACCCTTTCTATTTGTAACTGAGGTACTTCCCATTCACCAAGTTCATTTGATTGAACCAAGGCAAAAATGGTTGGTTTCTCTTACGGTTTGGACACTACAAACATTCTAGGTAACACCCCTATAGCATTAGTTGACTTGTTATCCATGGAATATGCCTCTTCCATGGGTAATATTGGCTGATGTGAGTTCTTGATTGGTGTGAGGAGCTCATATGATTCTGTTTCTTTAGGTGTATTGAATGGAGATGTGACTTACTTAGCGATGATAGTGGGGTATAACCCTCTGTTATGTCTTCCTCAGCATTTTAGAAAGCATGTGGATCTACATCTCTTAGATCTAATATTGCGGTTTGGAATTCCAGCTCTTTGGTTCTATGAGGTTTTTCTCCTATGCATGGGAAGAGTTTATAGACTTCTTGGAAGCCAATGGTGAGTACCTCTAGGAGGAACTGGAGTGATCCATCCCTTTCAATCAATTCCATGATCTCGATTGTTTTATCTTTGGGGACCACTTCTTCTACTTTGGTGGTGGCCCACTCTCCAAAGTTTTGATGTCTATTGTATTTACAGTCTTTTCTAGGGTTCCCATCCTTTTGATACATATTGATTGTGGTGTTGGACTTGAGACAGTTAACTTGTTGGTAGGGAGTTCATAGTCTATTGGAATTCCTATGTATTTGTTTAGGGTATTAGACTTTATCATGCTAAAAGGCTCTGGATCTCCTTGCACAACATACACTTTCCCGGGTGGGTGCAAAAAGTTGGGGGGCCAAAAAGTGGCCAACTTTAAAAAAATATAGTAATAATGTGAGCACGTTATAATGCACTTGCATTATGGCTTGGTGTTGTCGAGCCTACACCAAGCCATAATGCATTTGAGTTATAACACGAGCGTGTTATGGGATGCTATATATATATAAGTAGTGTTCTATTTCATTATTTCATAGCAAATTGCAAGAAACCCACGGCTTGAAGAAAGAAAGGACTGCGTTCACATTATTTAAGGTCCAATCATCAACTATTTCTCATCGATTCATCATCAAAATACCGCCACGACGTTGGGGAAATCGAAGAAGTAAGTTTTATTTTCTTTTTTGTGTGAATTTGTTGCTAAATAGGTGGGTTAAAATAGTTTTTGATATAAATTTCTTAAATTTATAGGAGTTAATAATGCACCTCCTCCTCCTCCTCCTAAAAATCCATAAAATCCTCAAGCAAATGGACAAAAAATACCTGCTGAAGAAGAACCCCAACCAAAAACACTTCCATTTATTCCTGAATATGCTCCTGGAACATAAGAAAATATAATAGGGCAAATTGAAAATAATAAGAAACAAATTGAGGACATAATTGAAAGGTTGAAAGAACCTACAACTTTAACCTTGCATAGATCCACGCTTGCTCAATCCCTTGAATCTATGTTATCAAATGTAGATTCAATAAGTAATCAAATCACTAGTTGGATAGAAAAGAGGAGAGAATTTAGAGAGAATTATGCTGACAAGTTATCATATGAACAAGTGAAAAAGGAACAAATTATAAAACTCGACTTGTGTTCTGTTTTCACAGACCCACGAACAAATGAATCTCTACCCCTTACATGCAAGAGGTTCCCTATCCATTGGTGTAACAACCAAGCGATAAAGGACAATTTTGTGCAGTGGTGGTGGATGGTTTTTGACCATCCTTCATGCAACAATAATGAGGTCCCGCAATAACTTTTGAGGAAACTCTACTATGAGTTTGTCAAAAATAAAGTGCCAAATTATTTTGATATGCGGGAGTTCTAGAGTAGAGGTAGGGGGTCAGCACAAGATAGACCAGGGGCACGTGTTGACCCACAGCGGCTAGTGAGACGAGCACTCACTAGATTGGCCCATGAGCACATTTCTATCCCTTCCATTGTGAAGGAGAGTTTTGAGGTCAAGGCACTTCAGTCCATTAGTGCCTTGACCTAGAGCATCTTACAGCATGCTAGTCCTGCAGCACAACATAGGCCGGGGGAGAGTTTGAGTACGGTTCCACCCCATACTTGTCAGATTTGTGGGTCAGCATGTGGTTATGACCCGATGGATAGTCATGATGCAGGTGTGTAGGCTACATTTGGAGCTGAGTAGATGGTGATGACAGATGCCCTCCTAAGTGAGACTTTCAGGCTTGATACTCAGGTAAATCTTAGCAAGTTCATTGAATTTAATTTATTAAATTTCATTTTTGGCATGCATGATTAACTAATTTAGTTTGATGATTTTAATGAAATTTCAGGGTCATAGCATTGATGCAGTTTTTAGTGGTTCTCCACCTACATATTGCACTACATCATCTACTGTCAGGGTATGTAACTAGTAAACAATTATAAATATTACATGTGAATAGCATCGTTATATGAATGGTATTCTAATATCTGATTTTGGATGTTGAATAGGTTAATATTGGAGATTTCACGGCAACACGTGTGATGCAGAGGCATCCACACTAAAACCTTGACATACAGCATGTATGTCTACAACCCATCATCATCATCATATTTTCTGTTAACATTGTCAGCATCATCATATTTTCTCTTGCCGACCGATATCCTCCTGCAGACAAACCTTCGACCTTTCGCCTGTCAGCAGCATCATCATATCCGGCTATCGACAACATCATCATATTCGGCAAGCGCAATCATCCTCCTGACGATCACTGTTCATCTTACCGCCAACCTCTATCTGCAGCATCATGATGTTCAACATCATGTTCATCAGTAGGATATAAAATATCTGGTTCCCTCCATATATCCTGATGACGACAACTTCAAGCACCTTTCCTTCGATGCTTACGTCACCCCGATATCTGACTACTTAAACAACAGCATCAGGATATGACTTATCCGGTCAAATGAAACATCCTGATGATGATACTCAACTTTATACTGATGACAAATATTCTGCCGAATATCCTCCTCCCGATCCACTTAACTTCTCAATGCCTTATGCCGATACCAAAACACTTATGGTCAGCAGGATAAACCTTTATCGGGTGATATTTCAGAATGTCCTGATGACAATTATCCTGATGACGATGACGTCATATGCAGTTCCCTCAATATCCTGCTGTCGGCCAAACTTAACATTATCGGCCCGCGATGGAATTGTCAACCTGATCTTCTACCTTATGCCGATATGCTCTTCCTCGGCAACACCTTGCGATGATCACCCCAATGCACATTCACCTTATGCAAACTATTGCATCATGCTCACCTCCATCTACTCGGATGACGCCCGAAGTAACTGCAGGATATACACAGAAATATCCTGATGATGCCATTGCGATGGATTTCTAACCTTAGCGAATTTCGATCTGCCGAACCTCCTGAGGTGACCCGATCTGCTTCCTGGACAACTTTCTAGACTCGAACTACCAGCATGACCTAGCACATACCCATGCTAGGGTTCTCAACACCTCTCGACTGCGATCCTGCAAACATACATGTGAACAAACAGAAAATACAAACTAAATCCTAAACTATTGTACATAGCCATTCCACCGATTCGATGAATCAACCGGTGGAATGGATCAGCGAATCCATGTAACCACCAGAACAGCAACTCGATTACACAATGGAATCCAAACAGAAAATTGACACAAACAGGATCTCTTTATTGATTTCAAAAGATGCAAATACAGTACTCTGTCTCACTCTGAAATCTAACTCCTCAATCTGTATCTATCTCTCTATCTCTCTATCTGTCCTAAGACCAACCGATCCTACTACATAAATAGGAACTGCTTGCGAGTACTACCACTCGATTCCCAGCGGCTGGGAGCTTCCAAGCGGCTGGGAGGATCCAACTGAACTAACAAACTATACAGCTGTCATCAGCTGTCATAACAAACTACCTAAAAATAGAAAAGCACGGTCAACTTGGACCTTATTACATGCATTGGTCTTATAAGACCTTCTTGGAAACATTAACAAGACCTAAAACAAACTAACTGCCTCATGGAGGCCAGCTGTCAGGTAGGTGCTCCTGCACCATACTCCCCAACAGAAAAGAACTCATGTCCCATGAGTTAGGATGTGGAAGTCCTCCACCTTTACACTTTGTCATGTCAGTGTTCTGACCTGTTCTAGCTTTATTCGCTGCTGTCTCTTGGCTGCTCCAAGATTTCTGAACTGTAACTTGCTGTCTTGCAAGTAAACCCTCAGGCCTGGCAATGTAGGCCCTTCTCACACATACCTTGTGTTTGTCAGGTTGTCTTACCAGAACCTCTGTCTGAATACCTACCTCTTGAACTTCTGAAATGTTCAATCCTATCTTCCTTTCAACTCTTATAGGACAAACAATAGTCCCAACTATGACAACATCCTTGTCACCCCTCTCAACTGGTGGTTGTTTGTAAACCTGTTTCTGAACCTGCTGCTGACCTCTGTCAGTCAAAACTGAAACTGTCTTCAAACTGTTGTCCTTAACAACT